>OY041613.1:14812500-16277500 GCA_955876795.1 Eupithecia tripunctaria | reverse complement strand
TGAGCAGCCGCAAATAAAGTTTGTTATCCAAATATCTCCGAAACGGTGCGTCTGACGCAAAATTTGACACCGACGCTGTATATAGTACATAGTACTATATCAGGAACGAGAGCCCAGGTCATTTTATTCATCCCACCCTTTTTAATCCCGCTCTTCCCCTTCCCTCAAATATTTTGAAATTTTTGATTTTAAATTTTATTGTCTTTTGCTTTATTTGCTGGAACACCTGAAACATAAATTTATACAATTAGTTAACATCTACCCAAACTTAACAGGTACCTTAATTTTTGTTAAAAATCTTACCTTTTCCCCCTGCTACTCCCCCCCCCCCCCCCCCCCCCCCCGGTTGATACAGGACATAGGTAGGACTGACACTGGATCCTTGGAATCTGGAACAAAATATTAGTACAACATTATAGACTTAATTGACATAAATTCAATTATAACAAGCTACCTAACCTTAAACTAAGCTTACCTTGGTAACACGACGAATTGTGGTAGCACCAAATTCTATTTTATTTTAATTATTTTATCTCTTGTTTTGACTTGCTTTAAATTTTTACAATTATTGTGTTTTGTTTTGACTGTGTTACTGAGTTTTTTGACCAGTACACCTTAGGATTATAAGACTGACTGTTAATTGACTCCACTGACTAATTTACCATCCCCTACCATGTTTCTTTCACACACACCCATTAAGAAAAAGACCAACATGCGCTCTTCGGCCTCCCCGATTGACGGAGAGGTGGCAGGACCCTCTCCTAAGAGCCAGGTGCAAGCACCTAATGTGCGACGGAGTATAGGAGAGTGGGAAAGTGGCACGGTCGACCTTACCAGGCCAGGCACCTCAACTGCATTGTCACGCTCCCCAAAGAAACCAGCGGCGGCTCCGGCGGCCCCCTTGGGGCCGAAAGAGAAGATAGCACCCCCGGCAGCGAAACCTGCGACGCGGAGGGTGTCCGTGGAGACGGCAAGTGGGTCGCCGAAGCTGCCGACAGATGCACCTAAAACCACCAACAGAGTACATAAGAGCCGGGTCTGGCTTCAAAGGGCAAAGGCGCACTTGGCTGAGTCTCGCAATCTGAAGTCGGACCTTAAGACGGGCATTGCTCTGGCGGTGGAGAAAATGTACCAGCTGATAAAAGAAGAAGCGGCTGCAGCTGCATCTGAAAAAGAAAAGCTAAATATTAGTAGGGAAGCTAGAGGTAATAATGGGAAAGAATTGGTGATGAAACAGGTAGAAGAAAATCAGGAACTCACACGTATGATGAGGGAACAAGGTGAAAAGATCGACAGGACCTACCTGGAAATAGAGAAGTTGAAAGAGACGATTGCGTTGCACCACACAACTTCATTGGCACAGGGCACTTATGCAAGCGTGACAGCCACGCAGCCAAACAGGCAGGGACCTGAGCGGAGTGCGCTTCACTCCATTCTCGTCACGTCGAAAGACGATAAGCATTCCGGGGATGAAGTGGTGGACGAGATCAGGAAGGCCGTAAACGCGAAGGATGGATGGGTCACTGTCGAGAGGATCCGGAAGGTTAAGGATAAGAAGGTTATTATAGGATGCAAGACGGAAGAAGAAAGAGAAAGAATAAAGGAGCGACTCAAGAGCGCAGACGGTCGGCTTGTTGTCGAGGAGATGAAAAATCAGGACCCCATGCTGGTTCTCAAAGGTGTGCTGAAGCTGAATAGCGACAAAGACATCCTAGCAGCCTTAAGAAGCCAAAATGGAGGTGTTTTTCATGGCCTTGACAAGAAGGATGATCGAGTAGAGGTTCGTTTTAAACGACGAGCCAGAAACCCGCTCACGAACCACATAGCGATAAGGGTGTCCCCGCAGATCTACAGTCGTATGATGGCCAAGGGAGCGGTCCACATAGACCTGCAGAGAGTTAAAGTTGAAGACCAGTCCCCTCTAGTGCAGTGCTCTATGTGCTTGGCTTACGGGCACGGACGGCGGTTCTGTGTGGACACCTTACCGAAATGCAGCCATTGTGGCGGCCCGCACATGAAGAACCAATGTGCGGATTACCTGGCACAAGCAGTACCATCTTGCTGCAATTGCGCGGCCGCTAAAATGGAGAATGTAGAGCATAACGCATTTAGCCCCGAGTGCCCCGTGCGTAGGAGATGGGAGGCACTGGCGAGGGCTAAAGTAGCGTATTGCTAAGGTGGTTCCAAGTTGCTCCGGGGCAGGCGATCTCACCAGAGGATATGCAGTGGCCCAAGCGAACCTCCAGAGAAAAGAACTGGCAACCACGGAACTCTTTATAGAGGCCAGCAGACGAAATCTGGCATTTGCACTGGTCCAGGAGCCCTATGTGGGCGGGGCAAAGAGAATGAAGGACTACCGTGGGGCGAGAGTCTTCCAGTGTGCTAAAGTAGGAGATGGGACTGTGAAGGCAGCTATAGTGGTCTTCAACCACGAGCTTGATGTCATCCAGTGCCCGCAACTCACGACTAACAACGTGGTAGTGGTGAGAATCCGAACCAGTGCCTGGGAAATCGCGGCGGTATCCTTCTACTTCGAGCCAGACCAGCCCATAGAGCCATACCTGGATCAGGTAAAGAAGATCAGAGAGGAGCTGGGCCCAAGAGGACTGCTAATAGGAGGCGACTGTAACGCCAAGAGCACCTGGTGGGGCAGCACCATAGAAGACCACAGGGGAGAAGAGATGTCCGGGACCCTGGAAGAGTCTGGATTACAGGTACTCAATACAGGTGATACGCCCACTTTCGACACCGTGAGGGGTAACGTGGCGTACACAAGTTTCGTAGATATTACAGCCTGTACGGAAGACCTACTAGATTTGGTAGATAACTGGAGGGTAGACCAGGAGATGACGAGCTCGGACCACAACGCTATCTTGTTTCAAATACAACTCCGCCGATGTAGAGGCCTCAAAGTACAGAGGACAACAAGGCTCTACAACACAAGAAAAGCGAAATGGGACCTTTTTGACGATAAATTAGCGCAAACAAAATTAGACTTTAATATTAATTCAGTTAAAATTCAATCAATAGACAATAAATCAGATTTGGAAACCCTTACCTCAAATTTCACAGACGCCATCACTGCCGCATGTAAGGCCAGTATGCCAATAAAGAAGAGTACTGAGGTACTCAAGGTCCCATGGTGGAATGATGAGCTCGCAAGGCTGAAAAAAGTTACTACTACCTTCAGACGTAAGATCAGAAATGCGGCACCTCACCGCAGAGTAATAGTGGTAGCTGAGTACCTGAAGAAGAAAGAGGAATATGAGTGCCAAGCCAAGAAAGCCCAAATAGACAGCTGGAAGGAGTTCTGTAGAAGACAGGACAAGGAAGGAGTATGGGACGGTATTTACCGCATCATCCGTAGAACCACCAGGAGACAAGAAGACTTGACCCTAACCAAAGACGGTGCATTCCTAAACCCAAGAGAGTCGACGAATTTACTAGCGGAGACATTCTACCCACAAGACCTGGAGGAAACTGACGATGAAGAACACCGCCGCGTTAGAGAAGCGGCGAAGCTTGTAAACGAGTGGAAGCATGATGAAAGCCATGACCCGCCGTTTACACTGCTCGAGCTAAAGACCGCGGTGGGGAGTTTTAACCCAAAGAAGGCCCCTGGAGCGGATGGCTTCACAGCGGATATCTGCAGTAGAGCGATCTACCAGGACCTGGACGCGTCCCTTGCCCTCTTTAACAAGTACCTGGAAATGGGTCACTTCCCGAACATCTGGAAGCAGGCAACCGTGGTTGTTCTGAGAAAACCGGGCAAGGATGACTACACGAACCCCAAGGCTTATAGGCCTATTGGCCTACTGCCGGTCTTGGGGAAGGTTCTGGAGAAGATGACAGTAGCACGGATCAAATGGCACCTAGTACCGAGGATCAGTACTCGCCAGTTTGGATTCATGCCACAGAGGAGCACCGAAGACGCCCTCTATACGCTAATACACCATGTCAAGGACAGGATCAGGCAGAAAAAGCTGGTAACCCTAGTGTCATTGGATATAGAGGGCGCCTTCGACAGCGCGTGGTGGCCGATCATCCGAATTCGTCTGGCTGAGGAAAAGTGTCCGGTAAATATCAGGAGGCTACTCGACAGCTATCTCGACTGCAGAAAAGTCAGTGTAAGATTCGCCGGGGAAGAATGCACGAGGAGCACCAACAAGGGTTGCGTGCAAGGGTCAATCGGTGGTCCCATCCTATGGAACCTTCTTCTGGATCCTCTGCTGCGGGAGTTGGGAGAAAGGGGGGTGTGGGTGCAGGCCTTTGCCGACGACGTGGTGTTGACTTTTGACGGAGACACTGGGCTTGACGTCTCGAGGCAGGCCAACGCTGCGCTCTCCTATGTGCAGCAGTGGGGTGTCCGGAACAAGCTGAAGTTTGCGCCGCACAAGACTTGCGCAATGGTACTTACCAAGAAGCTTAAGTACGACACCCCGCTGCTGACCATGGGAGGAGTGAGCGTTGGCATGTCGCGGGAGGTGAAGATCCTAGGACTGACAATAGACTATAAATTGACATTTAACACGCACGTCGCACAACAATCCAAGAAGGCGCTTGAAATTTACAAGCAGCTCTCAAGGGCCGCGAGAGTAGATTGGGGATTACATCCCGAGGTCATACACTTGATCTACACGGCTACAATAGAGCCAATCATGATGTATGCCTCGCCGGTGTGGGCGCCTGCCGCCAAGAAACTCGGGGTGCGCAAGTTGCTCGATACGGTCCAAAGAGGTTTCGCCCAGAAGCTCTGCAAATCCTACCGAACAGTCTCCCTGAACTCGGCATTGGTCCTGGCGGGGATACTGCCTCTCGACCTCCGGATACAGGAAGCAGCTGCACTGTATGAGGCAAAGAGAGGGTCATCCCTGTCCTGTCTTAAGGACAGAGAGCCCGAGCGTCCGGTGGGGTTTGCAGAATCTCCTCATCCAGCTGAGCATCTGAGCTATGAGTGTGTCCGCTTGGAAGACCAAAACCTTGTAGACAGGCACAATGTGCAGCAGGTGCGAATATTCACCGACGGCAGCAAGATTGAGGGGAAGGTTGGAGCAGCACTGTCCCTATGGGACAGTGAGGCCGAAATCGGTAACCTCAAGCTCAGTCTGTCCGCGTACTGCACAGTCTACCAGGCGGAACTGCTGGCAATATGCAAGGCAACGGAGGCGATCCTCAAGAGGAAGGAGCGAAGCTATGGTCTGTACAGCGATTCGATGGCCGCATTGGAGACGGTCGCTAACCATGGCATCCTCCATCCTCTCGCAGTGGAGACCAGAGCCAATCTGCGGTTGGCTTCGACTCAAGGCAAGGATGTCTCCCTGTACTGGGTCAAAGCCCATGCAGGGCTCCCGGGCAACGAGCGCGCTGACGAATTGGCCAAAGAGGCCGCCCTAGCGTCCAAAAGGAGACCAGTGTATGACCGATGTCCTGTATCATATATCAAGCGGACAATTAGAGAGACATTCTTGATGGAATGGGACGCTCGATATAAAGCCGGGGACACCGCGTCCTTAACCAAACTTTTCCTCCCAGATGTCAGGTGCGCGCACCGATTCGTGCGAAAATCTAAACCGGCGGGTGTACTCACTCAGATACTCACGGGGCATGGTGGGTTCTCCCAGTATTTGAACCGGTTCAAGTGCAGGGACAACCCATCATGCATCTGTGAGCCAGATGCTGTCGAAGACGTACCACACATTTTGACACAGTGCCCAGCTCACGCAGCATTAAGATTTAATTTTGAACAAAAGCTAGGAATCAAAATTGCTAAAGAGAACTTGCAAGAGCTGCTTACTAGCAAAGCAAGCTCTGCAGAATTTATAAATTACTGTATTCAAATATGTAAAATAGTAAACAATAGAAATAAGACTAGATAAATAAGTATTTGTTAGGTTATTATATTGAATTATAATTAATCTTAGCAAAGTAAGAATAGAAGTTGTATAAGTTAAGTTAAATGTAAGAAAACAGTAATTAAAATTTGTCGTAAGAATAATTATGTATAATGTAGATAATAAGATTGGAATAAAGAAAACGTAAACTGTAAGAAATAGATTAGGAAAATAAAGAACCCCTTGTAGTACAATCCTGAACCCTTATTCGGGGAAAATTAAGTAGGATGGAGATTTAAAAAAAAAAAAAAAAAAAAAAAAAAAACCTTACCTAACCTAACCTAACCTAACCTAACCTAACCTAACCTAACCTAACCTAACCTAACCAGTTCCACTCGAGCCGCGAGCCCGAGCGCCACGAAATTGAGTCGCTCCGCGTTCGAAAAATCGTTGAAACGGGCTTTTTACGTCGAATTGTGCAGTGTGATACGTTATTGGATGCGTGCTAACGCAAGGATTGCAGTGTTGAAAAAATTTTTCAAATTGGACCATTTTTGGAGCCACCACATCGAAAAAACCGAATTTTCACCATCATCTGGATCTTCACACTGCAACGCTGCACGTTTTTGAGCGACAACCCCCCATTTTTCTACTGCACCTCGACGCGCCTCGAGTGGATCTACCCTTCACCTGAGTTGTGGATTTTTCCCGGCTGAACTCGCTGAGATATTGACATAAAACCTTAAAACCACGTGGCACGTGGTCCAGGTTCCAGACTACTGGGACCAAATTTGAAAACGCATCTTTGTGGAGAATATCAAGACCTTCCAGCAGACACCTCGAACATCCAAATTGGACTACTCCCTGGGAAGTTATAAGGTTTTTAAACTTATTCATACTTTGACCTTATCTTTTTTCGAAATAAGATCTGTGACCTTGTGTTTTTGGAACCTTAAAATATACCTTCAACATAGATTAACCACTGTTCAAAATTTCAGATTTTTCTGATAAGTAGTTTCTGAGATAAGACTGTTTTAATAGTCACATTGAACAAGCGTGACGTCACGTGGTCTTTATAAGGTTATTTTTATTTTAAATATTAGGTATATTAAGTGTTAGCCTTAGTTAAAATACCTAAATATAGACATAAGTAATTATAAGATTTAAAAAAATATTTATTTTAGTATTTTTAGATAACTTTGTCTGCATGGTACTTAAGTATCATTTATGGGCTTTTTCTATTTATATTATATATTTTAAAAATATTTTGACATTGGAATTAAGTTCCCTACAAAAATAAGAGTCATTTGAGCCCAAACTCGATGCAATTTATGCCACGGGTTACAAAATCAGACAATCACAAAAAGCCAAACATTAAGGGGTGGCTTCGGGAATTTTTAAAACATAGTTCGCATGTAAATAATTAAAAAATTTAAACGCTGTTTTGTTTCTTATATAATTATCTATCATCAAAAATTTTTCTAGAATTTTCCCGTGCCAGGGGTGAGTAGGATAAATTTTTTAGTGTTTTTTTGCGGTTGTTGGTATTACAACCCCTAACTTAAGAGGCCTCCCCTCAAAAAATTTTAAGGTTTCCAAATTTCTTTTAGCATTTAATAAGTTAGAACATTTCAATATTTATCTTCACTAATTTTTCCAGAATTTTCAGTCAAGTAAATTTATTTTTTATCGATTTTCAAAAAAGTACCCTACCTCTCGACAAACCGCAAATAAACTTGTTTTCCACTTTGGGGCGAAACTAGGGGTGCTAGACCAAATCTGACGTTTTTATCCTGGTCCCCCCCCCCAAACCCCCCCCCACGGTATCCAGAAGCCGGATACCCTCGGGCCCTCCCCTGATCATTTGGACCTAGTCTCAACCCCCTACCCCCAAAAACGACTTTGGACTTAGAAAATTTTTCAACAACGTAAAAATTTTTTTTTGTATTTTTAATAATTTTTTAGAGCAAACCTATTGCTTATAACACACATCTAGATACCCCCTCCATAAAAGTCGTTTTTGGAAACTCTTTGGGGGTTGCAACCCCAGTATTCTGTATTTTTTGGCTTAACTTTGAAATTTAATATCTCCGGAACCAAAGGTCCTACGGTAGTGCGGTTTTTTCCATACCGTAGGTCTTGGATTGCTTAAGTTTTGTGTAGAGTCTCAAGACTCTACGTAGAGTTCAAAAATTTTTTTTTTTTTTTTTTTTTTTTTTGTATAGAAAAGTGTAACTCCTAGGATTATTATATCAGTATACTAGAGGGCTATCTTTCCATTATAGATTCTGACTCTACATAGAGTCAAAATAATTTTTATCATTTTCGTATGAAACTACTTTTCCGCTAATTTTATGGACAAAGTGGCCAAGTGTAACCCTTAAATCGTGACCTTGGTAGAGTTGACTCTACTTTTTAAAATTTGACAAATATCTTGTATTTCATAAGATTTATGTGTTTTCGCCAAACTATCTGACTCTACCAAACTTTGGGCAATCTTTGAGTGACTCTTTCAAAATATTTATTTTATTTTATTGTATATCTGAAGTTGACACCCTTTACACGTCACACTTCAAGTTGACCAGTCCTACCCCAAATTGTAATGATTCGCACCCCGGACTCTAAGCAAATGCCGGCCGCTGGAAAAACTGACAAATCGCGGGACGCAATGGATACCAACGAAGTGTCAGAAACGGCCAACCCACTGACACAGGCGGACGACCAGCCTAACAAGGTACGGCTGAGTGTTGATGCCTTCGATGCGCTGTCTTCGGTGACACCGCCCGAACCTAAGAAGACCATGAGCCAACCGGGACAACAAAAGGCCAAAATGGCCTTGACTTACCCCGCGCACAAAGACAGCTCATTAAGGGCACGGGCGACGACATCGCAGCAAAGCGCGGAAAAATCTCCAAAGGTCAGGTATGCGACCAGGACGGCTGAGGCAAGAGCCTGTCTTTCCAAGGCCAAAACAAACCTCGAAATTAGCCGGAATCTGAAGAGCGAGATAAAAATTAAGGTTCTGGAAGCCGTCGACAGACTATACTACCTGGTAAAGGAGTCCGAGGAAGGCAGAGCGACGACTCTACCACCCTCAGATAAAGTTCTTCCAGGCAAAGATAACGAGAGTGACAGAAGAGAAAAGAAATCGACAACAGAGCCAACAGAGCAAGGGGAAGAACTAATTCGGAAGATGGAGGAGCATGGACGGTTTCTGGAGGACCACAAAAGGGAAATGGTAAGACTGACAGATACGCTCAAAACACAGCAGGAGTGGTACACGAGCAGAGGCTCCTATGCGAGTGTCGCAGCGGGTTCTCCTAACCAACGGGATCCAGAAAACACCGCCATGCACTCCATCATAGTCTCCTCTACGGATGACCAGGAGACAGGAGATCAAGTGTTCGATAGAATAAGAAAGGTTGTGAATGCAAAGGAAGAAGGAGCAAGAATTGACAAAATAAGAAAAGCTAAAGACAGGAAGATAATAGTAGGTTGTAAAAATGAGGAAGAGCTAAGGAAGATAAAGGAAAGAATAGCGGAGAGGGAAGGGCATCTGAGCGTGGAGGACGTCAAGAATAAAGACCCTCTTGTCATCCTATATGGCGTCCTGCAGAGTAACACGGATGAGGACGTCTTAAAGGCCATCCGTACACAGGACAGATGTAAAGCAAGAAACCCCCTCACATGCCACATCGTTATGAAGGTGTCGCCCAAACTCTGGCAGAGTCTGACTGGAGCAGGGGCTCTACATATCGACATGCAGAGAGTCAGAGTCGCCGATCAGTCCCCCCTTATACAGTGCTCGCGCTGTTTAGGGTACGGGCATGGGAAGCGGTTCTGCTCAGAAGCAGTTGATGTGTGCAGCCACTGCGGTGGGGCGCACCTAAGAACAGAATGCCCTGACTGGCTAAGTGGAATTCCCCCCTGCTGCATAAACTGCAATAAAGCAAAGGCTGCGAAAATTGACCATGGCGCTTTTAGCAACGAATGTCCGGTGAGGCGCAAATGGGAAACATTTGCGAGATCCACCGTGGCCTATTGCTAAAGGCGTCCATTACAAAATCATGCAAGCAAACCTCCAAAAGAAGCATCTGGCAACAGATGAGATCTTCCTCGAAGCCGCAAAATATAGAGTCGCAGCACTCCTCTTGCAGGAACCCTACGTTGGGGCCCCCAAGAAGTTGAGGACATACCCAGGCGCTAGGATATACCAGAGTACGGATCCAGGTGAGGGGATGGTAAAGGCAGCGATTGCAATACTGGACTCTACCTTGGATGTCATCCAATATCCACAGCTCACTACCAATAACATCGCCGTAGTAGGCATCCGAACAAGCGCCTGGGAGGTAAATTTGGTCTCCATCTACCTGGAAGGAACTGAGCCTCTGGAACCATACCTGGAACATCTGAGCAGAGTGACTACCAAACTTGGATCAGTGAGGCTAATTGTTGGAGGAGACGTGAATTCCTGGAACACCTGGTGGGGAAGCGTCAGAACAAATTCCAGGGGGGAGGAGCTCATGAACTTTATAGACGAGAAAGGGCTCCAGGTGCTCAATGTCGACTCAAAACCAACCTTTGACACAGTGCGAGGAGACAAAAGGTACGTCAGCCACATTGACATCACAGTCTGCTCTGAGGACATGCTCACTCTTGTGGATGGATGGACTGTTGTTGAGAACTTGACGAGCTCTGACCACAACGGGATTACATTTAATATACAACTACACAAAGCACACGGTACACAAATTACACGCACAACAAGGCTCTACAACACTAAAAAAGCAAATTGGGTTCAGTTTCATGAGAAATTGAACCAATTTAAAATAGACCATCACCTCACACACACAAAAGTAGAGCACATACATAACACTGAACAAATAGAAGCAGTCATACAGACATACACTCAAGCAATCACACACGCTTGCACACAAACCATACCTGCAAAGAAAAACACACAAACACTTACCATTCCGTGGTGGTCCGAGAAACTTGCACAGCTGAAACGTGAAGTCGCCAACAGGAAGAGAAGAGTCCGATGCGCAACGCCGGTCCGAAGGCCAGGAGTTATTGATGAGTACCTGGAAAAGAAAAGAAAATATGAGTTAGAGGCAAACAAGGCTAAGTTGGAGAGTTGGAAGGACTTTTGCTGTAAGCAGGATAGGGAGGGGGTATGGGAGGGGATTTATAGGGTTATAGGTAGGACTAGAAAAAGGGAAGAGGATGTGCTACTTCAGGTTGAAGGTAGAGCACTTGATGCTGCAGGCTCCGTGAAGGCACTGGCCGAAACGTTTTATCCGGAAGACCACACAGGCAGTGACAATGCCGAACATCGTAGAATTCGAGCGGAAGCAGACAGGGTAAATATTGAGGAGCAAGCTGACTCTTGCGACCCACTTTTCACGATGGCTGAGCTTACAACTACGATGAAAGCCTTTAACCCAAAGAAGGCACCCGGAGCAGACGGTTTCACAGTCGATATTTGCGTGGAGGCCATTAAAAATGACCCAATCATGTTTTTGAGCATGCTTAACAAGTGCCTGGAACTTGCCTACTTCCCGAGTCCATGGAAGGAGGCCACCGTTATAGTGCTGCGGAAGCCTGGTAAAGACAGTTACAACAACCCGAAATCCTATAGGCCAATCGGACTCCTCCCAGTGTTAGGCAAGATCTTCGAAAAGATGTTGATCACCCGGATCAAGTTTCACCTTCTGCCAGGAATGAGTACTCGCCAGTTCGGATTCATGCCCCAAAAAAGCACCGAAGACTCCCTCTATACCCTAATGCGACACATCAACAGCAAGCTGGAACAAAAGAAACTGTTAACGCTAGTGTCGCTGGATATAGAGGGGGCTTTTGATAGCGCATGGTGGCCAGCAATCCGAGTCCGACTGGCTGAGGAAAAGTGTCCTATCAACCTGAGAAGGGTGATCGACAGTTATCTAAGTAACCGAAGAGTAAAGGTCCGCTACTCTGGGGAGGAGTACGAAAGGTCTACAGAAAAAGGATGTGTACAGGGATCGATTGGTGGCCCAATACTTTGGAACCTACTCCTAGACCCGCTTCTAAGAGAGCTGGATGGTAGAGGCGACTACGTGCAGGCGTTCGCGGACGATGTGGTCCTTGTCTTCGCTGGTGAGACTGCGCAAGAGATCGAGAGGCAAGCCAACGCCGCACTCGAACACGTTCGGACGTGGGGTATCCAGAACAAGCTTAAGTTTGCACCACATAAAACCATGGCTATGGTCATTACGCGCAAACTTAAGCACGATACTCCGCGTCTTAGCATGGGCGGGTGCGACGTTGCCATGTCCAGGGAAATCAAATTGCTAGGACTCACCATCGACGATAAACTAACTTTCAACTCGCACACCGCGAACGTCTGCCGTAAAGCACTAAAATTTTACGGGCAGCTCTCGAGAGCTGCAAAAGTTACCTGGGGCCTCCATTCAGATGTAATAAGAGTTATCTATACGGCAGTGGTAGAGCCCACAATACTGTATGCCGCAAGTGTATGGGCGCCTGCTACTAACAAGATATGCGTGAAGAAAGAGCTCGAAACAGTGCAGCGTGGTTTCGCACAGAAAATCATAAAAGGCTACAGGACAGTCTCACTAACCTCGGCGCTATTACTGGCTGGGTTGCTTCCACTGGATATTAGAATCCGGGAAGCAGCCTTGCTTTATGAAACAAAGAAAGGCTATACCCAGCGAGTAATAGGAGACCGAAGTATCGAGATACCAGTACCGTACACAGCGATGCCACACCCAGCTCATCAGTCAGAGTTGACATTCACTTGCCTGGTGGACGAGGCAGCACTAAACCAGAACCTCGACAGCTGCCTGAACATCTTTACAGATGGCAGCAAAATCGAGGGAAAAGTCGGCGCCGCATTATCCATCAGGGAAGGTACCGCCGAGATAAGTACCCGCAAATTGAGGCTGGATAAGTGCTGCACCGTCTACCAGGCTGAACTGCTGGCTCTGGCTGAGGCAACAAGAGAGGCACTCAAGAGGCGGAAACCAAGCTGCAGCATTTTCAGCGACTCGCGCTCCGCCCTCGAAACCGTTGCCGACTCATTTTCCCCCCACCACCTTGCAGTCCAAATTAGAGCAGACATACGAGAGCTTAGACAGATGAACAAAATACTGAGCCTATTTTGGATCAAAGCTCATGCGGGGCTGGAGGGGAACGAAAGGGCCGATGAGTTGGCGAAATGCGCGGCATTGCAGCTCAAAACGAAGCCGAAATATAATAGCTGTCCGATTTCATTCGCAAAGCGAGAAATCCGACAGAACTCGCTTTGCGAATGGAACAAGCGCTACGTTAGTGCTCAACAAGGTGCGACCACAAAGCTTTTTTTCCCGAACGCAATAAGGGCGTACCGACTGGTCAAAAACATAACGTTGAAACCCGTGATAGTCCAACTTCTCACGGGGCACGGTGGATTCTCTTCATACTTGTATCGTTTTAAATGCAGGGATAGTCCGTCGTGCCCCTGTGACCCGAATATCGAAGAAACCGTAGTCCATCTCGTAACGAATTGCCCCAGGTTTGGAAGAGACAGATATAATTTGGAACATGAAATAGACCTAGACATAAGTATGGAAAACTTGTATATTATTTTAGAAGATAAGAAGAAAAGAAATAAATTTCTAGACTTTTGTGAAAAAATTGTAAAAATAGCTATAAGTTTAAATAAGTGAAAAATAAGGGGTCACAATTATATAATTTATATTACATAAATATGTGACCTACACATTGTATCGATAGTAGATAAGGAAAATTGTTAAAACTTTAAGAAAATAAATATTTTGTGTACTGTCTCTTTAGTACCCATGTTAATTAAGAAAAAGGATAAAAGAGCTTCAAGAGTAATAAAAGTATAGAAGGAGACGGATGAAAGAAAGATAAAGTATGAGGAATGGAAGTACGAGAAGCATATTAGAAAGAACTGGAATGAAAGGGTAGTGTAGACCAGGTCCCTGGTAAAGCTAGGGGTAGGATGGAGAAAAAAAAAAAAAAAAAAAAAAAAAAAAAAAAAAAAACCTAACCTAACCTAACCTAACCTAACCTAACCTAACCTAACCTAACCTAACCTAACCTAACCTAACCTAACCTAACCTAACCTAACCTAACCTAACCTAACCTAACCTAACCTAACCTAACCTAACCTAACCTAACCTAACCTAACCTAACCTAACCTAACCTAACCTAACCTAACCTAACCTAACCTAACCTAACCTAACCTAACCTAACCTAACCTAACCTAACCTAACCTAACCTAACCTAACCTAACCTAACCTAACCTAACCTAACCTAACCTAACCTAACCTAACCATCAGTCTGCTCCCATCCGCAGTCGAGAGAGCCACGAATTAAGGCCGCTCCGCACTTAAAAATTCCCAAAAATCAGTTTTTTCGCGCAATTATACCATTGTGATACACCAAAATACGCGGAAACACATGGCGCGCTCGATGGTGAAATTCGCGCAGTGATTGGATAAGTGACGTGAAAGTTATTAACGAAAAAGTGAAAATTTGAGGTTAAATTTACCTTAAATGTGGAATATCTCAGGATTGGCAGCGACAACATACCCCTTTTTTACCGCCCTCTGAAGGGCCTTCAGGAGTTCTACGAGACGACGTACTTTGCCGATTTTTCTCGCACTGGAGTGCTGAGAAATCGGCAAAAAAACAAAAACCACGTGGCGGCGTGGTCAGTGATCCCGAGCTGCCAGAAGATTGCTGACACTGCAGCCCGAAGCACATCATCGGGGACACCCTGGAGGCACTTTGAAAATTTGAAAAAGTTAAGTTTTGGCTAAGCTAGAGACTTTTAAAATTCTATGATTTTTTAAATTAATATATCTTTTCGAGAAGATCTTTTACGTATTGTTTTTAGAATTTCATTTTGTTAAGGCTCTGGTCCTCTACCAATACCCAAAAGATCAGAGTGGGTTCGTCAGCTGGTTTCCGTTTTATTCAGTTTTGAATTTTCAAGGTCATTTCAAGGTCCTGAAATACTGTAGGTAGGAAAATTTGAATCATTGTTTAATATAACGCCTTTCTTATTTATACATAATCCGCTTTTGTTTTTAAAATTCATTCAAAATTGACTCATTTAGCTTCATTTTAGTGTAAATTTTCAGTTTTTTCAAATTTAAAAATCAGGTTTTGAATATTTTTTATTTTTTATTTGAGCATTCGTTTGGGCTTAGAAAGACCTATCCAACAAGCCCAATCACGGTATCTTTCGGTCATAAACGGCCGAACTTAGACATTGGTCGGCCATCTTGGCCGCCATCTTGAAATTTTAAAAGTTGTTTTTCTCGGGAACTGGCTATTGTTTTCACTTGCGGTTTTCACTATTGATGTCTCAAAGATCTACCCTATCCGAATTTTACGTAAAATAACGAACTTTTTTGTCACTTTTTAAATTCACTTTTGACCCCACTAGGGTGTAGATCTAAACTAGGACATCACAACTGTCCAAACCCCGGATCTCTGCGATCGAAATTGGGCCAGGAACGGACGTTTTAAGTTCCGCCCGCCATCTTGGACGCCATCTTGTTTTTTAATAAAACTGCCGTATCTTCGGTCCCTCTGGACGTAGAGAGCTGGGGTTTTCTTTGTGGATGTGGGCAGAACCTTCTCTGTGTGCTGGTGGAGATTGTAGCGTAATTCAGAGCACCAAATTTTCACTTGTAACAGTCGCTGGGTGGGTGTGGGCCGTGCCCTGCAGATCCCGCAGGTCCAATTCCTGGCTCGCTAGGACGATTTTTGACGAAGATACGCTGGTTTTCCACTTTGGCGGCCATTTTGTCCGCCATATTGGAAAATTTCAATCGCCTATATCTTTAGAACCAGTGCGCCTATTTCAACGCGATTTTCTGTAAACGCTTAGTCACAAGCAGGTCTAGCAAATAAATAGTAGAGACGGACTCTACATAGAGTCAAGGATTTTATTTAATTTTTTATTTTTTATTTGTTTTTTTTTTTTTTTTGTTTTTAATTTTGCTTTTTCTTTTCTGGTTTCGTTTATTTTTAGATTTCGCCTAGGCTTGTTATTTATCTTAGATTACACATTTATTAGTTCACTTATAACAGAATGCCAAATTTTAAAACTAAAAAATTAAACGTTAAGCCTAGCGGGCAGTTTAGGATGGGATCGCCAAGGTCGGGGACGCCGAAGGTGGGTGGAGGGGTGCTACCGTCGTCACTGGTTGCTGGCCCTTCTGCAGGGCGTTCGGTGCCGCCACGGTTTCACTCCCAGCAACGGGGCGCGGTTGGCCCAGACTCGAAACCTGCAACAGTATGCCCAGTTAATATTGTGGGTACAATGAGAAAGAGAATTGAGTCCAGCTCGGATATCCCCACCTATCGCCCACCTTCTTCTTCTGAGGCGGACGAGTCTCTCTTGCGGCTCGGTCAGGAGGGCGCGGACGCGCCTACGCCATTGCAGGCCCAAGTCGGTGCGACCACGCCACAATTTGCACCCCCGTACTCGGATGCGGACTCACCCGCCGCGCCACTTTCCTTCCTGGAGACCTCCGTACTGGCGACAGGCGAATCTGTCCATGATGCACCTCATCGCGCGAACTGCCTGCTACAAAGCACAGTGGCAGAGCTCGAGAGGTCTCGCAACCTCAATCGCGACATAAAGGACGCAGTGCTGGCGGGGGTGCAGGGGCTGCACGCCTTGGTGCTGCGCCTCGCGGACTCGCGTGCGCGGCATCTCGCCGAGAGGGAGCGCGTGCGAGCGGTCGCCGAGCGACAGAGCGCCCTGCAACATAAGATACACGCAGATAAGCTCGAGACCATCACTTCCGGCCTGCGTAGCGAACTGGGCGAGCTGCGGCGCACGACCACCAAGGCGATGGCGGAGGCCGAGGCGGCGCGCCGAGGAGTGGAAGAGATTAGCGGCAAGCTGGGCACGCAGCCCGAGGGAGAGGTAGCCAGCCTTCGTCTGGTGGGCAAGCTACTAGAGGAAGCGCATGCCATTAGAGAGGAGTGCTCGGGCTCACCGATGCCGGCCATCCGGGGTAACTTTGACGCCGCGGACATCGAACCGGAGCACACGGCGGCGCCACAGCGACCAGCAGGTGAGGGACCGCGCGCTTCGTATGCGCACGTCGCGAGGCATCCGCTCATGGTTAAGTCGCGGAACCCGGCCCATACCGGCGATGATATCCTGAAACATATAAAAACAAATGTTGATGTCATTGGTCTGGGGGTCGGAGTTAATGGCGTGAGGAAGTGTCGCGGCGGCGGCGTTGCTATCTCGATGGAGAGCGCGCGCGAGCGAGAGGTGATGGAGGGTGCCATCCGTGCGCTCGGAGACGACTACAGCGTGTCCGAGCCTCGCCTCCGGGACCCGCAGCTGCGGCTCGTCGGGGTCGTAGCGGAGCTCACAGACGAGCGCCTTGAGGAGGCTCTGCTCCGACAAAACGAGGGGCTGCTGCGGCGTGTGCCGGAGGCGGAGCGCAGCGTCAAGGTCGTGCGGCGAATTAAGGGGCGAAATGCGGGAATCAATAATGTAGTGGTGGCGGTGGGCGCGGGCGTGTGGCAGGCTTTGCTGGAGCGGCGCGTGCGGCTGGGGTACCAGGTAGTCGTGGCACTTGACCAGTCGCCACTGGTGCAGTGCTACCGGTGCCTGGGGTTCTCTCACCGCGTGGCTGAGTGCCGCGCCCCAGCGCCACGCTGTGGATACTGCGCAGGTGAGCACGACACGCGTGCGTGCTCCGCCCGCGGTGGCGCGCCGCCGTGCTGCACCAACTGCACGGCGCGCCAGTTGCCAGACCGGGAGCACCCTGCGTACAGCGCTAACTGTCCCGAATGGCGCCGCTGGGACCGCATAGCGCGTCTCGGCGTGCGCTATTGCTGAGGGCACCGATCCGTCCGCAGAGATGAATGCTCATATTAAAATCATGCAGTATAATTTGGGCAGGGGCAGGGCGGCGACACACGAGTGTTTCAGGGAGGCCACCGCAAGGGGATTTAAAATTTTAATACTGCAAGAACCTTACGTCGGGGCAAGGGGCCGCATGACGCCGCCGACTGGTTGCAGGGTGATACAGAGCGCATCGGGGAGACCCGACGCTCCAGTGCGAGCTGCTGTAGTGATAACTGACCCCAACTTGCGGTATACTGAAAATATAAATTTAATTAGTGAGGACTTGCTGGGCGTTATCATAAGAGTGAATAACATAGATATAGGATTTATAAGTGTTTATTTGGACAGGGAGCTAGATCTGGACACGTACCTGCATAGAGTTAGGCAAATGGTGCGGAGCATGGGTTGCTCGAGGCTGGTGGTGGCGGGCGACATGAACGCGGCCAGTCCGTGGTGGGGCTGCGCGGCGGAGGACGTGCGTGGCACCGCGGTCGCGGAACTGTTCGCTGAGCTTGGGCTCGAGGTTCGTAACGAGGGTGACGAGCCGACCTTCCTTGCCTACCGACACGGTGCGCCTGCTGCCAGCATCATCGACGTTACGGCTTGCACCGCCGCACTATTGCCCGTACTCGCCGACTGGCGCGTCGACTCCACGTTCTGCACGCTGTCCGACCACAGGCCTATTACCTTCACTCTGCGGCTGAGCGTGCGCCGCGGAGAAGAGGCAGCCGGTGCTAGCACGAAGATCTACAACACGGCGAAGGCAAATTGGACATTGTTCGAGGAAGTGTTCCAGCAGGAAACCTCTCGCGTCGAGCTAAGTGTTACTGTGGACGCGCTGGCGGACGGAGAAGCGGTTAACCGAGCCGCTGACCTGTACACCGAGTGCACGCTCGCAGCCTGCGAGAGAGCCATCCCGCGCATAACACCCCGTAGACTCGGTAGATCCTGCCGCTGGTGGAGCGCTGAGCTTACCGAGCTTAAGGCCGAGATGGTGCGCCGCCGGAGAAAAGTCGCGAAGGCAAACCCTGCCAGGAGGCGGTACGTGGTGGACCGGTACCTGGAGGCCAGGACGGAGTACAGAACAGCAATAGAGTCCGCCATGACCGCCAGCTGGAAGGAGTTCTGCACTGGCGAGACGGTGGAGGGTATATGGCAAAGGTCTTACCGGATCATGAAGGCGTGCGGGATGCGGGCGCGCTCGGAGGACGCGCTGCTGGCAGCGGTGGACGGGAGCTCGCTGGACGAGGCGCAGTCGGCAGCTCTGCTGGCCGACACCTTCTACCGCAGTGATGACCCGCAGCAAGACATGCCACAGCACGCCGCGCGCCGCGCAGCCGCGCGGGCCTGGGCAGATAGGCTTACTCGCACGGCATCGCCGCACGTCGCCTTCACTGAAACGGAACTGGATACGGTATTACGAACTATGAGTCCCAAGAGAGCGCCCGGGGGCGATGGGCTCACGCTGGATATCTGTCTCCGGGCCTACAGATGCGATAGAGCTCTACTTGTGGGGCTATTCTCGCAGTGCCTTCGATTGGGTTGTTTTCCGAGATCGTGGAAGGTGGCGACTATAAAGGTTATCCCCAAGCCGGGCAGAGAATCTTACGCCACGCCTAAATCCTACAGACCGATCGGGCTTCTTCCGGTACTCGGGAAGATGCTCGAAAAGTTATTTGTGAATAGGTTGCAGTGGCAGCTCGGCAGGGAGAGCCGGCTGAGCCCATTCCAATATGGATTTACTCCGCAGCGGAGCGCGGAAGACGCTCTGTTTGACGCCATGTCTATTGTTCGTGCAGGCTTAGAACAAAAGAAAATAGTAGTTTTAGTGTCCTTAGATATAGAAGGGGCTTTTGATAACGCCTGGTGGCCCGCTATTATCGAACAGATTAGAGCCAGTAACGTTGACATCGAGGTCGCACGCCTCATACTTGATTACCTCTCGGAGCGGAGTATTAAATTAAAATATGCGGGGCAGGTAGTCTGTAGAGAAACTAATAAGGGTTGCATTCAGGGGTCTACCTGTGGGCCGATCCTCTGGAATATCCAGCTGGAGCCGGTGTTGGAGCAGGCACAGTACGGAGGCGTCAGGGTTCAGGCTTTCGCGGATGATATTCTGATGATCGCAGCCGCGGCCGATGGGGTTGAGCTGGAGGGGATGGTCAACCGGGCGCTGGCCGTGATCACGCAGTGGGGCGAAAGCCTAAAACTGAGATTTGCTCCTGAAAAGACACAGGCACTCTTAATCACCAAAAAGCTAAGGTACCATTCTCCTAGGCTCGTGATGGCAGACGTCCCCATAGCCTATGGATCTTGTCTTAGAGTATTAGGATTAAATATTGACCCCATTCTCAATTTTAGAAGGCACCTCGAGCTTGTTACCAATAAAGCTATCGCTTTTTACAAGGTGGTATCGAGAGCGGCACGAGCACAATGGGGTCTTAATTCTGATATTCTGAGACTGATTTATATCGCTGTGGTGGAGCCTACTATTCTGTACTCGGCGAGTAGCTGGGTGGATGTTTCAGATAGGGTTTATACTGAAAAGACTTTAAATAGCCTAATAAGATCTTTTGCTATTAAAATAAGTAAAGCTCACCGTACAGTTTCCTTAGTTTCGAGTGTCCTGCTTTCGAGACTACTGCCTCTAACTATGAGACTAAAGGAGAATGCACTCATTTATAGGGTTAAGAGAGGGGAGCCTTTGGCTGGGCTGCCGGGACGAAGTATGGAGACTAGGGAAAGTCCATTCTCACTACTTCACCCTGCAGAGAGAAAGCATGTAAGGTTTGGGCTCATCGAGTCTCAGGAGGATGCGTTGCGCCTGGGGAACGATGAACTCGTGCTTTACACTGATGGTAGTAAGCTTGAAGGTAGGGTGGGTGGTGCAGTCTCCTGCTGGTCTGGAGAGCGTGAGATCCGCCATACTAGGTTCCGCCTCGAGAACTTTTGTAGCGTATTTCAAGCAGAGCTTTGTGCGATACTGCGAGCCCTTCAGTTAGCCGAGGGCAGAGGGGATTCAGCTTTCAGTATAGTAAGTGATTCTAGGTCCAGTCTTGAAGCCATCAGTGACCCTAATTCACTACATCCCTTGGTAGCTGAAATTAAGGACAACATTTTAAGATTAGCTCGTGTTGGGAAACTTATACGTTTTTACTGGGTCAAGGCACACTGTGGGATAGAGGGCAACGAGAGAGCTGATGAATTGGCAAAGCAGGCAGCTCTCAACGATAGAAGACTACCATTCTACGACAAGTACCCTCTGTCCTTCGCAAAGTGGACAGTAAGATCGGATAGTATTAATGATTGGCAGCAGACATACAATATATCACAGGCAGGTAGTACGACCAAATTATTTTTCAAAAATGTATCTCTAGCTTTTCAAACTTTAAAAAAAATCAGTTTAGATAATTTTTATACGCAAATTTTTACTGGTCACGGTGGCTTTAATTCTTATTTGTTTCGGTTCAGATTAACTGACTCTCCTCTGTGCTCGTGTGGTGAAGATGTAAGCCAGTCTGTGCAACATTTACTATTAAACTGCGCGCGATTTGGACTGTTGAGACATGAATGTGAATGCGCAATGGACACTGTCTTAAATGTTGATACTCTAGAGCAGTTGATTGGGGACAGTAATAATAGGCCTATCTTTTTGTCGTTTGCGAAAACTATTCTTCGCATAATTGGCAGAGAGAATGGGTCATTTTTGGAGACATAACAATAATAACTACTAGCATTATAGTCTCAATCGATTTTATTTTGTCTTGTTTGCCAACATGGCCAACATCGTGTGTCCTGTTTTAAAAAGATTAGCTTAAATTTTAGTTTTATGAATTTATTATATATATTTGACTATTTTATTATAATTTGTCGAATTTTGTGACAAGTTATCTCTGTTTGAATTTATTTTAATTGTTGATATCCTATTTACTTTCTAAATCTTCCTCTCTAGTCAGCTATTTAATTTCTTATATAGTAATTCAAATGTTAGTATTAATGTTATAAAATTATTACTTTATTGTATTGTAATTTTAATTTTATTGCTTAAAAAAAAAATAGACAAAAAAAAAACAAAAGAAACAATTTGAGGTTTAAAATAAATAAATGACTTACAAAAACATAAAAAAGCAAACCAAAAGAAAATAATAATAGTAAACAAAAAAATATATATAAGAAAAAAAGCAATAAAAGGAAAAAATGAGAAAAGTTGATAAAGGATAAAATAGCTCAGTACAAAAGTTTTAGTTTAACATTATTATAGATTGAATTGAGGAAGTAGCGTAACTTAAATAATTATTGATTTATTGTTCTAACGTATTTAATCTTATTTATTGAAAATGAATGTACAAATAATACAATTTTAGTCTGCAAAATTGTATAGGTAGTTCATTAGATTCACATATTACAATAAATGTATTAATTGGTTACTAATTCAATTAAATTTTGATGTTAATTAAACAATATGATGTATATTTGAAATAATTAATCATGTAGTATAATGAACTGGCATTGTTTGAACATCAAACAATTGCAAAGTTAAAATGATGAGTATGTCCTGTATAATGATAAGCATGCTTATTTAAATAATAGGCATTCCTATTATTATTATTGTAGAATTGAATGTGAGTAATTGTTTCCAAAAAAAAAATTTTCACACTGTTTTCCTAGTCTGTTCTAGAATCTCTTCTTAATCTGTATCTTTCTATTTGTAATATGTTAACGTTAAGTACGTGCGTGAGTGAGTGAATGTGTGCGTGTGTGTGTGTGTGTTTAGATTTGATTTTAAATTACAAAAAAAAAAGTATAAATCCTTAGCAGGTAATTTAATGTTGTTGCAATTAATAGCAACAGGTTGCCTCAGGTTTTGAAAAGCAAAAGCAGACTAGCACACTCGCTGGTCCTATGACCAAATGAGTAAACTAGTTTGCAACACTGTTTAAAAAAAAAAAAAACCTAACCTAACCTAACCTAACCTAACCTAACCTAACCTAACCTAACCTAACCTAACCTAACCTAACCTAACCTAACCTAACCTAACCTAACCTAACCTAACCTAACCTAACCTAACCTTACCGAATTTACACCGATGGCAGCAAAATTGAGGGCAAGGTCGGAGCAGCACTAACCCTATGGGAAGGTAATGCTGAGACCAAATCCCTCAAAATAAAGCTCGAATCTTACTGCACGGTCTACCAAGCGGAACTCCTGGCCATATACAAAGCCACGGGTGAGATTCTCAAGCGCTCCGAGGATAGTTTTGGCATATACAGCGATAGTCGCGCAGCCTTGGAAACGGTCACGAATCCAAGCTCTATTCACCCTCTAGCAGTGGAGGCCCGTCAAAACCTTAGGACCATCAAAATCCAGAATAAAGAAGTAACTTTATTCTGGATTAAAGCCCACGCTGGACTAGAGGGGAACGAAAGAGCGGATCAGTTGGCCAAGGACGCAGCTCTTAAAACCAAACGTAGACCTGAGTACGACTTCTGCCCCGTTTCATTTGTCAAGCGACAAATTCGTGTTGATACGCTCGACAAGTGGAACGAACGGTACATCAGAGGAGAAACCGCAGCAGTCACTAAAATATTCCCTGACGCAATTAAAGCCTATAAAATAATTAAGAAAATAGAGCTGACTGGTGTACTGACGCAGGTGATGACGGGGCACGGTGGGTTCTCCGACTATTTGACACGGTTCAAATGTAAGGATAATCCATCGTGCATCTGCGAGCCTGGCGTCGCGGAGAGCGTTATTCACATACTGTTTAAGTGCCCAACGACAGATTTCAGGAGATACGAAACTGAACAAGCTCTAAATTGTAAAATAGACGCCGATACTGTTAATATAATAATGATGGATAAGGATATAAGAAATAAGTTTATAGAATATTGTAAAGATGTAGTAAAACCTGTAATTAAAAGAAATATGGATAAATAAGTTATGCAGGATTATATATTATGATAATATATATAACTGACATAAAATGTAAATAGTATAAGCAAAACGTTAGCGATATTAAGATACAATACAAACAAGATACGATCGTTTATGAAGATAAAATGAGTAGCATGTCTAGAAATAAGATAAAATGTGTACAACAATTAATTATAAGAAAAACCCCCTGAAGGAATATATTTATGTATGGATAGTTAGACAGCTCGACCCCTAGACGGGCAAACCCCACCCGTACTTAGTATAAAAGGCGATGAATGAACGGAAGGAATAAAAGTGCGAGAGGAATAAATGCGAGAACTGGAATGAATCAGGCTCAAGGTAGATAAAGGCTCCGATTAAGTTGGAGGTAGTAGCAAGTTAGGAAAAAAAAAAAAAAAAAAAAAAACAAACCTAACCTAACCTAACCTAACCTAACCTAACCTAACCTAACCTAACCTAACCTAACCTCAGTTCCACTCGAGCCGCGAGCCCGAACGCCACGAAATTGAGTCGCTCCGCGTTCGAAAAAACAGTGAAACGGGCTTTTTAAGTGAAATTGTGCAGTGCGTACGATACGTCATTGGATGCGCTTTAACGCAGGGATTGCAGTGCTGAAAATTTTTTTTAAATCGGATCATTTTTGGAGACACAACACCGAAAAAACCAAAAGTTAACCTACATCTGGATCTTCGGACTGCAACGCTGCTTGTTTTCCAGCGACAACCCCCAAATTTTCAACTGCACATCGACGCGTCTCGAGTGGATCTACTATTCAGCTGAGTCCTGGATTTTTATCGGTTGAACTCGCTGACTTACACACGAAAAACATCAAAACCACGTGGCACGTGGTTCAACTTCCAGACCTCTGGAGCCATTTCAAGCTTCATCACCTTATGCCGGACACTGAAACCTGCCAGCAGACACCTTGATCATCCCGATCGAGCCACCCCCTAGGAAGATACAAGGTTTACAATTATTTATGAACTTTGACCTTTTCTATCTTGGAAATAAGATCTTTGACCTTAAGTTTTTGGAACCTTAAAATATTCTTTATATCCTCGAAAATCATTGTGCAAAATTTCAAAATTTTCTGACAAGTACTTTCTGAGAAACGAGTGTTTGAAAATCCTCCTAGAACAAGTGTGACGTCACGCCGTTTAAGTAGGTACTATAATTATCCTGTCGCGTGGTTTCTGGATAAGCCATTAGGTAGAATACATATTATTATAGAGTAATTAGAATTTTTTAGATTTTAATTTAATTATTTTTTGTCTTTAAGATAAATTTGTACATACGAAACCTATATACCATTTCTAGGCCATAACTATTTATATATATATTTAAATTTTATTTTGACAAAAGAATTAAGTTCCTCTTATTTAGACGAGCAGTTTGAGCCCAAACTCGGTCTAAATAGCACAAAGGGTCACAAGAATAAGCAGCTACAAACAGTTAAAAATTAAGGGGTAGTTTCGGGATTTTTTTAAAGATAGTTCGCAAATAGATATAGGAAAAATTCAAACGCCATTCTGTTTTATATATAGTTAGCTATCACCACGATTTTTTCCAGAATTTTCTCGACCCAGGGGTGACCAGGAAAATTTTTTTCGTGTTTTTCTGCGGTTGTTGGTTTTTCAACCCCTTACTTTAGTGAGCTCCCCTCAAAAACTTTTCAGGTAATTAAATTATTTTGATCATTCATTAAGCTAAATCATTTCAATATATAACTTCGCAAATTTTTCCAGATTTTTCAGTCCAATAAATGTATTTTTAATTGATTTTTCAAAAAGTACCCTACCCCTTGACCAACCGCAGAAAAACTTGTTTTCCATTTTGGGGCGAAACTAGGGGTGCTAGATCAATTCTGACACTTTTATCCTGGTCCCCCCCCCCAAACCCCCCCCCACGGTATCCAGAAGCCGGATACCCTCGGGCCCTCCCCTGATCATTTGGACCTAGTTTCAACCCCCTACCCCCAAAAACGACTTTGGACTTAGAAAAATTTTCGAGAACATTAAATAAAAATTTCATTTTAAAATAAAAATTTTACATCTAACTTGCAGTTTATAATAAGATCTAGGCACCCTGTCTTACAAAAGTCGTTTTTGGGAAGTTTTTAGGGGTTGAAACCCTTTCATACGTTAGGTTTGGCTCAACTTAGAAATTTAATATCTCTTAAACTAAAGGTCCCACAGGAATGCGGTTTTTTGCTTACTGCGGGGCTTTGGATCGGTGAATTTTTGAGTAGAGTCAAAAGACTCTACATAGAGTCCAAAAATTTTTTTTGCTTTAAAATCTTCTTATTTTTTCAATTTATAGCAACAAGTAGAATCTGTGCACCCTTAGAATAGCGACCTTAGTAGAGTCAGCTCTACCTAGCTTAAGATCAACTTAGGACATTTATATCTCTAAGACCAAAGGTCCTACAGAAGTGCGGTTTTTCGCATACTGTAGGGCTTGGTTTGCACGACCTTTAAGTAGAGTCCTAAGACTCTACATAGAGTAAAAATTTTGTTTTCTTTTTCAAAATTGACCACTACCCTGCTTAGTTCAGGTTTTCATGTATAAAAGCCCTTCAGGCCCTCCACATATTCAACTGACTCTACCTAGAGTCAATGTAGAGCGCGATTAAAAATACATAAAGGACGATCAGGAGCTAAACAAACTAGAGCTACCTACATTATTATCGACTCGTAAGCTTATACTTTACAACTTATACAAACTTTTACTCACCTGATCATTGACTCGTTGCGGTTCTCCATTGTGGCGTACCTGTAACAAAAGACTTTGTTTATATTAGTAATAATTAGCATTAGTACCTTAGAATAACTGACGATTCGGCTTTTTACACCGAACTAACAATTATAAGTGGGCCGCTTTTAATTAAGTTTAATCAAAATTTTGTAATTGCGTTTAATATTGTTATATTGATTTTGTTTCTTTAATTACACCTTTAATCTACGAGGTCGCTGATCTGCTGACCACATTCAGATACTCTCACTGACCTGCTGCTGGGTAAGATGCCGTGTCCCAGAACACCTCCGGCTTCACAACCAGATGAACAACCGGCTGCAGCCGCGCGACTAGAGAGCCCCCCGACTCATGACACACATGAGGAGGGACCCTTAACAGTCTTGCCAGCGGAGGACATCTTGTTGTTGGACCTGCTTGTAGACCCACAAGACACCCCTGACACCCCTACCTCCACAGAACAGGGCGAACAAATAGAAGGACCGGGGCCCTCAAGCCTGAATAAGACAGTGCTCCTGCAAAAGGGCGTGACCGCGTCGACAAAGGCGATCACCACCTCCACCCCGACGGTCCCCTCGGTGCCGAAACCGAGAACGTTGCCACTGGAGGGCAATGTTGCCGAGCTGGTGCGACGACATTCGCTGGAAGAACCTAACCTAACCTAACCTAACCTAACCTAACCTAACCTAACCTAACCTAACCTAACCTAACCTAACCTAACCTAACCTAACCTAACCTAACCTAACCTAACCTAACCTAACCTAACCTCGAGAATATCTCCGAATTTACAGCTGTGACCTACAGTTTTTCAACTGTACGAAGAAGGACCTGGTGGAGTTCTACACGGAGGCGTTTTTTCTGGATTTTTGTAGTGCACACAGGCCGAGAAAATCGTAGAAAAACAAAAACCACGTGGCCACGAGGTCATTGAAGGAGAGCAGCTGGGCGCCGGGTGACTTTGTAGAAGACTGAAGACACTTGCGAGGATCTCGGAGGCACTTCAACTTTTACTCTAAGATAAGTGGTTCCGGAGAAACAAGGTTTTTAAATTTGGTGCGGTCGAATCATTTTTTCCGCAAATAAAATCTTTAATTCTTCAGCGACGACCTACCTTTTAAATTTGACCATAGATTCTATACCCTTTAGTCCTGTAAATTCCGTTTTTATTTTATTTTTAGCATTTTTAGTTAAGAAATTATTATTTTCTCTGTGTGAAGGTCAACTGTATAAAACAAATAAACCCTTGTTTCTCCGAAACGGTAGGAGATAGGCTATTTTTAACCAGACCCTGAATATTTGACGTAGTCAAATATACTAGGCAGTCCCCCTTTACCGTACCGTAGAATTAGATATTTGCAATGAATTATACAAATTAGACTCATTTGAGATCTGTGGTGTTAGGGACTTACACTGCAGCCTAAATGTATGTTGTGTTTACAGAACGCCTTATGATAAGAACTTTGACGATTTTATAACAAGATTAGATCGGCTCTTGGAACATCTTTTCAGTAAAAAATGCATTATTTTAGGAGATTTCAATGTAAACTTTTCGGTAGACTCTAAACAACGTACTGAATTACTTTCCCTTCTCAGATGCTTTAACTTCAGATACTTAATTAAAAACACTACATTCATTAGAAATGAAACAGAATCCTGCATCGACAATATCATTACAAACTTGCCGGACTCAGAATTGATCAATTGCGATATTGACCATAATAGACTGGGTGACGGACATGCTGCATTATTATGTAGCCTACTTGCGGACCAGAGTGGTAAAGCTGGGCTAGATCAAGCCTGTATGGTGAGACGGAGACAGTTTACAAAGACCAACGTAAACCATTTTAGAGATCAGATTATAAATAGTGATCTTCAAGACTGTAATATTAACAGTTTTTTAAGCAAATTCCAGACCATTTATAATATCTCTTTTAAAAATGCACGTAGAAAAGTCAGATCAAATAAAGGCGGAAAGTTATCATGGATTTCACGGGGAATCAAAGTTGCAAGCAAAATGAAAAGATTCCTTAATTCAAGAAATAGTTTATTATGTCATGATTCCATTAATAATTACAGAAATAAATACATTAATATATACAGAAAGGTGATCAAAGTATCAAAGAAGCTTGCGATTAGGGCTAGGGTTCAACAGGCTGATAATAAAAGTAAAGAAATTTGGAAAATCATCAACACACAAAGAGGTAAAAGTAGACCAGGTCACTCGAACAACATTACTCTTAAAGTGGATGGCAGAGCCGTTGCAGATACTCAGGCAGTTGTAAACATGTTTGCCAAACAATTCGATAGGGGAATGGATAAAGTATCTACTTGTAACTCAGCGGCCCTCTCTTATCTTCACACTTTTACAGCTAGGGTTTCTAATGACATGATAATTGGCCACACTGATGGAGGTGAAATCATAAAGATAGTTAAACATATGGAAAAGAAGCAATCGCACGGCTATGACGGCATAACCATAAATTTAATCAAGGAAAACATCGATATTCTTGCAGAGCTTCTGGCGTCTTTCTATAACAACTGCTTGGATGCTAATGTTTATCCTGAACAACTTAAGATTGCAAGAATATTGCCCATTTTTAAGAAGGGATCAAAATCAGACCCTAAGAACTATAGGCCAATATCGCTGCTACCTACAATCTCAAAAATATTCGAAAAAATCATCAAGAATCGACTTGTACGTCACCTTAATGCACACAAAGTTCTAAGCGATAAGCAATTTGGATACCGTTGCGGTGTCGGAACTACTGATGCTATCGATACACTAGTCAACTCAGTAGTTACTAAGCTGAATGACAGGAAAAAAGTTGCGGGACTATTCCTAGACCTCACAGCTGCCTTCGATACTGTTAACCACGACATACTTTTAGCCAAACTAGAACACTATGGCATCAGGGGTGGGGTTCTGAACCTTTTTAAATCTTACTTAACTGGTAGAAAACAATTTGTAGAAATCAAAAGCATCGTCAAAAACGAAGAAATCACTTTCAAATCGAACACTACCAATATGAAATGTGGAGTACCACAGGGTTCTATTTTGGGACCCATTTTCTTTAATATATTTCTAAACGATCTGATAGACTATGTTAGCAAGTCCGTATCTGATATCCAACTAATAGTGTACGCGGACGACACCAACGCCATTATTCACTCGAATAATACCGACGATCTGCAAAATAATTTAAACATAGCTCTCAAAACATTTAACCTATGGTTCAGCGCAAATAATCTGACCCTCAATGTTCAAAAGACTAATGCCATACTCTTTAAATCCACCGTTCGTGACGATGTACAGCTAAACATACAGCAAGAAGAACAAAATGTAGAGTTCACCAACTGTGTTAAATTTCTGGGAATACATGTAGACGAGCTTTTAAACTGGAAAAATGAACTCGCGTCAGTGGACAGTTCTATCAGTTCGGCTTGTTACGCCATTAGGAGTCTCAGAGACGAAATTGGTGTGGAACAACTGAAACTCGTTTATTTCGCACTGGTTGAGTCAAGGTTGAGGTATAGTGTTGGTCTATGGGGCAACAGCTACAAATATAACTTGCATAAAGCATTTACCCTTCAAAAAAGAGCGGTGCGGACAATGCTGCGTATGCCTCCATGGGAGTCATGTAAAGAGCCATTTAGGAAGCTAGGCATACTCACGGTGCCCAGTCTTTACATATTGTTATTGCTAACTGATATTATCAAAAATAGACACAAATACGAAACCCTTGAGCAAATGGCTGCTCGACTTAAAACCAGAAGGAAGGACTTAGAGGTGCCTTTCTGTCCTAGATTAAATATCGCTAGACATTGTAGTAGATATCAGGCTATCAGGTTATTCAATTCTTTACCAAACGAAATGAAAGCATCTGAGAGGTTAAACCAATTTAAAAGTGAACTTACCCAACTCCTGCTGAAAGGGTGTTTCTACACGGTCAACGAGTTCCTTAACCGTAGCAATTAAATAAAACTATATTGACTTTATGTAACTTTAGTTAGCTCATTAGACAAGTGTAATTTTTTATAACTAAGAATTTGACATTATTTTCTTCACATTGCATGATATTTTGATGTACTACTGTTCAAACACAATTGTATGGTTGTTTCTGAATAAATGATTTATGATTTATGATTTTTATTTATAACCACTTGCCCCCCCTAAAAATTTTTTTCTCAACCCTTAATTAAAAATTTTAAAATTTAGCAAATGTTCTACTAAAGTTAAAAAGTTGTTGCTTATACTTTTATTTCAATATAATATAATATAATATAATTGAGTTATGTACTTGTAATACTGAGGATTCCAAACCTGGGAGGCGTATTCCAAATTACTTCTTACTAGTGAGCAGAACAGTATTTTTAGCGTTTTAAGTGATTTGAAGTCCCTAGTTACTCTAAGGAGAAACCCTAGAGTCTTCATGGCTTTTGCTGTGATCTTTTCAATGTGCTTGTCACACAATAGTTTTGAGTCCAGAGTGATTCCTAGGTCAATAATTGTGTTAGTTCGAGTCAGCGCCTCGCCATTAATTTTATAATCAAACGTAAAGGAAGGAGAAGTTCTGTGAAAGGATATACAGTAGCATTTCTGAACATTAAGGTCTAGCTTGTTTAGAGAGCAGTAAGAGTAGAGGTTGTCCAGGTCTTTCTGCAATAGAAAGAGGTCAGAAGGGGAGGTTATATTTTTCATTATCTTTAAGTCGTCGGCGTACAGAAGAAAGTTAGAATGAGCGAAGCAGGAGGAAATGTCGTTAGTGAAGATATTAAATAGTAGGGGACCGAGGATCGAACCTTGTGGAACGCCCGAGGAAATCAATGACGGAAAGGACTCAAAACCGTTTAGCACTACCGCTTGGCAACGACCCTGGACATACGAGGTAAACCACCGAAGTAGATCACCTCGTATCCCTGCAGCGCCGAGCTTCGCGAGTAGGATAGAGTGGTCGATGCGATCGAAAGCTTTGCTGTAGTCAGTATAGACTATGTCCACTTGACTCCCTGACTCCATACCAGCGGTGACAGCATCGACAAAAGTCACAAGGTTGGTGTTAGTAGACCTACCTTTAAGAAACCCGTGTTGCTTATAAGTAACGTATGGTGAATTTTGACTTGCATACTTGCCCGTTTTTGTGTTGTAAATAAATGACGTATTGTGTTCTTTATCGTATTATGTTTAATGTAGCGATCTATCCCCTGAAAGACTTGGGTCTCAAGATCCGATATCGGGACAGGGAAAAGATCTATCATATCTAAGATCTATCTATCTATTATTTATAGAAGTATGCTCCCGACTATTGAAATGTATCCATTCGCAGTCACATGTCGGGGCTACTGTGCTACAATAAGAAATAACGCTGTGCCAAACAAACTTACTCAATTGTGAAATGAATAATAAAATGTGAAAACAAAAAAAAAACAAAAAAACATGTTAAATATGTTAGAGTGTACAATAAATACAACAAATGCAAACATGATTATGAGTGATAAAACAAAAAGGCTCAAATTCATAAACTTCTGTACCAAAATAGCGAATAAGGTAATAAATAAGAATAAATAGTTAGATAACATATGAATTAACGCATATTATAGAATATGCTTAAAATGCATATAATAAGAATTGTCAGAAAGATGTATGTATAAAAGAAGTAGAATTAGAACTAGACATAAGATTTAAAATGTTAGAAATAACTAGTTTTAAAAAAACCCAATGTAAAATAAACTTAAACAAAAATCCTGTAGAAAGTAAGAATATAATATATTGTACATGAAATAAAAATTAGTTGGCTAAGATAAAGTTAAATAAAGATAAAACCCGTTGTATGGATCCCTTATTATAAAACTAGTCAAAAATGACTCTGATTATGTCAGAGGTAGGGGTAGGCTAGCTCGCGGGCCGGGACATGGCGCTCCCGGACAGGATAGCTCGCGGGCTGGGCCAAAGCGCCCAGAAAGGAATAAAAAAAAAAAAAAAACCTAACCTAACGAGCGCGCGCGAAGCGGGCCAGCGCGTGGCACTGCTGAGCTGCGACCTCTCGCGCGCGTTCGACACTGCCGATCACTGCCTTATAGTTAAAAAAACTCCAGTTCCATGGCATACGTGGCCCCGCCCTATCCCTCTTAACCTCTTTTATGTCCAAAAGAACTCAAGTAGTGGTAGGGGACAGGGGTAGAGTCATTTCGTCCGAGCTGGAAAACGTCATGGGTGTTCCCCAGGGGTCCTGTTTGTCGAATACCCTGTTCAGCCTGCTCCTCAACGACCTGCCTGGCACCATCGATAACGCCGAGATCTACATGTATGCGGACGATGTTGCCGCGGTAGTAACGGGATCTACGATAGGCGAGTTGGAGCGTAGACTGAACACGGTTATCCGACAACTTGAAGCATGGTTTAGGTCGAACGGTCTTGCTCTAAACAGAGACAAAACCTGCCTCATAAACTTCAGTCTCAACGGCAGGGCGCCCCCTCTTAATGTAGTAGTCGGTGACACGGCGCTGGAACAGGTACATAGTATAAAATTACTGAGCTTCCACCTGGACAGTTCCCTTGTATGGGACAAACATATAGACTCTCTCTGCGGTAAGCTAGGAGGGTCTTGCTTTGCACTGCGAAGGCTAGCGAGCACGGCGTCGGCTGACGTAGTCCGCTAATGCTACTTTGCAACAGTCCACAGTTCGCTCTCGTACGGGGTAGAGCTGTGGGCGCGAGCGGCCGATGTCCAGCGGGCTTTCGTGATGCAAAAGCGAGCTCTACGCGCGATGGCAGGTGTCTCGAGCGACGTCTCATGCAGGGAGCTATTCAAGGAGTACGACATACTCACTCTCACGGGTGAACTTATCTACCAAGTAGCTCTGGTCACCCACAACAACGTGGACCTGTTCCAGCGCCGCGGTATCAACGCCGCTCGCGCCCTGCGTAGTAATAGCCATCACTACCGTCTGGTCACACCAAAACACAAACTACAGAAGTCAGAGAGGTCCGTTTACATATTGGGTCCTTCAGTTTACAACCGGCTGCCCGACTGGATCCGTGATGCGGCTTCTACTCCTATTTTCAAAATTAAACTAAGAAGGTGGCTCACTGAATTGGTATTATAATGATACAGACGAATTTTTTTAATTTGCCGTTATTATAATTATAATTTTATTTTGTATATTTAATTGAGTGTATGACATGTAATAATGGTATTACGAATAAATTCTGTATTTCTGTATTTCTGTATTTCTGTATTTCTGATTAGGGAATTGAACTTGTAGTTCTCAGTGAGAGCAAAACTGAGAGTCAGAGTGAGAGTCAAATCGTTTATTTCTTTAGACTTACAAAAAAGTACTTAGACAAGTCAAATTTATACTTTATAAACAGTATGATAAATAATTATTACTATCAAACAAGAAATAAGGTGCAATTGACTCTAATTCACTTCAATTTTTTGTCCACTAGCGGAAGAAGTGAAAAAGAAACCACTAGCAAGTTTATCGCTTATCAACTAATACAATCTTAGGATAACTAATTGTAACTGGTCTTACATACTATTGTCTGTGTGGAACTGGGTGACGTAGATGAAAAATATATTTGCCAGTTCATTGGCCTGAGACTGATCGCAGTCTGACAAACCGCCGCCGTCTACCTGAACTAACGCACTGTGGTGTTGCCACAGCAAGTCGTATAAATTTCTACCGAGTTGAAAGTTGATTTATCAATCTTCAAATTAATAATCGATACGTGAATAAAATATAGAAGTCTGTAACGCTTCGTTAAAAGCTTAGCTATAATATATTTTATTTTATCATATTTCTCACATAGCACATGACGAGCAACAATTGAAGGAGACAGGTTCGGCGTCAGACCCCGGTGGTAATTTCTGTGATCTTCTATAGATCGAACAATTAATAAATAAATTAGTCCCAAGAAAACCACTGAATGTTTAACAAAATTGTATAATGTATGTAGGTACAACGTACAAACTAGTATCACAATTGAGGGCGTTCTGCGCACTCGCCCTCCGCTCGAGAGTCAAACGAGCACCGGCACGCGCGGGCGGCGCGGGCGGGCGCGCTATAACGGCAGCTCTGCGCCCACGATGGCCACGGCCACCGCGACGGGGGGCGGCGGGGCACGTGCGGGGGGTGGCAGCGAGGGCATCCGCGCGCCCAGCGCCCGCAGCCTCCGCGCGTCCAGGTGCAGTCCGCTGTGCGCCAGCGCGGCTGGCAGGCGCGGGTACAGCGCCGTCTCCTCCGTCTGCGCGCCACGCTCCGTGGACGCGCGCTCTGGAGCAAAACACTCGATCAGATGCGGAACGGATAGGAGAGTGTGGGGGATGTGTGAGGTGGAGGCGCACTCACCGGGGTCGTTGAGCGTGGAGAGGTCGGTGGAGGGGGTGAGGTCGACGGAGGGCGGTGGTGCGTGCGCGGCACCGACCAGCGCGGCGCACACCGCGCCCCCTACCGCACCGCGCCCGCCCGCCGAGCCGTCGCCGCCGCGCCACTTGCCTGGCATCAGCGTCGCGCGAACGTTCCGCTCCGGCCGACACACGATGATGTACAGCTGTGAGGGAAGACACAAGTCGTCAGCGGCAGCGGGAAGCGGGGAGCGAGGAGCCCCGGTGCATCCGCACTCACCTTGGGCGCGAACAGGCAGACGAGCGTGACGCTGGCGCTGAGCGAAATGGTGAGCGAGACGCTGGTGACGCGCAGTGGGACGTTGTTGGCCGTGCCGAAGTACAGCGGCACGAAGGCGAGCCAGATCACGCACGTCGTGTACATCGTGAACCCTGCAAAAGGAGTGGACGGTGAGAGGTGCGGGAAGCACGGGGCGGGGCGGGGTGGAGGCGAGTGCGTACCTATGTGCTTGCTTTCGTTGTAGGCCTCAGGGATTTTGCGCGTGAGCACGGCGTACACGGTGCAGACTAGGATGAGCAGCACGGGGTAGAGGAAGGCGCCGGTGTAGGAGGCGTCCACGTAGGAGTCGCAGACCAGCATGTTGTCGTGCTTGTGCGGGTGGTGGCGCACAGCGCGCGCGGGCGCGGCCAGCTGCCACGCCACCACCAGCGCCGCCTGCACCGCCACCAGCGCCGCACAGATGCACAGCTGTGAGCGCGGAGAGATCAGCGCAGGCCGCCGCGCCGAGCGCCGCGACGCTGCGAAGATGCGCGCGATGCGGTTCGTCTTCGTCAGCAGCGACGCGTACACCACCGTGAAGCAGAACCCGGTCCCGAACCTGCGGAGCAGCCAGCCAGATGTCACGTCACAGGCGAGAAGCAGGGGTCGGGAGGCGGGGAAGGCACTCACCGCTGCACGGCGCACAGTGCATCTGTCGGGCGGAACACGAGCGCGAAGGTGACGAGGTAGCACAGCATGATGCCAGCCAGCAGCACGAAGGAGAGCTCGCGGCCCGAGGCACGCACCACGGGCGTGTCGCCGCGCGCCGCCCACACGCCCGCCACCAGCCTGCAACGCGCACACGTTAGCGAGCGGAGAGGAGAGTCGGAGCGGGGTCGGGTCGGGTACGCACGCGGTCAGCAGCAGCCCGACGGCGGAGAAGGCCATGGCGCCGACGGCCGCCGGGTCGGAGGGCCGCAGGTACAGCTCGGGGATGCGAGCGCACTCGGTGCGGCGCGCGTCGGGCGCGGTGCCCGGCGGACACTCTACGCACGCTGTCTCCGACAGCGGCGAGCGGATCTCGTACTGCGAGCAGTTGAAGCAGTGCCAGCAGCAGCTCTCGCCCTCCACGTAGCGCTTGGCCTGTCCCAGCTCACACTCCGCACTGCACACAGACGGCGGCCAGACTGGCGACTCCCACTTGAAGCGCAGCTCTGAAACGGACGGGAGCGGTCAGCGGTTGCGGTGCGGGGGTGCATGGGGAAGGAAGAGCGCGCGCTCACCGTCCGCGTCCAACTCGAGCTCCCCGTCAAGGTAGCGGCCGACGCGCACCCATTGGTAACGGTCGTGCGCGACGCGCTTGAAGTGCAGGATGTTATACCGCGCCGGGCCGTCGCCGAGCGCGTCGAACCGGAACTCATCTCCGCTGAGCCCCGTGAAGCGCGCGCGCCGCAAGTAGCGCAGCAGCGCCGCGCCGCCACCCGCCGCCATGCGCGCACACAGCCCCGCTCGCCCGCCGCACTCCGCCGCCTGCATGTCCCTGTAACACGCGTGTAGATGCAGGCGCAGTGCAGCCCGGCTGGACCCTCAGCGTGTGCCTCCCCGCCTCCCCGCCCCCCTCACCTGAGCGCGACTGCGAAGGCGAACACGGCATCAGTGACGTACTGCAGCTGCGCCTCGAACTCGACGTCCTCTGCGCGCAAGCGCTCGCGACCGCTGCACGCGCGCGCGTACTGCGCGTTGTACGGCGTGCGTGGCGCGCCCGGGTAGCGGCACTTGAAGTGGTCCTCCCAGTACTCTGCAAAAGGATCGGGAGGTCAGGAGGTGGTCGCTCCGGCGGGCGGGGGAGGGGGGAGGGGCCGCTTACCAACAAACCAGGGGTTCCGGCGATTGTTCTCGACCGTGAGGTTGAGGAAGTACTCCTTGAAGCCTTGCACGGGCGAGGCGTGCGGCTGCACGGAGATGGTGCCCTCGACGGCAGCCTCCCTGCCCGCGGAGACGAGTGCGCGCGCCGACCAGCCATCCGAGCCAACCCAGCCGAACCAGCGCGTCGCGCCGAGCCGCACCGCCGCCGCCATCACGCCGGCCACCTCCTGGTCCGACGCGAACACGATGACGCCTGCGACAGACGCACCATCACTCACCGCCCACACACGTGGCTGCCTACAGACAGCTCGGTGCCGTGGTACTGACCGCGCGCGCGCGGACGCGCCAGTAGGCGCCGCACGGTGTCGTCGTACGCGCGCTCGTCGGCCTCGCCCGAGTCCTTCACGAGGCGCTCCTTCACCGCGATGCAGATGTCGCTCCGCGCCAGCATCGTCTCCAGCTCCTCGAATGCCTGCCAAACAGTTGACATCGTCTAGCATAGATGTGTCAAGTGTTTTTAGGGTTCCGAACTTCAATAGGAAAAAAGGAACCCTTACATATATATAACGATTTATTTCAGTCTCTCTTCTTAAATATATTCCATATTCCATAAATTTATTGCACGTAGAATAGTCATATTGATTTATTTATTTATTTATTTATTTAATTGGAAAATCAACAGCTTACACTAACTTAACATAATTTACTTAATAACACCAGAGAGCCAATTAAAGATTTTCACGTATAGTGACAATAATAACTAATTACATGAGAACACAGAGTAAACAACTGCTCTAACAACTGTTAGAGCAGTTGACAGAAGTTATGGAATAAATAACAAACTATATAAATAAAATAACGTAAACCTAATTAACCCACAACACTATTAAAGTAATCTCTGGTAAGTCGCTGTCTGGCTGAGTTTACGCTCGTGCAGAATAGGTCTAAGTCTAAGTCAGGGTGCCTGCATAGCTTATTGAATAAATCGCTTGTTCGCCATATGAATGAATTTTGTCTATAATTTGTGCTGACAATAGGTATACTCGTAGAAATGGTAGGATTAAATCGAGTGATTTTTGACGGAGCATGAAGGTCTAATTTACTCAGTAGCTCAGGGCAATCTATTATATTATATTTGAACATATTTTGAGAAGGAAAGATAGATCAGCAATTTCACGTCTTTTTGAAAGAGGAAGAAAGTGAAACTTTTTACAGAGTGCATCATAACCGAGGGACTTATAAGGAATTTTTAACCGAAAGCATACATATTTAATAAATTTAATTTGAATTCTTTCAATTCTGTCAGTATATATACTATATCGCGGGTTCCAAACTTGTGAGGAATATTCAAGAATGCTTCGGACAAACGAACAATAGAGTATTTTGAAAGTTTTTACCCGGTTGAAACTAGCGGAACTCCTCATCACAAATCCTAATGATCTTGAGGCCTTAGAAACGATGGCGTCGACATGCTTATCGAAGAGTAATTTTGGATCATGTAAGACTCCTAAATCTCTAACAGTATTGCTCCTCTGTAAAGTTTCTTGCTTTAGTACGTACGAAGATGCTATAATTTTATTTTTTCGGGTAAAAGTAGCAACTGAGCACTTAGTTGGGTTGAGGTCCAGCTTATTTGTAATACAATAACTGTCCAGTCTTGTAAGGTCCTCTTGAAGCATGGCCACATCCTCAGATGATTTGATGGCCCTGAAGATCTTCATATCGTCGGCAAAGCAAAGTAAGTGACTGTGTGTGAAGCATTGAGAGATGTCATTTACAAATATCAGAAAAAGAAGGGGACCGAGCAGTGATCCCTGTGGAACACCACTGGGGACGGAGACCCAGATATGTAGTTGTTTATGACTATAGCCATATAACAATAATATAATATTATAATGATGAAATCTCCAAAATTTTATATAATATTTTTCCAAGAATCTTTATCTGAGAAGAAGTCTTTCGTACGTACCTTAACTTCGTTCTAACGTACTAACGTTAGAATAGTAGTTTCCGAATAGAACTCTTTTTTGTATAGTACTTAATTAGTTTAATTACGTTTTTGAACATTATTTCGCTCAGTTGAGTTAATTTGTGAGTGTATATTTCAGCACTTTGTTATCCATCTGTACGTCTATGAGCCCTCTTTTCTCAAGAACAGAAGAAGATATCCAGTGGAAATTGACGTAAAATAATTAAGACCATTACCTCTTGGAGCCGTGATATAAATCAAATTTCATCAATTTGTACAAATACATTTAGTTAAAAACAATTGTAATAACAATAGTTTGACCGATAGCTACCGCCGTTTATGTCCGAATATTTTGAAATGTCCACGGGATTTATGGAATATGCACTGAAAACCTATACAATCGCGTTGACCGAGAATCGTGAATTCGTTCTTACAGCACAAGTAAAATATAAAATCCTAATTCTGTTGTTTATTCTATACGAGTATACCTGCACTATCCCCAACTGTTCCAGATAAAGGACAGCGTGTATGTGTACCTTGATGCCGTAGTTGGACTCCTCGTAGATGATGGAGACGTAGCGCCACTGCAGCCGCTTGACGATCTCGACCATGGCGCGCACCTGGTGCAGGTCGGAGGGGATGGTGCGCGTGAAGTACTCGAAGCGCGCCTTGTTCGACAGCTCCGGGGACGTCGAGAAGAACGACACCTGCGCAGGAGAGGGCATGTAGGGGGCAGGCGGGGGGCAAGGGGGGCAAGGGGGGCGCGGGGGCGAGGCACGCACCTGCGGGATCCGGAAAAGGCGCAGCAGGTTGGCGACCTGCACGGAGGTGACGGAGGAGGCGGCGCCCACCACGCCGGAGATCACTTTGGGCGCGCGCGCCGTCGCGTTGCACGAGTAACGCGCGTCATCGATGTTGCCGATGGAACCTGCGCACAGCAAGCGATGAGCGGGGCCGGGAGCAGGGCGATGAGCGCCACTAGTGCACTCACCCTTGATGAAGTCGAGCGCCATCTCGAGGCCGTAGGTGTCGTTGTCGCAGTCGTCCAGCACGTGCGCGCCGAGCCGCAGTCCACGTGGCCCCAGCCCACGCGCCGCCGCCGCGTCCAGCGCGAACAGCATGGCCTCCAGCGCCTGCACGCCGCCCTGCGCCATCACCGGCCCGCACGTCGCCGTCTCCGACCGCGCGTGCACCATCATCAGCCCGCCCAGGATTATGTCTCCGTCCACGATGGCGGCGCGCTTCACTGGCCACGCGGTCGTCGCGTTGTCCTGCCCCTGCCCCGGGGGCGGGGACGCCACCACCCGCTCCGAGCGCGGCGAGGAGGCCGCCGGTGGTGTTTTACCGTTGGGCTTCTTCTTCCACATCTTGGAGATGTCGAAGGGAGCTATGAGCGAGTGCGAATCGTGGAGGGCACCCGGTGCGGTGGCCGCAGGGGTCGCGGGGGCCACCGCCAGCACCAGCCCCAGCAGCAGCAGCGCCCCGCGGCGCCCCCGCACCCCCCCGCTCTCTCCTCGCGCCACGACCTACACGGAACCACGGAAACCGACGACAAAACACCAGCGGAGCCGACTCACATCATATGAGACTCACAAAAAGTTAGCGGAACAAAGTTTCTGTGTCACGATCTCCGTCCGCGAGAGTCCTCGAGCGGGCGCGTGCGGACGGCGCGGCGCTCGGCACGGCACTGCCGCCGCCACCGCCGCCCCCGCCCCGCGCCGCGCACCTCGTCCGCCCTGCGCCCCACTCTCCTACTTACTAACTAGTTTCAACAACAAAAGCTCTAAAAACCTGTATTTGGCTAATAAAGTCAGCAAGAATGCAGGTACACTCTGTACAGAGAGTTAAAGATGCAGATGACATATAATTATTTTTATTATTTATTCTGACGCACAGGAAAAAACGAATTGGAAATAACGTGCACTTCTGGTTATGCTTCGTTTCAGCTAATAAGTTGGCTATCGTCCGTAAAATATTAGATCATAAAATTCACACAAATTTATCTTACACTAAAGGAGAAGAAATAAGTAAACGTAGTTCACATCTTGCCAGCTTTTTCGTTCTACCAAAAACTCTAAACTATGGAAAAAATCTATACTCTATGACGGCGCACAGCTTTACAATAAATTGCCCTCCCAAATCAAAAGTGTAAGCTCATTTAATGCGTATAAATTCAAATTAGCTCAACATATCATAAATGATGACTCACTTCTCATTAAGTAGGTAAACGCATTAAATGAGTCTGTAGTGTAGGTACATACCTATTGTAAGACGTCACTCAATGACGAGGATTAGCAGATAAGGAAAATAGACATCTATTTTCCCATATACCAAACATATCAGATTACTCTAAACAAAGATAAGAAAATAGAATATCATTTTATTAAATAAACATGCATATCGAATTACAAGATAAGCAATTAATTTATAATAAAATTAGAGATAGAACTTTTGTATGAAAAGCCTTGTTTTAACTCAATAAACAATCAGTACAGAACCTACTACAGTCGTGATAATTACCCTTCCAAACCAACCTTCATTACAAGTCAACTATTGAACAACCACAACCTTTGTATATAAACCCTGTTCTCATGTAAGTGAAATTATATAATTTGTCTTTTTGAGAATAAATGAATATATTAAACATATCGTTCACTTTATGTAACATACATTTTCTATGAAAAAACGAGTAAGTGAAAACAACAATGTCACTCCTGCCTATATCTCCTAGTTTTACTTACTCACCTAGTAAAACATTTGAATTCGTTCGAAACCCCTGAAGCAAGGACACTTAGAGAAACCACTAGAAGAAGGGATATGGTAAAGGAATGTACACCTAGACTTAATATTTCGGAGCACAGTGTAAGTATATTTAATCCAAACATTTTAAAGAAGAAACTTAAAGAACTCTTGTTAAAGAAGTGTTACTACTCTGTTCTGTGTCTGAATTCAATAATGTGTTGACAAATCTGACACTGGAGATCTGTGATATACATTTCACTCTATGTATGTCTGTTAGTAATAATATTATTATAAAATTATTTTTTGACATTTTACTTATATTATATATTCAATATCTTAATATAATTTTACTTTTGACATTTAATTATTCCGTATTTTTGCAATTTTGCTTATTAAATTATTTAAATTTTATGTTTGACATCTAATTGTTTTAGATATTTTATTTTTAAAATTTTATTGTAGCATACTATGTTAATGTTAGTTGTTTATTATGTGTACCTAATATAAGGAAAATTTCCGACACAATATAAAAAATTGTTTGTGAAATAAATAAATGAAATGAAATGAAATGAAACTCATATAATGGTTCTTAATTTAAACTTGTATGTAACTACTTTTTAAGTTGATAGGCTATTTTTGCATTTTATAAAATCAAGTTGTTTACTTACCAAACATTTTTTTATAGCAATTAAAAATAACGTTTGTCAAAAAAGTAGTTAGGAAGCTATGTATCTTATTATGGTCTGGAGACATTTTTACGTATAAACCATCGTTGTTAGAGCGAACATGGCTGCCATTGAATGAGTGACATTGTTGTTTTCACTTACTCGTTTTTTCATAGAAAATGTATGGGAATTGTTTTTTTTATTATTGCCAAAACTAACGATTTGATTTGGTATGTTACTTTGGGAAAAGTGTTCCTGGTTGGAAATAGAGTCAATTAAGACCAACTTGTTTTTTTTTGACAAATGTTATTTTTTGGGCGAACCGTACTTTTACTAACCGGCAATATTTTTTTTATAATTATGTAATTTATAAGAAGCTGACAATGACAATGATGTTTAATTAATTATTTTTTTATGACTATTAGAGCTTTTTTTGTGTAATCTATAAACCTATTCAGTTAAATGTATAGTGACCCTATGAAACTAATAATTTGCATGCCTAGAGTAAGGTAATACATGTACGGTACTCCTATTTGATAAACAAGACCATTGTGACGCATGTGTGCAAATAAATGATCTGTATTCTGTATTCTTGTTTTTCAAGTTTTGCAGGATAAATACTTATCCCCCGGGAATAAAATTCATATGGTTCCATAAAAATTTTATTCAGTCGGAATTATCCTCTATGCAATAGTAAAACAATCAAGATCGGTTACCATGGGCGGTGATGTCAAGTAGCAAATACAGTGTGATTCTGCATAAAGTGCACAAACGAAAATGAGGGAAACTACGCCATATATTTTTATCGACGGAAAATGTGGTAAAAAAATTTATTATTTATAGCGTTTTTAAATTTTTGTTTCTCTACGGCCATGCCTATATGTACAAAACGGGTGTAACTTTTAAACTAAACGATGAATTACTTGCAAACAAACTCAGCAAATATTGAAATTAACAGGAGTTCTTCATTGCATGTTTTAGGCGTCTTAGTAGTTCATTGGTTTAGATAGATAGATAGACGTTTTTATCAATGTTAGCACACAGGGACAACACAGGATACACATTGAAAATAGGTAGGTATACAAACAAACATAGAGTAAAAGAATAACTAGAAGACTAGAACTAGACTTCAGTTTAGAGACAGTAAAAGTAATCTTAAAATTAAATAAAAACTTATACTAACCTACTCTTATTACTCGTAGGTTGGAGTGTCAGTGCTGCCGAGGATTAGTGTCAATCATCTTTGGCTAAACAAAACTAAAACGAAATGTATTAAATTTATTCGGCCTAATGACGTAAACGTAAGAGAAGAAACGTTAGAAATTTTAGGAATCACCTTAGATAATACACTTTAATGGGGGCCCATACATAGATAAGCTATCGAAGAGACTTAGTTCTGCAGCTTAATTTTATTTTATTTATTTTGCTTTATTCGGAGAACAAACAGTTTTACACACTTTAGAAATAAACTTAGATACTAACTTTTAACAATTTATATGTCCTCGCATGTAGCTTAAGCAGTAAAAAAAATCTGGACTTGTTTATTTCAGCTACTTCCATAATATTATGTCTTATGGTATACTGCTGCAAATAATATATATTTATATACAAATATGTATATGATGAAAGTGCCAAATAAATATATATGAAACATTGTTGTATACTCATAAAAATATCAATAGTTTCTCAAAAAAATGGCGATATACATACATAATTTATATACCTACTAGAAATAAATGTAAACTCGCTGTACCCACAACATTATGTATCTCTTAAAAGGCAATATGGAAAATGTATAATCATCAACCCTTCTACAACGAAACCCCTACTGAGCTGCAAAAATTATCAGTAAATAAATTCAAACAAATTGTAAAAACCTTGCTGTGCAAAAAAGCTTACGATAAAATATCAGATTATCTAGCTAGAGGATAAAAAAGTTTGTTGCTAAACCCAGCTCGAAAACTAGCAACTAACAGGCTTAAGGTTTCTTCGTCGTTTCTCACTTTAGTCTAAATATCGAAGCGACCGAAATCAAAAATACCACTTTATTTCTGTGTCAATGTAATTTTTTAATATGATTTGATCTTTTATAAGCGAACATTTAGTGTATTTATGGAAATAAAGAATTTTTGAGTTTGAGTTTGAGTGCAGTGTAGTGTCGGAGGGCACCCCGCACCCCGCACCCCGCGCGGGCAGGTGGCAGCCGACACTCAGGACGCGTCTGAAATGTAATTACCTCTCTTTGTTCATTTAAATACTTAACAAAGAGAATGAGATAATTAAATACAAGCTGGTAGGGTAAAAAGATAAACATGAGTCTAATGAGTGAGGAAGGATACGTGTGTAACCAACTACTGTCCGCTGCACACTCCCGCACGCGTGGTCAGGGGCAGGGGGGAGGGGGGAGCGGGGGCACGCATCCACGCCCCGCGGAGACTGAAACAAATTCAACTTATTTTCAAGGCCAAGTTTATTTGGGGCAAAGATTAAAAGAGCTTACGTTCAATTTAGGCACATTTATGAAGAAATTTGTAAAGTTTTGAAAACCCGAAGGTAGATTGAATAAAACCCGCGAAGTTAGGGGTCCAACGGAACCTGGCAGCGGCCCAATATTACAAAAGTACATGTTAGCAGAAGCTCACTGCGCGATATTGGTTTTATTTCTGTGCGTTAGTACTCATGCGATCTCATCTCATACCCAACATGTTGTGTAACGTGTTAGCGGTTTTTTTCCACCTTTATTATTCGCACCCCAAAGGAATGGAACTCGCTCCCTGCCTCTGTTTTTCCGGCCAATTACAACCTGGGTCTCTTTAAGACAAGGGTGAATAGGTATCTTCTAAGCGACAAAAATGAATAGTTAATTGGTAAATTAATATGAATGTTAGAAATTTAACCTTTCCTTTATGTTTATCTACTGTATTTATGAAAATAAATTGTTATTGTCATTTGAAACTTAATTCTTGTAAAAACAATCAAAATTCGTTAAAATATGACCGCCATCTTTGTCAAGACTGCTTGCCCAGGGCACGCTGCACGGCTGCGGCATAGCACTGGGCTACGCCGTAGCGCCCCGCTACGCATAGCGTCCTACTACACACGCTACGAATGTAATGTGCAATGTAATGTAGCTACAATAAATAATTAACGAGCGAGGATCGCGTCATAACCAGGGCACGCTGCACGGCTGCGGCGTAGCACTGGGCTACGACGTAGCGCCCCGCTACGCATAGCGTCCTGCTACACACGCTACGAATGTAATGTGCAATGTAATGTAGCTACAATAAATAGTTAACGAGCGAGGATCGCGTCATAACCAGGGCACGCTGCACGGCTGCGGCGTAGCACTGGGCTACGACGTAGCGCCCCGCTACGCATAGCGTCCTGCTACACACGCTACGAATGTAATGTGCAATGTAATGTAGCTATAATAAATAGTTAACGAGCGAGGATCGCGTCGTAACCAGGACACGCTGCACGGCTGCGGCGTAGCACCGCTTTGTAGTTCTAACGTTTTTTTATGTATAATTTATTTCTAAATAAATATTTTTATAAAACAATCTGAGTCATGCATCGCCTTGCCCTTTGAATGCTAGTATTGAAAGGGTCAATGTTCTATATCCTGCTAAGTTTATTGAAAGTTCTACTCGCTCGCACTATTATATGAATTATGTTTATAATTAGTTCCAACATATTGGACATGCAGTAGGGGGTTGTGTTTAAGCTGCTGACGCGGTACATTGAAGTGTACCTAATTTGCTAAGAAGTTCAGGACAGTCAACATCATTGTTAAAAAACCTAAGAACATAAAGATAATCAGCTATGCTCTGAATACTTTCAATACGGTCAATGTACTTCTGACAACGCGGGTTCCATATCTGAGACGCGTATTCTAGATGACTCCTTACGAACGTGCAATATAGAAGTTTAAAAGTTTTGACATTGGTAAAGCTCTTGAAGATTCGCATGACAAATCTCAGTGATCTCGAAGCCTTACTAATAATGTTATCAATGTGATATCTAACCAAAGGAGTAGGACCGCCTTCCGTCCCGCGGGGGCGCGGCCCGACCCCGGAAATCAACATTCCAAGCATGCCGCCGCCGCCGCCGCCGCTAGAAAGCTTCCGCCCGTAGATCCCGTGAACAGCTTAATTTTATTTATTTATTTATTTAACACACAAAACACATTACAATGTTAGCTAAAATGAACATATCAAAAATATTGTTATAATCTACATTGTAGCGTAAAAATATGTGTGTACATCTAAGTATACATATTCGTAATAAATGGACTAATAATTAACACTAAAATCTAATAATTACGTAGATAGATAAAACTAAATATTATATATACAACAAAACTAATTGTACAGCCAGCCTAGTGCACATGCACAGAGTTGAGGCATAGTATATTAAGGGATACTATACCTAAGAGCTGGCAGTATCCTTTATACTTCCACCAGCAGGTTGAATACTCCGGGGTGGAGGACCAGCGTGAGGATCATTGAAATGGAGGATACCTTTGAGTCCTCTTATGAAGTGGTTGATTCTAGGATTGAAAATGTCAAGTTCAACATGTTTTATAGATTGCTCATTGTACTGACGCGCCATTCTAGTGAGTGGATTGTAATATGAGATATTGTTCTTATAAGTGCGCAACGCAAAAAGATTGCTCCTATTTGACCTTCTTGCACTAAATTTTGTATTAATGCAAAACTGAAATAGTAGATCCGGGGAATCGATTATGGAATGAATTATTTTGTATAAGTATAAAAGATCAAAATATACGCGACGGGTTTCAAGTGAAGTTACATTGAATAATTTTAGCCTTTTTTCGTATATTAAATCACATCGACCTGGGCGATAACGATAGCTCAACATTCTAAGGCATTTTTTTTGAATCCTTTCAACAGCATTAATATGAACATTGTAGTACGGAGACCATATAGGGCTACCATATTCTAGGACACTCCTCACTAATGCGTAAAAAAGGTATATGAAACTTTGTGGTCTTTTAAAACCTTTTGTAGATCTTAGAATAAATCCTAACAGCTGGTTGGCCTTGGAAGTTATGTGTTGAATGTGCTCGCGAAAGGATAGTTTCTCGTCAAACAAAATCCCCAAGTCTCTAGCCACATTCGACCTGTTCAGTGTATGACCGTTGATGTGATAGTTGTTTGTTATTTTATGAACCTTATTAGTGAATGTAATTATAAAACATTTATCAATATTTAAGGACATTTGATTATCACTACACCAATCAGCTACTGTCTCTATGTCTTTTTGGAGAGTTATACAATCATCAACATTAGAGATGGCTTTATAAATTTTGAGGTCATCAGCGTACAAAAGACAATCGCAGGTCAGACGCTGAATCAGGTCGTTGATAAAGATAACAAAAAAGAGCGGTCCCAAATGAGAACCCTGTGGAACTCCCGAAGTAACGAGAACGGGTGCAGAAACGAACCCTTTCAAAGCCACCAGCTGACTTCTTTTGTCCAAATATGAGCATATCCACCGATATAGGCTGCCATGGAGCCCGTATTGGAAGAGCTTACGACACAGTAGTTTATGACTGACCCTGTCAAATGCTTTAGAAAAGTCGGTGTAGATTGAATCAACTTGACCACCCGTCGCGAATACCTGACACAAATAATTTTTATAAACTAGCAAGTTACTGATAGTTGACCTGTTTTTGACAAAACCATGTTGTTTGTCGGATATAATTGGTTTAAAGTGACAACATAAGCGATCGTATACCACAGACTCAAATAATTTGGCGAAGCAGGACAGAATACTTATCGGACGATAATTTACGCAACTAGACCTGTCTCCAGTTTTATAAATGGGAATGATGTGTGCAGTCTTCCATAGTTTTGGAAAAACGTCAGAATTGATGGATTTATTAAATATAATGCACAAAGGTACAGACAATTCGTTGGCGCAGATTTTAATAAATGATGGAGGGAGACGGTCTGGACCTGGTCCTTTGTTTCTATCTAAGCTCTTAATTTTAAAGTAAATATCTTTCTCCTTAATTAATACCTGTGACAATGAACTAGTAGAATAATCCGCAGTGGTGCTAGTGTCAGAATCAGGACCAAGGTTTGCGTCTTTTGTAAAGACAGAACTAAAGTATTGTGAGAATAACTCGCAAATTCCCTCCCCACTAGAAGATGATGAATTACCAAAGGTCATTGTCTGAGGTATAGATGACTGGCCCTTTCGGTTATTAACAAATCGCCAGAATGATTTAATATTGCCTTGAATAGAAGCTTCAGTAGACGAAACAAAATCCTTGAAACATTCATCTGCAAGAACTTTGCATCTGTGACGTAGTAAAGAAAAAGTGTCATAATCGCGAGGGTTGTCAAATTTTTTGTAGAGTTTGTGGAATTTGTTCTTTTCCTCTATACATCTTATTAAGGGTTTGCTGTACCAGATAGGATAGGATGAACCTTTAAGAGCAGATAGCGGAGTAAATCGTTTAATAATAGAGAAAAGGTTTTCGTAGAAAATATCAGTAATACAGTCAATATCGGTGGAGGAAAGTAGTTGATGCCAATCTATGGACGATAGTTCATGTTTTATTTCGTCAAAATTACATTTAGAGAAATTTAATTGTTTTGAATTACATCTTTTTAATCCAGCAGATACTTTGAATAAAGAAATATCAATACAGATTGCAGGGTGAGGTTTATCTAATCGACAAAGTGCTACGGTTTCAGTAACGGAGATGTTATCAAGACTGGAAAGGACCAGATCCAATAAACGACCTTTAGCATTTTTAACATCATTATGCTGTTTTAAGTTACAAAGATTGATCATTTCATTCAATAGATTAAGTTTTTTACTGGCTGTGTTTACAGCTGCAACAGGAAGGTTGGACAAAGGAGTAACAATTAAGCCGCTGCGCACATAATCAGGTGTATTAAAATCACCTATCAGCAAGTAGTCATCATCAGGAAAGTCATTCAACATTAATTTTTGACAGTGTGTATAAAAATATTCGAACTTTTCAGAGCTCAAGTCGGGTGGTAAGTAGCATACACAAATATTAAGGCGGGGTGAGTTTTGCCTTTCGGGAATAATTGACACCCAAATATCCTCCATTTCACTATCCCATGATGTCTGACGGATAACGTGATATTTACGCAAAATCGCTAATAGGACACCACCTCCCTCTTCTTTAAGGGAGCTGGTGGTTTCGCGATCTCTTCTAAATAGATTGTAGCGCGAATCAACGACTTCGCCATCAAAAATACTTTTGTTTAAGTTCGTTTCCGTAAGACATACAACATCGAAGTTAGAATTTAACAAGTTTATATTGAATTCCAACAATTTGCTACGTATTCTATTTACGTTTTGATAATAAACTACGACCATAATTAGATTACTAGATTAATAATAATAATAATAATAATAAAAATCATTTATTGCCTGTAAATTTCACTAGAAACATAAGCTAGAATTATACACATAACAAACAAACTATAAGCAAAGACAAAAACAGTATTAAATCTAATGATTTGACAATAACTGACCCAAACGAAATTTGTGACGAATTTAATAACTTTTTTATAGACTTAAGTAGCATCACTCAGATGCTGCCAGTAGGAAATAGCAACCTTACGTATTATAATATCAGTAATAACCCCTTCACAATATTTTTAGAACCTACCGACCCCCAAGAAGTACTTAAAATCGTAAAAACTCTTAACAACACGAATTCGGTTGGCTATGACGGACTCAGCACCAAAATACTGAAGTGTGTGCCAAGAGTATTAGTGTCCCGCTTAGTCACCTCATAAACCTATCCTTCACTGAAGGAAGGTTTCCAGACAAATTGAAAATCTCTGTTGTTAAGCCATTGTTTGAAGGGTGACGATAAGGACATTAATAATTACAGGCCAGTTACACTCATTCCGATATTATCTAAAGTATTCGAAAAGGCTATAGTTATTAGATTAAATAAATTTATCGCTAAACATAACATACTAGTTGAACAACAATTTGGCTTTCGTAGGAACAGATCTACCACGTTAGCTTGTTTTGATCTTGTCAAAGAAGTCACGGAAAGTATTGATGCTAAAATGCCTGTTTCTGCGTTAATGCTGGACCTAAGTAAAGCCTTTGACCTTATCGACCATTCAATACTTTTAAACAAATTAGAATACTATGGAATAAGAGGTGCAGCTCGCGACTGGCTCTGCAGTTATCTGCAAGACCGAAGTCAATGCACCGAAATCAGAAGACTCGTCTCTGATACAAACAACCGTAAAATCTTTATTAATAAACAGTTTCAATCTCAATTTAGAATTAATAATCGCGGTGTTCCTCAGGGTAGCATCCTGGGACCCTTGTTATTTCTCCTTTTTATAAATGACTTGCCAAACGTCACTATTCATAAATGTTTACTGTTTGCCGATGACACAACAGTAGTAATTAAATGTACAAATATTGACTCTTACGAAAATGAAATAAATAATACAATTGATGACATTGCGAATTGGTTAGAATGTAATAAATTATTGATTAATATTGACAAGACTAAACTTATACAATTTAAAAATTACAAAATGAAACCAATAAATCTGGACATAAAATATCAATCAATTAATGTAGAAAGGGTTGTATCATGTATCTTCTTAGGTATTAAACTTGACGAACACCTGAATTGGAAGCCGCATGTTGACTATGTGTGTAGTAGAACTAATAGATTTGTTTTTGCTTTGAGGAGAATTAGGAAAACTGTATCACAAAAAGCAGCACTTGCTGCCTATCACGGCTATGTGTCATCTGTGTTGCTCTACGGGTTGCCATTATGGGGTAATTCGGTGGAGTTACTCAGAGCCTTTAAAGTCCAAAAAAAATGTATGCGTGCGATTTGTGGAGCCTGGTTTCTTGATAGCTGTAAACCACTATTTAAAAAAAATAAAGTTCTTCCCTTGCCATGTATGTATATTAGAGAAATCAGCATATTTGTAAGACAACACCCATATTATTTTAAAACTAACGAAGAAGTTTTATCTAGGCATACAAGACATAAAAAAAAAGATTTTCATACCAAATCAACACTCCACACTTTTCGCCAGAAACTCGTTTTGCATGGCAATTAAGATATTCAATATGTTACCAATAGAATTTAAGGACTTGCCAATGACATTATTTAAAAAAAGACTTAATAAATGGTTATTGACTCATTGTTTTTATAGCGTAGAGGAATATTTTAATTTTAACAGACAAGACATATGTAATTTAATTCTTAATCGTTATTATTATGTTAGTAGGTAGGTTTTTTAAAATTCACACACCAGTCCATAACTACTGGTAGTATTACATTGATACCACTCATACAACAACAGCATTGTAATATTTGACATGTTTTCTGTGAATAAATGATTCTATTCTATTCTATTCTATTCTAAGGGAGTAGATTCAGCCATATGCTGCATGCAAGGAGCGTGCGGCGCTGATTTTAAATCTACTCCCCTCGGATAGGTGGTCACCGAGGGGTTCTCATAAACTTGTACATCTATTTCGAGCTTACAATCAAAACTCCGTCTGCATGATGCATACGGTTCCTTTTTTTGTTTATTCATATTACATTTACATACTTTTTATACTTAAAAATGGAAGGTTCATACATAATGCTTCTAGAGCCGGGTTTATTAAGGTGTATTATGATAGAATGTGTCTGTGTTCTAGTTCTCCTGAGGCACCAGTCTCATGAGAGTCTGGGCAGCCGGAGACCTTATGAGCGTGTCTGTGTGTAAGAGTGTGTGTTTGTGGGTAGGATTTTCTGAGACACCAGTCTCTTGAGAGTCTGGGCAACAGATATATGTGTGTGTGCGTTCGTAGTTGTGTATGCTGAAGTGCTGAGATATGTGTGTAATGTTATTTTATGGGTGTTAGAGAGAGCGATTTAAAAGTTTAATGGTTGTTTCTATCATGTGCTTCTGTCGTGAAAGTAGGAATATTTTAACCTTTCTTTTGAATGTTACAAAACTCATTTTAATTCGTAATGGAGGCGGTAAATTATTCCATATCTTAGAAGCCCTGTATTTGAAACAACCCTTAAAACTATTAGTCTTGTGATTTGGGATGGCCAGAAGGTTGGTATGTTTGGAGCGAGTGTTGCGATCATGTGAATCCTTGGACCAAGTAAACTTATCAAAAAGATATTCTGGTTTCTTGTTCCAGAGAATTTTTTGAATAGTGCATGCTATATGGAGTTCTCGTCTGTCCTTCATGTTTAAAATACCTTTTTTTGCTAGGTATGGACTAATGTGTGCTCTTCTAGGAATACAAAAGCAGAACCTCATACACGCATTTTGCACTCGCTGGATGGCGCCTTCCGTCTTTACCCATAGCCTAGGACCATAAACAGCATTGCAATAATTCAATGGAGAAAGAACAAGAAGGTCGCACAGCAGCAGTCTCACCTCTTCCGTTATATATTTCCTAATAGTGTAGAGGACTTTAAGTTTGTAAAAAGCGTTCCTTATTTTCTCGTTAGTATGTTTGACAAACCTCATTTCTCCATCTATCACTAGGCCTAAATTCCTAGCTTCCCGTTCTATGGGAATAACTGTATTATTTATTTTCAGTTCAGGGTTACCATTATGAGCTTTCTGGATTTGCGTCTTTGTACCTAGAAACATCATTTTAGACTTCGCGGGATTCAGAATAAGTGAGTTTTTTTGTGCCCACGAGAATATTCTTTCAAGGTCTGCATTTACAAGTGCCATAGCTACGTTTACATTTTCTGGCTTAAAACTGTAGTACACTTGTGTATCGTCTGCATAAAGATGATATTTGCATGTTTCTATGTGGTCAGGCATGTCTGCAGTGAAGATTGAGAACAGGATTGGACTCAATATCGACCCCTGTGGAGTACCCGTCGGGACCTCTGTCATATCAGAAAATATTTTATCGCCGCAATGGTTTTGTAACTCTACATATTGTTTTCTACCTGACAAAAATGATTTAATCCATTTGCAGGTATCTCCAGAAAAACCATAATATCCTAGTTTACAGAGTATAACTTAATTATTTATAATAAATAAACCTAAAGATGTATTGTATCTATGCTAACCTAAAAAATGCAACTACTCGCGACGCAGGCTATTTAAAAACTCGATATTCTTTATAAGAATGGCAGGACTCTTCTCGTCCTTTCTAATACTAACTCTACCGAAACGCACCCAGCAAAACTTAAAATTATTGTCTTTACAGAATTTTCTAGCGGCACTGTGTAGCTCCATAGCTTCCGCAGATAGATGCTCTGCTACGTAAATTCGCGAAGTGGCGCTTATACCCAAGTGTGTAGCACAAAGCATGTCTTTTGGGTTGGACTTGTTGAAACGCGTGACCGCCGATAAGATGACGTCGCGAAGGCGCTGCGATGAAAGGGTTACAAGTATATTTCTTGGTCTCTTTGAGTCCGGATTCATCTTGGCAACGCGTGGACAAAGGCCAATGTCGCTTTCAGTAACAGAGACCTGCAGGCACTCGCACATCTGCTTAAATAAGGCCAAGAGATTTTCGTTCTTGTTTTCAGGCACCTCGTGAATTTCGATATTCAAATCGCGAGAGAATTTTTCAACGGCCGTTACTCGGTTATGAAGTTTAGCTAACGCTGACTGCGACTTAAGAAGCTCAGATTCAAGCTCTTTGATTTGGGCATCTTTCTCACACATATCAGTCCTAATGCCTTGGTTCTCCGCCGAGATAAAATCCAACGAGACAGCAAGGTCGTCCTTAACCTTTTCAATAGCCCGATTTACTTCTACGGATACCATTTTTTCCATGTCTTTTTTAAGCGTCGAGCGCAAGTTGGTCATAAATGCAGAATCCGGTGAGAGTTTAATATCAAACAGCATGCTGATACTTTCCATGGTGACAGGCTGATTACATAAATTGGAGCCTGTTGAAGTGTTAATAGCAATCTCCTGAGCGTCAGTAGCTATATGTTGGCTAAATGAGGAATTCATAGACTCGTTAATTTGACCAATCTGTGTATTATCATTTATCTTGCGTCGAGTTACGTTCTGACAATAAGGACAGCTCAGCGATGCCAATTTATCAGCGCTTAGGTTTTTTGTAAAATCAGTTGTTAGATTAAGACAGCTGTAGCAATATTCGGAAGTGCAGTTATTGCATTTCAGGGAATCTTCCTTATTTATTTCTGATTGGCATCCGTGGCAAAGCATTTTAAGCTTTAAAAATATTATGAGAAAAGCAACGAGTAAAGCGGCGAACAATAGTCACAGGAATAGACGCAGATATCTTACTGACTCGACTTAATGCGCGTTAATAAAGGCGTATTCTACATTTCACTTTGTAAAATAAAAGTGAATTCATTACACACATCAGTACATTACCTTCAGTTGGTACTTGATTAAGAGTATTGATCGAGCAGAGGCCCATTCACTCGCTTATTTTCTTAAACTGCGAGCAGCTCGCAGTTTAAGAAAATAACAAAACATAAAAGTAGAAAAAACCATAGCGAGTGTTCTACCTCGCCCCGCCTGCCCAAGCGTCGCCTCCGCCGGCTGACTTACATCGTGAGATAACGTAACAAGTTAAATTGTTTTAAACTCGACTAACTTCAAAGTGGCATGAATTAAAGAAACTCACTTATAAAGTAGCGAGCACTCGTTCTGTAATCTGAGTCAACATCTCCCACACCAGCGCATTCGTTACTACCTTATCTACTCTTCCATTATAATCATTTGCTAAACTTATTTACAGCGTGATATTTACCATGATTTGAGTTTTGATCTCGATCCAGTGGCTTGAAGCAGACTCAAGAAGATGCTCTGACAGATTTCTCATTGACCAGATTAATAATCACACTAATATTATAAAGACCTCTGTGGCGCGGTGGGCGAAGGTCCGCCTGCGACGCAGGAGGTTGCGGGTTCGATTCCCGCCTCGGGACAAATATTTGTACGATCTGCAGATATTTGTTCAGGGCTTTCTGGATGTTTTCTATGTATAATAAAAAATATCTATCTATGTAGTGTATTTGTATTATGTATATCAGTTATCTAGTACCCATAACACAAGCTCTGCTTAGCTTTGGGCTAGATAATGCTGTGTGAATTGTCCAGCATTATTTATTTATTTATTTAAAAGCGAAAGTTTGGATGGATGTATGGATGTATGGATGTAACTATGGATGTTTGTTACCTCTTCACGCCAAAACTACTAAACGGATCTGGCTGAAATTTTGCATACAGGTAATTTTAATACTGGAATAAAACATAGACTACTTTTTATCCCATAAATCTGTTCCCGTGGGATGAAAATTACCATTTAATGTTTTCATAAGAACAACGCGTGCAAAGCCGCGGGGCGCAGCTAGTAATAATATAAAGGTGCAGGCAATAGTGCACTACGTTTGGCTTATATAGAGGTATAGGAGCATCCACAGTTGCAGTCGATCTTGTACACTCTTGGTGTCTCAAGTGGGAACGTGTCTTTAGGTGTACGCAGGTAGTGTGTGATCTTTTTCACCGCGTGTAGATGGTTTTGATGGTGGATGTTTGCAGGATTTTTGCAACCTTAGCCGTCACTCCTTTTATATAAGGTAAGAATGCTGGTTTGCGCTCCACCTTACTCCTGTGCCGTTTATAGCTGGTGCCAGAATGAGTTGGCAATGATCGTACCTTATAGACATTCTTTTTTAAAACATTTCTCACGTGAGCCAACTCACTATGTAGGCTTTTATCATCGCACAGGTCGTGAGCACGGTTCGTGAAAGATCTGACCGACAGCTAAACCACTGAGTTCAGCTGGTGATGCGAGTCTGCATGGAGATACCAGTCCGTATGTGTGGGCTTCCTGTAGACAGAGTGGCCTTCTCTTCCAGTTCAGCTGTCGGGTGGTGATGCGAGTCTGCATGGAGATACCAGTCCGTATGTGTGGGCTTCCTGTAGACAGAGTGGCCTTCTCTTCCATCATCTCCGACCTGTACCAATACGTTCACAAATACTAAACGCCGGTCGTTCTCCATTTCGCAAGTGACTTTAATTTTATGATGTACTTCATTAAAGTGTGATAGCAGAAGTTTAACATCCTGTGTCTCTCCTCTCAAAATGCGATAAACATCATCTACCTACTTACATACCTCTTCCACATTCTCAAAATACTCCATCCAAATGTTGGTGACCGGACCTCCGATTGCTACTACGTTAATTTAAAGATCGTATTGCCCTCTGTATATGAAGAAGTTTGTGAAGAGAATAAAATATAAAAGTTTGGCGTACTCCACAGGGATACCGTCTTTTAAAGGGACGTTTGTGAGACAAGCAGCAGTCAGCATCTCGTGCTAGCCTTGGCGTTGAGAAGAGAAGCCGCTGACCTGACACTATTGCTAAACGTTATCCTAAATATTGTTGACTTACTCCCGCTCTTATCCAGATTAGGACTACCAGCTGTTCCGCCCAGGCCTCTCGATAAAACTACCTTAAATTTCGCTTGCATTGACCTCAATTACCAACTAATGTGGAAACAATAAAAGCAGTGTTCATTCACCACTCAACGGGTTCGGTTATTTTAATCTCTTCGGAGTTTTTACCACCCTCAGCTTAGCTCATCGATAGTAACTCTATCAAGTGTAGTGTTTAATAAATATTTTTTGTTCTTTCTAACTTTTTCGAGTGAGGGCCTAATCTACCAATTATATTATACAGACAAACCTCTTCAATTAAACTAGGTTTACTCATTCATTATTAACTTGTACTTACCTTATTATTAGATTACAGATTATATTTTTAAGCGTATGAAAATTTTATAAGCGAAAACTGTTAGGGCCTTATTCATCACTAGCACCGGTTTAGCATCATGCTACCTAAAATGTGTGCTAAGTTAAGCCGACGATTGCTAACTTTTCCTATTCATAATACTACGCTAAACTGTCTCTAACTATAATATGCTTACAACAATATATTGTTGCTATTGTAATGAAAATCTCTGATTCCGAAAGAGACTTCATAGACAAAACTGATAAATTTGATATTTACTCTGTGATTTTGTGGATATTTATACGTCAATCATCTGCCTTAGGCAGTGCCGGATTTATCGAAGCTGAAAAAGCTGAAGCTTAGGGCGGCAAAATTGGTATATACAGAAAAAGTTGGTATGGCTGGCGGTGGCGGCAGCAGCCGCTTGGAGTTCTGCCGCCTCGGGAGAGCCTGCTGCTGCCGCTTCGACTATATTCGTGCTCGTTCGTTCAGTACTTAAGATAGGTACACAACTACCTACTTTATTGTAAAAGGAAATAGGGGGGCCCCGCTCTTGCGGTCAAAATAATAAGGTGCTCCAAATATTTATAGTAAAAAACACGTAAATATTTCGCAGCTTGCTGCGCTCGCCGATGACAAATAAAAATCATTTATTTCAGACCTGCATGGTCCATATCGGTACACCGATTACAAAAATTACACAGTTAGAAAAAGAGAAATAACATGTTATCTCCTGGCTTTTTGTCAAATTTCATTATTCTAGTTCTACGGGAAGTATATGTGATTCGCTTGTACAATGTTTGATTGCGTTGACTTAGAAGATTTATTTATATCACGGCTCCAAGAAGACTTGAGTTTTTGAGACCAAATACTGCCAACTTTTGGATATTTTGACGTTGACAGGTGCATGGTTGCACCTGTTGCACATCGTTGCAGGTGCAGTATCATGCCTTACGTACCTTTATTCCTTAGCCCACCACACCTTATAAGTAGTGAAGTAAAAAAAAACCTTTGCTTTTTTTAGCATAAAAATATATCCAAAAAGTTGTAAAAAAATCTAGAAACAAGATTATTCCTTTGAAAAGGAATTAACTTTATTTTAAACAGTTTTAGAAGTCAGTAGGGGCGGCAAAAATTGTATAGCTTTGGGGCGGCAAATGTGTAAATCCAGCACTGGCCTTAGGTACTTTATTTATCCATAATTTTCATTCATTGCATTAACTGCAGCAATGCTAGTAAGCTTTGCATTGTTTATAAGAAAATAATACGATTTTTCGATTCCACTCCAAATAGTGAACAAACAACATAATCATTGACAACCAAACAGCTGACTGATTTCGGCCATTTTTTCTCACTCTAGTACACTTAAAGTAGGGTTCTAGGTTTGCTAAAGTTAGCGGGCTACTAAGTCGCCGCAAGCGTTAGCAGACACTATTATGAATAACGTTTTTTGCAATCAGTCTTCTAGTGAGCAGCTAAAGGTCTGCTAACTCATTATGAATTAGACCGTTAAGCTTTAGTTATATCATTATTGTATCTACTCAGTTAAGCTGTTTGTTTTCCATGTAAAATAAAATAAAATAAAATAAAATAATGGCTAATATACATGCAGATCAGCAAAATTATTAAAAATAATGTAATACATGACAAAAAAAGAAAAACATTGGTCCATACAAAAATAAGAAATTTCAATAAGGTAAGATAAGATACAAATGTCAAATAATAAAATAAAATGTCAAAACTCATACAATTTTAATATTAGAGCCCGTGAAAAATTAATTTATAGTTTTGAGCTTTCCTACGTTATAGTAGTATCACCACAGTATTACGAAAGACTGTATTACTCTCAAAGATTGCTCAGCCCAGCACGTTTATGAAATAGAAAATCGTTAGTTAAGCAGTGATCTATGACTGGGATAGCTTTTCGTCCTTGCGCTCGTAGGACAGTGCAGACCTGCGATTTAAACAAGCCATCGATTAAAAAACTTTTTACTTTTAAGCTTGTATATTGTCACGAACGGTATGCGTAAGCGGTTCGGGGTCTCGGTACCTCTGCGGTCAGTGGGGCACGAGGTGCACGTCGTCGGTGTGGTCGTGCGGCTGCAGCCTGCGGCCCGTGTCGCGCAGCGGGTGTGCGCGCGCGCGCGCCTGCGCCGCGCACCACGCGCCTGCGCCGCCCGCCGCGCGCGCCACCACGCACCCCTCCACCGGCGCACCGCCACAGCGCGCCTGGTATGCCACGTACACGCGCTGCGCCACACCAGCCCGCAGCGTCAGCGTGTCCGGCCACACGCGCCACCCCGTGCCGCCCCCGGCCCATTCCACGGTCACCTCGATGGTCTCCGTGCCTGCGGAGGGACAACGAGTACAGCGAGACAGTCACCTGCGAGCTCCCCGAGCGCCGGCAGCGCGCCGGTACTCACGGCTGGAGTGCTGCATCGTGAAGTAGCTCTTGCGCGAGTCTCCGTCGGTGACGGGCCCCAGGTCCAGCAGCGCGGGCGCCAGCGTCAGCACCGGGAATTCCAGCTCCAGGTGCAGCGGCACGCTCTGCAACGCACGCTGCCTGATTACCGACCGACATTACCGATGGAGAGACAGAAACTACTGAGACGGTAGAGTAGTTACCAGCAGGACATTGTCGTCGTCGTAGAAGCGCAGGTGGGTACAGGTGCGGTCCCACTGCGGGTAGGAAGGCGGTGCGAGGTGCGTGGATGTGCAGTCCGCAGGCGCGGGGGACGCCGCCCCGCGCCTCACGCCTACCACTGTGTCGCGCCCCGCCGCCGTGGACCACGTCTTCAAGTTCACCTCCACGCACATCTGCGAATGACGAGACACGAGAGTATTCATTCGAATAAGTACCATCGGCTACTAGCTTCGAGATATGTATCGAACGGTGGGAGTTGTCACCTCGAGCGAGCTCCAGGGGTGCAGGTGTATCTCAGTGAGCTGGAAGCGGGTCCGCGCCGCCCTCACCCCCTGCCCCTCCCCTTCGCCCTCCCGCACCAGCGCCCACGGCTCCTTGCAGCGCGCCGCCGCCCGCAGCGCGCCCGATCCCTCGTTCCGCAGGCGGAAGCGTTTGCGCACCCTGAGGACCGCACCACTCTGAGGACAGAACTGAACCGAACAAAATGTTACGTTCTAAGATAGATCGCACTGGCGCGACAGCGTTTGTCGAGGACGAGGTGTAACCTGAGCTCATTGTCCGCGGGCAGGTGCAGCGCGCACAGGCGCACGCGCAGCTCGGGCACGGAGGCGGCGAGCCGCGCCGCGCGCGCCGTCTGCCGCAGCCGCACGCACCGCGTCGCCGGCTCCCCGCGGCACCAACCCCACCTGCGGAAACACGCGTGCTCTCACCGGCCCCGGTCTACTTCCACCGAACAACCGGATTTATCCATACCCCGCGTGGTGCAGGGGCACCAGCCGCAGCAGCACGGCGGCGGCGGGCGCCAGCACCCCGTGCGGCGGCGCGTTCAGCTGCAGGCGCCACGAGACGCGCGCGCCACCCGCCACGCGGCAGCACGCCGGCCACACCTGCGCACACACACAGTATGAGTCACGCACCGAGCGCTGCGAGCCCGCCCGGCGCTGCGCCGCGCTGGCTACCTCGTAGCAGGAGTCCTCCGCCTGGTACCCGTAGTCGGGTCCCAGGAACAGCTCGACGCCGGTGTCCATGTCCTCGTCGCAGCTGGTCGCCTGCACTGCCTCCTCCTCCCCCCCTGTCCCCGTCACCGTCCCCGCACCAGCGCTCGCTCCGCTCGACCGGCTCATCGATTCCCCCGTATCTTCACTCTCCGCTGCAACAGTCAAACCTCGTTGTGTGTTATGAAACATCTGTACTCAATTTCAACAAGCGAGCGGCAGCACGTCGACCAAAGCAACGGAAGTACGGCCCAAAGCGTAGTAACCACAGATATCAGAAATATTTTATTTTAAATGAAATTTGCTGCCATTACAGAGTGGTACGAAGAAACCTCACCTAGAGGTCAGCTCCAACCTCCAGGCAGGTAGGTGAGGTTGGTTCGCACCGACCTGCATACGTACGGAGCGCGGGCGGGCGGGCGAGGCACGGGCAGACGGGTGGCAGCACGTCCACCAGCCGGTAGTACAGCCGGAACGGCAGCGCGCGCGACTCGTGCTCTGCAACACAACACAACACACATCACATCACAAACTATCCCACCAACAACACAACTAGCCCACCGACACGACACGTCAGGAGGACATCATGCGTCACGCGCCGGGATCATTTAAAATGCTTTCATTTCTCGTGGGAATGTTAAGGGGTCCCTGATGCAGCACCTCAGCTCAGCAGATATTTCTACGGTAATCCTCTCCCACGGCTTCAAAAATTAAGGTCACTTGACTTTAGCGGCCTTCACCCAGAGTTTTATTTTAAATGTTAATGTTACTCGTTTGGCTTTGACGACCGTAGCTCCAAACTGGCAGTTCTGTATTTTGCGATGCGCGCGCAAAACTGTCTAATCAAAGCTTGCATTGAACTGCCTGATCGAACTATCAACCTCGCTCATCACCAACACGTACGTTCGCTCAGCGTGCTACAAGGTATTTTAAAAAGTTTCAGACAATGACCTGACAACTCGGTCACCGCGCGCCGCGTACAACACTCGTTACAATGCGGGGAGCGATCGGAACCGCTCAGCGATCAGTCTGTGGTTGTTGCTTTGATTGTGCTACTTTTTATTAAAACATCATAAAAAAAAACAAGGAACAAAATCATGTATTTAGGGCGAGAGCGATTATTTGATTCAAAGTATGTAGCTCAAGGGTTAATAACTTTGGTACCATGTTGCACACTCTGCTTTTCATCACAGATACAGCTTTGTCAAAGTGTCCCTCTCTGTGAAAAAAGCACGGCTCGGGCGTCGCGTCGCGGTTACTTCTATTGGAGCACGACACCATTGTGTGGTGCTCCACGCGCACCGCCCGCACCACGCCGCCGCGCCGCCGCCACCACGTCGCCCTGCTGACGAGTCGTGCGGAAGGGGAAGGCGAGAAACGGGGAGTGTTCGTGCCTTAGTGAGATAGTAATGGGTATACAGAGTGACAATGACACCAGCTACTTATCATCTCAGTAAGGTGCGTGCGAAGCCGAGGGCAGAATGTAAGGGGTATTTGATAAATGAAACGTTGGCGCTCTGACATTGTAGGTTTGTTGTGAGCTGAGCGCCGAAGCGGGGACTGTTCGTCAGCGCGGTGGACTGCACTGGAGCCGTCGTGCGCAGATTGTTTGTTCGAGATATAACAAACACATTTGAGAACAACAACAACACGAGGGGTGGAGTCGCTACTAATGACGCTCCGCCGCCCCGCGCCGCGCCGCTGAGCTGCTACGTCATGTTATACATTCAGAGAAGCTTGTTAATTTTTTTATGGAAAATAGTACTACGTTTGACCGCAATCTGACCTGATGTGCGAAAATGTGGCCGATGGTGCGTCACGAAGATCTAGAAGATACCTATTTAACATATCTCTAAGTGACGACAGTAAAGGCGGAAACATACTATAAACACGTGACGCGACCCAACGTGTCGACACCCGATGTGCACCGTGTACGTACATTAACAACACGCGACGCCATGACACGTTAGCAATTTCAGAATTCATTTAGCCGACAATAGTGAAGGTGTATGGTCGTGTGCTAATCGTATTATGAATTTAATAAACAACGAATCAGATGAAGATTTCGAAGAAGATTTGATGCAAATTTTGGGTACATATCTGATACTTAAACGACTCAAGAAAAAAAGAGTGACAAGGCGGTACTGGGTACACGAAATAAATTCTCAATTAAAGAAGTTCTCGAACGACTGACGCGTGGCGTCGCGTGTTGTCTAGAAGCACACTGCGCGCGACACGTCGGGTCGGGTGGCGTGTTTACCCCCACCATCGACAACACATCGACCTGGAATGTCTGGATCGGATGGCGTGTGCGCGCATGGAGACACGTCGGATGTTCATAGTATGATTCTAGTCATAGAAAATAGTACAATTTGATTCGAGTCGACACGCGTCGCGTTTCATCGGGTCGCGTAGCGTGTTAATAGTATGTTTCCGCCTTAAGTGGCTGCGTCGTCGAACAACACCGCGACACGACACAGAGTTCCGGCCCCCTGGCACTCGGCCAACTGAGCATCGTGTAGATATCATACCCAACGAGGAAACCCTACTCAGGTCACTTGATCACACTATTCTTGTTCCATTGCTGATTGCGAATACTAAAACATACAATTATGCTTCGTCCAAAATCACCCGACTTACTCCGGTTATTTTATACCTATTTTTAGCTCAAACTTGTGCGAAATTCATTTGAATGTCGCACAGGCCATTTATTCAGTACGTTTTGCAGGCATCCTGAAACTATTCACTGTACACATAGCAGAAACTAATTTAATTGGAAGTGTGCACAGGCGTGCTTAACCCCAAAGAATTTGTTCTAGATGTACGTATTATTGTTATTTAAGTGGTGTTAGCCTTTTGTTTCCCAAATAAATGAAAATAAAATAAAATATGAAGAGTTTTCTCACAGCACATGTTGTTACTTTATGTTCACATGTAACAATTTAACTAATTGTTGCTTTAAGTGTAAACCTTTAAACAGCTTTCCGATGCCAAATAAAACATTAAAAAAATAGTTCCTATAGTATGTCTCACGCAGTACGTGAGACCTACCCAAGCTACTCGCACCGATCTCGAACCAACTTGTACCAGTCTTTACCATTTATGTAAAAGAGACAAATCAAGCGCGAGGTAAATGAGGGCGAAACTTGAAAGCATTCATCGCGAACTCCCGAAGGATATTTATGTAATATGGGACACGGAGGTCGGCCGCTACAGTTTGCTGAAAGCATTTTCTTTTTTGTCAGACGCCGGCGAAGTGATTTGGGTACTTGTGCCCAAAAGTAAATTATGATTTACCGCTCGGCGCGGATGTAGAGCCTCGGGCGGGCGCCGCTTGGCGGGAGGCACACGTACCGTGTTCGTTGAGCATGTAGGCGTGCAGCTCGAGCTCGCAGCGCGACGCGTTGCGCGCCACCAGCGCGCGCTGCGCGTCCTCCGCCGACATCCTGCAACACGCACACTGATACAGCACACACACACACACACACACACGCCCGTGTCGGTGAGCATGTAGGCGTGCAGCTCGAGCTCGCAGCGCGACGCGTTGCGCGCCACCAGCGCGCAACGCGTCGCGCGGAGGGTCAACTGCTTTATTGTACTCACGGCTTTTGTAATAATAACCAAATTTAACATTATTTATGTAAATACGTCTACTATTCTGCTGGAATACTGATTCAAATCGTGTCTTTATTTATTGTTGTAGCTGTATATTAGGTCCTTACATATGAAATTGGCGTTTTTCGTACTGGCCACTTTAATCACAAATTTCTCCTCTTTGGTAAGGAATTCCAAATTCAAATTTGTACAGCTATAGACTCATGTATTTGTGCTTCGATGATCGTCATTCATTTGTTTTTTTTCTTCTGTTTTTTTCTGTTTGCGTCACTCATTTTACAAAATGGAAAACTTAAATATCGCATTATTTACGCGTACGAGTTCCGCCGTGGCACTAGTGCTGCGGAAACAACTCGAAGGGTGAATGATGTGTATGGCGGTCGTGTTGCAAAAGAAAACACAGTTCGTTTTTGGTTCCAACGTTTTCGTTCTGGAAATTTCGACCTGCAGAACAAGCCCCGTGGACGGCCTGAGACTCAAGTTGATAATGAAGAGTTGAAGGCTATTGTGGAAGCGGATCCATCGCAAACCACGTCCGAGTTAGCTGCAGGCTGTGATGTTAGTGATAAAACTGTTTTAATTCACTTGAAGCAAATTGGGAAGATTAAAAAGCTTGAAAAGTGGGTACCTCACGAATTGACTGAAGCAAACCGGCAAACGCGCGTCGACTGCTGCGTTACATTACTAAACCGGCACAATAATGAAGGTATTTTAAACCGAATCATTACCTGTGATGAAAAATGGGTTCTTTTCGATAATCGGAAGCGCTCAGCGCAATGGTTGGATCCTGGCCAGCCAGCCAAATCCTGCCCCAAGCGAAAATTAACCCCAAAAAAGTTACTTGTAAGCGTTTGGTGGACTAGTGCCGGTATTGTTCATTACAGTTTTCTCAAATCTGGCCAGACTATTACGGCTGATGTCTATTGTCAGCAATTGCAAACCATGATGGAAAAGCTAGCGGCTAAGCAACCTAGGCTGGTCAATCGCTCCACGCCACTGCTGCTTCACGACAACGCTAGACCACACACTGCGAAACAGACGGCTACTAAATTAGAAGAGCTTCAATTGGAAAGTCTAAGACATCCTCCGTACTCCCCGGACCTTGCTCCAACAGATTACCATTTTTTTCGAAATTTGGATAACTTCTTGCAAGGGAAAAAATTCAACTCCGATGGGGCAGTCCAAATCGCCTTCAAAGATTTTATTGATTCCCGTCCGACTGGTTTTTTTAGTAAAGGGATCAATGAACTACCTATAAGATGGCAAAAGTGCATAGAAAATAATGGTTCATACTTTGATTTATTAATTATATTATATTAAAAAATATTCGACTTTTTGTTCCTCCCATACAAAACGCCAATTTCATATGTAAGGACCTAATGTGTGTGTGTGTGTGTGAGGACGCGCAGCGCGCGCTGCGCGTCCTCCGCCGACATCCTGCAACACGCACACTGATACAGCACACACACACACAAACACACGCCCGTGTCGGTGAGCATGTAGGCGTGCAGCTCGAGCTCGCAGCGCGACGCGTTGCGCGCCACCAGCGCGCGCTGCGCGTCCTCCGCCGACATCCTGCAACACGCACACTGATACAGCACACACACACACAAACACACGCCCGTGTCGGTGAGCATGTAGGCGTGCAGCTCGAGCTCGCAGCGCGACGCGTTGCGCGCCACCAGCGCGCGCTGCGCGTCCTCCGCCGACATCCTGCAACACGCACACTGATAAAGCACACACACACACACACACGGTGCAGCTGCACCCGCTGGGACGACGCCTTCCACTCCTCGCACTGTGCATTGCACAGAAATATTTATTGAAATAAGAAATACACAATAACAATGGTCAATGTAAGCTAATATTAGTGTTTCAGTTTCGCGTCAAGTAGGTACATTAATATTTTATATATTAGGTCCTTACATATGAAATTGGCGTTTTGTATGGGAGGAACAAAAAGTCGAATATTTTTTAATATAATATATTTAATTAATCAAAGTATGAACCATTATTTTCTATGCACTTTTGCCATCTTATAGGTAGTTCATTGATCCTAACCCGTCGGATGGGAATCAATAAAATCTTTGAAGGCGATTTGGACTGCCCCATCGGAGTTCAATTTTTTCCCTTGCAAGAAGTTATCCAAATTTCGAAAAAAATGGTAATCTGTTGGAGCAAGGTCCGGGGAGTACGGAGGATGTCTTAGACTTTCCAATTGAAGCTCTTCTAATTTAGTAGCCGTCTGTTTCGCAGTGTGTGGTCTAGCGTTGTCGTGAAGCAGCAGTGGCGTGGAGCGATTGACCAGCCTAGGTTGTTTAGCCGCTAGCTTTTCCATCATGGTTTGCAATTGCTGACAATAGACATCAGCCGTAATAGTCTGGCCAGATTTGAGAAAACTGTAATGAACAATACCGGCACTAGTCCACCAAACGCTTACAAGTAACTTTTTTGGGGTTAATTTTCGCTTGGGGCAGGATTTGGCTGGCTGGCCAGGATCCAACCATTGCGCTGAGCGCTTCCGATTATCGTAAAGAACCCATTTTTCATCACAGGTAATGATTCGGTTTAAAATACCTTCATTATTGTGCCGGTTTAGTAATGTAACGCAGCAGTCGACGCGCGTTTGCCGATTTGCTTCAGTCAATTCGTGAGGTACCCACTTTTCAAGCTTTTTAATCTTCCCAATTTGCTTCAAGTGAATTAAAACAGTTTTATCACTAACATCGCAGCCTGCAGCTAACTCGGACGTGGTTTGCGATGGATCCGCTTCCACAATAGCCTTCAACTCTTCATTATCAACTTGAGTCTCAGGCCGTCCACGGGGCTTGTTCTGCAGGTCGAAATTTCCAGAACGAAAACGTTGGAACCAAAAACGAACTTTGTTTTCTTTTGCAACACGACCGCCATATACATCATTCACCCTTCGAGTTGTTTCCGCAGCACTAGTGCCACGGCGGAACTCGTACTCGTAAATAATGCGATATTTTAAGTTTTCCATTTTGTAAAATGAGTGACGCAAACAGAAAAAAACAGAAGAAAAAAAACAAATGAATGACGATCATCGAAGCACAAATACATGAGTCTATAGCTGTACAAATTTGAATTTGGAATTCCTTACCAAAGAGGAGAAATTTGTGATTAAAGTGGCCAGTACGAAAAACGCCAATTTCATATGTAAGGACCTAATATACAGCTACAACAATAAATAAAGACACGATTTGAATCAGTATTCCAGCAGAATAGTAGACGTATTTACATAAATAATGTTAAATTTGGTTATGATTACAAAAGCCGTGAGTACAATAAAGCAGTTGACCCTCCGTGCGTACATTATTTAATTAGAAGAGTGCGTGCGGGCGACCCCTTGACCCTGTCTGCACAAGAGTTACAAGAATAAACTGACTTACGTTCGAGGGACTAATTAAGTTAGTTTCATCCGAGGTAAACACTGTCATTTGCCTTTCATCACAAACACAAGGAAAGTAAAAATTATTAAGTAATAAATGGCGCTAATAAGCGCCATTTATTACTTATTGGAGGGGAGACTTATGTCCAGCAGTGGAATAGTATGGCTGATGTTGATGATGATGATAAATGGCTAAGCTACCTATATGAAATATCCTCAACAATATCAGTCGAAAGCGTAAACAATCTACAGGTAGCTAAACTGATCCATGTCAATACCAGTCTGAAGCGTAAACAATCTGAATTAGATCACACTAATATTATAAATGCGGAAGTTTGTATGGATGTATGGATGGATGGATGGATGTTTGTTACCTCTTCACGCCAAAACTACTAAACGGATCTGGTTGAAATTTTGCATACAGCTAATTCTAATACTGGAATAAAACATTCTTCTTATCCCGTAAATCTGTTCCCTTCGGATAAAAATCACCCTTAAACGTTTCCATAGGAACAACGAATGGAAGTATAAACAAAACTCTACAGCTCGGAAAAACAAATGAAAATCGGATTGCCGCTTTCCCGCTTTATTTTATTTATTTTATTTTTTATTTTTATTTATTGGGGAAACAAAAAGCTTACACTACTTAAGTAACAATACATAGAATTAGAACAAATTAAGCTACAACAGTTTCCGCTCGTAGTACAAAAAGAATACATAATAAACTAAAATAATGATGTAAAAAATAATAATATCGTGACTTGTTTATAGAATAACAAAAACAAATGTTACCAGAAGACTGAAACACGGTAAAGTCATCTATACAGTACTGTGACTCCGCCCTATTCTTGAAATAATTACCTACAGCCGCGTCAGCCGCGTAACGCGCTAGGGCTGCCTACCTACAGTATTTTAATTGTCATCTACCTACCTACTTAATTTTTTTCTATTAGATATTATAATAATTATATAATTTTTTTATGTTTATTTTATTATTATATTTTTAAAAAATCGTTTGGAATGAATGAATTTTCTTTTTGCCATTTAAGGCGTCTGAAAAAAAATCCTGTATTCTAAGTAACAAAAAACCGCTGTCGTCAAACTCCAATCGACAACAAAAACTTCAACACCTACTCAAACATAAGCTACTTTTAATCCCATAAATCAATTCCCTTGGGATAGAAATCACCATTAAACATTTCCATAGAAACAACGCGTACGAAGCTAGGGCTAACATCTTTATACTTATAACTAGTTTCTGTAGTTATAAGTATAAAGATGTTGTTATCTGTACCTATACCTACCAACTGCGATCTTTACAACGATACCCCACCGGGCACGGACCACCCAGTCAAAAGTTCTGAGGTAACAAAGATAAAAAAAAACGTGTGGCACTCGGGGACTGCCGCGGTAAAGCTATTGCAATGCCATCTAGAGGCGAGTTGCTGAACTAAAGAGACAAACGTCAAGGTTTTTTCGTTACGGAATTTCTGGATTCGGTCCCCGCGCTCAAGGCCCGCGATAGAAGCTATGCAATAGCTTAAAAACACAATATGAGAGCCTCCTATTTTTAAAGTTTTAAATCAACTAGTGGGTATAAAAAATATTTTAGTCTTACCTTTCGGATTTTTCAGGTAATTTAAAAAATGTTATCTCCGGGTGCGTTATTGTCGAATTTAAACACCCAAAAACAGCACAATATAGTCTATACTTTCTTTTCTCCATATTTATTTAGTATTTTTAATATAATATAATTACAAACTGCTGGAAAATCTCACGTGGCGTGAGATTTTGAATTTAGAGTTTAGAATTAAGAATTTGAATTTGAATTGTGAAGCCGGCGCGCCCCGCCCCGTTCGTTCGTTACTGCCAACCGCGACATGTCATTGTCACGGCTTGTTGTGTACCGAGAGTGTACCGAACACGAGGCGCGTCGGTATGACACACGTTCCGGCCATTTGTATGAAGATACAATACAGTATAGTTATCTTTACAGTGACTGAAACATGAAAGATACACACATCAACATTGTCTAGGGATATTCCATTTCGAAATGATTTGCTTACAAAATATTTGCTTTTTAGAAAAAGTTTATACATGGAATTAAACCTCTTTTGTTCCCTTTTCGAAATTTGTAAATAGAATAAAAAAAGAACGCATTAAACAAAAGATCGAATGGGGACTCCGATCTAGATAAAACAACGTTAATTTTGCCCAAGATAAATTTACTTTTATTTAATTAACAATAAAGTGCTATCTAAGTAATTTTTAATTTTAACGTATCTTGTGATATTTCTTATGTCATGGAACGTACATTTAAGCAGAAAGGAAATTATAACAGCGATAGGCATATTACAAGCCGGTGCTATCCAACGCGTGGTTGCCAATACCCTAAACACCAATCAAAACGTAATTTCTCGATTGTGGTCACATTTTCATATTACTGGGGATTTAAGAGAGCGCCACACTGGAAAAAACGAGTAACCACCCCTAGACAGGATCGTTTTCTCCAAAATTCCGCCAGGAGGGAACCCAATCTCACAGCAAAGCAGCTAGTGCAAAGGCTTCAGTTAGACCATCAGCTGTCAGTCAGCGACCAAACCGTCAGAAGAACGCTACATGAAGTCGATCTTCATTCTCGTAGGCCGCTTCGTGTGCCAGCTCTACGACGAGGCAATCGCGGAAGGCGACTACTTTGGGCTCAAGAACATTTGTTATGGAACAATGGCCAATGGACAATGGTTCTCTTTACTGATGAGTCTTGGTTTGGATTCCACCCCGATTCACGAAGAACACGTGTTTGGAGAGTTTCAGGCAGAAAAAGTCGTCTCCAGCAGCCACAAGAAGCCCATTCGTACCGAGGTGGGACAATCATGGTTTGGGCGGGAATTTGTATTGGCGCGCGAACCGAGCTCATTTGGATATTGAGGCAGCATGACGGCACTAAAATACCGGAACGAGATCGTAGAACCTGTGATCATCCCTCATAGAGTTCAAATTGGCCAGGAATTCCAGCTCATGTATGATAATGCCCCTCCACACACGGCGCGTTTAGTGTCAGCTGCCCTTCAGGAACATGATGTCGCGGTTTTAGACTGGCCTGCACAGTCACCCGACTAAAACCCAATTGAACACGCTTAGGACATGTTGTAGCGAAGGGCTTTCAGCAATTTGCCGTCGAATTTGACCACAGAAGACCAATTTTTTGCCATTTAAAAAGAACATGGGATCGCATACCACAGCGAGACTTTGATGACCTCATATTGAGAATGAATAACCGGTGCAGACGTGTTATGAATGTCAGGGGAGGCAACACTGATTATTAAATTGTTAAAAGGTAATTTTATAAAGTCACGGCAACGTAAAAATTGTTTTAACACAATTTACCGAACTTTGTACATTTTCAAATTTTTCGAAATTTTGTTCCCACTTAAATTTTTACAAAAAATTTATATGAAACAGTTGTGTTTTATTAGTATTCATAAACAACATAGAATAAAGATTCTTGCCATACCTCTTTTCTAAAGAAATTATTTTCAGTTTTTGTAAAAATCAAGGAAAATGTTGAATATCCCTAGACAATGTTGATGTGTGTATGCCTGTTATCGGTATCAAGTAGAAGTAGTAGTAGGAATAATGAAAAAAGGAGGATAGGATACTTAACAAAATGGGTACATAACAATAATTAAAATAAATAAATTAATAAATAAAAAATAAGAATAAGAAACCCTCATTCGAAGAAATGTATATTAATTAGTTTTTTAAAAGTGTTTTGCTTGATGTTGAACAGGTCAACATTTTTAGAATATTTTTTGTTAAAGACATGCATGGTCCGAGGTAGGTACGAGTTTTTCCGATAATTAGTGGCATAGGACGGGACATGAAGCTTAAGGTAGTTTCGCCGAGAGGTCCGGCTGGCGGCGGCGGCGGCGGCGGCGGAACCGCTAGTCCTATTCTGGATAAGAGCGGGGGTGAGTCGACAGTATTTAGTAATATGTTAAGCAGTAGTGTCAGGTCAGCGGCTTCTCTTCTCAACTCAAGGGGTAGCAAGTGATGCTGTCTACAGCTACTAATGTAGTCAGTTTTAAAGATTCTGTGCTTGTAGTTGATAAATTTCAAGAATTTGCGCTGGAGTTTTTCAAGTAAAGTTACATATTTATTGTACTGGGGATTCCAGACCTGCGAGGCATATTCAAGGTGACTTCGGACCAGTGAGCAGTAAAGAATTTTAAGCGTTTTAAGAGAACTGAAGTCCTTGGTCACCCGGAAAAGAAAGCCAAGCATCTTCATTGCTTTAGAGGTAACTTTTTCTACATGCTGGTCAAAAAGTAATTTGGAATCTATGGTAACTCCGAGGTCAACTATGGAGTCAGTCCTTACAAGATGTTGATTGTTTATGCTATAGTTGTAAGTTACGACGTTGGGGGACCTACTAAAGGAGATGCAAAAGCACTATCTAACATTAAGGTCAAGCTTGTTGACCTCACAGTACCTGTGAAGGCGGTCCAGATCGCCCTGGAGAAGCGAAGCATCGGATGGACTAATAATTTTAGCGAAGATCTTCATGTCGTCGGCGAACAATAAAAACTGTTATTTTTCTGAATTTATTTTTTTACCGAATGGTAGAATAGCTCTCGTCTCTAGAGATGACAGAATAGCAATGGTAGAATAGCGAGAACTATTCTAACATTGCTATTCTGCCATTTATTTTCATTTTTGTTATTGAAAAAATAATAAATATTTTTATGAAATGAATGTGAGTTGAAAGTAAATTATAAAGCGGTAATTTGCTTCTCTTTATTATTTTTATTTTACATTGCGTTGTATTTGAATGGCTTTATGAATTGCGTCAAACCAGTGTATTTTTTTTGTGTTAGTAAAATTACACGACCAGATAATGGAAATATCAGAAAACCATAGAAAAAATAACGTAGCCCCTTAGCTGCTTTATTTATATAGATCTCACGTAAATATTGATTTTATTAATAAGGGCATGAATGATGTCATTACAAAAAAATTAAACGTTGTTATTTTATAAAAATAAAGTTACCGTGATAAATCGTTCAAATTTCAAAAAATAGAGATTAAAAAACATGTAAATACTAGCCGGGAAGCTTTGAGGGTTTAAAAAGCCGTCAAGCTAGTGCACTTGGCTCTACCTACTGTCAGTTTGTATTATGACAAACGCTGCGCTGAACACACTATTAATTCATAACTTTTAAACTTTCGCGATTTGTTTATATAATTAATTTAATTTAATTTAATTATAAATAAATAAAAAATAAATAGCCCCCCCCCCCAAGCTAAGCAGAGCTTGTGTTATGGGTACTAGATAACTGATATACATAAATAGACGTGCTATGCTGTAGACGTGCTGCGATGTAGATTAGTGCTTTAAAAAACTTTGTTATTGTGTGAATAAATACCAAGTCTCTAGGTAGACTTTTGTTTGCCAAACCATACCCTTTCATTCTATTTTTTAAAATTATAAAAAATTCATAGGTACGAGTAGGTTCCAATTACATTTTGAAACAATTTTCATTTTATAACTGAAGCAGTCTATACACAAATAGAATATAATGAAAATACTCAAACGTTGTTTTATTTGATTGCCGCGTCCTAAGCCTACAGCGCGAACTCAAAGGTAAGGTACAGGTTCACGCAGGTACCGCGCCGCGCCACGCCGCGCCGCGCCACGTCACGCCGCGTCACGTCACGCCCGCGCGCGGGGCACGGCACGACTCGCAACCTTGTACAGGCCCAATAACTCAAACATTTACTTTGATATTATTTCGTTGAGACTAGGGCTGCGCTGCAGGATGGTTGCTTCGACAGTGGCCAGCGAGGGCATTTGCCAGCCCTAGAGATTAGTCATCGCGTCCCCACAGCGCCCACACCTGGCGACTGGCCGTGCTAGTGGCCGAGCAGTACATTGTCATACATTTCTTTTCGCATCTGTAAGACTTTTCTCCAAATAGATTTAAAATTGTTTTCCTTATTCCTAAATTATAATTCGTTTAAAAGATACAAGTTTTCGTTCACAGATAATTTTAATAACATTTTTGGTCTGCGAACGCATAACTAGCGAGCCACGCAAATTGTGTTTTATCTTACGATTGAATTTGACAAAAACAGTCAATAACGAGTTATAATTTAATTTCGTTTACTCTCTGCTACAAATATACAATGTCTATTGTCGAACCTTGATACGAGTATAACAAAATGTTGCGAATAGGATACTCGACATAATATAATTGTCGACAAAAATCGGAAAATAAAATATATGTTGGCTATCTCAAAAAAAGGCGATCTAATTTAAAAAAAAAATTAAAACTACTTCATGTGGTTTTTTCTTCTTTTCTTTTTGAATAAATGGCGCATTTTACTTGATAGCTAGATAATCTACCTAGCTAAAATAATATATAAAAAATACAGTTTCGGTACCTAAGCCTAGAAAAGATTTTGCTTACACAAGGTTCAAGATTCAAGGTTCACACTAATATTATATTCGAAACTGGAACGATATTCACTTAACTCGGAAAATGGGTTCACGGAAACCTGATAGTTAATTTACTTCGCGCCACGTGTCGCACCGCACTTACCGCACGTCGCGTACTCGCACGTCGCGTTCTGAGGATCGTAAGTTGTCGGAGTAGGAGGGGGAGAGGATGGGGGCTCGGAGGCGCACGTTCAAATGAAACGGAATGATTCAGCACGAAGTGCGGTGAACCGTCGAGAGTCTCACCAGAGCTGCAGGGGCAGGTCGTCCAGCGGGGCGCCTCGCTCGCCCTGCTCGGGGGGCGGGGGCGGGGGCGCTAGCACGAAGTGCAGCGGGCTGGCCGTCGCCTCCGCCCACACGTCCAGCACCAGCGGCTCCAGGCCTGTCACCTGCAACAAGCCAACACACAACGTCATCACATCACACACAATTTTTTTATTGATGATAGACAAGCGTGTGGCTACAAACGCACTTTTAGAAAATGCAAATATAGCCTTAGATGGAGCACGTTTTTCCAGAAGGAACTTATGTACCCTAGATTTGAAGACTGCAAGATTGTACTCTAATGGGAAGACAGACGCAGGAAGGTCATTTCATTACACTCTTTGGCTGTGGATATTATGAAAGTAGAGCAGAATTTTTTGGTTAGACTCCGTGGTATTTCGACCAGAAATGGGTGGTATGATTTTGTGCGTCTGCTGGTCCTATGATGGAAGGGAGAAGATGGGATAAGGTCGTGCAATGCTTGCGCACAATCTCCAAAGCGCTGCTTGTGATTGAGGCTTTGTAGGCTAGACTCAAGACACAAACTCATTACCGCTTGACATTGTTTTGAGGGGTAGTATAGCTTTGGTGTTGTAATTAAAACGACTGCATCTGACTTCGGTTAATTTATTACTGAAGATTATATCTTATCTAGCTTAAGCCATGGTCACTAAGTTACATACTACACCTCAGTTCCAGTGAACTAGTGCCTAATGGCAGCTGAACATTTGGACAACGCCCAACTATGATCGTGATATACATGTACTTACATCCTTTAGGCATATATTGTATTAGCCAGCTCACTACACCAATGTCGTGCGTTCATTGGTGACGTAGGCGCATTTAGTATGGCCTTGTCAACAGTGAGTTTGGTGGATTTGCTCGTAGGCAGCGAGGCAGGCCTGGAGGCGGGGAGGCCGGGGGGAAGGGAAGAGCACTATCTACATCCCTGTGGGTACCTGTATGAGCAGCTGGTTGTGGTAGAGTCCCCAGCAGTCGGCGTAGAGCCGCAGCTCCAGCTCCACCTCGGCGCGCGCCGCCAGCACCCCCGCGTCGCCCCCCGCGCACCCCGCGCCCCGGCACACCACCTCCGCCGCCATCCCCGGGAACTGCACGCGCGCCGACAGCGACTCTAAGGAACACACATACAATCACTTACTAGTTACTAGTGACACGGATATCAAACCAGTACAACGGTACAGCAACTTGCTGCGTAGCCACGGGCAGGGCGAGTTGTGCGGCGCGGCGCCGCGGATTCCACGCTAGGTAAGCATTATCGCCGCAAACGGCTTACAACAATAATTTCACGTGAATATTAGATGTGTTTCATAATTCCGTTTGTTCTGGCGCTAACGCCCCGTCCCTGGATGACTGCCCCGGCCCCGCACCCCCGCCCCGGAGCCGCCACAGACAACCCTCACCACAACACAAAGCATAACTGAGTCAGGGTTCTAAATATTTACAACTAAATTAGGAATTCTGAATACATTTTAAAGCACGATAGTGTAGAGCGCGAGTCGATAGTTAGAACATGCAAAACAAGAACCGCGCGCGGCCGTGGACTATGCAAGCTTTATGAAAACAAAATAAAATGTCTTTACGTAAAAATCTCTCAATCCCTTATAATGTAAAATAACATATTAATTACTACGGCTACTGGCTACTGCCGAATGACTGTTGTACAGTTTGGCAGAACATTATTCTAATGTAATGTCATTTTAATTTGGAAAGTAAATAATAAATACAAATTTCTTTCTTCGCGCGCCCCCCCGCGCCCCCCCCCCCCGCGCCCCCTAGAGTCAGACTCGTTAGTTCATAAATAAGCATTTCATTTTAATAATTGCCCTAATCGAGAGTAACGATCGTGCCATGAACAATATTGTGCTTACTTATTGAGAGTTATTCCTTTTGCTTTAGCTTGCTTTACGTCTGACAACTTTTATAATATGAATATGCGTCCATCTAATATACATACATATCTATCTACCAAACTTGATTTTGAACTAAAATCAATTTCCAGGGATTTTCCGCAGAAATAAGAGCTAGGATTTTCTCTTTCGCCACAGAACCCTAAAATTTCTTCTCTTACTGCCGATACGTTATCTATAAGATATAATTTAGATATCTAGATAAAATTTTAGCTTATTTAAATATATAACGAAAAATAGTTGTATGGCAACAGACTATGTACATCTATCGCTGATACTTATAGAACCCAACTTGTAGAAAATAGTTTTTATGTAACTAGTATCAAAATTAAATCCATCGTTGTCCATCACATCGTTTGCGAAATGTTATCAGAAAACTAAAATAACGGGACCTTCTTCGTGGGCTCATGTTATCTCTTAACTTTACTAGTCCATACAAAGTTCCGAAATCAATCTTTCTGCTTTCGTCATTTCCATCCACAGTCATTCATCGAATGGACCGGCGGCGACCCGGGCGGAATGGGATGGACCCAACTTCATTTTCATTTTCTAAATGGCAAATGTCAATTTATTAATTTTTATGCCAATTACAAGGGTGGGCTTGTTTTTCATCGTTGTTGTCGCAGTCTTTGTGTTTTATTTCAAATTCCGGCCGCTCAAAGTAATTAAATTTAATATATAAGAATGAAAAATATTTAGTAACAATTCCGCGAAAAAACCTTCTGCGATAAAATCTAACAAATTGTACATTCATACAAAATGAAAGAACATTTATCAAAGCAAGTCGTCAACTAGTTTCGTCTCTCCACGAGACATCATCAGGACACCACACCACTCGATCTTGACACTGAGAGCGCCAAACAACAACGGCAGAGTCCCACCAGAGATGTTGTCACTTCGAGCTCCGCGTGCCAAGTGAGGCATCGCTCGCAAAACCGCCCCTTATATACACTCATGGTGACGCATCACGCCCATTACCTGCGTCCGTGACATCACCGCTCGCGCCATTTCTAGAAAAAATCTGTAATAATGGCGATCGAGGCAAACCTGTACTTAGTTCATTCAACAATGTATTATTACTGTATTTTGTAATTTCTAAATTTTCTAAGACCGACAACCTAAATCCCTTATCACAAGTATGTAAAATTGAAAATGAGTGATTATCATTTAATGAATGACCCGATTCTAATAAATGTTTTGCAAAATTTGACTTTTCTGGATGATTGTTTCTATAAGCCGCTAAATGTTCTTTATACCTAACCTGAAAACTACGACCCGTTTGACCTACATAAACACCATTACATTCATCACAAACTAACTTATAAACACCAGATTTCTTATTGTTATCCAATCTATCTTTTCCGTTACAAATCTGTTTTAATAAATTGTTTGTTTTGAACGCTACATGTACTTTATTTTTGGACAAAGCCCTTGAAACTCCCTCACTTAATGGACCTAAGTAAGTTAAACTTCCTACATATTTATTTATCCTATCTGGGGCAACAGGGTACACTGTCCGTTCTTTATTGTACCAAAACAAACAATTTATTAAAACAGATTTGTAACGGAAAAGATAGATTGGATAACAATAAGAAATCTGGTGTTTATAAGTTAGTTTGTGATGAATGTAATGGTGTTTATGTAGGTCAAACGGGTCGTAGTTTTCAGGTTAGGTATAAAGAACATTTAGCGGCTTATAGAAACAATCATCCAGAAAAGTCAAATTTTGCAAAACATTTATTAGAATCGGGTCATTCATTAAATGATAATCACTCATTTTCAATTTTACATACTTGTGATAAGGGATTTAGGTTGTCGGTCTTAGAAAATTTAGAAATTACAAAATACAGTAATAATACATTGTTGAATGAACTAAGTACAGGTTTGCCTCGATCGCCATTATTACGGATTTTTTCTAGAAATGGCGCGAGCGGTGATGTCACGGACGCAGGTAATGGGCGTGATGCGTCACCATGAGTGTATATAAGGGGCGGTTTTGCGAGCGATGCCTCACTTGGCACGCGGAGCTCGAAGTGACAACATCTCTGGTGGGACTCTGCCGTTGTTGTTTGGCGCTCTCAGTGTCAAGATCGAGTGGTGTGGTGTCCTGATGATGTCTCGTGGAGAGACGAAACTAGTTGACGACTTGCTTTGATAAATGTTCTTTCATTTTGTATGAATGTACAATTTGTTAGATTTTATCGCAGAAGGTTTTTTCGCGGAATTGTTACTAAATATTTTTCATTCTTATATTTACAATGGATTTCCGCAAAGTAACGCCTGAATCTATTATTTATCTTAGATCAGCAGGTACAGCTGAACAGGCAAAATTGTACATCAAACTCACTAAGTCACATCGTATTGCAGCTCAAAACGTATGGTTCAATCAACAATGTAAACATTTGGGGGTTATTCCATCTTATATTAATATTAGAAGTCACTCAAATAGTAGGGCAGCTGATTTAGCTTTGAGTAGGGCTAGGAATATTTGGTTAAATGAAGAAATTAAACATTGGTTCACTATTAGAGATAACTTTAAAACTCACTTGAGGGTTTTACACATGGAGTTAGCTTATTTATTGCACAACATCGAATTTGATTTATTAGATAATAAAGCCAGGGAGTACGCTGCAGAGTTAGCTCATAATAAATACTTGGTTCAGTCAAGAAAATTAGATCGGTTAGTAAGGGATAAACAGAGAGTGGATCAACAAAGGAGGAATAGCAATAACTTACATCCCCCATGTCCTCATACCTTCTATCAACGTCTAGAAAATCATAGTAGTGTTCAGTTTACAAATCCAGAAGTATCATTATTAGAAAAGGGTCTTAAATATAATTTACAACCAGTTTTGAATAGGAAAACTTTAGAGATATTGGCTGTAGATTCTGAAATGGCAATAGTTAGGGGGAGAGCGGATGAAGGGGTCAAACATGAAGTAGCCTCATTGATTAAAAGGCCAATTAGTAGTCCAACTTTGGGCCCCATTTTTCCAAGGGATTTAAATGCTTTCAAATCGTTAAGAAATAAAATAGATCAAAATAATTTGATTATTACAAAGGCAGATAAGGGTAATACTGTGGTTATCTTAGAAAGGGGTAGTTATGTGCAGAAGGTTAATGAGGTCATACAGGGCAATGATTTTGAATTACTGAGTTCCGATCCGACTAAAGTTTTCACACAGGAGTTAAAAGATATGACAAAAAACTCAAACTTTATTTCTCCTAACTCTCTTAAATATTTAGTTCCCATGAATCCTAGAAAACCTTTGTTATATGGTTTACCTAAAATACATAAGTCTAATATTCCGATTCGACCCGTTGTTTCTTACATAGGAGCACCAGCATATGGTTTGTCAAAATATTTGAATTATGAATTGAAATCTAGATCTGGTTTCAATCCCAAATATAGTTTAAAGAATAGTATGGATTTAATTAATAAAGTTAAAGATATCAACTTGCCTCATAATGCGAAATTATTGTCGCTGGATGTAGAAAGTTTATTTACAAACGTACCATATGAGGAGAGTTTGAGAATATTGGAAGGACATCTTGAACGACAACGAGTAATTCCGGCAGAAAAGGAGGAGTTAATATCTTTCACTAGGGCTTGTATGCAGCAAAATTACTTTCAATTTGGCAATCAATGTTACAAACAAAAGGAGGGGTTAGCTATGGGCTCACCACTGAGTCCACTTATAGCAGATATTTTCATGGATAGCTTTGAGATTAAACACATTATAGGGGAGTCAAAAATCTTATATTATTATCGTTATGTTGATGACATTATCATATGCTGGACCGGAAGTTTACGTCAAATAGAACTATTTGTTAACAAACTTAATACAATTCATCCTAAAATTAAATTCAAACTCGAGTTGGAAACCAATGGCTCGCTGAACTTTTTAGATTTGACTTTAACTAGGTTAAACAATAGGCACGATTTCCAAATTTACAGAAAACCGACTTATACAGACATTACAATACCGAATTCTTCTTGTCATCCATTACAACATAAGTTAGCAGCTTATCGTAGTTTTGTCCACAGATTGATGTCAGTACCCCTATCACGGGAGAACTTTAATAAAGAGATATCTATTATTTACCATATGGCAGAAAGAAACGGATATAGTAGGAATATAGTTGATGGTCTAATTAGGAGTAAACAACGTAACATTGTCCGTTCTTTATTGTACCCTGTTGCCCCAGATAGGATAAATAAATATGTAGGAAGTTTAACTTACTTAGGTCCATTAAGTGAGGGAGTTTCAAGGGCTTTGTCCAAAAATAAAGTACATGTAGCGTTCAAAACAAACAATTTATTAAAACAGATTTGTAACGGAAAAGATAGATTGGATAACAATAAGAAATCTGGTGTTTATAAGTTAGTTTGTGATGAATGTAATGGTGTTTATGTAGGTCAAACGGGTCGTAGTTTTCAGGTTAGGTATAAAGAACATTTAGCGGCTTATAGAAACAATCATCCAGAAAAGTCAAATTTTGCAAAACATTTATTAGAATCGGGTCATTCATTAAATGATAATCACTCATTTTCAATTTTACATACTTGTGATAAGGGATTTAGGTTGTCGGTCTTAGAAAATTTAGAAATTACAAAATACAGTAATAATACATTGTTGAATGAACTAAGTACAGGTTTGCCTCGATCGCCATTATTACGGATTTTTTCTAGAAATGGCGCGAGCGGTGATGTCACGGACGCAGGTAATGGGCGTGATGCGTCACCATGAGTGTATATAAGGGGCGGTTTTGCGAGCGATGCCTCACTTGGCACGCGGAGCTCGAAGTGACAACATCTCTGGTGGGACTCTGCCGTTGTTGTTTGGCGCTCTCAGTGTCAAGATCGAGTGGTGTGGTGTCCTGATGATGTCTCGTGGAGAGACGAAACTAGTTGACGACTTGCTTTGATAAATGTTCTTTCATTTTGTATGAATGTACAATTTGTTAGATTTTATCGCAGAAGGTTTTTTCGCGGAATTGTTACTAAATATTTTTCATTCTTATATTTACAATGGATTTCCGCAAAGTAACGCCTGAATCTATTATTTAAATTTAATATTATCGTACCCGTTATAACATCAAGGGACCAATTAGATTTGAATAGCCCTCCCTTTGTAATGCTCCATTTTGGAGAAACATTGCAATAAACGTACATAGGCCGGACCTTTAGGTTCAAATTATCAAGTTAATTGCAATGATTGCCTTTCATAAGCAGGCGGGGTGCGGGCGGGGCGCTCACATCACCAGCGCCGCCGCGCCGCCTCCCGCCCTCGCTCGACTGAGGAGCTGTTGATGGATGAGGCTCGCTTCACACTAATGTTGCTAAAAGCCTGCAAACGACACTTACCGATCGTTCGGCAAAAACAAACGATATCCGCTACACAGCTTTGTAAAGGAGATTTAAGGAGTTGTTTGCGAGTAGCTACCTTTGCAGAGCGCGAGGGCGGCGCGCGCGGCGCGGGCGGCGGGCGCGGCGGCGGCGTGCCGGCGCAGCGCGGCGCTCCAGCGCGCGTTCTGCAGGGACTCGTTCCTCAGCCGGATCACGCGCGTGCGCACTGCAACACCACACCACCACTACGTCTCATGTCATCACGGACTAACTTACGATCGATGCAATACAAGTTCAGTGTGTCATTTTTACAGATTTTAGTCGATCGACCCCGGATGTAGCAAGCTAATTTTCGAATATATTGGAACGTAGTTTTCTTTCTTTTCAAAAATAAAGAATATTCGAGTAAAATTTTCTATCTACAGTAATACGAGTACTTTCCTTCGGTATGAATTTCATTTATACAGGAAATTGCATTCTGTATGAATGAAATTTCATAGAGTATGTATTCCGGATCCCGCATTTCAGTACGCCTGCATTGACGAACTTTGTATCTTATATTTGGAAATACTAGATTGTGTCTCAAGGGAACAAAATAATGTATTTTCACATACTCATTACATTACACAATCAATCCATCCACTTTCCAAGTGCATCCACGCGCAGTGCGCCTCGCCCCCACTCAGCCTAAGTATGGAAATGTAAAGCTGACATTCAAATGTAAATAAAGATAAAGATAAAGATTAAGATATTTATTTGCAAAAACATGTGTAGGTACAAGAAGGTGATATATAGTGATAAAGAAACAACATGCTTGACCGATTGCGGCATGCAAAAATTATTAAGGGATGACAGCATGCAGCGTTAAAAACTATCTACAATTTATCATTAAAAAATTCGTCTAGGCTATAATAACACTTAGAAATTAACATTATTTTTAATTGCCTTTTAAGTGTTTGTTCATTTAGGTTTCTGTACAGTTAAAGAGAACCGCTTGCTCAGTTGGCTGCTTAAATCTAGCTTACATTGAGAATAAACAATAAAACTAGAAAATACTAGTCGTCTCGCACACCTAGGGTTCCGTATAATCTTGCTAAACTTTCGCAAAAGAAAACTTTAAAAAGTCGATTATTTCCGTTATATTTTTTTTATTACTTACATTTATGGTGGCAATAATAGTTATACACACCTAAATTTCAATTATCTACCTATTACGGTTCAAGACCCTTACGGCGTTGATTGACGTAAAAAAGCATGTGTTTTGTTTTGGGCTTCCATATAAAAACGTCCTCTGTTATTTTAAATATTTATAATATTATGTTATTAAAGCGGCAAGAGAGACACATTCTGTGAAACTTTCATCCGTCTACATTTTATGGTAATAAAATAAAAGGCGGAACCCTGAAAGCCAACTTATTGCATGCTCGCCTTTGAAGTGTCTCGCTCGCCGCCATATCAGCTGTCAATGGAAAACAAATGGCTCTCTCATTAGAGTAACAGCGGCTCTTTGGGAACATGAGGAAAGCCTCCAATTATTATTATCTGTCTGAAAATAATTATCCAAGTACATTACGACGAGGAGCCTCGGCGGCGGCGGCGGCGGCGCGCCGGCGCGGCGAGCTCGCGTCCGGCGCGGCGGCGGGGAGAACACTCGCTCTAGTGCGGGGAGCTCGATATTTTATGGGTCAAATTAATATGGTAATGGCCTAAAGCCCCCAATAAATGCTGGCCGACCTAAGGAGAACGCGAGCCTAGGCAAATCGATACAAGGCAAGTGCCACCGTCTAGACGTTTGGCAAGTCTACGCAAACTATTGCACCACAAACTACACAGACATGTGGACACGATGGGTCGAGCGCACGCAAGCGCCTTTGATTTGTGCAAAAATACCGACACGGCTCCGAAATGAGGCAAGTGGCCGCGAGCCTAAGCGAGCGGTGACAAGCCACTGCAAATGACCTCTTTACACGTTGGCGCTTGTATTCACACGGCCAGCTAGCGAGCGATACCGAGCGATGGCTAGGCAATGCAAACCTACCATACCAAAAAATGTTAGGGAATATTTATAATGTTATTATGTAATGTAGTTTAAGTTTACTCACGATTATTTAGTAGGTAGGTAGCTGAGCGTATATGAGCGGTAAACAAGCGGGCGTACCTGTGTGCAGCGGCATGTTCCTGAACTGCAGCGCGAGCGCGTGCGCGTGGCGCGGCAGCACGGGGCGCGCACGCCCGCAGCACGCGCACACGCGCGTCAGCGGGGGCGGCGTGTCCACTGCAACACAACACCACCACCTAAACTCATCGACTCACCCCCGAGAGAGACCTCGCCCACTAATTGAAACATTTGCCGAGGACATCAGATGCTACTGTGCCTAATATCTGTAGGTCCTATTCGCATTAGTTTTGTTTCTAGATCGTAAAAATGACCTTCTGAGTGTTTTCCTATTTTACGTAACGTCACTTAGACGAGTGGAATAATCAACTGTCAACCCGAGAGACGTGTACGTAGCGCCTTACCTTGACTTGACAGTCTAGTCCTCTACTGGACGTGGACGCTCGTCATAGTTTTGACGACCTCTGTGGCGCGGTGGGCGAAGGTCTGCCTGCGACGCAGGAGGTTGCGGGTTCGATTCCCGCCTCGGGACAAATTTGTGTACGATCTGCAGAAATTTGTTCAGGGCGTTCTGGATGTTTTTCTATGTATAATAAAAAATATCTATCTATTTTTTATTTTATTTTTATTTTTTATTTTTATTTATTCACGACAACAAACAATTATACTAAGATCTTACAGTTAAGAAAATTAAACTTAAGTAGTCTTACTCTAAGTATAATCAGCCCCGTTGTCCACGAATTGTGACAATTACATAGTAGGGCAAAAACGTTAACAGATAGTTGATACATAGTGCTATACTCTGATTCAGAATCCAAGATATTTTATGTGAACAAAAGACATTCATTAGTGAAAGCTTAATAAAATCTCACAAAAGTGACAGAAAACAGCAAGTAATAAATGCAAGATTATCACTAAATACAAACACTAACTTCATCAACGCATGATCTCGCGCGTGCAGCGACAAAAATCTGTTCTTATAAGTACAAATTACAAAAAATATGGAAATATATATAATAAAGAGACAGTACCATTCATTTCTAATATTTGATTGGATTTTTCTCTTTCAAATCGACATTAATATGTCGAGGACTTCTTTTCTAAACTGGCTAATAGTACTTGCGAATAAATCAATGCTAGTAAAATGTTCGTTGAATAATTTCATTAATCTATTTAGAGGGGCACGCTCACCAGCGTTTGTTCTACAAGGAATAGTTGCGAACAGGTTTTGTTTACGTGCTTCTCGATTGTAGGAGCGATAAGGTATGTGTATGAATAGTTGATTCATAAGTGTGTTGCAGTCAAAATTATAGTGACAGATTTTAAACAATAACATTAGGTCTAAGAGCCGTCTTCTCATATTTAAAGTTTGCATATTATATTTAATTAAAAGGTTATCGTAGGAGGACTTAGAACGAAAACAACGATAGTTCATGGATTTTAAGAACTTACGTTGCACTGTCTCCAGCTGTTGGCTATATTTATCGTAGTAGGGGTTCCATACGGCAGTCGCGTATTCTAGCTGAGATCTTACAAGCGATTTGTACAGGAGTAAGTAGGAAGCTGGTTTTTTGAACGGAATACTTGTGCGCATTACAAAACGATATAATTTTTACTTTTTTATCTATGTAATGTATTGTATTATGTATATCAGTTATCTAGTACCCATAACACAAGCTCTGCTTAGCTTGGGGCTAGATAATGCTGTGTGAATTGTCCAGCATTATTTATTTATTTATTTATTTATTTATTTATTTATAGTTGCGTGAGTGGAAAAAAGTTTCACGACTCGTCACTTAAAGTAAGTTTGGTTAACCTTCAATAGCTGTACAATTTGGAAAGGTCTTCTTCAACAGCGTATATTGGTCCACTGCTGGACGAGAGCATACCCCTGAAAAGGTGCCTTAGAAAAGAGCAACGCTTTTTTTGGTGCTTGGTAGGTGTTCTTTGAAGGCGTGGGTCTGCGCACGGCAGTGTGTGTGTGTGTGTGTGTGTGTGTTCTGACCAATCTCGATGGTCGGCGAGGGTCTGTTGTCGGCGGTGGGTGAGGCAGGCGGCGGGCGCGGCGGCGGGCGGGGAGGCGCCACGTACTCCAGCCGGGACGGACAGCGACATACTCCCTCTGCAACAACACACAGGCACTCACACACTCCGCCACAGCCCCGCGGCGGAGGTCGGCGGAGCGGCATATCAAGGTCGAGGATGATCACAGTCCAATCGAAATGAATACATCGAATGATCTTGAACCCGCGCAGCACCGTCTCTGTTACACATGCTCATTACTAGCACGAAAGCATGCTTTTATTGAGCAAATGCACATTAGTAGCATGTGTATTGAACAATCAGTGCCGTGTGATCACTCGCTCCGCTTACGCGTCCAACCACAACATCGTTGGTAAAAATACATCGTCAACCTTTGGCTCAAAACCATTGCGTACATTTTTCGTAATCAATTTACAATAACCACAATGAAGTGTCTAATCTGCTACGTCGAATTCAATGATGGCGTTCAGTGCTCCATCTGCCGAAACCACATGGACTTTGGATGTGCCATGATATCCGAGGCTTCCTGGAGGAAATATGGCGCTGAAAAGAAATCCCAGTGGAGATGTCCGTCGTGCCGTGCACCATCGCCGCTGTCGCTGGCACCCGCCGATACTGCCTCCTTCGATTCCATCATGAAGGAACTGCAGGTGATGAAACGCCAGCTGTCTGGCCTACCGGGACTCGGCGAAGACATGCGGGCTATCAAACAGGAGCTGTCTGAGCTAAGGGGTACTTGCGACTACACAAGTCAGAAGCTGGATGAGCTCGGTGGCAGGCTCACTAATGTGGAGAATAGGGTAACGCACCTCGAGAAGTTGCAGGATACCGTCCACAGCCTGCAGAACGAGGTGAGCAAGGTTAAACTCGAGCTGTCAGCGCAGGAACAAAGGTCGAGACTGAACAACATCGAGATCAAGGGAGTGCCCATCAAGAAGGACGAAAATTTATTTTCAATTGTGGAAAAAATTGGTAAAAAGGTAAACTACGTTGTGCCAAAAACCCAGATAAATTACATATCTAGGGTTCCTATGCACAATTCGAAGGAGAAACTGACAATCGTCAGTTTTATTAATAGATATATCAAAGAAGACTTCATCGGAGCTGCGCGTACCGAAAAACTTATCACTACGGACATGGGCTTCTCAGGGCCTTCTAACCGAGTCTACATTAATGACCACCTCAATGCGGACCAGAAAAAACTACTCACCCTGACCAAGACTACTGCCCAGAGTAAAAACTACAAATTTATCTGGGTTAAGCATGGAAAAATCCACGTCCGCCGGGATGAGTCTTCGAAAGTTATCGTCATTAGAAACGAAAATGATTTAAACAAAATTGTTTAGTATGTTGGCAACCCCAATGCATCCTAGTAATATTTTTCGTAAACGTAGATTATCTTTATTTAATAACCTTAAGTGATTATATCATATTATTAATTATATTACATTGTATATTGTTGTGCACGCCTGCCTTGCTAATGACTGTTGTCATAATTTGCAATCTTTACTATTTCGTCATGTTACTTCGCGTAAAAATTGTCAATCATATGTTTCTCTCGCCCGCGTTTATGAATACTGCTTACGATAGCAACCTACTTCGAACGCTTTACAAATTTTATTTGTTATTTACCTTGCAGAACTACATTCAATTATTCTCCGAACGTTTTAATACATTTCCACCAGACTGTTTATATTACATGATGTTAGTATATAATTTGATGCTATTACGTTATATGAAATTATTTTACAATGGTTTCGTTAAATAGGAATGATCGTGATCTATGTATTTACTATCAGAACGTTCGCGGATTAAGAACGAAAACTGAGGATGTTTTTCGTAGTGCTTGTCTGAATTCTTGACATAATAATATTTACTGAGACGTGGTTAGTTGATAGTATTTCTAACTCCGAGTTTTTGGATGATAGGTATTTAGTGTGGCGCCGTGACCGTGATTATAATTTGACGGGGCAATCTAAAGGTGGTGGTGTGTTGGTAGCAACACGAAAGGACTTGCAAGTTAAATTGCTACCCCAATTTAACTCCACAGCTGAGGATCTATGGTTGTGTGTACGCATAAAACAAACCAATACGCGTAAATGGGTTGATTTATATTTATGTGTTATTTACTTATGCAGTCAAAATAATGGTTTGTCTTTTAATTCGCAATTAGCTAACTTTCTTACGAAACTAAATTTTGTGGCTTCAGTTAACCCCTCAGATGCGGTCCTTGTCGTTGGGGACTTTAACCTTAGTGGTATTTTATGGTTACCTAAAGACAATCTTAATTTTTACCCGACAAACTTAAACAGTACAGATGAGTTTTTATTAACTGATGAAATGAGCGCATTAAACCTTAGTCAACATAATGGTATAGTTAACAAAAATGGTCGCATCCTTGACTTAGTATTTTCTAATCAATCAGTAACTGTTTCCGAGTGTGTAGATCCTCTTATACCGATTGACTTGCATCACCCTGTCCTATTAATTAACGTAAATTCGTTTGAAATGCCATTGTTGAAATATGCGCCGCGTACCCGTTATTTATTTGACAAAGGTGATTATGAGTCGATAAATAGAGTGATCGATGAGTTAGACTGGATGGCTATGTTTTCGGCACTCCCTGTTGATGAATGTGTTACTTTGTTCAATGAGAGTATTCATAATATTCAAAACAAGTACATACCGATGAAAAATATTTACAACCAGTCTTACCCTGTATGGTATAATTCGGCACTGAAAAAAGCTATTAGAGAAAAATATAAATTCTACAAGAAGTTTAAAAACTACGGTAATAAGTCGGATGAATTGACATATAAAATATTGCGAACTAGAGTTAAAAAAATGGAATCAGCATGCTACTTATGCTATATTGAATCAACTGAGAATTCGATTCTTAATAATCCTAAATATTTTTGGACATTCGTTAAAAATAGATCTAAATCCTTTTCAATGCCGAGTTCTATGACTTTTAATAATGCTACTTTCTCTAGTGGTGAGTCCATTTGTAATACTTTTTCATCTTATTTTCAATCTACTTTTCTTCACTCTAATAACACTAGTAATTTCGCTCCATGCCAGAACAGCATCATTGCAAGTTATCAGTCTGAACCTATTATCACTTCTGACATTAGTAATATTGAAATTGTTCCGGCTGAAATTATGATCATACTTAAAAAGTTAGATATGTCAAAAGCACCAGGACCTGATAACATGTCTTCTAAACTTCTTATTAGATGTGCCTCTACTATATCTTATCCTATATCACTTTTGTTCAGAAGGTCTCTCTGTCTACGTTTACAGTACCTACATTATGGAAATCCGCATTCATCACCCCAGTCCACAAGAAAGGGTCTAAAACAGAGGTATCTCATTACAGACCTATCTCTAAACTATGCATTATCGCCAAAGTCTTTGAAAGAATTATTTATAATCAAGTTTATTCTGCTCTTAAAAGTACGTTTAGTCCCTTTCAGCATGGGTTCTTGCGAGGTAAGTCAACAGTTTCAAATCTTATACTCCTAAATGATTACATCACTCAGGCTATGGACAATAGTCATCAAGTCGATGTAATATACACCGACTATAGTAAAGCGTTTGATAGAATAGATCACTTCACGTTGTTGAATAAGCTTTCTCAATCTGGTATACGAGGTGATTTGCTGAGATGGTTTGCATCGTATATCGATAATCGGTCACAAGCAGTCGTTCTCAATAACTACATCTCTAGCTGGGTTCCTATTCCTAGTGGGGTCCCTCAGGGGTCTCTGCTAGGACCCCTACTTTTTATAATATATGTAAGGGATATTGACTCATGCTTTAAATCATCAAATCTGCTATGTTTTGCTGATGATATGAAGATATTCTCCACTGTAGCATCCAATCTTGACATGGTTGCTCTTCAGTCTGATCTTTCCCGTCTTGAAGACTATTGCCTATTAAATAAACTTGAGCTAAATCCAAGTAAATGCTTCGCTACAACTTACACTCGTAAGCCTCGGGCTATTCCCACGTGTTATACACTGGCAGGACAGCTACTTACTAAGGCTACTGGTATGCGTGATCTTGGAGTCTACCACGACTCAAAACTACTCTTTGACGTTCACTTGGATAACATAATAAGTAAGGCTTCGAGATCATTGGGATTTGTCATGCGAATCTCTAAGAGCTTTAACAATGTCAAAACTTTTAAACTTCTATATTGCACGTTCGTAAGGAGTCATCTAGAATACGCGTCTCAGATATGGAACCCGCGTTATCAGAAGTATATTGACCGTATTGAAAGTATTCAGAGGCGGTTCTTAAGATACCTGTGTTTTAGAGTAAAGATTCCATATAAATCTTTTACCTACGATGAACTCTGTAAGAGGTTCCATTTCTTGCCACTCAAAAATAGACGGGACATAGCTGATTATCTTTATATTCTTAAGATTATTAACAATGATGTTGACTGTCCTGAACTCCTTAGCAAATTACACCTCAATATACCACGTAAGCAGCTTAGACACAACCCCCTACTACATGTCCAACATGTTGGAACAAATTATAGACAAAATTCATATATAGTGCGAGCGAGTAGAACTTTTAATGAATTTAGCAGGATATTGAACATTGACCCTTTTAATACTAGCATTCACAGGGCAAGGCGTTGCATGACTCTCAACTACTTTTGCACATGATGTAGTTCTTTTTTCTTAACCATTAGCTATTGTTTATTTTTATAAATTGATTAAAATAATTTAATATAATTAGGTACGCAACTGTCGACGATACAATTTTTAGTGTTCACATTCACACTAGTTTATTACGATTCTATTAGCGAATGCCTATTATTAGCTTTCTGCGACTATTTTAATTTCTATTGTAATTAGTTAAGCTGATGGCAATCCGAATTAAATAAATAAATAAAAAATAAATAAAAACATTGCTAATAGTGAGCATGCTCATTTCGAGGTTGCTCAAAAAGCGACGGTCGTGCGATTTTTGAGCATGCTACCTGCAGCGCGGGTCGGTTTGCTTATTGAGCATGCTTATTGAGTCCGTTCTTCTAGATATGCAAGTAAGTCAAGAGATGTCTGAGGCGACACGATATAATAAAGAAGATAGTATAGTTGCTACCCAACTACCTACGTTGACTACTACTAATACTTACAGTCCAATAAGGAGACTTTGAATTACCTTACAACTTCGAATATGAACTGGTTTGATGATTCAGTTTGTTTATCTCAAAAACTCTCCATTGAGCCAATATCTGACTCAACGCCAATACCTGACTCAACGCCAATACCTGCATGAAATCAGATTGACTGCTATTTACGTTCATACAAAATTATAAATTCATCATCATCATCAATTAATTTTATTAGCATTAAAAATGCTTCTTTATTGGATTTCTATGAACTTGTTAGGTTGAAATCGAAAATCGGTCAAACCGAATTAAATTTCAAAAAAACTATCCAAGATACCTGGGTTTAAATAATGATAACGCAATGTAACGAACCAGTGGTTGGGCCGGCCGGCCGGGCCGTGGTTGGCCCGCGGCGCTTTGTAAATAAATAAATAATGCTGGACAATTCACACAGCATTATCTAGCCCCAAGCTAAGCAGAGCTTGTGTTATGGGTACTAGACACATAAGTACTCGTATAGTATTCGTAACAAAGCTAAAATATTGTTTAGTTGTATCAGAGATCGTTGACTTCTCTCCGAGAGAAAGGCCTTGTTTACTTTAGTTCGATTCTCGTTTATTATCCGTTTTCTGATCGAACAAGCGTAATAAGGGCCCAAAACTTTGCCTCAATAAATTGGCTTAACATTTCCCACACAGGCTCTTATCCGGAGCTACATTGAGATACATGCGGATTATGGGAGATACATCCACAGCACGGAGACTCGTGCGGAGGAACAAATGGTAATGATATGGCCCACTTACGTCGAGGGCCATGGTTCAACTGCCGATACATATGCGAGGCGGGGAGTATAACTCCAGATGGACTTTATTCAATGAGTCTTCCTCATCCATAAGCAAGCGCGTCTCGTGTGCCAGTGTAGTCGGCAAGTACGGCCGTGACTGTACCTACATGTTCGCATAGTCCAGTGATGCTTCTATTACAACCTAGCTCTCCTCTCAACTAGAGAACGTGTCACGAAGGCTTAGAATTCCGGCTAAGCCTTCGTGTTACGTCGACCACATCGTCTGTGCCATAATAGAAAATTAAACCTGTATAGGAACAAGGTTAACTGGCGTAAGTGCCATCTTTCTATATACCTAAGTCAATTGTTTCTCAAAACATTTCCATAATTCAGTAATAGAAGCTAAAGTGCAAGAACACGTGCTAAAGAGAATATGCATCGCGCATGCATGGCGCAGACACTCGCTACAGCTAACGTTCAGAGACATGATGCCTCATGCATATTCATAGCGCGGGCGGGCGCGGGGCGGGCGCGGGGCGGGCGCGAGGCGGGCGCGCCGCGGGCGGGACGGGAGAATGCTGAGTCGACCTCAGCTCGATTGGCTATCTAAAACTGCATTTCCTCATAGCATCCTTTTACTTTCGTCTTCGAGCACGTATGCTCTATTGATATCAAACTATATCTACCTCTACATTATTTATTTTAGCATTTTACGATGTTTTTATTGTAAATCTCAATCATGAAGTCACAGTTCACATTTCTTCTTATTTTTTTATTTTGGTCTCTTAATCATGGTTTGACACAATTCTGTTAAAGTCTGTTTTCGAATTGCACATCCATGAACGAATAGGGCTAAAAATTTATGATGGATAATTTTAATCATAATCAAGTTATAAGAAAACTTGATTATGATTAAAATTATCCATCATATACAGGGTGGAGCAAATTTTTGGCCCCTTAAGGGGAGCTATCGTTTCTTTTGTAGTTAGATGGTTTTGTTCTTAGGAACCTTCTGTTTTATAAACAACCAAACTAAAAATAAAAGCTGGGCGGGCTGGACAGTGTCACAGTTGCATATCGTGGTCTGCCAAGTGACGTTTGATTTTTTCCTCGATGATAAGTTAGCTAGAATTTTCGTTCGGTAGTTTCAAAGAAATAATATCTCAAAAAATGTTTCGACTTCGACGGTACTTGAGCCCGCGTCCTTCCCTGGACTAGAAGGAGGAAGGGAAGGACGGTCACCCAAACGAGAGTCAGCCACTCATAGTTTTTTTATGTTCATTTTCATTTGTTTTTTTAGTTAAATCAAAATGCAAACAATAAGCGGTAACAATAGTACGAAAAACGTAATTCACGTAATATTATTCTTCCTTCGAATTGACCACCTGAGCTGCCTAGTTATAGTAGTCGACTAAACCAGAGATAATAAATTGATGTCGTGCTCTATACCTCAGTTTACAAAGCCGCGGGCGCGCGCTACAGAGTAGTTCCGTTAATTGCAATGCGAGGCAGACGAAGAGACGAGGCAGATGAGGAGACGAGAGACGAGGCAGACGAGGCAGACGAGGCAGACGCCGCAACAAGGCGGCTGTACGACGGTTTGAAGCTATTACGTTAATGCTCAATGATATTCAAACTACGTAATATTACTCCGCTGAGCGCCGATCGGTGGTAACGATTAAGCCGTAATTAAATTTATATGATCCCTTTGTGGTTGAAATACATGATTAATTATAATTTGATAATTGATTATGGAAATTCTACATTCAGCTGTCCAGGTTGCGCGGTATTACACGTAGATATTGTAATGATTCTTAATTCGAATTGTTCCTTAAGTTGTTCGTTGCCGTGCGGACTCCGCACTCCACCCTCTGCTCCTCTGATGAGTTGGAGACGTCATGACGTGTGTCTCCACAGTCCACAGGCGCCATGCACCGCCGTGCGCCGCCGGCTCTGGACACGAGATTCTTCACTAGTAAAAACCACTCCACTAGTCTAACTGCGTGGAACTCCAACGGTTAACGAATATGGAACGAGATTCTGCTTTTGTAACCTTGAGCGAATATCTGCACCTAAATATCGAAACCGAGCCAAAATCCTAAGTAATGGTTAGTTAAGTTTTTGTTTGGAAGTCTGGTAGTAGAGCGGATATAATTCACTATAGTTCGCGAGATTCAATAGTGAAGAGGTGGCAGCCCTGTCCGTGAGGTAGGGTTGTCGGGCGGGCGCGGGCGAGAGGGTCTGTTGTTTTATTTGATTCACGCGCCATTAGTGCCCCACTGAGAGGGATTTATCTGTAGCACGCGGCACGTGACGCGCAGCCTCTCACGCGGGGTGCGGGGTGCGGGGTGCGGGGTGCGGTGCGCGCCGACAGGGATACCTCGCGATGAATAGAATAATAACGAATAATTGATGTTATTATTAATTACAAGATGTTCATGACGCCGCCGCCGCCGCCATGAGACGTTATAGATTTCATGGATACAAGTGAATTGAAGCACGTGCAGTATTTTTTGAAAAATATAGAACAGTACATAATAAGTGAGTCGTCGTGCGTCAAATATTAGGTCCTTACATATGAAATTGGCGTTTTGTATGGGAGGAACAAAAAGTCGAATATTTTTTAATATAATATATTTAATTAATCAAAGTATGAACCATTATTTTCTATGCACTTTTGCCATCTTATAGGTAGTTCATTGATCCCTTTACTAAAAAAACCAGTCGGACGGGAATCAATAAAATCTTTGAAGGCGATTTGGACTGCCCCATCGGAGTTGAATTTTTTCCCTTGCAAGAAGTTATCCAAATTTCGAAAAAAATGGTAATCTGTTGGAGCAAGGTCCGGGGAGTACGGAGGATGTCTTAGACTTTCCAATTGAAGCTCTTCTAATTTAGTAGCCGTCTGTTGCGCAGTGTGTGGTCTAGCGTTGTCGTGAAGCAGCAGTGGCGTGGAGCGATTGACCAGCCTAGGTTGTTTAGCCGCTAGCTTTTCCATCATGGTTTGCAATTGCTGACAATAGACATCAGCCGTAATAGTCTGGCCAGATTTGAGAAAACTGTAATGAACAATACCGGCACTAGTCCACCAAACGCTTACAAGTAACTTTTTTGGGGTTAATTTTCGCTTGGGGCAGGATTTGGCTGGCTGGCCAGGATCCAACCATTGCGCTGAGCGCTTCCGATTATCGTAAAGAACCCATTTTTCATCACAGGTAATGATTCGGTTTAAAATACCTTCATTATTGTGCCGGTTTAGTAATGTAACGCAGCAGTCGACGCGCGTTTGCCGGTTTGCTTCAGTCAATTCGTGAGGTACCCACCTTTCAAGCTTTTTAATCTTCCCAATTTGCTTCAAGTGAATTAAAACAGTTTTATCACTAACATCGCAGCCTGCAGCTAACTCGGACGTGGTTTGCGATGGATCCGCTTCCACAATAGCCTTCAACTCTTCATTATCAACTTGAGTCTCAGGCCGTCCACGGGGCTTGTTCTGCAGGTCGAAATTTCCAGAACGAAAACGTTGGAACCAAAAACGAACTGTGTTTTCTTTTGCAACACGACCGCCATACACATCATTCACCCTTCGAGTTGTTTCCGCAGCACTAGTGCCACGGCGGAACTCGTACTCGTAAATAATGCGATATTTTATGTTTTCCATTTTGTAAAATGAGTGACGCAAACAGAAAAAAGCAGAAGAAAAAAAACAAATGAATGACGATCATCGAAGCACAAATACATGAGTCTATAGCTGTACAAATTTGAATTTGGAATTCCTTACCAAAGAGGAGAAATTTGTGATTAAAGTGGCCAGTACGAAAAACGCCAATTTCATATGTAAGGACCTAATATAAACTGTGGGGCTGAAGGTGACCGAAGTGTAGTGAGCTGCCCCGGCACCGATCCCGGCGTGGCACGGTCTGTACTGTATTTAGAATTGATACTCATTGTATGGATCAATACTTGAGTACACATTTTTGACAACTTATGTTTGGTACAACTGTCAAAAATTGAATGCTTGCTACCTTACGTGGAACTAGTCGCTAATTTTTTCATACACACGTACACACGTGGAAGGGTAACCTAAAGGCTGTTTGATGTTGACCATCCAAAAATAAGGATGAAATCAATTTATAGTGTCATAAACTATGTTCGTATACAACTAAAACCGTAAAAAAAGTATACGTTTGAAAAATACAAGCTACTAAACTTTCGTATTTCAACACGAATTTTAGCTTAAAATACACTCGAGAGCAATGAATCCGGGTCACTTAAAGAATGTTAAAAATCTCGGAAACTAAAAATGATAGGTAAATGCAATAAATTGTATTTAATAGACAATGTAATACTCCTTAAATGAAAGTAAAAAAAATATGAGTCACCATACATTTTATTAACACAAAATTACATAAAGAAAAAAACTGCTGATCTCTCCTTAAAACAAAAATAGGAAACATGAAATTTTTGAACTTTATTACGATTTTCTTGAATTTTAATACTTCGTATTGCCTCCTCGTGCTTCCATTACTGCGTTTACGCGGTTTGGCATGCTGTACACCAAGTTCCTTATACGATTTTGGGGAATATTCTCCCATTCCTCTGTGAGAGCAATTTTGAGCTCACGAAGCGTGATTGGGGGAGGGTTTCGTTGTTTTACGCATCTGCCTAGCTCGTCCCAAGCATGCTCGATCGGGTTGATATCCGGGCTGCGCGCTGGCCACTCCATACGAGTAATGTTCATCTCTTGAAGGTAGTCATTCACAATCCTACCTGTATGAGGTCGGGCATTGTCATGCATAAATATAGCATCCTCACCTAAATTGACCATAAATGGACCAACGTTATCATTGAGGATTTCTTCCACATATCTTACGCTAGTTAAAGAGCCGTTTTCTATGATCACCAGCTCTGTGCGACTTTCAAAAGAAATTCCGGCCCACACAAGTACAGACCCACCACCGTAGGCTACTTTTTCTTCGATGCATGCTTGCTTGAATCTTTCCCCTGGTCTTCGATACACTCTGTGTCTTCCATCGTGCTTGTAGAGCATAAATTTTGATTCGTCGGAGAACATAACTTTTGACCAATCTTCAATACTCCAATTTACGATTTTTAGGATTCTTTAAGTGACCCGGATTCATTGCTCTCGAGTGTAAATAACACACGGGGAAAGAAAACTTTAAAATGAAGGGTTTACTAACATTGTTTAGTTATCAATAATCATCAATAATTAAAAATAAATTTATTTTGAGGATATGCATTCAATAGTTTTTCTATGTTGTGCTAAAGTCTGTTCGGCGGAATCAATCATTGTGCGTTTCATTCTATCGCGCGGGTATGTCTGGACAGGTGAGATCACACATTTAGGCCGCGCTCACTGATGACATACAGAATCGGTGTCGTGTACTCTTAAGTTACTATTAAAGTGCGTAAGGCCTTACACTCCGGATGATTTCTAAGAAGTCATCGACTTGTCCATGGGATTCAAGTCCCGTCAAAGCCGAAAATAATTGGGATATTATTTGATTTAATATAATGTTCTTGAATACGGATAAACTTCCTTCTGTGGAAGCGTGTCTGATCTTAGGCCACAGCTTCATTTCATACTCGTAGTGTGGTGGTCAAAGACTTTACAATTAAAAAGTCCCTACTCCGTATGAAACATTCCGCATGTGACGTTCCAACAAAGTGTTATAAGAGTGACGGTGGTCGGCTAGCGACGGGACGGGACGGGCCCCGGCGGCGGCGCGGCGGCGGCGGCGCGCATCGGATCATATGAATGGCACAGACCGGCGCGTACTGTGCCGGCGCATGGAGCTTTTTCCGCACTCTGCGTCTTATTTCTCGTATACACTTAAGTTATTTACGGCGGGATATTTACCAAGATTTGAGTTCTCGCAAATTCGTTAAGTTTCTCGTATATTTTTCCTGACACGGCGTTATACAAAAAAAGTTAACACACAGCTGACACAGCTAACAATACAAGTGTTCGCTTTGCTATCTCAGCTGCACATACAACAAGGCGTTCGCTGGACGTGACACAGATCCGACTCGTGGCGAGATGATGATGTGAGTGATTTCACTCAAACTTACGTAATGGCTCGTGTTTCGTCTCCGGGCCCCGCGGGGGGCTGTGGGGCAGGGGGGCGGGGGACATGTTGTGCTACTTCAAACAAAACCACTAGCTTTCATCAAACTCTATAAAATACATATTTACAGAATTCCAGGCGCGGGCGAGCGTTACCTTCTAGATGTTACATTTATACGATCCTACAACATCCATCTACATCCGTAGATGGATGTCGTAAGCGCCTACGTAAGTGCCTACCGACTTATAGGAGAGAGTTGTTTGTTTTGCAAACGAATTGAATAAAATATCAAGGGGAGTGACGTACTCGTATGTAACGACGTTATCTTACGGAGAACCAACTAATTTGCAATATGTTCCGAAAACCGTTGAACAGTGTTAAATACAGTCTCGGCTCGACGCCGCGCGATAACATGCGCCGCAGCGCTAAATTGGATTTCAAGTCAACGAGTCAGGGTTCATTTTATGTTGTCAAATAAATTGCTAGGCAAAGGAGTGTGAAATAAATGAGATCAACCGTAAAACTCTGTCATAAAACGTACCTTTAATGGCATTGATCGTTTGTTGCGAGCGGCCGCCGCCGGGTAACATTGTATGATGTAGAGCAGCATCAACTGCGCGATAAACACTACCAACCGAGCGGGTCGCAGCAACGATGTTGGTACCACACGGATAAGTGCCAGAACTTTACTTTATGAAACTTTACGATATTCATTTCGACCATTTATAGAAATAACTAAAAACATAATAGGGTTTTTTATCTAGTGAACAATATTAAGTGATGAGAACTGTTTAATTGTCAATTGCTACTTGGCGTGACGCAAAAAAACTTAATTAGGTTTTTGAGACCTGTTCAAATGTCCAATTATAGTCCATCAAGTACCAAGGTTGCGAGTTACTGCTTCTACCGCGTCGGGCGGAATGCCATTAATCCCGTGATTGATTGGTTCGCACCGCTGGCTGCGAGGAGTCGCTACGGGAGCGCGAAGTGAGCTCTCGTCCGGTTACGGTTCATGAACAAACCGTCAAAATAATTTGGAAACAATCTAGAAGCCTTCCGTAAAATGAACCGAGCAAAACTTTGCGGCAAATCGTTAAATGTGCGGAAACAGGCAATCCTCATCCAATAGTCATTCAGCCGTTATCTTTATATGAATCACCCCATTCCAGAGCTGCGTGCGAGTGGTACGGTGGTGGTGCCTCCGGGTAACGAGCGCGTGCGAGAAGCAAAGAAGAGGAAGCTTCTTATATGTATAACGTTAATAACAGACACAACATTGTTCAAAAACACTTCGCTCATCCATTTCACGGAGGGATTACATAATTGCGGGAACCGACATCCAGCAAATAACGGCTTATTGCGAACAACAAACATACATCAAATAACTCCGATTCCCCGCTGTCCCGCTGTCCCGCTGTCCGGGTACAAGTTTGTGAGTTCATGTTACTTCAGGATTTGATGACGCTATCCTCGTTATGTGTTACTTTGCGACGCTAGTACAGTCACTGACAGAAATCGCCTGAACAAACTAACAAATCATTTGGTCGTTATACAAAGTTGTAAATGTAAATGCGTCTTGAATAAGTCCACTAGGCAGAAGATCTAATGAGTATAATGTTTCTAGAGACAATGAATGAGTGGAGTAGGAACAACGGGTGAGTGTGTGAGTGTGTGGTGTGTCTTCACCGTTGCGCAGGGCTCGCTTGTGGTCCTCTCTCTCGAAGAGGTCCCGCGGGGTGCCGGCGGGGGGCCCCGCCTCCCCCGGGAACTGCTCCTTCTGCGGACAGACAGACAACACTTACTACTGCGTACTCCAAGGAGGACATCAACACACCCACACACATGCACACATGTGTCATACAATACAACTCTCTTGTGCCGCTTCACTCATGGAACCTAGGCTCAAACTGCTTTTAATTATTAGCAGAAAGTTCCGAGTCACCTGGAAGCCTTGCCCCGCGTCAGTGTCTGGCGGCGCCGCGTCTCGCTTCCCCCCCTCCACACATTACCCCCCCCCGTACTTGCTCTAAATCTTCTTGCTCTAAATCCTGTAAACAGCTCATCGATTTCCTTTGTTTACCTACATTGAGTCGCCCCGCCCCCCGCCGCCCTCGACCGCTGATCGGTTTCTACTTATACCGGAGAGTGTTCTAACAATTTGTAAGTATAAACTTGTAGGTTATTGTTGTAAGTAAAAAGCAAACATTAAACCGTTTTTCGAGAGGAACATGATCATAACCGGTTCAAACACTGCGCGAGCTGAGTTTGTTTATTGAACGACAGACTTACAAATTGACTTAACTCTACAATGTTTTACATCAAAGTATGGAATCAAAACAGAGCGCGCAGCCTCCAGCTCCGGGGAGAGCTCGTCGGGACGAGACAATACATCTTTATTTGAGTGACGCTACAAACGAGCGGGGACTGCTGTGACAAATGAGCCCGCGGCGGCGACGCGCCGGCGACGCGGCGGCGGCGACACCCTGCCGGCGGCGCCACGCCGCCGCGGCCCGGTAGCTAGGTCCCACCTCCGCTGTGATCCCTGGATGCCATTCCATGAATGTTGACAGTCCTGCATTCAGGGTTCATTTCATTATAGGATCGTGTACAATTTTCGGTACAGCAGCTATCCTTTGCACAATATTGAATATTCAGCTTATCTGTGGTTTAAGAGTAAAATGAAAGCGATTTATTATTTGTTCGTCGCGTGTCTGCCGCGCGCTGAGCGGAGCACGGCCCGCACAGGTAGCTGCGGCGAAACAAAAGGTTTTAACTAGATAGTGGACAGTTTAATCATTCCGAATGTCTGAGCACGTGTTCGAGTTCGCATGTACCTCTGGTAACATGTAGATACACAAGTAGCCCATGTGTGTATACAGGGTGGGGCAAAGTTTTGGCCCCTTCAGGGTAGCTACCGTTTCTTTTGCAGTTAGAAGGCTTAACCTTCTGTTTTATTTTGAAGAAAAAATTATTGACGTTTTCAGTTTTTTGTGAAAAGGGCGGTTCGCCAAAAAATTACAATTGTCTTAAAATCAAATTGGGTGATTCTTCTGAAACTCAGTTTTTGTCTGACTTTCGTGGCACATTTTTTTTTTGAAATTACACATAATGACGAAATATTCTATATGTAGATTTGATTACTAATTTATTGGTAGTAGAGGGAACTTTATTGGCCTAACGGTTACGAAGTTATTCAATTTTAAAATTATGGTGTACATGGAAATCAACATTCATGCCACCAAAATCAAATATGCAAAATTATTGAACTTTAATGTGTTGAAATGTACGTTTTGTTTGAACTAGCCTATTACAATCATTCTAAGAAGGAATTTCGGGTAGGTTTATAATAAAAAAGGTAGTAAGCAGATAAAAATATATTAATTTTCTTAAAACTAAGGAACGAAATGAAATATTGTTATTAAATATATAAACTAAGAGAGTATTACAAAAAAACTAACATCAATTATCACGTTTTTTCAATCACATGAGATCAAACAATCTTATAAATAATCAGTCACGTTTCTAGATACTAACGATGGAGTTATACCTAAATTACTAGTAAAATAGGCTTATCTAATCCCTCCCATATTCATTGGTTATAAGCTATATGTATATACTTCGAGCATTGCAATTTGAGCAAACCTGGCTGAAGTTATTTTCATTGAGATAAAACAAAAATCACAATAACAATATTATCTATGTATGAAAGTTTATATAATCAGTATCAGCTGGTCGATTAAGATGTATTCGTGAATATATCACTCATACTATTTTCGCAACTAATTAGCTGCATTTTAATTACTAATGAGCGGCGAAAATAGTATTATGAGTGATACACTCAAGAATACATCTGAATCGACTTGCTGAGTAAAATGGCAGAGTCACAACACAACCAAGTAGTTACCAATTGAGTCTTTCCTTACCTAATTAAAAAATGTTATAACCGTAATCACTATCTTCATATTATTATGATTGAGATCAAACAATCAAATTATTAACAAAAATCACATTTACAATATTTATCTATGTATGAAAGTGTTTATAATCAGTATCAGGTGGTCAATTTCAATGTATTCGTGAATATATCACTCATATTATTTTCGCAACTAAATGGCTGCATTTTGAATATTAATATAAAACAAATGAGCGACGAAAAAAGTATGAGTGATACTCTCAAGAATACATCTGAATCTGAATATTGATTTAACAGGTATTTATCGCGTTTATTTACTTATTTTTCCCGACCTTTCAACAGGTTTACACACTGTCACGGTCAGGGTGTCATACCGTGAACACGACAATGTGTAAGCCGTGTTATACAATACATTAACAAATATTAATAAGCCTGCAAATTTGATTTTCGTGGGTTTCACTGACCTTTCGTGTACTTTTTGTCCACGAAAAACATGGAAATCACAACCACGAAAATCAGAAAAAAGTTGAAAATCCTAAATAATTTCTTAATTTGCTGGTTTATGTTACACTAATGTCTGCAGTAGAAATTAGGAACACAAAAAGCATATATTATTAAAATAATTAAAACAATAGGATTAGTATGAACGAATTTATAGTCTACATGGTAATCAGAACTTGCGGTATACCAAGCCACGGAAAGTGATGACTTACCGTAATTTCGAAGCGACGCGGAGACATGGACACGTGCTGTTCTCACCACTGATGGATCGCGACTGACAGTTTGTGTCTGTCTAACAACTATTCACGTAGTTACTAAAGTACAGTTTTTATGAATGAATTAGCGCGCGCCATGGATGTCAGAGCTAAACGTCGGACGCGAAGTTATCTAGTTGTATCTTATTAACTAAAGCTAATTTTTGCGTAGTAATAGTGTCAATTAAGCTAGTAACTATCTGGTTTATTGTGAACCTGTGTGAAATAGTGCTTTTATTTATAGGAAATGAGATAAAAAATTATGAACACTAGCACATGAGGTCCGGACGCACCACGAAAATCAGTATTTCCAAGGTTTTTATTTATTTTTACTTACTTAGAATAGGAAAATTAAAAAACTAAAATAGGCCCCCCCTATTACTTTTGGCTAATCTACTATCTGAAAAAGAATCATAGGGCTACGGATACTTTTTGTGTGTTTTTTCGAGTCGGACACGTATTTTTGAGCCCTCTGAGAATTACCCAATTGATCTTAATCGACTCTATTTCCAACCAGGAACACTTTTCCCAAAGTAACATACCAAATCAAATCGTAAGTTTTGGAAATAATTAAAAGAAACCATTTCCATACATTTTCTATGAAAAAACAAGTAAGTGAAAACAATAATGTCACTCATTCAATGGTTCTAAATTTAAATTTGTATCTAACTAGTTTAAGGCTTTTGTCTCGACCCATGTTCGCTCTAACGACGATGGTATTTTTTTCTTCAAAATAAAACAGAAGGTTCCTTAGAACAAAACCTTCTAACTACAAAAGAAACGGTAGCTACCCTGTAGGGGCTAAAAATTTGCCCCACCCTGTATAGTGCGGCTCAGACGGCATAGCACCGTCTCGGAGAGATGCTCGGGTCCACCGTCCGCCGTCCGTCCACTGATCGCAGAATACGCTCAGGTTAGTAAGCGAGGCCAAGCGCGGGTCCCTACACCATTGTGCTGTCCACTGAATGGAGCTCCTCAATAGAGATATGTAAGTGACCGCCGCGGCCGAAGCTTTATACAATACAAACACAATTAATCAAAATAACGTACCAAAAGGCATTTCTGAAGTTTTTCTGTATCGACAGGATTCTTGTTACACATTTTATAAAACACGGTTTCCTACGTTGTTTTCTCGTATTATTAGAAGATGTTCAGTAGTATTAGAGTTTTCTTATCCATCATGGATTAGAAAACTCAATACTACTGAACATCAGTAAGTATCTATCACATTTGGTTCTACCGACCGCCTGATTCATGGACCAGCGCCGACGACGAAGGAAAATTAATGGAAGGTATTTAGGTGTAAGCATTCGCATTGGGCTTCAGACGCGAGCGAGGCATCGAGGCGGCATGGCAGAGGCGCCGCTAATCCGGCCGAATCGACGCTACGTAGCGATTCATTGCGCACTTACACACGGATTAGCTTCTCTTACTAATTACGTATAATTCAAGTCAAAGTATCAATTTGAATCCAAGAGAAATTGAAGCTTTTCTTACGTAAACTCGATTCTCATGTTACAAAATATATCCTCGAGCGAAGTATCTGCTGCGGGGCTTCTTCCGTTAGTAGTCAAATTGAAATGAATTAGAGTCAATTGCACCTTATTTCTTATTTGATATTAATTACTATTAATCAAACTGTTTGTATACTAAAAATATTGACTTGTCTAAGTGATTATTTTGTAAGTCTAAAGAAATAAACGATTTGACTCTGACTCTGACTGTTGACAACGCAGAAGACCTAGATAACACTAAGACGTAGAATAAGGCACATTTTATGTAAATATCGTGATATTATCTTTCTATGTATATATAAGTAAGATAAGATGGGCATAAAGCCGCTTAGCTATAAGATTATGTGAGATTTTGAGAATGTTGATATTAACTTCATTATATTAGGAAAAGTACGAGACTTAGAGCTATAGGAAGTAGGTAGTTAGGTAACCTACTTCATGACCTACATTTTGATACCAAATGTTAGCAGATAGGCCTTAAGATATTGAAATTGTAATCGAAAAACCTCAGAAATGATAGTGAAAGTCAAAGCGTAAATTGTAACGATTATATGCCGTCCTCTACACGGTATAGCTCGGAGGTAGGTAAGGTATCCAGAATGTGGGTACTGACACACGTCGTTATCACCAGTTTGCAGCTCTCACTCGCCTAGTGCGCGCGCGTCACAGCCGCTCCGTATTGTGCCCCCCCCACCTCACGCTCGAGCCCCCTCCCCCGGCGGAGCTCCGACGCCGGCCGGGTCGCCCCGCTGGCGTTGTCGAGACCCCGGGTCGTGGCTCGCGTAGGTGCGTTACATACGTGTTTAGTGAGATAGTGACTCGAGTGCAGTGTGCCAGTGTGCCCCGTGTAGACACGCAGGAAGCTCGGACCGCAGTGCTGGACTATTCCCTCGCTCGCGGTGAGTACCTGTGTGTCTCTCCACCCGCGGGACGCGATCCCTGCGTACACTCACGCAATCCCGTACGGTGGAAGTTACTGCCTGGCGTTTTGTTTATAAAACGTCCAGCGCAGTAACAGCCGCATTCCCACTTCCCTACCCATCCATTTCGCAGTGACTAGTGCTAGTGTCGCAGAATCTCCTTAGCTGGGCTTTCCCTAGGGATTCCACCCGGCTAGGTGTTTTCGCCCTGCTAGTCACTTCAACCTCCTAGTGTATCTTACCTGCCTTCCATTCCCCCTCCCGTGCCCCCTCCCCCGGATTTCCGATGGAGAGCCGCCGGAAACGCGATCGGATGTCGTCCACAAACGACACCCCCCTACCCCCCGCAGGCTCGGAAGCTGTGGCCGCGAGCGGAACTGCGATTTCGCCCCGTCCTCAGCCAGGAGTAACGGGATCCAGGGCCCTGCTGAGTCCCGAAGACACCCAGGAGGAAAAGAGACAGTGTCTACTGTCCTCTCCCTCCCACGAATCCCCGCCGCTGCAAGGCACGCCGCTGACGTCGCGGAAGCCGACCGCCGCGGGGCATATGCCTCCACGCGCATCAGCGCGCTACCCCATTGCCGCCCAGCCATCCGCCAGCTCTTCATCTTCGGAGGAGGAGGGGACCTCCTTCCTGGAGCTGCCGCCGATGATGGCGATGCCGTCGCCTCAGATGAGGCAATCCTTCATCGAGGAGAGCGCCAACCCCTACGCCAATCGCGCGCCAACCCGCCGCCTGGGCCAGCCTGAGTCGCCGGATGATGACGCGGCGAGCTACGGTGCGGCTTTTGCCGCCCGTCCCCCGCCCGCTGTCTCGTTCAGGGTAAGACCGGCCCAGCAACCCCATGGACCACCAACTACGCAGCGCCACCCGTCGGCGGCGCCCCAACCGGGGCCAGCCGCACGCCCAGCCACGCAGCAAGCGGCGCCCCATCCGGGGCCTGCCGCGCGCCCAACCCCGCAGCCCCCAACAAGTGCTGCCTCGCCGCCTCCATCCCCACACACCGACCGCCCTGCTTCACCGGCAGCCCCAGCTTCGAGGGCAGAATCCCGGGCTTACCCTCCCATCGTAGTGGAGTGCCTACCCAACTGGGTATCGCACTTCGCCGCGCTGAGGGTGAAGCTGGGATACGCCCCCAACGCACGCCCCCTAGCACAAGGGGTGCGCTTCACGCCCCGCAGCCCCGAAGAGTACCGTACCGTGCAGCGCCACCTGGTGGAGGCCATGGCGGATGACCCGGCGATTAGCTGGTTCAGTTACGCCGTCTCCGCCGACCTGCCCACCAAGGTGGCCATACGCGGTCTACCGGCCAACACGGAGGCCGATGAAGTCACCCTCGCCCTGACCGACCTGGGGTTCCCAGTTCGGTTTGTTAAGCACATCCATCCGAAGCAGGGCCGCGCCGGCTGCCTGTTCCACGCCCAGCTGGACCGCCTGCCCGAGGGGGAGCTCGTGCGCCTGTATGGCCTCACTGAGCTCCTCAACATGCAGGGCGTGTGCGTGGAATACTGGCGCGGCGCGGCGAACCGAGTGGCGCAGTGCCATCGGTGCCAGGCATTCGGCCATTCCTCGGCCCACTGCCACCGCCCGACGCGCTGCGTCCGCTGCGGCGGCCAACATGCCGCAGCCGACTGCCCCCGCCCCCTCACTGACAAGCCTACCTGCGCCAACTGCGGCCGTGAGCACACGGCAAACAGTAGGACTTGCCCTGTGCTCCGGCGCGAGGCGCGGAAGAGGGGAGTTAAACTCTCCCCCCCCGCACCAAACCAGCCCACTGCCGCTCCGAGCAGGGGAGCGTCCCCCGCCCCCCCGCCCGCACCCGTTACCCGCCCATACACCGCTCGCCCAATACCACCCGAAGCCCCGGCAGCCCCAGAAGTCGTCGCCAACCCGGCCACGATACGGGGCGAGCCGGTTTACATCAGAAGGAGGAGGCCCAGGGGAGGAAGAAGGAGGAAACCCGTTGCCTCCTCCACCCCACTTCAGCCCACAGCAGCCCCGCCTCCCGCTCCTCGCGCGGAAAGGCCACCCGTCGCCGCTCGACGCCTGGCCCCGGCACCCGCCTACAGGATGCCGGTCGCCGCACCGCAACCTCAACCGCCTATGCCAACATATGGCCAGCGCAGGGCGCCCCGCCCGCGCCTCACCCTCTACCCCATCGATACCGTCACAGACGCCGGCGCGTCCACCGCGCCCGTCGAAACCAACGCGGCTCGACCGGACCCCGCAGCCATGCTGTTTGGGGCCCTGACCGAGTTTTTGATGGCCATCGCGGCAGGCGTCGACCTTCAAAGTGCTGCGCTGCGGGGTCTCGCCATCATGGGCCAGCACCAACGCATCGCGCCTGTAATGTCTGACACCGCCGCTCCTATCACCGCCCCAGCCCCGGCCTCACCAGCCGACCACGTCCGCCCTGAAGTCATGGACTAAAAAAAAAAGACAAAAAAGAAAAAAAAAAATATAAAAATAACAAAAAAAAATTAAAACAACATATGCAGCCCAAAAAAAACAAATTGCCTGCGCAAAAAGAGCTTTGCGCCTAGCCCATTGACCGAGGGGCTGTCGCCCCTTGAGATGCCGCCGGGGTAATGAGGCCGAGCCTCGAGGCCCCTCTCTGTGCCCTCACCAGGGCCGGACTGAAGTTCAGTAGTAGTACTGACACACTGGAAATCACTCGGAACAAGTCGAAACAAGGAAGAATAAATAGCTGGAAACCTCAAGAAGTCTTTCTACTCCCATCAACATCCCCTAGGAAGAAGTAGGACCACCATAGGACCTCTCCCCGTCCCACCGGCACCATCTCGAAATCAGCGGGGCTACCCAGCCCAGTTCCCGTAGGCCAGCTTCCCTAACCGGAGGTTTATCCTACACTGACTCTTAACGATAAGGACCCCTCGGTGTGTGAGTCCAACTTGCAATTGACGTAAAATTTTGATCAAATACTACGTCTGCCCAAATATCAAATATTAGTGATATCTGATATCACAGACATCACGAAGTACTCAAGTGATTTATGCGTCGTCGATGCAGATCGGAAACCCTGCATGTTATGCGATGACTCCGGAGTCTCCGAACGGAACACCTTGTACTCCGGAGTCTCCGAACGGAACACCTTGTACTCCGGAGTCTCCGAACGGAACACCTTGTACTTAAAGTCTTACTAAGTTTTGCATAAATTATGAAAATGTGCGCCGCAGAATAATTTGAGATCAGCCGACGTCATTAGTAATGCAGTAGGTCGAGGCGAGGCGGCGGGGAAGGGTCGCGCGGGTTGCAGGTTGATCGCGGCCCGCGGCTAATGGAACTAGGAAAGGTTAAAAGAGCCCACACTATCAATAATTCTGCCACTGAGTGGTAAGGAAACACTTCACGAATATCAACGCATAACAGAGTTTGTTTTGCTTTTACACCGATTTTTAGGGTTCCGTACCCGAAGGGTACTGAAGAGTAAAGACGAGCAGCGGAGGCTTAGTAATAGAGTATTACTAAGCCTCTGCTGTCCGTCTGTATCTCATTAACCGTGACAGCTAGACAGTTTAATTTTTCACAGATGATGTAATTCTGTTGCCGCTATAGCAACAAATAATAAAAGTTAAAAAAAATTATAATAAAGGGAAGCAACGTCCTTATCACCTTGAGAACCGATCACCGAGGGTAAGCAACATTGGGCGCAGTCAGTACTTGGATGGGTGACCGCGTCATGTTGACTTTTTGTTTTTTTACGAGGAAAGATTTGTATTTTTAGATTTTTATAGATAATGACGTGGTTGAGTCCAGCTCGCACTTGGCTTTTATTTTACAGAATGAGTTAAAACTTTCAAAGAGGGAAGAAAAACAAGCTTAAACTCGCAACACTAAGGAAGCCAACTCGATTGGGCATACGTACGTACGTACCTACATTATGTAGTTACGAGCATTAAAACTATGGGCTATAAAACAGTTGCAAACTTATCTTGATGTTCGCCGAGCGCGAGTGTCTGCGTCGACGACTGAAGAAACGTGCGTGATTTGCTTCGAGTAAATAATGTCGAAAACTCCTTTTTTATTTGCTTTCAAATAAAACTATTTTCGTCAAAGCTTCACCCCCTCTCCTCCCCGCGCACCCGCTATTTTAGGTGCACAAGTTTATACTAGCACATAAACGCGACCGGCTGACATATTAAAGCATCACTTTCATTCCTCGTTCCATGCCGAGAGTTTGTAGGTACTGAAAACACACATATTGCGTATGCAAATATTTTTCCGGTTCCCTTTGTGCAAACATTGGTTTATCGCAGTTAGATGGGTCTCCGCAGCATGTCCGGCGATACATTTGAGAACAACAAGTAGGTAGGGAGTCAATCATCAAGTAGGGGTAGTAGGGGTGGTGGGGGCGGAAGGGACGCGACCCCTCGTCAAGGCGCGCCGGCGACGGGAAGCTGCAATAATCGTCCGTCACGGAGCACAAAGGACAAAGCTCTTTTTTGTGATCACTGTAGACGCAAACTAGTAGTTTTCACACAAATGTAGGATTTTCGACCGTGCGTGAACAATGTATACAGTCTAAGCTGGCGTGCAGGATATCGAGTGGGTCATTGCTTCTAGGCGAGTTGTTTCGGTTCGCTTAGAGAGTGAAGTGTGAGTATCTGAGTATCTGAGTAAGACCTGAGTGCGCCGGAGCACGAGCGTGGTGTCCGTGAGCGCGGTCTCGGCGTCGCCCAGCGGGATCTCGTACACCACCTCCAGCCCCTGCAACAACTCACAACATAATTATATTATAATTACACAACACAACACAAACATAAAAAAACATAAAAAGTCTATAATTAGGTACAATAACAGAAAAAGGCAGCGATTCGACCTGCAGAAGTATAATACTGTGTCGCACATCGCAACGGTATTACAGTTCGATAAGTTCCACGAACTGTCAGCACTTATGTATAATTACAAGTTAACAATAGGTTTTATGAGTTTGTAGTTTATCTAATTAATTAATGAAGTTAAATGTACTTAAAAGTTTCTACACAATAAAAAAATAAAATAAAATTGTGTAAGTTATACAAAAATAAAAGATAGGAAGAGTTTAAGAAGATCTTATACAACTTCCTTAGACTGTTACTCGGTGTGCGAGTGTGTGAGTGTGTGTGTGTTTATGAGGTGTCAGAGCACGTGGTGCTCCTGAGGACACCGGTCTCTTAAGAGTCAACTTAAAACACATTTGGAGTACCTTTCACTAAGCTACAGTTTATTTACAAAATTTACAAAATCTCTCAAAGGTATTATCTAAATATTATCTTATTATATTAGGAAAGATTTTATTGTTTGTTTGTATTGATTAAGCACCGAAACATCTAGATCGATTAAAAAAATTCTTTCATCATTAAAAGCTTACTTTTCAGGGAGTGACATAGGCTATATTTTATCCTGGAATTCTCACAGGAACGAAAACTACTCAGGTGAAACCGCGAGACGCTGCTAGTTTGAGATAAAATGAACTCTTATAATTAATTCTAAAACTAACAAATACAAAAAGTGTTTGCTTGCGCCGAAAAGTGTATCAACAGTAATAAATGAACAAGTGAGCTTGTTTCCGAGAAACATCGTGTTTCTTGAAACTGGAGGAGAAACTTTCTACAGATTGTATCTAATTAATGAGAGATGATTACAGTCTAACAAGATAATGTTACGTAAATTAAGTCTGATTATATTTATTTATTACGTACGTTATCATTAACTTGAGGACTTATATCAGTAAACAATAAGCTACGACTTCTCATCATATCATCATCAGAGAGAATGTCGAGAGAGAAAGTTTTTACTTTTTAAAAGCATAGGCATGATGAGTGTGGCTCAAACATTATTTCATATAATAAGATTTCCACAGGAAGAAACTAAATTAGCGTGTAAATTGGAAATCCTTTCTAGGTGTCAGTGCGCTGAGCCGACGACGATTAATGCGGAGACACAAGTTCTGAGTCTGCGAGCCGGAGGGACGCGAGATTGAGGAACGTGACGGGACGCGACGCGACGGGGCGCGACGGGACGTGACGGGACGCGACGGGACGTCGCGGGATGAGACCGTCGTCTCTCGGACTCTATTCTGTCATTATTAAACAGAAAGTAACATTTGTGTCGATTTTGTTCAAAAGAAAACTAAACTTATTTGACAGTTATTAGAAGAAGCCCTTTTTATTTCAATTGTAAAGAGAGAGGAGAGGGCATAATTGAAGTATTAAGGTGGAATTTAGTTTTAGTTTTTGTGCCAACAGCATCGATAGTCTGTTCAAGAAGAGAAGAGTCGTGGCGTTACGGTGAACTTACGCTTTTAGTCGTACTGCAATGACAGGGCAGTGTTGTCAACGCAACAAATGTTGACAAATTGGCACACGAGCGCTCGCACTTCCCACGGCTCTTCTCTTTTTGAACAGACTCTGCAGAACCTACCCTGTGGTGATTATAATGAGGAGCTCATCACCGACGGACGTAGAGTGTTGTAACTTATGATTTCAATTCGCAGATTAACATTTAGATGAGGTATCATGGGCAGGCCCGCAGCCAATCAAATCAAACACGCCACTTTGTAGCTGTCGCGTTACAAATTATACTTTATTAGTTTCGTAATGAAATCGAAAGTCCGTTGTCTCGTGATTTACGGCTCGATAAATTAACTGCCGCCTACAATCTCAGAAAGGGTCCACGGAGAAACTGGCTATATTTTATTCTCAAAATTATTTGCGAGCTCCGTAATTATTATTGTTTTCTCAACAAATTCCTCAGGCTTTATCTAATCTACATCGGAAATATTTTATACGAGCGTGTTCGAAATGTTCCATTGAAAACATTGCTTTAAAATCCTCAAAACCATCAATTTTATTTGAATAGTTCTGTTTTGATCGTATTACTAACACAATTTTAAAAATTGAACCTCTCAAGTAGATTGTTCGAAACTTTAAGCCCAAGTGAGAAAACTTTGACCGCGAAATACCGTGGGTCTAGCATGAATAACGGTAGACGATTACACAAATGAGTGAAATAGATCGACCTTGTCTTCTCCGTCCTCTCTACCTGCCAGCCAGCGCTGGTGAGTGATGTCAGCTGTCAAGTCGCTGCCTGCCCGTCCCGGACACGTCCCGGCCACGTCCCGGCCCTCCGTCGCGGAGGGATTCCGATGTTGCTCATATTTCTATCCCTAAATTATTTATTAACTTCATATGAGTGACGCTTCCCGTCTGTTCTAGATTCATGTTCAATTTAATACTCAAACAGAATTTATCGTATTTCACGAGCCTACGTACGTAGGTAAGTAATTTGTTCATTAAGTTCGTCGAGTCTGGAAGTCCGCTGCATCCGGCGGCGAGGGGAGGGAGGGGGTTGCAGGGGGAGGGAGGGAACTATACACTATCCGCGGTTTGCTCCACTTCAAACTTATGGCAGCTAAAAACAAAAAACTTTCACTGTGCTTAAGTAAGCCTTTGGTAGTTTTAACATTCGTTTTTATGGTTCCGTACCCAGAGGGTGAAACGGGACCCTATCACTAAGACTCCGCCGTCCTGTCCGTCTGTCATGAACCGTGATAGTTAGATAGTTTAAATCTTCAGAGATTTGTAATGTATTTCTGTTAACGCTATAACAAAATATACAAAAAAAACAAAATAAAATAAATATTACTTAATCGGTTTTATTATTAAATGTTTCCTCAAGACCATTAATTATCAGGTCTTATTTGAGAGTTTCTCTTTTAACACGAAGATTAGAAAAATCCAATCTGCCGGTCTGAGACAATATCTGGAGAATCACGCGGAGTAATGTGCGAGCGGGCGTCGCGTGCCCCGCGCCCCGCTCCCCGCGCTCCCCCGGCGATCCTTATACGAAAATATAGAATCAAGAAAAGTTTTGTTTTCTCTTTTAGATAGAAGACAGGCGTTTTATAGGATATCGTTAGTGGAAAAGAAAGAGTGTACCTACAGTGATAAGCAGATCATACCTCGGTGGACAGCTGGATGCCGCACGGGAGAGTTGCTAGTGAGGCTGTACGTACCGCGATGGCCAGGTCGATGAGCAGGTAGAGCGGCTTGTAGGCGTGCAATGCGCGCGCGCGCCGCACGAACACGCGCCGCTCGCACACGCGCCGCCCCTCCAACACCATCTGCACACAAATATCACCTCTATGAACACACAAACAATACTAACACTTTATAAGCAACATGTCGCTAACCGAAGCTAACCCGGCACGCGAGAACTCGCGCGGACGGCCTTTGTGTGTCGCGAGACTAACCAATAACAAAATATTAGGTCCTTACATATGAAATTGGCGTTTTTCGTACTGGCCACTTTAATCACAAATTTCTCCTCTTTGGTAAGGAATTCCAAATTCAAATTTGTACAGCTATAGACTCATGTATTTGTGCTTCGATGATCGTCATTCATTTGTTTTTTTTCTTCTGTTTTTTTCTGTTTGCGTCACTCATTTTACAAAATGGAAAACTTAAAATATCGCATTATTTACGAGTACGAGTTACGCCGTGGCACTAGTGCTGCGGAAACAACTCGAAGGTGAATGATGTGTATGGCGGTCGTGTTGCAAAAGAAAACACAGTTCGTTTTTGGTTCCAACGTTTTCGTTCTGGAAATTTCGACCTGCAGAACAAGCCCCGTGGACGGCCTGAGACTCAAGTTGATAATGAAGAGTTGAAGGCTATTGTGGAAGCGGATCCATCGCAAACCACGTCCGAGTTAGCTGCAGGCTGCGATGTTAGTGATAAAACTGTTTTAATTCATTTGAAGCAAATTGGGAAGATTAATAAGGTACCTCACGAATTGACTGAAGCAAACCGGCAAACGCGCGTCGACTGCTGCGTTACATTACTAAACCGGCACAATAATGAAGGTATTTTAAACCGAATCATTACCTGTGATGAAAAATGGGTTCTTTACGATAATCGGAAGCGCTCAGCGCAATGGTTGGATCCTGGCCAGCCAGCCAAATCCTGCCCCAAGCGAAAATTAACCCCAAAAAAGTTACTTGTAAGCGTTTGGTGGACTAGTGCCGGTATTGTTCATTACAGTTTTCTCAAATCTGGCCAGACTATTACGGCTGATGTCTATTGTCAGCAATTGCAAACCATGATGGAAAAGCTAGTGGCTAAACAACCTAGGCTGGTCAATCGCTCCACGCCACTGCTGCTTCACGACAACGCTAGACCACACACTGCGCAACAGACGGCTACTAAATTAGAAGAGCTTCAATTGGAAAGTCTAAGATATCCTCCGTACTCCCCGGACCTTGCTCCAACAGATTACCATTTTTTTCGAAATTTGGATAACTTCTTGCAAGGGAAAAAATTCAACTCCGATGGGGCAGTCCAAATCGCCTTCAAAGATTTTATTGATTCCCGTCCGACTGGTTTTTTTAGTAAAGGGATCAATGAACTACCTATAAGATGGCAAAAGTGCATAGAAAATAATGGTTCATACTTTGATTAATTAAATATATTATATTAAAAAATATTCGACTTTTTGTTCCTCCCATACAAAACGCCAATTTCATATGTAAGGACCTAATATTAATATCGGGCGCCATGTTTTCCGTATTGGCGACAAAACGCTCCGACAATCACGATTATAAAGGAGCCCGACTGAGCCCGCCGCGAGCGAGGCGCGCTACGCTGTACCAGATTACCTCGCTTCTTACAGAAAAACTGAATTAAATGTGGGAAAATAAAACTTGAAAATAAATTCCCGAGAGCCGGTGGCTCACAGTAAAAGGCTATAAAAATACAATTTCTCGGAGAGTGCACTCTCCGCCGCTCGCTATCAGTGAGGAACTCGCTCCGGACTCTACTAACTAGTTCAGCCGAGAGTATTATATTATTACATCTGCACACTCCTATGGGAGTTCACTTAGTACTTTGCGCCACTTTGAGTTCTGCTTCATCGGAAACCAGATGGAGTAAAATAATAGCTAACGAGAGCCATCTTCTGATCATTAACAGACGTTCCACTCGGGAGTCGAGTTGGCAAGCGCGCCGCTCCTTCAACAGATATCCATTTGCAAATGAGTGTCTGGTGCGCTGCCACAGGCGCGGCGTGGCGTGGCGTGGCGTGGCGTGGCGTGGCTTGGCGCGGCGCGACGTGACGTGACGTGGCGTGGCGTTACGTGACGCGCCGCGTACCTCCTAGCAAGCGAGATACTTTTTACGCTACGAATCACATTTCACTCCACATTCATTCCGTAGAGGGTCTACGCCGTAGCGTGGATTTCGTAGCCCGACGAGCACGCTTGCATAGCAAGTTTGTGATAGATAACGTACGTAATATAACATTGCTGTAAAAATGTCTCTACATTATATTTCCTGATACCAAACGGGAACATTAATAAATCTGTCCTTTGACATTCGTTAGCAAAATTACAAAACATGAAGGATCTAATCACTCTGTTTGTTTATAGATACTGAGTGAGGGCCTTTCATGTGAGTTTATCAGAACAGAGGAACATCAAGGGACTCCATTAGTAGAGGCTTAATGGTCAGCTACCGTTTCGTAAATGTTCGAGAGGCGAGCCCACAGCGAGACGCTCGCATCCTACGCACGAGTAGGCCGGCGTGTTGCTAGGATGGTAATTGAACTGTGTTTGTCGATCGACAACCAATATTAGAGCTGCTGGTCTTATTCAAATAAGCTGTGATTGGATAGCGTCGAACGATGCCGAACGAGTCCAATGTTTGACGATGTTTGTCGAACTGCCACCGGAAGTGACGTCCTTCCACATTGTAAAGGCTGGCACGCATTTAGGGCGTTAGAGCACTAACTGGATCTAAGGTCTCGCTCAGTTGGTATAGTGTAGAGAGAGATGCCATCTATTTCAACGCAGGAAGACAGCCGTATTTGTACGTTGTTAGCCATTTAGCGCTCTTACGGAGAAGTACAAGCTGGGATGAAGTTTTTTGCGTCTTTCAAATTGATATTCCAAATTCTCAATTGTTTGCTGCTTCGTTTGTTAACTGAATATTAATCTGTGGTCGCAGGTGAATAGCTATAGTCAGTATTTCACTGTAATTTAAACAAAGTAGGAGTTAGTTTACAAGCTGCTATGAATATCTTTCTATGGTAAGAATATGACGGTTATTTCTACCCCATAGGAACTGATTAACGGGATGAAAGTAGCCCATGTTTTATTCATCTACACTCATAACCAATTTCCGGTCAATCTGTACAGTCGTTTTGGCGTGAAGAAGTCACAAACATCCATCCAAAGTGTTGCATTTATAATAATACTAGTTTCTGCCCATGGTTTCGCACGCGTTAAATCTATTAACCAGTACTATGGTTATTTCCATTACATGGAACCGATTTATGTAGTACAAAGTCAGTGTATCGTTGGTAAGATTTTGTTTTTTTCTAGACCTAAAACTACATGTACCTATGTACGAGTATGAGTATGAGTGAGGTGTGACTCACTTGGAACTCGACGGTCTCGAAGGCGGGCACGGGCCGCTCGCGGGGGATGATCAGCACGTTCAGCACGTCGTCTTCTGCAACCAACGGATTCAGAGTAAGAGAGAGTGAGACGGAGTAAGACACAGTGAGTAAGAGTGCGGCGGACTGTCCGCGCATTAACTCTTTTCGGGTCATTTCGCGATCTACCTCTATAGCTGATGATATTATCATCAACCCTCTTGACGAGTCTAAGAGATCGTCGCACAGCTCGCAGCTTCATTTATCCGAACAACACTTGGTTGCTCGTTTGCAATGATTTACTAATAAGCAGGCTAGTTTGTTTTCATTAACCTCGCCCAGCCGGTAGAGGAAGCACAAAAGGTGCGTTTATTTACTTTAAAAGATAACTCGAGCGTCGAGAGCGCGCTTCTCCGGACGTCACGTAATCTGCAAGGAAATGAACCAGCTCCTTCGAAAGGTAATCCAATAACTTGCACAAGCTGCCTCGAGTGCCCTATCTGTTCAGCTTTAAAGTTTCCGTCAAAGACTAATCTTATCTCCCTCGGAATAGAATTTTATAAAAGGGTTCAAATGGTTAACTTTAAAATATTAATATCACAGTCAAGTTAACTATTTTACAGATAATATTGTGTAAATGCGTTCGGCAAGCTTCATAATGTGTATGATACACTACTAGTAGACATTACTGCGTCTGATGCAGCGTGCTCCCGCACCCCAGACAGCCAACGAGCGAGCACTCAAAATAAATTGATGCTAGAGCCCATTCAGAATTCACTGAATATGCAAAAAAGCTGCCTTAATTAATGGGTCAACAATTATAATAAGCTCCCTTTAGAATTAATCTAGAATTTAAAAAATCTTTTACTGGATAAAAAGCTAATTTTCTCGATAGTTATTTACAACTGGATATTTACCATGATTAGAATTTTGAGCTTTCCAATATTTCGCCACAGTTTCATGCGCCATGATCACGGAATAACTGAATTTCTTGCGAGTGAGTTATTATTGGCAGATATATCGATCTACCCTCTTTTTCAGTCTTTTGCTACGAACTTTATCACTACCACCGGTTTCATTATCGAACGCAACTCGATCACGACAATTTCACTTGTTGCGAATGAAACCGGCTTCTTTTGTAAATAACTTTAGTATTAATAACCATGATGGATTTAATTTAAAAGCTGTATATTACTAAAGAGTTTTTTGAAAACGATAACAGTCAATAATAAGTTACAATCCGTAGTAAAATCATCTACCATCTCCATAACATCACCTAGCCTAGAATGATAACTAGTCAAAACTTGTCTGTACGGGGCACCTTTAGATGATATATAAATGATAAGAAGAGTATATGAAAAAACTCTTATTGATACTTTTATAATTGATTGATATTTGAGCACGCGCCTACCATGATGAGGTGAAAACGTGAACTGATGCAATAACTAGAGTGGAAGGCGCGTGTAACAATTGACCTTAATACTTATTATCCCTGACTTGAAAATAACATGCTGGCTTATACCTAAATGCAGGGTTCGCTCTGCACCGAACATGTCCCTTTACAACAAAATTGTAAATTACAACAAAATGTGTTTTGACGAGTCGTAGACTCAGTATTTAATTGAGGTACCTTTATAATTATTGTACACGTTTCATATGATTGATTTATGACAATAATGAAATCTGAATGTGAACCTCATCAGTGCTTGGGGCGGTACCTGGCGGCGGGTCCCAGACGAGCACGGTGGGTATGGGCGAGAGGTTGGAGACGTGCAGCCGCGAGCACATGACGCGCGCCACCTGCAGCGCCGCGTGCGGCCGCAGCACCGCCGCGCTGCCTGCCGGGCGCGCGCTCGCGTCCAGCACGCACGCTGCACCTGGGGGACGAATTGTACGATCCATCCGACTGCGACACGGTTAACAAAGGAGTGGTCATTTATCCCGGCGCAGTCGGGTGGATCATACATTGACGAAGAATAATGGAAATTGATATTAAATCAAAACTAATGTATACATTCCCAAAAAGTAAGCCCCGGTAGTTAAATTCGTAGTTCCCACAACGTTCTAGATTATATTTGTTAGTCAACCTGTACGTACATGTGTGTTATGATTTATTAGAATTTGTCACCTTTGTCCTCTATATCAAATAAAGCCAGATTATCGGGCGAACTGTGTCGTGCAGCCAGCAGCGCTGAGCGCGGCTGCTCATTGAACCAAGCATTAACTAACGAGAGGGCTCCACCGCGCCCGGGAATTGTACATTTCGTTTTCACTAGTTTTTAACTCATCTCGTTGCTATATTAGATTATGAATTTTCAGAACCCATAAGTATTTAATAAAAATCGCAACGTCGCAACCTGCAAGTTTTTTAATTGAGATTCAAATAGGTCGGTTAAAAGTTTTAGTAATTTGATTGATTGCGCTGTCATTGATTAGAGAAAGCCATGCGGGCGTCGAGAGCAGTCAGCCGGCTCAGGCGCCCCTGAGACAGTGGAGAGAGTGCGTGTTGTGTGTACACTACAGACTCACAGGGCCCCCCGGCGTGGTGGTCGCCGTAGCAGGGCAGCACGCGCAGCAGCAGCCGCGGCGCCAGCACGCGGTAGAAGATGAGCGCCGCGCGCGCCGCCACGCCCGCGCCGCCCCCCGCGCGCGCCCCCACGCCCGCGCCGCCCGCCGCGCCGCCCGCCGCACGCGTGCGCTGCGCCGCCACCAGCGTGCACACGCACCCGTCTCTCTGCAACACATCGCTCTCGCGTCAGCATCTTTTCCTTATTGTCGCATTATCAAAGCACGCGCGCATCAGTTCATGTTAGCCCATCACACCGAGCGCGTGTCCCATTTATCAATATCATTAGCTCGTATTGGTTTGAAATAAATCCAGTTATCGATCAACAACATCCTATCATTTTAAATTTGTAAAAGACCTTACAAGTTCACTTTAGTAATTGAAAAAAATACAACAAAAAATAAAAGGGGAAAAGGCGTGCACTTCTCGGTCGATATTTGTTTTTTCTTTCGTTATTTTAGTTGTGTTGCTATCTCGTACTGTTGCTTTACTATGACCGTACAGAAAAATACCAGCGGGGTGAGATCGTTATTTGATGACACAAAAGGGACATATCTGTTTTGTGGGTCTTGTGTTCACGTGAACTGTAAACGCTCTCGTCGAAGTAGGTGCGGCGCTATCTGGCTGGAACCACATTTGCAACGTGTTCGATTATCCCTCCCTCATCATCATCATCATCATCATCAGCCTATATTAGTCCACTGCTGGACATAGGCCTCCCCTAATGAGCGCCATATACCTAATATTGGCTTGTAATGCGACCATAGATAGTTATATTTTCTTTACGGAAACATCCGAAAAAAATGGTCTGGTCAGATTATTAAACTTTTTTAGAGTTGCCCTAATGTTGATTGTGGGTAGAAGAGGGCTTGTTAATGCAGATTATCAGAAGAAAATATTGGACACGTACATATACAGCTTTTGACGATTAAACAAAAAATGATGAACTAAGTAAAAGTTCCGCGTAACGTCAAACTTTGCGATACTTTTTAGCAAAATGTGACGTGACTAGAACCCCCCTCCCCCCATACCCAAATTTTGACGCGTTTTCTTTTAATAATTTTATTTGACTGTCAATAGAAATCATTATTTTTTTTTACAAAAAAACGCCTTCAATAGTGTAGTTTTCTTATGGATGCCACTGTCAGAATAGAACCAAATTACACTACACTTGTAACGCTTCACAAACAATACCTACTCTGTCAGCAAGTACAAGTCTAATTAATTTACTTGTATAACTTATTCAGCAAAACGTTTATTCGTCCCACAAAGACGCGGAGTTAGCTCCGTTGTTCCGGCGAGTAGCAGGCGGTGCTCCCCCCTACCCCTCCACTACCCCTCCACTCCTCCGACTTGTCTCAATGCATGCTAATTGAATGCACCAGCTCCCAGGAATTAAATATAACGCAAGATATATTGTTATAGCCACCAGTCGTTTTAACTGTTGTTGGAGCAGCCGACTATAAAACTAGCCATTATGTTAGTTTGCAAAGCGTTGCATTTTGGGCCTTTGAGCGGACAAACCGTTGTCTGTCATGTGCCTTTGTGAAGAGGAAGATGGAGGTGTAGCGCCACGTGACGACGTTGCGACGTTGTTGGTGTACCAGTGCCTCGGCATAGTCGGCATTCATCACTCGGCAGTCAGTGGATAATCATGTACTTAGCTCAATAAATATTACTAATAAAAATACAAAGATGGATCGATTATTTCCATCCAAGTTCGTTCGTTCATCTAAGGCGCCAGTTCTCATGAGAATTCCTCAGACTGAGAAAAACTTTTTAAGATTGAGAAAATCTTCCAGAACAAATGTGAACATGGTTTGGCAATTATTTGAAATACTCACGGTTCATAAAACCAACCCGATTCCCGTAAAGCCATAGCCCACTGCTGCGGCCGGAGAGTGCACGCACAGAAATACAGAAATACAATTTATTCATAAAGCCAATTTCAAACCTTTCCAACCATTATACAAAGCGTACACATGATTTTAATATAAAAATGTGTCCTAACTTCGCTTTGCAACAAAATGTATGTGAAGTCGTTATTGCTACTCACGTAGCTACCCAAAGCAGCTCAACGTTGTTAACACCACACACGTGGTACACTCGTGCATAGTTTCACTGCGTAGCGTATGATTCAAAACTGGGCTGCGCTACATTTGTACATAGTCGTGGGTTAATTTTCATGAATATTGAGTGTGTGCTGTAGTAGCAACTAGACCCACGCTGTCGAACAAAACCGATACGAAGCTAAAATGCGCATGACCGAGCACAACGTGCGCTGCAGTGGGCCAGCGGCTTAAACAGTTTGGGAGGAGATGGTTCAATATCCGCTGGAAAACAAGCTTTTAGCAACAAGCTTGCTGAAGGGCGATCTACAAAGTTCCTGCAGCGACCGTTTGTAATCATGTTATACCCTCTAAAGTTGTAAACCAGGAGGGAAATCCGGCCGACTAACTTTTAAGTAGGTAAATCTTTTGAAAGACTTAGCAAGTCGCAGACGCGGTGAGAATATTGCAGTGAACATAACTCGTGTTCATTCAACTGAGGCCGCCGGGACCAGCCGATGGATGAGTGACCAATCTCGTTGGTAATCTCATGCAAATCCCAGATCGTCCACTTTAATTAAACATAAGAATTTCACTGAAACTCGTGGCTTTATCGGGTTAAAGCGGCCTTTCAGGCTGTTCAAAAGTAGTTCAGTAGTTTAACCAATCGCAGGGAAGGCCATTATTTTACCTCTCACAAGAGTTTTCAAGCATTTTCAACATATATTGAAAGTTCTGAAAGACCGTTCTCTTTGTGGTATCTGGGTGGCGCTGAAGCGACAGTAACGCGTCCGTCCGGGCTCGCAGTAATGACGCAGGAAGGAGACAATTCGCCTCACTTTGACTAGTTCCGTGTGGAGTGTGTCATTATCCGGTCCAAGTGCGCTTGACCGGCTTCTGCGTAGTTGTGAGTCGTCGGCGACGAGACCAGTGAGGGAGGACGCGAGCCCGCGAATGTGACGTGTTCATATTTGTAGGAGAAATGAAAGATGTGTCGACTTTTGAGACTTGATTTGATTGAAAAGTGAAAATATTACAGTAAAATGCAGGCACTTGGTCTCGGCCATTGAACAGAAGAGGAAGTTGATGCAACAAAATCTTGTCTGCTTAGATACATATAAAATTATACCATTTAAAGCAAAACTAAAGCTATTACGATGTATCTTGAGATTGATCTAAACAGTATTCGAAACCGACATGAGTATGAGTGCACTAGATCTTTTAAGAACCGTTACTATAGTTTCACCTGTACTTTTTCCTTTTATTTGCGCGTATGGGTATGTATGTAAGTGAACCTTCATAACGCGGAGTACATAGCGTACAAGCTTTCAGTTACAGTTTCAAGAGAAGGTTCCCCTGCTCTCTGCTAGAGTAGATAATGTACGTACTCGTGCACGTAGGTATGGTACTGAGGATTGTGAAGTGCCACTGCACAATGCGACAAATCATGCACCTCTGTCCTATGGCCTGGCTTCCATCGTTTCAAGAGAACAATGCATTACCGTTGTCCAGCATTTATATTTTTTTTATACATTTTATAAATTTATATATTTTATAATTTTTTTAAAGTTCCATGCATAAAACACATTCTACAATCTTACACACTTTTGTACACACCCTATGTACTAAAATATACATACATAAATAGGGTTACTCAGCTTAAGCTGTGCTGGGAGTGCCGTAACTCGCGCCGCGTACGGACCACTCACTCAAGTCGCTCTTTGCAAATCGCCGAAATTTAGTTGTAAATTCTCGCCGATTGCGCCCGTAGCTCCGCGCTACGGAGGGGATCGCTCGCGCTCGCGAAACACCGGGAAGGCCGGCATGCTAGTGCCGGTCGGTCCATAGGTCACGCGCCGATATGAACCCCGCGAAGGACCCGCCCGCGGGGACTTCGAAAAACCCGAAGGAGAAGAAGCCGCCACCATCATCATCGTCATCATCATCATCATCGTCGGATGAAGAAGGCGATGAAAAGGAGAGACGTCGAAGTGCCAAGAGGGCCACGCCCTCCCCGCAAGGAAAGAGCGAGGTACCCCCGCCAAGTACCTTCGAAGCATTGTCTCCGAAAGGGCTTTACGAGCGTGACTTGCTCACACTCGCCCGGCTTATGCAAGCCGGGGCCCTCTCGGAGGGAATGTTGCGATGGATGGCCATGTACCTCCGACTCCAAGAAGCCGAAGTAGAAGGCAAACCGCTATCGACGGATGACTTGACTGCGTTGGAGTTCGCCAGCAAGTCGATCATCACCCTGCCGCCAGCGACCCGCCTCAAGCGATCGGTCGGCCAGCACCGTTCGCCAGCAGCAACCGGAAAAGAAGTACAGCCGGAAAAGCGGCTGCGCTCCCGCTCGCTCTCTGAGAGTCCAAGGAAGGAGAAGCAGACGAGGACTACCAGCCCTCCAAAAACCATAGAAGGTAAGGCCAGTAGCTCTATTAGACAGCCTGTAGCCCCTCTGCCCCAACGGAAAGAGCCCTTGGCACGAGGATGGCCGAGTTTCGCGCAAGCAACTAAACAGGCCCAGCCGCCGTCCAACAGGGCAGCGCCCCCTCCGCCTCCGCCCAACCGGCCAACCCCGCCCCCGCCCAACAAGCAAACCTCAAAGCCGCCCAACAACCAAAATCAGCCCCAGCCCAATGCGGCCCTGACGGCGACGCCCCCGCCCGCCCCTGGAGCGCAGGTTAGTGACCCCACGATTAAAACGGGACCGAAATACCCGCCGCTAGTAGTAGAGAAATTGGACAACTGGTCGCTCCATTTCCGAAAACTAGCGGCGAAACTAGGGCGAGCCCCGAATGGGCGGCCTTATGGTCAAGGAATCAGGTTCAACCCAGCAGACGAGACGGAGTACCGAGCTATCCAGTCGTACCTGACTGAGCTGGAAAGGGAGCAACCCATCAGCTGGTTCTCCTACTCGCTACCAGCAGAGAGGAGCCTTAAGGTAGCGGTCAGAGGCCTTCCATCCGAAACCGACATACAAGAAATACATGCAGCTCTGGAAGAGAAAGGCTTCTCTCCCGAATACATTAAAAATATCAAGGGGAGACAAGGCAGACCGGGGAGCATTTTCTACGTCTCCCTACAAAAGACTCCGAACCTGATTCCCGCCATCTACGAGGTAAGCGAGCTGCTTCTGATGCCGGGCATCATTATTGAGGCATGGCGAGGGAAGAAGGGACCCTCGCAGTGCCACCGATGCCAGAAGTTCCGGCACAGCTCCCATAATTGCCATAGAGAGCAAGCATGCGTACGCTGCGGGGAGCCGCACCGCGCGAACGAATGCACGCGGCCAAGAGAGGAGCCAGCCACCTGCGCAAACTGCGGCGGATCGCACCCGGCGAACTACCAGTCTTGCCCGGTCTTCAAGAAGGAAGTCCGCAACAAACGAGGAGGTACACTCGCAGAGACGACCAACGTCCCCCAAAGAGGCAGAAAAGGCACAGTACCGGTTGCTCCCGCCACCATCCAGGAGACGGCAACATCCTCGCTGATGGCACCGGCAAACCTTCCAGGCCAAACAAAGGGAAAGAGCAAGAAAAACAAACCCAGAAAGCCAACAGAACTAACCAAAGACGCAGCCACCGACAGAAGGAACTCGCTCGGCCAAACCATCGGTGTGCTGAAGGAAATTCTCGAGGCGGTACAAGCTGGTACTGATGCCAAAACCGCGACCCTTATGGGTCTGATGAAAATCTTAAATAATGGGGGACAATCTTAGAGTCGTCTACTGGAACGCTCAAACGCTCACGGGGAAGGGAAAACAGCTGGCCCTCTTCCTCCGTGAGCAAAAAGTCGATATTATGTTGGTCAGCGAGACGCGCCTAAAGACCGGGACTCACTTCAAAGTTCCGAACTACCACGTGTACAGAAAGGACGAAGTGAGCGAGACTGGGATGGCCTACAGAGGACTGGCAGTGGTGGTCCATCGAAGGATGGTACACCAGCTCATCCCAATAATAGAGTACCGCACATTCCAAGCCCTGGGTGTGCTTGTGAACGTCGCCGGAGAAAACATGAGAGTCTTCTCCATCTACAAGCCGCCGAATGAACAGATAAGCAAAATAGACCTGAGAACATTGCTACATTCGAGCACTCCAACGATCGTAGCCGGCGACCTAAACTCCAAGCATACCCTATGGAACTCGAGCAGGATATGCAAAAACGGACGGATACTCTATCAAGACTCGATGGACCGCCACTATGAAATAATAGGACCGGACACCTGGACCCACTACTCCGATGATGGAAGAGGGGATGTCATCGACATAGTGATGCACAAGGACCTCAAGGCGATTCCAGAACTGAGCGTACTAACAGACCTGCCCTCAGACCACAGGCCTGTACTTCTGACACTGAAAAACCTACCGAGCCGAGTCTGCCCGTCGCCACCACGAAAGAGAATCTGTTGGGAAACCTTCCAAAGAGAGGCACAGGAAAGGACCATTAACAGACCCATCGAAACCCCCGAAGACGTGGAATGGGCCACGGAGGAACTAACCAAAGTAATCCAAGAGTCTCTCAGTACAGCACCGCACACCTCCACGACGACGAGGAGGCTTGACCCCCTTCCGGCGTGGATACGGGACCTCATCCGCGACAAGAGAGACAAAAGGAAGCTTTGGCAGGAGACCAAATGCCCAAGAGTCAAGAGAGAAGTGAACGCGCTGGCACAGCGCGTGAAGACTGCTCTCGACGACCATGCTGCCGAAGGATGGGAGAAACACATCGACGCCATATCCGAAAATATTCCCTCAGTGCACCGGTTATGTCGCCAACTAGCCAGTGAACAGAAACCCATCCAACCGCTGCTGGGAAGTGACGGGAACCTCAGATTCGAAGCAGCCGACAGAACCGAAATCCTGGCAGAGAGCCTGGCAGTTCTCACCAAATCCAGCCACAGACGCTAACCACACACAGCTAGTTGAGAACTGCATCAGGGACTACCTGATGTCAGGAATACCGCCAGATGAAGACGCCATCTTTGTCGAACCTGGAAAGGTCAAAAGGACAATTCAACGGCTGCCGAGAAAGAAAGCTCCAGGACTGGATAATATCACAAATGAGACCCTCAAGCACCTACCGCCAAAGCTCGTAGTCTCGCTCACACGGCTGTACAACGGCATCCTGAGAAGTGGCCATTTCCCGACGAAATGGAAAGTCGGAAAGGTGGTGATGATACCGAAACCCGGAAAAGATGCCAGGAAACCCGAGAGCTACCGACCTATCACACTGTTGAGCACAATGTCGAAGGTATTCGAGAAGATTGTGCTCCAATACCTGACACCACATATCAAGCCTCGGGAGGAACAATTCGGGTTTCGAGCCGAGCATTCCACCACCTTGCAGATCACCAGACTAGTGAACGAAATGGCCACCAGCCACAACAAGAAGGAGCTTGTCGTCACAGTCATGCTGGACATGGAAAAAGCGTTTGACAGAGTATGGCACGAGGGTCTACTCTACAAACTGACCAAATCCAGTACCCCAAAGAAGCTCATCCAGATTCTCGCAAGTTTCCTCCGAGGACGAAGCTTCGTGGTTGCAATCGAGAACGTGCTGTCAAAGGAGAAGCCCATAAAAGCCGGAGTCCCACAAGGAAGCTGCCTCTCTCCCGTTTGCTACGCCTGGTACACCGACGACATCCCTGTTGTTGGGCAGGCAAAGCTCGCACTTTACGCAGACGATGCAGCTTACTACGCTTCCTCCTACCATTCCGAATACGCCGTAAAACGACTGCAACCGACCCTCAACGCCCTTCCAGAATGGCTGCAAAAATGGAGGCTCTCCGTGAACGTGGCGAAGACCCAGGCCATGATCACGGGGAATCTGAGGCTACCAACCCCCTTGAAGCTGATGGATAAGGACATCCCGTGGCAACCAGACGTAAAATACCTGGGTGTCACCATCGACCGACGCCTCAGCTTCAATAAGCATATTGACCAGCTGATAGGACAAGTCAGGGGAGCGCGAAGCAAGCTCCTACCGATCCTCCAATCCCGCCTGCCGCTTCGGACGAAGGTCATGATCTTCAAGACGTACCTCAGATCACGGCTTACCTACGCAGCTCCAGCGTGGTACCCGTATCTGAGTGTTACCAACAGAAACCGACTCCAAGCGCAGGAAAACATCACACTACGAAGGATCGTAGGAGCACCGCGGTACGTGCGCAACTCCACCGTCCTTAAAGACCTAGAAATCGAATCAACGGAAGCCTTCGTCAACAGACTACTCTCTAACATGTTTGGAAAAGCAGACGCTTCCGAACACCAACATGTTAGAGAGATAGCACCCCAACATGCCAGACCACCGGACCAACCTGGGAAGCGAAAAACGAAGCCCTATGCCAGAGAATTCGTAATAAGAGAGACAGAATCCGACACATCAAATTCGGCACCATTACCGGTGGCCGCTGCCTCGGTCGCTGATCGGTTCGCTGGGCCTTCCCTGGGCAACCAGGGATCTCACCCGGCAGGGCCAGATCGCACGAGGCTATAGGCGGCACAGGCGATGGCAGCTAAATTTTATCAACCATAATACCAAACAGACCCGCCCATAGTAATGGGCGGAGACCAGCCAGGGCCAGGGGGCACAGCCCCGATACCCTATCCCCACCCCCCCTCACAAGGGGTGAGAAGAAGAACACTGAAGCTGTGCTGGGTTAGAATTTGCGTAAGAGGCGACTAAGGAATATCCACTGGGGGTTGGCAGCAGCGCCTCTTGCAATTCGAGCACCAAAGTACGATCTCAACCCGCATGCCCAGCGTGGGGATTATGGGCATTACCTTCGTGAGATAAACGCCAATGAGGTGTTTATCAGGGGGGTGGCCTGCGTCCAGCAGTGGACCAATACTTTTGAATTTGTACCTTTCCGTTCCTTTTTCGCCGTGCTAGTGTTTGTTATTATTATTCATATTCATATTCATATTCATATTCATATTCATATTCATATCATTTATTGTGATTTTATGCATACAGGTATTATTGTACTTAGGTTTTCATAGAAAAATGTGTTTGCTGTAAAAATATCTTTTATTATTTATCAGTTTTTTATTATATTATCAGTTTTCATAGAAAAATGTGTTTGCTGTAAAAATATCTAGGTTGATGATGTATGTAGATGAATGTAGACTAGTTAGTTAGAGTATGCTCGTAGGTACGAGTAGTTGGGGCGCGCCAAGCTTCACTGAGTACCGAGTCGTATTGTCCGCCGCGAGCTGGTGCTTTCCGTGTGTCATATTAATTTGCTCCAAATCGGACAATGGGTTCCGTATAATTGAAGTCGGTTTATAGTTTTTTTCCAATCAAAATCAATTATTGTTTTAACTTTAAATTTTTATATTTTGTATCTAAGTAATGTTTTAATTTTACTAATCTGTAACAAGGCAACAAAATAAATATGTGTGTTTTATGTGACAAACAAGTAAAGCATTACTTACTTACATACTTACTTATAAAGGAAGAAGCAGAGAAGAACCTTCTCTCTTAAAATTAGTATCTCAAAGGAGCGAGTGTGGGCTCGAGAGGACAGGATCCGGGGAGTCGAGGCCATTCTGTTAAACAGTAAGGCCTAGTCTTGCGTTGATGGTCCAGGACGTATGATGTAGGTCGTACACGAGGAGCACGTGCAGGAGGGCCAGCGCTGCACGTGTGGAAGAGCAGTGCACAGCAGCGCCGCCAGCACGCGACGGTGCAGACGGCATGGAGCGCACCTGGAGGAGACTAGCGCGACACCGCACGGCGTGCCCGTGTCACCAGAGCACGTACCCTGGGCGCGTTGACGCGGTACTCCAGAGTGACGGCCTCGTTGTGGTGCAGCGCGCCGCGCGTGGGGCGCAGCAGCGCGCACGTGCAGGCCTCCTCGCGGCACTCGGGGCACGCGCCCGCCCCCGCGCCGCCGCACGCCGGCGAGGGCGGGTTCTCGCCCAGGTAGCGGTACGCTGTCGCCCACCAGCAGATCTGAGACACATTTAAACGAACGAGCTCTTCTTTATTAGACGAAAACGAAAACGTTAGTTCACACATAATAATACAGTTTCAGGACATGCTTTCTACCTTTTGTATTATTAAACTTTAGTCTTTACTTTACCTATTGTGGGTTGGTTGGAATAAAAGAGTTATTATTTTGAACTGAGTCTATTGATTACATAGAACACTCGTACATGAAATTACAATAGAATGCTTATCTTTAATCCTTAATTAGGATATGACTACTCAAATGGGGCTCTACGAAGTGACTATAATATAATCTGTAACCCATTACTAGGATAGGTGTTCTCTGGGAGAGCTTGGTGGAATGACTGGCGAGACGCGGCTTAGCTACTGAAAAAGCTGAATAAGCGAAACGCGTTTGCGTCGCGTACTGCTATCTAATCTGTGTCACTACATACCAATCTGCACCAGGTTGATAAAAGCATGAAGATTGGTGGTCCCACAGGAGATTATCTTCCTATGATAGTATGTGAGGTCCATATTATGAAACCTGGCTCAGTCATAAATCATTGCTTGATCGACGTTTATGCCATGGAAAGCTCAAGTATAGATCGACGACAGAGCAAGCTCCCATAGTAAAGGCTTCAGTGTGTGCTCACATGCTGGTAGGTGTCGTTGGTGAGCGTTGCGTGCGCGTGCAGGCGCGCGCCGGGGGCCCGCACGCCCAGCCACTGCAGCGCGGGCCGCAGCGCCGGGTGCCGCGCCGCGCACGCGCGCCGCACCACGCACGAACTGGACCACGAGTACTCCGTGCACTTCAGCCTGGGAAACACACACACATTGTAATCCTATACTACTGTGAACAAAATTATCGTATGAATAAAAAAAAACCGGCCAAGTGCAGGTCAAACTCGTACACGAAGGGTTCCGTACCATTATCTATAAACAGCAATATTCTGGGTTTAAGTATTTATTGTTATAGCAACAAAAGAAATACATCGTCTGAGAAATACAGCAAATTTAACTGTCTTACTACCACGGTTCACGAAAAATTTTACTTGTCTAAGTGCTTATTTTGTAAGTCTACAGAAATAAACGATTTGACTCTGACTCTGACTTTGACTCACGAGATACAGCCTGGTGAGAGACGGACAGACTGACAGATAAACAAACAGACAGCAAAGTCTTAGTAATAGGGTCTCGTTTTACCATTTGGGTACAAAAACTTAAAAATTAAGCAGACTGAATGACCAACAAGCTGAAGAGATTCATAGAGCATCGGGAACCGCTAGAGGGGTCTCCTGTGCCAAGGTGCTACGTGCCAACTCGAATGCACGGTTCTATTCCGGGGCTCGGAGCGCAACTCGGTCAGCGAGTCTACTGCGAGGTTTGTTTGTCGAGACAATAAGCTGTGAGTCACGTGATGAGGTCGGTCTCGGGCGCGGCGGCGGGCGGCGCGGGCAGCGGGTAGCGAAGCGGGACGGCGCACGAGTGCAGCGCGCTCAGGTGTACGCGCGGGGGCGCGCCGGGGGGCGCGGGGGCGGCCCACTCGCCCGCCAGCGCGGAGCAGCCGGACAGCTGCGTCGCGTGGACCACCACCTCCACCGACGTCACCCTGTGTGCAGACGAGCTTTGACTGGAGGCAGGTATTACAACATTATTTTATAAACACGGTCACGCTACAGGCGGACATCTTAGACACAACAATAAATAAATTGAGTAGGTACTAGTCGCGCCCGCAGCTCCACACGCGTTGTTCAAACGTTTAACGTTATTATACCAGGATAAGAATTATCTGTATACAAACATTCATTCCGATCCGTTCAGTAGTTTTTGCGTGATGAGGTTACAAATATCCATCTATACCATTAAAATTTTTTCACATTTATAATTGAGTGCGATTGAGTATTGAGTAGCTGAGGTTCTCAATTCCACTTTTTTTTTGTTATATCAGAAAGCTGGTGCTTCCTGTGACCCATTTTAATTTGGTCTAATTCTGACACCAGGATCCATAGTTGTTCCAAGTCAGTCTATAGTTTTTTTTAAACAAACTCAAATTATTAGGCCAACCAACTTAATCCATTAGGTTAGTCAGTTGAGTATCTCAGCTCACAACTGGACGATACAAGTGATATAAACAAGAGAGACCTTCTGGAGTGTCGCAGCGTCAGCGCGGGCGGGTGCAGCACGAAGCGCGCCGGCGCCACCTCCCACCACACCTCCAGCTGCGCGCCCACCACCGAGCACACGGACTGCGTGCCCGCCTGCAACCGAACCCCATCACTACCACCGGGCCTCTTGTAGAGAGACCTTCTAGAGTGTCGCAGCGTCAGCGCGGGCGGGTGCAGCACGAATCCCTACGCTGGGCATGCGGGTTGGGGATAGTAGTTCGGTGGTAGAATAGTTCTGCAGGAGGCGCTGCAGCCCGCTCCCCGGTGGATACCCCTTAGTCGCCTGTTACGACCCCACGACAAGAGTTGGGGCGATGCAAATTCTGAGCCAGCACCACACAGATATATAATAATATAAAATATACATATATCATTTTAATTGATTCAAATCTTAATAACTGATGTAAGCGGGTTAACTACGAATCTTATTTGTGTTGGAAGAACTGCTAGTTCAGGGTGTAGATACTGTTAGTTCCTTATGTACCCAGAGGACACCAACACCCGAAAATCTTATCTATATATAATATATAAAAGAAAGTCGTGTTTGTTACAACACTTATAACTCGAGAACGGCTAAACCGATTTGGCTGAAAATTGGTGGGGAGGTAGCTTAGAACCAGGAAACGAACATAGGATAGTTTTTATTTCGTTCCCGGCTGAACGAATCTTGGTGAAATTTGGCAGGGAGGTAAACGGTATCCCGGGGACGGACATAGCTACTTGAATAGAGCGTGCGAAGCCGCGGGGCGCAGCTAGTTTACAATAAAGTTTACCTAATCTTAATAATTAGATACTAGTCTAAATACAAACTTTAACACCAGGGATTGCCTCGCAGTTGACAGTTTCTGTTGTTAGAATATGTGGTTGGTATTCTTGCGGGAAACTCTCCATAGGAATGTCCTTCAATATCAGCCTGTGGGCAGGAACTGGAGTGAGATTGGATGATAAGTACACTCGAGCAGAATGTTAAGGATCTGGCAAACGATGCGGCCTGCGGTGGCGGTCAGTCCAATTTGACAACACCTGTTCCTCAAATTGTACTGACCGCCACCGCAGGCCGCGTCTATCTGCAGGATCCATGAAGGGAAAAGTGAAAAGGAAAACTACAATAGGTTACTTTTAAGGTTACTGTTTCTTTGTGATTTGATTTGTTTTTGTAAAATCTAAAATCTAATTATAGCAGTTATGTACATGGCTTCTACTACTTCAGATATTTGTTTCTCTACATGACCTGACTAGGTTGGTGCAATTAATATAACTAAGTAAATAGACCTGCAATATTTCATTATTGTAGGTTAAATATGCTTTCTTGTCTGTAATTTTATGAGTTTATAAAGTAAAAGACTATCACACAAACTTAATGGGTAGTTTTGCTCACCAAGCAGTGTACCTAACTTTAACTGAAATGGAGAGGTACTTTGTTTTTGTGATTTGTTTTTGTAATTTGTTTTTGTGGTGTGATTTTGTTTACATCTTCACACTATTATGTAAATGGTCTCTGCTACTTTAAATACATTCTATTATTTTGGTTTACTACAGGAGCCGGCTAGGCTTGTGCAATTAATGTAACCTAGTCAATAGACTTGTGAAATTCATTAATTTAGGTTAAATAAGTTTTCTTGTTTCCAATTTATTTGTATAATAAGATAGGTAATTATAAATATTTATAAAATCCTACAAAGCATAAGTAAGTGTAGAAATAGATATTAATGTCCTGTGCTGATAGTACTAGTGATATTGATGAATCATTCCATTCTGCTTCATCACACTGTGATACCTCTTTTGAAAGTGCCAGCGATGGAAACCTCTCAACTCTTGGAGAGGTGCTTGCTAGGGTGTTTGCTCCACTCAAAAAGACTCTCAATATTTGTCACATAAATGCCCAGAGCATCCCACAACATCACTCCGACATTCTTGAAACTTTTGGCTCAGGCTGCGCTGATATTGTCATGGTGTCAGAAAGCTTTCTAAAGCCATCTCTTCATTCTTCTTATTTTCCCATTCCAGGTTATGTGATGGCTCGAAATGATCGCACAGGAAAGGGATGTGGTGGTGTTGCAATATATTTGAAAAGCCACTTCAATTTTAAAGTCATCTGTCAGTCACCATCCGCTTACAGCAAGGCAGCTGAATACCTGTTTTTGGAAGTTGATATGGGAGTCAAGGTGCTGCTGGGTGTTGTATACTGTCCTCCAACAGTAGACTACCTACTTTGATAAATTAGAGACAGTTTTAGAAGAACTTGTATCCGACTATACCCATGTTATCATTTTAGGTGACTTCAATACTTGTCTCCTTACGGAGCGTTTGAAATGGAGAGCGGACAAGCTTAGAAACATCATTGATTCGGTAAATCTTAACATAATAAACACCACCCTTCCCACTCATCATACCGCACACTCTGAGAGTTTATTAGACCTCATCATCACATCTCAGGCAGACCGTCTTTCTACACATGGCCAACTCACAGCACCTGCTTTCTCCCATCATGAACTTCTTTATCTTGCTTACAAAATTAGACCTCCAAAGGCCAAGCCAGCTGCTGTCAGCCAACGCAACTTCTCACGGCTTGACATGACAAAACTTTCTGAAGCGACTGCAGCAGTTGATTGGGATAAGATAGAGTCTTACCATTCTATAGATGATAAAGTGAACTTTCTCAATTCTAACATTATTAGTTTATATGACATCTATGCCCCTATCCACTTAGTAAAAATGAAGCGTCCACCAGCACCTTGGCTTGATGAAGCGGTCCGGAAAGCCATGGCAAGAAGGGATAGGGCTTTTCGAAAATTTAAACGTGTCCGATGCGAAGAAAATTGGAACTCTTACAAACAGCTTCGCAATCGCTGTAATATGCTAGTTCGAAATGCCAAGAAAAAGCACATTATGACACAAATTGACCTTGTTTCACCAGCAGGCTTATGGAGGTTTCTTTACTCTCTGGGTATCGGTAAGCAGAGAATTCACAATGAAACACTAAATACTAATATTGACGCTCTAAACAAACACTTCACTACTCGAGATAAAATAGATCCTCACCTTAAAACCCTAGCTCTGTCTGATATCCTAAATATAGCTCTTCCACAGAACGATCCCTTCTCCTTTACCACGGTTAGTGAGGATAGAATTAGAAAGACTTTTCTCTCATTCAAGTCTAATGCAGTCGGCTGTGATAACATTGGTCGCATCATGTTTTCCAATATCCTCAAGCAACTACTCCCCACTTTTACTCATATTATCAACTACTCTCTTATGTCCTCTCAATTTCCAGACCAATGGCGCAAGGCACATGTGATACCCCTTCCCAAAATCCCAAACCCTGTTCTACCCAATCAATATCGTCCAATCTCAATTCTCCCCTTCCTCTCAAAAGTTGTTGAAGCCGTTGTCCATACTCAGGTAATGGAGTATCTCTCTAATAGTAGTTTTATTAATCCCTTCCAATCTGGGTTTAGAAAAGGTCATAGCACCACTTCAGCACTTCTAAACGTCACGGAGGATATTCGGAAAAAACATGGAAAACTCTCACGTCACACTACTTGTCTTAGTTGACTTCAGCAGCGCCTTTGACGCTGTAGACCACGATCTTCTACTCTCACTTCTTCCCCGATTAAATTTTTCTCCTTCCGTTGTCCGCTGGTTTGCCTCATTTCTGAGCAGCCGTCAACAAAGGATCCGGAATGGAGCTGATTTCTCGGCTTGGCTGGAGATCGTAGCGGGCGTACCACAGGGCGGAATTCTCTCGCCACTCCTTTTCTCACTCTTTATTAACCTCCTTTCCCACAACCTTCTTTGTCATTACCATATGTACGCCGATGATCTCCAGCTCTACCACTCTTCCTCGGCTGATAATTTAGACGATGCTATTAAGTTCCTCAATGGTGAGCTTGAGAAACTCTCAACCTGGTCCACTCGTTTCGGCATTAAGGTCAACCCTAACAAATGCCAGGCTATTTTGATCGGAAGCTCACGTCAACTGGCTAAACTAGATGGTAAAAACATAGTCTCTCTACGATACAACGGGAACGATATTCCTCTCTCCCCCACTGTTAAAAATCTGGGTGTCATTTTTGATAGAAAGCTCAGTTGGATTCCCCACATAAAAGAGATCTTCAGAAAATTCTATGCCTCAATACACTCGCTTCTGCGTCTTAAGAACTTCCTCCCAATTCCTACTAAAATTACCCTCGTAAACTCTCTCCTCGTTCCAATTATCGACTATGCCGACGTTGTCTTCCTCGATCTTAATGAGAATCTCCTCAATAAACTAGACCGTCTACTAAACACATGTATTCGGTTCGTCTACAATCTTCGCAAGTATGATCATGTAAGCAAATACCGAGCTATGCTCAAATGGTTACCTATCCGTGAACAAAGAAAACTCAGGATCCTTTGTCTACTGTTTTCCGTCTTAAAAGACCCTTCAGGTCCCCTTTACTTAAAGGATCGCTTCAATTTCCTGGCAGATGAACACAGTAGAAATCTCCGCTCCTCCGATAATCTTCTGCTATCTATAATACCTGTGCATAACACCTCCTTCTTTGGAAATTCTTTCTCTGTAGAGGCAGTGCGGTTGTGGAATGACTTGCCTCTGGACATTCGTAACGCAAAAACACGGCAAATGGTGCGCAGGCTTTTTCTTAAGAGGTTATACAAATAGTTAAGTCGGATTAAATTTTTGTTATTAGTAACTAATACTATAACTTATGCTTTGGTAGGTATTACAGTATGTATTTATATATAAATAGGTAGGTATATACAATTATTTTTATGAATAGGTAATGTGTAAAACTTAAATTAGCACGCCAACCCCCTGTAAAACAATGTTTCTGGTTGGCAGGTAGAAAATGCCTCGGCATTAAGTCCACCCTTTGTACTTCAGTGCAATAAAGTGTTTAAATAAATAAATAAATAAATAAGGCTCAATTCTGGGACCATAATTTTTTCTTTTGTTTTATTTTACAGAAGCATCGCGTTGTACTAACATGAGCACGGCGCGCTGCGTGCCGAGCCGGTCGCCGACGTCGGGCGCGCACACATGCACCGTGCGCGACGAGCGCGGCGCCAGGCTGCCGTGCGCCGGCTCTACGCGCACCAGGCCCGCGCTGCGCACCGCCGCCTCACGGATCTCCGAACCGACCCCCTGGAGACCAAACTCACTTACTAAATACAAACATACTGCTGTCATACGATCTCAATCGTTTTGAAGACATAAAGTCAGCTCAAGCCTGAACGAAACACTTACATAGAACAACCGGGAGAGAAGTTGTCCCGTTCATGTGAGAAACGTCAATGTTGACCTCGTATCGGAGGAATGACGTTTTTTTAATCGGGTTCAGCTAACTTCGTGTCGATAAATATACAGACACTCTTGTAGCACTGCTTGTCTCAGCTACATCAAAACAGTCGACTGGCACATAATATATTATTGTTGTAGATGAGTGTGTGTATCCCCCCTCACCTCTCGCTCCTGGTGGCGCGCCTCCCTCGCGCCGTCGCACAGCTCCTCGCTGGCGGGCTCGCTCTCCGCGCCGTGCACCGCCTCCTCCCAGCACGAGCACACGCCCCACGGACGCACGCTCCAGTAGTAGTTGTACATCACTGGGCTGTATATGAAGGACAACGCAACATCTCAACTTCAACCGCCTGTATTGATCCACTGCTGGACGCAGGCCTCCCCTGATTGATTGGCGTTTATCACATAGGGAGGTAATGTCCATTATCTCTACGATGGGCATGCGGGTTGGGGATCGCAGTTCGATGCTAGAATTGTTCTGCAGGAGGTGCTGCTGCCCGCCTTTCGGTGGTGCAAATTCAAAGCCACCACCACACAGCTACGCAACACCTTGAGGAGCAAAGTAGTAGCGAGAGAAAATACAGACAGAAGATGTGTGAATATGCAGTATCGTAGAAGTATTAGAATGCTGTATTGAGGTACGCTGCTCTCCCTGCCTTTCACGGTCATGGCGGGCTGCCAGCGTTTGATGCGGACGCGGTGGGGTCGCAGGGGAGTAGTAGTCTACTGTTCGTAGATGAGACCTGTTGTTGCAGAGCAGCACGGAGGCGGTGAGCGCGGCGCGCGGGAAGGCCGTGCCGAGATGCACGTAGTACTGGCAGGCGGGGTCGTCCTCGCTGTGGATGTCGTAGTCCTTCGCCTGGCCCTGGATAAACAATAGGTATTTGTTCAACAAGTGAGCAAAACGGTATTTTGTTGCACGTGCCGATTTTAAATACCGAGCTAGCGAAGGGAGCTGAGTTAAGAGGCACGAAACAAAATACATTTGCTCTCGAGTTTAACATACAACTTTTCACCTCGATCAGTGAGAAAATTATTAGGTCCATGTCACTTTTTAGTTGCACGGTGCGTTCAAATACTTTTTGGTAGCACCTAAATATCATGATAAACGGACCTATTTATCATGATATTGAAGTGCTACCAAAAACTATTGTTTAAAGTGTAAAACAGATAGTTTTATATACAGTGTGGAAATTAAACTCAGGCCCTGGAGGGAAACTACTTAAAATCCTTAAGCTAGCTCATTTTACTTAAAGGAGACATTCCTTTATTTTTAAAAAGAAACAAATCTGCATTAAAATATTTTTTTAAACTCGCTTGCTTCGCCCGGGACTCGAACCAACTAAAATTTAAAAAATAAACACTCCTTATTTTATTATTATACTAATCGGTAGTATTAATATTCAGGATAAAGTTTCTCTAAAAAATATTTGGTTACTGTTCACTTTTAACAAGTAAAAGACACGTAACAGTTCTGTTATCTCTCCAACACTCAAAGACTTCGTATGAAGTACACGCTTGCTTATTTATCGTTAAGTACCTTGTTGAAATCTTCGATAAGAAAATTGTTCAATGGTGGTAATACCTCTATGCACATTTCCTTCTTACATGATCCGAGGCGTTCAGTGGAGAAGTTTAAAAATGGAACGTTTGACTTTGTTTGCGAGGCGGGACAATAATTTTAAAATTCGAACGATTTTTATCAACAGATTTTATTTAAGTAGTGTTGCTTCCCTTACGTAATTAAATTATCTCATAATGGCGTATCAAGAACAATTCGATTTATTAGAAGCTTACTTTGTTTGCAACAAGAGCTACGATTTAGCTCTGCAGTGGTATCGCGAGAAGTATCCAGACAGAGAACTACCATCTAGAAAGGTTTTGTCTCGAATTGTGAATAATTTACTGACCGTTGGAAGTTTTAAAAAGAAGACTGGACGCCCACAGCAACAAAATTTGGACTATAGCGATGTTGAGTTAAACATTTTAACCTACTTCGAGTGTTACCCGAAAGCTTCAAGCAGGGAAGCTGCTCAAGAGATAGGCATCAACCATACTAGTATACTTAAAGTTCTGAAAAAATACAAATACAAATGTTATCGTGATGGGCGATTGGTGCAGAAACTACATCCCGGAGATAGTGAAAGGAGATTACAGTTTTGTGAAAATATTCGAACAGAAATAGCCCTCAACCCAAATTTCTTGGACTGTATTGTATGGTCTGACGAAACAAATTTTAGTAATAATGGAATGTATAACAGACATAACAATCATTATTGGTCTCGTCAAAATCCATTCCGTGTCCGTGAAACGAACAATCAGGTCAGATTTTCGTTTAATGTTTGGTGTGGAATCAAAAGTAACATGGTTGTTTTGTTGAACATTTACGAAGGACATCTGAATGCAGCAAAATACATTGAAATATTAGAGCTTTTAAAAAATCAATTAAACCTTCTGCCAGAAGAGGAACGAAATAATATCATTTTTCAACAAGATGGTGCACCTGCCCACAACAGCAGAATTGCCAGGGCATACCTTAATGAAAATTTCAATGCCTGGATAGGTACAAACGGTACGATTAGATGGCCTGCAAGAAGTCCAGACCTGACGCCCATGGACTTCTTTTTATGGGGTCATGTAAAAAATGTTGTTTATGAAACTTGCTATGAAACCGTTCAAGAGCTAAGGATTGCGGTAGAAAATGTTATCAGGGGCATACACCACAACACTTTGCTGAAGGCTACAAGAAATGAATTTCAACGGCGACTAATGTTGTGTAGCCGGAACGACGGGGCTCATTTCGAACAATTTATCAGTTAAATAATTTAAGTGTTACAAAATTGATAGTAAAATAAAGTTGATGTTAGATTTAACGATTATTTTTATTTTTAAGACCAAATGTTTGTTACAGAAACTTTATCCTGAATATTAATACTACCGATTAGTATAATAAAATAAAGAGTGTTTATTTTTTTAAATTTTAGTTGGTTCGAGTCCCGGGCGAAGCAAGCGAGTTTAAAAAAATATTTTAATGCAGATTTGTTTCTTTTTAAAAATAAAGGAATGTCTCCTTTAAGTAAAATGAGCTAGCTTAAGGATTTTAAGTAGTTTCCCTCCAGGGCCTGAGTTTAATTTCCACACTGTATATACAAATATTAGGTCCTTACATATGAAATTGGCGTTTTTCGTACTGGCCACTTTAATCACAAATTTCTCCTCTTTGGTAAGGAATTCCAAATTCAAATTTGTACAGCTATAGACTCATGTATTTGTGCTTCGATGATCGTCATTCATTTGTTTTTTTTCTTCTGTTTTTTTCTGTTTGCGTCACTCATTTTACAAAATGGAAAACTTAAAATATCGCATTATTTACGAGTACGAGTTCCGCCGTGGCACTAGTGCTGCGGAAACAACTCGAAGGGTGAATGATGTGTATGGCGGTCGTGTTGCAAAAGAAAACACAGTTCGTTTTTGGTTCCAACGTTTTCGTTCTGGAAATTTCGACCTGCAGAACAAGCCCCGTGGACGGCCTGAGACTCAAGTTGATAATGAAGAGTTGAAGGCTATTGTGGAAGCGGATCCATCGCAAACCACGTCCGAGTTAGCTGCAGGCTGCGATGTTAGTGATAAAACTGTTTTAATTCACTTGAAGCAAATTGGGAAGATTAAAAAGCTTGAAAGGTGGGTACCTCACGAATTGACTGAAGCAAATAATAATAATAATAATAATAATAATAATAATAATAATGCTGGACAATTCACACAGCATTATCTAGCCCCAAGCTAAGCAGAGCTTGTGTTATGGGTACTAGATAACTGATATACATAATACAATACACTACATAGATAGATATTTTTTATAATACATAGAAAAACATCCAGAACGCCCTGAACAAATGTCTGCAGATCGTACACACATTTGTCCCGAGGCGGGAATCGAACCCGCAACCTCCTGCGTCGCAGGCAGACCTTCGCCCACCGCGCCACAGAGGTCGCCTAACCGGCAAACGCGCGTCGACTGCTGCGTTACATTACTAAACCGGCACAATAATGAAGGTATTTTAAACCGAATCATTACCTGTGATGAAAAATGGGTTCTTTACGATAATCGGAAGCGCTCAGCGCAATGGTTGGATCCTGGCCAGCCAGCCAAATCCTGCCCCAAGCGAAAATTAACCCCAAAAAAGTTACTTGTAAGCGTTTGGTGGACTAGTGCCGGTATTGTTCATTACAGTTTTCTCAAATCTGGCCAGACTATTACGGCTGATGTCTATTGTCAGCAATTGCAAACCATGATGGAAAAGCTAGCGGCTAAACAACCTAGGCTGGTCAATCGCTCCACGCCACTGCTGCTTCACGACAACGCTAGACCACACACTGCGCAACAGACGGCTACTAAATTAGAAGAGCTTCAATTGGAAAGTCTAAAGGTAGCATTCGGATTACGGTCGCTGCGACCCGGCAGCGGCGACTGGGGGGCGGCGCTGCTGAGCGGCGCCGCCACAAGGCGTCGGATAGTAGCCGCCGCGACCCGGGCCGCGACTGCTTCGTGCAGTAGTCAAGCAGAAGTCAGTGTGAACAGTTGTGCGTTGGGTCGTGTTTTTTTAAAGCTGAACTATGTCTGACAACTTAAATAAACGAAAACGAGAGCTCATGCAGCAACTGATAGAGGACGAAGAAGAGGATGATGAAACAATGTTGCTCTTACTTTCTTCAAAGAGGAATAAAATTGATTCATTATATACATCCAGAGTTGATGAAGGCAGCTATCAAATTCTGATAAAACGGCACTTAAATGTAAAGGAAGAGAAATTCAGGAAGTATTGCAGACTAAATAAAACACAATTTAAATTTGTACTCAGTTTAATTATAAATGATATTCGACCAAGGAAAACAGGATCAATCACAGGCACAGAAAAATTATTCATCACTTTAAGGTAAATAATAATAACTACCTTCGTCAATTTGCTCGTACATTGTATTGGACATGTCGTTATCTGTATTTGTATTTGAAATACTTAAATCAGCAGCTTGAATTTGTGAAACAGGTGATGCGATGGAACTTATTGGAGAATATGGGTTTGTTGAAGAATTACTTGAACTTTGGTTGAGGTTCCTTAACTCATAATCTGCTAAAATGTTGAAAACTTTTGTTTTAGCCTCTATTCTTAGAGCAGGAGTAAGTTTTCTTAATACTGTCTCAATGTGCGAGCAAAATGATTTAATGCCATCGACATCTGTTTCTTGCCCTTGGTTTAGGGCCTGCATTTGGGCTCGTCGTTCTGTGTCCCTTTCTTTCCAATATTGGAGTAACGCCTCTTGCATATTATTTTTTTGACTTAGCTTCTTTTTCTTACGTGGGGGCTCACTAGACGTTTTTTCAATGTTGACTTCAGTTGCACTTGTTACTGCACTGTCGATTGTTGTTTCTCTTGTTCCTTCATTACTCTCTTTCTCTGTATTAAAACTGTTTTCTTCTTGAATTGGTTCTTCGTTTTCACTTTCATTAGCATCATTAGCGTTCTCAATGTTACTTAAAGTCTTTCTTTCTATGGGAACTTTTTCTAAAAAATTAAGCCTGTCAAGCAAAGGCCATTTTGATTTGCTACCGGCTGCTGATCCGGTTGGTAATTTATTTTTACGCTTAATTCTTTGATAGGAATCTCTGATGCTTTTCCAACGCTTTTTGCAGTCATCACCTAAACAAACAAACAAATTAAAGCTCAAATTAAAGACGTTTTAGTTAAGGAATCCTATTATAAAAGGGGGCTTATACTTGCTTTGCCCTTTCTCTTTTGTGATCATGTTAGCAAATTACGTTTGGTTATGCTTGTTGTACAAAAAAAAGAGGTTTTTTAATTTCAGATTCCTGGCAACTGGTGAAACATACGCATCTTTAGAGGTCAATTATCGTATATCAGCAAGCTATATAAGCAGAATAGTTCAAGAAGTCCTTGCGAGTTTGCGAAAGCATTTAGTACCGATTTTTCTTCCTGAGCCAACGGAAAATCAATTGAAACAAACGGCGGAACATTTTTGGAACAGGTGGAATTGTCCGAATTGCTTTGGAGCAATTGACGGCAAACACGTACGGATTAAGGCTCCGCAAAACAGTGGATCAATGTTCTTCAATTACAAAGACTATTATTCCATTGTGCTATTAGCTATTGTAGACTCAAACTACAAATTTATTGCTGTTGATGTGGGTTCGTATGGAAAACAAGGAGACAGCGGTATATTTAAAAAGTCAGCTATGGGAAACAAAATTAGTTCCGGACAATTTAATGTGCCTGAACCAGCACCTTTACCAGGCACAAATATCTTAACCCCACATTATTTAATTGGTGACGATGCGTTTGCATTAGCTAACTACATGATGAAACCCTATTACAGAAACAACATTAGAGGCGATCGTGCTAAAGCCATTTTTAACTACCGCATTTGCCGGGCCAGACGAGTCACAGAGAATTCCTTTGGACTTCTGAGTCAAGTCTTCCGTATTTTGTATTCACCTATAGCAGTTAAACCAGAAATATGTGATGACTTGGTTATTACTTTATGTTGTCTTCATAATTTATTACGAGATGCTTATTTAGAAAAAAATGGAATCCCATATAATCGTTACAATAAAAAAAAACCGACACCTACAGAAAACATGTTTCCGTTGGCTCGCAGGGGAGGATTTTTAAACATGGATGGATTTGAAATCAGAGATATTCTTAAAGATTATTTTACCTCAGAAGCTGGAAAAGTCACATGGCAAGAAGAATGGATAAATAGAATAAACTAGAAGTAAGCCTTTTGTGGTTTTTCTTTAGTGTATTTATAAGTATGCGAAATTTATTATATAGACAGGTACTTACTTGTTTTATTCAGTTTATTTGCAATAAGCTCCCATATATTATCCCGAACAACGTTGTCTTTATAACTTTTCAGCCGAGAATCATAGAGCGGCGGATGTTTAGCAATTAATTCCACTAAAACCTCGTCGATTTCATCCGTAAATGACGCCATTTTGTCAACCGCAACGAGCGGGCAGCGCGACCATACTGCTCACAGAGCGGCCGGGCGGCGCCGCCAAGGTCGCGCTGCCCGGTCGCGCCGCCCGGCGGTGTGCATTGGAACGTGTTCTATACAAATCCCTACAAAGCAGTGCGCGGCGACCGAGTCGCGGCCACCGGGTCGCGGCTGCCTGGTCGCGGCGACCGTAATCCGAATGCTACCTTAAGACATCCTCCGTACTCCCCGGACCTTGCTCCAACAGATTACCATTTTTTTCGAAATTTGGATAACTTCTTGCAAGGGAAAAAATTCAACTCCGATGGGGCAGTCCAAATCGCCTTCAAAGATTTTATTGATTCCCGTCCGACTGGTTTTTTTAGTAAAGGGATCAATGAACTACCTATAAGATGGCAAAAGTGCATAGAAAATAATGGTTCATACTTTGATTAATTAAATATATTATATTAAAAAATATTCGACATTTTGTTCCTCCCATACAAAACGCCAATTTCATATGTAAGGACCTAATATATCGACTTTACAAAAACATTCGTTTTTATATTTTATTATAAAATAATAAAACATTGGTATCAATATACAAGCATCTTCTTGCCAAAATAAGTTTTTGGACAAGGCGATGAGATTTTTCTTATTTTCGGCGCCGACCACAGAGTATCTATAGCCTCTAGAGCCTAGTAAACCATTGAAATACTGTAACACCATTCTAAATTTTAAATTACTTTTTTCAACTTGTTGAATCCTCAAGTCCTGAAGTCCTTTATACCAATTGTAAGCAAAATTAGATTTTTTATTAAAAAAACATGATAAAAAAAATCGACTTTAGTAAAGGTTTACTTGAGCAGAGATTCTAAGCTTGAGTAAAACTCACGTATTGGCTGCTTATGTAATGTTTTTTTTTTATTACAGCGCGTAAGCAGAGAGTGTGTGGACACTCTGGGTAATTAAGAAAAGTCGTCAATGATGTCTATTCAGATGTCGCCAAAACTAAACTAAACTAATTTGACAGTTCTAAAAATGTTGCTGTCCCTGTCATAATGCTAAAAATAATAAGGATGGCATCATTTTTAGTCCTGTCAGATTAGTTTAGTCTAGTTTTGGCAACATCTGAATAGACACCAATGTCGAATATTTTTGGGATTTTATGCTATTTCTCGCTTATGTAATGCTTAGGAAAGTTTTCATATTACGGGCCTAAGTCATCCCGGCTCTACCTCCACCACCGTAGGGCATGCGGCAGACAACTAATTTCCCAGAAAACGATACTTCCAAAGACCACGCTCAAAGAGCCTCACTCAACAACTTTTATCAAAGGAAACTTTACAATAATGACGATAGTTAGAGCGCTTCCAACAATCCTCGAGAATATTTATTCACTTAATATAAAAAAGTATAAGGGAAGGGAAACTTTTATTTCAAGCATTAATGAATAATGAGGCATAGAATGCAGACGCTTAAACACAAATTCGGTAGTCAGTACGGTAAAGTCGTCAAGTGGTTGCATAAGGAATGCGCTAGCGTTTAGTTCGCGCAAGTGTTTAGAGTATGTGAAATGCGCCAGGCAGCTCCGACCGGGGCCTGAGGGTGGCACACTCCGGGTCTCTGGAGGTGTTTGCGATAAAGGCTTATGGTTACCGATTTGCTTGAGTGCACAAAATACCGGCACAATATGCACGATTTTTTTTTTCAATTAAATTCTGACTGCATTTTCGACTATCTCATCATCATCGAATAACGTATTGTAGAACCACTTAACTTTATACAAAACCAATACATTTGATAGTAATTACTATCAAGCTGTTTATATAGTAAAAAATGGACTTGTCTAAGTGCTTCTTTTGTACGTCTAAAGAAATAAACGATTTGACTCTGATTCTTGACACAACAAACGCGATCGGAACACTTTCATTTTCGGGTATTTGCAGTGTATATTTTTAAGCTATTGCATAGCTTCTATCGCGGGCCTTGAGCGCGGGGACCGAATCCAGAAATTCCGTAACAAAAAAACCTCACGCTCCCCACTCCGCCGGGCAAGGAGGTGTGGCTTGAAGGCCGTGCATCGTCTAACGTCGTTTCAGTTCGGCAGTCTTCGACACGGCGTTGTGTGCGTGCGATCAGACGTATTGTACGACTCTACGAAACTTGCACGAATCGAGACGAGCTGCTCCGAAATCGGACGAATACATAAGCAGCTGTTTATGAGAAAGTATATAGGTGTATAGGTATTTATGTACAAAAGTGAATAGCTGTACTTGTAAAATTCTTATCGGTCACCACGCTCAAAAAGTGTAACTTGAATTAATATCAAAGAAAAAGCAATACTGCATGAATAAAATAAATAAATAAAATTATAATTGCATAAGTTGATACAAAATGCTATGCAATAGCTTTACCGCGGCAGTCCCCGAGTGTCATTTACCTATTTCTCGACTTCAAAAGGCTCGTGAAATGTTTTTATTATAATAATGACGGTATATTCATAAGCAGCATCAAGAAAGTACCACGAAAGAATAAAACGCAGCTAACCCCAGTCGTATAATTTAGAGAGCGCAGTTATGTTCCGCAAGTTTAATTAAGTTTCCCCGGAATATGGTTCGTTGCGGCATTCGCCCAAACCCGGCGCTGCAACAGCTCCCTCGAGGGATATTTAGCGCACGTTACACTAATAATACTCTTTGCAGACTCGAATATTGCTATTACAGTAGAGACGCACTCCGAAGCCTGTCAATGAAAATAATGAACAATTTTCATAAAAAAAAACGTTGTGACATTTAACGTTTTACAGTGGAAGGTTATCATTATCAGAGAACGATAGAAAACGCCTCATCCAGAGGTGGCACAACATTAGAATGTTAAGCGATACCTGGAAACCACTACATGCATGTCAGGGAGCTACCTCGAGAGTGACGTGGTCGGGATGGAACAGCAGCGCGTCGGCCAGCAGATGCAGCAGGCGCACGACGCCCGAGCTGCACAGCACGTGCAGCGCCGCCGCCTGCAGGCCGGGTGCGGCGGCGCGGCAGCACAGCCGCGCGCGCACGGAGCCGGCCCCGCCGCGCCACCACGCCGGCCTCACGGAGAACGGCGGCGCCAGCAGCCACCCGGAGCTCGTCAGACCCTGAACAAAGGAGATATTAATAAATGTTTTCCGCCCTTCCCCTCCACGAGATACAGACTAGCTTTACTGTCGGCAGATGCAAGCTGCGGCGAGCTGACATGCAAGAGTCAGAGTCAGAGTCAAATCGTTTATTTCTTTAGACTTACATAATTAATTTTGTTTTAAAAAACTATAAACCGACTTCAATTTTTACAGTTTTTTCATGAATTTTTTTGGATGCCATTGTCAGAACTGAACAAAATTAAAATGGGACCACACGAGAAGCACCAGCTTTCATATAAAAAAAGAATCATGCAAATCGGACCACCCAGTCAAAAGTTCTGAGGTAACAAACAAAAAAAAAGAAAAAAAAACAGGCGAATTGAGAACCTCCTCCTTTTTTTGAAGTCGGTTAAAAATAAGCACTTAGACAAGTAAAATTTTTACTATATAAACAAACAAGCGCTTACTGGTATGCACTTTTGCCACCAATTGCAGACGAAATCATCAATTTTTGGGTTATTTTAAGTTGGAAAACAGACGACATAAAATATAAAACATAAATGAAAGCAATTGTGTTATATCTAAAGTCTAACGATTTTCACATAAAGAATTTTCAAATACTTAAAATAGATCCTTTAATCTAACAATAAGGCGAGTACAAGTTATGAATTAATAAAATTATTTTATGTAATTTCTTATAACATTCCCTATGACTTAAGTATGGGTAAGCCTCCTACCTCCCCCTGATAAGCGCCTTGCTGGCTTATATCTCATGAAGGGTAATGCCCATAATCCCTACTGTGGGCATGCGGGTTGGGGATCGCAGTTTGGTGGTAGAATTATTCTGCAGGGGGTGCTGCTGCCCGCCCCCTGGTAGATATCCCTTAGTCGCCTTTTACAACACCCACAGCTCGCCAGCACCACACAGCTTACATCACAGCAGGGTAAAAGCACAATACATCTATTCCGTGCTATACACAATGTACGTCTTACGTCCAGGTCGAGCGAGTGCCAGGCGTCCTCGGTGAGCAAGAAGAAGGCGGCGTGCGGCGCGGCGCAGCGCAGGAGCACGGGCACGTCGTGCGGCGCGCCCAGCAGCCGCGCGCCCAGGTCCAGCACGTCCTGCCACGCGCCGCCGCCCGCCGGCCCACCAGAGAACATCGCCATCGCCGGCACCAGGACTGCGGATCACAAGAGAGCTTCGGCTGGTCACGTGTGACACTCACGCGATATCATATGCTTATAATTATATTTCTAGCTGTGAAAGGTGATTAAATCCCACGAGAACTTATGTGTGGGATAAACAGTAACCAATGTTTGATTGCAGGGTTAGGATTATCTGTACGCTAAATTTCAGCCCCAACCATTCAGCAGTTTTGGCGTGAAGAGGTAACAAACATCCATGCAATCTTTCATAGATATAATACTAGCTGCGCCCCGCGGCTTCTCACGTATTCTTTCTATGGACACGTTTAAAGGTGATTTCTATCCCACAGAAACTGATTTTTAGGTTAAAAATAGCCTTTGTTTGATTCCAGGATTAAAATTAACTTTAAGCAATATTTCAGCCTTATCCGTTCAGTAGTTTTGGCGTGAAGAGGTAGCAAACATCCATACAAACTTTCACAATTATAACATTAGTGTGATGTGATACATACAATACTGATTGCAGCAACGAAGGCGTCTATTGCATTAGCAATGGACGCCTTCACTGGTGACAAGAGAAGCTACCTGTTGATGGATTGTGAACTAACTGTCAAGTTTCGGTGCCTCCATGTATGCGCAGATGGGCACGCGCAGCGAGCGGCCCAGCGACACGTGCACGACCAGCTCGTCGCACAGCGCCATCTCATCGCGCGCCCTGCACACAATCATTGAATCACTGCATCAGTGCGTCATGCAAGGTTCCGTACCGAGGTGATGCACACAGGTAACACTCAGATGCAAGACATACCCAAGTGCTGGGCGTATCCCTTAAACCTGATCTGCACGCCAGGAAATACACTGTATTCTGTGTCGTGCAGATAGATTATACAGGGTGATTTTTTTAACTGGTAGTTGATAAATTACTATAATAAGCTATAGTGTAAGATGATAGACACGAAAACATTGCCATACCAATCTAACATGGTGTATGTACCAACTCTAGCTGTAATTAGAACTGAAGCTCATCAATGTACATACTTGCAATAAATGATTTTGACTTGACTTTGACTTTGATACACAAATCCGCTCCCATTGCAACCGCGAACCTTGCAAGTTGCAACTGTGACGTTCAGTCAGGTGGTCGCTGAGCTGCCTCGGCTGATACCTGAAGTGTATCTTGACGGTGACGTTGGCCCCCGAGGAGACGGTGAGGCCGCGCGCGGCGCACAGCTCCACGTCCAGCTCGCGGCGCGCCGGCGGCCGCAGCGACAGGCGGCACTCGAACTTGGACACGTTCACCAGCCGGATCACTCTCTGCACACATATTATAATATTATACGTTCACTTATTGCTTATCCAATTCACAACACTACAGTCTCGCAGAAATGACCACTGAAATATGTATATTCTTGGGAAAACGGTGGAGGGCAAGAATTGGAACTTTAGTATGTTTTAAAAGAAATGATCAGGTGTCTCACAAATTCTGTTTGTCCGACGGTGAAGTTGATGAAGTCGAGGTGACGCGGCACCGGCACTACGTACTCGGGCAGCGGCAGGGGGGCGGGCGCAGGCGGCGGGGCGCAGGGGGGCGCGCCCTCCAGTGCGCCCACGCTGAGACAGTGGACGGTATTAGGGGACGCTACAACTCTGCACTATGTGGATCGCAAAAACAGTTAGCCAATTCCTGTTTTGTAAAATAAGTCTATTCACATCTATGAAAATAATCAAGTGAAAAATTTTTGTGTAATACAGTTAAGTATGAAGTAGGTGGAGGAGGAGGTACCTATTGCTTTTCGTAATTCAGTTCTTATTGACGTATACACGTCCGTAACGCGAGTGATTGAGAACCCGTCAGTTCAACTCGAGCTATCTGTTCTAACGAGCTCGCGCCTCATCCGAAGTGACGCGGGCGGACAATGTACACAGCCTGTGGAATACCTCACGCTCTGCAGGCTGGCGACGGCCGCCGAGGTCAGCCGGCCGGGGGGGCGGGGCGCGGGGCGGGGGGCCGCGGCGGCGCCCCCCTCGCCCGACCAGCTCGTCAGGATGTTGCGCACCCACAGGCTCTGGCACCCCCTCGCGTCCTGCACTATGGACGGCATGAGATCCTGCCTGTCTAGAAGTACCTGAAAATCCAAAAATATTAAGGAAGTAATCTTTAAGATTAATGGTCTCAGGCGTTCAATGAGTCGTGCTTCGAATTTTCTACCGATTTTTGTAATGCTTAACTGCGCAGATATAAAGTAATTATAGAGAGTATCGCGCGGAAGCGGACCTGCCTCTGCCACGACGGAGAGTGGATCAGGTAACACAGGACTGACTCAAAATGTGTCTTAAATTGGTAGCAATAGGGAAGTCAGTTAAAAAAATTGAGGCAAGCGCGTTGCCTTACGCGCAGAGAGGTTCCATCGATAGACAACTGCTGTCCAACGAATAAGTTCGAAGCCGAATTTATATTGTTCCAGAATAATTTTGCTACTCAAATATTTTTCGTTACTCATACTCAGAAAGTAGATCGGAAGTTGCCTGGGAAGTGGGATGAAAGTCATACTTTTCGTCCGGACGAAAAGTTTTTACAAGTAGCTGTCACGTCACCATTAGGGCTTGCAAATATTCGAAAATTTTTGATATATGAATATTTTTCGGCTACTATTCGAATATTCGAATATTATTCGAATAATAGAATATTATATATAGACATTCACGTGAGCAACAGAGACGGATAGACAGAAGCGTCTCGTCAAATATGCGAACGCACTATGCAGTCGCGCGCGGCACTCCCGATTACACCCGAGTGTTTCCGAACCGTGTTCCAAACCCTTTAACTTTTACCTGAACAACTTAAACTTGTATTATCTTGTATGGATATACCGCGCGAACTTTTAAGTGGCCTTTTATCCACATCAGAATTTTGACTTTTTATTTAAATCGAATATTCGAATATTGCAATATCAATATTCGAATATTCGAAATGATTTAAAATTCGAATATTCGAATGCAAGCCCTAGTCACCATGCATTCAAACTTTCAATACAACCAACTAAATTATAGCGCGATGTAAAAAATAACCTAAAGTTAAGTAAATTCGTTACAATTTAGTTTCAACTATTTTTTTAAAATATTTAGTTCCTCAAACTATTATCGACCTCGCTACGCTCCGGCGGCGCCAAACTCCGTCTCGGGGCTAAATATGTTACCTTGTTCATCACTCCTTGGATAACAATGTACCATAGATGAATCTCGAGGTAACAATCTGTTCTTTTATTACAAAGACTGTCGTATAGCTGTTAACCCTAACAGCTATACGATCGCTATACGATCGGTTGTTTGACGATGGTGATATTAAATGTATACATTACCTACTTGGAAGTAATATTAAGTCTATTGTGATAATAGTAACCATGTCAGGTCCGCTAGCAGACGGGTGGTTCCCGGTGTGTGCGGGGGGTGCGGGGGGGTGCAGCGCGTGTACGTTGGGCAGGTGGGGGCGCGCCAGCCGCGCCGCGCGCCGCGCCCGCAGCGCGCCCTCGCGCTGCCGCAGCTCCGCTAGCTGCGCCTCGAAGGTCGCCACCTGCCACCCATCACAGTCATCATCCTCAACCTCAACCTTAACAGCCTATATTGATCGACTGCTGGATGCAGGCCTCCCCATGATACGCGCCTTATTGACGTTTATCTAATGGAGGTAATGCCCATAATCCCCACGCTGGGCATGTGGGTTGGAGATCGCAGTTCGGTGGTAGAATTATTCTGCAGGGGGCGCTGCTGCCCCATGGTGGATATCCCTTAGTCGCCTCTTACGACACCCACGGGAAGTGTTGGGTTGGTACAAATTCAAAGCCAGCACCACACAGCTTTCCGAGTCATCATCAGCCCCTTTCATTCTCCAGCATGTCGGCGGTTGCCTGCAGCGCTGACTTGGACATATCATTTTACGGTTGGGCGTTTGAAATTCACTGACCTGAACAGTGTAATGTGTACAGCCATGGGTGAAATTCATAAAAAATATTTTTGATATCTGTGCTGTATCATTATAACAAACACGCCGTGACATCATATTAAAGAGAAATTGTCTCTGCATCCTATAACTTTGTGCATTCATATCTCTGTATTCGCAAAAGTGAATTTTTTAATTTATTTTCGAATGTAAACTTTTTATTAATTCCACCCAACAACTCTGTTTTCTCGTCGATGCTTATATTTCGGCAGAACATGTACACTAGCGAGGAAAGGTGCGCTGGGCCTCTGCCGACTTGAGCCACGACAGAGACAAGACAGTCTTCGTGTTTTTTGTAAAGCAAAAGTCTGTCTTAAAACTGTCAAAACTCAAGTCTACGCTCAACTTTAGTCGCACAGCGGGTGCCTTCCTGTTCACAAACGAATCAAACCTACTAGAGCCTTTAAACGCTGTATTCTTATTACACCGTTCAATAAGACCCTTGGTCATTTCGCTCTGCTGCTCTATAACAATAAAAATAACGGGTAAATATATTGCAGATTAGGTAGGTACCTACTTTTTCCGCCTATACAAGGATACCGTTTGCCCAGAAAAATCAATACTACCCCCTTAGATGTCGCTCAACGCGGCGCCATGCCGACAGAGTCGTCAGACACAAGACATAAGCTTGGGACATTCCGCCCTCCAATAATCGGAACGCCGAGTTTCGAATCGCAGAGCTCGACACAGTTTGTTTTGGTTTATCTGGGAGAGATAAAACGGATTTTAATTTTGAAGCCAAATTGCTTTCATTAATCACAATTAGGCCCTGTCTGTAAAAAGATTCCGCATTTTCGGTAAATGAGTGGGCGCTGTGGGCGGCCCCGGTGCCCGAGTTATCGTCATTGAGGGGAATTTAAACGGTAAAAAGTGTAAAAACCCCCCCTATTTTGGTGAGTCCTACCTATAACTTCTAACTACTCTACCTCTAAATTTAACCTTCCTACTTATTTCTTATATTTATGTTTCTAGGATGAACCGAATATAGAATTAATGAGTATTGTGGCCAATGATCGTCTAGTTAGTGGTAGGACTCTACGTTGTGTTGTGGTAGTACCTGGGTTCTTTTAGGTGATAAAGACAAACGAACGAATACTAAAATTAACTAAATCCCTTACGTTTTCCGTATTATCTATTAATATATGTAAAATTTAATGATGTGAAGTATTTATGTGCTAATATTATATCATATCCGTATTAATGTAGTTGGAGTTCAGTTAAGTAGTTTCTTTTATTTTCTGTACTCGGATCATTAACAGTTGAGTAGTTTTGTAGATACTAAAGTAATCATTCTTCATTCTTTCTCACTGAATTTAAATTACGGCACAGGATAGAAGCCCCTCCTTCCGCTCCTACCAGTAGTTTCCGTCGCCTTACTGGATAACTTCCTCCGTATAAAGTCTACAAACTGATAGGCTAAACTATCAGTTTGTGACTAGGGGGCACATCACAAATAGTCATAGTCATAATGTTAGTCATCAGTCAGTCTGGGGACAAGAGGACTTTATTTTTTATCAAAATTCCTAAGTCTTGTTATGGTCAGTTATAATTTAATTGCATTCACAGGGAAATTTACTTTGTGATGTTTAATTCAAAACGTTCACTCTAATCAACTTTCACACTAAACAGTCTCAGTTCTCTAGTTATCTGCGGAACCTAACTCTACTAAGCTAATCTAGCCTAGTACCGAAAGGTCCCTATTTTCACACTCGGAGTGCATACAAAAGCTTCAATCCACAGCTCTTCATTCGGCTATTTCAAGGCTAATGCCTTCTATTCGTTATAGAATAGATAATGGACTTTAGGTCCTCTAGGAATTTATTCCCATAATTTATAAGGCCTCTTTACATAGAGATTATGCCCAAAAGTCTACAGCTTTTAATAGGTAATGAAATTATAAATTTCAGGTTTTCCTTATTAGGAATCATTTTAATAGAGGCCCTCTTTACATAGAGATTATGCCAAAAGTCTACAGCTTTTAAAAGTAATGAAATTCTAAATTTCAGGTTTTCCTTATTAGGAATTATTTTCATGATAGTAATGTAAAATATAATGATTCATCCAATCGAGATTATTTCTCATAGCTTATAAAGGCTTTTCCCACATTCGGAGATTATTGCCTAGGTGACGTTCGCACCAAGCTATAATTAGATTGATCAAAATATAAATGTCTCTCTACCGGAGACAACTGTAAATACAGTTAAAATTGTAATGTAAGTCATAGTCACACCTGAAACCAGAATACACTACTATGCTAGTTTTATTCAACTTTAATAATTAGTTAATTTGAACAATCTTATTATTATTAGATTAATCAAATCAATATATTGGACTTAGAGTCCTATAGGAATTAATTCCCATAATTTATCAGGCCTCTTTATCTAGAGATTTTGCCCAAAAGTCTACCGCTTTTAATAGAAATGAAATTCTAAATATTACTATAATAAATATTAGATCAATTAATCTCTTTCGTTAAAATAGAATATTTCCTGAAATAAATAGGGAAAGCACAGTGAAATTCAATAATCGCTCTTGAATATAACATTTCCTGTAAATCACACAATGAAAACATAAAACAGAAAACACAGTGAAATTCAATAGTCTTTCTTAAATATAAAATTTCCTGTAAAGATAATGAAAACATAAAGCAGAAATAAATTCAATAATTAATAAACACAACTCCTTCCATAAGAAACACTTTGAAAATACATTAAATAAAGAGTTAAAAAATACATTTGATTTAAGTCAGCATTATTATGTACTTTTATGTGGGTTATTTTAACCTTTGGTTCAGGTAACAGTATTCTGAAAGTAAATTAGAACTTGACAAATATCAGACGTATTTTTAGTAATAAAAACATGCGACTTAGCTTCTTCTGGATCCAGCTTTGGTACCTGAAACACTGACTCTACTCTACACTCAGTTGATTACTTGAGCTAGTGTCAAGAATCCCAACACCGACTCTATTTTAATCAATCAAATTAAAGGTAGGATAATATGTAATGGATTCAATGGAATTGAAGTAATATCAAAATTAACACAGACTTTATAGCTAACACTTATTAATCAACACTGATTTTATTCAATTACTTTGGTTTGACAAAAATACCGTTAATGCCCTTAACGTCAAAAGGTCGTCCTCTCTTTAGGGTCTCCAAAACCGAACTCCCGTATATCCTCCGTTCCTAATACCATCCCTTGGGCGTCGCCCGCGCATTCTTCGTTACACCTCCTAAATCGATTCTTCGATTCTTATTGGTCCTTGGTTTTTTTCATAGCTTGATTTAAACCTTGACCCTGCTCAAAACTATGCAATATTTATTTACTAGATGGCGTTAGTTGTATTTTAAACACTACTTGATATCATTATATGAATGTAATAAGCAGATAATAATAGATGTGTACAATTTATAGTCTCGAGCAAAGACTTCGCTAAATTATCATTGATTTAACACTAACATTCCATAATAATGGTTATTGTAATTTTCTCCTGAAATCGAATTCCCGATAGTTTAATGCTTTCTTTAATGGTAATTTATTTCATTATTCGTGATTATTGTTGTAATACCTATTTTTCATTTCACATAAAATTTTGTCGTTTATAAGGTCCAAATTTACCCTAATTATTTTAGACATTGTTGTTTATCGTTTTGAAGTGTTTAATTTTTTTTTTGCTTCAAGGAAGGTCTACGTTCCCACATTTGGCGTCTCACATTCCATAAAACCACTTGTCATAAATTGGTTCAAATAAAAAACTGGCGCCACAAAATATCTTATTGTATTTGTAAACGTACTTGAAAACCCATTAATGTCACGTTTAAGTATTTGGTGTTAAAATAGAGTGCTGTTAAAATATTAACGTTCCCAAAATATAAATAATTTCGAGTGTCGGATAACCAGCCCTGTTGTATTGAATTGCAGTGACTGTAAAAAATCTCATAAATAAGGTTATTTATTATAGTAGATAACACAAACTTGCATTCAAAAACCTCGTTGACTTATTCGATAACGATTTGTTAGGAACAAATCGACCTGTGAAAAGTTCTAATCGTTGATAGATATTTTTAATCTGTTATGGGATAAAAGTAGCAGTTTCAAATCCTGATATTTTAATCTGTTATTCTTACGAGTACTTAATTCAGTTTATATTTGCAAACAACAGGCTGATTATAATCTGACCTGTTACAATCGACCCCAAATCTTTATGGAAGTGACCCATATAATAACTGAAGTAAAGATTTCCTAAAAACTTTAAATTTGCAAATATAACTATTGCGTTTGCTAACTATTGTCTCTTTTTTTTTTTTTTTTTTTTTTCAAATATAATCTCAATATTATTAACTCTTAATCTGTGAAACTTGAATTCATACATATTATAGTGTAGTGTGTGTGTGTAGAACCAGATTCAAAATGATTGGTTTTAGATTAGTATAATAAGAAAATAATTTAAAACGTTAGACTGAAGATTAGCAAAATAACAATTAAATCAACATTGTTTTACCAAGCTCCTTAACAGAGTAAGTACAATTGACTTCGGTACCTCGGTTGTGAGTCGAGATAATTCCTAGTGAATAGTAAGCGAACGATTTCTTTGTGAACTTACATTATGTTTACGCACGAAATGCTCGTTAACTCCTGCACAATTGTCCGTTACCTGTATCTTAATTCGACTGATAACTCAATTTTGATTTACCCGGAACCAACTTATTTCAAATCTGGAATAATGTGTATAGTGTGCTCAGTTCGAACCTAACTTGTATAGTGTGAAATTTTATGAAGTCAGCCCCAGCTGCAATTTAGATCTCAGATTCATTAAAAGTCTCTGATATGATCTCTTAACCTAACACCAAAATTATACCTTCATAAAATTTATTTGTGGTGCATGTATGATTCAAACTTCATCAGATCGTCCCAGATTTTGAAATGTGATGACTCACTTGGGCCCTCCAACCTGATTCTAAAAATCTATTTACTACACATTCATACAAATTGTTCGCTCACTTCTCTTACACAAGCTAAAACTATGTCTCATAACTCACTCCGCATATACAATCAAATTCCTCAATCGTTTCATTCATTCTCCCAAGTGAACTAGCACACCATTTTAACCTGTGACACAGAGCTTAAGAAATTTATAATCCAAGTTATTTCAAACCAAACAAAGTAAAAGAAATGAAATTTTTCATCCCATAATTATCTTATAAGAGTATTCTACCCGCGGTTATTTTCTTAGTTTTTCACATTTTCATAACTGATTCTTATACGAAATTTATGTTCAATATTATTATAACTAAATATATGCTTTGAAAGAACTACAAACGCTCAACGACCCCTTAGCTTATGATTTATTACATTACTTATTACTCTATGATAATCATAAATTTTAACACATTATTATATCTTACTGAAATATCTAGTAATTGATCCGTTGTTTTTATCAAACTTACTTTAAAATCTCTATAACCTACTATTCAATTTAGTTTACTACAAAGGGTAATATCAATTAGCTTTGCTTAGCAATACGACTTAAATTATGTATTTGATGTTGCTTTTATGCTTGTCAAATTAAAATTTACTTACACTAATCCATAATTCCAAGTTTTGTCAAATAAAATTTACAAATAACCTAATCCTTTTCATATTGATTTAAACTATTTTAATATTTATCGTCGACCCCGGAGTCTATGTACTTAATATTTTCTAATAACAGTACAGTGCCATATGAGATGGACTCTATTAACACTCTAAATTCATCAATTCAAGAAATCTGAAGACCGACCCCAAAGTAACACTACGATTATGTATCAGTTACCAGGTTATACATAATACCACAGATTAGGTAAATGTTACTTTGTAACAATAATACCTACAAAATAGAACTTGAATCGTTTCTGAGAACCAGCTCCAAACAATATAGCTTTCTTAAGTTTTCACTGCTTATAATATATCGAATTCGCTAATATTATGTTTAAAATTTAATTTAGTTGAAAGTTAAATCTAAAATGTTTCTATATTATTTCGTTTGTCTTTTTATGCACCTTCCATTTCACGAGCAGCAAATTGTGCGAAAAATTTCGCACTTTAGATCTCTTAGCTTAATTCTACCTAAAGTAAACTTAATGTATAATAATATTACCTAGTTTATTTATAATCTACCTAAATATAATACTTATATACGACCCCTATTCTCTTAAACAGTAAACCTACATATTAAGCTGTAATAAAATGATTGATTATTCTACTTTACTTCCATTTAAATTTATTTAATAGACATAGAAAACATCCAGAACGCGCCGAACAAACATCCATCCCGAGGTGGGAATCGAACCCGCAACCTCCTCCGTCGCGGGTGGAACCACGACCACCATGCCACGGAGGTCGTCATATTGATGTTACACTGTATTGCATTGTACGGATTCGAACCGCACTTAATAAAAAAGCTACGCTAATGTTACTAAAATGAACAGCTTCTCTAAAACATATTTATTTTCTACTTTAACTATACAATAACATGCGACCCCCATTCTCTAAACACCAATATAATAAAACTAACAAGTCTAACTAACACAATAATTATGTTTATGATAAGTTGGATTGATCCCTATTCTATATCTAAGTTACTATATCCTGGTCACGGCACCAAATTGTAAAAACCCCCCCTATTTTGGTGAGTCCTACCTATAACTTCTAACTACTCTACCTCTAAATTTAACCTTCCTACTTATTTCTTATATTTATGTTTCTAGGATGAACCGAATATAGAATTAATGAGTATTGTGGCCAATGATCGTCTAGTTAGTGGTAGGACTCTACGTTGTGTTGTGGTAGTACCTGGGTTCTTTTAGGTGATAAAGACAAACGAACGAATACTAAAATTAACTAAATCCCTTACGTTTTCCGTATTATCTATTAATATATGTAAAATTTAATGATGTGAAGTATTTATGTGCTAATATTATATCATATCCGTATTAATGTAGTTGGAGTTCAGTTAAGTAGTTTCTTTTATTTTCTGTACTCGGATCATTAACAGTTGAGTAGTTTTGTAGATACTAAAGTAATCATTCTTCATTCTTTCTCACTGAATTTAAATTACGGCACAGGATAGAAGCCCCTCCTTCCGCTCCTACCAGTAGTTTCCGTCGCCTTACTGGATAACTTCCTCCGTATAAAGTCTACAAACTGATAGGCTAAACTATCAGTTTGTGACTAGGGGGCACATCACAAATAGTCATAGTCATAATGTTAGTCATCAGTCAGTCTGGGGACAAGAGGACTTTATTTTTTATCAAAATTCCTAAGTCTTGTTATGGTCAGTTATAATTTAATTGCATTCACAGGGAAATTTACTTTGTGATGTTTAATTCAAAACGTTCACTCTAATCAACTTTCACACTAAACAGTCTCAGTTCTCTAGTTATCTGCGGAACCTAACTCTACTAAGCTAATCTAGCCTAGTACCGAAAGGTCCCTATTTTCACACTCGGAGTGCATACAAAAGCTTCAATCCACAGCTCTTCATTCGGCTATTTCAAGGCTAATGCCTTCTATTCGTTATAGAATAGATAATGGACTTTAGGTCCTCTAGGAATTTATTCCCATAATTTATAAGGCCTCTTTACATAGAGATTATGCCCAAAAGTCTACAGCTTTTAATAGGTAATGAAATTATAAATTTCAGGTTTTCCTTATTAGGAATCATTTTAATAGAGGCCCTCTTTACATAGAGATTATGCCAAAAGTCTACAGCTTTTAAAAGTAATGAAATTCTAAATTTCAGGTTTTCCTTATTAGGAATTATTTTCATGATAGTAATGTAAAATATAATGATTCATCCAATCGAGATTATTTCTCATAGCTTATTAAGGCTTTTCCCACATTCGGAGATTATTGCCTAGGTGACGTTCGCACCAAGCTATAATTAGATTGATCAAAATATAAATGTCTCTCTACCGGAGACAACTGTAAATACAGTTAAAATTGTAATGTAAGTCATAGTCACACCTGAAACCAGAATACACTACTATGCTAGTTTTATTCAACTTTAATAATTAGTTAATTTGAACAATCTTATTATTATTAGATTAATCAAATCAATATATTGGACTTAGAGTCCTATAGGAATTAATTCCCATAATTTATCAGGCCTCTTTATCTAGAGATTTTGCCCAAAAGTCTACCGCTTTTAATAGAAATTGAAATTCTAAATATTACTATAATAAATATTAGATCAATTAATCTCTTTCGTTAAAATAGAATATTTCCTGAAATAAATAGGGAAAGCACAGTGAAATTCAATAATCGCTCTTGAATATAACATTTCCTGTAAATCACACAATGAAAACATAAAACAGAAAACACAGTGAAATTCAATAGTCTTTCTTAAATATAAAATTTCCTGTAAAGATAATGAAAACATAAAGCAGAAATAAATTCAATAATTAATAAACACAACTCCTTCCATAAGAAACACTTTGAAAATACATTAAATAAAGAGTTAAAAAATACATTTGATTTAAGTCAGCATTATTATGTACTTTTATGTGGGTTATTTTAACCTTTGGTTCAGGTAACAGTATTCTGAAAGTAAATTAGAACTTGACAAATATCAGACGTATTTTTAGTAATAAAAACATGCGACTTAGCTTCTTCTGGATCCAGCTTTGGTACCTGAAACACTGACTCTACTCTACACTCAGTTGATTACTTGAGCTAGTGTCAAGAATCCCAACACCGACTCTATTTTAATCAATCAAATTAAAGGTAGGATAATATGTAATGGATTCAATGGAATTGAAGTAATATCAAAATTAACACAGACTTTATAGCTAACACTTATTAATCAACACTGATTTTATTCAATTACTTTGGTTTGACAAAAATACCGTTAATGCCCTTAACGTCAAAAGGTCGTCCTCTCTTTAGGGTCTCCAAAACCGAACTCCCGTATATCCTCCGTTCCTAATACCATCCCTTGGGCGTCGCCCGCGCATTCTTCGTTACACCTCCTAAATCGATTCTTCGATTCTTATTGGTCCTTGGTTTTTTTCATAGCTTGATTTAAACCTTGACCCTGCTCAAAACTATGCAATATTTATTTACTAGATGGCGTTAGTTGTATTTTAAACACTACTTGATATCATTATATGAATGTAATAAGCAGATAATAATAGATGTGTACAATTTATAGTCTCGAGCAAAGACTTCGCTAAATTATCATTGATTTAACACTAACATTCCATAATAATGGTTATTGTAATTTTCTCCTGAAATCGAATTCCCGATAGTTTAATGCTTTCTTTAATGGTAATTTATTTCATTATTCGTGATTATTGTTGTAATACCTATTTTTCATTTCACATAAAATTTTGTCGTTTATAAGGTCCAAATTTACCCTAATTATTTTAGACATTGTTGTTTATCGTTTTGAAGTGTTTAATTTTTTTTTTGCTTCAAGGAAGGTCTACGTTCCCACATTTGGCGTCTCACATTCCATAAAACCACTTGTCATAAATTGGTTCAAATAAAAAACTGGCGCCACAAAATATCTTATTGTATTTGTAAACGTACTTGAAAACCCATTAATGTCACGTTTAAGTATTTGGTGTTAAAATAGAGTGCTGTTAAAATATTAACGTTCCCAAAATATAAATAATTTCGAGTGTCGGATAACCAGCCCTGTTGTATTGAATTGCAGTGACTGTAAAAAATCTCATAAATAAGGTTATTTATTATAGTAGATAACACAAACTTGCATTCAAAAACCTCGTTGACTTATTCGATAACGATTTGTTAGGAACAAATCGACCTGTGAAAAGTTCTAATCGTTGATAGATATTTTTAATCTGTTATGGGATAAAAGTAGCAGTTTCAAATCCTGATATTTTAATCTGTTATTCTTACGAGTACTTAATTCAGTTTATATTTGCAAACAACAGGCTGATTATAATCTGACCTGTTACAAAAGTTCAAGTGAATTAAGAGCTAAACGATATCACAGCTGAAATTTAATGCTTTTTAGCGAATAAAACTCGATCGGTGAGTACCTTTAGGCCCTATAACTAAGCCTCCGCCTGTCTGTCCGTCTGTCTGCATCTGCAGGCTGTCTCATGAACCGTAATAGGTAGACAGTTGAAATCACACTATCACACTTATATTATAAATGCCAAAGTTTGTATGGATGTATGGATGGATGTTTGTCTTACTTTTACTTCTTCACGCCAAAACTACTGAACGCATCTGAGTGAAATTTTGCATACAGGTAATTCTAATCCTCGAAATCCACTTTAAACCCATAAATCAGTTTCCATGGTATGAAAATCACCTTTTAACGTTTCCATAGGAAAAACTCGTGAAAAGCCGCGGGGCGCAGCTAGTTTTCTAATAAATAAATAATGATGGACAATCCACACAGCACTATGAAAGTAAAATCCAGCTGCAGATAATGCTGACGATGACGGGACGTTCATTAGTCCACTCCACGTCTGTTATGGTTAAATATGAATAATAAGTCCTCCAACTGTTAGTTTACAACTGATTTATTTATTAGGTTAAAGTTTATTTTTGAAAATTATGCTTTCATATATAAATTTTAACCTACGGAAGATAGGAGTCACGTTTGATACGTGACACATCCTCACGTAGATATTGGTAAGCTGTAATAACATAGGAAGTTGATGACAACAGCCTGAATAACACATTGTAGGTACCTTGTACATCTTGGCCTCTAGAAAAGGTGAAAATAATGTAATGTGTAAGTACTGTACAACACAAGAAGTAGGTAAGAATCTAGACACAATAAGGATCCTTCCCTTATACTGAACACTACATTGTACTTCGTACAACGTCCACACCACGTTGAGTACTGATCACCGAAATTAAGCAACTTCGGGCGCGGTCATTACTCGGTGGGTCTGTTAGCTTTTTCTTTCATCCATCAAAAATCACTTTTTAAGGTTTCTTTTAGGTTTGTACGATAATACGGAACCCTTCGTGCGTAAATTTGTTTATTATAAAATATAATGATGGTTATTTTTTCTTGGATAAAAGTTTATTTCGGTTCTCGTATCGTTTGAATCGGGGTCACAAATTGAAAATTCCTGGACCACTGGGCTTTATTTAAATAAGATTCAATAACATTGTACACTCAAGCATTAAATGATTCCTACTTTTACTGAATCAGTCGATCGCTCGCCTAAAATAATGAATAAGAATGTAGGCAGCGCAGTTAGTAGGTAGGTACGTCCGTCGAGTCGACACTTGGGGAGTTTTATTCAGTTCTAATAACTTCTCAAAGTTCATGGAGATCAGGCATTGAAAAGGCACATTAAGTTAAAAAGTTCTTAATTAGGTATCTAACGACTTGATTCCTACTGTAGATTAAGACGCAAGCTGAGGGCAGAAACTTCATCTTTTATTTCTTTACAGTTACAAAATAAGTTTTATGTCACAACTTAGCACAGTGCACATACAGTATACTTTTATCGACTAACTACCTTCCGCTCGCGGCTGCGCATGCTTTTTTCGGGATTTGATACCAAAAAAGAAATACCTGTTAAAAGGTATACCTGTAATGTTAATCCAGCTCTAGAACTACATCTATTCAAGTTCCAGGTCGATTCGTTGAGTTTTCCCGGAGTGAAGAGGTAACAAAGTAATAATTCAAACATTTTAATAATTAAAGTGTGTTGCGATACCATTTAATCTATAGGTAAGAAGTGAGTAAGTACAATACTCAAATATATCTTTCATGTTTTTCAGATTTTATTGAAAGAAATTATTTTAAGATATCTAAGACTAGTATCGCTGTGAGCAGATGCACCCTGCGATACTTTTATAACTTATATTGGGCTGACAAAGATTTTCGTTTAACGTACCTACCTAGTCATTTTACTATAATGACTTTCGTAGTTTGACGAATTTATTATGAATGTAAGCAGGTTGACAACGAACCTTGTTTGTGTTGGAAGAACGCCAACGTGTTTTTTGATGTTCATGTGGTTCTTCCAACACAAATAAGGTTTATAGCTAGCCCGCTTACATTCATGATGAGTTCTAGTCATTTTTGCACCATACCTAATGTGACAATTTATGTGAAACCTGAGTGAAAAATGTTCAAAATTGTCTCAAGATTAGTACCTATTAGTTAAAGTGTTGTTATACATACATATAACTGGCCATCAAATTTCATCCCAATCACAGGTAAGTGATCGGGATGAAATTAACCCATGATTATTGAGTTATTTATATGGTTATTAGCGTGGCAAGATTTCACCGAGTCGCGTCGGCGGCAGGTATCGAGACCAAAACCGAAGCTATTATTAGAAATAAACACTTTCCATAATTCCAATCGGTAGTCCCTCTACGTTTTGTTGTTGTCGAATCTGAAGGCAGTTCAATAGGGATCAGCGGAATTTCCTCGAATGAGCGCGCGCGGCCCCGGCTCTATTGAAAGGTATCGAGGAATTACTCCTCCGTCGGGGCTCCGTCGTCGGTCGGGAGGGGTGTAATCCCACCGCGGCGTGCTGTCACCGCATTCTTGTCACACGAAAATAGATGCCAATGGTTCTTTCTTCGCAAATAATGTCAGATCAATCATTAAGGTGTCGTTAGCACGTCGCGGAGGGACATTAGTCTCTATCGTGCGTTCACTAAGCGCGGGAGACGTCGTTACTCATCCATAATGCGGTGGTTGAGTGGAGACGCCATAAAGAGCTGGGCACGCAATAACACGCTGATAAATATTAGTAACGACGACAGCCGGAGGCGGGAGGGGGCCGGGGGACGCAGGCTGCGGAAACAAGATACTAGGACACCACATTAACCTTTAGGCGGTTCCAGGTCAAGGTCGGCTCTTCTCGCCCTACACCCGAGCCGAGGTGCGGCGGAGTTATTAATAAAACATTTCCAATACACTTGACAGTCTACTACGATTGGAGTCAATTAGTGTACCTCTAGATTCGTCTGATTAAGTTAACTATTTCGTGCCACGAAGGTAAAATACAAAGACACAAAGAAACCAATAAACCCTAGAAGTAATAAATTCGAGGCACGAGTCTAGTCACCCTTTCAACAAATCAGGCGTCGCTTGCAGCTCGGCTGGAATAGTAATGATACAAGTAGACCATCGGCCCGCGTCGGACCTGTGCGCGGAAAGCACAGGAAAGTTACCAACTATGTCCCTCTTACCAAAGATTTAACCCGTATCTTACAACATGGGCCGCCGTGTAAGATGACATTGTGGATGACCCATCGTCGATGTGTTCTATACGCCGAAAGCATTAAACAGCAAGCGCTCGCATTTTAAACCAAAAAATCTAACGTCTATGTACTTGTGCTTATTACCGGAAAACGCTAGTAACGTGATATCTACCATGATTTGCTGTTTTTCATACGTCGGCACAGTTTCAGTTGCATACACAATGAACTCGAAATGACTGAAGTCACTGCGAGTAAGTTTCGATTGTCAGCTATACTCGTACCAATCTAATTATAAATGATTAATAACTTTAATGTCAATAAAATAAACATGGTACCTACTCAACTCAGTTTATACAACTTTTATCTCTATGAGAGTAATCTTGTTTTATGTATATCTTGTATGTCTTTCTTTCTTTTGTCTCTTGGTAAATTCTTTGTCCATGTATCCTACTCGAAATTGTAAATCACTCAACCGGGCTCTACCTGCGAACCAACGTAGCATTGGGCGTAGCCAAGTGCTACACATGCTGAGGTGTAAACCCTTTTTTATCTTATTAATATAAAATCTTTGTATAGCTACCTAATTTGAATTTCTATTATTAGTACCTTTCTAGTCTGTAAGTTTGTCTACACAAGAAACAATATATTAGGTCCTTACATATGAAATTGGCGTTTTGTATGGGAGGAACAAAAAGTCGAATATTTTTTAATATAATATAATTAATTAATCAAAGTATGAACCATTATTTTCTATGCACTTTTGCCATCTTATAGGTAGTTCATTGATCCCTTTACTAAAAAAACCAGTCGGACGGGAATCAATAAAATCTTTGAAGGCGATTTGGACTGCCCCATCGGAGTTGAATTTTTTCCCTTGCAAGAAGTTATCCAAATTTCGAAAAAAATGGTAATCTGTTGGAGCAAGGTCCGGGGAGTACGGAGGATGTCTTAGACTTTCCAATTGAAGCTCTTCTAATTTAGTAGCCGTCTGTTTCGCAGTGTGTGGTCTAGCGTTGTCGTGAAGCAGCAGTGGCGTGGAGCGATTGACCAGCCTAGGTTGTTTAGCCGCTAGCTTTTCCATCATGGTTTGCAATTGCTGACAATAGACATCAGCCGTAATAGTCTGGCCAGATTTGAGAAAACTGTAATGAACAATACCGGCACTAGTCCACCAAACGCTGACAAGTAACTTTTTTGGGGTTAATTTTCGCTTGGGGCAGGATTTGGCTGGCTGGCCAGGATCCAACCATTGCGCTGAGCGCTTCCGATTATCGAAAAGAACCCATTTTTCATCACAGGTAATGATTCGGTTTAAAATACCTTCATTATTGTGCCGGTTTAGTAATGTAACGCAGCAGTCGACGCGCGTTTGCCGGTTTGCTTCAGTCAATTCGTGAGGTACCCACCTTTCAAGCTTTTTAATCTTCCCAATTTGCTTCAAGTGAATTAAAACAGTTTTATCACTAACATCACAGCCTGCAGCTAACTCGGACGTGGTTTGCGATGGATCCGCTTCCACAATAGCCTTCAACTCTTCATTATCAACTTGAGTCTCAGGCCGTCCACGGGGCTTGTTCTGCAGGTCGAAATTTCCAAAACGAAAACGTTGGAACCAAAAACGAACTGTGTTTTCTTTTGCAACATGACCGCCATACAGATCATTCACCTTCGAGTTGTTTCCGCAGCACTAGTGCCACGGCGGAACTCGTACTCGTAAATAATGCGATATTTTAAGTTTTCCATTTTGTAAAATGAGTGACGCAAACAGAAAAAAACAGAAGAAAAAAAACAAATGAATGACGATCATCGAAGCACAAATATGAGTATGAGTCTATAGCTGTACAAATTTGAATTTGGAATTCCTTACCAAAGAGGAGAAATTTGTGATTAAAGTGGCCAGTACGAAAAACGCCAATTTCATATGTAAGGACCTAATATTTATTTTTACCCATTAGGTATAAATGGGTATACATAAATATTTTTTTTCTTTCTTTCCAATCAGTGTGAGCGCAATCCTGCGTAAAGAAGCCTTCTGCAAGATTTGGATCGAGAGAGCTCCATTTAGATCCAATTCACTTCAGTTTCATAATCACAGGCTACATAATAGAATATTACATCCGTACCCAAATATTGAACGCGCCAAGTGCTGGAATCTTCCAGTGGAAATTGAAAACGCTTAATGGATCCTCAAGTCAAATTCAGACTTGATAATCTTATTCTAAGTGTTGGTTTAAATACCTATTGTGCAGGTGGGGAGTCTCTTGTTACTATCAATGAGTAGTCGCTCTGCAAGAACCGCGTCGTGAACAATGAAATAACTCATTACTCCGCGCGGTCGGTCTGTCGTATCTCGTTGATAACGCTATTATCATGCATGCTCTCGCCATAAAACTGCTCATGCATAATTCATCCAATAGAGAGCAGCCATTTGCTAGATGAACTATTATAAGCCGTCTTTTGCCCGCGTTTTCGCTTCACATGTAAAAATCAGGTTACACTCGCCCGCGATAAACGAACGTGCCAGAACATGTAAAAGACGCATTTTTATGAAAGATTTTCCGTTGAAAAGCGACGTATTAGTCACGTATTGTGTGACGCCCCCGCGAAGTAATCTCACTGCGATGTAACTTGTTTTAGGAGCCTTGGTTCTAAGAATAAACAATAATTATCTTTGATGTTCTAGATACCGACCGAAGAGCCCCGCATCGGGTGATTAAGAGGAGAAGGGCCTGTTGATACCACGCTTTAATGATTGGCAGTGTCTGGAGCTAGGTATATTTTTGTTAAGAAAACGATGTTGTACGGATATTAGAACTATGTCTGACTTATGCTACGGCCACATTACAAGGTGAAGATTCGTCTTCGCGTTGTCGCGATAAAACTTCTTGTTATTCTACGACGAAGTGGACATTGGAAAAAAATCTTCGCAACGTCGTGATAATTCATTTATACGGAAAAAAATTGAAGAGGCGGTTGCGCTTATGGCCGCAAACAATTATTTATTACATTTTTATATAAAAAACCATAGAAAAAAGTGAAATATAAGACGATGGTCGATGTTATCTATATACAAAAATCGGACACAGCTTGTACCTACACCTACACCTACTTCTATCATCATCACATTAATCATGTACCTTGTGTGTGGTACGTGGTACACCGCTCGACGTCTCACTGTCAACAAAGCGCGCTAAGTGTAGCCAATCGCACGAACTTTTATCGCGACAAAACCCTTTGATGTCCACCAATTTACCGACAGTGCGTCGCGAAGTGCATTTGTTGTCGCGATGATGATTCGCGATACGACGACTTGCTTGGCCAGACTTATCGTGACAGCGTAAATCTTGCTTTATGACGATAGTCTGGCCGCAGCATTAGGAGTTGCTGGTTTAGCAACACTCACTACACTATGTAGGTCCAGTAGTTGTTGAACCTTCGCAATGTACACTCGTACACTCGCAGACACGCGGTCGCGCGGCGCTGAGAGAGTGCAGGTGAGGGGAACGTCGATATCCGTCTGAACTTAGTCCAGTAGGCCATGCACATGCACAAGGATTGTTATTTAGGGCAGAATAGACAAAACTGGCTTCGCAGTCATACATGGCGTAAATTATTGAAGTTGAAGGAATATAATAAAAAATACTATAATGAGTACCAAGTCAATATATATATGAATACTTGTTGTATACTCATTAAAACATCAATAGTTTCAAAATCAACCGTCAATTATTGGGAGTATCAATAATTAAGTTAGTAGAAATATATAAACTCGCTGTACCCACAACTAGGCTTTATAAAACTAATGTATTTTTTGAAGGGCAATGTATACGTTTTTACAACCTTTGAGCTGCAAAACTTATCAATAAATAAATTCAAACAATCAAAACCTTGCTGTGTAAAAAGGCTTACTTTATAGTAATTAATTATCTAGAGGATAAAAAAGCTAAGGACGGATTTTGCTCCAACTCGAAACATAACAACTAGCACAGACTAAAGGTTTCTTCCTCGTTTCTATACTTTAGTCTACATACCGAAGCGACCGAAATCAAAAATACCACTTTATTTCCCTTTCAGTGTATTTTTTAAATATATTTTGAGTTTTGAATGAATTTAAAATATTCTTCCACCACAGTGGTTGGTGGTCGGTTAGAGTGTTGTGTGTTAATGTTTTACGCATTTGATGGCAAAGACACGTAATTTTTTTCTACTCTTCTTTATACAGGACTCGCTCCAGGGCATGTTCCCGTCCCCGTCCTATAGGTAGTCCCCGCAGGTAGTCCAGTAGAACAGTGGTCGGTACTCACCCAGGGCTTGCCCCGCGGCACGTCCCCCCTCGCCCCGTCCTCGTTCCCCGCGCCGCGCCCCCACCAGCGGAGGCAGGTAGTACAGTAGAACAGTGGTCGGTACTCACCCAGGGCTCGCCCGGCGGCCCGTCCCCCCTCGTCCCGTCCTCGTCCCCCGCGCCGCGCGCCCAACAGCGGAGGCAGGTAGTACAGTAGAACAGTGGTCGGTACTCACCCAGGGCTCGCCCGGCGGCCCGTCCCCCCTCGTCCCGTCCTCGTCCCCCGCGCCGCGCGCCCCACGCCGCGCGCCCACCAGCGGAGGCAGGTAGTACAGTAGAACAGTGGTCGGTACTCACCCAGGGCTCGCCCGGCGGCCCGTCCCCCCTCGTCCCGTCCTCGTCCCCCGTGCCGCGCGCCCCGCGCCGCGCCCCCACCAGCGGAGGCAGGTAGTACACTAGAACAGTGGTCGGCACTCACCCAGGGCTCGCCCAGCGGCCCGTCCCCCCTCGTCCCGTCCTCGTCCCCCGCGCCGCGCGCCCCGCGCTGCGCCCCGCGCCGCGCCCCCACCAGTGGAGGCAGGTAGTACACTAGAACAGTGGTCGGTACTCACCCAGGGCTCCCCCCGCGGCCCGCCCCCCCTCGTCCCGTCCTCGTCCCCCGCACCCCGCGCCCCGCGCCGCGCCCCCACCAGCGGAGGCAGGTAGTCCAGCTCCCGGAACGCCTCCCGCAGCACGGCCCGCACGTCCGTGCACAGCGCTCCTCTGGAAACCATACAACGTCAAGTTTTTATGCAGACTCAAACGAAGCCGAAAGGGAAGAAATTGTGGACCACGAGGGGATTCACTTTAGTTTCTATTTGTTTTAACATTTAATAAAAAAAAATGCAATACATTAATGTTCTTGATTTATTAATGAATTAAGAAAATTGTGACTACTAAGAAACTCGCAAATTTCGGCTCCACATTGTTTGTGTCAACAATCATTCGAAGAATTCTCCTTCCAAGATTTTGTATGTATATTTCGATGTGGTCTTTCGATCCCAATGTGCCCAAACTTTAACTTTACCACCTCCGTATTTTGGGCTCTCTCGCTGCTGCCATATTAAAAAAATATATATTCTGGCTCATTTTACGATAAAAACATTAAACAACAGAGAATTTACACACACTTACGCGTGGTCCCCACTCGAGAACCTTTAGATACGCCTTTAAGAATCAAGGAGCTATCGCAATGAAGTATTATAATAAGTTACTTGCTGAAGATTACGTATCTCATTAGAAACCAGAGATACCGTATCATATCTCCCTGTCTAAATCTAGGCTGGCCACTTGTCGTGTGTGGGTGCTGGCTCCAATAAACGTTTTCATCAAAATAAGCTCACATTTCCTAAAGAAATAAGGCTCATTATTCAAATCATTATTGTTTACTTTGTAGACAAAGTGTAGTCTCGAGGCTTTCAGAGCGTCATGTTCGCGACGCACAGAGAAACTTGGCTCTAACGGCTGCCCCAAAGCGAAACTAACTAAAAATTTGCAGGAAGCAGGGCAGAGCCCATAACTGCTCATAACTTAACCGTACAATAAAGATAACTAAGCCTAGAAATTGGGGTGTTTAAGAGCTTACTGGTCATTTGGTTAATTCGACGGAGCGAATTCGCTTACGCAGCACATCATTAGCTAAAGAATGGACCTAGAGAACAAACGGTCCCTTACGGCTTCTCCGGGATCAGGGGCAGATTGTCCGCCATCACGATTGATTATCTTCTAAAAGCTTTCAGATCTCGTCTTGATTAATAATATAAACCATGTTTACTCAAAAACGATTCAATGTTTGCATAGTACAACGCACGTGCAAGTCAAGTCACATAATGACTTTTGTAAGACATTTCATTTGACAAGTTTCTAAAATGAGGCCTGAGCATCGATAAAAAAATCTTGTCTTTATGATTTTAGCATAGAGTTTATATAGTACATACAAACTCGATGGATTTTAGATTAAAGTTCCCGATCGAAGGGCCAGAGGCATAGAGTTTATATAGGCCTGAGGTATTTTAAAAAGATTTTGTGAAAAAGTTCTAAAAGCTTTATAAAAAGTTTCAATATGATCGTGAAAGGTCCATTAGAGTGAATTTTGTAAAAAAAAGCAGAGTAAAAGCCTGCAAATCGCTAATAAAAGCTTATGCGAGATTTTTATAAGCGGAGAAAGGCATTTCTCTTCATTATGATTTTAAAATAAAGCTCAGCTACCGGCCGCCCGCCGCCGACCGCCGCCGCCCGCCGCCGCCCGCCGCCGCTCGCCGCCGCCCGGCGATAGGTGTTCAAATTAAATTGTTGAGTACAAATTGGAATACAAATAATAATCGGGGTTGATAGGATTTTATATCTTCGACGTCGAGTAAACGTGTTGCTTGATTGGTTCGTTTGTTGCGTGTCCCGCGTCCCGCGCTTCGCTGGGCACCGACTCCGACTCGCTCAGCGTGTTCAACGCTTATATCGATTTGTAAGTAAATACAATGTCAATTTTTGTAAACTGAAATGTAAAGTGCTGTTTTGTATTCTCATAATTTTAAAAGCTTTTTTTTACTTGCAATGCATGTAGGTATATAGTTTGTTCGGGTGGAATCTTGCAACTCAATTTTGAAGCAGATAATATATTCAACCGATTGAGCTGAAATTTTGTACTTACTACTACCTACTTATGTAAGTTCTATATAATGATATATGGTCTGATGATGGAGACAGAAGGTGGCCATAGAAACTTCTAAACGAAAAAACTTAACCCCGTCGAGTTTGATTTCGTTGGATTTGTCTTTTCAAGCACTTTAATATGTTACCGAAAAAGCCTTTCTTGTTTTTAAAAATGATTTTAAAATATTAAAACTTATTTAGGTTCACCTCTTTATATTAAAGCATTCACTGCGACCCGTCGAGGGAATAAACTCTATATTTTCAGAAATCTAACAGAACCCTGAAACAGAGAAGATAAAGCAAAGAGTGCGCCGGCGAGATTGTTGCCTGAAGCCGACGACCGAGACACTCGTCTTATTGCCTGGCGACCGCTTCTTACAGCACAGCTTAGGGTACATATACATATACACGTTGCTAGCTACACTCGTCAACTGCACGCAACGGAAAAGGAAAACACATTTACTGTGAGTTCGAGAAATATTAGTGAATACAGAGAGAACAAGTTGGTTGCTTTTTTACACCTTATACGAAGGAATAAGAAAAACTTTTTCAATCATTTTCGTCGAAACGTCGACTGCAATCGGTGACTGCTGCTGTCGTCGCCTGCAGTCTACGTCCGTGGATATGAAACGTGCCGTCCGTGTATAAGAGCCCTTATTGAGACTCATCTTATGTACACTGGAATGTAATTATAGTTGAATTGTAAACTTGTGAAATGGTTATATAGTAGCTTTGAAATTTGAATCAAAGGTAACGGCACAGAATACCTGTCAGTACTGTAACATCTGAGACGTTTCTTCAATTTAATCAAAGCTAAGTAAGTACCTCCATGTACAATACAAACCGATTGATTCTAAGTGCCCTGGATACTTCAAGAGAACTTCCAGTTTCTATGGCAACTACTCAGGTAATGAGTATTGGAGAGATAGATGGTTGCTCCGTAGTTATTGGTTACCCCTTAACTACGGGCAACCACTAACGGGACTCGTGGCCGTGGCCCGGGAGTAGGTGTCGGCAGTCAGGTAATCCGAAGAATAGAGTTCGGGATAAAAAAAATATATTCTATTAATAAGTTAGTTTATCAGAAGATATTGGACATTGTTATTATATTTTTTTGTCAATCTAACAAAGTTGGTCAAGGTTTGGGAGCGGGGGCTAGCAAGGTGTTACGTCATGAAGAACTTTAACAGGCCATATCTTCATATATATTTTATAATCGACAAAATAAAAAATACGTGTCCATACGTATCTGGTAACAGGGAACGTATGGACAGGAAACCACACAGACCCCATTAACGAAATCAGGAATTAGCTCTACCGCGAATTCAGTAGATTCGCTTACATCACTCTATCATACTAAGTTTGGATGTACCATTCGATGGATGGATGTTTGTGACCTCTTCACACCAAAAATACTGAACGGATTGGGCTGAAATGTTGCATACAGGCAATTCGAATCTTGGAATCAAACTACTTTTTATCCCATATATCAGGTTTTGTGGGATAGAAATCACCTTTAAACGTTTCCATAGGAACAAAGCGTGCGAAGCCGCGGGGCGCAACTAGTAAGCTAATATTAAAAGAGTATCTTGGTGTTACAATGTCGGTGTAGCGTTACAATATTAGTAAAAGGCGAAAGGTGTACGTGTTGAAGGGAAACCAGAGTAAGTACAATATTAATGGGAAGGATTGCTCCTCGTAGTTTCTCAGCGGATGAGACTTCTTGTTGGATGAGCAGGGGACATTAACGAGGAGCAGCCATAGCATCCTCACTTCGTTCTATCTCACAACAAAAACAAATAGTACACCACAGTGAATATGTTAACATTAATCCTTTTGTACTGCGGCATTCCGGATAAAAGCGGGATGTTTTAACTCATTAATTAAACACACGAACATGTTTTGTGCTAAAACCCTTACCGTCATAATTAACAAAAACAGGACGCCGCCCCAGAAACCATAACCCGCACAAATAGGGGCATATTCCAGTTTTTAATAAATCCAGTTTTTAAAAAGTCATTCCAATTTGAACTGTACTTTAAAAAAATCATTCCAGTTTTCCTTTATAACCTCGTATAAAGGAAATCTGTTTTTTTTTTTATTTTACTTTCTTTACTTTGCTTTATGTATTGTAAACGTAATAAAATACAGTTATTGATTTCTATTACTTACTAGAAACCTAATTTTAAGGAATAGACACTTAAATCACATTTGTTTTTAGAGCTCGTTGTGACGTCACAGGACAATCGCCCAATGACGACAGCTACTAATGCCATACTCGTACATCCAAGTTCAAAGTATTACAAAGCAGTAGAAAGTTGTCCGGCCCGGCTGTCGTCGCCGGGCCGTCATATATACAAGGCGGGCAGGGTGGCAGCAGAGGGGCGGCGGCGGGGCGGCGGCGTGGCGGGGCGGCGGCGTGGCGGCGGCGACGAGCATGCCATAAATCAGCCCGCACCAACTTTATTGGCACCGCGACGTCCGCGACGCGACGGCGGCGACGGGCGGCGTCCGGCGGCGGATGTTGTTCAATGCATTATTCTTTGACAACTTACAGGCAATATGAGAATATCCATTTTATACATTTCGTTGCTCAAAATTCTCAGACCACTTCAGGAGATAGCTACGAGCCGTACACAAATCACACTACCTCTAATATTATAAATGCGGAAGATTGGATGGATAGATGGATGTATGGATAGATGTTTGTTACTTCTTCATTTCAATACTACTGAACGGATCTGGAAAAAGTTTTGCATACAATCATAATCTTGGAATAAATTTTATACCATAAATCAGTTCCCATGCGATAGAAATCACCTCTAAACGTTTCCATAGGAACAACGCGTGAAGCCGCGGGGCGCAGCTAGTGATACATTAATAATGCCGGACAATTTACACAAGTTCATCTAGCCCTAAGCTAAGCAGAGCTCGTGAACAAAGGGATATAAGTTGGCCCTGGAAAAGCTTCGCCGTAACGAACAACATTCTCCGTTAAATGTTTGCTCGAGCCAACCGTTCGACGAGTCGACGCCTAACTGTGGAAATTGTTGAGTCGACGCCTAACTGTGGAAATTGTTGAGTCGACGCCTAACTGTGGAAATTGTTGAGTCGACGCCTAACTGTGGAAATTGTTGAGTCGACGCCTAACTGTGGAAATTGTTGAGTCGACGCCTAACTGTGGAAATTGTTGAGTCGACGCCTAACTGTGGAAATTGTTGAGTCGACGCCTAACTGTGGAAATTGTTGAGTCGACGCCTAACTGTGGAAATTGTTGAGTCGACGCCTAACTGTGGAAATTGTTGAGTCGACGCCTAACTGTGGAAATTGTTGAGTCGACGCCTAACTGTGGAAATTGTTGAGTCGACGCCTAACTGTGGAAATTGTTGAGTCGACGCCTAACTGTGGAAATTGTTGAGTCGACGCCTAACTGTGGAAATTGTTGAGTCGACGCCTAACTGTGGAAATTGTTGAGTCGACGCCTAACTGTGGAAATTGTTGAGTCGACGCCTAACTGTGGAAATTGTTGAGTCGACGCCTAACTGTGGAAATTGTTGAGTCGACGCCTAACTGTGGAAATTGTTGAGTCGACGCCTAACTGTGGAAATTGTTATTAGCTGTATCTGAAAACAATTCAGAATCATCAAACTTGTTTTCAGACTTGTCTAGACTCCCCCCTACACAAAGATATTATAATACTAGTCAACACGTCTTTTTTGCTAAGTTCAGACATCTAGCGCCCTCTGTTAGTACACTCATAATCTAAGTAACGCAGTTCTCTTCGCGGGAGAAGTTGATCCTTCCAGTCTCTGCGTAGAGTACAATCTGAGACAATGTAAGCCGTAGCTCGTAGCCAGAATGACGACGAGGTTTCACTGTAAACGTTCAGATGGCGCTGATCTGAAAAATGTAAAATGTAAGAGAGCACAGCGGTGTCCTTCATAATGCGAGATGGAGAATCTCATTCATATAATAGATGTGAGTACTATATTTAATAAACATCTAAATAAAGAAGTGTCCTGTAAACTAAAAAAAAAAAAAAATAAAATAAATAAATAAATAATTAGGACCGAAATTCGAGGAAATTTAGATCGAGATTGTCGAAGAAGTCAACATTATGGTGATAGACTCCAAAACTAAAATCGATTTAAATTTTTATTTCGCCAAGATTCATAGAAAGTGGCTTAGGTATCTTATAACTTATTTAAATTTTACGTCACAGTAGATTAGTTAGCATGTCTAATATAGTTACTATGTCTAATTTTTTTAATTTTGTTGTATATAATATTAGTGAGATGCTTAAGTAGGTATTATGTGTAAAAACTACTGAACGGATCGGGCTGAAATTTTACAAACAGGTAGTTTTAGGCTTAAAATAACACATAGGCAACTATATATCCCATAAATCAGTTCCCGTGGATGGAAAAGGCGGGCGATGCCGCGGGGCGCAGTTAGTTATCTATAATGGAGGTCGTTTGAAACATAGTTGGATTCCTAACCGGGCCCAATCGGCTTCCACATTAAGTCCATACAAGACATTGTTAACCATAATACCAGCTTTCCTGTCGCTTACCTGATTAAAATCTTGCAAAATATAATAAGTCACGTCACATAAGTCACATCGAGATCTACATTCGATATTTTTTCCCCCTACATTAAGATGAATTGTCACAGGTGAAAAATTATCATCTTCCCACTGGTGAACCGTAGCATGGAGTGACAGGGCCCGCATTAGGCACGAGTAGAGATTGGGCGCCATTAATAATGCAGGCTGGCGCGATGGTGGCGCAGGGGTGCTCCATCAAACATGGCGCCTCGTTTCAGATAAAACATTCCCATCTCAGAGGAAAGTCATTTTTTTCAGCCGACTCATCTGTCTTACAGGACACCTAAAGAGTTTTAATTGGATCCAAAAGTGCAGTACAGTTGAACTAACAAAATATATCGATCCATCCATACTAATATTATAAATTAGACAGTATCTGTCTGTCCGTCTGTTGGTATCTTTTCAATCATAAGCGGCTGAGCGGAACTTAATGAAATTTAAAAAAAGGAAAGATGTTATCTCGAGGATGTATATTATATTTTATTCGGGAAATGGCGTATGAAATAATAAATAGAAGCTTGTACAATATAAGGCAGGCAAACTGTAAACAGACTATGCAAAGTAAACATTGCATTCATTCAAACAAACGAACAATGTATGCGCATTATTGCAGATAATACGGCAACAGTGCACACACATAGTATTGACTGATGCCGGTAGGTATGTTGTGGTCAACATGGTTTCCATTCACCATTAATTTGTCTTAGTGCTTTTGTAAGTCTAAAGAAATAAACGATTTGACTCTGACTCTGACTTACCATTTAGAGGGCGTCATAGGATCTAACGTTCATAGGAGCGAGACAGAGCATACGTTTCTGGAACGGCAGCGTAGGAGCAACAATGATAAATTTACAAGAAAACTACTCCACTTATGAAAAATCCCAACCGACGAAACAAAGAATTAGTAATGATGACCTACGAATAAACATAAAAATATTTTCTATAGACCGCGGAGTTCCTGACATCTAGAGCAAATTAGATGAAAAACAGTGCACTTTCATGTTCCTTTTTTATCGTAGGTAATATTTTATTTACTGAATCTTGTTTTCACAACCAAGGAACCGAAGAAAAAATGTTGAATTTAATGTAATTCTTGTTCTTTACCACGGGGATCCCGTGATTAGTGAGACCGTGTTTCTTCGTTCGAGCCTTAAGGCCGGCGCAAACTTTACGACAGCTGGCCCCGTGTGTGCTCGCCCTAGGCATCCTGCTCCATACGTGATTTGTTTTAACCACGATATATTAAATTAATAACATACTTGGACTCTGGTTTGAACTAAACTACGCTGTGCTTCAGCTTCGGAATGTGAAAGAAAACATTCGAGACAATACGTCTTTTTCAAAAGTACTTTTCAAGTAATTACGGATCTGTTGTTAGCTATCTGGAGGAAAATACCTTTTAGATATTTGGGGCTATAAATAATTCACTGGATCTACAAATATTTTGGATCATTATGAGATTTAAATGATTGATGCGTTCTTGGACTATCATTAATCACACGGAGGAAAAACATTCGCGGACCGTGCGGATAAATACTTGCCTATCTCTGAACCTCTTCGGATATATCTGAGCAGGTTCCTGAACAATGCTTACAGATAACTGACTTTATAGTCGGAAATTATTAGGAATGTTAATAATTATAAACGTAAACGTTAATATTAACATTCCTGGCAAACAGCTGCCCTCCGTGACAACCATTTATAAACCATCAATAAAAACGGAACTTAGCGGATCAGAGGTTACGGTTTAGTTTTCAATGTGTGTCTCAGTGATTTATTGTCATGTTGAAACACGGTTACAATAATACAGGGTGTTCAGACCAACGCTTGTCGTATGGAAACTGGGAATAGGTGGACCCGTGGACCATTATTTTTATTAAAAATAATGGTAGTAAATAGTCATAAAAAATCTTAATAAGATTTTTTATGATGTTTCGTTTTTGATAGAACTGTTTAATTCCGTAACTTGACATCTACTAATAACATGGTTTACATTGTTTTATTACAACTGGCATGTTAGTTCTTACTAATAAAATTAATATTTACCTGAGATGTAGGTGAATAAATCCGCTATGGGCATGCAAAGTGTTGTGATGTGAAAATGTAAAACTAAGAGTTGCACTTTAACTTGAATAAAAAAATATTAAGTGTTTCTGAAATTCAAATTCGTTAAACTTTAACATTTCATAGCCATTCTATCTAATGGTATCCCAAATGTGTCAAAAAACCATAAAAAATATAACAAAATAAGCAAAATATTTTTTCAAAATATCTGCTATTTTGAATACCGATCGTGATGTAAGCAGGTTACCAATTACCTGGAATAATTTTTCATCGTTTTGGACGTAAAATATTAGAGATGGAATGCTAGCTGGAATATCTTCAGACTCATTTCTTGGAGGCATTGACATTCTCAAGCTTCAGCACCTATTTCCATCAGCAGTGCAAGTCACCGGAGACAGCGAGTTGATAAATCGGGTGTACATCTCGATAACGAGCGATCCTTGCTCCATGGGACGTCTGTCATGTCTCGCACACCAAACATTAAAACAGCGCCGCAGATCACACCACAAAAATGTGCATCGTAATATACATATGAGCAAAAAAATCGGTAGAGTCTGTTCAAAAACCCCAATTAAAATGAACAGTTTTGTGCCGTCTGGCAGCGATGCGCATTTGATCTGTGACCACCTTTATGTCTTCTCCAACACTTTTTAGATTGGGTGAAAGGAGGAAAATCTCGACGAACGAAATAGTATATGGACCCGCTATATTGATTATTGGATGAAAATTATTTTATATCAAATAAAATATGTCTTAGCAAATGGATTAGACTAAAAAAAATCAGTCTGGTTTTGATTAATAGACAAATTCCATACCAATCCAATGTATGAAACTTATAGAATATGCAAACTTTAGGTTACATATTGTACCTATTACCTTAATCTAGGCATGCAATTAAAACTCTGCACCACGGCGTGACCAACTCCGCAACACAAGTATTGCCCGCAACATGTTGACAACAACTCAGAAACATGTTTAAAAACAAATATTTACAGTGAATACGGCGCTTTAGGTTTGCATATTCTCACAGCTCGGTAAAAGTAATTGTATAGCGGGATCTGAGACTAAAACAAAAGTGAACACAATTTTAACACACGATTTATGAAAGCACAAGTTTATTGGAGATCTAGGAAATAATAAATAGTTTTAGTACAGAGCAAAATGTCTGTGTCCTGTGTACTTATGCATCCTATTGATGAGAGACCAACGCGTCGCAGCTCCGCGCATCGCACTGTCATCTGAAGGGGAGTGTTCAGAAGGGTCATTTTAGTATGCAGTTTGCAGATATCTGATATAGAGTTAAGTGGGTGAGAGCGCGGCAGGATTAGTACGAGATCCTCAGATATAGGTATTATAATAACACCGAGCAGCCTAGTTTTGCTCTCCTCATGAAATGAAAAGAGCCTCTCGGTTGCGTTTTGGTAGACAGCGAGATAAAAAAATTACAATTTTCAAGAGAAATATCTTCACGACAAATATATAAAACGTTTAATCGCCTGTATGGAATCTTCTACCGCTCCCGCTGCCCGTTGTTAACCTGTTAACATGTCTGTATGTATGTTTGTTGCTCTTTCATGCAAAAACTACTAAACGGATGGGGCTGAAATTTGGCATACAGGTAGTTCTAGGCCTAGAATAACACATAGGCTACTTTTTTTCCATAAATAAGTTCCCGTGGGATAGGCGAGCGAAGCCGCCAGCCGCAGATATTATTTCATAATTCACATTGATTTTACACACTAATGTCAAAATCGACTATTGCAAAACCGACCCTCTCCATAACTTTTACCCCCTTAGGATACAAACGACACGTTTTCGGTACAATCGGTTACAAGCCCGGTACAATAAAATAGGACCACAATCTGAACCGCGGTTGCCAGGTTCACATTCACACGGCTACAAAATACACGTCACAGCTATAAGTAATCCTCCCTGAGTCGGCGCTGACGTCGACGACTCCCGACTCCAGGGTAAGCTCTCACGAGAACACTCCACGAGTCGTGGCATGCCTGTCCCGGGCACGCGGGCCTCGTTGGCTGCTCCGGGAGGGAGCGGTCAGGCACGAACCAGACGGGGATTTACTTTGAAATAAGATACGAAGTTGCCCTTTTTGGCCACCAAACTGTATTATCGCATGTCTGCACAAACTATACAAGATAAAAGTATTTACAACTATTTGAAAAAATTGCTTACAATAGAAACCACAACCTGTACAAAGGATTTTTAAAAAAATCTGTGTTAAACGTTATCTTCTTCTTCTATATACATAAAAATTAATTGCTGTACGTTTGTCTCCCTAACTCGAGAACGGCTGAACAGATTTATCTTATCTAGGTCTTTAAATGTTCGTGGGAAGGTTTAAAAGGTGAGAAAATGAATGCGTGCGAAGCCGCGGGGCGCAGCTAGTAATATGATAAAATAGGTAGCGCTGTCATATTGGCTCGGGTATGCCCCTTTACCCACTTACATTAGAAAAGAGCCAAAACTCAATTCTAAAAATTGTCTAACTTCATCAAGCATAAACCAAATAATCTATAACTACATAAAATATATTATTATCTTTACTGTTTTTACTCAGTGCTCTTTATAGCCAGTTATAGTTCCTGCTGCTTCAACTCTGTTTTACACTTTTACCTATCTCCAGAGGGTACTACGACATGTATCGCTCGTAGAGAAGGAGAATAAAAACTTAGAACTGAACTTAGTTATCGTAGAGAAGCACTTCATGTAAACGACTTTGAAAAATGACTCATCTGAGTACCACTCTGCGCTTGCAGTACACTCGCGGACATTGCACTGACAATACAAGACAACCCGCTCTCTGACATAAACGGAGGGGGCTGATTCATCTTGCATGCTTAATCACTAACAACACTAATTTTTGCCAAAACTTACGATTTGATTTGGTATGTTCCTATGGGAAAAGTGTTCCTGGTTGGAAATAGAGTCGATTAAGGCCAACTTGTTTTTTTGACAAATGTCATTTTTTGGGCAAACCGTACATTTTTTCAAAAAACTACAAATGGCAATATTTTTTTCTTCAAAATAAAACAGAAAGTTCCTTAGAACAAAACCTTCTAACTACAAAAGAAACGGAAGCTACCCTTAAATAATAAATAAAAAAAAAAAGACGTGTGGCACTCGAGGACTGCCGCGGTAAAGCTATTGCATAGCATTTTGTATCAACTTATGCAATTATAATTTTATTTATTTATTTTATTCATGCAGTATTGCTTTTTCTTTGATATTAATTCAAGTTACACTTTTTGAGCGTGGTGACCCTACTTATACACCTATATACTTTCTCATAAACAGCTGCTTATGTATTCGTCCGATTTCGGAGCAGCTCGTCTCGATTCGTGTGAGTTTCGTAGAGTCGTACAATACGTCTAATCGCACGCACACAACGCCGTGTCGAAGACTGCCGAACTGAAACGACGACGTTAGACGATGCACGGCCTTCAAGCCACACCTCCTTGCCCGGCGGAGTGGGGAGCGTGAGGTTTTTTCGTTACGGAATTTCTGTATTCGGTCCCCGCGCTCAAGGCCCGCGATAGAAGCTATGCAATAGCTTAATAATAATTAAGGGGCCAAAAATTTGCCACACCATGTATAGGTAAAAAAGGAATAATTAAGGCGCATACCCGAGCCAATCTGACAGCGATATCTATTTCATCATATTTTTACGTTTATCATAGGAATTTTTAAAAATCCTACGTTCAGTTTGTGGTATCCATTATAAGCTATTTTTTAATACCTCTGTCATAATTTTATCTCATATAGTTTAGGAGGAGATGCGAAAATAGAGTTTGGTGGCCAAAAAGCGCAACTTCGTATCTCTGCCTAAGCTTTACAAAAAGAAACTATTACAGAGACATTAATAAATGGCTTACAATAGATACCACAAACTGAACGTAGGATTTTTAAAATTCCTGCGTTTAAGGTAATAATAAGATAAAATAGTTGGGGGCGCCACTTTCGCTGGTGTATGGGCCTTAAGATGCTTTAAAATAGTACTACTTTCAAACGGGAATTCAATAAAATTTAATTTTTATATTATTTTTAAAAGAAAATGTTATATGTATTCATGTGTGCCCCCGTTATACCTACGGGGCCAATAGACATAGTTGTTCCGTCTGCGACTGCGTGGGGCGGTTTGCAGTGGTTGATAGGAATAAATCAGTTTAGTTGTATCTCTAAACGTGCTGTGATCCTGCAGTGTACGCGGGCGGATGCGGGGTCGCGGGGAGTCTCGCAAGTGCACTCTAGTCAACTTTATATCGTTCGTTACGTTACTGGGGAGACCCGGCTCTAAGTGTAGCGGACCGCGTCACGTCGAGCTGATCGAGATCAATCGAGCCATCGGTGCTCATTTAATTATCTTATGGGGCAGGTGGAAAAGAGCTTAGGAAATTAATAAAGTACATAGCGGTGTAAGGTGCACGTTGTATTTCACGTTTATAATTTTCTTTTTGATGATTAATTGCCGTAAGTATTACTTATAGCTCGTAAAGTTATCAATGGCAACTTCACACACTTAACCTTTGGACCTTTGGGGAGGCCTGTGAAAATTTAGCGTAAGGGACAAATCGGTAATAGGTTAAATTCAGTAAAATGAGTCTGTATGGTTAGCGATATTATTTTATCAACGCATTGCTACTGAAAATTTAGAAGAGTCTTAACATGTGTGAAATTCTTGAAAGGATGTTTCAATCCCAGAGTTACGAAGACGTATCGTCTCGGCGTCATTAATAAGCGATTCCTCGCGGAACCCACAATCCCCGGCCTGCGGTTACATAGTAGCACACGAAACTCCACCAATCTACTACTGCTAAACAAAACAACGCCATTAAGTTTATTATATTATATTCATACATTACGTTATAATAAATTAAGTTTCATATTTACATTACACAGTACATAAACTGAATTAAAGTTCAAATAGAATTTCAGAGTTGTCTTTGGTGAATTTCACTTAGTTTCCTGCTTGGAACGAGCTGGCCTCAGCGATGCAGGACGTCGTTTACATTCATGCTTCCTCCTTATTTCGGTTCCAGTTATCATCTCTTTTAATATTTTATTTTACGAAATGGGAACCTTCCCAAAACAAAGTACAGTTTTTTGGAGGAAAATCGTAATCGAGGGCAAACTCTGCAACATGGATTTTCCTCAACCCTTTGGGAGCTCACAACCTTCGTTAACTCTCGGAATCGTCGCTTATCTTATGACTAGCTTAAACTTAAGTACAGCTATAAGAGGATAGATTCGATCAGAACTTGCTCTCTCCCAAACTCAATCTTCTGATTTGGCGTTTCGGTTTGACTTCCTTCTTTTCGCCTCCTTCTTCTGAAAATCAAAGTCGCTTGTGAGCAAACCTAGTAGACATTCTTGTTGAATACGTACTCGTAAGTATAGTCAGCAAAAATTGCGCCTTACCATCACTAGAGTGATTTTTTTGTGAAGTGAATAGTTACCAACCCTGGCTTGCTCGATATCTTTTGTTTTTAACGCAAAGTAAAATAGTTTCAAACTGGATAGGTTAGGTTAGGATAGGCGCTACGTTAGGGGATGGTACCTATGACTCTTTGAAAATATCTGCAGACGCAGAGAGATACATGACGCATTAAATACGAGCCTCGTGGCGAGCAAAATTTCAAATGGCTGCCTTCAGTGAAGAACAGGTTTTTGGCACTTTTTCAAACATCGAAGTTTTTTGGTCTATTTTCAACAATTTGGGTTCTGTAAGTAGATATACGGACACCTTGATAGGTACCTGTGTCATCGTGTGTGTCATTCCAGGGTTGTATGTCTCCGGAGATGAAGAGCAGGTAGAACAGGTTGCCCAGCAAGTAGAACGCGATGGAGAAGAAGAACACCTTGCGCCACTCCGACGCGTCCGTCTGCGAACACGGCCACACAGGAGGCATATACTCTTGACTCTTATAAGCGATTCGTTAAGTTAACAGGACTTCAGTTATATGATTTTCTCATGGATGTTATTGTCAGAAACAAATTGAAATGGGACCACATAGAAAGCACCAGCTTTCAAATAAAATAAGAATTATTAAAATCGGTTCACCTTTGACGTAACAAAATTTGAGAATATCCTTTTTTAAAGTCAGTTAAAAAGTAGCGGCTAACTACCGCCTATACGAAGCATCAAAAGCAGTACCTACGAACGCACCAAAATGGTGGTAAAAGAATCCATTAGAACAAATAAATGCTGATTATTCGCTATAGTTTGACCGTACCGCGCCTGAGGTATGCGCGCGACGAGACGGGGGGGAAGTAGTAAGACGCACACGAGATAAATATCCAAAGATGGGTCGAGCGCTATCTCGTGATGTCAAGACCATCATTTTTAAAGTGGCCAAATATTTTAAGAAAAGAAGAAAGCTTTGAATATAAAAGTGATCGTGATAGTAGATTTATTATTATCGATCCATTAATAATAAATTTGCAGAACGACTCCGATTCCAGTTTCAATGGCGAAACGGAAGATGAAGTTGAAGCAGAATTTATGTATCTAAAGATAATATAAATTATCTGTAGATCATTTAGTTATAAAAAAATATAATCGTTACATAAAATAAACATTTTGTTTACCTACGATATCCGACAATATCGATCTCATGTGTACTCTTGCTCTTTTTTTCCCGGCGGCCCCCACCTCGCCGCACTTTCCTAAGGAGCGGTACAGCGGTTTCGGTCAAACTATAAAACCAGTAACCGATAGCTAGCATTTTGTTTCCGAGAACCAAAGAGATTTAATTCAGTAAACTTTTACTCAATTCTCTGAGAGGAGCGATGAGTATTCGTAAAGATTTGTTCACAAAATAAATAAATTAATAAAGCTGGATATTTTTTTTTTTTACGTTAGTAAGTATTGTTATACTTTGTCCCAACTAAGTAGAGTGTTTTTAGTTTGTAATGAATATTAGTAGTTACCTCGTCCTTGATGACCATCGAGACACTCAGCGGCGCCATGATGGAGAAGATGGAGCTCAGTCCGTTGGTGAGTCCCATCAGCGTGCTGGCGTAGTTCGGGGAAAGATCGATGTGGGACAACTGGAACGTACCACATTACCACATTAATACTCAAAATTATTTGGAAAGAAAGACCAGGAAAAACAACGAAAGATGTATAACAGCCAATAGTGTGATAAGTGACCTTTTTTAACTTCAGATTGTAAAAAAAAACAAGGCTTGTCTGATGGTACAAAATAGTACCAAGTGTATATAAGCGGCAGTCTTTCCGACGACTTTTAGATTCCATTTTACAAGGAGTTATATGTATCACTACTATTGAACAAACAGTTGTAGTAAACTAAGATCCTGATGTTGATTTGATCAGAAGAGAAGCGAAGCTCACCATGAAGCCAACATAGTGCGCGCCGTTCAGTCCGACGGTGATGGTGAGGATGATCACAGCTAGACTCAGGTTTCCAGCCGGCAGGTACGAGAGGACCAGGAGAGCGACGGCGGGGCCCCAGTGCGCTAGAATGTCGAACAAACGTACATTATATTAGTAAGTTTGAGGTTTTTTTAATTGTGAATGGAAAAGCGTTTGACCACCATGTCCCTAAAAAAGTAAAGATATGGCCTCAGATGGAGCACGCTTTCCAGAACGAACTTATTCATTCTGGGACTGAATCATTGAGTAAATATTGTTGTGCAGTTAGGTTAGATAAATGTTGGAGGAAAGACATATTTGACAGACTGTACAAGCCAAAAAGATTTAAGGTTCGCCAAGTCCAGCACATCTCAACGAACCTTTTCCAAAAAATATTAAAAGCAATAGCTAAAAATTATCTATTGATTTCTGAAAAGTTTAGTCTCATAACGTCTCTTGGGACGTAATAATTACTAGGAGTGGTTGTTTTTAGTGGTACCGATAGTGTTGAAGATCTTGCGGGCGTTGACCTGGCGCACGAGGTCGCGGTTCACGATGTAGTCCGAGATCCAGCTGAACACGAAGCTGAGGATGAACATCGCCACGTACGGCAGGGACGATAGCTGCCCGTTCTGGAAACCAGTGAGTAAAGCTAGTTAGAAAAGCATACATCTACATATTTTTCTAGCTCCTAGAATACAGCAGGCGTGCTGTGTGTCGATTTTTTTTATGGACAACTAGCAATTCACAGTGTCGAAGGATAAGGTCCACATCAAGTTGCTTAGCCATAGGAGTGAGTCGGAAATGAGGGCGTTACCTGTTTGATGTCGACATGCAGAACGTTCTTCATATAAGAAGGCAGCTCGGTGAGCAACGTCCAGAAACCGAGGTTCTGCGCGCAGTGCACCAGCAGGATGGCCCAGAACGGCAGTGAGGTAAGGATGCGCAGCCAGGGGGTCGGCATCGTCTGCAACATAACAATAAGATTTATTGCATCTTCTACATTAATAGTTCAAGGGCTACTCATAAAATGGGGTACTGCCCCGTAACGCGGAACCGATATCCGTTAGTTAATGTTGACGTGTTTTTGAGTGAAAAATGCGATTCTGTCAGTATAGTACCTATAGGACGTTCTGTGGTCAAGTAGAAAAATCTGAGAAAAACTATGGTGCTTATTAAACAAGGCATAGGACCAGCCAATGAAGTAGCACAAGCTGTCGGTAAGATGTTGAACTCACGTTATGTCCAAGCTCGTCCGCCAGCACATTGTGCTCGATGTACTTCCGCTCGTCCTCCGCGATCAACCGGCTGGCGGCCGGCGTGGAGTCTGCCAGCAGCAGCCAGAGCGCCGCCCACGTCAGGCACATGAGGCCGGCCACGTAGAACACGGACGGCCAGCCCCAACTGCTGGCCGATAGCAGGCCGGATAGCAGCAGTTCTAGGATTGTACCAAATTGGGCACCTGGAAATAATAAAATACAAATTATTAACCAAAGAGATACAAGTCTAACGTCACGAGGGTGAATCTCGGACGAAGCAAAATATTTTTAAGTTAAGGTAACTCACGAATTAAGCGAGATAGTGCAGAAAAATACATACAGGATGAAATAAATTATATTCTCTTTTTCTCACTTTTCACTTACCAACCAAGAGACTTTGGTTGGTAAGAAATAATTAGTATCAAAAGCTTCCAGAGCTCAATCAATCAATTACGGATTTCAAGAAACCCAAAATCTTTAGATCTAGGAAAATAACATTTTCTTTTAGTTTAAAACCGCAGCGCAGCGACGCTACATACATAGTTCACATCTACCTACTGCGGACTGCAGCTGAATCCCTTCCTCATATTTAATAAATGTATTCACGTGTTTACCACCTCACCCGCAACTTGCTCGCCACTTTGCTGAGGTTTCTTGCCAAAATGTTAGCTGTAAAACTTTAAGCAAGCGGCGAAAACATTACCAAGCTAAAAATAGTTATGTCGCGATATATCCTCAAACATTTTGAATTTGTGCCATAGTTTCTTCTTGCTTTATAACAACACTTATAAACATAATTACAATTGTTATGATTTTTTCAAACTAAAGTACCTACTACGTACGGTGTTATTGTTAAAGAAATGCATAGAAGTTAATTTAACTAATAAAACACTTAGAACGTAAGCTCAGTGCCCACACTGATAAACCCGCGCTGCCAGAGGCTGCCGAGGCTGTCCGCTAATTATCCGCTATTAGAGCTTTTGAATAAGGCCTCTTTCACGTAGTTCACAACTTACTTTGACGACTTTAGATTCAGGTATGAATAGATTCAAATTAGAGGAATTATGCTGATTGGACATTTGGCATATTTCACCCAACTTTTAAATACAGACACCTGATTAGGTAGTTAAGATATACTAAAACTGAATTGTTCATAACTTTTATCAAGTCACTGGACAAAAAGACAAGGCGTGATTTAAATATCGCTATAAATTGTATCGTCTCTGCTGGTTTGTGGTCTCTTGTCTTTACCAAACCGACTAGTGCTCGTGGGTATCGTTCCCCGTGCTTTCCGTAAATAATTACCCTCATTAGGAACATTCAAATGTCTTGGAATATTCAGTTCAGATGGCTCTCGCAAACCTCTTTCAGAGAAGAGGTCGTCTCAGTTGTATTGAGTCGCAAGTTACTTCGGTTACGGTATAAAGTTGTTGAGTTATAGGGTCAGTATTATAAAATGTGCGAAATGAACTAAAACTGCAGGGTGTTCGGGTAAATCTTGGGCCGGAAAGGTACTTTGGAATGTCCGAGGCTTCTGATCGTCAACCAAGATTCAAGAACAGAATGAGAGAACGTATGTTACTCTTAGTATCGGTGTGGTTTCTAACGTTATTGCTTTACTTTATTCTGAAGGCATGCATCAACCTTACTTGGTTGAATATTTTATTATTCAGACTCGATTTTAATAAATAATAAAAAGGCAAGCAAAGATTCATCGTAGCGTGATGTAAAAATGTATTTTTAACCGACTAAAAAGGAGTATGTGTGTAACCTTATCTTTCATGATTCTTTTTTTTATTTGAAAGCTGGTGCTTCCTGTGTGGTCCCATTTTAATTTGGTCCAGTTCTGACACTGTGATCCATATAATTGAAGTCAGTTCATAGTTTTTTTAAACAAAATCAATTATCTATGTTCGTACCAGCATAGACAAAAGTCCCGAGACGACCGCGCTCCGTGGTGGGCGCCCAGTGCCCCAGCACGCCGTGGATGCTGGGGTACAGCAGACCCTGCGTCAACCCCATCACAACCCGACACGCACACACTGCTATCCAGTCTCCCTGGAAAACAAACATTCATTACTGATGAACAATTATTTTTATTTTTCATAAAATATAGACAAAACTTCCGAAATTAACGTAGCTCGAAATAATCGTTGTGGTGGCAGATTTTTTTTTGTCTGTATGAAACTATCTCCTTTGTTACGCGGACAACAGTGACGGTATACACAACAGATAAATAGGATAGCTATTTTGGTAAAAAGCCCAAAGGCAAAATACCAGCTGAAACAAATAAAATGAGGATTTGATTCCCGACAATTATGGTAGGTAATTCAATTCTGTTTTTTCACCGAGCTCAAGCTCTCAATGTTAATCGAAATCCTGGTTCTTTATTTCAGATGTGTCTGATTTCCTACGCTCTGGTGATTCCTGTAATATCTTAGCGAATGACCGGTGCTTCCGGATCAATCGAACCTGCGCTTCAGACGAACGGTGATTAAGTGGAACCCAGCCGCGGGACATCACTCTTAAGAACCTTCGTTTTTTCACCAACCACATTGAGAAATAGGAGATCTGCCTTTTATTTTTTATACCTAATCCCCTTTCTATAGCTATCACTTTCAATGGTTTGTTTTTTGCGCGGATTGATTTGTCGGTTCCATCTACACGTTCGACGATTTATTACAAAATATCGTTTGTTTTGTTTGATTTAACAGCCAAGTTAAGGCTTTTTTAGGACGAGGCTAACTTGTAAATGCGGTATTCGTTTAGTTAAATTGTATTTCCGTCCATCAGACACTTTTCTAATATGAAAAGAACTTAAAAACTAAACGTTCGAATATTGCTACAACCAAATATTTATGTTGCTCCGTTATTGCTCATAACGTGCGAAAGAAAACAGAATCCTCGCTTCTGAGATATTACTGCGAAGCGGGTAATAGACTGAAATACTGTTATTGAATACTGTAAGACGAGACCTCAGCTTTAAATAAACCACACAACATTCACAACATTCTGCTTTCATTTCCTCTTCTGCATATTTATTCACAAGCCTTCATGCGATGCGACATTTTAATAACGTCCAATTCCCTTTACGTGTACCTTACCTACAGAACATTGTTTACACATTACACGGGCAGGACAAAACATAAAAGTGGGAGGACGACGTCGAAAACTAATAAATATTTTATCTACGCGGAAGCTGCGATTGCAAACATCTCAATGCGATCGCTCAAAACTCAAGTAGCCAACTAAGCAGAGCTCGTACAACTTTACCTCAGCTTGAGAATGTTTGCCTACGTTTATGTTCTGCACACTGTGCTGTATTGAGTTATATCTGGCGCACTCTCCAGCTTACAATGCAGCTCTCGTTGATATAAATGTACAAGCGGCAATAAATCAGGAAGTTCCCTGGAAACTTCTGAAAAATGTTCAGGGATAAGAATAGCAGGGCAGCGCAGCGGGGAGGGGCGGGCGACGGCTCTAGCACGTGATTCTCCATCGCTTTTCAAAGATGAATAATGGATTTTAAATTCCAGACCGCGCTACGTTTTCTTATTTTGTTTTATAAATTTAACTTTACTTTCTGAACTGTACTGTACTTACTGTACTGTACTGTTTCATTTTATGTCAGACACAATCGATATAAGGGCTGGAGCAGACGGGTTCGAGGCATTCAACTTACGTCTGCTCAGGCATCAGATGTGAGTAATGGACAGTCGCTACCTATTACCTAATAATAATATGCTATTAATCGTTACTTTAAGCTATTATTTGAACTGTATTTTATATTTTTACTAACTGCTGCCTGTGGCTTTGCACGCTGTTTTCCGAGGACTAGGTCCGTCTCTGAGTTTCTCTGCAAAATTTCATTAAAATCCCTTCAGTCGACGAGGCGTGAAAATGACAGACAGAGTTACTTTAGAATTATACTATCAGTCCGAGAACGTAATCTCTTTCGTCGTCATCTATATCTACAGCTTATACTAGTTCACGGCTGGACAATCCTTCATAAGAGCCAGAGTGACTTATATGGGGTGAGATAACAATGGTTCATAATAATCTTACATTAAAATGATTTTATTTATTTTAATTTGTCAGGGGTGGGTTGATTACCACGCAGTCACTGCTAACACTCCATTCTTTAACCTGAATCCTAAAATGCTAATTCCTGTAAGCGCATGTGTCGCATCGCACCATTAGCCAACACAGAGAAGCTATCTGCTTAATATTAAATAGCGTATCTACATTTTACTGCTTCCAGCTTTCATTTCATTTTTCTAGAACCCAACCGCTGTGCCTTATTCCTGGGGATTAGAGTAGGAAATGCAAGCTACGTGTTGAGATTTAAGTCTCAGAGTTAAACTCGTTTGTGCCGAATGCGCCGTGAAATGTGCCGTGAAGTGTTTGAGTGTGTCTGTCACTGTCCTTTAGAGGAAATGTGGAAATATTCTTTAACATCCAGATAAAGGAAACAGAGTTCCCACTGTATAGCGCATTTGTTGGTCGGATGAGGACGAGTCGAGAATTGCTGCGAAGGTGCACGGCTGCCAAATCAAACGAAACAAACATCATGTCTCCCCCAGCTTAGACTAGGAGCCGTACAACGCATTATTTTCTCCTTTGGTCTTTTTTGGTAAGTGATCGTTTCATGCTTCATTTTTTTTTCATAATCTTGATTTTTTCCACTGTCTACATGAAAAATAATTTTCCGCAAATCTAAAACATTTTTTTTTTGTGAATCTATGATGACATCTACTTCGAGTCTCAAATTCTTTTTCTCTCTTCTAAAATATCTTCTATTCCTATATGCTCCGAAAATATCAGTGAATCGCAGTATTTTTCCTAATTTAATTAAGATAGAAAATAGTTTGCGGCTTGCGGCCAATTACTTCTTTCGCTAGTTTTATCCATTTTAGAACGACAAACAAAACAAAAACACAATTTGAATTCTTCTGCAAAAGATTGATAAATGACATACTCTACCTATTATACACTTAAAGGTACGTCGTTACGCGAGCGGGTTAAATTGTCTAAGTTCTGTGATGACCATTTCAACTGCTATTTTATGAATGAGATCACAGATTCATAGCAGCCATTACCACAAATCAGGGGAACGTGCACTCGTCCGACGGCCTGCACCTATATACCCGGCGCAGAATCTCGGAGTGAAATCAGTAGGAGCATTGCTCGATCCACTCCCGAGAGGTCGAGGCGAGGTGGATTTATTACATCAGCTCGATGTAGCCGGCGCCGCCGCTGCTGCTGGCTAAGTAGCCGAGGGCGAGCAGAGTGCAAGTTCCCGGGAGAAAAGATTTATGCTAATCTTATTTCATTAGGGCTGTTTTTGCTGAGTTTTCTTGGTGGTCTTGCTTGTGGAAATTATGAAGATTATTATTTTTAGCTTAGAAAACTGGTGTAGATTGTTTTAAGCCAGCTGTTATTAGTATTTGTTGGGTAACATAATGGACAAATGTTTGTATTTTCATATACGTGCATAGTTAAAATACCTTTGTAATTATTGCATTATGTGATTTCAGGATAAGCTCTGCTTAGCTTGAGACGAGGTGATGCCGTGTGGATTGGATAGTGCAGTATTATTTATTTTTTTAATTTATTATTAATTTATTAATTTGTAATCATTTTTATAAATATTCGTGTTTATTTACCATGGAAAATCTATCGTGGAAAATAGGTAAATAAACGCGATAAATACGTGTAAATAATAATAATGTGTTCTGATCGCGATGCGATCTTGTCGAAAAAACTGATTTAGTGTAGTACTGACGTGGACGGCAGCCAGCGGCACCAGCAGGTTGACGGCGCCGGTGACCGCCATGGCCGTGAGCATGAGGTACTTCCCGCCGACGCGGCCGGCCAGCATGCCCGCCGGCACCTGCAGCAGCACGTAGCCCCAGAAGAACGACGACAGCACCAGGTCCTGCGTCCCACGCTCCCAATCGAATTGCTGGAAAATATTCATATATCTTATTATTGATCAGCTGTTAAGTAACTTGACGACTCACAGAGTCGCCAGGTTACGCGGGTGAGAAAAGCACCAGTGACAAAAATACTTAAAGATTCCGTCAAAAACGTTATTCTAAAATTACCTGTTTCTTTGGTATACGTAATTCTTTAATTTTTGTTTGCTCAGATATATTATGAAAGATATGACTATTTCATACAGGGGGCGCATTGCACTCCATTTTGTAAAAAGGATAGTCATAGAACTTGGCGTTAATAGGAGCGGGACAAAGCATAATAATGTTTGTGGAATTGCATGAGCGCAAAAATGATGTTTTTGTATATATACAAGAAAATCACACCACATATGAAAAAACCCGACCGAGGAACCAAAAAATTAGTAACAATAATGACCTACGAATCAAAACAAAAATCTTGTCTATAGACCGCGGGGTTCCTGAGCTCTAGACCAATTAGGTGCAAAACAGTGTACTTTCATGATCTTTTATCGTAATTTTTTTAATAAATCGTGTTTCCACAACCCAGGAACCGGAGAAAAAAATGTTAAATTTTATGTAATTCTTGTTTGTTACCACGGGGACGTGATTACTGAGATCTAGGCCTAGTTTATTTTCTAACAAATCCACTAGGTTCGAGCCTTAATTTATGATCCAATTTTTCTTCTGTTGACATCCGGATATTATGACAAAACATTTATTGGCCATTGTATAATGATGTTTAATAATAGGGAGGTTTTGTAAGTTTAAAAGTGTTCATGAACTTATGTTTCGATGGCATATTACCATAGCCGAGTTGCTCTTTATCAAGCGGGGCGCTGTCTGTGCTAACCGGATCCTGGTCGGATTAACCATCCAACTTTAATCGCTTCCTGTCCACCAGGAGCAGGGTTTGAAATCGTGATCATTGAATATTCGAGCTGAAGTGTGAGAGATCTATCATGGCGCTATTGAATGGATCTAACGATAGTCAACCTTATAATTAGTCAATTAGTAGATAATCATTGACGAATTATGGTAGATAACATAACCACTTTATATTAAAGTCCCTGTAAAAATTATGCCTGTAGCCTGTATGCCTTGCGAGCTTGTGTACAGACAGAAGCAATAACAGTTTTTTTCAATATCGAATCTGACGTAGAAGGAAGGATATATCCCAAAATCTTGTAACAGTCCCTATCGTGTTCTGTCTCTAGAGTTTCGTCCCTATTGTTGTAGAAAAATTCATGTTCATTACTCTAATCATTCTCGATCACAAAATATTCAATTTTCACAGCGAGCTGTTCCTCGTCCGTCGATCCCTGTTGCGATCGCATTACGGATAGCGACGCGTCCGTAACGACGACAGCGAGTTTAATAACTCCACAATAAAGGTGTCAGTCAGTCTTCGAAGGAAAATGAAGTGTCGCCACGATGGATAGCGCCGCGACGAGGGAAATTGCATTGTGTCAATATTATGTAAAGTAATTAGATTGAGACGAGGCGGCGGCGGCGCGGCGGTGGCGGCGCTACTAGATCTCGTGATCTTCATGGTAAATATTCCGTTGTTTGTTTGTTTATATATGACAACTTAGTATAAAAAAGTGTTGGCGTGTCCACTAATATACTATACAGGGTGGGGCAAATTTTTGGCCCCTTAAGGGTAGCTACCGTTTCTTTTGTAGTTAGAAGGTTTTGTTCTAAGGAACTTTCTGTTTTATTTTAAAGAAAAGAATATTGCCATTTTTAGTTTTTTGAAAAAATCTACGGTTCGCCCAAAAAATGAAATTTGTCAAAAAAAACGAGTTGGCCTTAATCGACTCTATTTCCAACCAGAACACTTTCCCAGGAACATACAAAATCAAATCGTAAGTTTTGGCAATAATAAAAAAAAACAATTCCCATACATTTTCTATGAAAAAACGAGTAAGTGAAAACAACAATGTCACTCATTCAATGGTTCTTAATTTAAATTCGTATGTAACTACTTTTTTTTAAATGGTAGGCTATATTTGAAGGCATTTTAGGAATTAAATTTTTACTTATGTATTTTTTAATTTTTATTAAAAATCAAGTTATTTACTTACCAAACTTTTTTAAAAATTAAACTTAATTAAAAATGACCGTTGTCTAAAAATAGTTAGGTAGGTATGTTTCTTATTTTGGTGTGTACATTTTTACTTATATCGTCGTTAGAGCGAACATGGCTAGGGGGCCTTCAAAGTTAGCCTACTTGATTTTTAATAAAAATAAAAAAAAAGTAAAAAATTTAATTCCTGAGATGCCTTCAAAATTAGCCTACCATTTAAAAAAAAGTAATTACATACGAATTTAAATTAAGAACCATTGAATGAGTGACATTGTTGTTTTCACTTACTCGTTTTTTCATAGAAAATGTATGGGAATTGTTTTTTTTTTAATTATTGCCAAAACTTACGATTTGATTTGGTATGTTCCTGGGAAAGTGTTTCTGGTTGGAAATAGAGTCGATTAAGGCCAACTCATTTATTTTGAAAAATGACATTTTTTGGGCAAACCGTACATTTTTTCAAAAAACTAAAAATGGTAATATTTTTTTCTTCAAAATAAAACAGAAAGTTCCTTAGAACAAAACCTTCTAACTACAAAAGAAACGGTAGCTACCCTTAAGGGGCCAAAAATTTGCCACACCCTGTATACTAAAGTTGACACAGTTTCACATGCCATGATCACGGAATAACAGAAATATTGTACACTAGCAGCGCCGCGGGTTTCACCCGCGTAGTTCACGTTCCCGTGGTAATTTCGGAATAAAATATAGCCTATGTCACTCCCTTCTTCTTCTGGCTTCTTCACTCACATTGCAATTACGTTTAGGTACTCTTATTCATGGCACACAGGGAGATTCAAGGCAGGTGATGAACTTTATTAAATAAAGAAAAGTCAGACTACCTACATTTTGCCCGGGATTGATAAAGACTATAGACGTTTTGTTTTTGTGATATCTTGTTAGTCAACTTCAACTTCTTATTTCATGGCTTGCTGTGTCTTTGCTGCCACAACTCTGATCTTGTTGACTGTCTGTCTAGGTTGACTAATGCAAAAAAATGTCAATGTCAATTATTACTACTGCCATGGCGCGTTGTTTTTGCGCTGCGTTCTCACATACTTTGTCATAATCGTTTTATTTAGTTTTTTATTACATTACTTTGTCTGTTCGTGACGTCACTTTTTCGGGCTCTAACGGAAGACCAGCGCTGGCTAGAACTGTTCCGGGAGCCTAGCAAGCATTTATGCTGAGTTAGGGCCTTTTTATAACAACTTTTATATAACTACATCCTTTAAGTTTGTATTTTGATTCTACTTACCTACTCATAGTTGTAGGATACAATATTCGTATACTATGTTTCTTCTGTTGTTATAAATAAATGTATTTCTTTCTTTCTTTCTTTCCCTGAAAATAAAGCTTTCTAATGGTGAAATATTTTTTTTAATCGGTCCAGTAGTTTCGGAGCCTATTCAATACAAACAATCAAACAATAAAATATTTCCTCTTTATAATATTTATAGTACGTACCTTTAATGTTAACAACCATGATGGATTTAAAAACTTTGTATATAATGTACTTGGGATGTACGAGTACGTTTGACACTGAGTTTCTGGCATTCACTTACTAATAAATATCTAACTTTGAAAATTTGGTTTTCCCAACCTACCTTTGGGACTCGTATAAAAAAAAATATAAACGTTGAAAAAATGTAAGACAGCCTCTCTTCTGTTAGCCATGATTTGTCACATCACTTAAATAGGGATGGAAATACCATTAGGTATATTAAAAGCTAGCTACGCCCGCGGCTTTGCACGCCTATCCCAAGGGAACAGATTTATGGGATAAAAAGAAACATATGTCTTTTTCCAAGCCTAGAACATACAGGTAGTATGGAAAATTTCTGCCTGATCCGTTCTGTAGTTTTTGCGTGAAAGAGCAACAAACATTGTACAGTTTACAAACTTTCGCGTTTATAATATTAGTAGGAACCTGAAAGTGGAGTTGTCGGCGATACAAGAACGTATAATGAAGGACACGTGTCGTGTTCAATAAACACAAATCGATGGTTCTACCTACAGTAAATGATTATAATAGAAGGTACGCGTTTGCAGGAAAAGTTTTATTCGATTCCTTAGCGAGCTAAATGGTTCAATCTAGTTTTTTTTGCAACCATTAGGTGCGAAGAAAAACTTCTTGAATTATCTCAAATTATCGATTCCACCATCGAACCGGAACTACTCTGTGGGGTGAAATAAATCTTCAAGTTCTCGAACGACCAACGTGCTCGTCGCTTCTGAGGCGGTCGTCAGCGCGACGCTTACGTCTCGCCGACTACCAGGATGATTCATTCAGATGAACCATTCCGTTTAGAGAGGTCTATCTGCGTGAAGGAGAGAAGACAAATGAGGAACAGATGGTTCTTTGTTGGACAAACATCTAGCATGTTTCGGCACCAAATAAAAAAAACAGTTTTCCCCTTGATTTTTTTTTCTCCGGACTTTTAGTTTTGAAGTCCAGTCAGTACCTAGTAAATATGACGCTAAAGATTATCATAGGAAAAGAGTAGGCTTTTTATTGGCAATTTCTAGCATGGTTGTATTTGTCATAGAAAACATTTAGGTATTAAGGTACCAATAAAGAAATAATGATTAGTAGAGTTATTTGAGATCAACCAACAAGCATAGAATTTAATGTAATAAATAAATAAAATAGCAAAAGCTTGGAAAACTTTTTTGCAGCAAGTCTATGTTTACAGTTTACTCAAAATATACCAAACCTACACAGAGATTGAATTTCCAACTAATAAGTGAACCAACTGTTATTTTCCAATCCTCTGTGAAAAAAGTTTCTAGTCGAGGTTTCAGCCCTACAGTCTGGCATAAAGCTGTACCGCCGGTAGTAGGGCGGCGCTGGGCGGGCGGTAATAACGAACTCGCTCTAAAACTTCGTCCGTTCTTCACTCATTTATTCTAATTGAATGACCTAGCTTTTCAAATCTGCACTTCAATAGACTCCATTCATTTTAAAAACTTAAAACTTTTGCAGTTTAGACATAATTTAAAAGAGGAGACACGATGACGACGCTCTAATGGTGCCAATCGCAGAATTATCAAAATGAATTATTAGATACATATTCATTTTGTTCCTTTCGGCTTACAAAATGAGCAAACAAGTCATTATGACTAAATTATCATCAAATAAATACCTTGATGATAAAATAAAAAAAAGATTTTTTTAGCTCCCACCGAAAACAGTTTGGTTGCGACGACTGTGCGGTGAGTAAGAAATTGAAACCGATAGATCGCGATGTTATTACTGTTTATAGCGTCTCCTGCACAACAATACATGTCAGTTCAGTCTCGTGTGTCCAGTTACTGAAGGACCCCTACTCCAGCGGTTAGATTTGTATAATGCGACCGAGGGCAAAATGTAGATTAAATTGAATGGAATTTAATTGAAAAACGTTTATTGCCACGAGAAAATTAAGACATACCTACCTATTAGAATAAAAAAAAATTAGGCAAAAGAAGTGAATTCAGCATTTTGCTGCTTGCATTGAGCGACAGCGCTGGTTTTCAATTTACTCCTCTAGATATTAGTTTTTCCGCCTCTATTTATTTATTAACAAGGCAAGTATTGAATTACTTTGAGTTCGCAATAGGTATGATGTACATTACTGATGGCTCTATAACCAATAACTTAATTTTTTTTAAATAGTTAGGTAGGTATGTTTCTTATTTTGGTGTGTACATTTTTACTTATATCGTCGTTAGAGCGAACATGGCTAGGGGGCCTTCAAAGTTAGCCTACTTGATTTTTAATAAAAATAAAAAAAAAGTAAAAAATTTAATTCCTGAGATGCCTTCAAAATTAGCCTACCATTTAAAAAAAAGTAATTGCATACGAATTTAAATTAAGAACCATTGAATGAGTGACATTGTTGTTTTCACTTACTCGTTTTTTCATAGAAAATGTATGGGAATTGTTTTTTTTTTAATTATTGCCAAAACTTACGATTTGATTTGGTATGTTCCTGGGAAAGTGTTTCTGGTTGGAAATAGAGTCGATTAAGGCCAACTCATTTATTTTGAAAAATGACATTTTTTGGGCAAACCGTACATTTTTTCAAAAAACTAAAAATAGTAATATTTTTTTCTTCAAAATAAAACAGAAAGTTCCTTAGAACAAAACCTTCTAACTACAAAAGAAACGGTAGCTACCCTTAAGGGGCCAAAAATTTGCCACACCCTGTATACTAAAGTTGACACAGTTTCACATGCCATGATCACGGAATAACAGAAATATTGTACACTAGCAGCGCCGCGGGTTTCACCCGCGTAGTTCACGTTCCCGTGGTAATTTCGGAATAAAATATAGCCTATGTCACTCCCTTCTTCTTCTGGCTTCTTCACTCACATTGCAATTACGTTTAGGTACTCTTATTCATGGCACACAGGGAGATTCAAGGCAGGTGATGAACTTTATTAAATAAAGAAAAGTCAGACTACCTACATTTTGCCCGGGATTGATAAAGACTATAGACGTTTTGTTTTTGTGATATCTTGTTAGTCAACTTCAACTTCTTATTTCATGGCTTGCTGTGTCTTTGCTGCCACAACTCTGATCTTGTTGACTGTCTGTCTAGGTTGACTAATGCAAAAAAATGTCAATGTCAATTATTACTACTGCCATGGCGCGTTGTTTTTGCGCTGCGTTCTCACATACTTTGTCATAATCGTTTTATTTAGTTTTTTATTACATTACTTTGTCTGTTCGTGACGTCACTTTTTCGGGCTCTAACGGAAGACCAGCGCTGGCTAGAACTGTTCCGGGAGCCTAGCAAGCATTTATGCTGAGTTAGGGCCTTTTTATAACAACTTTTATATAACTACATCCTTTAAGTTTGTATTTTGATTCTACTTACCTACTCATAGTTGTAGGATACAATATTCGTATACTATGTTTCTTCTGTTGTTATAAATAAATGTATTTCTTTCTTTCTTTCTTTCCCTGAAAATAAAGCTTTCTAATGGTGAAATATTTTTTTTAATCGGTCCAGTAGTTTCGGAGCCTATTCAATACAAACAATCAAACAATAAAATATTTCCTCTTTATAATATTTATAGTACGTACCTTTAATGTTAACAACCATGATGGATTTAAAAACTTTGTATATAATGTACTTGGGATGTACGAGTACGTTTGACACTGAGTTTCTGGCATTCACTTACTAATAAATATCTAACTTTGAAAATTTGGTTTTCCCAACCTACCTTTGGGACTCGTATAAAAAAAAATATAAACGTTGAAAAAATGTAAGACAGCCTCTCTTCTGTTAGCCATGATTTGTCACATCACTTAAATAGGGATGGAAATACCATTAGGTATATTAAAAGCTAGCTACGCCCGCGGCTTTGCACGCCTATCCCAAGGGAACAGATTTATGGGATAAAAAGAAACATATGTCTTTTTCCAAGCCTAGAACATACAGGTAGTATGGAAAATTTCTGCCTGATCCGTTCTGTAGTTTTTGCGTGAAAGAGCAACAAACATTGTACAGTTTACAAACTTTCGCGTTTATAATATTAGTAGGAACCTGAAAGTGGAGTTGTCGGCGATACAAGAACGTATAATGAAGGACACGTGTCGTGTTCAATAAACACAAATCGATGGTTCTGTTCTACCTACAGTAAATGATTATAATAGAAGGTACGCGTTTGCAGGAAAAGTTTTATTCGATTCCTTAGCGAGCTAAATGGTTCAATCTAGTTTTTTTTGCAACCATTAGGTGCGAAGAAAAACTTCTTGAATTATCTCAAATTATCGATTCCACCATCGAACCGGAACTACTCTGTGGGGTGAAATAAATCTTCAAGTTCTCGAACGACCAACGTGCTCGTCGCTTCTGAGGCGGTCGTCAGCGCGACGCTTACGTCTCGCCGACTACCAGGATGATTCATTCAGATGAACCATTCCGTTTAGAGAGGTCTATCTGCGTGAAGGAGAGAAGACAAATGAGGAACAGATGGTTCTTTGTTGGACAAACATCTAGCATGTTTCGGCACCAAATAAAAAAAACAGTTTTCCCCTTGATTTTTTTTTCTCCGGACTTTTAGTTTTGAAGTCCAGTCAGTACCTAGTAAATATGACGCTAAAGATTATCATAGGAAAAGAGTAGGCTTTTTATTGGCAATTTCTAGCATGGTTGTATTTGTCATAGAAAACATTTAGGTATTAAGGTACCAATAAAGAAATAATGATTAGTAGAGTTATTTGAGATCAACCAACAAGCATAGAATTTAATGTAATAAATAAATAAAATAGCAAAAGCTTGGAAAACTTTTTTGCAGCAAGTCTATGTTTACAGTTTACTCAAAATATACCAAACCTACACAGAGATTGAATTTCCAACTAATAAGTGAACCAACTGTTATTTTCCAATCCTCTGTGAAAAAAGTTTCTAGTCGAGGTTTCAGCCCTACAGTCTGGCATAAAGCTGTACCGCCGGTAGTAGGGCGGCGCTGGGCGGGCGGTAATAACGAACTCGCTCTAAAACTTCGTCCGTTCTTCACTCATTTATTCTAATTGAATGACCTAGCTTTTCAAATCTGCACTTCAATAGACTCCATTCATTTTAAAAACTTAAAACTTTTGCAGTTTAGACATAATTTAAAAGAGGAGACACGATGACGACGCTCTAATGGTGCCAATCGCAGAATTATCAAAATGAATTATTAGATACATATTCATTTTGTTCCTTTCGGCTTACAAAATGAGCAAACAAGTCATTATGACTAAATTATCATCAAATAAATACCTTGATGATAAAATAAAAAAAAGATTTTTTTAGCTCCCACCGAAAACAGTTTGGTTGCGACGACTGTGCGGTGAGTAAGAAATTGAAACCGATAGATCGCGATGTTATTACTGTTTATAGCGTCTCCTGCACAACAATACATGTCAGTTCAGTCTCGTGTGTCCAGTTACTGAAGGACCCCTACTCCAGCGGTTAGATTTGTATAATGCGACCGAGGGCAAAATGTAGATTAAATTGAATGGAATTTAATTGAAAAACGTTTATTGCCACGAGAAAATTAAGACATACCTACCTATTAGAATAAAAAAAAATTAGGCAAAAGAAGTGAATTCAGCATTTTGCTGCTTGCATTGAGCGACAGCGCTGGTTTTCAATTTACTCCTCTAGATATTAGTTTTTCCGCCTCTATTTATTTATTAACAAGGCAAGTATTGAATTACTTTGAGTTCGCAATAGGTATGATGTACATTACTGATGGCTCTATAACCAATAACTTAATTTTTTTAGTCTTACAAAATAAGCTAGTAGACACTAAAAATTTAAAAATATGACTTATAAAAAAATAGTCGATTGATAACTAGTGGAATAAGATTATGTATGTATAATTATATTAAAGCAGCAGCAGCTCTAGTCTTTATTTATAATTATACAGTTTATTGACAATGCCCATTTACAGCAGATCTATTTAAGTAAATAATAATTCCTATGTTTTGTGTTAAATTATGAATTACTAGCTGCGCCCCGCGGCTTCGCACGCGTTGTTCCTATGGAAACGTTAAAAGATGATTTTCATCCCACGGGAACTGATTTATGGGATAAAAAGTAGCCTATGTTTTATTCCAGTATTAGAATTACCTGTATGAAAAGTTTCAGCCAGATCCGTTCAGTAGTTTTGGCGTGAAGAGGTAACAAACATCCATCCATACATCCATCCAAACTTTCGCCTTTATATGTGATTTTTATTACTATAATGTGAAATGTAAATTGACATAACCAAGTGTGCCGGCGAATAAAATATATGAGTATGAGTGAAGATGGTGCAGTACTCACAGGGTATCCATAGGTGTTGTTGGAGGTCATGGCCACGATGCCCACGCTCATGCTGACGCGCGTCACGTAGGAGAAGGTGGTTCCCAGGAACATCAGCAGCGCCATCACGTGCCGCATGCCCACCGCCCGACCTGCGACAAACACCGACATTGGATTCAACTAGCACAAAGATTAAGGCACTGACCGAAGTTCTTCCTGAGACGCAGAGAGAAAAAGGATTTGATTCCGCATTACAAATGTTAAGTATAGTAAGTAAGGGTACTTTAATTTATTCGAGTCGTTTCGGAAGCGAAAACGTCATATTCTAATTTGAATTGTATTCCGACGGAACTTTAGAACGCTATTTTGATTTTGTCAAAAGTTTTCGATATCGAATCCGACGGCCTTTCTGACGAATTAAGATACCTCTGCTGATTGATACTTGTTCCTGGTCATTGTAGGTGGTTAATATTGGTACTTTTAAACAAATAATAATTATAAATATATAAAATAAATATTTTTTAAACTATAAACCGACTTCAATTATATAGATTCCGTTGTCAGAACTGGACCAAATTAAAATAAAACCAGACGGGAAAAAAACCTAAAATCGGTTCACCTTTTCTTTGGGCTAGATGATTGTGTGCGTGTATAGGCCACATACTAATATAGTACACTATAAGCACCACAGATCTCAGAAACTAAATAAGCACCTACGACTATTCTTATTCGTAGACCTACGCACGCCCCGCGGTCGCGGTCGCGGCCGCCCGTCGTAAATCCCCGTAATGCTTCACGCCTCGTCGGCTGCCCGTTACATCAAGGCTCGTATGTTACAGCTGCTTTTTACAAGCCAAATAACCCAGAACATCATTGTTACACGCGAAATTCAGCTTCTTGCAAGCAACTTTTTCCCAATATTCACAATTTATTGTTCCTAACAAAAACACTGAGCAAAAAAGATCACGTAATCCGATTGATCGAACCATGCGGCCGAACCACGTGGCCAGAAGCAAAAATACACTGTATGAATATGTTACAGAGGTAGGTACATATTCCAAAAATGCGCACCTGGTAAAAAGGTCTTTGGGTAAGTTTAGAATGAAAGATGAGTAAATTTTCTGGCCTAGTGACGTCACATAAGGACACTTTTCTAGAACAAATAGAGTTACCGCGTCCTCACTCTCAGTCATAGTCAGGCTTTTAGTTCGGCAGTCAGCTCGCTCGCGGTACAACTAGAATTATGAGATGAAGCGACTTATCACCCGGCAAGATGCTGACACGTCGCGTCGCGGCTCCAGGCTCCTCTTATAACTGTCCTACATCAAACTGTGGTCTAATTCATAAGAAATATAATGTGAATAGATAAATAAACGTTTAAATTTATTAATATCCTAAAAGAAATACTTAAATCAAATAATATGTAGGATAAATAAATAAAAAGTAGTATTTATAATTAAAATAATTTAAGCTAACTGCAGAGTGTTGCAAATAATTAATAAAATAATTAAATCATAGTAAAAAATAATAATAACTAACTTATCCGTTTGAATTTATAAGTACATAAGTAATAAATTCAAGACCACAGATAGATCAAAAGACGTGGCAAAATCATGTTCCTTTACCGCTTAGGTCGATACGTGGTCCATACTTACCTTACCTTAGTTTCTGATATCTGTGATACCAGTACCTACCTACAATGTCTAGAAGGTAGTTCTGTAATATACCTACGAAAAATTTTATTTTTGTCCAACATGCAATGATTTGTAAAAAATGTTTTATACTCGTTTGCATTCTATGAAAGATAATAAGCCAAACAAACTTTTCGTTTCCTGTTCCTCGGAAAGTCAAGAACGATAAAAAAGTAATTTGAAGTGGTAAGAATTGTTGCGCCTCTGGCCTCCACCACACAACATCGTGAAATTGAGACACAAAAGTTTATTTCAGAGAATGTACAATGCAGATAAATAACTTAGGCGTTGAGCTTCAAATTAATTCTCAGGCAAAAAGCGCTGAGAAACGGAGCTCTTTCTGGTGTGCGCTGTAAGTGAGAGACGTAGTGCCGGCTTAAGGTTGGCGCACACATAGCCTAGCCACAGTAGCCACCGGGCAGGGATCATCTCCGCCTCAGACCGCCTCGTTCAGCTTTCATTGTTTCAGACCAATACACCGATCGCACTTTTATCAATCTCATTGAACAATCACATCGTGCACGAGAATCGAAACAAATATTCTAATTCTAATCATCGCTGCGCGTCTTTTTAATCGATTTAAAACAAAGGAGGAGGTTCTCAATTCTATTTCTTTTTTTTATTTCATGTTTGTTACCTCAGAACCTTGGACTGGGTGGTCTAATTTTCATGATTATTTTTTATATGAAAGCTAGTGCGGCCATTGCCGATTCGTTTTCGAGTTGCCATTTTGTGTGACAACCTTTACACTGTATTTGTACAACATCGTGTTTCTTGAATAACATCCCATTTCTGTAGATGCTACCTAATCCGGCAAACAACTCGAACTGTGTTTCGTAAATACGGACTAAAGATACATACACCCGTCTTGCGGACGGCTCGGTATCTAAAGGTATACAATCCTTTCAATGATCGGTTCCAACTACCGACACGAAGAATGAAGAGTATGTACGTGTGGTTAGTATATCACAAGCTCCGGACATAAGGAGCTTTGCTCGGAATTGAGTGATTGATATCAACAGTGTGGTGTAATGTAACCATTCAAGGTACGCTTCAATTTCTCAAAGCTCGGGCCGGCCCATAGCCGGCTGAATGACGAGCACACACGGTCCGGTGGAGCTTCCCGCAACAGAAATACTAAGTTCTGAGAAATTCGTTCACTAAAGGTGATATCAGACGGTTCACTTTTTGTTCATTTTGTCTTTCACTCCAAGTGACGCATCTAAACATAAAATGAAACAATAGTGCCGAATGACTTCACTAATGAACCGATCCAACGATGTCGGATATTTTCATTCGCATCTTTCACTCCCATTTCGAATGAACGAAAAATGAATAATCTGAATACAGAGTGAATGTTCACTCGCATTCGGCAATCTTATCTTAAACTAATTCAAGACAAATGACTTTATTTCATGAAATCTTGATTTATGAATTAATTTTGTTTTAAACAACCGACTTTTTTCAATTTTTATGTTTATATTTTTATAGAATTTTCATGGATAACAAAATTAAAATAGGACCACACGGGAAGCACCAGCTTTCATATTATAAAAATGAATCATAAAAATCGGATCACCCAGTCAAAAGTTCTGAGGTAACAAACATAAATAAAAACCTGTTGAATTGAGAACCTCCTCCTTTTTTGAAGTCGGTTAAATAGAGGAGGTGAATGTTCTTTTCTAAGTCATTCCAGCTAAGCCGTGTGAACATGAAGTGAAAGATAATTAATTTTGTTTTAAAAAACTATAAACCGACTTCAATTTTTACAGTTTTTTCATGAATTTTTATGGATCCCACTGTCAGAACTGAACAAAATTAAAATGGGACCACACGGGAAGCACCAGCTTTCATATAAAAAAAGAATCATGCAAATCGGACCACCCAGTCAAAAGTTCTGAGGTAACAAACATAAAAAAAAAATACAGAACAGACGAATTGAGAACCTCCTCCTTTTTTGAAGTCGGTTAAAAAATGAAGCTTCACTCGAGTGAATATTCATTCGAGTGACCGTCTGATATCACCTTAAGGGATTAGTGGGATTGCATAATTATACATTCGAATCGTTCAAATCGAAGTGATCAACCGCAGAACAATGATTCATACATTATGAATCCGTCCAGCCTGTGAAAACTATTTCACCAATGAAAAACGTAATTCCGGCTGGTAATACCGACATAAATATGTACTTAGGTAAGTTTTTTTGTTATTTCGGTTGTAATTCTTGCTATAAAACTTATAAAATTTGTGCAAGGTAATGAGAAGAAAAGCGTAAAGTTAAGTAAGCGAGTTATTCCAAAGTTAATGTCTTGACTTTTTCCATTAAAACAATGTAAGAAGTATTCATTTTTCATCTAACCAGACAGAACAGAATGTATTCCTGCAGGCACCGGAGGAGCTCGTGCTCTCATTTGCATACAAATAGAAAACAAAGTGAAATCAGAAGTCTCGTTTCAAACAGACGAACAGACGGACAGCACGCGATAGGATTGCATTTCAATTCGCTCTGCTGCATGCCGCATGCCGCCGCCGCGCCGCCGCGCCGCCGCGCCGCCGCGCCGCCGCGCGTCGCTCGGTCGAGATCATACGCTGAACTGGCAGATGTTTAAAAAGTATAATTAATTTTGATGTAATTGAAAGCTCAAACGCGATTGCTTTCTCTATCTACTTTATTCAATTTATGACGTAGGTAAGTAACAACCAAGGTCAGATAGGCATTTATCTCGATTACACCAAGAGCTATAATATTGTGGGTATTTATTTTACTTTTTCTACCTATTTACCCGTACTTCTAACAATACACGCGGCTCTCAACATACTTGGTATCTCCAAGCAAGTTGAGAGAGAGCAGCAAGTAAAAGAGCTATATAAAAACATTCAAAACACCTCTTAGAAGAAAAATCGATAAAAATTATTATGCCAATCAAGAGACTCCAAATTTTGATAAGTCCTTCGTTTATTGGAATTCCAGCGACAATCTTAAGACCATTGGGCCTGGGCCGGCTGCTTCCCGAAGTATTTATCGATTCTACGCGCGCGGGAACAGCGCTAAAACACTGCTAATGGGCCGTTCAGACGTGCCCCGGGTAGAAACGTCCGCGGTGACGCGCGACCATTATTGAACATACAATGGCAAATAAAAAGCTGCTTCTTGGGAGACGCCACAGTGTGGCTAGGAACGGCAGTAGGATGCGATGAAGCCTGACAGGAGTCACGCGCTCCGCAGCCGCTGCGAACGGATGGATTACATACGTGAAATGTAATATTGTTTTACGCATACGTGTTTAGGTGCTTCTAAAGGAAACTAATCTGAACACTGTGTAAACAGAAAATTTTTGGGTGTTTGCAAAGATTTACGTCTTTGGGTGTTTGCCTACAGAAGACCCATACAAACTTTCTGTTGAAAATTGTATAAAACGTAGTGCTCACTTCAAGTTGTGCTGGGTTGCCACGTTATTTTCCACTGCGTCCGGCTCTGTGTGAACAAATCCTGAAAGGAGCAGCTTTGTTCTGCAAACAAACCCAGGTGGCTCCTCGCGCCGCCTTTTGTGGAAGTAATTAGTTAAATTGATTGCCAGTTATTGTTCCTCGGCACGCGACTACAGCCCGCGCTTTGTTCCAAACATATTCTTGCAGAACACAATACACTATAACCGCTTGTGTTTTATTTCAAATTTATGGATCTTTTATTCGCCAGCTTTAGTTCCATGTTAGGAGACTGAAATTTCTTTTACAACTAACACGCAACTTACGGAGTTCTGGAGCATCCACAATATTCTGCTCTGTTAAGTTCTGTCTCCCGCTATACTTAGTCTAGTTCGCGACCACCAGTATATGTAATAGTAGTAGGTTTTGTTAGAGTACGTTAATAAATAAACTGCATTTTTTTTCGTCTTCAAAATTATATATAGGATATTCTATGTTGTTTTTGTCTGTAGGTATGTTCGTCGATTTCTATATCAATTATAGACCGATTTGAAAAAAAATATTAATTATTACATGGAGGTGCTTCTATAAAAAAATTGTTCCAGAGATATTATTATGTATCCCGCAGAATCTAAAAACAGTGTAGATTTATGGGATTCGAAGTTAGTTTTTACTTCAATACGGATGTTAGCGGGTTAACTACGCGTTGGTTAGTTTTTAGTGGTTTCAAAACAATCAAATTCATTATTCACATGATGGACAAGTCATATTTTGAGCATTGACTCACCTGTTTGTACAGACAACAAGACCATAAACTCAAAATACTTGACAAAACCATAGTCCAATGCTTGTGATCTTAATTTATCGGCGACGCCATTGCGGTGTCTCCGTGGGCTTGTGTTGATGAATGGCTGCAGTAATTCACCAGCGACAGGGCTGCAGTCGCGGCTCCAGAGAATGCAATAACTTCACCTTGGAGACACTATCACTTTGATTTATCACGTCCTAATTAATTAGGAACTGCATGATTTGCATTCATATTGGTTCCTAATTTACTCCGATTTAACTCAGAGAGTGGCGAAGCAAGCGTGGTCCTTCATCAAGTCGATGCATTATGGAGTCTCCTTATGTATCATTCCTAACTCAACTTGCCGGGTCATGCATGGTAGGATGGCGTCAGCGTAAACCATCGTGACAGACCAAGATAATGATGGCGTGACGAACTGAATGATTATTAGATAAAGCTTGGATCTAGCTAATTCAAAATCAAAACGTGCTGACCAGGAGATGAGCGAAGCTAATTGAACTTCTTATTTCATGATCGCAGCGCAAGGCGTTACAAAACTATTTTTTATATTGGCAAGAAAAGATTCAAAAGGTGGTTTTAAAGAGACTGTATACATACAGCGTTGTTTTTTTTTAACAGGACGGTAATTGGAAGTTACTAAACCAGTGTGGTTACAGATAAATGGTCTTAGGAGAGTACCGACTAGATTTAAAGATATAATTATTCTGAAAAAAAAAAAAAACATTTTAGACGAATCCTTTTTTTGATGCCTATCGATTTTATACTGATCAAAAACTTCTAACAAACTGAGGTTGAAGAACTAAATAAGTCGTAAATAGCAAAAAATAGTTTTCTGAAGCTACACGCACCGGTTAAGGTTGTTTCTAATTCTAATTCTAAAATAAATACTAAGTAGAGTTTCGGTTTAGGGGAACTAAGATATCTGCACATCTGTGCATTATCCCCCTGCCTAAACAGGCTTTAGCCTGCGCAGCTCTTTGAAGTATCGGAGCAGGACTTTGGGTGACTGACAGCTTCCTTTTAGCTTTTCTGTGGGTGTGGATGGGATTGTAGCCTCAATGAATTCTTCAGCCCCGTTTTGTGTCTGTGTATCTCCCCTTACTCTCCGTCCAAAAAATCCATCCTGTATAAGTGAGAGTGCGTCCAAAAATGTGGCATGCCAGCGCTTGTCCTCGCGGCCACGGGCGCCGGCGGCGGCGTGGCGGTGGCGGCGGAGGCCGACGGGTTTGCGCGCGCCTTACGTCACGTGCACCCAATGCTTACCTGCGCACGCGCCGCACGCGCACCACCTGCCTCTAAAGACGCATTTCACTTGATTTGTTTAGGTACTCGAGCAGTTGCGGGCTGCTAGTAGCGACTTTTTAACCAACTTCAAAAAAGGAGGAGGTTCAGTTCTGACGATGGGATCTATGAAAATTCATGAACAAATCTTTAAAATAAAAAAATTGAAGTCAGTTTATAGTTTTTAAGACAAGAATAATAATATAATATTTATTTACGAGTATTTGCTTAGCGATATAGGTGTTCGATATAGATAGATAAATCAAATCAGTGGGTTATTCCAGTTTTCTAGTTGTCGAATTAAGGGGGATTTGTCAAGGGGGAAAACTTTGTAACTCACATACAATTTAAAAAAAAGAAGAGCGAAAGATGACAGTTTCTTAGAGTTACAAAACGGTCTCAACATGGGTTGGTTGTATTTGCGTACAATCAACGCTGGTCCATATGGTAACATAAGGTAGGTAGTTAAGTTACCTACTTCCTAATCGTTTTGTTTTTCCCGTAATAATTATTGCCTGAGTGCCTCGAACCAGTGTAAAGTGAAGGTATAATGTATCTGATTAGATAAAATACTTTGAGGCTTGAGAATTTTGTTGTCAGATTTATTGATAAAAACAAAAAACTTCAAAAGACGATTACCCAGATCTCCATGACGATTAGACCTGTCGTCAAATCCAAGTCAATCTCGTGCTGGAGATAACACCACCGCGCGCCGTCGTCGTCGACTCGGCGACTCGGCGCGCTCTTCAAAAGCGCTATCTCCGAAACCACATCGTGGCATTGTAGATTTATTATTACATAATAAAATAACAATATCTCAGGCATCTTAAGCAAATATTAATGATAAATCGATGATGCTCACATGGACAGATTGACAGCACGTCGGAGAAGGATGCGATTTTTAAAGCGTATTCCCGTTGTACCCATATAGAGCAGAAGTTAGACGATGACAGGGAAACTTAGGAGAGAATAATAATGTCTATTCGGATTTTGCCAAAACTAAACAAAACTAATTTGACAGGACTAAAAATGTCGCCGTCCCTGTCATTGCGATCAAAATATTAAGGATGGCATCATTGTGCATGGTTTAGTCTAGTTTTGGTAACATCTGAATAGACACCATTTATATTTTACTACAAAATGAAGATGTTCCTCGATATGTGATGCAACGTTTGTGTTCTTCCAACACCAACAAGGTTTGTAGTAAACCCGCTTACATTCATAATGACATCATGGACATCATAATTATTTTTTTCTGCGTTGTGAAAAATTCAACAATAGAACACACATTTCTATAAACCCTGTTTTAACAAAATGTATTTAGTACCAACTTTTGGAGCAATTAATAATAATAAGAGCTGTATTTCTAAAAATCAATATAATAACCAAAAGCTACATTATATCATACTTTATCGAAATATGGCTTGAAAGAAAATGGTCTACAATTTGTTGAAACCTATTCTGGTGGTTTAATTCCTTGCAGGGCGCAGAAAATATTAGTAACCTCTTTAATATTTAATATCGTGAGTCTGTGTCAGATTGCGAGAGTGTGATAAGTAACTTATACTGTGATAAGCCGCGGCAAGTAGCTCCAATATTAGGGATATCTCATGCCCAAATGTATAGTTTGATACGGTGCGCTTAATAATAATAATACTAACTACCTGAGAACATTCAACAAAACGAAAAGTGCTGGATCAAGAGCCGTAAACTGGACAGCACAAATGAAACACTCGCAACAACGACAACAAAACAAAACTTTCCACAGGTGCTTGAGTGTTCAGGAGTGCACTCGACGGCTATCGCTCGGCATGAGCCGTGACCCACTGCCTGGAATCTCCAATATGTACGATATATGGCAGCATGTTTTAAATTCTTTACCGGACGCGCTAGCTGGTGAATGCCTGAGACATTCTTCACTGCTCTGAAGAAATAATAATGGAATTACTGTACTACTACTCGCCCCTTAAGAGCGAAAAAATAGGAATTGTATTTTAAAATGTACAAATAACTATTTTAGGCTCATATTTTAATGAACGTTTTTGTAGCGGTACGGGAAAAATGAACGCAGAGCTATGTTTCGACCTCTACAAACAGACATCGCAGCTCAGCAACTGTGCTGCCTGTGCTGCGTGGGTATTAACTAGAATCCTGCATCATCGTTTCGGAGGAACGGTGCGAGCCAAGCTTGTATTCTGACAGCTTTCGAAGGGGTTACCAGGCCTGGTTGCAAACTTTATCATAAAGCGGTCCGAACACTCGTATTACATAGTTATCGCTGCTAATAGTCAGGGTACGCTGAAACCTGGTTCTTCTTCCGACTAACACGTCCAAGTTTCTATATGAAAACTTTCAGAGGTTATTTATATCCCCGGGGAACTGATATAACGCATTCACTACATCGGTGTGTGACCCGTAGAGGCGCCGCAGCGCCTCTATGGGTCACACACCGATGCTGGGCGCAATGTCCAACTCCATCCCCTGTAGCGGCGCGCCGCTACAGGGGATGGAGTTGGACATTGCGTCTTTGGCCATAAATATATTAGTTTAGTTCATTTTATGAGATAGACAGTAGTCTGTATTACCTTAGCTATATACCTACATTGAATTGGTGCTAAATTTTAGGCCGAATCCGTAGTTTTGGCTTGAAGCATGTGCCGAATCATCCGGAAGTGTGAAGCTCACTGAAGCCTTGGTCAGGTCGCCGTGCCGCCGCCGGCTGCACGTCTGTGATCCCGGGCACGTGCGCGCTGAGGTTGCCTCTTCAATAACACCGCCGCGGCCTTTCCTCCTCGACATTACACATTCCGAGCGCGCGTCGGCGGCGTGGCGGCGGCGCGGCGCAGTCTCTGGCTCTGGCAGAGACGCAGATGTCATAAAATTACTTGTTGTCGCAAAACCAATGTTTTTTAGATATGTGAAGTTGTATAATTTCTCTATTGGTTTACTAAAACCCATTGTTTCTTTAATGGATATTTTTGCACTTTTATGTCCACTTTAATCCTTTATTGAAGATTTTTTGCAAAATGGATTTTTTAGTATCCTTCCACTAAAACCCTTTGAAAAGATCCATTGATAGATCTTGTAGGACTTGTTTTAGACTTTTTGTATTGAGACTAGCCTTTAAGGCACAGAAGTGTGTGTGTGTGTGTCTTTGTCAAGCAGTATCCTCAGTATTTCAAAACACACGCGGAAGTCTTGACTAAAAATACAAGGCATAAGAATAGACTGTTCTTCCCTCCTTGTCGACTAGAGCTTGTTAAGCGTAACTCCTACTATCATGCCATTACTATCTTTAATAAATTACCAAATAGTTTTAAAGATTTGCCTCTAAACCTGTTTCGAACTAAACACTGGCTACTAGAAAACTGTTTTTATAGTGTAAAAGACTTCATGAGTTTAAAGAATTAATTGACTTCTGCTCATTTTTTTGTTTCGTACCTTATTATGATTTGGACTCATTGAGATTTTAATTTAATTTAGCTGTTATTATGAACTTGACTTGATAAAATTTTCAATTTATTATATTGACATTTGACATTTAGAATAATTTATTAATATTGTAGAAACCCAAATGTTAAATTTTGCACACCTTTAAGGCCCATACAGCAGCGAAAGTGGCGCCCCCAACTATTTTATCTTATTATTACGTTAAACGCAGGTATTTTTAAAAATCCTACGTTCAGTTTGTGGTATCTATTATAAGCTATTAATTAATGTCTCTGTAATAGTTTCATTTTGTATAGCTTAGGAAGAGATACGAAGTTGCGCTTTTTGGCCACCAAACTCTAATTTCGCATCTCCTCCTAAACTATATGAGATAAAATTATGAAAGAGGTATTAAAAAATAGCTTATAATAGATACCACAAACTGAACGTAGGATTTTTAAAAATTCCTATGATAAACGTAAAAATATGATAAAATAGGTATCGCTGTCAGATTGGCTCGGGTATGCCTTAAGGCGCATACCCGAGCCTATTTTATTTTATTTACTTATTTTATCATATTTTTACGTTTATCATGGGAATTTTTTAAAATCCTACGTTCAGTTTGTGGTATCTATTATAAGCTATTTTTCAATACCTCTTTTATAATTTTATCTCATAATAGTTTATGAGGAGATACAAAAATAGAGTTTGGTAGCCAAAAAGCGCAACTTCGTATCTCTTCCTAAGCTTTACAAAATGAAACTATTACAGAGGCATTAATAAATAACTTATAATAGATACCACAAACTGAACGTAGGATTTTTAAAACTTGCTGCGTTTAACGTAATAATAGGATAAAATAGTTGGGGGCGCCACTTTCGCTGGTGTATGGGCCTTAAGGGTAGATTATTAGGGACATAATCATTTATTTGCCAGAATGTATGTACCTACAAAAGTTCTTAAAATTATAATATATATATTATAATTGTATGTACCTACAAAAGTTCTTAAAATTATAATATATATATTATAATTTTAAGAACTTTTGTAGGTACATACATTCTGGCAAATAAATGATTATGATTATGATTATGACTAGGATCCATTGGGCCAAGTTACCAGTTACCAAGTCCACAAGTGATCGGAATGCTGGCTTCTATTTCGGTCAACATATTAGGTTTGTCATTCCACGTGGCAATACTGCCATGTGGTGCCGGTTTAAAATTTGCACCACCCCAACTCTTCCTGCGGATAACGTAAGTAAAGCGGATAACTAAGGGATATCCAACGGGGGCGGACAGCAGCGCCTTCTACGGAATCGTTCTACGATCGAACTGCGATCCCCAACCCGCATGCCCCGTGTGGGGATTAACGGGCATTACCCCCATGAGATAAAAGACAATAAGACACTTATCAGGGGGAGGCCTGCGTCCAGCAGTGGACGTATATAGGCTGCCGAGGTTGAGGTTGAGGTGGCAACGCTGCCAGCATTGGGGGCACTCGTTTTGGTTGTTTACATAAAAAAGATATAAGTGTATTTTACTACTTTTTATTGTTTTATTATATGTTCCTACTTTCTACGTGCTAAATAATATGGTTGTAAAACAATTATGATTTCTAGGGAGCAAACTGTAGTCTGTCAATTAATTATCAAGACCCAGTTCGACATAGTTATAAAGTATTTTCCTAAGTGTCTATGAATTTTATTGTAAAAAATCTTCAGTAAAATAAATTCAACAGTGAAAAATTATGAAATTTCTCCGGAGAAATTCCCAAAAAGGCATTTGGAGTCTCGCCACGCGCGCCGCCTATCGAAGAGACAACCCAATTAAAATTATTAGATCCAATTCGCGATTCCTATAATTTCCGTGACCTTTATCGGCCCCGATTCCAAGCGAATCGATTCGGCTGATAGACCCTTAATAATGTATAAAGAGCTATTTTATGAAATAGTTGTATTGGAATGGTCAGCCGACTCGTGCGTCGTGGATCGGGGAGAGGTACTCGTGCTGAATGCCGAGTGGGCGCTCGTCTCGTCAAGAGGCCTATTGTTGATCGAAAGAATCGCCAATAAACGTATTTTCATAAACCAATTAGGTAATTTACTTCTCCGAAGCCATTCTGTGAAGTGAATAATACATTGTCTAGTACAGATAAATGATCTCATTAAGAGTCTGTCTTCAATATAACAAATAATCGTTATGTACTGAGATGCCTGGACCTCGGCCTCCCCGATGGCACCATGGCGCCTTGCTTCTGTCACATCCAGCATTTGCCAGCTGTTTACAGCAGATCTCCATCGCCTGGCTACAGAGCACCCACCACGGGAATCGAACCCGCAACCTCCTGCGTCGCAGACGGACCTTCGCCCACCGCGCCACAGAGGTCATCGAATACGTCACCTACGTCTTGTAGCTCCCACGCAATTGCGTTTCGTTGACGTCGCCATTGTGACATCATACAACAGGTGGTATATAAGGTGGTGGTGTAATCTTACGAACAGATATTTATTTAGATTTAATTCTTAACATCATTCCAAGGATTATTGTAAACCATCGCCTAGCCCTGACCCGTGACGGGGACAAGGAAATGGTTGCGTCCCTTTGTTAAAGGTGAAGCGACTTTTGGCACTCCGATAAATAAGAAATTGTGAATTGTTTGGGACATTTCTTATTTGTCCGATCCGATTTTGGCCCAACCCTCCCCTCAGGCGTGCCAAGGCAACGTCGTCGGTTGGTATTATAATGATAAATAGGTAAATTTTCTACCTTAAGGGGGGGGGGGGGGGGGGGGCTTGTAAAGGGAGGGAAACTGAAACATTTGAAATCAGTTTTCATGCAAAATGACAATTGAGGGCGTTAATATTCTATTGTTTTTATACTATATCGGCTCAAAAATTTGCTTAGTTTTTTACTCAACTCGGTGTATAATACTCGGATACCTTATAGCGAGTTATCTTATGCTAATCATCATAAATCCATATCTACGCTAATATTATAAGTTCGAATTTAACTCTGTCCATCTGTCTATTACCCTTTTACGTCTAAACGGCTGAACGGATCCTAATGAAATTTGTTTGACAGGCATCAGCTAGTTGAAACGTTCAGTTTATATGTAATAAAGTAATCAATAATGAATTCTCTTGTAACTTTTTTCACCAAGAGACGTAACCGTTTCATAAGAGAATGGAATCAGTGTTACTGTCATTGAATTCGTTTCTTTAGTGAACATAATTATAAAGATTGTCATAATCATTAGCCACATCATTAGTCCACAGCTGGACATAGGCCTCTTCTAATAAGCGCCATATCACCCTGTTTTCAGATTGCCGCATCCAACAACTGCTTGCACTTTTCGCAAATCGTCATCCTACCTGGCGGTAGGGCGTCCTACACTACGTTTTCTGAGTCGCGAGTCCACTCAAGGATATGTTTACCCCAGTGGTTAAAGCGGTTATTTATGAAGGAGATATGGCCAGCCCACTGCCACGACTGCTAACTCTTATAAAACCTGTCAGCTTAATACAAAATGAATTATCCAGCGCTTGTATAGTCAAAGCCTTACAATTACAAATCAGCTGCTCCAACAAGAAATTTTACACAATGCCTATCAATCTTTTTGTTACAATTCATTGTAATTAGTACCTCGATAATTCTCAAGATGCACTTAATTAGTTATCTATCACGAACGACAGTGTAGAGCACTCTCGATACGATTGAGTTCAATCTTATTATGCAAATAACTACTAGTTGAGCTACCTCTTGATTGTTTGCTACAGTATACAGTTTGCTTAACTGCTTCAATTGTACACTTACTAGGTCTAATTTGTTTTTATTGGTTATTTAGCCATTATAAGCATGCCTTATTTGCGTTTATCTCATGGGGGGTAATAATAATAATAATAATAATAATAATGCTGGACAATTCACACAGCATTATCTAGCCAAAAGTTAAGCAGAGCTTGTGTTATGGGTACTAGATAACTGATATACATAATACAATACACTACATAGATAGATATTTTTTATTATACATAGAAACACATCCAGAACGCCCTGAACAAATGTCTGCAGATCGTACACACATTTGTCCCGAGGCGGGAATCGAACCCGCAACCTCCTGCGTCGCAGGCAGACCTTCGCCCACCGCGCCACAGAGGTCGTCTGCCGTAATGCCCAAACTCCCTACGCTGGGCATGAGCGATGGGGATCGCAGTTTGTTGGTATCGTTATTATTATTCTGCAGGGAGTGCTGCCCGCCCCCCGGTGGATATCTCTTAGTCACCTCTTACGACACCCGCGGAAAAAGTTAGAGTGCGAATCTAAGCCGGAGGTAAGAAAACATATTATTTTTAAACACATCATGAGCTTCATGTGTGTGTAACTAATGTTAACAAGTAAAAATAGATCATCTGAGGTCAAATAAAAATGTATTTCCTGAACAGCGATTTAGATTGAACCAGTCCATTCCTTTGAAAGCTTCTTAAGTATTTGAGCCTTTTGACTCCCGGACGGGGCGGGGCGGGGCGGCGCGGGCAAAGGTTATGTAACCAGCCGTGAAACGCCTTTGTCCAGCGATAATCGGTCAACCCGGCCGCGGCGCGCGGCGCGGGTGCGGGCGGCGGAACCCAACCCTCGCTACTTTTTAGGGATCTTGACATTTCATGCGAACACTTTTTTGATGGACTAAGTTCATGCGTCTTTGATTTTCGTTTCACAAATTGCCTTTTTACCGAATTGATCTCCGATCAGGAACTCAGTTTATTTTGAAGATTTTTAAGCTAGTGAACTGATTGTTATGTTTTGTTTGATAAGTTAAGATGCATGTTATATTTTCTCCCACAAATCCGGAAACACAATGTAAGCATTGGAAATTAATGTTAGATGTACTAACGGTTCGTGCATGCGCAATATAATAACATTTTAGAGTGGAAACAACCACAATTCCAACTTACAAGGATGATATTAAACTGTAGACTGCATTGTGCGGACGTATCATCAATGAAAAATTTAACGAGTTCCTCAGCCGCTAACGACCATACTAGGTGCATGACTGAAGCGGCCTCAAGTGATCGTAACGTGCGCAAGGCCTTACGCGTTACGATACAGGAACTCACATGAATACTACCTTTTACCTACATGATATGGATTTTATGTCCATTGTTATTTCGCAGCAAAGAGCTATCAACACGTGTGTAAATGCGAGACCCTAACCTGGTAGTATGGATAATGCCCATCTGGGCACAACAGTCGACATTCGCATCCAACTGTGTATGTCCTGTCTGTGTTCTCATAGAGGGAAGAGAGGCTCTGTCGGAAGAATGGGCTCGCCGGCCATGTATGGGAGGAAGAGGGGACGCCAGTCGTATCGCGGAGGTTTAAGTGTTCCCGTGGTTCAGAGATTTTATAAAAACCCTCCACCTTCCGCGATGCAATGCAAAACGGAGTGTGGAAACTGGGAAGACCTTCGACCCGATGGACCGACGACAGACCCGATGGAGCGGCTGCATGGAGTCGATGGATGGAGGCGGCCGGGAGCCGCTATTCATGGCGCCGTTTGGGGGAAGCCCTTGTTCAGCAGTGGACGTATACGGACAGGATTGATCCATGCTAGTCTTTAGGTCGGAAATTGCAGAGTTAATAGACAACAGAAATAGCTGCACCCATTTTCTTTTTTACGAAGGTCATTTTACGACCGCAGAGGGAATATTCTAGACATTCAAGCATTTTACGCGACTTAAATCTAAGGTTGTACGGTTTTTATGGAAAGTAAGCTAGTTATATTTTATGCAGTAAGAGTGGAGCTCTCAGGCTAACGGTGAGAGTATGGTTTCACAGCTCGGTACATGTCTGATCCCTAATTCGCTTACACAATACCCTCAACAATGGATGTTTGATTTTGTAAATATTAATTACTTAACTGCACTTATGCATTCTTGGATTATGCAGGAGCTAACACTTACCGTAATTGGGTGATTCTTCGGAAACTCAGATTTTGTCTGACTTTCGTGGCACATTTTTGAAATTACACATAATGACGAAATATTCTATATGTAGATTTGATTACTAATTTATTGGTAGTGGAGGGAACTTTATTGGCCTAACGGTTCCGAAGTTATTCAATTTTAAAATTATGGTGTCCATGGAAATCAACATTCATACCACCGAAATCAAATATACAAAATTATTGAACTTTAATGTGTTGAAATGTACGTTTTGTTTGAACTAGCCTATTACAATCATTCTAAGAAGAAATTTCGGGTAGGTTTATAATAAAAAAGTTAGTAAGCAGTTAAAAATATATTAATTTTCTTAAAACTAAGAAACAAAATTAAATATTGTTATTAAATATATAAACTATGAGAGTATTACAAAAAATCGAACATCAATTATCACGTTTTTTCAATCACATGATCACATGAGATCAAACAATCTTATAAATAATCAGTCACGTTTCTAGATACTAACGATGGAGTCATACCTAAATTACTAGTAAAATAGGCTTATCTAATCCCTCCCATATTCATTGGTTATAAGCTATATGTATTTACTTCGAGCATTGCAATTTGAGCAAAGCTGGCTGAAGTTATTTTGATTGAGATAAAACAAATTATTAAAAAAAATCACAATAACAATATTATCTATGTATGAAAGTTTATATAATCAGTATCAGGTGGTCGATTAAGATGTATTCGTGAATATATATTTACTTATTTTTCCCGACCTTTCAACAGGTTTACACACTGTCACGGTCAGGGTGTCATACCGTGAACACTACAATGTGTAAGCCGTGTTATACAATACATTAACAAATGTTAATAAGCCTGCAAATTTGATTTTCGTGGGTTTCACTGACCTTTCGTGTACTTTTTGTCCACGAAAAACATGGAAATCAAAACCACGAAAATCAGAAAAAAGTTGAAAATCCTAAATAATTTCTTAATTTGCTGGTTTATGTTACATTGATGTCTGCAGTAGAAATTAGGAACGCAAAAAGCATATATTATTAAAACATTTAAAACAATAGGATTAGTATGAACGAATTAATAGTCTACATGGTAATCAGAACTTCGAAGCGACGCGGAGACATGGACACGTGCTGTTCTCACCACTGATGGATCGCGACTGACAGTTTGTCTCTGTCTAACAACTATTCACGTAGTTACTAAAGTACAGTTTTTATGAATGAATTAGTGCGCGCCATGGCTATCAGAGCTAAACGTCGGACGCGAAGTTATCTAGTTGTATCTTATTAACTAAAGCTAATTTTTGCGTAGTAATAGTGTCAGTTAAGCTAGTAACTATCTGGTTTATTGTGAACCAGTGTGAAATAGTGCTATTATTTATAGGCAATGAGATAAAAAATTATAAACACTAGAACATGAGGTCCGGACGCACCACGAAAATCAGTATTTCCAAGGTTTTTATTTATTTTTACTTATTTAGAATAGGAAAATTAAAAAACTAAAATAGGCCCCCCCTATTACTTTTGGCTAATCTACTACCTGAAAAAGATTCATAGGGCTACGGATACTTTTTATGTGTTTTTTCGAGTCGGACACGTATTTTTGAGCCCTGTAAGAATTACCCAATTATATTTTATTTAAATCCATTCGTATTACTCGTAGTATCTCTACTTTGCGAAAGGGACAGGCTCAGTTATGACGTCTGTGCTGTGCAGGCTGTCAAATCAAACAAAACAATGACTGCAAAGTTTTATAAAAAAAAAGAGTAACGCCTTCAAAATATACATATTAAGTTGGAAGTGCGAAATCCTACCTATCACAAGGGTTTCCAAAGTGTTTTCATTTATGAATATGACTACTTATCTTATAACTTCGAACAAAACATTATTATTATTATTTTAATGACTCGGTTTACCAGAACAGTAAGCAATTCCAGAATCCATCCAGCACCGAGCTACAGGACGTCACAAGAATAAGCATTCAAATATGGGTTTAATTAAACTCAAGATAAGTACATTTGAGGGTTCATTTCATATACACGGACTGCTCGTCTCTAATACACGGACGGCAAGTTTCGACTGTCTCCTCTGGTATCCGTGGTAGCCGTGGCACGGCATGCGGCAGGCCGCGGCACATGCTTCTCTGTTGTTTACTTGTGTCCACAATGAAGGCGCCCGCCACCATTGTTGGCGTACGCCATTGTGCACGTAATACGCATTGTCGGTGATCACTCGTCGGTAAACATGATGTCATAATAAATAAGATACCAACCGATTTATGCTCTCAATGGACCTGTGTTATTTTTAATCAACAAAAGTGTATCACCTATGTATTTGAAAATCTTAAGCAATAAATAAATAACAAATAATGCTGGACAACTATGATTATTACCACATCGCTATTCGCAGTTCGCATCAGCAAACAAGGGCTAAATTCCGCTAACCAATAGTTCCATGACAATGGTATTGTCGTCAAATGAAAGAAACTCTAGAATTCTAGATAGTGGGTGCATTATTTATACGGACAGTTCGATAGATTGGTATAAAAATAAACCAACTTCGATTATATCGACTCCATTGACCGAACTACACCAAATTAAAATGGGACCACACGGGAAGCACCAGCTTTCAAATAAAATAATAATCATGAACATCGAACCGTGACGCCTGTGACACCGTGTCCATCCATCTGCAGTTTTTTGCATCAAAAGTAAAATGCCAAAATGTGTCAATCTAAGACGATACTATTATTATAGTGAAGAGATTCATTCAGTCGAATTTAGTCCTAGGTCAACGTAAACCCTTCATCATCATCATCATCATCAGCCTATATTAGTCCACTGCTGGACATAGGCCTCCCCTAATGAGCGCCATAGCGCCCTGTCTTCAGCTTGAAGCATCCACGTAAACCCTTATGAACATCAAAATAATGAGTAATTTCCAAGTTTTGATATCACGCTAGAGAGCAAATAAATGAAATGGCAGCTGCGGGATGTTACGTCGAGGCGATAATAGTCACTCTATAATGGTAAGTACCTACTATAAAACTCGGAGAAGAGATAATGAATAGTAAAATTGGCACGAAATCAAAAAGATTTTTTCCTCTTTTGTAGTCAGTTGAATTGTCAAGTTTATACAAATTTCGAATCTGCCATGGTTGATAGACATTAAACTGCAAATGATGGGATTTTAGTTTCTCGTTATGTTTCATTACGTAGTACGTATGTTTCAGTTGGTGTTCAGTACGTATGGTTCATTCAGTCTATTCGGAAAAGGAAAGCCGAAGCAATAACGGCGCTGATTTTCAGACAGGTCCTGGAACCTGTCTTAAAATCAGCGCCGTTATAGCTTCGGCTTGTAGCGGCATAATGCTGAGACAGGGACCTTTTTGGCCCCTTATATAATATAACATTCATTAACATGTTCCTGCTCTTTTATTTATTTACTACTTTCCTTGTCTCACGTTGTCGTGCGAAACCAACTCATTATGTCACTTCTATAAAATTTGCGATTGCACAAAACTTTTCTATCTTAAGAGTACGGGCCCTGTATTATTGTCAACTACGATACTATAACGATTATTTGGTTTGGATAACATAATTCTTTCGCACCCCAGCGGTAATAAGGAACGGTATAAATTAGTTAATTAATCCGCAAAATAACAGCTTCGTTAACTTAATTCACCTGAGCTTTTTCACCTAGCTAGGTGCATTAAATACACTTTTAGTTTACTTTAACACCTGTCTGTACCGCTTATTTAACTTGCAATGTAAGTTTGTTTGGGTGGAATCATGCAACTCAATTTTAAAGCTATCTTCAACCGATTGAGCTGTTATTTTGTATACTTATGTATGTTCGGTGAAAATGTAATGTCATGTTACCATCGAGATGATCTGATGATGGGGAATTTTAAAATTTTACCCTAAAAGATTTTCTTTTTTTTTTTAAATATTTTTTTAAATATTAAAACTTATTTATAGCACCAAATCTGACACAGCATGCGATATTATGTTGTGTTGACTCTCAGTAAGGTACCTAAGTGAAGACGTTATTCATGAGCTCTCACCTGGCTTCGGCACCATCACCTCCTCACTCTCAGCCATTTCCACTTCTTATTCACCACAACACCAAAAACTTATTTAGCAGAAATAAAGCTTTTTTAACAGTTTCCAAAACATTTACTGCAAATGTGTTTGCTTATCACTTTCCACCAATTTAAAACAGTTAGAACACACTTGTATTTTTCTCGCAGAGTTCGGTTTCGGGTTTGATTTATTCGAAATATTTTTTGTCAACTGGTTCGTTTTTAGACCTGTTTGTTTGGTCAAGTTCGACAGGTGTATGAATGAGTTTGGTTGTTGTTCGTGTTTCCTCGGGCAGGAGGCAGGCAGGCAGTGAGCGGTCGGCGCGCGCGCGGTCAGTGCGCGCTCGCAGGGTATTCGCTCGCCTTTATTATTGCGGCGACAATCGAGAGATTATCTAAGGACATCGGAGGAAATCACACCTCTGCACCATTGATTAATTAAAAAGGGAAGATGAGGTACTAGTTTCTCGAAAATGGCAACCTCATATTGTGTAAAATTGTGTGCTCCCACCTCATTCACCGTCGGACCAGCGGCACGGGCGGTCGTGATTCGCGTGAAATATTGTTGTCATGGTCTCGCTTCGGACTTAGATACGTCTTTCCATCTTTGTTCTTCTTTGTATTGCACAGGACTGGAAATATAACTTGAGCGTATGTGTTTGCGTGTAGTTGTAATATATGCCAATTTTTGAGTAAGCGCTGGGAGAACGTAACCTTTCTTCCCTTTTTAATTAATCAATGCTCTGCACTCATGAACTGACTCCTCCATAGTTTTTGAAGTCTTAGTCGTATCCAAAATAAAGCAAATAAATCAACAGTAACATTGGCTTGTACAGTCTGTCTTAATAAACTTCCATCGTTATGATTTGAGACGGAGGCATGCCGTGACTTGCCCAATGAGTCTTTTATAAATATTTTTATAGATCACAGATCCGAATAAGAAGTAAGTTACCGCAAGGTGGTAAATTTTTACTAGATAAGGACCATAGAACCAGAACGAAAACCACCGTGTTTAGAATGAACTGATTTATGTACAATGAGAACAAACGTGTCTCCACTCCACACTCTACATAATCAAGGTACGTAAGCTACCTTACTGGTGGGCGGACCCCGCCTGCAGACTAGCCATGCCATGCCAGGGTTGGGTTGGAACAAAGGGCAGCATCCAGTTCCGCTCTACTCAACCTCTGATGATAACATACTCTCGGCCTAGCCTTAGTAGGTACGCGTTAGTGATTATTTTCTTTAATTTGTGGTTAAAACTATGCAACGTTCCCATTTATAACATACGGAAATAAAATTATGTAGTTATGATACGTTTTCCCACGCTAACTCAACAAATGGCCTGCGTTGTGTTACAACTTGCAACTAAACGTAACGAAATGCTTCTTCGAATCTTTTGCAATATATTTTTGTAACTAGCTGCGCCCCGCGGCTTCCAACGTGTTGATCCAATGGAAAGGTTTAGAGGTGATTTCTATCCCACGGCAACTGATTTATGGGATAAAAAGTGGCCTTTCCTCCTTTCCTTTGCTTTTTATTCCAGGTTTAGGATCAACTTTGTGCAAAATTTCAGCTCCGTTCAGTAGTTTTGCCGTGAAGAGGTATCAAACATCAAACTCAAACTCAAACTCAAACTCAAACTCAAACTCAAAAATGCTTTATTTCCATAAATACAATAAATGTACACTTAGAAAAGGTCAAATCACATTAAAAAATACACTGACACGGAAATAAAGTGGTATTTTTGATTTCGATCGCTTCGGCATGTAGACTAAAGTAAAGAAACGACGAAGAAACCTTTAGCCTGTTAGTTGTTATTTTTCGAGTTGGAGCAAAATCCGTCCCAAGCTTTTTTATCCTCTAGATAATCTGATATTTTATAGTAAGCCTTTTTGCATAATAAAGTTTTGACAGTTTGTTTGAATTTATTTACTGATAATTTTTGCAGCTCAGTAGGGGTTTTGTTGTAGAAGCGTATACATTGCCCTTTAAAAGATACATTAATTTTATGCAGCCTAGTTGTGGGTACAGCGAGTTTATGTTTATTTCTAGTATTAACATTATGTATATCGCTATTTTTTGGGAAACTATTGATATTTTTATGAGTATACAACAAGTTTTCATAAATATATTGACTTGGTACTGTCATTATATTTATTTCTTTGAATTTATCACTCTGGGACCCATTTTATAGATGGCACGAACAGCCCGCTTCTGCAGCACAAATATGGTGTTAATATCTGCAGCGTTCCCCCAAAGCAGTATACCATAAGACATAATACTATGGAAGTAGCTGAAATAAACTAGTCTAGATGTATCCACGTCTGTGAGATCACGGATTTTTTTGACTGCATATGCTGCAGAACTAAGTCTTTTCGATAGCTTATCTATGTGTGGGCCCCATTGAAGTTTATTATCTTAGGTGATTCCTAAGAATACGGTACTTTCTATAATTTCTAACGTTTCTCCATTTACGTTTACATCAGCCTTAACTTGTTTAACATTAGGTAGAGTAAATCTAATACATTTCGTTTTGGTTCCGTTAAGCAAAAGATTAGAACTACCTTTGAGATTGCATTGTTTACATCGTCGTAATTAGTGTTTTGTCGTTTCATTTTAAAAATTAATGAAGTATCATCAGCAAACAATACATCCATCCATACAAACTTTCGTATATATAATATTAGTATGATGTGATGTGATATTGTTTTGCAATTTGCGATATACTTAACTAGAGATTAAAAAATATGCAAGGAAGCTGGACCGAAGTGAATTCACTTTCAAGAAGCCAGTACCCAATCTTCTGAGTTTTACTAACATCGACGACCAACACACGTACCTAATTAGTAATTTGAACCAGTCTACAAACCTGTACCATACTATAGATAGGACAGGACTGTTTGAGAAACCGTACTGTTTTGTATATTATGATAAATCAATTAACAAAGTTATAAATAGGAATAGAGAAGGTCGTCAGGTCACCGGGTGCATGCCAGCTCGTCATTGAAGCTGACCTGATGATAAGTACAGATTGAGCAGATTGCAGGAGACAGGAACTAAATGCTTTATTAATAGACTAGTTACATGAAAATATTATTCTTGAGATTAATATAATGTAGGTATAGATTATAATAATCAGGTTATTAATTATTAATTCATTATTAATTTATAGGTACTTACATTATATTCTTTCTTTTACATTTCAAGTAAAATAAATAATGTGATAATAATGAAAATATTATGAATAGAGATAAAATGGATAACAAGCTATGTTTATTAAACCGGCCAATTGCGAGTCCCACTCGTGCACGAAGGGTTCCGTACCATCACACTACTGCGAAAGTTTGTATGGATGTAGTATGGATATGGATGTTTGTTACCTAATGACAAAACTACTGAACGGAGCGTGCTGAAATTTTGCATACAGGTATTTCTAATCTCGGAATCAAACAAAAACTACTTCTTATCCCATAAATCAATTCCCGTAAAAGTAAAAAATTACGTTGACTTTTTCTTTTTTACGAGGAAATATTTGCCTCGTAAAAAAAGAAATAGTCAACGTGACGCGGTCACCCATCCAAGTACTGACCGCGGCCGACGTTGCCTCGGTGATCGGTTCTAAAGGTAATAAAGACGTTTCCCCCCTTAGTTATTAAAATTATTTATTTTTTATTATTTTATTGTGATAGGGGCTGCAACAGAAATACATCATCTGTGAAAATTTGAACTGTCTAACTGTCACGGTTCATGAGATATAGCCTGGTGACATACGGACACAGACGGACATACAGACGGACAGCAGAGGCTTAGTTATAGGGTCCCGATTTACCCTTTGGGTAAGGAACCCTATAGTCACACCGTACCTGTTTGGAAGACAACATAAATATTGCCGACTCTCATTTTCATTAGATTAGATCCATTTAGATCCATTGACTGGATCCATGATGGATCTATCTATGGATATCCATGATCCACATTGATAAAACACAGCGAAAGTAAAAAGACAAGGTAAACCGGCCTAAAACATAATTTTTGTACAAAGATTATGTATGCAAATAAAATATGATTGATTATAATTTATTAGATAATAATCTGTGCGTGGGCCTTTGCCCAGCAGTGGGACGATGTTGGCTAAATAATAATAAAATCTACTTTAGAATCATTTGTTACCTGCATCTCTCTCGTAGGGAGACTTCTCCTGGATCCTGACCTTCATGACCAAGTCCTTCACTGAAACCACTGTCTTCAATACACCAATCCGAATCAAACGTAACAACAACATAACCACTCTAAAGTACACTTTGAAGTACTGATCTTAAGGTTCATTTTCAGTTACTTTGGTATCACAAGGATGCATTATAATTTGGTATGGTTACCATAACCGGACTTCAGGGACGTCACTTGACCACATTTTTGGGCAACTCCTGAAACATAATGTAGATGTGTTGCCACACCCTCTATAGGTACTTTACTGAAATATCAATACATTTTGGTATCGCATCGATCCACTGATAGCAGTTTTTTATGGCTGTCATTAATTAATCTACCGACTTTTGTTTAGATTGCGTTGGTTGGAGATAAGCAACAAATGCTGTATTTTTAAAAACATTTTTTTTTTTAATTAGCGTAGATTATTGTTTTTTTTTTATCGTTTGTAACTTTCTTCCTTAGAGAGAGATTAGAAGACACTTATTCTTTGTTATCACCTTTGTCCTATAAACGTATTTTTGAATAAATTATTTTTTTAACTGTACCCGCACCTACCTACATACACTCATAATGATAACAATTTTATTGACATACCTTCCTACAATGCGCTATCTACCTACCTACTTACAGATAGCTATCAGCTATCGATGTAAATAAGTGATGGAAAACAAACATTTCTAAATAGTAATTGCTCAATGCACTTCACTTCCTTTAGGATTTACGTGATTTTTGTTGTATAATTATGTTTTTGCTTTTTCGTTATCTTTCAAGGCAAGTGTGTCCTGAAGTGCTCTGGTAATGCTTATATTCAATTGTACTATTTATGCATATTACTTATCAAAGAACACGTTGGTTCTTCTTCTTTTCATTATCACTAAGTAAAGTTAAGTTAAGTAAAGTTTGAAACTGTAAATTAAATTTTATTTAACTTTACAAACTATACATTTATTAATCTATAACTAAACTAAAGAAAGTAGATATAATGACTTAACCTAACTTAGTTGTTACAAAAAGGCACTACTTATTTTAAGCTAATCTTGGTAGGTAGGTTATATTGTAGGTACGTGACACTGTATGACGGTAGGAAGAAACACTAGGTTCGTAGTTAACCCGGTTACATTCATAATGAATTTTACCCACGGCTCTACAAAAGTGTTCAATGTTGATGTTTTCAGTTGTGCGTCCGTTGTAGTGAGCGGTGCCGGGGAATGCACCGGCTGGGTTGTTATTGTTGGTGTCGGTGCTATCGCCGACCCCGTGCTGATGCAAGTTCGAGCGAGGCAGATAAGCCGGCTGCGTCACGGCACTGCGTCAAAGCTTGTCTGACGCACGGAGAATGCTCATTGCTGTTACTGTTATGCATTCTACAGGTCTTAGACCGCCAAAAATGCTGTGTGGCTTAGAATTTGCACCAGCCCAACTCCTACCGCGGGTGTTGAGGCGACTAAGGGGTGACAAGCAGCGCCCCCTGCAGAATGATTCTACCTATTCTACTAAGCGAAAGTCCGTCTGCGTTGTAGGAGCTTGCGGGTTCGATTCCCTCCATCAATATAATATCTGTTCAGAGTGTTCTGGACGTTTTCTATGTAGGTAGGTATGAAGAATAAAAGATGTGGTCTATTGTATTAGGTACTAGCAGCGCCTCGCGGTTTCACCCGCGTTGTTTCCGTTCCCGTGGTAATAGGGTATATGCATAGATTTTTTTTTTTTTTTTAATCGATTATTTAGGTTAATACATAAACGAAAAAAAATATAACACCCAAAAAAATAATTATTGAGGTAAATAACTAAAAGTAAAACTACATTCAGTTTCGGGTGATAATAACGCTACCATGTTAGCCATTACATTTTATGACGTCACGGATCATCGAGTCCCCTATGTAAACTCAAAGTCAAAACTTCATGCCCATACAAAAATGTTCAAGTATGACGTCACGCTTCACGTGCCAATAGCGTTGCGTTTAGACATTTTGCGGTTGAAACTTAAAATATTATCTACTTTTCAATGATTCAATTTCACAATAAAAACACCATTAAATACAAAAATAAATATACAGATATATTTCTATATTAATAGAGCATACGAAGTCACATGCATATACCCTATTCCGGGATAAAATATAGCCAATGTCACACCCTTAAAAGTAAGCTGCTTAGTGATGAAACATTTTTTGAATCGGTCCAGTAGTTTCTGAGCCAATACAAAAAACAAAAATTGAGTAGGTACCTAAAACCACCAAATCAACTAATAGTATATTTTTTCCTACCAGCATAGAAAGGTACCTTTCTAGAGTAGGTACCTAGAAAGAATGGCTGAAATTCCCTGTTCTGAATTTGTGTCTCCAAATTTATGAACTGGAAAATCGCAAATCTAATACAATCAGGCGTGAAATCAGAAACCTAAAATCGGGGAAAAAAATAGCATGGCAACACCTTTCCTCGTATACTCTGTCTTGCTCACCGGCCACACATGCTAGTCATCTATAGGAACTATATCTATGGGGTAGTGCATCTATTGCGAACTAATCGGTAATTTGTGATAGAAACAGACTAAGTAGATCACAATCACATCATATCACATCACATCACATCATATCACATCACACTAAAATATTATAAATGCGAAAGTTTGTATGGATGTATGGATGGATGGATGTTTGTTCACTCCAAAACTACTGAACTGGCTGAAATTTTGCATACAGGTAATTCTAATACTGGAATAAAACATAGGCTACTTTTTATCCCGTAAATCTGTTCCCGTGGGATAAAAATCACCTTTAAACGTTTCCATAGGAACAACGCGTGCGAAGGGCGCAGCTAGTTTTATTATAAATTAGTGTGACTAGCAGCACCTCGCGGTTTCACCCGCGTACTTCCTGTTTCCGTGGGAATTCCGAGATAATATTTGTATAGCCTATTGTCACTCCCTGAAAAGTAAGCTTTATCAATTTTTTTTTAATCCGTCTAGTAGTTTCGGAGCCTATTGCATACAAACAAACAATAAAAAAAATCCTCTCTATATTATTAGTACACATAGACAAAGAAAATAATAATTAGTTTTGTTTTCAAAAACTATAAACCGACTTAAATTTTTGTAGTTTTTCACGGATTTTTATGGATTGCCAGAACTGAAACAAATTAAAATGGGACTAAACGGGAAGCATTTGGCTTTCATATAAAAAAGAATCATGAAAATCGGACCACCTAGTCAAAAGTTCTAAGGTAACAAACGTAAAAAGAAAAAATACAGTTGAATTGAGAACCTCCTCCTTTTTTGAAGTCGGTTAAAAACAATAATTTGCTGCAAGCAATCCACAGGTAGCTCTACTGATCCACATTAATACCAGTCCCCGCATCCCCCAAGAGCCTGCATTACCCCGCCGTAGGGCAATGTCGATGCGCTACGCCAGATACCCACCAGCTCGGGTCACGCGTTGTTTACATAATACATAATGAAATGCCATGTTGTATTTCTCTCGCCGCACCACATTGTAATGTAATTCAAAGCACGCGAGCGCACCTCGCTGCGCGTGCGATTGAAAACGTGATTGGTACGCAAGGAGGCAAGGGAGGGGGGGGGGGGGACTATCACATTCGAGCTGTGTCCTCGTGATTAGTATTTGGTTCTGCTGAAGTGAAGGTAAGTGAGTGCGACCGCTCTGTCGTCCCGTCGTCGAGTAGGTAGTAGCTGCTCAGATACACTCACAATATTTCACAATAATATTTTGTATAAAATGATGTTCGTAATAGTCAGAATTCGGTAATAGTTCATTGTTACCCAAAGGATGAATGTAACTTATTTAGTCCAGAGACGGGGTTTGGCGCCCGAGCGTAGCGAGGGCGCTAATAGTTCGAGGGACTAAATGTTAAGTACTTTTACCCGAAATAAACACTGTGCTTTTAATTACCGATACAAGGAAAGTAAAAATAAATTTTATTTACATAAATCAACAACTTAGGTGAGATATTTATTTAACGTCTATGGTAAAATTAGAGCAATCATTAGTTTTAGATAGTGAAAGGTTTTTTTCAGGTACCTCTTGAGAAGTGAAAACTTTGTATATTTTTGGTTAAATCTATCATTTTTCCTTTTGAGAAACGATGTTAGTCTCTCGACATCCTTTAAATATACATTGTGTGTTGTCTTTAACATAGAATACACGTTCCATAATATTTAAGGTTTGTAAGTCTTTGAGAATTCGTTAAAATAATATTAACAAAACGTTTTCCTCTAACGATGTCACTATTTTCTCAGCGCCATTTCAAAAAATCGTAGTACAATTTTAGGTACCTTTATTTTGATGTAAGTGGTAAAAGGTTTTCTCTTCTTTTATAAAATCAGGCGTTAAGTCTATGTCCATATTAGTTTCTGAACTTATTGTAATAATCACACAAAAAACGTAACACACGTATACACATTTGTCCCGAGGCGAGAATCGAACCCGCAACCTCCTGCATCGCAGATGGACCTTGGCCCACCGCGCCACAGAGGCTGTCAATATTATAGCAGTATAGCAACTATTTTTTAATAATCAGAATAATCAATTTATTGGTAAAACATATTAGGTCCTTACATATGAAATTGGCGTTTTTCGTACTGGCCACTTTAATCACAAATTTCTCCTCTTTGGTAAGGAATTCCAAATTCAAATTTGTACAGCTATAGACTCATGTATTTGTGCTTCGATGATCGTCATTCATTTGTTTTTTTTCTTCTGTTTTTTTCTGTTTGCGTCACTCATTTTACAAAATGGAAAACTTAAAATATCGCATTATTTACGAGTACGAGTTCCGCCGTGGCACTAGTGCTGCGGAAACAACTCGAAGGGTGAATGATGTGTATGGCGGTCGTGTTGCAAAAGAAAACACAGTTCGTTTTTGGTTCCAACGTTTTCGTTCTGGAAATTTCGACCTGCAGAACAAGCCCCGTGGACGGCCTGAGACTCAAGTTGATAATGAAGAGTTGAAGGCTATTGTGGAAGCGGATCCATCGCAAACCACGTCCGAGTTAGCTGCAGGCTGCGATGTTAGTGATAAAACTGTTTTAATTCACTTGAAGCAAATTGGGAAGATTAAAAAGCTTGAAAGGTGGGTACCTCACGAATTGACTGAAGCAAACCGGCAAACGCGCGTCGACTGCTGCGTTACATTACTAAACCGGCACAATAATGAAGGTATTTTAAACCGAATCATTACCTGTGATGAAAAATGGGTTCTTTACGATAATCGGAAGCGCTCAGCGCAATGGTTGGATCCTGGCCAGCCAGCCAAATCCTGCCCCAAGCGAAAATTAACCCCAAAAAAGTTACTTGTAAGCGTTTGGTGGACTAGTGCCGGTATTGTTCATTACAGTTTTCTCAAATCTGGCCAGACTATTACGGCTGATGTCTATTGTCAGCAATTGCAAACCATGATGGAAAAGCTAGCGGCTAAACAACCTAGGCTGGTCAATCGCTCCACGCCACTGCTGCTTCACGACAACGCTAGACCACACACTGCGCAACAGACGGCTACTAAATTAGAAGAGCTTCAATTGGAAAGTCTAAGACATCCTCCGTACTCCCCGGACCTTGCTCCAACAGATTACCATTTTTTTCGAAATTTGGATAACTTCTTGCAAGGGAAAAAATTCAACTCCGATGGGGCAGTCCAAATCGCCTTCAAAGATTTTATTGATTCCCGTCCGACTGGTTTTTTTAGTAAAGGGATCAATGAACTACCTATAAGATGGCAAAAGTGCATAGAAAATAATGGTTCATGTAAGGACCTAATATTACAAGTCAGAAAATAACTATTATAACTAAGTATAATAATACAGTTTCTTTAAAATACAGGCACATAGGCAAATTACTTGGACATCGTGAGGTACCATCGCTATACGTAACGCCTATCCAGTTTGAAACTATTTTGCTTTGCGTTAAAAACAAAAGATATCGAGCAAGCCGGGGTTGGCAACTATATTCACTTCACAGAAAAATCACCCTAGTGCAGTGGTGGTAAGGCGCAATTTTTGCTGAATATAAATAAAATACTCACGATGTCCTATTCATTTGCCTATGTGTGTATTATTTTTACAAGAAAATGTTAATACAATACCTACAATTACTCAGTATTGTGAGAAAACACTTTTGTTCAACAATTGTAATTGAAACTATGGTTCCTTCCGTAACATTACCAGCAAAAACCCCACCCGAACTATATCTCCCTGCAGTCCTTAGTCACATGTTCTATCGGCCGGAATTAGCCATAAGCCGCCATTACGGCCGCGGCTTGCATACCGAGCGACTTCCTCGCCACGTCTGATTTATTGGGAGGAACATTCGACCTGGCGACTATTCGTTTCGTTGGATAACATATTAGGGCATTCAAGGCATTGAAAGTGCACTTGTGACATGAAAATTATTATTAAAATAACTAACTTCTACTACATAGCGGCTTTTCTAATATAATTTTATATACCAAAAATTATAGTATCTAAGAACAGTTATTCAAACTAGAATTGTGTAAAAAAGCAGCCTGATTGCAGTGGTTTTGACGTCAAGAGGTAACAAAGGTATCTGAGCGACTTTGAACTGGTGGCTTAGAATTTGCACCACCCCAACTCTTCCCGCATTTGTCGTAAATGGCGACTAAGGGATGTCCGGGGAGGCGAGCAGCAGCGCAATTATATCACCAAACTGCGATCCCTAACCCGCATGCCTAAAGTGGGGATTAATGGGCATTACCCTCCATGAGATAAACGACAAAAAAGCACATCAGGAGGAGGCCTGTGTCCAGCTGTGGACCAATACAGGCTGTTGAGGTTGAGGAGATTGAAGAATAACTAAACTGCCGCATATATCGATGTGATCCAACAATTTTCTCAAGGTCCACTAAAGTGCATTGCAAAAATCTCTTCATTGACGTTTGGATTTCCTTGCCCACTTTATTCTTGTATCGAGTGTCGAGTTCTTAGACAGAGGCTAATAGACCAGCTGTCCTTTTAAAGCTAGAATGGTGATCAATAATAGAAAACCCCGGACAAGGATGGGATGCAAATGAGATGCGAAGTGAGATCAGCGTGACGCGGAGCCGGCCCTCGAGGGCACGGACGCTGGCTCCGAGGAAAACGAGAGCAAGAGGATGCTACGATAAAATATACATTCCTATTGAACACGACGCACGCAGTTTGTATATCTGATATATGAATATTTTATTTTGATACTAGATGGCAACAACCATGATATAGTAATTAAAACTACCACCACCAAAACGGATCGTTAAAATCACCCAATATCGCAAACCAAACTCAAACTCAAATGTACTTATTCTCGCTTATTATATCTAATAAAGCCTATAAACAATGACAAGTCATACATTGCGTGACTTTCAAAAACATGGACTTCTAAATTACCCTATTGGTTGGAATTTGTATGCACTTCTGCAAGCTGTACTCATTTTAGCTTATCAAAAAAAGTTGTCTGTTCATGGTTTGAAAGAGGATAATAGCATTTTAACCCTCCGTTGGCCAAAATGGGTTTCTGACATTCGACAATTTTTATAAATTACAAAATAATTATTCGTGGTGAAAAGACCATTTGTTTTTCATGCCATTTAAATCCCTCACTTCAGCAGACTATTCTAGAGCGACTCGCTACGCTCGTAACGATATTTCAGACTGCTTCGTTGGCTCGGGATTTTATATCGATTTGCACACTTTTACAAATAACTATTACTTTCTGAAGCTTCCTGAAGTACAAATTAAGCCTACATCTTCTTCTTTTTCAGCAGCACACAAACCAATTGTCTCCCGTGCCTCCCCCATATTCATCATCATCATCAGCCAATATTAGTTCAGTGCTGGACATAGGCCTACCCTGATGAGCGCCATATACCCTGTTTCCAGCTTGACGCATCCAGCATCATAATTCTTTGAGCTATGACGATTACTTTGGTTCGGATGTGTTCGTTACAAATCTTATCCTTCAGAGAGACTCCGAGCATAGCTCTTTCCATAGCTCGCTGAGCGACTTTGAACTAGTGGACCAACCACGTCTCAGCTCCGTAGGTCAGGAATTATCAAGCCTCAAAACTTTTCCAAGGTGTTCAACCGGAATGTAGATGAGCTTAACCTTCGACACAACAATCTCGACCTAAACAGCCATTTTCCTCCTAATTCCATCCGGTGTAAGTATCTAATTAGCAGGTCATCTGCAGCATTAAACAGTACGTGCGTGCTGGTTTCCTGCTGCTGACCCACAGGTGACCCACGAGTGCCCACGCGTGGCCTTGTGCGCTTACCTACTGCCTCTAGGTTACAGGTAAATGATACTAAGTAGCACCTTGCAAGCAAGACACTTCGTTTCCTATCACAAAGTAAAGATTTCGACATAAATACAGGGAATTAATGTCGGAGTGGATAAGTTACAGTCCATAATGTTAGACTAGTTCCGGACTGTGGTTTTGCTCTGGTGGACGTTAAAAGAAAAATTATACTTTTAATCGTTGATAACCTTGTTTTAAAGCCCTCAATTCTCTTCCCGCGGTTGTCATAACAAGCGACTAAGGGATATCCACCGGGGGAGGGCAGCAGCGCCCCCTGCAGAACAATTGTACCACCGAACTCGATCATCAACCTGCATGTCCAGCGTGGGGAATGGGAATTACCCTCCATTAGATAAACGCCAACAAGGCGCTTATCAGGGGGAAGCTTGCGTCTACCAGTCGACCAATACAGGCTGTTGAGGTTGAGATTATTTTATAGAAAAAAATCCAGTGATGGCTGAGCACGCCGTGTACGCCCACTGTTTAGTACAAAGTTACCTTATTTTTATAGAAATGTGACACCGCTAGTTATGTAAACTTTTCGCTTGGTATATGTCACAATGTGTCAGTGCAAGTGTGTAATGCGTGGTAATGCTGTCACATTTCCATAGAAAATAGAGTCACGCAAACCTTGTAGTAAACAGTATGGCAGTGATTGGGTACACGAGAGGTACACTACACTACACGCACTCAGCTAAGACTTGACGATGACTTTTGCTTTTACTTCACGAAAACAATAAAAGTTTTTTTTTTCCATACCAACTTTTAGTATCTTGCAGCGTTCCAACGAGAAACTGAGAACTATTTTTGTAGTATGACGGCGATTAGTGTATTACGAACCCGATTATAGTTTTCGAATAATCTTGAGAGATTTGCTGCATTTGGCAGTACCAAGTAGTAAGCAGTAAACGGTGACTTGCACGAAAACTTTTCCGTTCTGGTGTTTGCAATACAAGCTCATACCTACACGTACTAAACGTCGAAGCGAAGATAAGGGTTTTCCCTATTTGACAAATCCCTCATATACCTAATCGACATCGAGTCGAGAAGGAGATGTCAGGGGGGGAAACTGGAATAACCCGAAGATAAGATATGTTAGATCGATCCATAGCAGTCCTGTTATGGTAATGTCAGACGCTGAGACGCGTGCCAAGATACACGCTATCGCCATCGCTATCGCTATCGCTATCGCTATCGCTATCGCTATCGCTATCGCTATCGCTATCGCTATCGCTATCGTTATCATTATCGCTATCGTTCTATTGTTGTGTTGTGATTGGTGTGTGTTGTGTTGACAGCATAGATTGTGTTTTGTACGGTAGAGATCTGCGACATGATAACTTCTCACATGACAACCTCTGTGGCGAAGGTCTGCACGCAGGAGGTTGCGGGTTCGATTCCCGCCTTGGGATAAATGTTTGTACGATCTGCAATATTTGTTGAGGGTGTTTTGGATCTTTCATCATCATCAGCCTATATTAGTCCACTGCTGGACATAGGCCTCCCATAATGAGTGCCATAGCGCCCTGTCTTCAGCTTGACGCATCCAGCATCTGCCTGCAGTTTTTCGCAGATCCCACCTGGCCGGAGGGCGCCCTACACTACGTTTGCCGCGGTCTATACTCAAGAACTCGTTTACCCAATCGGTTGTCAGTTCTTCGCAAAATATGGCCGGCCCACTGCCACTTCAGCTTGCTAATTCACTGAGCTATGTCGATAACTTTGGATCTTTCTATGTAAGTATAAAATAACATGTTACAATACAATACAAAACACTTTATTACACACCAAAAAAAAATACAAAAAAAGAAATACAGAAAAAGAGAGATTACAGAGTTGTACAATGGGCTGCCTTATCGCTAAAAGCGATCTCTTCCAGATAACCTTGGGATGGACACAGCAGTTGTACACGTATAGACGGCGGCGTGTTAATTTACTATATACAATGTGTCTGGTTTTTCTTTTGCCTCGGGTCTTAGGTAGACGATAGAGGACTCATTTGATAGCCAATAATGTAGACAAAAAAGCAGTGATAACATTGTTGCAGTTTCTATTTTGTGTTAGAGGAAAAGAGAATTTATAAAACAAAACAAAGGTTTTTTTTCATTATTACTGTAGGTATTATAAAATTAAAACTGTCAAGCTACATTTTTTAGGGTCGTACAGAATGTGTGCTTCAAAATCAGACTTGCATCTTAGCCCTAAATAAGATAGTTTAGAAGTCATGATGATTTAAATACTTATGTTATCTTATGACTATGACCCATAAAAGCTTAAATATCACGCTAATAAGCAACTAGTCTCACGGTTTCAAGGAATTGCGTGTTGTAGATGTAGATAAAGGCGCGCTAAAACTGAATTATTATTTCTGATTATTTTCATCAGGTACCTAATATATATACTGTGTGGCATTGTCAATAGCCTTTAGAATATACCTCTGAAAGTATGGTCAGGTAAATGTGCACCATCATACTTCCCAGAGGTATTATTCTAAACAAGCATTAGTCAAGTTAATCGGAATCAGATAGAGTGTAACGCAATTCCCAAACACAATTGTCCATTCCGATTTCCGATCCACAAAACACGCGAAAAGGTTTGCAATAACAGTTTTTCACGATAAACGTTAACATTATGTCTAAAATTCGTAAAAACAAAGTGCTTTCCGTCGTTGCTCGTATTTTTTGCCTCAGATTTTGTTTCGATCCATTTGCTAACCCGCCCGGGATTTACGGCTTCTGGTAATTGGAAAGAAACAACAATGCTGCATCTGATAACAACAGATGTATGTTCAGTTTGTACAACAAATAAGTGTCTTACAATCTTTAAGCTGACTTAGAAATCATAAATCTGAACCTAGTTTGCGTGATACTCTTAATCATTAAGAAAGTACCAAAATATTACGTATTCGCTGGCCAGCCGCCGCCGCGCCGTCGCTGAACGGACGCGGAGAAGAACATCTGCAGCGATCAAAGTATGAAGAGTGTGCATAAGCTATTTTGGCAATTTTGTACATTGAAATCGTTATTTATCTCAGAATCTGTGACCTTTATATTTAATGACATAGAACTTTGATCTTTTATCTTGAATTACGTGTTTTAAAAACACGAAAGTTTACTCGATAGTTTTTTTTTTGTAAAATAGATGTTTTGCACACATTTTGCTATTTATATCAGGAAAAGCACACTTTTTATCTTCTGTTTGTTGTTCTTGTTTGTTTTGGTAAGAAAACTAAAAGTATTTATTTTGTTGTCTTTTAATTTTTCGATTGGTTGTTTCATTAACTTGTTATTAGGTAAAAACAGGTTTTAGCTCATAGAAAATCCGATGCACGTCTCTGCTCTGTACTTCTCACTCGCGAAAAAAACATATCTTGTCATCCCGCTCGAAATCGATCTTGTAGCGGCGTTATTGCACACTCTTAAGAAAATATCAATCACAGTTACGCTTAAACTGAGTTAATATTTGTAGACATAGGTACACTTTTAAATTCAGACTATAAATTATGCGTTTCGGTTCAGTACCCGGAAAGCACAGCCAGTCCCCAGAGACGCAGGCTCAGTCGCCGTTCGCCGGAAGGAAATATGTCGTAAGTTTCATAAAATAATAAGTTATTTGAGCGCGGCGCGCATCCAGCACGACGCAGCACGTCCCGGGGGCTCCGCCGGAGCTCTTCGGATGCACATCAGCTCTGTGACTTTATTTACATTACGCAATCTCACGCGAACAACGACGATGTTGATGTGGTAGCTCTAGTTTCTAGCTGCAACGCTAATAAGGCTTTTTGACCAAGAATCGGAAAATCTGCATTCGAAAAACTGGCCGTGAATCTGCTGAGCAAAATAGATCTTTATTTTTCGTTCAAATGAGAGAAAAATTTGATATTTTATACGCAAAAGTTGAATCAAAAAACCTGTAACTTTGTTTCCACTAAATAATCGAATCTGAATCTATAAAGTTCGTGGTGCGGCCCGGTTTGCGTTATTAATTTTATCAAGAGACTTTGCAAAAAGGTGCATATAAGATGATTTTTTTAAGGTTAAACTCTGCTGAGATATTATTTGTTTACTGCACAGATAGCTTAACGCCTTTGACAGATCCTTACTAAGATTTCCTTTAGTCCGTGTTCGTAGCTAATCTTTGATAACCAGCTACAACACTTAGCTCATGCACAACAGTACAGGAAGGCCCAGCCCGCCTGGCACCAGGACGCAGGGCGCCGGGTCGACGATCGCGCTGCCGTCATAAACTAAAAGATATATGCAAACGGCTTTCGCGATATCTCGCGAGACGGCTCCGATGGAAATCTACAACAGGAGCTTCTTAGGCTATGAAATAAATTGGATTTGGAATGCTTGTATACAGTGGCGTAGCTACCGTAGGGCCAGGTGGTGCAGAGTTGCTCTAACCTAAGCTTTGAAAAGAGAGGAGCAGCCAGCTCCACTGGTTTTTAATAATATTTGATATTGTTGAAGCTTTTGTAGCTTGACGAATTGACGAATTCTTTATGAATGTAAGCGGGTTAACTATGAACCTCGAAATGCTCTAAGGGATGCGGTACGCGCACGTCTAGAACCGCACTCGCCCTGAAGATGTCCCTCGGTAAGGGATGAAACGTTGGTGTCAACACAAACAAGGTACCGGTAGAATGGGGTGGCTATGTGCCACGCAGGTGAGAATGTGCCACGGGGGTCATCGGCAAGATTATTGTCGATTTCATTTTTTACTTCGACTTATAGAGATTTTTTCTGCGATAAATCGATTTTAAAAACATTTTCCCATCTCTAATTCATTTTGCAAAACATTTACTTTCATCTATCAGTGTCATTCAGTTTGTAGAAGTTTTTAGTCAAAGCGGTCGAATTTAAAATCAGGTGTAAACTTTATGTTGTCCAGCGGAATCTACGGAAGCTGTCGTAATTGAGTTATGTTATGCTTATTGTATATTTTATTGGCAATTGAATGAATGTAAATCAATAAGACTATGTTTTGTTTCGACTGAAATACGAGAGTTTTGTCAAAATATCGAAACTTCGCAGGTGAAAATGTGCCACAGATTTACCGCTTAAAAATTGACTGTGTTGCCATACCGTTAGAATAGAATACCACTAATCTTGTTTTTTTTTATTATTTCAGTGCTTACTTAGTGCCACGGCATTATAAACGTACGGCTGGGACCAGGCCATACAAAAGCTACACAGAAGAAACATTTCAACAAAAATAAGAAAATATAAAGTTTTATTTTAAATATAACGCATTTAAACGACCAGGTTGCATTCTATTTAGTGTCGTTTTTAACTAGGTCATTCCCTAAATCACGTAGATACGTTAACTCACAACAGTTTCCTTTTTAAACCTATATAAATGCTATATTTTCAAAATTAAAACTAGGTTTAAACGGTAGAATTAAACGTAGGTACTTCATGTAGTAGTACTGACGTAAATTTTGTAAATATAGCATCTTTTATTATAAAATGCTATATTTTCAATATTTACTGCACATCTAATGAGGAATTTAGCACTTTAACTTATTTTCCTCCAGCAGAGCCCAGTCACGGAGGTTGACACTAAAGGGCAAACTAAATTTTGAGCCTGATACGAGTACGCAAGAAACTATTTAGTAAGTACAAGAGCTTAAAAGATTTCTATGAGTCAGAATACCTAAAAGCCATACTTACTAGTATTAGCAACAAAATAGATAACCAGAAGGTGACCACGCGGCTGTGGTGTCGTCTCGTTTCTAACATCGTATTTTACAAAAAGGATACGGACTACAAATGCCGTCCCGACATACATTTTCACGGCTTTACAAAAACACTGCCCAAATAAAAATGTTATTGGGCGGTTGGTGGTTTTGCCTTCGCAGAAATATAGGCGCTGCTGGAAGCTAACGGGCGAGCGAATTTATATTATTCTGAATCTAAGGGCTGGGCTACACCGTAGCGGAGAAGAGATGTGGTTTGAATTAAGCTTCAGTGAATACCACCGGAGATGTATAAATTTTTGTGCACATAACAAAAAAGATCGTAGTGGAGATGTCGACATCACGCAGCAGTAACGAGATTATAATTATGTGATCGGATTGCAGTGAGTGGCGCCACTAGTGAAGGCGTCTCAACAAATATCCGCTCGCCGCACGCAGCTCAGTTCTGTTTTAGTCAGCACACATCTCCGCTCAAATTTAAATTTCCTTTATTAATCACAAAAATAATATTACAGATAGCTTTACCTAATGCGTTATTAATGGTACGCTACTGTCAGATAATATTATCTAACACAATTCTGACAGAAGCTACTAAATTATAATAAAACACATAGAAAAAATAATATTGTGGTAATATCTAAATAAAATAATACTACTGACATCATAGCAAAAAACAAAAATAATAAAAAATTAATAAAAGACAAACAACAACAAACAAAAAACATAGGAACTTTCATAGACTATTATCAACAAAGACTATAGGAACTATATAGGATGGTGCTACGACTCGCAATGCATCACTATGTTTCACGTAAATAGAGTAGTGCACTCTCATCTTCCTCACCTTCCATCTCTTTAGGTATACCTTCCATATCTTCAATCGCACTCAGTTTGGTGGAGACATCCTTCGGACATCTCCGTTCATCTCTGCTTTAGTGGAGCATATGCCTAAGACTGGGTCGCACCACTAAGTTTGTATAAAATCTTTCTCTCCTTTGAACGTTCACTTCATGAAGTATGAAGGTAATATGACCCTTCAACATGTTCTTTTAAACGGAACCTTACACTCCATTTCACGAGAAAATGGGTCACCTTGCAACTGTCTTTGCAACTTCATTTAGTGCGACTAACGAACGACTACAAAAATGTAACTCTATCGATGTCAATGGCAAAGAGAAGCTTGGTACAATAATCGCAAAGATACAGGATGGATAGACGTTGGTAATGTACTGACGCCAAAACTACTGAACGAACGGGACTGTTTCAAATTTTACATAGATGTTGTTGGAACACATACTCGTAGGTTACTTTTCCATGATTAAGTTGCATGGAATGTAAATAACCATAAATCGTTTTTTCATTGATGCCAATTGGTATCAGTGAAAAAACGATTTATGGTTATTTATGCATTATTCATTATAAATGACAAAGTTTATGAGCTCACAAGCTTGGCTTGGCAACAAACACGGCAACTTGGCAACAAACACATTAGATACATAGTGCCTCAATAAATTACTTAGTTTTATAAGAGGTTCACAGAGTGCTTCACCGGCGATCCACCAGCCTTTATAAAAAATATAATATCTCTGTTGACTTCATTGAATTACTACTAGGAGCGTAGCTCACTGGTTGATGTAGAATAAATCGGTATGCTCCTTATAATCGGTTGTGGCTTAGTCCTGCTATGTTTATCTTAAACTTTAAATAAAAAAATAAGCAAGAAACAACGCGTGCGAATCCTCGCGCAGCAATTAGTCAGCAGTGGGCATTAACGCCCATTAGATGAACGCCAACAAGGCGCGTACCATGGGGAGGCCTGCGTCCAGCAGTGGACCAATACAAGATGTTGAGGTTGAGGTTGACTAGGTGAATCCGATTGGGAACAGAGTCGGGGCCTTGTTTTACGACGTGGATGAGCGAGTGGAAGTGGGCCTAATGGAGTATCGACGGCAGCTGAGGGTAATGGCCATTCTTCACGCGGGCCCTTTCACGCGCGTCACGTGTCGCCTCTCGCCCGGCCCCGTCCCGCCGCCCCGTTGGTCTAGTCTAGATCGACTCTATTTCCACCAAGGAACAGTTTTCCCAAAGTACCAAATCAAGTCGTAAGTTGCGACGATGGTTTATATCATACTATCACACTTCACCGTGTCATCACACTAATATTATAAGTTTGTATGGATGTCTGGAATGGATGGACTAGCTGTGCGCGGGGCACAGCTAGTCCATCCATTCCAGCTTTGCACGCGTTGTTCCTATGGAAACGTTAAAAGGTGATATTTATTCCACGCGAACTAATTTATGGGATAAAAGTAGCCTATGTTTGATTCTAGGATTAGAATTACCTGTATAGAATTAAATTTTAGCTAGATCCAGTAGTTTTTGCGTGAAGAAGTAACAAACATCCATCCATCCATCCACACATCCATACAAACTTTCGCATTTATGATATTAGTGTGATGTGATGGATGGATGGATGGATGTTTGTTACTTCTTCACGGATCTTGCTGAAATTTCGCATACAGGTAATTCTAATCCTCGACTCAAACATAGGATACTTTTTATCCTATAAATCAGTTTCCGTGGGATGAAAATCATCTTTATAATGTTTCCATAGGAACAACGCGTGCGAAGCCGCGGGGCGCAGCTAGTTATATATAAAAATGTAATTGCTGACATGTTCAAAGTATAGTACCTTCGTCGTTAGAGCGAACATGGGTAGGGTAAGGACATAAGCCTTCAAAATTAACCTAGGAACTTAAAAGTAGTGACTTACATACGAATTTAAATTGAGAAACATTGAATGAGTGACTTGAGTTAATAATAATAAAATATTAATTCGCAGAGATGGGTTTACAAAGCAGGTAAGTACTTACAATCTATTTCATTTTATATAATGTTAGGTTATTTTAGTCTTCTATTACATAGATACCTACTTGTGATTTGTGTTTCACTTACTCGTTTTTTTCATTCATGTGTTACTATTTGATTTGGTTTGTTACTTTGGGAAAAGTGTTCCTGGTTTGAAATAAAATCGATTAAGACCAACTTGTTTATTTTGACAGATGTAATTTTTTGGGCGAACCGTATTTTTTTTTATTAAACTCAAATGGCAACATTTTTAAAAATATAAGTATCCTACGAACAATACCTTCTAACTACAATAAAAACAACAGCTACCCTTAGGGGGCCAAAAATTTTCCCCACCCTGTATTATAGTGAGAATGGACCGTCCGTCGGTCGGACGAACTGGTCGGCTGGGCCCACATTATATACATTGCTGGGCTAGAACTGCCGGGCCGACGCTAGCAAGGACATACGAAGTTTCAGGTCAGGTAGTAAACAAGAGGTTTATTTATTGACCAGCACTCAGACCCCGATATCATTATTTGTATGACTTCCTTTATCGATATCGAGATAACACGTCGCGACGTGTTATATACGACGCGTCGTATAAGTTTCCTTATTTTAGAAAATGTATATATGTAGATGAGAATATACCAGAACTTTGTGTGGGAGTGTGGGTTCGTGCCTGATTTTTAGGGTTCCGTACCCAAAGGCCGACCTGCCTCATCTTGTCAAGAATAATCACGAGATTGTATTGTTTGCTGATGATACTTCATTAATTTTTAAAATGAAACGACAAAACACTAATTTCGACGATGTAAACAATGCAATCTCAAAGGTAGTTCATTGGTTTAGTGTCAACAATCTTTTGCTTAATGGAACCAAAACGAAATGTATTAGATTTACTCTACCTAATGTTGAAACAAGTTAAGGCTGATGTAAACGTAAATGGAGAAACGTTAGAATTTATAGAAAGTACCGTATTCTTAGGAATCACCTTAGATAATAAACTTCAATGGGGCCCACACATAGATAAGCTATCGAAGAGACTTAGTTCTGCAGCATAAGCAGTCAAAAAAATCCGTGATCTCACAGACGTGGACACATCTAGACTAGTTTATTTCAGCTACTTCCATAGTATTATGTCTTATGGTATACTGCTTTGGGGGAACGCTGCAGATATTAACACCATATTTGTGCTGCAGAAGCGGGCTGTTCGTGCCATCTATAAAATGGGTCCCAGAGAATCCCTACGTGATAAGTTCAAAGAAATAAATATAATGACAGTACCAAGTCAATATATTTATGAAAACTTGTTGTATACTCATAAAAATATCAATAGTTTCCCAAAAAATTGCGATATACATAATGTAAATACTAGAAATAAACATAAACTCGCTGTACCCACAACTAGGCTGCATAAAATTAATGTATCTTTTAAAGGGCAATGTATACGCTTCTACAACAAAACCCCTACTGAGCTGCAAAAATTATCAGTAAATAAATTCAAACAAATTGTCAAAACTTTATTATGCAAAAAGGCTTACTATAAAATATCAGATTATCTAGAGGATAAAAAAGCTTGGGACGGATTTTGCTCCAACTCGAAAAATAACAACTAACAGGCTAAAGGTTTCTTCGTCGTTTCTTTACTTTAGTCTACATACCGAAGCGATCGAAATCAAAAATACCACTTTATTTCCGTGTCAGTGTATTTTTTACTATGATTTGACCTTTTCTAAGTGTACATTTATTGTATTTATGGAAATAAAGCATTTTTGAGTTTGAGTTTGAGTTTGAAAGGGTAAAACGGGACCCTATTACTAAGCCTTCGCTGTCCGTCTGTCACCAGGCTGTATCTCATGAACCGTGATTGTTAGACAGTTGAAATTTTCACAGATGATGTATTTCGGTTGCCGCTATAACAACAAATAAAAGTTAATCATTTTTAATAATTGAGGGGGCACCGTCCTTATTGCCTTGAGAACCGATCACCGAGGTTAAGCAACATCGGCCGCGGTCAGTACTTGGATGGGTGACCGCGTTACGTTGACTTTTTGTTATTTTACGAGGAAGATTTGTATTTTTTGATTTATATAGATAATGGTACGGAGCCCTTCGTTCGCGACCAACGCGCACTTGGCCGGTTTTAATTTATATTTCAAGCTCCACTTTCTTCTTTCTAAAAATAATCTTCTCGAAAACCATCATCCATGTAAAAAAAGTATAAATTACGTTCCACAAATTAATATTTACCATACATCAAATCTGTTTCTACAATAAACAACAGACAACAAACACAATATCAGCAATAAGCGATGATGTTTGTTGAACGCATGTTTTGTGTTATGTGAGGTTATTACTTTCACAAACAAGTATTAATAATTAAAATTATGAAAATTACGCAATGTTCGGCCATTAATACGCGAAATTAGTCCATTATAACCCGGAGAATTGTTTACCTTTTGGATATCACTAACGGTAAAGTAAATACTATAATATTACTAGCTTCTAACCGCAGCTTCGCACGCACTTTACCGGGATAATAAGTGGCCTATGTCGATCCGTTCTTAGAATGCAGTCTATCTCCGGACCAAATTTCACTAAAATCCGTGTAGCCGTTTAGATACATAGACGTAAAACGGCAACAGACAGCAGAGTTACTTTCCAATTTATACAGGGTGTAACATAAGGGGTGGATCATCGGTGGCTGGGGGGTGGGCTCCTCACCTCAGTACCTATCGATTTAACCCCCATGTATGTCCTGCGATATTCACTGGTTTAAAAGTTATTTGTACTTTCGTAAAATATTGGCCTAAAATTTTACAGGATTTATTTAAGATGAAAATGGTATAAACCATACTATAAACATTTTGTGTTGTTTGTTGTCCAAACGTGTACGTCGGTCGGTTCATAGTAGAAATATTTTTGTATTTACTGGTCTCTTAAGGTCTATTATAAATTATAATTCTATTTGATTTAGTATTTATTTATATACATTAATAATAAGTCAATATTACAGAGAAGTATCAGGCTAAATCATTTAGAACCCAACACAACAAGGTCAATACTGAAATTGACAGATGATATTTGAGTAATTTATAATAAAAGCCATTGATCAATTATCCGCCGTCAATGGAATTTACCGAAATGCAATGACATTTCAAGCATTGAAATGCATAAATAATTGAAATAATGGACAGCATAGGTGTGCCAGACCTAAAACATACCAGTAATAAGGTGGATTTAATTTAATGACGATTAAGTGTTTTGAAAAAGTAAAAGCATGCAAACATAGCTATTTCTCATCCGATTATGTATGAAAAATTTCATTTACTTATATTGGACTTGTAGTTTTCAAATGAATCGAAATATACGTTTGTATGGCGGCTTAGATGTCCGCACCGCCCTTAAGAGAGTGCAATAACACCGCTTCGAGATGGATTTCCAGCGGGATGACAAGATAATTATGTTCTTCTTTCGAGTAAAAAGTACAGAGCAGAGACGTGCACCGAATTTTCTATGCGCCAAAACTATTTTTACCTAATCAACAAATCAAATTAAGATACAAAAACAACTAATTGAAAAGTTATTTAATTAATTTTAAGGAAAGCCTACAGCTTATATTATTTCAAATTAATTTGTTTCCGGTACCTAACGCTGTCATGGCTATCTACGGTCAACAGCATTACCTATAGTCCATTATATTAAAAAAAACTAGATCCTAGCAACAGAAACGATAATATAATATGGCCTTCACGGATAAATGACAGTGTGGATATAGTACGCTATGAATTTGTATAATTTTAAGTTCAAAAGTTAAAGTTAAACAATCGCTGAATTAGAATATCCAAAGACAGGAGAGAACTAAAACTAAACTGAACTAGGAGTAGACAGATAATTGTCAAAGCATTGTTTATATTGTATCAACTTATACTCGTACAAAAGAAAAAAGTTACAGTGGTGTCCCACCTATTAAGCCTCCTTCAGCAATAAGCAATAACTAAAAGTAGTTTGTTTGTTTATTGCTGGCGTATTTTTCTAGAGTTCCCCCTTGTATTAATTAAGATTTACTAATTACTTATGGCTAATAAGATTGGATTCATACTATCTACTAAGATAATTTACTGCTAAGCAGCCGCCGCCGCGCGAGTGCGAAATTAAAATACATAACTAAATAAATACTTCTGAGTTTGACGACCCCTGTGGCGCGGTGGGCGAAGGTCCGCCTGCGACGCAGGAGATTGCGGGTTCGATTCCCGCCACGGGACAAATATTTGTACGATCTGCAGATATTTGTTCAGGGCGTTCTGGATGTTTTCTATGTATAACAAAAAATATCTATCTATGTAGTGTATTGTATTATGTATATCAGTTATCTAGTACCCATAACACAAGCTCTGCTTAGCTTGGGGCTAGATAATGCTGTGTGAATTGTCCAGCATTATTTATTTATTTATTTGAGTTCCGTAGTAAAACATAAACCCAAGAAACAATGTGTGCTGTTCCTGATAAATAGATAAAGGAGTGCAAAACATTTATTTTTCAAAAAAATTAACAATCGAGAAAACTTTCACCAATAATCAAGATAAAAGATCGAAGTAACATTTCCCCTAATATGAAAGTAGTAGTTTTCACAGGTTCCGAGATGAATAACGATTTTGAAGTACAATTTTGAAGTAAATTGCTTCTGGCACACTCATACGTATCCTACGTGGCTTTAAAATACCCGCTTCTAACGTATGTTTAGCTGTTGGTCCTGCGCCTAACCTCTCCCCTGTCATCGTGTCGGTCTGCCGTCCCATCGGATTATGAGAGTGAATAGCGAGTGCACCTGTGTTTGGGTGCAAATTTGTGCACTATAATTATGCCCTGCGCACCTTATCATCGTTGAGATTTGCCACCCCGAGGCCGAAATTCGGCTGGCAGGGCAAACCTTAACAGGCATGTTGCGACCCTTTCAGTAATTATTTTCTCTTAATTCCCCCATTATTGGGAAACACACGGTGGCATCAGATTCAGCATACGCTGACAAATGGCGCCAGCATAGATCAATTAACTGATATGAGTGGGTAAATAAACCGACGATGCGATGCGGTATCGGGAACTGATGGCGGCCATAAATCCTGCCATGACAACCATGGATCGTTCGGAAAGCCGAAGCCAACTAACTTCTATCGCACAAGTCGATCAACCACACAAATTAACCCCATACATCAACCACTCCAACTTCTCGCAACTGTAACAATCTATTGACAGTTCTGAATAGTGACAAACCCCGAAAGTAAATTAACTTAGCCGAGTTATTTATTTATCTATTGCACTAGAACAGAAATTCTTATATTAATTTTTACAATAGTCACATTAGATTTCATTATGATTAAATTAAAAAAGATAAGTTAATATTTATCCAGCAGATGAGATCAATAATCAAGAAGTATCTAAAATGCGCTAACAAACTTTGTGAACGTGTTCGTGCTTCTTTGTGTTATATTTTGGTGTTTGGGGTGTTCAAGGACGCAGAGAAAACTGTCTAAATGATATGAAAACCAATTTTCGAATTTCATGATGTTGATCATTCTTCTTGCTTGAATTTAAAATTTCACCATTTTTATGCAGAGTCAGATGCATTACCTATCATTATCCAGAGTCTCGAGGGATAAGAAGAAGTTTCATGCAAAAGTGCCTACGTAAGGGAGTCATGTTGTAATAAAATTGTGGATAAATAATAAGTAAATCTTAACTGATTATCCTACCCTTCAATATGAAACTGAATTATCTACCTAACGCTTTTGTGTTGTCAGAACACTTACAGCAAACTTCATGCTTCCCCCGCGCCCCACCACGACACAATTATCTTCTAAAGTCATTATATTCTCGTTGTCACCGTAACAAGCCGCAGGTACAAGCCCGCAGGTGCTCCGAAAGGTTTCCTCATGTACTCTCTTACCCGACCCGAAGGATAAAACGACCAACTTTTAATCCAGATTCCATACTCACGGCAGAATTAATATTCCTCTCGCAGTTTCGTCAGATTCGTGACAAAATTTCACAATATTGACGGAAAACAATTTAGAATTAGAGGCTTAACTTTTCCGGTGGGAGTGTGTGAGGCAGTTTTGTAAATAATTGAAAATCGCATGGTTTCACTAATTAAACTTTTACCTTAGCTGTTTGTAATTAATGAAAGGTGCAACTGGTAAAAACTCTCCAAAAGTTAATAAGGAAAGTTACATTTACTGTCATGATATTCATGTTCAAAGAAGCGATGAACGAGATATTAATAAGTACAAGTACATTTTAAAACCTCATAAACAAAAGCTAAAGCTCTTCCTAACATCTTGGTTACACATTCAATGGTTTTGCGGCAATAGATGCAAACAAAGTGTAGTCGTCAGTCGCTCTTATTTGTGAACTTTGTGCTGTTATCTTGGATATCCAGTACACTGGGTAATCAATTCAAAGGCTAAAATGTTCTCTCAATCCTGAAAATGTGTAATATCAACCCGACTGAGGCAAACGTGTAGGCAGGCACGCGAAAGTCGAGTTGGGAACTTTGTACAAGTTTCCCGTCCCTTTGGATGTGTACACGGTGTAAGAAACTTCGTGAACATTTCCTTGATCGGCGCGTCCAGCGGAGCGCGAGTTCCGGCACCAACCCATCCAATACTTACCGAGAGAGATAACGCTTTAAGATTCGTGCTCTTCACAAATCTATAGACACCTACAACATCTCGACCCTATGAGTCTGCGAGGTTTCAACAGGGTGAACAGAATATTTCGGGTTTCGGGCTCATTGCTAGTACACAATCACTTGAAAAATACTAACCATATAAGGACATTAGGAAAAGTTTACAAAATCATAATTATGTTTCCAACATAACCCTCTATGGATGTGAAACAAGGACCATGTCACACGGGATGGAGACGATTAAGGCGTTTGAAATGTGGTGTCGAAGGAATAGAAAGGATTAGCTGGACGGAGAAGGCAACATGAGTTTCTCCTCATCATGATTAACTGATCATAACGAAGAGGAACTCGTGCTGAAAAGGGTTGGGGAAAACAGTTTTTGATGAAAACCCATTTAGAATGTTTTCATCAAAAACTGTTTATCCTGACGAAGAATGATTAAACATCATATAATCGATCTTTTTTATTCGGCGAGGAAATTCGTTTACGAATAGACTGAGTCTCGGGTACTCGAATTATGCGGGACTAAAAGTCAGATCAAGGAGAAAGTAGTTTTCATGACGTAAAAAGAATTATAATATGACAGAGGTTGACTGAGAAAGGTGAAAGAAATTGTGTCAATACACCGACAAGAGATAGGCTTTTTAATTTATAATAATAAATGTAGAAAAGGCGTTTAAACCATAGATAAGTAGGTATTATACAATTAATCTCTGGACAAACACCCGCTAAGTCTGTAAAACCAGCCTCAGTCACGCAATGATAATTTTGTTGGTTGTAAAAAATGTGAAGAGATTTCACCGCGTAAGCCAGATTATGTATATCGCAAGAAGTCAGATGTTTTTTTTACGCACTCTCTATCTGTTTAGTTTAAGCATATACGCCTTGTCACAGAATATATATATAGTACCTAATTGTTTGGATGTGCGCCTGGAGCCAGAGGTATGACACCAAGTTATAGACAATAAGATGAACTGGGCTAAATAGTTGGCCTCGTCACATAAATTTGATTTAGCAGAGTTCTCACGGCCACTTCCATCATCAGCTCCATGTAATCACAATACTGATTTGTGTAAGATTTACTATGTCACAATCTTATCTTACTGTTGTTGTCGATTTCATTTCAAAGAGTCCATATACATTATTTAAGGTGCTTACAAAATATATGAAAATTAAGGCTAGTAAATTATCAGAAAATTCAAGAAATTCACACATATAAACTTTGCAAGGGAGATACAAAATTGCACACACAATGCCATTAATCGTAAATTTGAAGATATTTCGTAAAAGTTGCTCAAACACTAGATTGTTATAAATATTGAAAGGCCCGAGCACTTGTGTTCAATTGCACTTTACGGGAATTGAATTTGGAAGCTGTTTGAATTTGGAATCAGTTTGTAATAGATGGCAGCCGCATGCGACTCGACGCCCCAGCTGCATGTAGGTGGCCAGTGTGGAGTTGGTGTCGCAGTCTTTGTTTTAGAATTGCATTCTTCAAATCACGTTTGCTCGATAAAAACCGTGACATTTTGTTTCTAGGTCCGGTTCTGTTTTGCGGATCTTTAGGGTCGTTTTCAAGTTGGCTCTCGACATTTCACAAACGCCGTTTGTAAATATGATTATGCCATCCAAGCCTAAGCTAGCCCTTTCTCACCAAGACGAAATTGATAGTTTCTTCGTTGTATTGCGCGTAGAAAAGAAAAACCAGCTTATAACCTTCTTTGGGTTACGGATGCGCGAACCACATATACCTTTTACCTGCTTATTACCCCACGTTGTACCAAATGTTTCTGCTTGAACTATGAAAACTTAGATCAACCATTTACCTAGTTAATACTAGAAGCGCCTTAAGAATTGCACCATCATTACACATTAGTTTGATGGTGCAATTCTTCAGGCGCATCTAACACGAATTCATGCTCAGGCATCGGCACATATTAAAATAAATATAATTACCAAGATACAATTCAAATTTAAAATTTTAATTAGTTTGTGTGAGTGAGATATACTCACTTGTTTGAACTTCAACACCAAATACTGTGGTAAGTACCTCATTACCAAATACCTACTGTTGTTTCCTTAATTATAATTTAAAATAGGTAATCTTTGTGATCCCACTGGCTGAAGCATAATATCCTGATCCCGTCATTCTTCCGGATGAATGCTTCTTCGCTGAGGTACGCTTACCTACCTACATATATTATCTAACATGAACCTACTCTATATTAATGGTAGCCTTATGAGCAACCTCAACATTTACGAGTTCATCTGTAAACTGGATTATTATTCCCTTGTGTGAAGCTCAAACTCGTGGTTTCCATCAGATTGCTTACCCTATAACTGGGATAATAAAATAGATAGGAAATGAAAGATAACATAAATAATAATCTTTCATAACTACGAGTACTAAGGAAAAACAGAATATGCAATGGCTTTCACCATACACAACAGAAATTCCTGTTCACATTTCCTCACTATAATATATAAACAAATAATTTTTGTCAATTCTCACTCCATTATCTAGCCCCAAACTAAGCAGAGCCTGTGTTATGGGTAGATAACTGATTCGCCCAATACAGTACACTACAAAGATAATGACTATTATACCTAGAAAACATCCGAAACGTTCTGAACAAATATCTGCAGATCTTACACACAGTTGTCCCGAGGCGGGAATCAAATTCGCAAACTCCTCCCCACCGTGCCACAGAGTTCGTCAGCAGTAAGCAGTAATAGTAATTCAATGTCCGTCAGTAATTTTATTTCATAGATTACGTTAACTTCTCTAATAGCCCAAGCTCTCTTTATGACCAAAACATTCACGTATTTTGATGACACTAAACAGACTGTGAGGATAATCATAAATGGGGAGGAAGTAATGAAATCCTGCGAGAGGTGACACTGGATCGACACCGGGGGCGGAGCTCCGGCCGGGCTGGAGCCCCGCAGCGGCGGCGGCGAGGCGCAGGCTTACAGACGAGATGGCTGATTAATAGACGTCTGATTGGAAATACCGCGGGCTTTGAGCAGCCACGGGGCTGGCAGGGCGGGGTGCTACTGGCAGCGGAGGTTCAAAGGATTTGATGCGACTCTCGAATGGACTCGAGAATCTGTCGTTCTATAAGTTAGATTTGAGATTTCAATCACTTATACGTTTTTCTTACAAAATAATAACTCAGACAAGTATAATTGCATGCCTTACTTACATTATTATCAAATAAGAAAAAAAGGTACTTAATGTTTCCAAAGTGGATCTCTTGAAAAATAAAATTCTCGATAATTTGTTCAAGTATCTATAGGGTTGCTGGCTAGAAGATAATTGGGTCTATCTAACCGAACCGCAGCTGAAGGGGGTTGTGAATGATGATGATGATACTTGGAACGTATTGCCCTCAATCTTAAAACGACCCAAAAAAAAGACGTGTGGCACTCGGGGACTGCCGCGGTAAAGCTATTGCATAGCATTTTGTATCAACTTATGCAATTATAATTTTACTTTTTTATTTTTTTCATGCAGTATTGCTTTTTCTTTGATATTAATTCAAGTTACACTTTTTGAGCCGAGCGTGGTGACCGATAAGAAAACAAATTTAAAATCAGCAATGTATTTAAAACACTGCCAACCTCTCACTCGAAAGCTAGTACACGTGCACTCGCTGTCCACAGCTGTAATCCGCCGCGGTCGTTCACCCGCCCGACACGTAAAACTCCCGCCGCCGCCGCCCGCGCCCGTGCGAGACTAGGTACCTAACCTACCTACCTACAAACTTATCATTCCATAAATTGACCTAACTACTACCTAACCTACCTACGATTAAATTTCCGGTCATGGCCTTGAGCATGCCTATCATTGATTAGAAATAAAAAAAAACACATTTAATTATGTCTAAAATACCCTCGGACACCCGCAGGCTATACCCCATAGCCTACGATACGAGAGTATTTTAGACAAAATTTAATGTGTTTTTTTGGTAGGGCCACAGCCACAACAGCACAGCTGAAATCCGTGGTTGTTCTCCCGCCCGACACGTAAACTCCCGCCCGAGCGAAACAAGGTACCTACAAACTTATCTTTGCATAAATAATTACCTAGTAGGTAGGTAGGTAACCTACTATTTAATCAGCGGCCATGGCCTTGAAAGCATGCCCATAATTGATGATAACTTAAAAATGTAAAACACATTTAATTCACATTCACATTTTGCCTTAAATAAGTACCTACCTACCCACTAGTAGGTACCCACTCGTACACCCACAGCCACAGCTGAATTCTGCGGTCATTCACCCGCCCGACACGTAAAGAGGAGCGAGCGTTTATTAGGTAGGTATGTCCGCGCTACCCTGCGGCCACAGGCGCCGAAGTCATCGCATTTTCGAATCATTCATCATAAAATAATAGGTAGGTACATAGGCAACCCCGCGCAAATATCCGCACCGCCGCATTTTACTCAAATCCTTTAGACTCACGGATTCCGGCGGAAGCGGCTCGGAAGGATGCGCCCTGATGCGCTTTAACAGCAGTCGGCGACAACAGCCGACTGCAGGTGACGGCAGCCGACTGCAAAGGTCGACAGCCGACGACCGTTCGGCCAGGTGGGATGATGATCAGATAAAGACTGCAGCTGCCTGCAATCTTTAGAAGATCGTCTGCATGCTGGATACATCAAGCTGAAGACAGAGCGCTATGGCGCTCATTAGGGAGGCCGACCTATGTGCATCTGTGGATTAGTTATAGGCTGATGATGGTGATGATGCCTTTCCGTTAATTCTGGAGGGCAGGAACACATGCCCTACGATAGTCCTCTGATGGATCCCTACCTACCCAGATGTTTACCAAACATCTCACTTGATGCCCGCAGTTTATCGATAGCTACCTAGGTAAGCATTTGTCCATACCTACTCCCTCGCACTAAACATAATGTAATCATGATAAAAAAAACACTAACCTTATTAAATGCCTCCTCTAAGGATAACTATTATCTAACAAACTCACAATAATAAAACACACAACACCAATAATTAATAGGTATAGGTACACACATGATCTGCCTAGCCAACGCGCTGCGGCCAACGGCAAACATAAACTTATCTGCCTAGCCAACTAATAATTAACAAAAGAAAATCACGAAACATAAACATACTAACCATGTTTATGCACCGCGCAACTGTTCAGACTGAACAACGAACACGTAGGTACTAGGTACTATACTAACTAAAATGGTTTTTCGGTAAAAGTCAAAGAGTTTACACGCGCGTATGCGGCCTTTGCTTAGCCCGCCCGCCCCGCCGCGCCACGCCATGCCCCAAACGTACAAACGTAGGTTATAGGTATGTGTGTATGTACAAACGTAGGTAGTTACTTATTGTAGACAAAGTAAAATGTGTTTAAAATCATGGACCTAGCAAAATTCACGGACGGAGTCTCATTAAGAAATAAAATGAAGCACTCGATAGTCTGTCCACCCTCAGTACGTACACGAACACACTCACACATTGATATCATAGTCTGTCCATCGACTGCCAGCCATTACGGCTTTAGACGTCAACAGATGTACAGCGTTGTAAACAAATGTAAATAACGAAAAATGCATTCTTGTCTTCTTGTCGTGAAATGTCGCGGAAACCACAGTCGTTTCGTCAACATAAAACACGGGATCACATCCACAAATAAATTTATTGGTTCATCAACATATTACTTTGATGTGACACAAAATTATTATCAACAGAAAAATCAAAACAAAAACAAAAACTGTCTTCACTTTTGAATCTGTAGGATTCCGTCCGTAAATTTATCTACGTCCGTCCATGTTTAAAACATTGATTAATTAAAAAGGGAAGATAGGTTACGTTCTCCCAGCGCTTACTCAAAAATTGGCATGTGTTAGAACTACACGCAAACACATACGCTCACAGTTATATTTCCAGCCCTGTGCAATACAAAGAAGAACAAAGACGGAAAGACGTATCTAAGTCCGAAGTGAGACCGAGACAACAATATTTCACGCGAATCACGACCGCCCGTGCCGCCGCCGCCGCCGCCGGTCAGACGGTGACTAAGGTTGGAGCACACAATTTTACACAATATGAGGTTGCCATTTTTGAGAAACTAGTACCTCATCTTCCCTTTTTAATTAATCAATGGTTTAAAATGTTAAAGTTTCTAATGAATTATTGGCATACTTCAAGGTCATGGCTGCAAATTAAAGTACGTATGGTTTATCCATATTGAATGAAGCATGTTAGTTAACAAAATACGACACAAATAACAAAATCTCACTTGCTTGGCGTCGAGTTTCAGATATAATTGTAAGCAATTTTTATTGAAGGCAGGATCTAAAATCGACAAGTAATGTAAATTACGTATGCGTATACGGACGCGCCAACGTATGTTTACGTTTATGCCCCATTCAAAATGGACACGGTATAGGTAGGTACAAATCACACTAATATTATAAATGTGAAAGTTTCTATGTACCTATGTATGTATGTTACTTCTTCAAGCCAAAACTACTGGACGGATCTGACTGAAATTTTGCATACAGATAATTCTAATCCTGGAATCAAACATAGTCTACTTTTTATTCCATAAATCAGTCCCGTGGGATAAAAATCACCTTTTAACGTTTCCACAGGAACAACGCGTGCAAAGCCGCGGGGTGCAGCTAGTTATTTACGAAAAGATAAGTTTGTAGTCTCGTCTCGGGAGTTCTAGGGCATTTACACGGACTACAAGTTGACACGGACTGCAAGTTGTACACGCATCGACTGCGGTCGACGGCTTCCATTGGCTGCAGTCGACTGCAGGCGAGGCGTCGCCTGCAGTCGACTGCAGTGCAACCAATGGAAGCAGCCAATGAAGTGCCGTCGCGACGGCACTACCCGGCACGGGCCCCGGCCCATGCCGCGTGCCCGTGCCGCACGGCGGCGCGCCGCCGGGGCGCGCGCAAGGGCGTGGCGCGGGCGCGGGCGGCGGGGCTACCCGAAGGCCTTACGCGCGCGCGTCTTTGATTTTTACCGACAAAATTTAAAAAAAGGAAACTTGAGTCTTATGATTATTACATTAGAACTCATAGGAGATATGACAGCGCGATTTCGGTCGGCGGCTACTCAAAGAAATATTCGGCTTTTATAAAGGGATATAAATAATTTTACCTAATTTCACGAATGTTTTTATTATTTTGTTTTAGTACGTGATCTGATCACTAACTGGTCTGAATAGTCGCGCGCGGTGTTAACGTAGGTACTGACCGTTTCGTGTATTTTTTGATAATTATTAGAAGCAGTTTAGTTTATTAAGTTTTCAGTATTTTATTGAGTTAGTGTTATTTTTATTTATTATTGTTAGGAAGGTACCTACCTACCTACATTATGTTTAGTGCGAGGGAGTATGGACAAATGCTTATGTGCTACGGTGAAGCTAGAGGAAATGCGTCACAAGCCTTGCGAATTTACCGGGATAGGTACCCAAACCGGCAACATCCGGTTGATGCTAGAGTCATCACGGCGGCCTATCAGAGGGTTCTGAGTGATGACCGGATTACTCCTCAAAGGCGCGGGGATGGCAGAGAGGTAGGAGTTCAGGTGCAAGAACGGGTCTTGGACCTTGTCAGGAGAAACCCTCGTGTAGGAACGCGGACTGCAGCAAATCTGCTTAGAGGTCGTGGAACCGTAGTATCCCACCCGACTGTGGTGACAGGATCTTAAATAAAATGTATGTATATAGAGTACCTACTCACTCATTTTCTTTCACTATTTTTTCGTGACTTTCTTCATTAATAATAATTGCACTTTGTTCATTCATATTCAAAACACTTTATACACAAATTTTACAAGTACAGCTATTCACTGTTGTACATAAATACCTATGCACCTATATACTTTCTCATAAACAGCTGCATAAGTAGGGTAGATGCGCCTGTTATGCGTCCAGGCCCCATTCACGACCTTTCGCGGCACTACTGGTTACTTTTTGTCGAAAATAGCCTTATTTGCACTCTCACACAAAGACATTAAATTATATCAACAACCTGGATGTGTAAGCTACGCATACAAGCTAACTACACATCACAAGCACCAGCAATTATAGGTAAAATAAATTAATCAATTTGTGGCCCGCCGTCAACAAGACAAAAAGTGTCTAAATCAACGCGAAAAATAGCAGCGTGTCGCGAATTCAACGGTAAATTTTACATTGTCTTTATGCATGTCAGAGTTGATGGTTATTAGTTTGACTTCATTTTGGATTAAAAAATATGGATTTGTGTAATTCTATCTAAATTATTGTCAATAAAACTGAAATATTGCGTGGACGAGAACTGTTCCACGATATTTTAAGAAAGTCCCATTTTAGACCGGGTTGGACGCGAATTGGACATATCGTGTCAATAAGGTGATTTCTTGTATGCATTATTGTATTAAAATTTATTCAAACATTTTATTAACTTTGAACCTTATGCTCGTCAGATATCTACAAACCTTATTTCGTCCAGGCTCGGAGCAACAAACCATAAAATACTGAGTTATGAAATTTCTTGTGGTCGCGAATCGGACAAGGTTAAATGACGTCCTGATTTCGACCTTAGCTTTATTGATTATGTAAACTTAACAATAATGTAATAGAATTTTGTATATTAAGTCATTGAGTTATCAAGTATTGTGTATTTAACATATTTCATTCAATTTCACTTTATTTGAAATAAGCTATATGCAATTTTTTTTTTAAATATTGTGGTCGAGAACTACTATATAAGACCAGATATCGACCATCTGCGTATAATAAAATACAGTGCCAGTCATCAGTATCCTAAATATAGAATACTAATAAAGGTTATATGTTTATTAGGTATTTTTGTATACTAGTAGCTAGTGATAGCCACTACTACTTTCAAAAATACCTATACAATACAATAAACCTCAATAACCAAACTGCAACGATTCCAAAGACTGGTGTGCTCAGCAATAACAGGCTGCATGAGAACTACACCGGGCGTTGCCCTGGAGGTAATCCTAGACATGGTGCCACTAGACTTATATATACAACAAGAGGAGACCTTATCGGCTTTGAGACTACAAAACATTGGATTCTGGGGGGGCATAGAAAGCCCTCACACTCAGATCTTAAACAGAGCCTTAGCCTATGAACCTCTCTAAGCCGCCCCCTGTGACAGAATGCCCAGCAAACCTATACAAGAGAAACACTACCAGATACAACTATATGAGGAGAGACACCTGAGATGAATATGAGAGGCCCACGTCCACTCCTCCCCTAGCATTCTCACAATTCCGAACATGAATAAGGCAAAAAACCAGAGGAACGCATGCCGAACGATGGACACACCTACAGGAGTGCCGCCAGGTAAGGCGGCCTCCCTTACCTCCGGCTTCATCACCAAAGCTACTGAAACTGACCAGAAGAGACCTACGCGTCCTTGTGGGAACACTCACAGGACACTGCCCACTAAACAAACACCTCCACACCATCGGAGTACCAGTAAGCCCTCTCTGCAGGGGGGTTCTCAGTGTCGAGGAATCAGCTGCCCACGTAGTCCTGGAATGCGAGGGAGTAACAGCACAGCAACACGAAATCCGTGACCATCCGAGGTCACTCCGCGAAGCCTGTGAAAATCCCAGGAAGATTCTGCGCTTCTGGATGGAGTTAGGCTGACCATCCCGAGTCTCAGAGCGGAAAAAAGAGTACACTCACCATACCATACCATACCAAGCCAATTTTAACTGCCCGCGGTGCTTCCTAATTCCTAAATCCAACCAACAAACGAGGAAATGACAAAACAACCCACTAACACGCACTGGACCAGCGTGGTGGGTCATGGCCCAAACCCTCAATGAATGATAGATAGCCCACAAAAAGGTACAAAGTGCCCGGCGACACCAGCGGCTATGCTGGCGTTGACGGGCGCCATGCCAGCCCTGTGGTCGAAGAATCCTCGGGTGAGGTCACACCGAACTTTGAGGTTCGACCATCACCTAGCGCGAGTTAGAGAACATAAAATGGCATTTTCTGGGGTTAAGTGAATTCCGTAGAGAGGGGGCGGACACCTAGACCCTAGACTTGGGCCATCTTCTCTACTTTCACGAGGGTGATAAAACATCCCAGCGTGACGTAGGTTTCCTCATCAATAATGCCCTTGCTAACAACGTTCAAGAAATCTCCAGTACCTATGTTGACAGGTATTCAGGGAACAGTAAGTCAGGTCTACGCACCGACCTCGGCATAATCGGATGATGAAGTGGAGGATATTTATTGATTATTGATCACCGACTGTTCCGAGGCTCTCTGGATATCAACCTAAAGCTTGAAAGAAACCGTCTGATGAAATCCACGCTCCGACCTAATCCAATCCAAATCATGGCGGGCACCGAGAAGTTCCGGCAGCTTCTCGGGAATAGATTCGCTGCCTTGGATCCCTCTGATGACGCTGACGAGGCCTTACACAATCTGGTTGAAACGTGTGGCACAAGGGCATTAAGTTCTGCCAAAATCAGCGTACTGGCAAGCAATCCAAACTCTCGGATGAGTCTTTCGGGCTGATGGCAAAAAAAAGAAGGGAAACCACCTAAGTGACTTCGTCAGACAAGTCCGTCCTGAACCGAGGGTACAAAGTATTAACTCAGGAGCTTGGCAGGAGCCACCTGACGAAGCTTAGAATGCACGACGGGAGGACATTCTATGGCAGATTATACGTTGCACATACCCCTCGTTCCCAACGACGAGACCACAAGACCAAGATTTCAGGACTCTGAGGCCTATGTCCAGCAGAGGACTAAAACAGGCTGAAGATTATGATTATTATAAGTAAGTTTCCTATCAGATATATGGTGGTCGAGAACTAGGAAACATAAGGTCGCAAACTGGAATTTTTGGACGAGAACTGGTAAAATGAGGTATTTCGGATTAAAATATTATTTTAAAATTAACAGTTAAATTTAAGAAGAAAGTCTATTTTTCATGTGAAAATAGAGTATATTAGCCATGTGGTGAAATCAGTTTTATTCTTAAAAGCTCAAAAAAAAATATTTATTTCGATATCTGAATCTGACAACTCCGCTAATTGGACGCAAACAGGCGCAATGACCCTATTCGTCCGATTATATTATACGACGCACACAACCCGTGCCGAAGACTGCCGAACTGAAACGACGTTAGACGATGCGATGCACGGCCTTCAAGCCACACCTCCTTGCCCGGCGGAGTGGGGGGACCTCAGGTTTTTGCGTTACGGAATTTCTGGATTCGGTCCCCGCGCTCAAGGCCCGCGATAGAAGCTATGCAATAGCTTAATAATTTTCTAGCCAGCAACCCTATTCTTTTAGTACGAGTATATTATACAACTAGGTTCACTTAACTATGCTCCGAAGTTAAACTTTCTGCTTTCACTGTGTGGACTATTACGTACCAGAGGGCCGAGACAATATAACCATCGATGTCGAAAGCGATTCTGTTTTAAATTTTTCCCTATGAACCTTTCAATTGTTTTCGATTCGCTTCATAGCGAATGCCGGTTGGCTACTGTCGATTCTTAGAATTTCGTTTGTTTTGCATTCTCGTTTCATGCTTTAGCTCTAAGTTAAATTTAAAAAATACATAAATTTCATTTCTTTTGTAAATTCAATTCCGGGTGTCGCGCGCTAGTTAACCCGGATTAGATCGGCAGCTCCTCGTGAGCTTCCTCCACCAGCTCCGACCCCCGGCACCTACGGAGACTGCTGAATGACAATTATCCCTTCACTTTTCTATAATCTCGTTCGATTATGGCCTTTGATTTGATATAACTGGATTTAGCGCTTTTATTGACTGGGTGAAGTACCCAGTTCTTCTATTACAAGCTCAGCTTACTGTTGGGATAGATCATGCTGTAGTGGATTGTCCATTATTATTTATTTTATTATTTACAAAACATTTTGCACTCCAAAAGAAAAATAGTAATCTTCTCTATCCATGTGTCTGTCAACAGTCGAAATTCTTTTTTCTAGAACGCGTGGTAGTATGTGTATCATGTTGGAATTTTACATCAAATACTTCTTGGAACTGTGAAAAAAACCTAATCCAAATATACATACAACCGCCAGCCAATATGGCAGCTCCTCCTATTTTTAACCGACTTAAATTCAATATATGAAAGCTGGTGGTTTCCGTGTGGTCCCATTTAAATTTTGTTCCGTTCTGAAAGTGGGACCTTAGAAAATTCATGAAAAAACTATAAAAGTTTTCGCACAGGTGATTCTAATCTCGGAATCATAGGCTACTTTTTATCCCACAAATCATTTCCCGTGGGATAAAAAACACCTTTAAACGTTTCCATAAGAACAACGCATGCGAAGCCGCGGGGCGCAGCTAGTTTTTATATAAAAAATTCTGTTGGATGTGATGGGCATTAGCCTTGTTTTAGTGGGGTTGAATGAAACACCATAACCGCGGTCCTTGACTTCTGATCTAACCCGAGATTTGCGTTATTTTTGGAAACTCGCCGGTCAACTCTTATCATACCAAACAAAAACAATGTCAATGACAACTTCAAACCAAATTCTACGATTTCAGACAAAACACAGCTCTATAGAACTTCAGATAAGGTGCATTTTGTCTGTCGAAAGGTGTGATGTGAATGTGTAGATCAATTAATAAAATTGGTAATGATTTCGCACTCCTCCAGTAAACAGAGATAACCCGCGTATTGATAAACATTTATCTCGTTTCAGGTTCAGATCGCACAGAGACATGAGTTGAGAAGGCTTTATGTGTAAAATAATTTTGCTTATATAAAAAAAATAAAAACTGATTTTTAAAATGGTTGTCATGCAACATAAAGTTCAAATAATAGAATCAAGTCTAATTGACTTTAGTTATTTACAACGGGATATTTACCATGATTTGAATTTTGAGTTTTCCAATAATAACTCACTCGCAAGACATTCAGTTATTCCGTGATCATGGCGCATGAAACTGTGCCGAAATATTGGAAAACTCAAAATTCAAATCATGGTAAATATCCCGTTGTAAATAACTTTAGTATTAATAACCATGATGGATTTAAAAGTTCTAATATACTTTGATGAAACATGGATAAAACAAAGAATTAACTAGGGCTTGCTTTGAAACACGAAATACGAAGTTTTGGTTGACGGGTCGCACGTATTAAACAATCAACGAATCTCATCTTTTTTTTTTTTTTTTGATATCGGGTGAAAATTAACAAGCACACTACAGTTTTATAAGGCATCGAATCAATTTGCATGACGATGAGATTGTGAATGGGGCAAACCCAAGAAATTCCGAGGGCAGTGGTCATACTGTTATGCTACACCAGTGTGACTTCGGGTAATTTCCTTTACTCCGTGTCAATGTTGACATCTCCACAGTTTTTGTTCAAGTGTGAAATGTTATTTCATTTGCTCTCGCGCGATGTGCCCGGCCAAGACGTCTGTAGCCAGTGTCGTGCGATTGTAGACTATAACACTACGTAATATGGGTGACCCTGATAAAGAAAATATACGCCCAAGTAAGTTTCAATAATAATTTTGCAAACGTATTTAATAATTTAATGTTAAAATTTTGTTCAAAGTTTGTATTGGTTTATAGATCTAACAAATAGCCTGCCGTAGGCATTTATTGGCTTTTATTAATATAATACCTGCAAATTAAATATTCATTAAAATTGCGTTGAACAAAATGTTTTCATGTCTGAATACGACTTTAAAATTTTATTTACTGTAAGTTTATTTTAATTTAACTTCAAATTTAATGTTTTTATCTGAGCCTAGTGGTGTTGTTTATGAATACTCAAATAAAATGTTGTAAGTAGGTCTTATTTTACAATTTATTTAAAATATATTTTAATAGTATGTATCGTACCTGGGCAACCATGTCACAAACAATTAAAAAATTAAAGACAAATTGGGATAAGTAGACAACCATGGTCTACTGCCAATGCATTGATAGCTTCATATCAATTATTGGACTGAACACTATTCAAATCGATGACAAACCTAATAGACAAATTAGACAAACCTGATTATGTTGCAACTTGACTTGATTCAAACTCGTACTACCTTCCTGACCTGCTACCAGCTCTATAACGAGTGTATCGATGAGCGTCACTACTTTAGATGGTACCTACCTAATTTAAAATCCATCGCATTAATGCGTCATTTTTTAATGCTATTGCCCCTGCTCTATATTTTAATTCGTTTTAAATCTTTTTAGATTACGTTGACAAACAATTATTATTATACAAAATTTTAAATACATACAATAGATGTTTCACATGAAAAAAAATATGTTTCTTTAATTTGAAAGCACCCTTTTATAAAGTATTTATTTCATTTCGGTCATAGATATTGGTACCATATGTTTCGTCTATAGTCATGGTGAGTAAACAAGAGGCTGGTAACAGTAGATATTACCAGATGTTTGCTCACTATGATTTTGGTATTAGGCTTAAAAGTAGGCTGTTAAATCTGTCATTATCGCACAGAACATTTCGTCTCTGCCAACATGCAAACAGAAACGAATGACTAGATAATGTAATGCTCTTCCTACCCGAACTTCTTTTACAAGTACAGCGATAATAAACAAGTGAACAAAGTAAACAAGCTAAACCAATCGTCAATTGTATCAATGGATTCAAGGAGAGTCATCAAGTTTTTAACGCTGCAGCCATCATAACGTTTCACCATCATCTGGCCTTTAAGTAATTGATACACACCCTGATTGTTCCAGAGGGGCTGGGCGTGCGACACGCGCAGACGGCGCTGCTGTTCCTAGCTATGCTGATTGCCTTCATGATGAGGGTCAACATGAGCATGGCCATCGTGGACATGACGGACAGCCGAAACCCAACGGTGAGCTAGTAGATATGGCTACTGTCTACTATGCACAAGACAAAGTTACCGAGGGAGGGAAGTGACAGAAGACATTTAAAGGGAGAGAATAGACAAATGACAGTGAAGCAAATTCACGATGCATGACACGTAGGAATAGACCCGTAGCACAACATTATATATTTTTTCACACCAACTGAAAATGAAGGCTTTTCAGTGGTTCAGAAAATGTATGGTGTAGTGAATAGAATCGGAAGAAAGACGATCAAAGCTGGCACATACTCTTTGTACCATTGCAACGTAATACCTATCCAGTTTGAAACTATTTTGCTTTGCGTTAAAAACAAAAGATATCGAGCAAGCCGGGGTTGGCAACTATTCACTTCACAGAAATATCACCCTAGTAGGTGGTAAGGCGCAATTTTTGTTGACTATACCTCTATACATGAGGGACACAAAGCTCTCTCGAATACGATTGGTTAAAAAATTCTGTCCGAGTTTGTAGAACCGAGTACAAATAAACATTTAATAAAATAAACAGGAAAATTTAGTTGTGTATTAAGTGACTCCTAAAATATTAGGTCCTTACATATGAAATTGGCGTTTTGTATGGGAGGAACAAAAAGTCGAATATTTTTTAATATAATATATTTAATTAATCAAAGTATGAACCAATATTTTCTATGCACTTTTGCCATCTTATAGGTAGTTCATTGATCCCTTTACTAAAAAAACCAGTCGGACGGGAATCAATAAAATCTTTGAAGGCGATTTGGACTGCCCCATCGGAGTTGAATTTTTTCCCTTGCAAGAAGTTATCCAAATTTCGAAAAAAATGGTAATCTGTTGGAGCAAGGTCCGGGGAGTACGGAGGATGTCTTAGACTTTCCAATTGAAGCTCTTCTAATTTAGTAGCCGTCTGTTGCGCAGTGTGTGGTCTAGCGTTGTCGTGAAGCAGCAGTGGCGTGGAGCGATTGACCAGCCTAGGTTGTTTAGCCGCTAGCTTTTCCATCATGGTTTGCAATTGCTGACAATAGACATCAGCCGTAATAGTCTGGCCAGATTTGAGAAAACTGTAATGAACAATACCGGCACTAGTCCACCAAACGCTTACAAGTAACTTTTTTGGGGTTAATTTTCGCTTGGGGCAGGATTTGGCTGGCTGGCCAGGATCCAACCATTGCGCTGAGCCCTTCCGATTATCGTAAAGAACCCATTTTTCATCACAGGTAATGATTCGGTTTAAAATACCTTCATTATTGTGCCGGTTTAGTAATGTAACGCAGCAGTCGACGCGCGTTTGCCGGTTTGCTTCAGTCAATTCGTGAGGTACCCACCTTTCAAGCTTTTTAATCTTCCCAATTTGCTTCAAGTGAATTAAAACAGTTTTATCACTAACATCGCAGCCTGCAGCTAACTCGGACGTGGTTTGCGATGGATCCGCTTCCACAATAGCCTTCAACTCTTCATTATCAACTTGAGTCTCAGGCCGTCCACGGGGCTTGTTCTGCAGGTCGAAATTTCCAGAACGAAAACGTTGGAACCAAAAACGAACTGTGTTTTCTTTTGCAACACGACCGCCATACACATCATTCACCCTTCGAGTTGTTTCCGCAGCACTAGTGCCACGGCGGAACTCGTACTCGTAAATAATGCGATATTTTAAGTTTTCCATTTTGTAAAATGAGTGACGCAAACAGAAAAAAACAGAAGAAAAAAAACAAATGAATGACGATCATCGAAGCACAAATACATGAGTCTATAGCTGTACAAATTTGAATTTGGAATTCCTTACCAAAGAGGAGAAATTTGTGATTAAAGTGGCCAGTACGAAAAACGCCAATTTCATATGTAAGGACCTAATATATTTAAATATTATGGTTTAGTCATCTTGTTTTACAATAACTGGTTTTGTAATGCAATCTCGCGTGTGTTGAATTCTTAATTTCCTTTTTAAAAAGGTGTACTTAGAGGACATCCATGCTATACGACGATTTGTTAGAAAAATAATAGCTTTATCAGAGACAGGGACTCCTACAAAATGTACGCGATAACATTACTGATGCATGGGAACCACCGGGACACAAACCATGTCGACACCTGCAAAAGAAAATCATTGCATCTCATTTTTAACAACTTTACAGGAGAGCGCTTTAAAGTTTCGAAAAAATCCTGTAGGTTTTTATTAAAACTTAAAGTAATATAACCGTGCTAATTTGAATCGCTTAGGGTTAATCCAAGATTCTATGCATATATCTTACGTCTAATTGCTCGTTTTCATGCTCATTTATGGAGTGTGATTTTAAACTAAACATATTACGAAGAAAGAAATTGTACCTATTTTGTGTTGCAATTTTGTTACTGTTATTTTATTAAGAACGGGGTAAATTATTTTGCGTAACTTCAAATAAGTACCCTTTTGTTAACTTCTGTGGGCCATTACTTACGATTTATTTTCATATTCTAAATCAATAACCAGAAGGGATAGAGATACGAGTAACAGACTAAAAAAATGACCTTTTAACACTCAAAAGTGAGATACAATGATTTTCCTTGCAGGTGTCGATGTGAGCCCACCATGTAAACCAACGTGAGATAAGAACAGTAAGTCGCTGATTTCAAGATAGAAGTTCCGTTTTTGGCTTTAGATAATATTTATTTTGTTAATGATAACGCCTCTCAAAGGATCATCCGAGATCCAGTTATCAAACAATATCAGAAACGTGTCAGTCCGCTTGTACTCGTAAATACTGATAAATTTGTAAATACTAAGTGTTTAGATATCGATATCTTCAAACATACATCTCGAAGATAGTTGTTTTTATAATCGACAAATGTTGATCTTTAATTCGTTGATGACCACAATCTGCATTGTGTCATTAGAACATAAATACAATTCAATAATGTGTTTCTTTTATTCAATGAAACCATATTATAACTAAAAATTAATGTTTATATATTGTCATTTTAAAATTGAATTATGATTTATGTAGTACTTACGTTTTGTTCCCATAACATCAATGGGTTATTCCCGCTCGTGCGTTCGGTACCTTCTCAATCAAAATGCACATCAATAAAAAATTGAGTTAATTTCAACCCGATACATAAAGTAGCATTTTTTATCACATTGCAAATACAATTTGTAAAAACAAAAATGTTATCTTATAGGTCAAACAATAAATTCAGATAAGCATTTATTGAAGTTTCTGCATCTTGTAAAGTGCTAAGTACGGTACCTAACCTACCACCTTAAAGATATATACATAGCTATTTTGATCCTGAACAGTTGATTATAGTTCCTCATCCTATAATCTTTGAGCAAATATTTTTGTTAGAGATAAAATTTTAGATGTTATGATATAAAAAACAAAAATTTTATGGTCTTTTTTTTAATTTTTGGTTTATTAGGCTGCTTATTGAAGATATTATTTTTCTTTTCTAACCAACCAACACGTGTCGTGGTCTCGCAGTCTAATCTACATTTATCAAACTTGTTGTTGTTGACTTCTGAAGAAAACATCGCATTTTTAAGGGATCTGTGTCATCATCAACTTACTAGTTTCTGCCCGCGGCTCAGCACGCGTTGATTCTATGTAAATATTTAAAAGTTTCAATCTATCCCATGGGAACTGGGACAAAAAAAGTGTCTAAACTTCTAAACAGTAGATTTGACGTGAAGAAGTAACAAACATCCATCCATTACAAACTTTTGCATTTATAATATAATAGCGTGAAATATCGGAGAAGCGATATCAGGAGCCGTGTGCGGTAACAGCGCGGGGTCACTCACTGGGTATCGCGTCCAGCCAAGCGCCGTCGCAAAGTTTCCACCCAGCAGGCGCGGAAAGTTCCTCCACGATCGAACACAACTGAGAGAGTACATGGTGGCTCTGATAAGGCTGTTAAAACTTATCTACTTAGTATATTTTTCTTCTTCTGATCCGTAAAGAAACTATTTGACTGAGCACCAAAATTAACTAAATCTACAGAATTCGTGAACTAAAATTCAGTAGGTTATATGGTTATGGTTATGGTGTGTGTACTCATATTTCCGCACTGAGACTCGGGTTTTCACAGGCTTCGCGGAGTGACCTCGGGTGGTCGAGGATTTCGTGTCGGTGTGCTGTTACCCCCTCGCATTCCAGGACTACATGGGCAACTGATTCTTCTTCACTGAGACACCCCCTGCAGAGGCTATCTGTTGCGCCGATTCAGTGGGTTATATTTTATAAGTGTTCTTGAGTAGAAGCGACGACTCGGCAATCGTGGTGACAGGGCTGTCACCAACTAGACTGACGATCTTCGAAATACTGCTTGCAAATGCTGGCCGCGATATGATGAGGATAGGGAGCTATGACACTCATAAGGAGAAGCCCTGCGTCCAACATGCACAGGCTGATGATGTAATTGCTCTGTTGCAGTACTTCGAGTGGGGGCACGGCATCCAGTCGGTGATCCTGTCGTCGTTCTTCTGGGGCTACGTGGTGCTGCAGATCCCGGCGGGCGAGCTGGCGCGCCGCTTCGGGGGCAAGACGCTCATCCTCATCTCCGTGGGCGTTAACTCACTCGTGTCGCTGCTCATTCCCGCTGCTGCGTATCTGGTAAGACTCTTTACTTCTATTGCTTCATCATCATCATCATCTAGGTATGTTTATACATCCACAATGAGTTTATCGAGTCCTTTTTTGGTGGTACTTCTTTATATGAATTACAGTTCGAATCCATAAGATTGTAATGCTGGACATCCCACACAGCATTGGCTAGCTTCAATGCTGCGTTTGTGTGTTTCATCAGTACCAGATAACAGAATCTACTGAAGTTTTTGTAACATACCCAGATCTGGAACAAATGTTTGTAGAGATCAGATAGATACAGATCAAACCAATGTTTTGGCGTCCGTTCTACTCACGTCTACCACCGCATCTCAGACAGATTTATTCCTTCCACCCAGTGCTCCAGATTTTTTGGCACCAGATCTTTCTCACCAACACAGACATCTCTACTCTTCAAGGCATCTCAGTTTTGAGGGACAGTAGTCTCTCGCCAGCTAAGAACGTTTTTATTCCTTGTATTGTGTTGCATAAAAGAAAAAAGAAAAGAACTTTATTTTTAACTTTAACCACACCAATTCTTAGGTGATATTTACAGACCAAATATTAAAATATAAGGTCCTTACATATGAAATTGGCGTTTTGTATGGGGGGAACAAAAAGTCGAATATTTTTTAATATAATATATTTAATTAATCAAAGTATGAACCATTATTTTCTATGCATTTTTGCCATCTTATAGGTAGTTCATTGATCCCTTTACTAAAAAAACCAGTCGGACGGGAATCAATAAAATCTTTGAAGGCGATTTGGACTGCCCCATCGGAGTTGAATTTTTTCCCTTGCAAGAAGTTATCCAAATTTCGAAAAAAATGGTAATCTGTTGGAGCAAGGTCCGGGGAGTACGGAGGATGTCTTAGACTTTCCAATTGAAGCTCTTCTAATTTAGTAGCCGTCTGTTGCGCAGTGTGTGGTCTAGCGTTGTCGTGAAGCAGCAGTGGCGTGGAGCGATTGACCAGCCTAGGTTGTTTAGCCGCTAGCTTTTCCATCATGGTTTGCAATTGCTGACAATAGACATCAGCCGTAATAGTCTGGCCAGATTTGAGAAAACTGTAATGAACAATACCGGCACTAGTCCACCAAACGCTTACAAGTAACTTTTTTGGGGTTAATTTTCGCTTGGGGCAGGATTTGGCTGGCTGGCCAGGATCCAACCATTGCGCTGAGCGCTTCCGATTATCGTAAAGAACCCATTTTTCATCACAGGTAATGATTCGGTTTAAAATACCTTCATTATTGTGCCGGTTTAGTAATGTAACGCAGCAGTCGACGCGCGTTTGCCGGTTTGCTTCAGTCAATTCGTGAGGTACCCACCTTTCAAGCTTTTTAATCTTCCCAATTTGCTTCAAGTGAATTAAAACAGTTTTATCACTAACATCGCAGCCTGCAGCTAACTCGGACGTGGTTTGCGATGGATCCGCTTCCACAATAGCCTTCAACTCTTCATTATCAACTTGAGTCTCAGGCCGTCCACGGGGCTTGTTCTGCAGGTCGAAATTTCCAGAACGAAAACGTTGGAACCAAAAACGAACTGTGTTTTCTTTTGCAACACGACCGCCATACACATCATTCACCCTTCGAGTTGTTTCCGCAGCACTAGTGCCACGGCGGAACTCGTACTCGTAAATAATGCGATATTTTAAGTTTTCCATTTTGTAAAATGAGTGACGCAAACAGAAAAAAACAGAAGAAAAAAAACAAATGAATGACGATCATCGAAGCACAAATACATGAGTCTATAGCTGTACAAATTTGAATTTGGAATTCCTTACCAAAGAGGAGAAATTTGTGATTAAAGTGGCCAGTACGAAAAACGCCAATTTCATATGTAAGGACCTAATAATTAAAATTAAATAATAACGAAAATTGCCATCTATAGATACAGCCTTAGAACAAGTAGATTAATTTATGAGATGATGATAAGGATCAGTTCAGCTATCTGCGCATTGTTTGCAACAGTCAGCAGTTAGCTCAATCGTTTTAATTGTAAATACTACCTCAACCTCACATCATTAGCCTATATTGGTCCACGGCTGGACGCAGGCCTCCCCCTGATAAGCGCCTTTATTGGCTGTTATCTCATGGAGGTAATACTCATAATCCCCACGCTGCGCATGCGGGGATCGCAGTTTGGTGATATAATTGTTCTGCAGGAGGCGCTGCTGCCCGCCCCCGGTAAATATCCCTTAGTCGCTTCTTACGACACCCACGGGAAGAGTTGGGATGGTGCAAATTCTGTGCCGCCACACCAAATACTAGTTCTAATTGAACTCTATTACCAGATATAGTAGAGTACAGTATATATGTAACCCAGTGAGTTGACAACCAGGCCGACTGGAAGCTGGTGTGCGCGTGCCGCGTGCTGCAGGGCCTCACGCAGGCCTTCCTCTACCCCAGCATGCACCACCTCGTCAGCCAGTGGATCCCGAAGGAGGAGAAGGGACTGCTCACCACCATCATTTATGCTGGTAAGGATACTCACTCACTTCTTCCGCTAGTGGACAAAAAAATTCAGTGAATTGAGTCAATTGCACCTAATTTTTTATTTGATTATGATTACTATTTATATAGTAAAAAAATGATTTGTCCAAGTGCTTATTGTGTAAGTCTAAAAAGATAAACGATTTGAACGATTTGGCCAGTCTCAACGAAGACTAGCCAGGGAAATAGTGCACAAGTGTGCGCGCAAACACAAGTGCTCTCTCTATTCCTTCGGTTTTATAATACAATGGGACGGCAGACTGTCACGAACGGGAAGAGGTTAGACGTGGAACCAACAGCTAACGTTCTCTCCGAGGCACGGAGGCGGAACACCGACAACTAAAAACAAAACTAAATGGTCATAATATGCTGATTATAGCATAAAATAACAGGTTATCAGTTATCTATTATTTTAAATTAATAATAATGATAATGCTGTACATGAAAATAGCGCATCACTACAAAACGATCGGGTTTTTATTTTTATTAATGTACAAAGGAAAGTAAAATTGAAATAGGTTCGTCCGTAAGAAGATTAAAGAAAGACTTATTTGTTTTGTTTTGTTCATAAAAGGGTTCTACCTTAGCCCTCTACAGTCCCCAAGCGATTGATGTGGTGACCACATGAATGTCCCCATATTGCTCGAGCACGGCTGCGTGAATCCAAGCGGCCAAAATAAATTTACATTTTCGCTTTACAAAGTGTTAGTCTTTTACAAAATACCGTGACTTGATGGAACCTGACGAGGGTCCGGCGGAATTTCAGTACAAATACTTTGAAAATCCATTTAAAACTTCGCTACAGAGCGTCGGCCTAAAAACATAAAAGGCTGAGGTAACTGCAAACAGAATTGCAGAGAACCGATCACTTATGAACGAAGGTCCAGCTTAATGGCTCGCTTTGATTAATGATTCCGGTCTGTACTGCTGCTGTTCTTATCAGATATTTTTATTAGAGTTTATTCAGATTTATAAAAATAATGCGCGAAAAACGTACACCAATAATTCAAATAACGAGTGAAATCTTTCAAAACAGTCCACATTTAAGTATAACATTTTGAAAATAAAAACATCTACGAGTATCTCTTATAAACTATGTAAGCATATAAAATCTACAAGTAACCCTTTAAACCCCACAGGTGGGCAGCTGGGTATAGCCCTACAAATGCTGCTCTCCGGGCTTCTAGCCACAACCTGGAGCTGGGAAGCTATATTCTACTGCGACGGCAGCCTCGGGGCAATCTGGTTCGTAGCGTACCTGGTATTAGGCGCACATTCGCCTGAGACCTCCAAGTTCATATCAGCAGAGGAGGTGCTATACATCCAGACCTCCTTGGGGAGAGTCGGCGAGCAAAAGGTAAGTAAACGTTAAGTCTTTACGGTTAAATTAAATTTCAGCTCGGAAGGCTTGCGCTCAGCTTTATGTTCATTTTACATAACGATAAATGCCTTGCTTTAGTAGCCAGTCTATTTTACGGTCATTTAGCTGTGGCAAAGCAAAATTGTTGTAGATGAGAAAATGAAAAATGAAAATATATTTTATCGTATTAACAATAAATCTTACGGAAATTTTCCTGTGGTTTCCACAGTAAGCAAAGCCTGTATCGTGGAAACCAGTAATTTGACTTAATTTAACGAACTTTCGGACTACTTACTAACAAAATTTGATTAAAAATTAATTTTATAACGAAATATCAAAACATACTGTATCTAATAAGTATAAGGAAAATACAGGATAAGTTCATATTTTATTCGAAGTAATTCTTCGGTTGAGTCGAGGAGAGGGTTTGTAGCCAATTGTTAATAGAGCGTTAGGCTTCTAAGTTTTTTATCTTTAATGTTACAGTGCTTTGCAGCTGTGTTATTTATTGACCATCCTGTGTATTTCATGGTTATGCTTCGATGGATTTTGAAATAAAGGTATTTCTTCAACATACTGCGCTCCTAGACATAATTAATTTTGTGCTCTAATTTCGTTTCTGAACTATATCATTCGTCCTTCGTTGCCCTGTGACTACCTAGTGCTTTAATAAACGCAACCAAAGCTCTATAGCACATTTAAACGCAACCAAATCTCTATGGCACATTTCAACCTATTATTTTTACTATGTATCTACTGACTAAATCCTTCCTTTGATTTTACAAGTAGGTGTGTATAAAATTGTTGACCTAGCTATATCCTATTATATGTACATCACTTTAGGGTTAGTAAAAGTTTTGTAAATAAACGCGATTGTTATAATTATATTGTGTTCTGATCTCCTAAGTTTAAGAACTCTCAAGAGAAACCTGTTAGGGTGTTACAATTTTTTTTTCAATAAATGATAATATAACTATTGTAACAGCGGTACCCGACCCCCTGGAAGAGCATCTGGAGCTCGCTGCCGTTCTGGGCGGTGATCGTGGCGCACTGCGGCCAGAACTGGGGCTTCTTCACGCTGATGACGGAGATGCCCACCTACATGGCTAAAGTACTGAACGTGGACTTGAAGAGCGTGAGTGACACATGAACATAATCAACTGTTTATAACTTTAAAATCGAAAACAATATCGAATGATACGAGGAAATACATTCTACACTATTCTAATTGGTAATAATACCCCATCTCCTTTGATACATCTCGTTTACCTCGCAAGGATCTCAGTGTACCTCCACCAAGGGATCTAAAAGGGGGGGATCGGGAATAATTCGGCTGTGAAATTGAATGAGGTTTGTAGAGATTATACCACCTGTGGACGAACTGTTAGAGTACCATCCACGGGTGAACACGCAGCAAAGCGGCCTATCTGTGCATTATTCTAGAACCAAGCCCGATCCATTAAAAAGTTTCGCCGTTGTTAGCGCACAAACACCAACTTTCGCCTTCATGATACAAGTAAAGTAGGATTATTTCGATTTATAAACAATCCAGTACACATGGTTACACATTTTACATGTAAGCGTTTACTTTTATTGTCAGCATATTCGTCTATTTACGCTCTCAACTGGATGCTCCTGTAATTTAGTTAAATATTGTCTCTTGTGTCCTATCTTCTAGAACGGCATGCTATCCTCTCTGCCCTACCTGTCAATGTATATCCTGAGCTTCCCGATGGGCGCCATGACTGATGTCATCATCAGGCGGAACTGGCTCAGCGTCACCAACACCAGAAAACTCTTCAACTCCATCGGTAAGTCGATAACTTCCATAACTCGATTGCTGTATACTATTACTCTAACGGTGAATGAATATAGCTGTTCTTTATGTTAAAGCAATAGGGTGGATATGGATCAGTTGATACCCGTAGATTGTTTGCAGCTGTGAACATTTAGCTCAATTGTGAATACTAGTTCTTATTTGCTTTGGTTATTTGATTGTAAATTTATTTGTTCAAAAACTGATTAATTGTAACAGTGCTTTCTAACTGTAACGCAGAACTGTAGATAGGTATTTATTTTCTTAGCATGCAGGGACATACCTATTTTCTTATAATAAACTTATACCTGCACCATTAAATTCGTAATGCTAAATTTAAGTATCTATCCGTAATGATAAATTAATTAGTTTTATCTTGTTTTAGTAATTAACAGAGTAGTGGCCCAAATTTCAGCCACTTAACATTTATAACTATTCGTTTGATAAGGAATATAAATTATAAAATAACTTAGTTAGTGCATAAATGGATAGGGAGTAATCCTATATTATCGCTGTTCCGAGTTCAGAGCGAGTTCATTAATAAAACTTTCGAATGAAAACAGTTTCGCAAAATGAGCTGTAAGCTGATTATAATGAACAAACTATTAGGCACAATAGTTTACAGCAAACTTCCTCTTTGTTATTTGATCAGGCTTTTTGAATGTTAATTACAGTATTTGTAAATTCATTGGGTACATAATTGATTCTGTTATTGATGTGAGTTTGCTGCTATTCCCTAGTAACAATTGAGATAAAAATATAAGTAATAAATATAAACGATTACAAGGTAAAAATCTTATATTTTTTTGTTAAAGATTTTTATATGATAATATATTATATTGTCAGTAGAACCAAAGGTGCGTACCAAATTGATCCATCAACAGATAGAGGGTCAAATTTGAATAACCTGACAAACTTAGCAAACTAAATTAAACCGTTTATTACAATGTATCTTGTTCTATAATAAAACAGTCTACACTCAGCTCAATTATAAATATTAAATCTTATTTAGCTACATCAAATAATAGATTTAATTGTAATTACTTATCTAGTCCATCGAACTATTATTATCAAAACTGGAACTCAAATTATCTTGGTAGCTTTCCAAACTGATCATAAATATGCACGTTACTACTCTTTCTCTCAAAATATAATAGTAACTGGGTCATGTCTACCTCGCGATCATTGCTTGCGAAGAAATATGTCTTTCAATTTATTTTTCACGTGGTCTTTTATTTTAGGTTAAGAAGGATTGACTTATCAACCTCGAACGCAAACAAAGGGGTGTTATTTATTAAGAGTATGTATATGCGTGTTTATTTTAGTTTCTATAGTATAACAATTTAATAAATAATGCTGGACAATGCACACAGCAACGGAGGGTTATTTTAATTCATTAGATTCGTTTCCGAAGCGAAAACGTCAGATTCGAATTTGAATTCTATTCCGACGGAACTTTAGAACGATATTTTGATTTGTCAAAAGTTTCCAACATCGAATCTGACGGCCTTTCCGACGAATTAAAACACCTCTGCTAGCCCCTAAGTAAGCAGAGCTTGTGCAATGGGTACCTGGGTACTAGACAAACGGTCAAAGGCCGCGAAATACCTGATCGAAGGTACTAGACAACTGGATATACCTACTTAATACAATACATTACAATGATCATCACACTAATGTTATAAACTAGCTGTGCCCCGCGGCTTTACACGCGTTGTTCCTATGAAAACGTTTATAGGTGTTTTCCCGGCCATTATTAGAATTTTTCTCGCCGTAAAAACCATACTTGAACTTCAACGCCCATTTAAAAAAAGAATTGGCCAAATAGGTCGAGGAGTTATTGAGTTATGCGCGTACCAACATATTTAGCAATTCATTTTTATATGTATTATAGATAGATAAGAAAGTTTGTATGGATGGATGTTTGTTACCTCTTCAAGCCAAAACTACTGAACGGATCGGGCTGAAATTTTGCATACAAGTAATCCTAATCCTGAAATCAAACAAAGGCTACTTTATAATCTTATAAATCAGCTTCCGTATGACAGAAACCACTTTTAAATGTTTCCATAGGAAAACACGTGCGAAGCCGCGGGGCGCAGCTAGTTTTGTGTATTTAAAAAGCATAGAAAATATTTAGCACACACGAAACTAATATTTGCAGACCGTACAAACATTTGTTTGAAGGGAATTGGAGTCGCAAACTCCTGCGTGCCGCGCCACATCGGTCATCACATCAGTAGTATAACATGCCACTCTGCTTGCAGGCCTGTGGTGCCCAGCGATAGCTCTGATCGGTCTCTCGTACGCGCCGCCGCACAACATGGTGTACGCCATCGCCTTGCTGACCGTCAGCGTCGGGTTCAACGGCGGACAGTTCCTGGGCTTCATGGTAAATTATATTTGATATTTATTTATTCCTTAATAAAATACGCACATATATATTGAATTAAACTATGAATAATTGATTTTAGTTTAAGAAAATTATAAACCAACTTCAATTATATAGTTTTTCATGGCTCCCAGTCCAAATTAAAATGGGACCACACGGAAAGCACCAGCTTTCGGATAAAAAAGAATTATCAAATTCGGATCACCCAGTCAAAAGTTATGAGGTAAAAAAATACAGTCAAATTGAGAACTCCTTTTTTGTAGTCTGTCACAGGCGCTGCCCCAGTGTGTTGTCCGACGCTGCTGATTTTATGTTAGGATCATTGGTTCCTATGCTACATTTTGAGAAGAGGCAGCTAAAATTCTCCAGATTTGAGCAAAATTAGGGCTTGTATAAATAACGATTGTTTTTATTTATTTATTTCTTCAGTCGAAACTGTCTGGCGTTCAGTGTAGTCTAAGTGCGAAGTGAATCTAAGTATTTAGTTGGATATCTTAAAAAGACTACTTATTTCGATGTATAAAAAGTTTGACTTTTGTGAAAATAGTGGTGTACTTTATTTGGACCGACATTCTTCCACGCCCAGTCCCTCCAGGTCAGGATAGCTATGCTGCCGTCCTATCACTAGAAAGTCGTTAAGTGATAAAACCAAATTTGTCAAAACGTGGGAAATGATGTCCCTGGAAATTGGGAAGACATACAGATTTCTTTGTTAGACCAAATTGTTCATCAACATTTAAGCTGTTTTTTTATTAATTATTTTGTTTTAGAAGTTGAAAGTTTATTTTTTAATTTAAGATTTTGTGTTTAAGTTGTGCTTACCAGCTTTCAAATGTGACAATATAAAATGCAAAAAAACGGCTTGCTGAAACGCAACCGTATTTAAGAGTTGTAAAAAACTGTAACTGCGATAATATTTTATAACGAGTAACAGTTACAAACATATTCAAAGCTAAATAACGGCTAAGTTACTTAGCCGTGTTCTTGAGTAGTAAGTGAATTGAAATGTAACTAACCTCAACTCTGAAAATGGCGTTATCAGGCTTTAGTTGTTTTTCTTGTTCAATTTGATGCGTTCAATTCAATTCAATTCAATTCTTTATTTAAAACCAGACATAACATTACAGAGTACACTCCAATGCGTTAAATCTAGGACATTGTTGTTTTGAGATACTAAAATTAAAGTGTTTTCTAAACAAAAACATAGTAGTTGGATAAGCAATCCAAGCTAGCTGTTTTTTAGTGCAGCAAATACTGATCTGAAGTATATTGATATAATTACAAATAAGCAGTCTAGTCTAAATTTTCTTAAAATGAGTAAGCTTGTTATAGAAGGAAATATGGGTCAATTAAAATAATATAATTTAACGATTTCATTGAAATTGCCTTCTTACAGTTTACATAATTATGTAATCAATGTATAAAGAGAAAAGTACAACTATTCTAAAATAATGTAATCATAAATGAAATGTATGATGTTTTTACTATGACAGAGATCTGTTATTAATCTTACCACAAAAAATCTACTAAATTACTTATATGAGAATTATAATAACCTGTATGCAAAATTTTAAGGCGTGAACGGGCAACAAACTTTTTAATATTCTAAATATGAGTGTGATTAATTTACAACAGTATACAATAAATAGTTATACCTTTATTAATTATTATCTATGAAACGATATTATTATCAATTATAATATTATTCGTTTAATAACAATTTAACATGCACTACGATTACGGCACAGGCAGTTATAAAAACAGTCTCAATAATTATTATTTTAATGTTTCATTCTAACAATAGTCTTAAAACTTGAATTGTCTAATCAGACTAGATTTAATCTACTCTTTCATTTTTAGTTACATTCAGGAATCTCATACCAGAAATGCTTTTTATATCGCTTAGGTATATCTTATAACGCATATAATGATATACTAGGTTGTATAAGTACGCGAGCTGCAAGCAGCTCGCGTTTGTCCGTTACATGCCCGCCGCCATCAAATTCGTAATCCTTACCCCCATGTTTGTCGAAGAGTATACCCATTTCAAATTCTTGGATGGGGGAGGGGGTTCGGGGGGTCTGGGGTGCAAAATCGTAATCTCCACCCCTATGTTAGTCGAAAACGATACCCATATCAAATTCTTGTATGGGAGAGGGGGTGCAGGGGGGACTGGGGTCCTGGAAAGTATCAGCACGGCTCGCTTCGCTCGCCGTGCTGTGCCCCGGAGTCGCATTGCGGTTCGCTTCGCTCACCGCAATACGACCGCGCTCAGTCGGCCACACAGCAAGGCTCGCTTCGCTCGCCTTGCAGTGTGACGAGTGCCAGTTTGCGGTTCGCTTCGCTCACCGCAATCAGGCCCACCCCTGCCGTCATCAAATTCGTAATCCCCACCCCAATGTTAGTCGAAAACGATACCCATTTCAAATTCTTAGATGGGGGAGGGGGTTCAGGGGGGGCTGGGGGCGTGAAGGGTGACGGCACGGCTCGCTTCGCTCGCCGTGCTATGCCCCGTGGTTGCATTGCGGTTCGCTTCGCTCACCGCAATACGACGCCGCTCGTGCTGCCACAGAGCAAGGCTCGCTTCGCTCGCCTTGCTAAGTGATGTGTGTCGGATTGCGGTTCGCTTCGCTCACCGCAATCCGACCCACGCCCACCGCCATCAAATTCGCTATCCTCACCCCCATGTTAGTCGAAAACGATACCCATATCAAATTCTTGGGTGGGGGAGGGGGTACAAGGGGGCGGGGGGTGGGGGTCACAGCACGGCTCGCTTCGCTCGCCGTGCTGTTCCCCGTGGTCGCATTGCGGTTCGCTTCGCTCACCGCAATACGACGCCGCTCGTGCTGCCACAGAGCAAGGCTCGCTTCGCTCGCCTTGCTAAGTGATGTGTGTCGGATTGCGGTTCGCTTCGCTCACCGCAATCCGACCCACGCCCACCGCCATCAAATTCGCTATCCTCACCCCCATGTTAGTCGAAAACGATACCCATATCAAATTCTTGGGTGGGGGAGGGGGTACAAGGGGGCCGGGGGTGGGGGTCAAAGCACGGCTCGCTTCGCTCGCCGTGCTATGCCCCGTGGTCGCATTGAGGTTCGCTTCGCTCACCGCAATACGACGCCGCTCGCTTCGCTCGCCGCAATGCGACCACGGGGAACTCCGCCAAAAAAAAGCCAAAAAAAAGGTCAAAAATAGGCCAATTTTCGGGTTTTTTAGGTTTTTTAATAAAAAAAGGGGTCTAGGGGGCTAAAGGGGGAAATATTTTTTTTGCAATTAAAATTATTTGCCCTACTCTATATGACCGTGAAAAAAAAATTCTGAAACGTCACACACCAAGGCTCGCTTCGCTCGCCTTGCAGTGTGACGAGTGCCAGTTTGCGGTTCGCTTCGCTCACCGCAATCTGGCCCACCACTGCCGTCATCAAATTCGTAATCCCCATCCCAATGTTAGTCGAAAACGATACCCATTTGAAATTCTTGGATGGGGAGGGGGTTCAGGGGGGGCTGGGGGCGTGAAGGGTGACGGCACGGCTCGCTTCGCTCGCCGTGCTGTGCCCCGTGGTCGCATTGCGGTTCGCTTCGCTCACCGCAATACGACCGCGCTCAGTCGGCCACACAGCAAGGCTCGCTTCGCTCGCCTTGCAGTGTGACGAGTGCCAGTTTGCGGTTCGCTTCGCTCACCGCAATCCGACCCACGCCCACCGTCATCAAATTCGTTATCCTCACCCCCATGTTAGTCGAAAAAGATACCCATATCAAATTCTTGGGTGGGGGAGGGGCTTCAAGGGGGGCCGGGGGTGGGGGGTAACAGCACGGCTCGCTTCGCTCGCCGTGCTGTTCCCCGTGGTCGCATTGCAGCTCGCTTCGCTCGCCGCAATGCTCCGCCCGAAAAAAAAGGTGAAAATAGGCCAATTTTTGGGTTTTTTAGGTTTTTTAATAAAAAAGGGGGTCTAGGGGGCTAAAAGGGAAAATATTTTTTTTGCATTTTAAATTATTTGCCCTACTCTACATGACTGTGAAAAAAAAATTCTGAAAAGTCACTTCGTTTGGGAGATCTCAACGGGGGCTTAAAAAAGGGGGATGAAAGGGGGGGTAATTTTTTTTTTTTTCCAATTCAAAAAGATACCCTCTATACGTTCCCGTAATCAGAACCCCTCCATCACTCCTCTATCTGGTGGTACTAAAAAATGGGGGGCTTCGGGGGGCAAGGGGGGGTAAAAAAATATTGTTTTAAAAAATGATTTGTACTCCTCTACACAACTGTGAAAAAAACCCTCTTACAGGTCACTCTGTTTGGGAGATACCAACGGGGGCTAAAAAAGGGGGGGTGGGAGGGGGGTAAATTTTTTTTTCTCCCAATTCAAGAAGATACCCTTTATACGACCCTGCAATTGAAAACACTCCATGACGTCGTTTTCTGGTAGCACTTGAAAAAGGGCCGCCGCCGGGTCGCGGGGATCGAACTTGCCACTTTGTTTCTCAGCTGGTTATTCGTTTATTGAGTTACTGAGGTAGTCTAATAATAGGGAATAAGTATTAACTTGTTTTATTATTTTTTAACAGTGTGATAAACCTAGAGAGAACTGAGAACTAATTTCTGGAGGAATTCGCACTAATCATATGCATGTCCTGCCTGCGCGACGTCCTAGCGACGAGTAAGCTTATATTGTTCTGTGGCGACGAGTGTGCAGGAGTAAGAGGCTTGCGAAAAGCTTCGCAGTTAACCTTTTCCTAGCGTTGCATTGTCATTATACTGTTTTTTAGTTTTGCTTTTATTCACGTGAATAAAATAGTTTCACAGCTAAAAAACGGTCACCGTCTTTTAGTACCGTAAATGTGTCAATCTTACATTGGTTTTCCAATGACTAGCCAGCTAAGTATATCTAGCGCTTTTATAGTGTAGGAATTGTTAGAAAACTGTTTTTTAGACATCGTAATTACAAGTGTGGCATGCAGTACTAAAATATACTAAAACACATGTAAAGTCCGCTAACGGTTTATTTTTATTGTCATTACAAGTAACCGTTTTATAAACTGGTATAAAACGGAAAAATTTAGGCTTAAATACTTTGCTAAGCTGGTTTAATCGTGTTTTAGTGTTGTAAAGTCAAGTAACCGTATTCTAGTTTTGAAATACCCCAAAAATGATGTAGATAGTGGTGTAGCTGGTCTCTGTATCTCAGCACTGACAAGAGATAGAATTTTTTTAACCAGATTGGAAGATAGAGCAAAAGCTGCTTTTTAGTGTGGAACACAAAAGTCGAATTTGACGAAATGTCACTTAACGGCCTTTTAGTGATCGGACGGCAGTATGGCCTCAACGACCTTATCCCGACAAATATATATATTTCATTTGTAAATTGTTTCTTAACTTTGAGTGTGCAATGTATTTTCTATCTATCTATCTATATCATATATTATGACTATCTTCCTATAATTGACTGCATTTAAATTAACTCCAACTGTGAATATTGTGTACGATCTGTTACTTTATGCCCGGGGCCCTATCGTGCCTATCCCGGACATTTATTATTACCATCAGCACATTATAAGTCCACTGCTGGATAAAGGCCTCACCGCATCCACCATCATCGACTTCCAGTCTTTCCTGAAGGGCGTCATATACCTAACCTACCTACCTACCTATCAAGGGTTTGTTTTGATGGTTTCCTAAACGTCAGTCAGACTTCAACTAATATGTACACGTTAGAGTAGGTGATCCTACTAAGTAGATAAAATAATTTCACTAAAATGTTGGATAAATCTACCATTGACTTGATCCGTGATGGATCTATGTGGCACTTCATATCCACTTTGGAAGGTGTGGATCTACATAGAACTTTATTTCTCATTAGCTCCATGATAGATCTATGATGGTTCTATAAAAAACTTTATTCCTCAGTAGATCCATGATCTATGTGGCACTTCATATCCACTTTGGAAGGTGTGGATCTAAATAGAACTTTATTTCTCATTAGCTCCATGATAGATCTATTATGGTTCTCTAAACAACTTTATTCCTCAGTATTTCCGTGATCTATGTGGCACTTTATATCCACTTTGGAAGGTGTGGATCTACATAGAACTTTATTTCTCTTTAGCTCCATAATACATCCATGATGGTTCTATAAGTTGTTAGTATTAGTTTTTAATTATATAGTAATCGCTGTGTTTGTGTTATTTTTCCTTGTGATGTTTTTTGTTTGTATTAATTATCCTATCTGTATTATATTTTGTCTATGGTATGTAGCTGTACCTATATTGTATTATCGTCACTCATAGGGACCCTAACTGAAAACCAGCGCAGTATAGGGCAAATGCTTTATACTGCAAAATGCTGAGCTAGGGTCCCTTTTTATCCAATGTACCTATTGTTAGATTTAAGTATTCGTTTTATATGACCTGTTAATTTATGTATTGTACCACTATTTTTGTCATGTAACTATTGGGTAAAATAAACAAATTTTTATCTTTTATCTTTATCTTTTATCTATAAAGAACTTTATTCCTCAGTAGATCCGTGATGGTTGTATAGAGTATGTCATGTCGTAGATGGTGCACATAGACTTGGCGCCGAACTTCAGCGCGTCTCTGATGGGCATCACCAACTTCCTGGCGAACATCATCTCCATCATCGCGCCGCTCGTCTGCGGGCTCATCATCCAGGATGAGGTGAGTCATCATCATCGCATTTTTAAGGCGAGCCAACTCTTAAGGTAGCCGTTTTGACTGGCTATAGGTCCGCTGTGTGTACATAATTGAGAATACCTACATATTAATTGATTTGAGCCATCAGATAATATGCATTCTCAATGATGTCTATACAGCGGAGCAATGCAGCCTGCGTCTCGGGTACGCGTCCGACTGGTATTGGTATGGATCGGTTGAATTACATTGACATTGTCTACAGCAGTGTGCAGTTAGCTCAATAGGGTATACCTATGCCATTGATTAATTAAAAAGGGAAGATAGGTAAGTTACGTTCTCCCAGCGCTTACTAAAAAATTGGCATGTGTTACAACTACACGAAAACACATACGCTCACAGTTATATTTTCAGTTCTGTGCAATACAAAGAAGAACATAGACGGAAAGACGTATCTAAGACCGCAGTGAGACCGAGACAACAATATTTCGCGAATCACGACCACCCTTGACGCCAGTCCGATGGTGACTGAGGTGGGAGCATACAATTTTACACAATTTGATTTTGCCACTTTCGAGAAACCAGTACCGCATCTTCCCTTTTTAATAAATCAATGGTATATGCACGTGATTTCAAAAAGCTAATATTTTTTTAACGTATTCTCTATTAATATAGAAATATAATCTGTATATTTGTTTTTGTATTCTATGATGTTTTTATTGTGAAATTTAGACTTTTTAAATCTCAACCGCAAAATTTCTAAACGCAACACTTGGCACCCAAACCGTGACGTCATACTTGAACATTTTTGTATGGGCATGAAGTTTTGTTTTCGAATTGACATAGGGTAACCGATGAACCGTGACGTCACAAAATGCAAGTGCTTACATGACAGAGTTTTATCACCCGAAACGGAGTAGGGTTTTACTTTTTGCGCGCGGCTCGGCGCTATTTAGAGTCGGGGTACCGCCTTAAACCAAGAGTTCAACATTTACGACAAATATGGCCTTTAAAATTGTCAGCACCTACCAATACTATTAATATTTGATAGACAGAAGTTGGTAAATAATTGTGGTAGCCGATTTTCCATCCGGTCAAAGTGACGAGACTTTAGCCAAACAAATTCTCAAAAAAACTTATACCGAGCTACAAAAAAATACTTTTAAACTTCACAAAACCACTCCAATCTAGCCCGCCAACATTTTCTACTTTATAAAATCCTCAAAGGCAACATGTCCGCTCTTTTCATCCAAGTTTTAATTTGCTTTTTGATACCAAATATTAAAAGTTAAAAGGTTCTCTTGAAGCCGACTTTAATCTGCGGCGGCCAAAGTTATTACACCTACTTGTGTACCTACTGGTGTACCTACTTGTGTACCTACTTGTGTACCTACTGACGCACCTACTAACTACGGAGGCCACAGACGACGGTTTTAAAAAAATCCTGGTCCCTTTCAACTATTCCCAACCATCCGGTACCCTTCAACTATTTATTAAGTTTAAACTTATAACAGAGTTTGTAAGTTAATTAAAAGTAACGAATCTACACTCGGTCGATGCAAGTAGGTACCAATGGTTTATCCATTTTGAATGAATCATGTTAGTAAACAAACTACGACACAAATAATAAAATCTCATTTGCTTGGCGTCGAGTTTCAGAAATAATTATTAGCAATTTTTATTGAAGGGAGGATCTTAAATCGACAAGTAATGTAAATTACGTACCTATTAAAGGATGCGCCTGGGCATTTTGTTTACTAACATGCTTCATTCAGAATAGACACGGTATAGCGTAGAATGACGCGATGACGATCGCGGCAGGCCACGCTGAGGGAAAGACGTCATCGCTGAGTCGGCAGAGTATGTACTCGGTGATTGACGATTATACCGACAGAACCACAAGGGAAATGCTGCCTACTCATACTCATACTCATACTCATTTATTCGCCGTAGGAGCACAAGGCACACTTGGAGACGTCAATTATACAATATAATGCTGCTTGAATTATAATTTAAAATTTGAAGCCATAAAACAGACAAGACAGAAAAATAATCAAGTTAATAATTTGTACACATAAAAAAGATAAATTAATAAATAGCTGCGATCTACGACTGCAGATTAGGTGCATAGTTTCTATGTAACATACTTGTGTACCTACTTGTGTACCTACTTGTGTATCTACTTGTGTACCTACTTGTGTACCTACTTGTGAACCTACTGGTGTACCTACTTGAGTACTACTTGTGCTGTTAATATTGCAGACCGAGCCTACGGAGTGGAGGAAAGTATTCTTCGTCGCTTCGGGGGTGTATTTCTTCACCAACTTGTTCTTTGTGCTGTTCGCCACCTCCAAGAGACAGCCCTGGAACGAGCCGGAGCCGGAACACCTCCCGCACTTGCGACAAGTACAAATTGGTATGTTCAATTATAAATAAGTATAGGTACTTTCATCATAGATTTATATCGTTAGATATGCCCTTACCACAGTGAGACCGCGCCGTGTTGTGTCCAAGTCGAACCTTACGCATGCATAAACTTGGACTCAGTATATCTAAGCACAGTGTTAGCCGTACGTGTTGTGAAGGACGTTTGCGAGCAGTTTATAGCGTCACAAAATGACGTGTGCCTTTCGAAAGCGCTACAACAATTCTAGAAACACAAACAAAGCCAGAGGTGTAACATTTCACTCTTAGGTATTGCGAGTTGATGAAATAACTTTTATTTTATCGTCCGCATTGTCAAAAATGACTAACAAATTAAAATTGCGAGTGCACGAAAGACGAAGTAATGTTTGCAACTAGTGTGTGAGAAAAAGAGATGACACTATTTTCTCAGTACGCTTGTTTTTGTGGATTGCACAGGTTTTGGACATTATGCGACACATTTCAAAACATTGCTACAGTTTTTGGTGGTCAGGGCAATGATGTTTTAATAAAGATGACGCATATTCATACAGCGCGGTGCTCAGATTTAGTTCACTCAGATAATACGGTACAAATGAGTTAGAAAAGGATAGATATCTGTTTAGACTTCCGCTTGAAACACGTGAGCACGACAAGAGAATATTGTTACAGAAGGGACATTTAATGAAACAATATTTTGTTTGATTATTAAAATATAATTTCGAGGAACAAACGAATATCAAAATTACACGTAACGTAAGTAAATATGTACCTACATAGCTATCCATATCTTATTAAATTAAAAATAAATGGAAATATATTCAAACGAATAAATATGTAGAACTCTAAATAGCTTCAAATAAATTTACAATTGGGAAGCCTCTATGTTGGCCGTTTTATACACTGTACTGTATACTACATGCATAGGTAAAGTCCCTACGTCGGCCGTCGAAAGAAAGTAATTCACTGGATTAGTGATGGGTATTCCCCGTTCTCTCACTTGTTCTCTACCTACAGTACCTACCTACCTACCTACACTACACTACATACAAGGTATATGTAAGGTTTTTGTATTGATTATTAATTATAATAATTTTAAATAATAACATTGGAAATAGGTACTTAGATACGCAACTAAAAGAAAATATTTATTGTTTGTTAATTTTTAGAAATGGATTATTTTATAATTCGCTATAATTGATTTGAAATTGAGCCCTAAAGGCAATAAGTAAAAAAAACAAAAAAACACTTGTTTAAAACATTTTGAACTGTTTGTTTTATAAAATATAAAAAAAACTGTTTTTATTCCAACCCTGGTACTAGATAACTGATATACTTAAATACAATACACTACATAGTTGTCATGCCATGTGTGGACGCATTTTCAACAAAATACCTAAAGATATTAAAGAATTACCTTGCAATTTTTTTGCATTTAAGTTAAAAAAGTGGCTTATTGGCAAATCGTTTTATACTGTATCTGAATTTCTTAACACATAAAATTTACATTATATTAATTCAATGACATCTTAAGATAGACTAATTTTATATATTTCTTAATTTTATTTCCATTTATTTTATATCCTGCTCAATTTAAATTTATATCTTTGTCTATTTTGCATGCCGAATTTACCGGTGAATTATGTGAACTTATTTTAAGCTTGAGACCTTTATAATACCATTTTTCGAGCAATAAATGATGATTATTATTATTATTATTATTATTAGATATATATGTTTTTATTATACATAGAAAACATCCAGAACACCCTGAACAAATGTCTGCAGATCGTACACACTTTTTTCCCGAGGCGGGAATCAAACCCGCAACCTCCTGCGTTGCAGGCGGGCCTTCGCCCACCGCGCCATAGAGGTCGTCAAATATAATAAAAAACTTACTGAAACGAAAATATGTTTATAGTGCTAATCTATTAGAATTTGTAGGTAAAGTTGTGCTTCTGAATGCTAATGTTCGACAAAATCAAAATTCTAACAATTGTCATAATTTAGCCGCCTCAGTTTCGACGCGCTAGTGCCCCATCTAATAATATAATATCATTGGGTCAGGGCGTATCTAACGATTTAAATCTATGACTTTCATTATTTAAACTACGAAATAATCTCTTAGAAAAGTCAAAGGAACAATAATATCGTATTATAAAAGACCATTAAATCCTTATAGTAAGTGTGATTCTCATTGAAATAAGTGTACTTACTTACAATGACACTCAACATTGTGGTACTCACGTAGATCCGTTAGATCCAAGCATTATTTTAGACTCGCAACATAACGATTGAACATCGTCGTCATGATACAAATAAATAAAACTAGAAGTTTTGCTTATGTCGACTGTACTAAAATGTTGTTGATGTAAGTAAGATATTTGTTTTTTTTTTAATGCTGTTGGATAAAAAAAGTAAAGCAATGCAGCCAGCGCGCGTCGTGGATACGTTTCCAACCGCTTCATTTGGATCAGTTGAGCTTACTGTAGATTATTAGTAGCATTTAGGGACCACCGTTCAGGCACTAATGTTTAGAGTAATAAAAACAAAATTCCATATAGGTACACCTTCTTAACCGCTGAGCCGCCGACTTCCGTTCTATTACTCTGCAATTATTTCAATTCTTTTTTAATTAATTTCTATTAGGTATTTTATTGTAATTCCCGTATGCAAGTTCTGGTTGGTAAGTTTATTGTGATTGATTAATTTGTGCTAATGTCTTACAGAAATGAAACCTGAACAAAGTTTGGAGAAGAGTGGAGGGACACGCGAGGGCAAATACTGATGTAAATGTAAATAGTCACTTGTTATTAAATTTATTTAATGTTGTACCTGAACTTATGGATATCGATAAATAAGTAAAAAACTTTAAAAAATCAAACCTAGCAGTTTCCTTTTGCATCCGATATTGATAATATCTAATAATCTCTCTATTAAAACAAACTACTTATACCTACATGTTTAAAACTTGTCTAGTTTGACGTATTAATTAAGTACATGATATTCGACGACCTCTGTGGCGCGGTGGGCGAAGGTCTGCCTGCGACGCAGGAGGTTGCGGGTTCGATTCCCGCCTCGGGACAAATGTGTGTACGATCTGCAGATATTTGTTCAGGGCGTTCTGGATGTTTTCTATGTATAATAAAAAATATCTATCTATGTAGTGTATTGTATTATGTATATCAGTTATCTAGTACCCATAACACAAGCTCTGCTTAGCTTGGGGCTAGATAATGCTGTGTGAAATGTCCAGCATTATTTAATTTAATTTAATTTAATTCATGTGGAAGAATACAAACGTTTCATTCCATAATGAGGTCGTCATCCTACTCTAATAAGGTTCGCAGTTAACCCGCTTACATCCACAATGGAAATTATAGGTATTGCTTCTCTAATTTTATAACTGATAGTTGAAAATTTGTACTTTTGTATCCAATCCCACAAGTTCGTGCCCAATTAAATAAAACAGAGGCAGGAAGTCTCATACCTGCAGGCAAGGCTGGTGCTTCTCAGAGTAGGTGCTTACTGGAGCAAGCCTGCAAGCCGAGCTTAACTGCGAGAGCTCCTAACTTATAGTTCGCATTTAATTTGAGGCGAATGTGCACGAATTAGACAATTTACCTGCTTTTGAAAATGCTCGGATAAAATTAAACTCTGATTGCACATAAAATACCTCTTTTAGTTCAGGATAATGAGCCGAATTAGCTATCAGAATCTGGAACTTTTCGTTTGTACAGGGCTTTTTAAAATAGAGTGGATGGTTAAATATGATGCCACGAGAGAAAGGAGCCATGGGCTTAGTAAATGAAAATAAAATTTAATTATTTAGCTTTTTTTCATTTGTTTGTTAACTTATCGAAAAGAGTGATTTTTCAAACAAAATTACCTTCTGTATTTTAACCCGAGACTGAACGGAGACGGTATAATGCGTTTAGGGTGTGATTATGTTTGTCATCAACTTCAACCTCAACAGTAGTAACTATAAAATTCGTCCTCTGCTGGACGTAGGCGTCCTCCTGATAAGTGCCTTATTGACTTTTTTCTCATGGTATCCATAATCCCCACGCTCGGCATGCGGATTGAGGATCAAATGATAGCCTTCATAAAGGTTTCATCACAAATTTTGAACCATTTTCAAAGGAAACTTCTTGTTCACCGCATTTAATCCCAATACAATTGAATTAACAATTGAAAACGTAGATAAGCTGAGCTAAGCCATTCTAAGGAACGAGCTCGTTACCCCGTGGCTTAGAAACGAGCGAAGCGAGCTGCAGCCGCCAGCAGGTAAAAATATATTGAGCATCGCATATCGGGCGACAACAAGCTCTCTGGCTCATGCCTATGCAGCAGGGCCGCCGGCGCCGTTATTGCTGCTTCATGGAAAACTGCAATCCTAGGAATGCTCTTGCAACAGAAAATAACCAAGACCCTCTTAACATAACATGAACAACATGCGACACGCCGCCACCTATACCGTGTCCATTTTGAATGAGGCATAAACGTATACAAACCGCCCATACTTAACCTAAAATTCACTTTGTTGGCGCGTCCTTTTATACGTAATTTACATTACTTGTCGATTTTAGATCCTCCCTTCAATAAAAATTGCTTACAATTATATCTGAAACTCGACGCCAAGCAAGTGAGTTTTTGTTATTTGTATCGTGGTTTATTTACTAACATGCTCCATGCTGATGCTGGATGGATAAACCATAGATGTATGAATGTACAAGTAACTAGACGTCTCGTCGTCGTTACGTTATAGCTGTAAAAATAGTACCAATATAAAGTTTGTAAGAATGAATGGATGATGTTTGTAACTCTTTCACGCAAAATTACCGGAGGGGCTGAAATTTTGCATGCATACAGGTAATTGTAACGCCGACCACTGTGGCGTGGTGGGCGAAGGTTCGCCTGCGACGCAGAAGATTGCGGGTTCGATTCCCGCCCCGGGACAAATGTGTGTACGATCTGCAGATATTAGTTCAGGGCGTTCTGGATGTTTTCTATTTATAATAAAAAATATCTATCTATGTAGTGTATTGTATTATGTATATCAGTTACCTAGTACCCATAACACAAGCTCTGCTTAGCTTGGGGCTCGATAATGCTGTTTGAATTGTCCAAGATTATTTATTTGTTCCGTGAAGAAATAACTAACATACGTGATGCATGTAATAAATCAAACAATATCCCAAAATTTTCAACTTACGACGAAACACATCCGTCTTATCGCATAAAAAATAAAAAAAACGTCTGATACAAATATTTAAGAACTAATAAGAACAGTTATTTTATTCACCAGAAAAACTTAATAACTTGCTCAACTCGACTGTAACGCAAAACAGTATAATTACTGAAGTTGAACGAAGTCAAGTTGCAATTGAAATGCAAGTACGGGCAAGTGGGCAAGTAACTACGGCGAACAATTAAACTTTTTGCAAGTTTCATTGAAGAGTCGGAGCCACTCAGAAAACCAACAAACCAACATAAACTTCAATAAATAGCGCAAGTCAATTAAAAATAATGATCTTTTAAAGTTTGATAACTTAACCTTTAAAGTTAATAGTGGTTAATATTAACTGAGCTCTCGTAATAATTGGTAAATGGTAAAGTAGAAAACTTTTGGATGTTTGTTTAAAGGTCTCAAGATTATAAATAAAATCTAAGTGCATGTAGGTACGAATTGGAATCTCAATTCAGTTATTCACTCAGTTTGATTTTATTCTAATTTTTTCAGTTTTACTTGCTTAAATTGGGTTTGTTTTAAAAAACTTTCAACCGACTTTAATTATAAGTTTTCTCATGGATACTATTGTTAGATCTGGACCAAATTTTAATGGGACCACATGGAAGCTCCAGTTTTCAAATAATTAAAGAATCAACAAAATCGGTTCATCCTGTCGAAAGTTTTGAGGTAGGCATAATAAAAACGAGAATGAGAATCTCCTCTTTTTTTAGTAAAGGGTTTTTTGGAACTTACTGCATCTCATAATTATAATGAAGCGCATCCACGTGTTTGCCGCGTCATGGCATAGTGCACACTGCTCGATCTGTCAGCCAACATGTGAACCATCAGTTTGGCATTACGAGTGTCCACCGGTCCACTGCACGCACAGCTTCGTAAAGTAGTCTCGTTTCAATGAATGCATCTATGGTAATGCATTACTGCATCTATCTCAATTTGGCTGTTATCATAGTTAGCGGCGCATCGGACTGACCGGTGGGACATCCGTTCAATCAACCGATTTGGTTATGGGACTTGTTTATGTTGATACAGGCTTCAGAGGCTCGGGGTGCGGTTGTTTGGTGGCAATTTTAACGGAGTCGGGCTGTTAAACGTCGAAGCTGATATTTGCAAGTCACTCTGTTTGGGAGATCTCAACGAGGGATGAAAAAGGGGTGGGAGAGTGATGTTTTTTTGTGATCATTTTAATTTTATCATTCATGAATCAAAGTTAGAATCAATGACGTATATTTCTTCATCATCATCGTCTACGGCAGAACTTTTTAATATCTTAGGCGTACCCAAATTAGCAGAATCAATCCTACTAATATTAAAAACGCGAAAGTTTGAAAATATGGTAGTATGTAAACATGGATGTATATTTGTTGCTCTTTCACGTAAAAACTACGTAACGAATCACTAAATACAATTAGGAATCATCATTGCTGCATCTTATAAACTTTCAACTATTCCAACAAACGTTATTTGTTTTTAAATCTCATGCGAAATTTATTAATTAATTAGAAAATCTTTTAAAAAACTAGCACTAGTAGTAAGTTTCGCAGTAGCTCGAGCTAGAAGTGGTCGTAACGAAGTAGCGGCCACTCGAGGCAGGCTCGAGCGCGTAAACTGTCGCCGGCCGTTGTCGTGAGGCGGGAGGCGGGAGGCGAGCTCTTTACGCAGGTGGGAATCATCTTAGTGCAGTTACAGGATTAAGTTTTAATGCTTCAAGTTAAAGATTTAAAAATCTTTGCTCCAAGTAAGATAGGTTTAAATGGCTTATTTCATTAATTTATTATAAACTAGCTGCGCCCCGCGGCTTCGCACGCTCCTATGGAAATGTTTAAAGGTGATTTTTATCACATGGGAACTGATTTATGGGATAAAAAGTCTTTGTTCGATTCCAGGGTTAGAATAACCTGTGTGCAAAATTAACAGCCAGATCCGTTTAGTCGTTTTGGCGTGGAGAAACAACAAACATCGATCCATACATCCATACAAACTTACGCATTTATAATATTAGCGTGATTATTCAATGGCTTATTCCCATTACATCCAATCCTATTGTTCTCGGAAAATAAAACTTCCTTACATAGTTCCCAACCACATCATTTTTAAACATTATTATTGGAGAGATAAAATGTACCAAGGCGGTTAACGGTGAACTGCCATGATATAATATTATGTAGATACTAGATTTATGAGCCTTCGCCAAACGTAATCTTTTGAGATCTTAGAGTGTAAAAATCAAAGAATTTGTATCACTTTGTGTGAATGCGCGTGACCCGCAATGGCGGGCAGTAAATGTGTTAGAGTTACCAAAGTAACGTGAAAATCTCCAAGCTTTCATAACATTATTTGAATATCTGATTAATTCAAAATTTGCTTCACAAGCCTTAGATTTATTGTGAGGATCAAACGAAGCTAAGTGATCCATTTGTAAAATGTATTCGTTCGAGATATTATCGCTCCCACGAATTAATCACGAAATGTCTCGAGAAATCAACGACCAGAGAGAGTTTACACGGCTCCTGACCCTATTTCAATGGCGTTCGAGTTGGATTTTGAAAAGTGAACTGATATCACATAAACCGGCGAAGTCCGTGTCAGGCTCGCACACGAAGGGTTCCCTATCATCGTACAAGATCTAACCCCGCTAGGCTAGGCCAGATTTGCGAAAGCTAGGCATGTTTCGTGGTAATTATACAGTTATTGTTGGTGGTGCGACATTTCGAAATTTTTGACATTTGTTCTCTTTTTTGATATTTGGTGTCATTTTCGACCTATGGTATCATTGCTTACATTTGGTGTAATATTTGTTGAATTCTGTATATTTTGACATTGTTGTACAAAAAAAAAATTTATAAAGTGGTAAGTATTGTAGATTTATTGCATCTATTTAGTTTCATTCTCCCAAGGGAAAATTTTGAAAAAACAAATTGTCAACCTTATTTATGAGAAAGTTTAAGAGAAACAGCCCGCTGACCGACAGACGAACGGACATCGGAGACTAAGTAATAGAGTCATATTGCACTTTTTGCGTACGGAATCCTAAAAACTACCCTAAAGGACTATAAGCTTTATATGAGTCGCTATAAAGTTCAGTTTAGTCTATAGGACGTGCGTCGCGTGACGCACGCACATTCGCCACGGTAAGTATGTTCCGGAAACGTTTCGCGGTAGTTTTTTACGCGGCCTAATAAGATCCGGCGCGATAGTGTCCATTGTTGGGAGCTTTTACCTCAGAATTCGTACCTGTACCTACTACCATACATAATATATACTCATGAGGAACTGGCTAGTTCGTTAGATGGAATAGATAACATTTTGGAGTAGTAAACTGATGATGTAGTTCATACTTGACGACCTCTGTGGCGCAGCGGGCGAAGGTCCGCCTGTGACGCAGCAGGTTGCGGGTTCGTTTCCCGCCTCGGGACAAATGTCTGTACAATCTGAAGATTTTTTATGGTGTTTTGGTCGTTTTCTATATAATAAAAAATGTCTAACTATGTAATGTATTGTATTATGTGTATCAGTCATCTAGTACCCATAACACAAGCTCTGCTTAGCTTGGGACTAGATGATGCTGTGTGGATTGTCCAGCAGTATTATTATATTATTTATTTTATTTAATATTTCAAATCAATAAAATGAAATCATAAATTATTTATTTCCATAATTACAATAAATTTACGCTTAGAAAAGGCTAAATTATAAAAGCACTGACAAAGAAATAAAGTAAAAAGAAGCGACGAAGAAACCTTAAGAAGGCTACGAACCCCTCCCAAATCTCAGCGGCCGGCTCGAGTGAATTTGTTGTTGTTTCACGTAGAATCGCATCGTGTTGGCCATTCCGCGGCATTCGCCTTATTTTGGAATTGTGCTCCCTGTGTCGCATTGCCCCCCGCGTTTGAGCGAGCGGTTGCAGAAATTTGAAGGAATTTCTCAATTTTTTATATTTTTTCGTACTTTGCGATTCATTTTGAATAATCGACTGATTTCAGAAATATTTTTGTTTATTTCTAATGGTGAATATATTTAGGATGTTTGCAGTGTGACAGATTTTCGAATAAAGGTGTCTAACATGCATAAAAAATAGCTTGAAAATGACTCGATTTGGTGGTCAAAATATGGCAAATTAGTTTCACTCTCATTCAAATATCAAAATGTTTTTTAAAAAACGAAAACACTACAAACATAGCTATTTGTCATCCGATTATGTATGCAAAATTTCAATACGATCGGAAACGTAGTTTCCAAATGAAGCAGGAAGTACGTTTGTATGGGGGCTAAGGTATCCGTTCTGTTCTTAAGCCTGTTAGTTGTTATTTTTCGAGTTGAAGCAAAACTCGTCCCAAGCTTTGTTATCTTTTAAATAATCTGTTAATTATAATAATAATAATCGTTTACTGTGGCACAAAGTACAGTAGGTATGCCATTTTGCACAGAAAGATTTTGACTATATCGTATCCATTTTGAATGGAGCAGAAACGTAAACAAACCGCCCATACTTAACCTAAGATTCACTTTGTTGGCACGTCCTTTTATACGTAATTTACATTACTTGTCGATTTTAGATCCTCCCTTTAATAAAAATTGTTTACAATTATATCTGAAACTCGACGCTAAACAAGTGAGATTTTGTTATTTGTGTCGTACTTTGTTTACTAACATGCTTCATTCAAAATGGATAAACCATAGTTGATATAATAGTCTATTAACAATTCACTACATCAATATGTAGTGAACTGTTAATCAAGTGGTTTACTTTTATAATAAATCTATAAGTAAAACTGTCAGCCTGTACTGTATGTTACCTTTTCACACGTAAGGGGTGAACGTGAACGCATCTCAATATTTAACAAGGTGTAAGTATCCCTGAGAAGTACATTAATGCTACATTTTATTACGGGAAAATGTGTACTAAACTACTTAAATATTTTGTATAAATTTATAAATCATAAAAGATTAACCCTTCTTTCTGTCTTGTAGCTGCACCTTCTTGCCGCAAACTATTTAATTTAAAAGATAAACCTCTGACGAGCCTTCACAAAGTCGCTGGCCCTCGGCATTAGGAGTGTGTCGTTATTTCACTAGATAGTTAAATAAACGGTTTATGGAATTCCGTTAAATCACGTGAAGCCGCGATTCAATAACTATCTAATCGACGACGACGCCACGGACGCGATGCAACGAAGTCAAGAACTATTATTCGTCTATCATTTAGACGAATAAATAGACGAGACAGTTAGTGAATCGTGAATGCTATAATTCCATTTATCTGTATGTGAAAAGTGATCCTTTATTCCGTTGAACGCCCTAGTATGGCATAAAATTAAATAAAGATGGCGGACTACTGCGAACAGCCTACACTAGACAAGGCTGCTCACATATCTCACATTATCAGCCGTTTAAAAACTGTACTCAATTTTTTTTGTGGGATTTTTGTTATTCTTTATTTAGTTAAGGTATAGAGTTCGTCATAAAAATGATCAGGCTATACATAATAGGCAGGATCGCTGTCTGCAAAACAATTCTACTACCGATCTGCGATCCCCAACCCACATGCCCAGCGTGTGGATTATGGGCAAGCTCGAAATAATATCGATTCGGTTTTTAATTTTAGCTAAACGTGAAAATTCACGCGTTTATCTACATTATGTCGTGAAATTCTCAACGTCGTTTGATGGTAGAATAGTTCTGCAGGGGGTAATTCTGGGGCGTTTACCACTGATATAAGTACCTATTTACTAGTACATGTAACATTACATAGATTTTTTTATGAATAGATAATATCTGCAGATCATTCAAGCATTTTGTGCCAAGGGGTTTTTCATCACTTGTTGTTTGGATACTTGAGAACATCTAGTTCGTAACAAAAATGTAAGTATTTACTGTATTTTATTAAGATCACTCAGTTTTGTAAACTAATAAATAAAAGCACCAGCGGCCCTAATGCAGCTGTGCACCAGTTCAGCGTTGTCGCGTGGTAGGTAAGAGTGGTAAAAGCGAGTTAAACCTCTTTCCTCGCGAGAGGAAGGCCCTCGTGTCAACAGCCGAGATACTGCGCCGCCCACAACTACAAACGTAAACAACTGGCAATCGAGGAAAGAATAAAATAACTCTTCGAGCTGGTTGTGAAAATGTATTTCTAAGGATTTGAAAAAATACACGCCTTAATTCAATATTTAAGACGCATACACGAGTGAAAGTGGCAGCCTACCTATTTTATCTTATTATTACGTTAAACACAGGAAGTTTTAAAAATCCATCGTACAGTTTGTGGGGTCTATCATAAGTTATTTAATAGTTTCATTTTTTAAAGCTTAGGCAAAGTATATACGAAGTTATGCTTTATGGCCACCAAACTCTATTTTCGCATCTCTTCCTAAACTATATAAGATAAAACTATGACAGAGGTACTAAAAATAGCTTTTAATAGATACCACAAACTGTACGATGGATTTCTTAAAATTTCCTATGCTAAACGTAATAATATGATAAAATAGGTGGCGCTGTCATATTGACTATGGGGTATGCGCCTTAACGTGCTAGTGGTTTATTTTTCACTTTTTCTACTAGTGGACTGGAGCGTAGCAGTAGTACCTCCTCATATATATTTATAGTATTTTTGTAAGCTAAAGAATTCAAGGTACCACACCACGAAAATAGTGTCATGTACGTTTCAAATAAAATAAAATATTCACAATTTGATACTCTTGAGGGTTCAAAATTACCTGTTTAATATATAGATAGATAAAAAGTTTATTTGGTACTACAGATACATACACAATCTACTTTTTTTGTTTGCAGCTTAGTACACCTTTTCCGTGGGACCCTGTATAGATAAGCTACAAAATCAACCGGCTGTTAGTCGGCAGAACGGACCGACAACAATCTGACGAAGACGTTAATCTCACAAACGTCTAGGAAGGAAGCTCTAGGAGTCTCATTTCGAGACTTCTTGACTCATTTCACCCTTCGTCGGTTTTTGACCAGAATAGTCGGTGGCGAGCAGCGCATCGCCTGGCCATGAATCTTATTCGCGAGTATCGACTCATCGACAATAACTCACATAATATAATGTTCCTTTCCATCTTTAAAAGGTTATTAAAAAAACCAGCTGACGTTCGAACGATAAATTCTCACTCCAATAAAAGGTTTTCCACAGCTCCCATTGAAAATGGCGCGAGCGGTAAATATCTCACGAGCGGCAGATATCTCACGACGATATCAGGAAACTTGCCCAATAACTCTAAAATGCAGCTGAGTTGCCTTCAAACTTGGCCCTTGGATAGCACTTAAAGTGCACTGTTGACTCAGATGGCCTCTAACTATCGCTGCGTCCCACGGGACAAATCCTCTTATACTCCACAAGCGAAGATTAAGTCAAAACTATTACAGTTTGATCCGATTGTCTGCCTTCATTACGGTAAGTCCTACATACGATGTTAAAATACCTAACCTTTCTATATAAAATCTTTTTGCCGAGATAAAAAGTTTGCGAAGGTAAAAATAGACTTCTAAAGCTACCTATTAGGACCATCCAATTTATCTTAAGGCCCATACACCACCGAAAGTGGCGCCCCCAACTATTATATCTTATTATTACGTTGAACGCAGGAATTTTCAAAAATCCTTCGTTCAGTTTGTGGTATCTATTATAAGCTATTTATTAATGCCTCTGTAATAGTTTCATTTTGTAAAGCTTAGGAAGAGATACGAAGTTGCGCTTTTTGGCCACCAAACTCTATTTTTGCATCTCCTCCTAAACTATATGAGATAACATTATAAAAGAGGTATTAAAAAATAGCTTAGAATATATACCACAAACTGAACGTAGGATTTTTAAAAATTCCCATGATAAACGTAAAAATATGATAAAATAGGAATTGCTGTCAGATTGGCTCGGGTATGCGCCTTAAAGAGCCGCCAGCCGACCATGCACCGATATCTGACTAGCGCCGCCGTCACGTTATTACGTTGAACAAAGGATTTTTTTTAAATGATATGACAGTTTAAGATACCTTTCATAAGGTTTTTTAAAACCTCTGTAATAGTTTTATTTTGTGTAGATTGGAGGAAAGATGCGTAGCACTTGGTAGCCATAAAACTCTGTCTTCACATCTCCTCCTAAACAGATAGTTTAGGAGGAGATGTGAGAAGCAGAGTGAGTCAATCTACATTAATAAATGAGGCAAGATTTGATTATTTGTTTGTCTGTATTGACTCCGAAACTACTGGACCGATTTGAAAAATTATTTTACCATTAGAAGCCGACATTATCACCGATGAACATAGCTACTTGTTCCCGCGGGAATATGCTTAGTTTTTACGGAATTGGATAATAGAACAACGCGTAGTAAGAATCATCCTTCCGTACTTATCTTTTTCACATAACTTCTAAACGGCCTAACCGATTGGGTTGAAGTTTTATATAAGTATTTAGATGGTTTCCTGGATGAGTTAAAAATACAATTGGACCCGGTATGTGGCACTGCTATTGGTATATCAACTACTAAACGAATTGACCGATTAGGTTGAAATTTTGTAGGTATGTGTATTTCTATGGTTTTACAGACACAAATGTATTATGCCTACCCATAGATCAAAAATTTCGCGGCCGGCCGGCGAAATTTTTGATTGATGTGCCTACCCAATTACCCAATATATATTTCTATACATATAAAATAAAAATGAATCGCCGTAATGTTCGTAGGTACCTACTGTACACGTATTTTCTGAACTATTGCATCAAATGTGATATATTTTAAAATGGGTACACCAACCGTGCGAAGCTGGGATGGGCATAATTAATGATTATCATAAAACCACCAATTACATTAACCGCATTATTTAAGCAACATATTTAAATTTTTATATCTTTGTAATTCAGTAACTTGCAACTGTCCGTCTCTTGTTATACTATATTTAAAAAATAAATATCCACCCGTGCGAAACCGGGACGGACCGCTACTACAAAATAACTATTACAAAGGTATTAATACTTGGGTTTGTTAAAAAACTATAAACCGATTTAAATTTTACGGTTTTCTCATCGAAGCCATTGTCCGAACTGGACCAAATGAATGGGACCTCAAGGGAAGCACCAGCTTTCAAATAAAAAAAAATCATCAAAATCAGATCACCCAGTCAAAAGTAGGTACTAAGGTAACAAACATAAAAAAATAGTCTGATTGAGAACCTTCTCCTTTTTTGAAGTCGGTTAAAAAAAGCTTAAGATAAGGATTACAAACTTCCCTAATATTTTATAAAATTCCTTTGTTCAACGTAGTAGTAAGATAAAATAGCAGGCGGCGCTAGTGTGACTCGGGGTGCCGCCTTAATCCCATGTACTGAAATATCTAATTTAGGTCGGCGCTTACTGGGAATATCTTTAATGTCTTCTTCAAGGGTAGACTTTAAATAATAACATTCCAAAAGTCCCCTAGACCTTTAGTTTTTTTGCTAAAAGATACGTGTATCTTGGTACACAATCCCTATTATCTAGTCAATCTATTTTTAGAATCAACTCATAATTTCTGTAGTTCTGTTATTATTTATTGTACACAAAGCATCAATTTATTTCATAAAATATGTGCATAGGCGAGTTTCACCAATCAAAAATAAAATCTTAAATGTAGTTGTATTAATGTGTATGTACAAATATATCCTCATATATTTATACATAAACAAATACCCGAGGTGCCGACGTGCGGAGGCACGGATCCGCCTGAAATTTTGCATACAGGTAATTAATTCTAATCTAAAATCAAACATAGGCTACTTTTTATCCCATAGATCAGTTCCCGTGAGATGAAAATCACCTTTTTTTCATAGGAACGACGCGTGTGAAGCCTGTATTCTGTATCTGCGGGTAATCTGTATTCTGTATTCTGTATTCAAGCTCAATCCCCTCGCTCTTAATATTAACGTTACGGCGCCACTTAGCGGCGCTTTCTCCGTAAACCTAACTATTAACGCAAGTAGACTTTGCGCAGGATTATACCTTTCAGGGATTATTGTAATTCCAGCTTACCTGATATCTTAGTGTAAAACAAAGATGAACGTAACATTGTTTCGAAGAGAGTGTGTACAAAATATTTTATAACTTCCACAATTTATCCGTATAAAATTACCTTTTAAACGGACTAAGTTAGTATAAGTTTTAGTGATTTCGAGCTTTGAAACTTTAAATTTATTTTAGTCAGATATACGTATAAGTCACTATGAAGATGATAATTGAGTTGAGCATCCTCAACTCAACCTCAACAGCCTGTATTGGTCCACTGCTGGACGCAGGCCTCCCCCTGATAATAACTTTATTGGCGTTTATCCCATGTGGGGTAATACCCATAATCCTCACGCTGGGCATGTGGGTAGGAATCGCAGTTCGGTCGTAGAATTGTTCTGCAGGGGGCGCTGCTGCCTGTCCCCCGGTGGATAACCCTTAGTCACCTCTTAATTCTAAGCCAGCACCACACAGCTTCCGCAGCAGCTCTGCCAATATTGGTTGGGCTTCAATAAACCAGTTGGTGTCTCCTACAAATCATCTCAAGTTTGGACGAGTGCCAAAGCAAGTACTAGTGTAGATTAATGGTAAGTAGCCAAGTCCACCCGGAAGCTTCAAGGCCAGGACTTGGAACCTATAATAATTTGTTTGTTTTAAAGAAAAAATTAATCGACTTCGATATTCTTACTTTTTCTCAGTCTAGGTTTGACGTAAGATAGTAAGGATTTTTGTTTGTGAGACTAACTTGGGATAATTCTCCATCTTGAATGTTTTTTTTGGAATGGTATCGAGTCTAAAAAAATGCAAAAGAATCATTCAAATCGTTTAGTAGATGAAGAAGAAGAAAGAAGTCCAGTTTTCTCCCTTATGGCGAAAACAGGAATAACCCGAGAAATCTACGAGCATTTGTAAATGAATATTCATCCAGGCGAACTGTCAAAAGTTCTGATTAATTTTATAAGCAAACACATATTATTATTGATTCAGGTACAAATATTTTTCAGCTAATCTTGGTTTTGATCTATTTTTACTATAAAAAAATTGTAAATTCGTAGCAAAATTTAAATAAAAAAAATGTTTTATTTCCATAAATACAATAAATGTACACTTCGAAAAGGTCAAATTCTATTATAAATATACTATAATATAAAACTACTCTGACATGGAAATAAACTGGCTTAGGTTTTTTACTAAAGCAAAGAAGGAAGAAACCTCCGTCCCAAGCTTTTTTACAAAACATATCACAGGCATACATACTTAGAGTCATAGTATTATTATTAGTTACGAACCGTCAGGATTAACAAATAAAGAAACGATAACATTTCTAAGAAAATAAAGGCTTTGATTGACTTCTTAGCTTCTGACTAACATCCTACGATAGCCTTTAGTTAAATAGAACTGATAACTTATCTTTTCTCTCTGGCTTGAGCTCTCTCTTGCAGCCCGAGGAGCTCAAAAAAGCTTCCTGATTTCATTGGTTAGTAACGGAGCTCCTCTCATGTCTCCTTCCGAATATAATGTACCACCCTCTCACGATACTGCTTGTTACGCGACGAGGATTGTCAATAGCCAGATTTTAAGCCGGAGTTACTAGAATGCGGCGGCCGGCACTTGCCGTTTTGCAAGCAGTATGCTGGGTGTGAACTGCCTTACTGTTGACTACAAAGTGCGTTACTGTCTTTTATTATGGAAATGTGAAAGCGCTGTAATGTTATGTAATATTTCCTCTTGGAGTAGTCTTGTCACATTTTTATAGAAAATACGTAATCGCTAACTTTCGTAGTAAGCAATAAGACAGTTGATAGCAGTTTACACTCAACATACTGGGCGGTGCTATTTGGACGAAAAATAAATGTATAGTTTTAAACCTCGCACTTTAACGCGCGTCTCTTCGTAGTTTTTTATATCTAAGGCAGAATACTAAACGTGTCATTCGGTATATGAACGGATATGCGTTCGAGAGTTGGGAGTTCCCTGTCCGATAATCGGCGCTGCACCAGATTGTTATAAAAGGGGACATCACGATTAACGTCTCGTCTTTAGCGTCAAATAGACTCATCCGTCAGATATCGGCGAGAGTTGGAGATGACGTCGTTTGCATGTGCGGTGGGTAGGGTAGGTGTTACGTGCCTTGTAATAAAACAACAATTTTATTTTTCTTGAGAAATATTAGGTCCTTACATATGAAATTGGCGTTTTTCGTACTGGCCACTTTAATCACAAATTTCTCCTCTTTGGTAAGGAATTCCAAATTCAAATTTGTACAGCTATAGACTCATGTATTTGTGCTTCGATGATCGTCATTCATTTGTTTTTTTTCTTCTGTTTTTTTCTGTTTGCGTCACTCATTTTACAAAATGGAAAACTTAAAATATCGCATTATTTACGAGTACGAGTTCCGCCGTGGCACTAGTGCTGCGGAAACAACTCGAAGGGTGAATGATGTGTATGGCGGTCGTGTTGCAAAAGAAAACACAGTTCGTTTTTGGTTCCAACGTTTTCGTTCTGGAAATTTCGACCTGCAGAACAAGCCCCGTGGACGACCTGAGACTCAAGTTGATAATTAAGAGTTGAAGGCTATTGTGGAAGCGGATCCATCGCAAACCACGTCCGAGTTAGCTGCAGGCTGCGACGTTAGTGATAAAACTGTTTTAATTCACTTGAAGCAAATTGGGAAGATTAAAAAGCTTGAAAGGTGGGTACCTCACGAATTGACTGAAGCAAACCGGCAAACGCGCGTCGACTGCTGCGTTACATTACTAAACCGGCACAATAATGAAGGTATTTTAAACCGAATCATTACCTGTGATGAAAAATGAGTTCTTTACGATAATCGGAAGCGCTCAGCGCAATGGTTGGATCCTGGCCAGCCAGCCAAATCCTGCCCCAAGCGAAAATTAACCCCAAAAAAGTTACTTGTAAGCGTTTGGTGGACTAGTGCCGGTATTGTTCATTACAGTTTTCTCAAATCTGGCCAGACTATTACGGCTGATGTCTATTGTCAGCAATTGCAAACCATGATGGAAAAGCTAGCGGATAAACAACCTAGGCTGGTCAATCGCTCCACGCCACTGCTGCTTCACGACAACGCTAGACCACACACTGCGCAACAGACGGCTACTAAATTAGAAGAGCTTCAACTGGAAAGTCTAAGACATCCTCCGTACTCCCCGGACCTTGCTCCAACAGATTACCATTTTTTTCGAAATTTGGATAACTTCTTGCAAGGGAAAAAATTCAACTCCGATGGGGCAGTCCAAATCGCCTTCAAAGATTTTATTGATTCCCGTCCGACTGGTTTTTTTAGTAAAGGGATCAATGAACTACCTATAAGATGGCAAAAGTGCATAGAAAATAATGGTTCATACTTTGATTAATTAAATATATTACTTATATTAAAAAATATTCGACTTTTTGTTCCTCCCATACAAAACGCCAATTTCATATGCAAGGACCTATTATAATCCCTAAGACCAAAAATTTGCTAAAGTAAAATATGAATGAATGAATGAATGAACACTTTATTGCACTACTAAAAATCAATAAACATGGAAGTCTTATATCTAAATAATAAATAAATATAGTACAAAAGGCGGCCTTATCGCTGAGAGCGATTTCTCCCAGGCAATATGTGTAATAAAAGCGATGATGTTTATGTTTATTTATTTTATAGGTAAAGCTATGTTTGTATTTACTTCGGTACCCATATTATAAGAAATTAAGTACTTACTTTACTTCCTTAGACATATACTTTGCATAGTGACTTTGGCCTACCAGATGCCTTAAACTTTCATAAAATAGAGGTGAACTTTCGTCTTAATATAGTATAACAACTGAATTTTAGAATATGAAGTTCAGTTTCAGAATATGAAGTCTGGTCATAGTCATTGATTAAAAAAGGGAAGATAGGTTACGTTTATTTATTTATTTATTTATTTATTTATTTATTGCATACATGTCCATTATAAGTTGTTAACAATTTTATAGGTAGAATCTACATGAACCCTGTAAGGGCGTTGCAACATTCTGGGTTAGAGTTCTTATGTAGGTATAAAAGTTAGTAATTTTATAGTTGCGATACAAAAGAAAAGAGATACATATTATGTTGTCAGCATTAAGTAGGGCTATAACAATTATTATGTCAGAAATAAAATTAAAATAAATGGAAAATTATAAAAATTAAAGAATGTGAAAATGTCAATAGTAAATATAAAATGTCAAGATTCATGCTACGTGTTTTAATTAAATAAATGTCATAAAATTGCTATATTCCTACTAGGTACTTTTAAAGTTTTTGTCACTAAGGAATTCATTCACTGTGTAATAACATTTGCGTATAAGTAATAATTTTAACCTAGTCTTAAAAATATTGTCTAGTTTTTCATCTTTTATGTCAGCAGGCAATTTATTAAAAATAGTTACTAGCCTAGATTCTGGGCTCTTACTTACTATTGTTAGGGTACTAGGTGGTTTAATTAACATTTTTCCGTGGCGTCTATTGTACTTGTCATCTTGTTCCGATTTCGATTTAAACATGTGTCTATTTTTTCTTACAAATAGCGAGGCTTGCAATATGTATATACAGGGGAGGGTCAGGATTCCCTTTTCAATAAAATGTGGCTTACAGCTGTCCCGGGTTGGGATGTTTACCAAAATTCGTATGCATTTTTTCTGTAGAATAAATAGATCGATGACATTAACACTTTCACCCCATACAACGATTCCATAATTAAATGCTGAGAATGCTTGGGCATAATACGCGGAGAGGGCAGTTTTGTAGTCTGTGTTTGATTTGAGAACACTGAGCGCGTAGACAAATCGTGATAACTTTGATTTGATATTTTCAATATGCGATTTCCAGTTCAAGTTGTTGTCCAATGTGATTCCAAGTAATTTAAAATTATCTTGTTCTTTTATATTAAGGCTTTTTTCGAGTATACTCAAGTCAAGTGGTTTTTTTTGGTAGGTTCTAAATTGAACGAGTTTGGTTTTATTATAATTTATTTCAAGGTTGTGGTCCTTAAGCCATTGTTCGCAGTCATATAAAGTCGATTTAATATAATTTATGTCAATATTTGGTGTACTACTAAAAAGCAGGGACACGTTCTCCCAGCGCTTACTCAAAAATTGGGATGTGTTACAACTACACGCAAACACATACGCTCACAGTTGTATTTCCAGTCCTGTGCAATACAAAGAAGAACAAAGACGGAAAGATGTATCTAAGACCGAAGTGAGACCGAGACAACAATATTTCACGCGAATCACGACTGCCCGTGCCGCCGGTCCGATGGTGACTGAAGTGGGAGCACACAATTTAACACAATATAAGGTTGCCATTTTCGAGAAACTAGTACCTCATCTTCCCTATTTAATTAATCAATGTTCATAGAACAAATAAATGAAAAGTGAATTAAAACAATCAATATTTAGGCAATTTAAATCGACATTATAATTACATCGATGTTAGACAGTCAAAATATTAGAAATCGGAAATAAAATCACATATAGTTTTTGTCCGAGAGTTTGTCTGGCTATGTTTACCAAACAATATTGTTTGCTTAAATACACATTTGACAAAAAGGACCAGAAAATTGAAAAATTTAGAATTTTTTATTATGTAAAAAACCTGCACAATTGCAACACTGGAATCTTCGAGGGCTTACTGAGCCAAAATGGTCGCGAACAAAGCCCTCAATATATTAAATATTAATTATTAACTCTTCGGAACTTATTACTACGAGTATAAGCTATATTAAAACTCCGCTAGATGGCGTTGGCGCGACGCGATGGCATTCAAAGAACTGTGCTCTGAATATGCAAATTTTGGATTTACCTATTTTGTTCTCGAATCTCGTCGCGCTATATTATTATTTCTGTCTGAATCACAAAACAAAATGAATCTTCGTTTCAAAGAATATAAATCACTTTTATCTTAAAAAAAATATGGAGTTTCTTCGAAAATATCGTCCAATTGGGGTACCAAAACGTGAACCTAATTATTTGTCCACCAACTTAGTTTCATAGTAAATCCTTATTAGTTTTTAGCGACAAGGCCACCCACTGCGCAACTCTGTTATCTCTCTTTTCCTGTATCTTTTGTCTTTTCTTTGTGTGCAGTGTATCGTACAATTCAAAGATGTTTTTTTTTTACCTTTTTGTCTAATTCCATCACAAACATCAGCCTGTGCCAATGTTCACTAGGCTAGACACAGGCCTCACCCAACCCCCTGGCAGGTGGTGCATCACCCGCTTTGTTCCTGCAGTGACCTTCTGACTCTTCTCTGGCACTCTCAAGAGGAGGCGACGATGACTCTTCCAGAACTCACCCGGCTGCTTATGTACTACAGTGAACAGTTTTTGCGAGCCAAAATGGCAGCAGTCCGCCCGGTATTATTCGTCGGGTCGAGTCTAAGAGCGGGCGCAGACACACTTTATTGCTCGCAAATATAAGATCAGCGACTTTGGTCCTTTGTCAGATATCGTTGTACTCGTAGGTGCATGTATCGTGCCGGGAGTACACACGTTTGGGTGCCACGGCTCGAGACGGGTGGAACGCACATGCAGAAGCCTTTTGTTGCTATCATGGCGGAGGTGATGAACACAGGACACATCTATTATTAACTCCGTTTCAGTTTACTTTGACCATTTATCCTTAGGTGGGTAAAGAAAGTTGATGGCTCCCTTTTTAAACATTCTCATGACAAACTTGATTCTTTCAGGGTCCATACCCTTGCGGCGTATTGGTGGGATCGGATTCCACCAAAGCTCTATTACTTCGATATACATTTTTATCATCTTGAAGAATGTTAAATCTGCGGCATCGTGCAATTTACCTGAAAACACGACACACATGAAAAAAAAAGCAAGCCCCCAAGACCGATAACTTGAATGCCATCTCGATAATGCGAACAATCATCCATCATTGGAAAATTATCTGTCCAAATAGGAATGGAGTTTATTTTAAAATGCCCACAGTTTTGTGAAAAAGGTACGTAGAAAGATTGCATGTGGATTACCTCGTTTAACTCTCTTTTTGTAAGAAGTTATGCTACCCAGATCCGGGTTTGCAGCGACTTCGAGCGAGACGCTCGTATCGCCTAGGGTCGAGCCGGACCTGAATAGGATCCTCGCCTCACTCGGGGTCGTGACGGCTTCGAGCGAGACGCTCGTATCGCCCAGGTTCGAGCCGGACCCGGGCGGGACGCTCGCCTCATTCAGGGTCGTGGTGACTTCGAGCGAGACACTCGTATCGCCCAGGGTCGAGCCGAACTCGGGCGGGACGCTTTCCTCGTCCTGAGTCGCGCCGGGCCCGGGCGGGACGCTCGCCTCGCCCGGCGTCATAGCTGCTTCGGGCGAGACGTTCGTTACACCACTTCCCTTCCTGTTCGGTAGAGGAGATATCCTCAGATCCCCCACATCCCTTTGTGATTCCTGTAGAATAAATAGGTACAATGTATTTTAAAAAGTAAATATTTTGTTAATTCTAACCAACCCTAATAGTTAATATAAACTTGTTTACGACTAGACCAATATCATGGTTCTGGCTAGTTTGATGATATCCTTGATCAGTCTAATGCTTTACTAGACCAGTCCAAAGTATTGACTAGATCAGGCTGATGCAAGATGAGACTTGTGTAATGCGTGCCTAGATCAGTCTAATGGTACATTAGGACAATCCAATGTTTCACTAGATTAGTCTAATGCGAGACAAGACCAGTCTAATGCGAGACTCCTCAACCTCAACAACCTCAACAACCTGTATTGGTCCACTGCTGGACGCAGGCCTCTCCCTGATAAGTGCCTTGCTGTCATTTTTCTCATGGATGGTAATGCTCATAATCCCCACGCTCGGCATGCTGGTTGGGGATCGCAGTTCGGTGGTAGAATTGTTCTGCACGCGGCGCTGCTGACCGCCCTCTGGTGGATATCCATTAGTCGCCTCTTACGACACCCACGGGAAGAGTCGGAAGGTGCAAGTTGCAAGGTGCAAGCCTGAACAACACAGCTTACCAAAAAAGACTAGACTAGTCTATAAAAGTGAAATTGAAAATAAAATATGGCTACACGTTATTTTGTGGTACACTTTTTAACTTAACTACTGTATACCTTGACTGCCATTTTGTTGGTTTCAGTGATTTTAAAAGATTGGATAGTATAAATATGATACATAATGATAAAATAGACTGCTCGCGTTTCCCTCATCGTGAGTTATAAAAAGTAAACAAAGACAACACGTATTTATACCATTATCATATTTATGAATGAGATTCTTCATTGTTTGTATAAAAAAGTGTTTATTACTGGAAATAGAAAATAGTCTATTTGTTATTTTTTACTGACTAAGACTTTCTGATTAACTGGGTGCTCTTTGTTTTTACTTTAATTCAAACCACCAGGACGGAGGTTAGTGTAGTGGTTCGTTTTTCTGGTGTCGGAAGAAAAGAAAACTACATTTCACCAAGGTCATTTAGCCCTAGGTAGAAGTGGATTATGGCCAATGAATGGCTAGTGAAAAAATAACACTGCTTCGAATATTTCTAGAACCAGTTTTTTTTCTGTTTTTGTCTTACGTGTCATTACAGCCATAATGCCTATTGTGATCGCTACAAAAGAACCTGATGGTTAGCTAGTCGTAAATGGTTGAAGATTTGCCCATTATTCCGGTGAGTTTATCCTTTTTCACTTTCAAAACTCTTCTCCGCTCTCCTTTAAGGTAAACAGATAAGCTTTTATCGTAGATCTCTGTAGCGCAAGCTAAGATGATGATGAGAAATTGCGACATGTATTAATTTAATTACTAGAAATAAGAATAAACTGGCTGTGCCAACTAGGCTAAATTATTATTACTTTTTAACAACAAAACTCCAATTTTGTTGTAAAAATATCAGTATAAATTCGAACAAATTGTCAAACATATCCTTCTTAAATAATCTTACTTAAATCTGATTATTCTGACGATACAAAACTTGGGACAATTTTTTCTCCAGCTCTAGTGAACATTATATCAACAAACAATAAATACTTCATGTACCTACATGTACATTAGGGTGGAGCGATTTTTTTTTTATTTCGTAATCAATTTGGAATACCTGTAAAAAGTTGCTGTTCTAACTCACAAATATGCTCACAAAATTTTGTTATAAACGTAATATATTTAGAGGTGCCCCCAACCTCATTAATTTTAGAGAAATTCGCAAAAATTGGTAAAAAAGTACATTCGTCTTATTTATAATAAATTATATTCTGAAAGTTGCCCTGTTAGTTTATGATAGAAAATTTTAACATTAAGACGTGTTTATCGATGTTCAGTACGCGGGGTACGCGGGGAGGTAATTTCACTACCCTCATCAAAAGTTGTTTCAACGTCATTTAGTCAATACTCGCGTGCGATTTTTATTATTTTATGGTTTGCCAGTGAAGTAACCAGTATCTCAATAGCGTACTTATAATGATGTTATGACATATTATTTATTTATTTAAAAATGAATTAAAGACAGACAAAACAACAAAAGAGCCGACGGTCCATGACATATCCGAAATATTGGCTCAAGAAGTATGAGATATTTGGCAAAAAGCTTCGCTGCCAACAGTTAGCCGTAAGAGGGTATTAATAACTAATTCCTGCCTACCACGAGAAATAATTTATGACTCGAAATGAAAGGTAATGCAACCTTATCATAGCTGTCAAACCAACACAAATTATCATCAGAAAATTAATACATTAAAAGCCTCAAAGACTCATAGATTATTCGATATTTGCAGTTGCAAATGCAAACTTATCTCAAACTGTTCTTGTGCAAAAGACAGTCGTGTTCCCAAAAAAGAAAAACATTTTCTACTCGATCAATTAATTAACAAAAAGAAAAATGATGATAGGTGGTTTAGATCTAGCTGCAACTATAAAAAATGTGAAAAAACAGAGAAGAAAACAAAAACGTTAATTTCTTAACGGAGAGATAATTGATTGCGAGAAACCGTGTTGTTCTCGTCCTTATATAAAGATGTGACATTGGCAATCCAAAGTATTAGGGTCAGTTCCAGTAATAGCGAAGCTTTTAGTCCACATCAAATTCCATTTGCACCACCAACAAAAAAGAAAAGGTTAAATTTACCATCTCGTTAGCTCTTGCGTGCGATCGCACTGGAGTTTCTGACAGAGCAGCTGCTATTATAGCTTCTTCTGTGTTAAAAGATCTTTGAATGATTTCTTCAAACGATACCAGTGGTGTCATTGATCGAATACGTTACGCCGTGAGAGAACTAAAGTCAGATCAGCTTTACAGAATGCAGATCGCGATAAAAACATACGTGCTATTTATGCTGTAGAAGGGACAAAACTTTGGTTAGTATTCAGAAGGATGGTAAATTTTACAGAAAAAGAGTTTCAGAAGACCATTATGTGATTTTATCGGAGCCAAGAAGCGACTACTTCGGGCATGTGAGTCGGAAATCGGTTCACTGCGGAAGGTATAAAAAGTATTTTAACTTACTTGAAATCCAAATTGATGGAACTACGCGAAATATCTGTTGTTGGTTGCGATGGAACAGACTTTAAAGGTGGTGTGATTCGCTTGATGGAAGAAGAAATTAAAAAAACATTACAGTGGTTTGCCTGTCAGTCACCTTTGGATGAATTAACTTTGAGACACTTGCAATTTAATCTATACTAATTTTATAAAGGGGACTGATTTGATTGTTTGTTTGTATTGAATAGGCTCCGAAACTATTGGACCGTTTTAAAACATCTTTCTTCATAAAAAAGCTTACTTTTCAGGGAGTGACATAGGCTATATTTTATCCCGGAATGCCCACGGGAACGGGAACTAGGCGGGTTAAACCGCGAGGCGCTGCTAGTGTTTAAATAAAATTGCACTTTGGCATTTTTATCGTTTCTTTAAAAAAAAAATTATTCGAAATAAGTTACGGCACTTTTAGTAATTACATTTCTAAGTAATTATACTGATATTCATTTAATGGTAGTCCTGAAATTCAGAAAAATACTTTTTTTGAACAATTTGACAAAGAGATAACAATTGTAAAAAAATGTTATATATACCGATTTTCAATTGTGTTGGGGCACCTCAAAACATTATAATAGATTAACAATATTTCGTACATTTGATTTTCTCATTCAAAGACAACTTTATATCGCTATGCCATCCAAAAAAAAATAAGTTTATTTTTTTTCATTCACAATCACTCCACCCTAATGTACATAAGTAATTTGAGTCCTCTAGGTCTAAAGGATTAAAGCACTTTCGATATGCTACGCCTGGTAAAATTCTAACCACGTATTGATACGTGAAACAATAGACTCTCCGTTTTCCACGTTTTCTTAGTTGTTTAGAAAACTAAAAGCATACGAACATTTTGTTCTAACCAGTGTTTTTTCACGCATGCCTTACTCTTCACTCGTGTGCAATACAATACAAAATACTTTTTGTACACGAACAAAAATACTATACAACACAACATATAGGACACACGTACAATGGGCATCCTTATCACTTACAAGCAATATTTTCCAGGCAAACTTTGGATGTGAAAGCCAGAAAGACGCATACCGCATCTGATGACTGTCTGTATCGCAGGAGCGCTCATTTATGCAATAATTGTGTTCTGTCTGACTGAAACAAATATGTGTTCCTAGCCGTAAAGTACATCTATCAACATAGTCTGATCATTGCAAAACCATCTGAGTTAATAAAATTGATTGCTCCTGTGTACCTGTGTACACCTCTTTGTTTACTGAAGTAGCCAAGCTTTGGAAAACTTTTATACTGACTTTCTAATCTCTACGACAAAAAAACTTATCTAATAAAATGAAGTTAAATAATCCCACTGTTTAAATCGGGTAATAGGTCCTATTTTTAGTTTATATTATGGACCTGCCTCACCTTTCAAGAATATTCACTAGATTTTATTATATGCTGATGATACTTTATTAATTTATTAACGAAACCAAAACGAAATATATTAAATTTATTCAATGTTAAACAAGTTAAGACTGACGTAAACGTAAAAGGTTAGAAATTGTAGAAAGTACCGTATTCCTAGAAATCACCTTAGATAATAAACTTCAATAGGGCTTACACATAGATAAGCTATCGAAAAGACAGCATATACAGTCATAAATCAGTCATCTTACAAACGTACCGTAGATACACTTCGGCTTGTTTATTTCAGGTTCTTCCACTGTATTGTCTCTTAGGGTACTTATACTGCTGTGGGGGAACGCTAATATTAACACCTTTTTTTTGCCGCAGAAGAGGGTTGTTCGTGCAATCTACAAAATGAGTCCCAGAGAATCCCTACGTGATGAATTCAAAGAAAGAATAATAATGAAAGTACCAAATCATTATATTTATGAAAACTTGTTGTATACTCATAAAAATATCATTAGGTTTCCAAAAAATAGTGATAATTGAAATACTAGAAATGAACAATGTACCTGCAACTAGGCTTCATAAAACTAACTTTTAAAGGGCATTGTTTACACTTCTACAACTAAACTCCTACTGATTTGCAAAAATTATCAGTAAATAAATTCAACAAATTGTCAAAACCTTGCCGTGTAAAAAGGCTCACTATAAAATATCAGATTATCTAGGTGATAAAAAAGCTTCGGACGGATTTTGCTCTAACTCAGAAATTGAAAACTAACAAGCACAACGTTTCTTCGTCGTTTCTTACTATAGTCTACATACCGAAGCGACGGAAATATAAAATACCACTCTACTTACGTGTCAGTGTATTTTTAACCGACTTCAAAAAAAGGAGGTTGTTCTCGATTCGACTGTTTTTTTTTCGTATGTTTGTTAACTCAGAACTTTTGACTGGGTGGTCCGATTTCTATGTTTTTTTTTTATATGAAAGCTGGTGCTTCCCGTGTGGTCCCATTTTAATTTGTTTTAGTTCTGACAATGGGATCCATGAAAATCCATGAAAAAACTTTAAAAATGTAAGTCGGTAGTTTTCTAAAACAAAATTAATTATTTTTATTCAATTTGACCTTTAGGTACCTACTAAGTGAACTAGTGATTTAAAGCATTTATGGAAATAAATCATTTTTGAATTTATTATCCGTCCAGGTATTGCAAAAATATGTAACAAAAACCTAATTATTTGGTAACAATATGATATATAAAAATATCCTGAAGAATATTATCATAAATCTTGTTTATTTATGGAATTTTGTTTAGCTGCTTTTATGGTCAGCGTCCGCTGGTTGCTTTCGAGCCAAAGAACATGGATCTGCTCATCATCATCATTAACCAATCATTACTGAAAGTGTTGAATAAAAGAGTGAAAATGATCTGGTCAGTGTTTTTTTCAAGATTGTTACACATGTATTGAAACAATTATTTAAAATCAAACCATTTAATCCCGATTCTAATAATGTACCTATTTACAGGAAGTTGTTATGTCTATGGAATATCCGCTGGAACTTCTGAACTCGGTCCCCACTGATCCTCTTAGGTGTAATAATGCCCATGGCCACTCTGGCTCGTCCGTTTTGTGCTGTAAGTTTCCACGTTGCAAATCGCCTGGTTGAAGACTTTCGCCGTACCACATGGTGGCAGAGAATACCACCAATGCTGACCAACCCCTGCGCATCCTCGTTTCCTTATCTCATTTGGATTCTTCCATCTTACTTGCAGGTGGAAAGAGAAAGTCGTAGACTCCTGCTCTGAATATCCTCATGGCAGGCCTGATGGTGTCCGGATGCATGGGGTGGTTGCCTCCTAGCGGCGACGGGGACCAGAAGTTCCTGATCAGCTGGAAGAACGTGTGCATCGACTTCAAGTTGGAAGTTTTGGAAGCTTCAGCCAGCTTACCTGGAAATGTGACGATATACGCGTCAGTAACTTTTCGAAACTAACAAATGAAAATAAATCTGATCACGGAAAAATTAAACTGTTTAAATAATACATTCTAAGCCATAGCTTAAATTATACTCGTATTGTGTACTTATTTCGTCTCAGATTTGCCTGTATCATGTTTTATTAAGGTAAAAGTAATTAAGTTATTAAAAAAAATGCTGGACAATGCAACTCAACTAGCTCCAAGCTAAGCAGAGCTTGTGTGAAATGGATTTATGCTATTCTTATCAGGTATCGATATGTCCACGCTGATCAGGCCTCCTCCAAAGCACGCCACTAGTAGCGTTGTTCAATCAGAGTCCACTTGCCCCAGGGCGAGTTCGCGACAAGTTAGCATTACTTTCTCTTTTAACTCTGGTTTTGAAGGAGTCCGCAGTATCCGCGCCTTTGGCGGGTTCAGACGAAATGCTTGGAATGCTTGCATTTCTAATTCCTTCCTCACTCCGCAGAGGAGATATCATCAGATGCTGGGGTCCCTGTTGAATAAAACAATAAAATATTAAAACAAACTTTCACGCACAACGACCTCAACAGTAGTGTAGTGGTTATGCACATAAATTTTCTTACAAAGCGTAGCGAACGTGCGTAGGCTCTTCGCAATCAGCAGTCGGTCAGCGGCTTGTACACAATACTGTTCAACGAATACTTTAGTTAAGTTTAGGTTAGTTTTTACAACATACCTTGGCTTCCATTTCTTCGCGCTGTGTGATTTGAAGAGATTCGACAACACAAAATATGTTATACATGATGATAAAGCAGACAGCCCGTGTATCCCTCATCGTAAGGTATGACGTACAAACTAACACAGCGCCTATTTATATCAGTGGTTTATTTATCAATCGTTCCTTGTTTGTATTTATCAAATTAAAATATTGAAAAATTAGTGTTTGTAATCAAATCTGATGACGAAGAATTCCTCAATACGTTCGTTATGTTTAATTTGTGCTTGCATACAGTTATTAAAAGAAAGAGCTATGCTTGGATTCTCTAAAGAAAAGGATTGGTAACGAATACATCCGACAGAGAACCAACGTTATCGACAAAGCTCTGTGTGAAGTGGGCTGGCCATATCTTGCGAAGAACCGACAACCGCTGAGGTAAACGAGTTTTTGAGTGGAAACCGCGACTCGACAAACGTAGAGTAGGATGACGATCTGCGAAAAACTGCAGGCAGATTATGGAAGCGTCAAGCTGAAGACAGGACGATGTAGCGCTCATTAGGGGCGTATGTCCAGAAGTGGACTAGTATTATAGGCTGCTGATGATGTTTAATTTTTATTTCTGATTTTTATCGATAAGTATAATTATGTTGTGTATCCGCCTATTTCGTTTGATCAAGGTTCGACAATACATATTGTATAGTAAAAATTTTACTTGTCTAAGTGCTTATTTTGTAAGTCTAAAGAAATAAACGATGAGACTCTGACTCTGACTCTGAATCTTGTACCTACTGAGATGGGAATCGAACCAGCAACACCCTGCGTTGCAAGCGGACCTTCAGACATAAAAGATCGATGTTAAAGCTGTCGTTTGCTTTTTCAGACAATAGGGTATATGCATGGATTTTTTTAATTTTTTTAATCGATTATTTAGGGTAATTAATAAACGAAAAAATATATATGTATAACACCCAAAAAAATTAAATTATAGAGGTAAAAAACGAAAAGTATAACTACACTCAGTTTCGGGTGATAAAAACGCTGCCATGTTAGCCAATAGCGTTGCGTTTAGAAATTTTGCTGCTGAGACTTCAAATAATATACTTTTCAATGATTAAATGTCAAATTAACAATAAAAACATCATAAAATACAAATTAAATATACCTACAGATATATTTCTATATCAATATAGAATACATAAAAAAAATATTAGCTTTTTTGAAGTCACATGCAAATACCCTATTATCGACGTCTGACGTCACAAATCCAGGCTTCCAGTATACGAACAAAAAAAATGGGATTGCGCTAGTTCTTACAAAATGTATGTACATATATATCTCACGTCAGGTATTTTCAACGTCAGTATCCGAGGTTTTTCTTTTAGTTTTTTCCCGACAACCGTTTCATTCGATACCTCGTTATCGATGGCGGACTACGGTGTAACGTGCACAACAGCGACTTGTTAGCGCTGAGCTCTTGTTTCACGCTCGAGGGCCTGCTAAGTGGACGCCGAACAAGCGGACAGCTGGAGACTACTCGGGACTCATCATCATCATCAGCCTGGTGTGTGGTGGACGGTGGACACTTATGACAGGACGAGGCACAGCACTCACTTAAGTAAGTATGTCTGTGCCCTGCCTTCAACTTTCTAAACCGAGCATTTTATTATGTCAATAGTCCACATGACTCGTTGAAGGAATTATTTAATGAAATAAATATTTTAACAGTAATATCGCAATACATCTATGAAAATCTATTGTATACACACAAAAACAGAGATAACTTTATGAAAAGGTGTGATGTTCACAATCAAAATACAAGAGACAAGAACAAATTACACGTCATCCCATCATATAGATTACGAAAGGTAGGGAAATCATTTGTGGGCAATTGCGTAAGATTCTATAATAAGCTTCCATCTGAAGCAACTGAGCTCCCTATTTGTAAATTTAAACTACATAAAACGAAATCTTATCAAGAAAGCTTATTACTCCGTAGATGACTACGTCAATGATGTTAATGCTTGGCCGGATGTCACCCAGTTCCACACAGACAATAGTATGTAAGACCAGTTAGACTTAGTTATCCTAAGATTGTATTAGTTGATAAGCGATAAACTTGCTAGTGGTTTCTTTTTCACTTTTTCCGCTAGTGGACAAAAAATTGAAGTGAATTAGAGTCAATTGCACCTTATTTCTTGTTTGAAAGATAACTATTTAACAAGCTGTTTATATATATAGTAAAAATTACACTTGTCTAAGTACTTATTTTGTAAGTCTAAAGAAATAAACGATTTGACTCTGACTCTGACTATGGACTTTGACTGGCGATCTCCAATCAAGAACATTTACAAGAAAGGACAAGACACCGAGATTTTTACTGATATCTGCGCTTGGCATGTTTGTTGTCCAATAATCCCCGTAGGTATTCGTTTTTGGTATTTATAAGGATAATAATTAAATTTATTTATACTAAGACAGTCCATGGGTATGAACCTTCCAAATCTCGTAATAACATAAGCTTCGATTTTATAATATTCGTTGTTTTTTTTTTAATAAATACCTACATATAAAATTTTAAAATTTTTCAAAAGATAGTTCTGTATTCATAGAAAAGAACTTAAAATGAGAGGAGAGGGGGTCAGCTTACAATGTATCTTAATACCTAAATAGCGTTAATCTCACAAAGGTACGAGTAAGAATTACAGCAGCGCGAATTGAACCTGTGGATGGGCCGCGGGGGAAATCATAGGCGCTTTTTACTGCCGTGTCTTCAGCTTCATAACTCTGTATTGTACGTGTGCTCATGCTCAGTGTGCTCATCATGGCGCATGTAACTGTGCCGAAATATTGGAAAGCTCAAAACTCAAGTCATGGTAAATATCCCGTTGTGAATAACTTTAGTATGATGGATTTAAGTTTTTTTAGCTGGGTCGGCTTCGAACGCGTTGTTGTTATGGAAACGTGAGTTTTATCCCACGGGAACTGATTTATGGGATAAAAAGTATAACTGATCCTAGGATTAGAATTACCTGTATGCAAAGTTTCAGCCGGATCCGTTCAGAAGTTTTGGCGTGAAAAGGTAACAAACATCAATCCATCCATACATCCGCAACTACACAACTTTCGCATTTATAATATTAGTGTGAAGTGTAATAGTGTGATTTTTTTTCTTCTTTTATATCACTGCATAGCAGTTTGCTAAGCTATTTTTGAGCGGCGTTACCTATAGGTTTTCTTATTATTGTATCGTTTAAAATTAATGTAATTAGTAACCAATAACCTCAGAGAGGGTAAGAGAAACAAAGAGAATAAGAAGGTTACTTTGAATTTGAGCTCTAAAACAATTAGTGCTTTTCAATGCACAAAACCTCCAAAAGTCAAGTGTCCGTGTAAAGCGTGATAAAATAAGTAACGAAATAATTATCTGTTTCCACCGTTTCCGCTCATAAAACGCCTTTGTTTCATATATTTTTAAAGGTCGCAATGAAAAGCCCTCAGTGAGGCTATATCGACACTATCCTCATGAGACACTGATAAGTGACAGTGCAGTCCGGGGATTGGACACAAAGCCGTGGGAATAGCTGCATTCGTGACGTAGTACAATAAAAGGCTCTGAAATATCGGCCCCTGACATTGAAGCGATATAGTAGCGCAACTCCTTCACGCAATTTAGCGAGGCAGGGTTCTTGTGCTGGGGAATATATCAATAGAATATATCTAGCGAAACCACGAATAAATATAATAATATTAAAATACAATACAAGAATTCTTTATTGTACACCATAAAAATGACATAAGGTACATGTATTACATAAAACGAGTACAATGGGCGGCCTTATAGCTTAGAAGCGATCTCTTCCAGGCAATCTTTGGATGGAGAGAATTATACTAATTTAAGAAGGGCAGGGGGTGTACTAAAATCTGCAAAATAAATCATACATGCCATTTTAAATACCTAACATTAATATAAAAATAAATAACCTTACAAAACATAATATTTCTATGTACATAAGTATTAGACTATTTATTTACACAGGTTAAATGTTGTGAAGCTTATTTTCGGGTTAGGTTTCATCTCGTCCGAATCTGAAGTCTCTTGGTTTTAGACGAGTTGTACTCCTAAGTATCCAAAAGTAACGGGGACATAAACACATAAAATATATTGAAATCTTACTTCTTTATCGACAAGAAAAACGCCATTTTACACAATGATTTATTAAAAACGAAGATGAGGTACTGGTTGCTCGACAGTGGCAACCTCAAATTGTGTAGAATTGTGTTCTCCCACATCAGTCACCGTCTGACCGGCGCGGCACGGGCGGTCGTGATTCGCGTGAAATATTGTTGTCTCAGTCTCACTTCGGTTCTAGATACGTCTTTCCGTCTTTGTTCTTCTTTGTATTGCACCGGACTGGAAATATAACTGTGAGCGTATGTGTTTGCGTGTAGTTGTAACACATGCCAATTTTTGAGTAAGCGCTGGGAGAACGTAACCTATCTTCCCTTTTTAAATCAATGATTTTACAGCAAATGATCTCTGACATGAAGGCAAGAGGAAGGAAGACCTGCAAAACCGGAATAAAATGCAAAATATTGCAAGGCTTTCAGTCAATGCCATTAATTATCACTACTGATAGGTACCTTTATCTTTAATCTGATTCAATGATACAGTGTGTGCACGATACCAACTAATGAGGTAGGTACCTAATGTCTAATACTACAGCTACACTATAGCGATAACGCTTCGCGTTGCGATTAGCGCCATTTTGCGATGGCGCGACAAATCGGGCAGACCAATTCGTTCCATCGCGAATCACCGTCCCGAACACGAATGCCCTTCGCACTGCTGTCGGTAAATTGCCGCAAATCAAAGGGTCTTATCGCGATAAAGCTCGTGTGGTTAGCAACACTTCTCGCTCTGTTTACAGCAAGACACCGAGCTGTTTGCATGTATTTTTGTGTGGTGCATTGCATGCATTTTATTCTGATATGTGATTGTAACTATTTATGTATATTGTATCCATCGAATCCAGAAATTCCGTAACGAAAATAACCTAACACTCCCCCACTCCTACCGACACAGCGGTGATACTTTTTAGTTTTGCCATCTGTCGATGAATAGCAGAACGTTTAATAACTTTTTGAAATATCACGCTTGTCTCTTTAGTTCAGCAACTCGCCTGTAGGTGGCATTGGGATAAAAAATGCTATGCAATAGCTTTACCGCGCCAGTCCCCGAGTGTCACACGTCTTTTTTTCCCAAAGTGGCCAATTACTTCGTCTTAGATCGAACTTTTAACTTTATTACCTCTGTGGCGCGGTGGGCGAAGCTCTGCCTGCGACGCAGGAGGTTGCGGGTTCGATTCCCGCCTCGGGACAAATGTGTGTACGATCTGCAGACATTTGTTCAGGGCGTTCTGGATGTTTCAAATGTATAATAAAAAAAATATCTATCTATTTAGTGCAGGTATTGTATTATGTATATCAGTTATCTAGTACCATAACACAAGCTCTGCTTAGCTTAGGGCTAGATAATGCTGTGTGAATTGTCCAGTTAAATATTATAATATATATATATTTATATTTTTTATTATTATGAGTGTAATTGTTTGTTACCCCGAATAAATAAAAACTAAAAACTAAAAACTATATTATATTATATATATTGCGACAAAGTGAACGCGAATCTTCGAATCAAAGTGTGGTCGTAGCATGTGGGCCAAGTTATTATTATCCGACGTGTAATAGGTACAATATACGTCGTACAATAATAACTTAGGCTGATAGAAATCTACTCTACCACTATCAGTTAATAGGTACGTATTCAATCAAGTACCTATGAAACTATTGTATGCAATACTTTGATGATTGAAAAAATTAAATTACTCTTAGATCCCTTAAAAATATCAGTAAACAAAAATATATTAAAGTGCAGACAAAGATAAGTGTGTAGTGTTTATAATAATTGGGTTTGTTTTCAAAAAACTGTAAACTGACTTCAATTTTATGCTTTTCTCATAGATGCCATTGTCAGAACTGGACCAAATTTAAATAAGACCACATGGGATGCACCAGATTTCAAAAAAAAATATCATCAAAATCGGTTCACCCAGTCAAAAGTTCTGAGGTAACTAACACAAAAAAAAGAAAATAAACAGTCGAATTGAGAACCTGCTCCTTTTTTGAGGTCGGTTAATAAAATATATGGTATACATTTTTGGGATTTCTGACTATAATAGTTGAGTACTTTGGCAGTACCTCTGTTGATCCAATATAAGTTTTTAATCAATAAATATAATAAACAGGATCAATTGTCATCAAAATACTTTTTGGATAAAATATCCATTTTATTGCTATATGACTCATCTTAGAATACAGATAAAAAATTCTTAAAATATTATATATTGTTTCCAACGATTGTTTTCAACTTTCTTTATTGTTTACGTTATTCTTAGCTTCTTCTTGGTTTTAGAATCTACATCTACAAACGGACGAGGAATCAGCCGTGGACGCAGTGGATATCGTTAGAGTCCACAAAGAGAAGGCAGCAGCTTCCTTTAGGTTTTTTGACATCTCGATGCGATCACTAATCCGACTGTCAAGCGTGGTGATGAACCTAAAATACTTTGTTTCGGGGATGCATGTTCAGCTGTAGATACATACATCAGCAGCAAAGCATTAGCAACGTAGTGTGGACGCCCTTCAGCCTGGCGGGATGACTACCTACGAAAGACTGCAGGCAGATACTGGATACAGCATATTTATACTAATGTGTTCTAAACGCGTAAGTTTAAAAAACTTTATTGGATGCAGCAAGCTGAAGACAGAGCGCTATGATACTCATTAAGGGAGACCTTTATCCAGCAGTAGACAAATAAAAATTAAAAAATAACAATAATAAATTCAGACAAACTGCCAAAAACAGTCATGCAAAAAGGTTTACTATAAAATAAATCTAGAGGGTAAAAAGCTTGAGACAGGTTTTGCTCCAACTCGAAAAATAACAAATATCAGGCTAAAGGTTTCCGCGTCGTATCTTTAGTCTACACACTCAAGCGACTGAAATAAAAAATACTACTTTATTTCCGTGTCAGAGTATTTTTTTTATATAATTTGACCTTTGAATTTGACCTTGCGTAGGTAAAGTGTGGTGATGGATGAATAGTGTTCCTTACTGGTCAGCTGCCTCTACTGTGCGCTATCTATGCAAACTCCAGCCGGTCCACTCGGGAGCTACCTGTTTGATGAAGAGCGCCGATAGGGGGCGCTTTGTCTCCGCGCAAACAGAGCTCTTGAGCGGTGCCGTCGGGGATTGCTGCGAATGGACGAGCTAAACAGTTACTCTCTGTAACTTTTCGATTGTGTTCTGAAGGATTGTTTTATTATTCACAGGATTAGGATGGAATAATTGTTTCAGTCGGGATAGAATTATTTTCTGGCCACCCAATAGTATCTACCTACTCGGATTACGTCGGAGAGTACCTACAGGAATAACGAATAGATCTGAGATTGCGCACTTGTGCACTAAGTATAAAGTGATGTCGTATGTAGTATTGTTGAGAGTGACACATCTCAACATACTAAATACAACATAACTAGGCATATGTGTGGCCGTGGCCAAAATTCAGCTCACGACGTCATGATGAGCAAGCAAGTGTGTGGCAAGATCATTGATGAAAAAGAAATTCTGTCTGTATGTAGCCTTGCTCCGTAATTTCTTGCAGGATACCTGTGTAGGTAAGTGAATACTTGCTTCTAAGTTGGCCGAGTCATGCCGAGTCAGGCCGAACTGATCTGGACGCAAATGTTAATGAGCAGATTTCACTTCGCTGAAAAAACTTATAAGTTTCCCAGTGTGCTGTGACCAGACAAACTGATTAACAACTTTTCCGGAAGTTCCCGTAAAAACACTTGGCCCACTCCCAACTTCACCTGGAGTTGGGAAGTATTTCGATTAACGCCGGGAATTCGGCGTGTTGCTGCAGCCGACAGGACAGCGGCGATGCAGGGCGGCTCCGGTCCAGTGCTGAAGTAAATACCTGTGCCGGCCCACAGTGCAAGTTTTGGAGCAAACCGGTGATTTTTTTGATTTAGCTACAGAATACTGCTTTGGATACAAATACAGTTGAGGAAAAAATACCTCTTTTCACGTTTACCAACTCGAGGGGGTACCTACCTACGTATGTATATTGTGTATGTGGTCACTTTTTAAAAGAACATTATTTAAACCTACTCAAAATTTGTTCTTCAGTTCTTCTTCGGTCAGGAGGCTAAAGTTGTTTGTTTCCTTCAGATGGAATATAAAGTGTGAGAAAATACAGATATTCTATAAACGTAGGTAGTTTTTTCCATCTCAGCACTTGCTTTGTTTTTTTAGAAATATCTAAGGTAGGGTTGTACCTGCTTGGGGTCAGCACCGCTTGCGGAATGCGAAAAACATAGTCCTTGTGTCTCCTGAAGTAACCGCAAAGTGACGATGGTAGAAAGTAGTGACACCGGCGATCTCATGTAAAATCCCTCTTATTGCCCGTCTGCTATATCCCCTATGCACTATGCTTACGACGATAAAATACCGAATGTTTATTCCACCGGTAAGTGTTTACACGCGGAGTTTGCGACAAACAAAGTAAGAAAAATTGCTCGCAGCAACTTCAAGACAAAGCTGTTCTTTCAACACCGCTTTATACTTCCGCGGTCAGTTTGCTAAGAGTCGCGCACTGGCATGAGTACGTACCTCGGTAGCTACGTGGTAGCTACTATTTAATTTTAATTTTAAGTAGTTTGTCAGCGTCTCCGTGAAGGCTTATAAAATAGACACGACCTCTGTCGTCAACAGAAGAATACGCTGAAGAATAATACTGAAATGCCCATAAACTTTCAATTTGAAATTATTTATGTGCGGAGGAGTACTTTGAAAACGCGATCTCCTATTGCTCCTGTGTATTTTTTAGATTCCATTATGCACAGCTTGGTCGAAAATTTTACGAAAAAAATAGAAAAGTAATATTTGTTTAATAAAATTGTCGACTCGCGGCTTCGCACACGCTTTTTCGGAAAAGGTAGTTTATTTATTAACGACATTAAATCTATGCAGTTTGAACCCAATCCGATCAGCTACTAAATCGTGACGGGGTAACAAACATTCATGCAAACTTTCGGATATTTAACAGTGATGTGAAGTGAGCTATTTAATTATAACCTAACAAATACTATAACCTAACAAATACTATAATTATGTATGTACGCTATATGCGTATAATTGAATAAATACAACAGTCTTAAAAATAGCTAGTCCTCTTTGGCTTCACGTTTGAAAATGAATACATTAAACCCTTTTAAACCTACATAATTCCGCCTACGTAAATTAACTTGTAGGTTGTTGTGGCAATAATCACCAGAAACCGATACTAAAGACCGCAAGCAACGATCGTTACACAAAAACATTTTGCTCAAATCCTAGCTGACCTGGAACATCTCACTCGCAAAAACCTACGCTCAGTTACAAGTCCAAGTCATAAGTGTGCCACTAAGGAACTTCCTCCGAACAGTGAAGGCTGCGCGTATTATCCCCCCGACAGACATTAGCGCTACAAACTAAGGACAAGTGCCTATACTAACTTTAATTTACATTCAAGAGCTCGCATAATCGGCTGACTACCCACAACTGCCACTTCTGATAATAATTTCAGAACTTTGTTTTAAACATCTTTGCGCTTCGGTTTTGCTTCCATTTTATCTGTAGTCATATGGGAATGGTTGTATAAGGCCAAAGCTTAGTCCTTACGCAACATAGTAAACAAAATTTTATGCAGGTAAGGTGTAACAGTTCAGTTTCGTTGCATTTGCGTTACACCGTGTGTCTTACGGAATTTTCTCTCTCGGATGACTTTCAACAAACTGTACGCATTTTGTTCAAAGTAGTATTTAAGTAGTGTTTGATTTCTGGGATAACTGTACCTTTACAATGAAGCGGAATGCATCCAAACAACAATCTGATTGAGGAAAGTTATAGAACCGCTCCAGCGTAAAGGCCTTAAGCTTCAGCTTTGCAATCCTCCGTCTTTTAAATGAGCTTATAAAGTTAAGGATTTCGGACATGGTGTCACTTACACTGCTGGTTGGTAGGTAGTACTTAACTTGTTTGTTGTTTGTTATAAGCTTATCGTTAACTGGCTCACTCCGGCTTTGAGATCCGTTTCCACAAAGTTATTAAAATAATTTGTGATTCGGTTGGAATGGCGTTTAGTGGGTTGGATTAAAAATCGGCAAGCATGAGTACCGACTTCAGTAAAACTTAAACTATATTTATTACCTACATAATTACATGTGAAATAGATGGAACATTAAACTTATATTAAAGCAATGTAATTTTCCCTTTAAAGGCGTGCAATTTTGGTTATTTCATGCATAGAATCGGTTTTAGGTAAAGTACGAGTAAGACAATGTCTGCCAGCATCCGCTTATTTTCAACTTGCTTATTTTCCTGCAGAGTTCGCCACTATTTCAATGAATATTTGAATAATACAATCAACGCAACGTCATCTGGCACCCAAAGTAATTAAGTCAGCATTATGTTATGGGTACAAGTTAACTACATTACAAACATAGATGTTCTAATTATTTATGCATCCAAAATAGCCGGAGCACCTGGAAAAACATGGTAATGGTTCCCGCAACCTCCTGTGTCGCAGGAAGAACTCGAGGTCGTCACTTGAACTTCGGTATAATTCAACACAATAGGGTATATGCATCGATTTTTTTTATTGTTTTAATCGATTCTTTAGGTCATTATTTAACCGAAAAATGATAAGACGCTCACTGAATTTCGCAATAGTAAGGTAAAAAAAAAACAAATCAAAACTACAATCATTTTCGGGTGATAAAAACGCTGCCATATTGGCGCCATATTTATTTGACGTCGTCGTTCACACTCGATTAAAACCTTTTGTGACGACCTCGGTAGTGATCATCTCAGGAAAGAGGTTTTTCGAAAAACCTGAAAATAACCGACAATACGAAATGTCAAGTGGGCAGAATAGTGTCAAATCATGGTGAAGCAAGCAGAATATAAAAAGAAGAAATGTGAACAGCGATGTCACGTCCGCTTTAGTCAATGGCGTAGCGTTTTGAAATTTTGCGATTGAGATTTAAAATATCAGTTTTTCAATGGTTAAATTCTACAATAAAAACCTCCCAAAATGCAAAAATAAATATTCAGATATGTTTCCTATATCACTAGAGAATATGTATATATTTTTTTAGCCATTTCGAAGTCACATGCATATACCCTATTGCACAACATTACCTTCAAGCAGGTAAGCTGCTGCTTACGTATGCACGTAGACAGAAAACGTCTGGTCAAAGCTTGTTCAAAGTTTATTAGTCCCTTGATAATCTAAGGACAAAGTGCAAAACTATCATGATGATAATTTCATTTTATCGGAAACATAAAGTAGGTACCGTATGTAAGTACTTACTCATTTTGTTTTTTTATTATCCTAGTAATAATAAATTAGTCATTGCTGTTATATTGAATCCGGCAGAGCTATTTTTGTATTTCAATTTATCACGTAATTTAGGAAACACTCACATAAAGATTACTTATGTTCACATCAAAGATAAAATTGTACAATTTCCGTGACGTAGTGGAGAAACATAGTGCGCCCCAGGTCGTGGGTTCAGTTCCCGGGAAAACAAATGTTTACGTGCCCTGCTGCATTATTTTTCAGGACGAGCCAGTGTTTTTTTGATGTTTTTGTACAAGCGGTATTGAAAGCCCTGAAGTTTCCTAGATTATTTATTGGCCATGGTTTGTCCTATATCAGTATACATGCAAATGCAAAATCAAAGTAACTCTACAAATACTTAATTATTACTTTTTCAAGAGTGACAATTCAGATTATATAGTACTCAAAAATACGTGATGTAACATCTCTTATCTGAATAACTAATGCACGTGTAATATTTGTTATCAAAAAATATTATTCTTCGTATCTGAAATGAAAGCAAATTCCTACAACTTGATGAGCGTATGCCACAAAAATTACCGATTCTGATAATCAGTCTGACCAACCTAAAAGTAATTAAAACGATAAGTTAGGTAAGTACTCATTTTAAATCCACTTTTTCTTGAAATGACGTTTATATCTATTGAAATACTGGTTTCTGCCCGTGACTTCGCTTGCGTTGTTTCTATGGAAACGTTTTAAAAAAATAAAAATAAATTATTTTCCTAGGCCTCTACATCTGCGAATTTCAGCCCGATCCGTTCAGTAGTTTTGGCCTGAAGAAGTAAGAAACATTCATCCATTCGAACATCCATACATCATAATCAATTTATACGAAACTTTCACCTTTATAAAACAAAACAATATTAGTTTGATAACAAAGGTGAAGTGTACAAAGGAGACCATTCATTTTGGGCCCAAAACCGAAAAGTGCCGGCCAACGCTAAAAAATGTTTTTAATCTATCGTACCTACTCCTTGTCCTTATATCAGTATAATTCACAATATTTCTTATTCCTATAGCAGCTAAAATTTTCATTTCACAGGTATACGGCCATAGAAACAAATGATCAGCTCAAGGTGTACGACAGTTTAAAAACATTTTTTCGCATTGGCCGGCACTTTTCGGTTTTGGGCCCAACAATGTATGAAGCGTGAATGGTCTCCTTTGAATGTTTGAATGTGGGCTTTATCTCCGGAAGTAATGGTGCGATTGTAAACATTATTGCACTGATAGCTGCGGTTTCTGCTTTTTCATTGAGTGACATAGGCTATGCTTTGTCCGGGTACAACCTAAGCAAAGTCCGGGGCAGGAGCTGATAGATGTCAAACGAGTTTATTTCCGCGAGTCAGGTCACGGCCCGATATTACTCGTACCAAGGAAACTTGTTATTTCTTTTCTTTAATGTTGTTTTACAAAGTCCTCTTTCTTTGTCAGTACGTGTTCTTATTACAGATTACTAGAACAGAGACGCTGTTTAGATTATACACACAGGCGCGGGAACACGCGGCTTCAAATTACATTACGGAGATTCTTTCAACCCTAGCTTTTCAGGAAGGTTTTGTTCATATTGTTCGTAATGTGGTTAATAATATGACAATCTTCTTTGTCGTTAAAGTCGGCCTTTCTGGTTTCATCGACATTTCAAATAAATTGCCACCACCAATCATTTTTGAAAAAGGAATGCTAAGAAACTCATTTTGGACATAAACCAAGGAAGTCGAGTCTGTTTAAAAAGAGAAGAGTCGTGGGAGTTGAGAGCAATCATGTACCAATCGATAACTTTTGTTGCGTTGACAACACTGCTCTGTCATTGCAGTATGAATAAAAGTGTTAGTTCACTGTAACGCCACGACTCTTCTTTTTTGAACAGACTCTAACGAATGTATGAGTTTTTGAGTTATAAAATCTCTGTCTTCAAGCTACAGAGTTCTGCTTTGAGAAGACAACTGGAGAGTGCAGATAGGATTTTTGTCGAGAAGGTTGAATGTTCTAAGCAAAAGTAACCTAAAGTGATTCCATCTCAAGTATTTTTATGCACGCTAGCAAGCTTAGGATGATGGCAATAACTTCTATGCAAAATAAAATCTTTTTTTGTAGAGCTACTTCAAGTGACTTAATTTTTAGGTTCCAAAGAGAATTTAATACTGGTAGGTACTTACTTACAGCTGTTGTTTTTTTCAAGTTTCCTCAAGTTCTTTTCTATAAATTTTTGTGACGTAATCATAAAAATGATTATGATATTTAAAGTCAAAGTCAAAGTCAAAGTCAAATCGTTTATTTCTTTAGACTTACAAAATAAGTACTTAGACAAGTCAAATTTTTACTATCTAAACAGCTTGATAAATAGTTATTACTATCAACAAGAAATAAGGTGCAATTGACTTTAATTCACTTCAATTTTTTGTCCACTAGCGGAAGAAGTGAAAAAGAAACCACTAGCAAGTCCATCGCTTATCAACTAATACAATCTTAGGATAACTAAGTCTAACTGGTCTTACATACTATTGTCTGTATGGAACTGGGCGACATCCGGCCAAGCGTTAACATCATTTACGTAGTCATCTACGGAGTAATAGGCTTTCTTGATAAGATTTCGTTTTATGTACAGTTTAAATTTACGAATAGGGAGCTCAGTTGCTTCAGATGGAAGCTTATTATAGAATCTTACGCAATTGCCCACAAATGATTTCCCTACCTTTCGTAATCTATATGATGGGATGTGTAATTTGTTCTTGTTTCTTGTATTTTTATTGTGAACATCACACCTTTTCATAAAGTTATCTCTGTTTTTGTGTGTATACATTAGATTTTCATAGATGTATTGCGATATTACTGTTAAAATATTTATTTCTTTAAATAATTCCCTTAACGAGTCTCGTGGATTTAATTTATAAATAGCGCGTACCGCCCTTTTCTGAATAACAAAGATAGTCTGGATGTCAGCTGCCTGTCCCCAAAGCAAAATACCATAAGACATAACACTATGGAAGTAACTGAAGTAAACTAACCTAGCTGTATCTTCATCGGTAATGTATCTAATTGTTCGAACCGCATACGCTGCTGAACTAAGTCTGTTTGCCAGAGCATCAATTTGCGGTCTCCATTGAAGAGAGGAATCAATATGTAACCCTAGGAAAACAGTTGAGTCTACAAGGTGAACAATCTCATCCTTTAGCATTATCTTAGTTGGGAGCTCTCTTACATTTGGTAACATGAATTTTATGCATTTGGTTTTTGAAGCATTGAGTAAGAGGTTATTGGCGGTGAACCAATCTAGTATTTGTGAAAGAGAATTATTTACATCGTCATAATTATGTTTATTTCTGTCAACTTTAAAAATCAATGAAGTATCATCAGCAAATAAGACTATATCACAGAGATCTTTTGCTAGAAATGGGAGATCATTTACATATACTAAAAATAGAAAAGGACCCAATATTGATCCTTGCGGGACTCCTAAATCGATTTTTGATCCCCTAGATCTTTCTTTACCAATATCTAGTTTTTGGACTCTATCAGATAAATATGATTGCATAAGGTCTAGTGCCTTGTTTTGAATTCCATAATGTCTTAGTTTATTTATTAATGTACCATGATCAACGCAATCAAAAGCTTTAGAAAGGTCACAAAATACACCAATAGCGTTTTTCGCTTTATCCCATGCATCCAATATGTGCTTTAATAAAACTGTACCAGCATCAGTTGTCGATCTACCCTTGGTGAAGCCAAATTGATTTTTATGTAACAACCTATTGAGGTTGAAGTGAGAGGACAACTGTGTGAGAATAATTTTTTCAAAAACTTTACTCATTGCAGGAAGTATTGAAATTGGCCTATAATTGGCCGGATCAGTGTGGCTACCAGATTTATAAAGAGGAACCAGTTTACTATATTTCATGAGATCAGGGAAAACTCCTGCATCAATACAACTATTAAAAATGTAAGCCAAGTATGGAGCAACTTCCTTAATAATAGAACTCAGTACTTTGGTTGAAATACCCCAAAGATCCTCAGTATTTTTGATGTTAATAGACTTAAATGTTTTCACAATATAATTAGCGTTTACATGACTAAATATAAAAACCTCGGTACATTTATCTACAGATGATTCTAATAATTTAACCGCGATTGAAGGTGAGGAGTTTAGAGACCGGGTAACAACTTTAGGAATATCAGAAAAGAATGAATCAAAAGCATCGGCAATATCTTTATCGTTTATAAGTATTGAATTATTAATTTTTAACCTTATTTCTCTTTTTCGTGACTTAGATTTACCAGTTTCGTTATTTATAAGTCTCCATGTTGCTTTGATTTTATCAGATGAGTTTACAATTTTTTTCCTCAAAAACAGGCATTTCGCTGTGTTACAGACTTTTTTAAATGTTTTTGAGTAGTTTGTTAAATACAAAAGAAACGCAGGATCATTTAACATAGCTTCTCTAGCACCATAAAGATCATATAGTCTATTCCTACTTCTATAAATACCGGGAGTGGCCCAATCGGTAAATCCGACCCTGTCCCTAACTGTGCATGTTTTATATTTAAATACTTCGCTGTGTTCTTTGTTTATAACACTTAAAAGTTTGGCAAAAAGATCATTAGGGTTATCGGAACAAGTTATATTAGCTACTGCTAGTTCCACTTGACTTTGAAAATTCTTAATACTCAATACTCAATACTCTGTAATAGGCCTATAGGTATATTTCTCAACTTTGTTTTTATCGTTAAGATTATAACTAAAATTAACACTCTGACCATAGTGGTCTGATTTGAAATGTTTGATTACTGCTTTGTTGGTTGGAGATAGACTGCAATAAATATTATCTAAACAAGTGGCAGATGTTAGGGTTACCCTAGTAGGATCATGAAAAAGATGTCGTAAACTAAAGCATTTGAATAAATTAAGCAGCCTATCGGCGAGGGGATTCACTAAAATATCTATATTAAAGTCGCCACAAACAATGAGATCCTTTCTACATGAAAATAATTTCAGCAAAACCTCTTCCATAGTACATTCAAAAGCTACTTGATTTGCGTCAGGAGGGCGGTACACGCACACTATGATGTGTCGCTCCAGTTCCACACAAGAAAGTTCAATAGTCCTCTCAATAGTGAGGTTTACAATATCTTTACGTTCTTTACATTTAAGACTATTTTTAACTATAATCAAAGAGCCACCACGTATTGCAGCTTTTCTTTTATAGGAACTTGCAAAACAATAGTTATTATAGAAGGGCAGTAACTTACTTTACGAGTATATGCTCGCATTGTTTGAGGAGAAAACCTTGATCCGCAATGACTGCACTGCTGATCTACGATTTCTTAGTTTTCTTTTCTTTTATAGATTTCAAATATTATGTTCGTTCTTTGTTCGCGTGTGTATAATTATGATGCCACCGTAAACACCACGGTATCCACAGAAAACCAGCGTCTTGAATTATATATATAGCCTGCTCTACGATAGCATTAAATTTTGCTGCGTGGGGAGCGATTCTCTTAGTTTAAGGCTTAAAATTATAATAATTAATCTATACTTATATTATAGAGAGGAATAATTTGATTTTTTGTTTGAATTGAATAGGAGATTTAAAAGATTATTTCATCATTATTAAAAAGCTTACTATACATAAGCTATATTTATCCCGGAATTCCCACGGGAACGGGAACTACGCGGGTGAAACCACGAGACACAATATAATCTAGGCCTTGTGTTATCGGTACTAGACGACTGATTAACATAATACAATTGTTTATAACTTTTAACTGTACAATCCAATACATTACATAGACATTATATACATACTCAGAAAAAATAGAGAAAATACTCAGAACACACGAAGATATATTTGTAGTTCGTACAATATTTGTTCCGAGGGCGGGGATCGGGCCCACAACCTCCTGCGTCGCAGGCGGACCCTCGGCGGACCTCGCGCATGAGTCGTCGATTATTTTAATTGTAATAGCTATTATTCGCAACAATAAAATATCTTTATAATTTTCCTTTTTAAGGACTTAACAGCACAGAAGCAGCCACTTTGCGAGGTATTGACATCTCTTCTCAGATCACCTAATCGCATCATAACGTGCCAACACTCCGCCGACTCAGCGTTGTCGCATACATACCTACTTTTAAAAGGAGCACCACCGCTCTGACTCATCGCTTCCTCGACAGTGCAAAGGTTAAAAATACCGAAGTTATTCTAATTATACGCTAAATTATACGAGTAATAATTATGAATTTTTCAACATAAAAAGTCCGAGATCAGGAAGTCTGTCAGTGTTCTACAAGTACCACTTTGGTGATTGTACGCAAGCATTGCACGACCTTATCCCGTTATCTCCCTTCTATCATAGGACCAGCCACAGATGGGACCAGCAGACGCACAAAATCATACCACCGACATACCACACTGTCGAACCAAAAAAATCTGCTCTACTTTCATAATATCCACAGCCAAAGAGTGGAATGACCTTCCTGCGTCCGAGAGTACAATCTTGGAGTCTTCAAATCTAGGGTAAATAAGTTCCTTCTGGAAAAGCGTGCTCGCATCTTAGGCTACATCTTCGCTTTCTTAAAGTGAGTTGGTAGCCACACGCTAATCCGTCAGCAATAAAAATAAAAAAGTAGCGGTGGACCTGTGTCTGACCTCCCAGTCGTGTTGACGTGTAATCGCATCGAATTATGAAAGTGAGCGAATATAGAAAGCACATGTGTCAGCGCACATACTGTTGTGCATTATTAATGTCCTGCGCACATGGCTGTTCTCCGTAGAAACTGGCCACCACCACACCACACAACAAAAGCCTATAATGGTCCACTGCTGGTCGCAGGCCCCCCGTGACAAGCGCTTTCTCAGCTTTTATATCATGAGGGGCTAGTGCCCATAATACCCACGCTATTCAAGTGGGTTAGAGATCCCAGTTTGGTGTTAGAATTGCTGCTACCCGCCCTCCGGTGGATATCTTTCAGTAGAAACTGCCCGTCATAGCTGAAATACAGCTAGGATGAGGACATTCACGGATTGAGTTATGGCAGTGATGATGATTCCAAGTAGATAATGTGTGCTACCAACTCTATCTGTAGGTACCTATATCCTGTGCCAATATTTCTTGAGCCCTATCATTCACGTGATAACGAACACTTTATTGCGTATCCGTGAAAACAATCGATGACTAATCTACAATTATCTGGATTTTGATTATCGCTACTTTATATGAGTCAACACTCAATCAATGTGCCCATTCCTAAACAACGCGTGGACGGGAACATTTAAATAGTTATCCATGGTCTTCCAAAAATATAGAAAGAGCTATTTAAAATTACTTTCTCTGGTTATTTGTAATTAGCCTTCAGCACTGATTCCTCGTCAGTAAATCAGCGATTTACTTTCTGATTTATAGCTTAAAATAAATTTAGCTGAATAACGACTTAGAAATAACCGTTTCTTGATCGAAATACGGATATTAGAGAACGTTTCTACATAGAAAAATACTCAAATACTCAGTATCAGTGAATCGGTAACGATGAAGTCCAAAGGACTTTTGCTGGTAGTTCCGGTGTTGTTCCTGAGCGTGGTTGCGCGCGCGCAGGTGTTCGATGAGCAGCTGTACCAGAGCGTGCTGGACCCGGAGCTCTGCAACCTGCAGCTCAGGCTGTTGACCAATAACTCCCTGCTGCATCACTGTAAGTTGATGAAGCCATTCTAAGGCATAATATTTTATTATTCCGTGATCATGGCGCATGAAACTGTGCCAAAGTATTGGAAAGCTTAAAACTCATATCAATGTAAATATCCCGTTGTAAATATAATATAATAATGTTGGACAATTCACCTATGATAAATAAATAGCCCCGAGCTAAGCAGAGCTTGTTTGACTTTATTGTTTATTTAATTTGTTGCCACCAATGTAAAGTGCAAAATAAACACGGTAGAAATACACTTTACGCACCTTTCTATACATACAAGATAGTAACTGGCTGCTTGGCTGATACGCCTCAAGTAGTAATTTTACTTGTAATTGAAACTGAACTCTTTATACTTACAATAATCATTTATTTCATTATTTTTAGGGTTCTTTACCTTGAAAGGAAAAAAACGGAACCCTTATAGGATCACTTTGTTGTCCGTCCGTCCACTTGTCTGTCTAAGCAAACGCAATCAAAAGGTACAGCCGCAAAAACCTACAGCAACGTCAGCGTCTGATGATAAAGGAAAAGTTGCGAAAACCGTAAATTTTATGTTACATCATACATTAAAAAGGTTTTAAATAATTTTCAACTACCCCTTTCAGGTCTTTAATACCGTTAAGCTGTAAAAAAAATCTCATATATATACCTACAGGTATAAATTCAAATTATATTATACCTACAGGTATATACGGAACCCTCGGTGCGAGAGTTCGACTCGAACTTGGCTGGTTTTTTTTAATTTACAGCAACATCGTTAATTAATTCCTACTTGAATTCCAAAACATTTCATAGGTGTTCCAAGATTTTAAATATTTTCTATTTACTTGCAGTCCTAGACGCGAGCGCAACGATCCCCTCCGGCGTACTGGAAGGAAACGTCAACGACCTCGGCAACTACCACCAGTGCTTGAACATCGACCTCCTCGCACAAGGCACGCAGATCCAGGGCAAATACTGCACCATCCTCGTCCCTCTCAGCACCGATGGAATCTCCATCGATGTACCGAGCATCCCGGATTTTGAGCTCACATGGCCCCCTGGCGTCACGTTGCCTCCCGGCATCACCCTGCCGTTGCCTGGAGGGCCAGATGACGGGAATGGTAGCGATGGAGATGGCGGAATAGAACAACCTGAAGAAGAGAGAATAGCGGAACAGTTCCGAGCGCTCAAGACATTCGCGTTAGGGATCGCAGGGGTCAATGAACCTGGACCTCCACAGCAAAGGTATGGTTATTTGATAGTGAGGTAAATAATGGTGGTAAATAAAGTGGAGGTAAAAGTGCTACGTATTAGCAGACACTTTTAAATTGTGGGAGCGCCCATTATCTTAAAGTATTGGCATTATCATTCTCATTAATGAACTTGATATCTACAGACTTCGATAAACGTTGATTTTAATAAGTGGCTCGAAGTAACTTATCTGAGATGGCGTGTAAGATACGTGCAATGAAAATAATACTATTGATGCATATTTATAAAATATGAGTCTTTTCAATTGGTCTAATTATGTTTCAGTTCATTTTCGAAACCATTATTTTTGTCTAATACAAATTTGCTTATTTCAGAGTTTCCCCTTTGGTTATCAACTCTTTGCGCGGCGCAACCTTCGCTGTATGTGTCCCTCGGGCGTGCACCGCCACTCAGACTGTCGACTTCTTCCTGGACAGTCAGAACTACATCAACATTACTTACCATGAATACTTCTGCCGACTTCCCAATGACAAGCTTTTTTCCCCTGCCGATATAGTCGCTACGTAAGTCAAACATATTATTTAAATTATAACGAGCAGCTAGCTCTACGTCGCAACATGTTTATGTAGGAAGTTAAATCATCATGACCCTTATTCTTATTTTCAGAGTCCTCTTCTCGATCCTTGGCTTCATCCTCATCGTCAGTACGTCGTATGATTTGTGCCACACATTCGTCTTCAAAAAAGGTAGATTATAAAAAAATATACGTAGGTATTACTATTCTTTAATATTTTTAACCTACCTATTTACACTACTAGTTGAACCAGGCAGAGATGACAGGCAACGATTTTAACTACATATTTGGCAATAAGTTAACACTTCTCTTCTATGTCAGATCCCAAGTCAGCGAACGTTTTGCTTCGTTCGTTCTCCGTGTACACAAACACTCGGCGGTTCCTCACGTTCAACACGGTCCCCGGTGCGCTGGAGTGCGTCGACGGCATCCGCGCTATCTCAATGCTGTGGGTCGTGGTCGGACACACGTACGCCTTCACTCTACTTGGATATCTTCAAAACCCTCGTGATGCGCTTAAGGTGAGAATATTGTCCTCCCTTTCACATAGTTACCCCACATCCTGGTAAAGTTAGCTTTATATCTTACTCTCTCATCCAGTCACACCTTTATTTAATTGACCAACAGTGTTACGATGACTAACTTTGTCTAATGTAAAGCATTAGTCGGCTCTTCTTTACATTATCTCTTGAGGTCATTACGAGTATATTTATATTATGTATACAATGTTTTATATTTATTTTCAGTGGTTGGAAAAATTTTCAAGTATTTGGATCCACTCGGCTCCTATCACCGTAGATACTTTCTTCTGTCTCAGTGGCATCCTCGCAGTTTATTCTACGGTCGGGAAAATCAGTCGAGGTAATTATCATCCGGAAACAAACTTAAAATGCATTCTTAACCTTCAATAAAGTAGCCTTCAGACAATAATTATCTACATCAATAATTAGTAAGAATAATCCATAATATCGCAATAACCTTGATAATTTGGCAGAATCACATTTTTGGCATCACTAGTGTAAATGTTTCGAGTTATTAGTTGATAAGATTATCAATAACATAACATTTGATTTTGCAAACAGGATTATAAAGATTGTAACACTATATTTCCTATTAATTTTACTTTAACATCCTATTGTTATCATAATTCATCAGTTGTGAACTGAAATTGTTGCTAATAATTGTTCATTTCCCAGGTCGTTTCGTCCGCTCCGTCCATCTATTTTACATCAACCGCCTTCTCCGGATGTTCCCTATCCTCGCCACAGTGATACTTCTGCAGGCGTCTCTGTTCAACCACTTCTCCGACGGCCCCTTCTGGGTTAACGTGGCCGCACAAGCCCGCAACTGCAGGTCGTGGTGGTGGACCGCATTGTTGCATGTGCAGAACTATGTCAATCCTAATGAAATTGTAAGTGACAGTCTGAGTTTAATTTACCTCTATCTACCGCAATGCGGAAAGACAAAAAAAAATACTATAATGCTATAGTTAATCACATCGCTGATTTTGATTATTTTTTTATTTTAGTGTATCCCTCAAACGTGGTACTTGTCCGTGGATGTCCAGCTCTACTTCTTTTGCCCCATCATCTTGATCTGGCTCTTCGGCCGGAAGCAGTTTGCGTGGATAGCTCTCGTGGGCATTATGATCCTCTCACTCGTTTCGTCTTCTTTGTACAGTTTTCTGAATGATTTCTCTGCTGGCTTATTTAACCCACAGTGAGTATAAATAAATTACCATCACTTGTTTGGTACTGCACATTTCTACACAGCTTCTTGTATTCTTAAAGTAAACAATACTTGTTTTGTTTTGTCAGTTATGTATTATGGTTTATGAATTATTAATATTGAGCAATGCAAATTATAGTTTATATTTTTTCAGTCGCATGGGTGAGTTCCAGAACTACATGACTACTTACTACATCAATACTCTGTCCCGCGCGTCCCCATTCTTCGTTGGCATGATCTACGGATATTTGCTTCATATTTGCAGAGACAAACGTATAAAAATTTCATTTGTAAGTATCTAACACATCATAACGTTTCATATTATTATGTACAGAATCAAGGATTTTAAACGTTACTCCAGTAGCTCAGCGATTCATAGCTTATCTTGGACACATTTTTGTCCAGGCATCCCGGCTTTAAACTATTTTTCCATATCCATTCCTGTTTTTATATAATTTTTATGTTCTTTATTTTCAGATACCCGCATCCTTACTCTGGCTTCTTTCATTCCTGTTGATGGCATTCTGCGTGTTCTCCATGTACCCGGTGATGCAGGAGGACCATGACAATCAGGTCTTCGATAACTTCCTAAACGCGTACATGCGTGCCATCTGGGCTTGTGCGCTTGGTTGGCTCATCTTTGCCTGTGTTCATGGTTATGGAGGTACGTTTTAACATCATTGTACATTAATTATTGACACGCATCTTGATTCTTAGTTTAAAAAGTGAGAGAACGTGCAGGTCACGCCAGCGACGGATAGGAAGCCATAAGCCAAGTTTAGTGAGTTTTCTTTGTTATAAAATAATTTATTATGTTTTTTTGTGACCGTTCCAAGTATCTTCCTGTTTCATTTCTCATTTTCATTTTATCTAACAATGTATTTTGTCCGCAGGTCCAATTAATTGGTTCCTCTCTCTGTACGTCTGGAAGTTACCAGCAAGGCTCTCCTTCGCCGTCTACATGATCCACGTCTCCGTTATTTTCGTGGCCAATGGTAGCTGGGTCAGCACGCACTTCTTCACAGAAGGCAATAATGTCAGTACCTACTATTACTACTTATACTTCTTTCGCATTATCGATTGAAAACTTTATCGGTAATATTATTTCTCCGATCAAGGAAAATCTTTCTAGCAACAGAACATATCCTCCATTTGTTCTGTTGCTGGTAAATATAATATAAATATGATGACTTCAAAAAAAATAAAGAACATAAATCATATTCTTATATTTTAGCAAATGAGTGGTGTATTAAATTTGCAAATTAAATTAATGATCATATATCAGAATTAATGTATGATATACTGTCCTACTTTCCCTTCATATCAACTTGAAAACAAGCTCATTTGCTTATTGTTTGTCAACAGATCTACCGATTCTTTAGTGACATCACAATCACGTTCATCGCAGCGTTTATTCTGTGCATCGCTATCGACGCCCCTTTTTCAACGCTTCAGAAGCTTCTACTTGGTGATTATCTTTTACTGTTTTTAAAATTTTTAATACTTCATTCAAATCAGATACTTTGAACAGGTAACATGATCTCGCTAGAATTATCTATGATATAAAAATAAGTCGGGTTTTCCTTCCTGACGCTATAACTCCAGAACGCACGAACCGATTTCCACGGTTTTGCATTCGTTGGAAAGGTCTCGGGCTCCGTGAGGTTTATAGCAAAGAAAATAGGAACAACGCGTGCGAAGCCGCGGGCGCAGCTATTTATTATATTATTGATTAAAACTAACATTTATCTTTCCAGGCGGCGGAGGCAAGAGAGCACTGAAGCCATTGGGTGAATCTCAAGAAAATATTGTACACAATGAACCTGTTGTCATTAAAACTAGTTTATAGACACTTAAGATACGCATAATAGACAGATAAAAAAATAAGACTGACTAAGATAAGTAAAATAGTAATGTGTTGTCATTGTGATGTGTGTTTTGAATTGAATATTGCATTAAAATACTGTCGGTAACATAAGCACTTTGTTTTATTTATTTTCTCAAGTGAATTAAACGCTGCAGTGGACTAAATATTAGCTTTTAATATCTGTGATAAAGATAAGATAGCGCGAGACTTCTGCTTGTCAAGTTCTAAGTCTTTCAGATCGTGCATTTTTTGTGCGTTTGCTTTCGTTGGAAATTGATCTTTACTTCTGGGATAAAAGGACGATATCTGCATACATGAGAATAACTTGGAACGTATGAGGTACAGATAAAACTATTTATAGGTAATAGTTGTAAAGAAATTACGTTATTTTTACATCTCGCATTTCATTTGTGATTGAGAAGCGGAGAAACGACAGTGTCAATATGGTGGACAAGACGATCTACGAAAAGTGTTCCACTGATATTAACGAGGACGTGCCTAAAAGTAAAGTTTGTTATTATTCACCTCTTACTCATAAAACTCTGCCAACTTTAACTCCACCTTCTCTCTCAAATGGGAAATGAACAAACTTACCAAATATAAATTTAAAAAAATATGAGTGGGCTGAAACCTATAGAGCTGTAGGTAAGCGATTAAGCAGGATTTTAAAAATCATTTGGGTATCTTTTACTGGACAAAATATCTCATTCAAACTAAGGGCAACCAAGAAAACAAACATCACCGAGCTATTGCACGAAATTGAGATAGGTTTATACGTAGGAGGGTCATTGTAGAACTGGAGACAAACGGCTCTCGTCACTGTTCGTTTGTTTTACATCCTGTTCCAGGATATGGCTACGGCATCCGCCATGTGCAGATGGCTTGTATGTTTGTCTGTATGACTGCGCTGTACATAGCGAGGAGCAGCTTCGGAGTCGCGATCCTGGCCATGACAGACTCCTCGAGACGGAATGAAACTAATATTGAGGTGAGTCAACTTACTCACTATAGGCTGATGAGCTTAAATATCTTGGCGACAATATCAAGCCATCCTTCTTTGCTTGGGTAACCAGGTGTGGCTAACTGGCAGATGACCCGATGGTTGGAAGGAGTCTACTAACTATTCACAAAAAGGGATCAACAAAAGTATACGGGAACAGTGGCGCTCATTTATCATGCAAGCAAAGTAATACTGTGACGGACGGCTATCATTTAACCTATGACTTTGAGCTGGTTTTGTATTAAGGAAATGATACGAGAAATCAAAAAGTTAGCATAAGACAAATGGTTGAAAAGAGTCACGATTTTAAAGTGCCGACGCTCATTACTCTTGTGCTTTTGATTGTGTTTGATGGGACAGTCTTTGACTGCTAATGGGCGTACCCTCACATCTAATGAATGACACTGATCGCGAACCTGTTCCAGAATAGTAAATCGTGCGTAGGGGCTAATGACGTGATCTTGGGACCGTTTAAGGTGGAAGAGTACGATGGGATGCATTTGGTCGCTTTTTCTTTTCCATATACAAGGTGCGACAAGACTACTACCGAAAAAAAAAAAAAAAAAATCGGCAATGTATTTAAACACTACTACTCAACAGCTAGTGCATGTGCACTTGCTGTCCACAGCTGTAATCCGCGGTCGTTCAGCATTCCCGACACGTAACACTCAGCCCGAGCGAGATTACAAACTTATCTTTCCATAAATAATTACCTAGTACCTACGAATTAAGTCGCGGCCATGGCCTTGAAAGCATGCCCATAATTGATTAGAAACTTAACTTAAAAATTTAAAACACATTTAATTTTGTGTAAAAATAAGTACCTATTCGTACCTACAGCACAGCTAAAATCCGCGGTCATCCACTCGCCTGACACATAAAGCTGAGGGTGCTTATTATCTCCGTGCTACTGCACACGCCGAAGACTTTTCAAATCACTCACAACGGAGAGGATTTATTAATACAAACATACATACCTACAGCGTCACCCCTATTTGTTTTCGGTAGTTGACTTGACACACCCTATATTGCGAGTACAGTATGAGAAGAGCTTTGGACAACAGGGTTGGAGGAATCATGATTGGTGACAACAAAATCAGCCACCTAAGATGCCACGTTGTTCGCATCTTCACAGCACAAATTAGCTGAACTGGTCAGGAGAGTGGAGAAGGAGAGCGAACTGGTTGGGGTCTCGATAAACAAAGCAAAAAATCAATGCCATGTGTATAGATAGAGCTCGACAACACGAGTACACAGCATGATTGGCGGATCAAACCAGAAACGAATAGGTAGATAGACAAGATGTCCAAGCACAAATAGAAACACTTTTGTCTGAATAATGTAAAATATGTGTTATTTTGCATTTTTCTATATTTTGGCACAGTCTTTTACGTAAGCACTCACCCGTGACTTTGGTAATTTTGTGCTCATAGCGCTTTAGTGTTTCGAAATACTAAAGGAAATCTCAAAACAATACATCATGGAACCTACTGAGTGTCTCGATGTTAGTCTAAAAAAGCTATGAGTTTTGATGGTCAGATATATACCAATAACCCTGAATATAATTATACATACCTTAAATTTCCAGATCTTCGATTGGGACAAAAAAACCCAGGGTCTCATCCTATCATCCTTTTTCTGGGGTTACACTCTCATGCAGATCCCTGGTGGCTTGCTCGCCAAGAAGTATGGCGGGAAGCCGATACTCCTGGTAGCACTGCTCGCGAATGGATTGATCACCCTGATAATGCCCGTTATGGCGGGACTGGTACGATTCTGTTAAATTATTTTCTAGTTTAGAAAATGACTAAGCCTGGTAGGCCTTTGTAAAATGTATCCATTTCATTGACTATCTATCATTGCTGGAGACTGCATCTTTCTGCCATCCTACGCTATTGCTCATCCCATTAGACCAAGGGGCAGAAGACGAGTGAGTGCCTCTTAGTATTGCGCGCACCTTTGTGCAAAGAGTCTCATGCATTTTCGTGCGCGTGGTCAACAGTTTTGTGATAACAACAAGGTTTTTTCGACTGGCAACCGCAGAAACGCATAGAAGATCTTACATGATTCCCTCTGATCCATGTGATCTTCTATGCGTTTCAAACAAATACTCCTTCAAATCTTGTTTACCTCCCAGGGAGGCTGGCCATGCGTGTGCGCTTGTCGCATGGTTATGGGGCTAACTCAGGCTTGTTTATTCCCTGGGACTCACACGCTGCTCGGCCGGTGGCTGCCGGCCAGTGAAATGACGGCGGTATCGGGAATCGTGTATGGAGGTACATTTTTCATTATTTTATAAACCAGTCGGTGATAACTATTATTTATCCTGTAACTACCTTTCCAGGGTCGTCATGGATAATTCTGATGAATCAAATGAATAAAGTGAAGAAGTGGTTGATGATTATGTTGTTTTCAAAATGTAATAATAAAATTTATATAACTTTATATCAGGTTACCAAATTGGCACTATAATAGCAATGCCAGTGTCGGGTCTACTGGCGGGCACGGTCCTCGGCTGGAAGATGATCTTCTACTGCATCTCGGGGCTGATGTTCGCGACGGCGGGCGTGTGGGCCGCGCTGGCGGCCAGCTCGCCGGCCGAGCACCGACTCATCAGCGCTGAGGAGAGGGAGTATATCGAGGCTGCGTTCAATAGTGCTTCTGCTAACGTGAGAAATGAAGTGATATCGTTTATTTTGATTTACATAAATAGACCTACTGTGCTGAAAAGCATGGACTAATACTCAGGGAACGTTATATCAAATCTACATAATGGGATGAATCATGAGAGCTTTGACTCGCTTGAAAACTCAATAAAATGATACAAAACAATAATTGTTTGTATGTCTCGACCAAAGTGGGGAATGTGACCTGCAGATCAAAATATATTTAGAATTCGTTAAAGTGTTAATGCTGATGATATAAAATTATATTTACTTAAGATCATTTTTAGAGAAATCATTATGTATTTTGTATTTTTTTGATGATAAGTAGACTCGGTTTTTTGATCCAGGTGAGCCGCCCCATCCCTTGGAAGCACATCTTCAGGACTGTTCCGCTGTACGCTATCTTGGCCGCGCAGATAGCTTCTGTAATAGCCTTCATTTTATTTTTCGTGGACCTGCCAACTTACCTAGAACGAGCAATGGGCTTGTCATTGAAAAGCGTAAGTTTTAATTGTAAAGCTTGTGTTATAATTTATAGATATAAAAGACCACTCAATAAACTAAGATGCCTCATATTTTGTGTGTTTGGCATGCATCTTTTTTTTTCATAGTGACAATCATTATTCAGAGTGCCGTGCTTTCCGGTATGCCCTACGCCGGCATGTGGGTCGGAAGCATTCTCTCAACAAAAATTTGCCAATCAATCTTCAACAGAGGGATTTTTCCCTTGGGTGCATGCAGAAAGATTTTCAATTCTATTGGTGAGTGTTTTACGATTATATTTTGGGATATCACCGAAATACAGCAATTCATTTTATTGATAAACCAATTAACATGTAATTTTTTGATACTTAAATACGAAATATTTTTGTTATTACAAAAAAATAATGAAATCAAATAAACTATAAACACATTCATAGATACAAATACAATGAATACACCAATGCACAATAGTTAAAATGAGCCCTTCGACGTAGTAGGTACCTTTATTTAATTTTTTTCCAATCTTTCAGCTATGAATGGAGCAGCCTGTGGATTGCTAGCGCTAGCTTTCCTCGACACCGACCGGCAGTATCTGGCAGTCTGCACGATTGTTGGGACCTTTACTCTATTAGGATTTATGGCTAGTGGCTTCTCGGTGAGTATTGTGATCGCTGTTTGTACTGTAATCATAATCGTAATAAACTAAGACAACCTTTCTAAATAGAAGTAGTCGAAGGGATCGAATTCTAAAACAAATTGTGTAAAGTCCTATGAAACATAGAAATTAGAACGGAAAAAACTATTAAACCTAGCAATTTTGCCCTGCAAGCATCAATTAAAGTTTTTGCCGGCCTCCGGCGGCTTATATTCCTGACCTAGTGTAGTATTTTAACGACGGCCTTTCCGACGAATTAAAATAGGCCAGAAAGTTCGCCTAGCTAAATTGGACCAAGACATAGAAATTGACGAGATTTCCAATTTTCAGTAAAGTTTTAATTCATTTTCTACCCATAATTTTATGGCCAACCTCAAGAAATCTGCATCGAAAACTATTTATTTAGTTTTCATATCGTATTTTGACTTTTTTCTAAATTCATAAATAGCTATTGTTTTTTAAATATTTATATAAATTTTATGTGTTCTTGCGTTTATTTTTAAGTATAAAAATACTAATTGGAAATTTAATTATTTAATTAATTCTCATTCAAAAATTTAGTAAATAGCAATAGTTATTTGGTTTTTTTTCCTACCTATTCACATACCAAATTAATTTGGTGTTTGAAGTAACATAATTTTATTAATTTTCTTATTAATTAGAAGAAACCAAATGAATTTTGATTATGATATTATATTAGGTAACGGTATAATTTTCAGATTGTTTCTTTAAAAAAGCTTTATTGAGTATACAACTAACAAAATAAAATTCGACTTTACTAAGCTCTTGTTCCGTCTGCATAAAACTTATCAAACTCTGAGCAAACTGTCTGCGTCGAAACAAGACTTTAGTTATTTTGAGTGTTATCTAGTTAAGATTCTAATTATCTACGGGTGGAGGGAGCAAAATACTTGATGGAGCCTGCAAGTCGACTTTTTGCTCTGACGGTTTCAAACGTAATTCATTTGTTTAAAACTAATTTATTTGGTTCTCGTTATGTAGTGTTTATCTAAAACCTAATTTACCCATTGATAAGTAGCAAGTACAAGTGACTAGTGTAAGTGTTAAGTGATTAGTACCTAAAACCAGGGTGTAATTAGAAGTGATAAGTAAAATCAGACTGTAAACAGCCGAATTTTAGTAATCACTGATTACTTGCACTTGTCAATCTCACTTGATACAAAGTATAGCTAACCCATAGAATCACAACTGAATTATCAACCATTTCTATGGTATCATTTTAGGTCATATTGACCGTTGTGTTGTTCTTCGTATACTCTGACTCCTTATCCTTGCAGGTGAACCACTTGGACCTGTCTCCGCAGTTCGCCGGCGTGATGTGCTCCCTCACCAACTTCGTCGCCAGCATCTGCAGCATCCTCACTCCCATCGTTACCAGCTTCATCCTCAAGAATGATCCTGTGAGTGAAGCAGTATGTTGTATGTTGGCTGAGTCCTGGTGACCGTTGACTTGCCTAAGCAGACAATCAAATGAAACAATACATGTGAACGGAATATGACCTTTTTTGAAGAGACGAGACGCTATCAGTTGAGTAGAATATAGCCGCTGGTATTTTCTCGTCCTATATTGTCGTCACAGGCCTGCGATAAGATATGGGTATCTAATTCTCTGGAAATCAGTTTACTCTAAAATTTATAGAAAAAAGAAAATTATTAACTAGACATACCAATCACATAACCCACACGCAAGATAACTATTTATTTCTTTCGCCATCTTCAGAGTTTGAGAGCAACCATGATAGTAAAGGTGCCGGTTTTTTGTTTATGCAAGAACAGAAAAAAAGTTATAGATTGCTTGATCTTGTTCCAGTCGGACGTGAGCCGATGGCGGATCGTGTTTCTCCTGGTGGCGGCAATCCTGGTGTTGTGCAACATCATCTACGTGGTGTTGGGCGGCGCCGAGCGACAGCCCTGGGACAGCCCCGACTACGACGACAGGCTTAAAGTTGAACTAGGTTAAAACTTACACTACTACTAAAATATTATCAACAATTAGAGGTTTTACTTTTTTTATGTCTTCACCACACGTCAGTGGGAAGAGGCCACCAAAAAAATCACATGCAAAGCGGAGGGCAGAAGTCTTGTCGTCTAGTCTTTACATGAAATCGATCGCAACTTTGCGATTATGACTCGATCTATCAATAATGGGTTCGTGTCTCGTAGCTGTTGTATAGCGATGTCGCCCGCTTCTACGAAACGTTTTTACTCAGTCGTTAATTTATATTATAGATCCTTAAAGTAAAATTTGTAATAATAATTAGAAAATTTGTGAACTAATCTTATATATATTGTTTCAGAGGAAATAAAACAGGTGTTGATTAAAAGTCAAGAAAAAAAACAAGAAGCTAATAAATTGATATCTGAATGATTAATGATTTTCACAAGATTAGTTTGAGTTTTATTTATACATATGTTTATCAATCTCGGAGCCAATCAATGTAGGTTATAAGCACAATAGCGAAGAGTAGTTCAATGATCTACTTACACTACCATAATGATAGATTAACGATATATACTTATCTGTTAAACTAATATTATAAAATCATGTAGGTCAATTAAGGGGTATCGTTGCGATCGGTAGCTGTTTTTTGACAGTTGTAATTACGCGCGCGGCAGCATTGCATTTTTTTACGAAAATTGGACACATTCGTTACTTCTATTTACTGAAAACGTAGCATAGAAGAAATATCACAAGTGGAAGTGACAGATTAGTCTCACTCAGTCCCTTGGTGTCTTTCAACAGAATATGTATCACAGCCACTATCTAAAGAATCGCGTAGGAATCACGAAATAAACGGAAAAACTGTTGGGTCGAGATCTCAAGGTGAACCGATAAGATAAACATGGGTCTTCAAATTAAAGGTTGGTGTTTTAATTTTAATAGGCAGTTTTTTTGTTTATAATTTGTCAAGTTTTGAGATCAGCTTCGACGGGACTCGAACTCCCGTTTTCCTTTCAGTACGGGGATGTCATAGCCACATCATATCGCCGTTCTTGTGGGATATTTTTTGATTTCCATGAAATTACCCATAGTGTAAAACTATAATAACTAAAAATCTTTAGATGTTAAGCAACAGCTATTGTACATCACCTCACCTCAACAGCCTCTATTGGTTCATTGCTAGACGCAGGAGCATTATTGGCTTGTAGTGGCCATATTCCCAACGGTGGGCATGTGGGTAGGGGATCGAATTCGGTGGTAGAAATATTTTGCAGGAGGTGCTGCTGTCCGTATCCCTAAGTGGCCTCTTATGATACCCGCGGGAAGAATTGGGGTGGTGCATAATTAAAGCCGACACGACACAGAACAACACGGCTACCTTAGTACATATTTATAAGGTAATAAATGACGTTTGAAATTCTCGACTTATGAGTTATATACTTAAAGGATCTTGTTTGAGAATAAAAAATAAATAATGTTGGACAATTCACCCAGCATTATCTAGCCCCAAGCTAAGCAGAGCTTGTGTTATGGGTACTAGATAACTGATAGACATAATACAATTCACTACATAGATAGATATTTTTATTATACATAGAAAACATCCAGAACAAATATCTGCAGATCGAATCAGCATTGACCTGAGGCGGGAATCGAACCCTACGCTACCTCCTGCGTCTCAGGCGGACGTACGCCCAAAACGCCATAGAGGTCGTCATAAATAATTATATAATGATTCATTATTGTTTTAAATCTAAGGTATCTGAGTTCAGCCAAATTTTAAGATATTTTTTTTTATGCTTCCCATGACAATAATTGTTATCCGATACGTTGCAAAACACTTTTAAACAATAAGACAAAATAATTTTATAAAATAATTTTTAGTTGACAATAAGATTACAAGAAGGTGTGAGTAGAAAAACCTATGAGTAGTTGTTAAATTTTTATGGGTTAATGATAGAGTATTTCCTATGATCCCCGCACTAGGCTAGGCCTGTTTCGCGGGAGACCGACTGAACAAAGATTAAGGCCCATACACCAGCGAAAGTGGCGCCCCCAACTATTATATCTTATTATTACGTTGAACGCAGGAATTTTTAAAAATCCTACGTTCAGTTTGTGGTATCTATTATAAGCTATTTATTAATGCCTCTGTAATAGTTTCATTTTTATATTTCTGCCGTCGTCGAGGAAAGACGTGCTGTATTATAAACAATTCGCAAATAATCGATTGCAAAATCGTGACCTCGTTTTTTTACCGGTAGTGACAATAACTGTAATGTGTGCTAACTTTAAAATAAAATGAAAGATTATTGCTGACAAACAAAACAGTAGTGTAAAATTGATATACCCAGTCCATTTGGGAGTCGGAGCAGGATGACGGCGCGATCGCCGCCTCCTACCCCCACCACGCCCGGTCCTGAGCCCCCCTCTCGCCCTAATGAGCCCGCCGCCCAAGAAGCCGAGTATCATGTTGTGACCACTCCGGAAATACAAGGCTGGATGACCTCAATCAACCAGTACCTGAACGAGGTGTGCACCATCACTACCGAAGGAAGTAAGATGAACTCCGAGCAAAAACAACGAGTCAGTGCTCTCTGCCGGAAAGTGTGTAACGGCACCTCGCAGATGGCCATCCATTACCAGTCCTTAAAAACGAAATGTGTGAAGGCCCATAGTACCATAGAAATGCTGGAAAACCAACTTGCCCAATCTCACCAGCTGAAGGACCTAATAAAGACGATTGAAAAAACGTCAAAATCAGTCGGAACTTCATTTGCCGACATGGTCAAAAAAGGGACTAACAATTTTATAAAGCCCACAAATGTAAGTTCGGTGGCCATCTACCCGAACGACAAAATGAAGACCAGCGAGGACACGAAAACTCTAGTCCAAAAAATTATCTGCCCCGAGGATATGAAGTTACATGTGAGAGGGCTTCGCAAGACCAAGAACGGTGGTGTCATCATCAGCACGGACACCAAAGACGATATTGAAAAGCTGAAAAACACCGTCCAAATTACTAACTCGGGTCTTACAGTTGATGAGCCGCCTAAGCGAAGGCCGAGAGTTGTTATCATCGGGGTGCCGACTTCGATGCCGGATAAAGAAGTTTTCTCCTGCATCTACCACCAAAACCTATCCGATACTTTCAAGAACTGTGACCTGGAAAAGTTTCTGGCCTCCATACGATTAAGCCACAAGTCGGGCAGAAAGAACGCAGAGCACTGTAATTTTGTCATTGAGGTTCCAGCTATCGTACGAAAGGCACTAATTACCAAGGACCGTATATTTGTAAACTGGTCCTCGTGTCCAGTTCGAGACTTCACTCTTGTCACCCGCTGCTACAAGTGCCAACAGTATGGACACGCGGCGAAGTCATGTCGCGACGTAGCTCATACCTGCGGTCACTGTGGTGGCCAAGGACACACCGACAAAGAGTGCACAAAGAAGGCCGAGGACCCCAAATGCGCAACCTGTCTACACTACAAGAAACCGGACCAACACGCCACCGGCTCCGCCGACTGCCCGGCGAAAATAGCGGCCGAAAGGAGGTATATTAATTCTATCGACTATGGGGGCGCCTAAGAGCGCCGTTACTTAATATTTTTTCTGACTTTTCCCTTAATTTATATTTTCTTAATAATAAAAATGATAAGTAGTTTAATTCATGATTTAGATAATTTTTCTATCACATCATACTGAAATCGAATTTTCCCTCACTTTCGCTTGTTATGAATTCATCCATAACCGATCACAATGCTGCCCTAGTAACCTTAAATTGTAAAATGCCTAAACTAAACAACATTCGTACTTGTTCTAAGGTAAACTGGAATCAATTTGAAGCTGACTTAAGTAACATAGATTTTGCCCCAGTTTACGTTTCCGCTGACCCGCAGTTTGCAATGTCATTTATCATAGAAAATGTCCAACAGGCGTTAAATAAAAATACGAGTACTAGTACACAGTTATCGTGCAGATCAAACTACTACAACTACTACACAGTTATCGTGCAGATCAAAATATATAAAGAGTTCACTGAACAGCCTCTGCTGCGCGTTCGTATAGGATTATTCACAATAATAAGACACGTCACGTACATCTTGGGCACCCAAAGTGTTAATGCTGATGATAAGTTGACTTGATCTTTGTTCCAGGTGAGCCGCCCCATCCCATGGAAGCACATCTTCAGGACTGTTCCGCTGTACGCTATCTTGGCCGCGCAGATAGCTTCTATAATAGCCTTTATTTTATTTTTCGTAGACCTGCCTACTTACCTAGAGCGTGCGATGGGATTGTCATTGAAAAGCTTAAGTTAATTTTTTTTTACAAAGTTTAATTTTTTTTTAGAAATTTATCGGTTTTGTTGTACTAAATTTTATTGTTACGTCCATAAATGATCCCAAAAATCTCTATTAACTATATATGTATTAACCCAAACGTAGTACGTACTGACTGTAATACAGTTTTATAACTAGCACGGAAGGAACGAGACAGGCAACACATAAAAGACTCAAAGTTGGTACCAAGTTTTTTTACGTATATATTGTTATAACTTTCGAGTATATGATGTGTTCCACTAAGTTAATAAAGAAATAAATAAATAAACTTATCTACCTTGTTGATTAAGTAAATTAATATTCTATTTCTTTTTAATCTTATTCTTGAATGTTGTAATTTTTGGGTTCATCCATTTAAAGGCATGGAATAAGATGCTTTGTATTTTGTGTTTCATTCTGCGTACTGCATCTGTTAAATTTTATGATTTTCTAATAACAGTAACTATTTTCAGAGTGCCGTCCTTTCCGGAATGCCCTACGCTGGCATGTGGGTCGGTAGCATTCTCTCAACAAAAATTTGCCAATTGATCTACAACAAAGGGATTTTGTCCTTGGGTGCATGCAGAAAGATTTTCAACTCCATTGGTGTGTTTCTTATACCTCTATTTAAAGATAATACAAAAATACATTTTATTGATAAACGAATTAACATAAAATTTTTAATAATGGCAGTTAATTACGAAATCATATTGGTATATAAAATATATTTGTTTCAATACAATCAAATAAAAAAAAAAACATAAATGGAAATACAATGAATACACCAAAGTACAATGGTGAAACTGAGCCCATTGACGTACCATTCGCAGTTATTATCAATACTGTATTTATTTATTCAGCGATGAATGGAGCAGCCTGTGGATTGCTCGCGCTGGCGTTCCTCGACACCGACCGGCAGTATCTGGCAGTCTGCACGATTGTTGGAATCTTTACTCTATTAGGATTTATTGCTAGTGGCTTTACGGTGAGTATTAAGTTCGTTGTTTGTACTGAAATCATCACCATAGTAAACTAAGACAACCTTTCAGAACAGATGCCAAAGGGATCGAACTCAAAAAGAAGTTGCGTAAAATGTATGAAACTTGTAATAAGAAAAAGTATGTTACCTCGCACTTTTGCGAGGCACTTATCATTAACATAACCAAATATGACTATTGAATCAGCTACAATTTGCTTTGGCAACATTTTTGATATGGTCATATTGGCCGTTTTGTGTTGTTCTTCGTATACTCTGACTCCGCATCCTTGCAGGTGAACCACTTGGACCTGTCTCCGCAGTTTGCTGGCGTGATGTGCTCCCTCACCAACTTCGTGGCCAGCATCTTCAGCATCCTCACTCCCATTCTTACCAGCTTCATCCTCAAGAATGATCCTGTGAGTGAAGTAGTATGTTGTATGTTGGCTGAGTCGTGGTGACCGTTGATTTGTTTTGCAGACAATCAAATAAAACAATACATTTTGACGGAAGATGACCTTTTTTCATACGAAGAAGAGACGAGCCGCTATCAGTTGAGTGGAATAGAGCCACTGGTCTTTCTCGCCTTATAGTGTCGTCACAGGCCTGCGATAATATAAAGGAACTTAACTCTGAAAAACTCAGTTCACTCTTCTTTGTGTCGAATAAGAAGAAAATTATTAACTAGTCATATCACATAACCGTGTGGGTTATGTGATTGGATTTTTCAGAGTTTGAGACCAACCATGCTTGCATAGGTACCGGTTTTTCTTTTGGCTAGAATAGAGAAAATGTTATAGATTGCGTGCACTTGTTCCAGTCGGACGTGAGCCGATGGCGGATCGTGTTTCTCCTGGTGGCGGCAATCCTGGTGTTGTGCAACATCATCTACGTGGTGTTGGGCGGCGCCGAGCGACAGCCCTGGGACAGCCCCGACTACGACGACAGGCTTAAAGTTGAACTAGGTTAAAACTTACACTTCTACTAAAATATTATCAACAATCAGAGGTTTTACTTTTTAATGTTTTAACAGTGGGAAGAGGTTACCTGAAAAATTGCATGCGAAGCGAAGGGCAGAAGTCTAATCGTCTAGTCTAAAGACACATGTTAAAACATGAAACCGATCGCGACTTTGCGATTATGACTCGATCTATCAAAAATGGGCTCGTGTCATGTAGATGTTGTATAGCGATGTCGCCAGCTACTATGAAATGTTTTTACCCAAAGTCATTAATATAAAGATCCTAAAAATTCATTAAGTAATATTAATCAGATAATTTGTAAACTTATATTGAATTTATTGTTTCAGAGGAAGTGCAACCAGTGTTGAGCAAAAATCAAGAAAAAGAACAAGAAGCTAATAATTTAATATCTGGAAATAAATGATTTCACAAGATTAGAGTTATATATTTATGAGTTTCGAAACCAATCAATGTAGGTAATGAGCGCAATAACGAAGATTAGTTCAATGATCTACTTACACTACCATAATGATATATCAACGATAAATACTTATCTGTAAAACTAGTATTAGAAAATCATGTAGGTCAAGTTAGGGGTATAGTTGCGATAGGTAGCTGCTTTTTAACAGTTGTAATTACGCGCGCGGCAGCATTCCATTTTTATAAAGAAAATTGGACATAATTCACTACCTCTATCCACTGAAAACGTAGCTGAAATATCTGAAGGGGAAGTAACAGATAGTCTCCCTTGGTGTCCTTCAGCAGAATATGAATGTATCACAGCCACTATCGGGAGCATCTCATTGGAATAAAGAAATAAACGGAAGAACTGTGGGGTCGAGATCTCAAGGTAAACCGAAAATATAATAATGGGTCTTCAAATTAAAGGTTGGTTCTTATGTTTTTGATTATTAATAGCAGATTTATTGGTTTTATAGTTTGTAAAGTTTTGAGATCGGTTTCGAAACGGTTTGTTTTGCTTTTTAATATCATAGCATTTACCGCAGCTATTGAAATTAATTATATGTACATATCGTGCGCTTGTAGGTGCAAATAATTTTCTCAAAGAATCTCTCTCTTTTTAAAGAAATTTCTAATTGTGATGTAGACATTTGAGGAATAAGAGACCTACGAATTTAATGAAATGTATTAGTTTTTACAGATCAAACCATTTATAAAAGTATTTTTTTAAGGATAAAAATATTTTAGTTATTATAGTTTTAGAATACCTATTGGTAATTTCTAGAAAATAATATCTCAAAAACTTTCGGCTTCGACGGGACGTGTGCTGCCAGTACGGGGATGTCATAGCCTCTAGGTCACGAAGATGGATACCGTTGGAGTTTCAAAATTTCTGGGACTTCGTACGGCTTATGCGCCGTTAAATACAAGACAAATACAAATTGTTTATTTCTGCCACAATTAAATGTATAACAATATAATATTGAGTCCGCAGGATCCCAAACTAGTCTAAGCTGTATTACAGCACAAAAGGCATCTCTTATTAACTAACAAGTTTGTGTCTATAATAGACTATGTACCTACATAGAAGAACTGTCCAAAAAAGAATGATGGAAAAAAATAAAAGGAATGAATAGTATTTAAATGTACTAAACCAAACAAGATAAAACTTAACGACATGGATAAAAATGATGCATTAAAAATAAAGTACTTAGTAAGTTGTAAGAAACCGAGAACCAAATTAAATCTTACCTCAGAAACTTCTAATAGAATACATAGACAGAAGACAAAAGTAAATATGTATGTAAATTTAATAATTTATAATATAGTGAAGTGTTCCAATAATAAATATTTTGAGGTAGAGATAGGTAATACATACGCGGAATTTTTAAGCCTTATGGCCTATAGTAATATTTTTTATATTTATCAAAAAGTTTTCAGGGATCTTATTTTATGCTCATTATTCTGTTTGTTGTTGTTGACTTGGGGCACAATGAAGTTTTTTTTATAGTCATAACAGGTTTTATTTTAACCCTAAGGCTATGGTTAAGTTAAATTGCTTATTGGAAAAACGGGACTTAACGCTAGGAACAGGATATCGATAAATTCCTTTTTTTTAAATCAGGTAAATAGGTTATAACTTTTTTATGATACCGGTTAGGGCTTTCAAAAATAAATAATTTTCTTATACTTAGGACATCAGCTATGTTGTAGAGTTCTGAAGTAGGTTGTCTGTATGTTAGATACTGAAGAACTTTAAGAACAGAACGGATACCTTAGCTCCCATACAAACGTACTTCCCGCTTCATTTGGAAACTACGTTTCTGATCGTATTGAAATTTTGCATACATAATCGGATGACAAATAGCTATGTTTGTAGCGTTTTCGTTTTTTAAAAAACATTATGATATTTGAATGAGAGTGAAACTAATTTGCCATATTTTGACCACCAAATCGAGTCATTTTCAAGCCATTTTTTATGCATGTTAGACACCTTTATTCGAAAATCTGTCACACTGCAAACATCCTAAATATAGTCACCATTAGAAATAAACAAAAATATTTCTGAAATCAGTCGATTATTCAAAATTAATCGCAAAGTACGAAAAAATATAAAAAATTGAGAAATTCCTTCAAATTTCTGCAACCGCTCGCTCAAACGCGGGGTGCAATGCGACACAGGGAGCACAATTCCAAAATAAGGCGAATGCCGCGGAATGGCCAACACGATGCGATTCTACGTGAAACAACAACAAAACTCGGGCCGGCCGCTGAGATTTGGGAGGGGTTCGTAGCCTTCTTAAGGCCTTTATAGGTTATTTCACTAAAACACATGTATTTGGTTTTGTGTGTAAGCAAACTTCTATCTAGCCAATGAGTAACAATCCGTAATCCGAAGTCACCTACGCTACCCGCGGGAAGAGTTGCGGAGCAGCGGTGGTGCAAATTCAGAGCCGACACGACACAGAAGGCACGGGTACCTTTAGCTCATATTTCTATAATAGTACATAAATGACGTTCGAAACCCTCGACGTACGAGCTATACTCGCATTTGATCTTGTTTGAAAATAATAAATAAATACGGTATAAATAAAAATGTCGGACAATTTGCACAGCATTATCTCATCATCGTCATCATCATCAGCCTATATTAGTCCACTGATAGACATAGGCCTCCCCTAATGAGTGCCATAGCGCCCTGTCTTCAGCTTGACGCATCCAGCATCTGCCTGCAGTCTTTCGCAGATCGTTATCCCACCTGGCCGGAGGGCGCTCTATACTACGTTTGCCGAGTCGCGGTCTCCACTCAAGAACTCGTTTACCCCATCGATTGTCGGTTCTTCGGGAGATATGGCCGGCCCACTGCCACTTCAGCTTGCTAATTCTTTGAGCTATGTCGATAACTTTGGTTCTCTGTCGAATGTATACGTTACGGATCCTATCCTTCAGAGAAACTCCGAGCATCGCTTGGCATAAGGCCTTCCATAGCTCGCTGAGCGACTTTGAGCTGGTGGGCCAACCCAATCGTGAGTGTCCACGTCTCAGCTCTGGAGGTCATGACGGGTAGGACGCACTGATTTAAAACTTTCGTTTTTAAGCATTGCGGTATGGATGACGAGAAGACTCGACGTAGTTTCCAAACGTTGCCCAGCCTACAGCATTATCTAGCCCCAAGCTAAGCAGAGCTTGTGTTCTGGGTACCTACTAGATAACATATATACATAATACAATTCACTACTTAGATAGATATTTTATAATACGTAGAAAACATCCAGAACACGCTGAACAAATATCTGCATTTGTTTCGAGGCGGGAATCGAACCAGCAACCTCCTGCGTCACAAGCGGATCTTCGCCTACTAAAGCGGTAGAGGTCGTCAAAAAAGATTGGATAATGATTCATGTTGTTTTAAATCTTAAGTATCTGAGTTCAGCCGTTCGAATTATAAAAAAACATTCATTTTTGTTCCCGAATTTCTATATTTTTTTTTTATGCTGGTGACAACATCGTCATTTTACTATAATCAGAAAGAAATCAAAGCTACTGTTTGTATAGTTTTACGCACAAAATCAGTGAGCAAATATTAGGTGATAATACATTGCTTGCAAATTGATAAAACTAAATGCGCCAGGCGACATTCAACTCTATGAACTCAGGTTTTTATTCAAGACAAATCACATCGCAAAGTCTCAATTAACTTCATTCAGTATCAAACAAGTGATGAAGACAAGTGAATCAGGATGTCGGAGACAAAAACATACGAAAAATGTTCCACAAAATATCCCGAAGAGGAGACACTTAAAACTATAAGTAATGTATACATACCTATTTAGTATCATAGCAATTTGTATTTGTTTATTCGGTTCTAGTTCCTGCATTCTATCGTTGTATTATAACAGGAGCACAATTTTTCAATAGAGGATACACTTTTTAGCGTACTAAAGTAAAAAAGAAATCACTCGCACTCAAAAAAACCTACTAACATTTTCATGACCCAGACGCAAACGTGCTTCCCTATGCCTTCAAGCCACCGCTACTGGTACTAATGTGTTATTTATGATTGTGGTATGTGATTTGGTTGAGAATTGAATATTGTTTTAAAATATTGCTGGTAACATTAATGAACGATTTGTTTGGTTTATTTTCTCAAGTGAATTGAATTAAACTTTTCAATCGACTTGATATAAGCTATTAACATCGTGTAATACAGATAAGATAGCGTGAGACTTCCTGTTAAGTTCTAAACTCTCGGCAAAGTGCAAAGCATTTAAAATTTATTTTTAATTCTGGGATAAAATAACGATATTTGTTATTATGAATGTAAGCGGGTTAACTACGAACCTTGTTTCTGTTGGAAGAACATTCGCCCTGAAGATGTCCCTCGTTAAGGGATGAAACGTTGGTGTTCTTCCAACACAAACAAGGTTCTTAGTTTACATTCATAATGAATTCGTCAAACTACGAGAGTTTCCATAGTAAGATATTTGTTATGTACAGGTAGGTCTACTTTAATGCCAGGCTTTTTTCCTCGCCGAAGAAAAAAAAAAAAAAAAAAAAAAAAAAGGCCACCTCTAACAGCACTCCCACGTGGACAAAATCCGCCTCTCAGTGTTTAACGAGGACGTGCCTTAATGTAAAGTTTGTTATCATTCTCCTCTTAGTCTTTACTTATATAATTCTATCAACTTTAACTCCAACTTCATTCACAAATGGAAAATGAACGAACTGACCTCAAATAAAAATATGGGTATGGTAGCTTTAAGCGATGAAGCAGGATCTTCGGGTCAGTATCTTTTGGTCGAAAAATATATCATTCAAACTAAGGCGACCAAGAAAACAAACAACATTTAGCTATAACATGAAGTTGAGAGAGGTTAATAAGTAAGAAGGTCATTGTAGAACTTGAGACAAACATTTCCCGTCACTTCCTTTGTTTTACGTCTTGTTCCAGGTTATGGCTACGGCATCCGCCACGTGCAGATGGCTTGTATGTTTGTCTGTATGACTGCGCTGTTCATAGCGAGAGGCAGCTTTGGAGTCGCGATCCTAGCCATGACAGACTCCTCGAGACGGAATGATACTAATATTGAGGTGGGTATATTTTACTTCTAATCAGCCGGACGGCGGCGTAGGGCTAGGTCTACGTTCCCCAGGGATCCCTCTTGACTTGTGAAACCAGGTGTTGCTAGCCGGCTGACGACCCGATGACTAGAAGTCGTCTCTACGATTACCTATTTATAAGAAGGGATGCGAGAACTATCGAACAGTGGCGCCCATTTCTAATGCAATCAAGATGATGCTTTACATAAACATCGGATAGTTATTTTATTATCTTACCTACAAAAGCAAGTACCCAACGATCAAGCTGGTTTTGTGCGAGTTCAGTGTATTTTATTGACTACTCGAAAGCCTTTGATGGTGTTCGGTGGGACTGTCTGTGGTACATACTCCAGGAAACGGGAGTACCCTCTCATCTAACATCACTGAATGCGAACCTGTACCTTTAGAAGGGCTGAAGAAATCACGATTAGTGGCAACAAAATAGGCAACCTAAGATCCTTATCTTAGGTTGCCTTATGGCTACTAATCGTGATTTCTTAATTTCAACGTGTTCTGCGTCTCCATAGACGCAGAACACGTTGTTCGCATCGTCAGAGCGCGAATGAGCTAAATTGATTATAAGAGTAGAGAGGAAAAGTGAACTGGTTGTGCTTTTGATAAACAAAGCAAGTAAAATTTTCGTAAAATGTTTAATCTCATCATCACATAATAACATTGTGAGAAAAGCGATGCAGATCACATGGGTTGTGTAAAATTCGTGGCAAAACACAACATTAACAATGCACAGAACAGCTTGATTGGCGATCACAAATACGAACACTTCTAAAGCTGGGTTCCCACGGTGCGTTATTCTGCAGATCATCACGGACAGCCGACGACTACGGACGGAAACTTACAGATACAAGGCTCTTTCAACGGTGCGAGTCAGTGTGTGTAGATCTTTTGATAGCTTCATTTCAAAATGCCAATTAAAAGAGAGCATAATTGTCGTCGCAGCTGCGGCTGTGTATTCATTAACAATTATCAACATATGCGATCTAGTAAAAGTTTAAAAATGCCACGACGCTGGTGGATATCAGCATAGAACAAAAGTCTTTAAAAGTTAGGTTACCTAAATATTTTATTTTATTTTCTGTTTTGACCATGTTAGAAAATTAACGAATGACATAAAATATTCCCTGTCTATTTCCTGTAATCTTCCTGGTAGGATCAAATATTTTATCACGCTGTCAAAGTCACGCGCCGTGGGAATCCAGCTTAATCTGTTATTAAGCTGGGTTCCCACGGCGCGCGACTTTGACTGCGACTGTTTATTGTAGTTTTGCATTTTTCCACAAATCGACTGTCTAAACTAGCCCGTGACCTCGGATACATCGAGCTGATAGTGCATGCTGCTGTGCCGAAAAAGTATTGAACAGCTTAAAACAACATAAATCATGGAACCTACTGAATGTCTCGATGTTAGTGTTGAGCGTTGAACCATACAAGAGTTTTGAGGTCAGATACTAACTCAGAAAATAATGATAACTTGAATTTTCAGATATTCGATTGGGACAAGAAGACCCAGGGCCTCATCCTATCATCCTTCTTCTGGGGTTACGCTCTCATGCAGATCCCTGGTGGCTTGCTCGCCAAGAAGTATGGCGGGAAGCCGATACTTTTGGTAGCGCTGCTCGCGAATGGAGTTATCTCCCTGATACTGCCGTTTATGGCTGGACTGGTACGGTTTCGTCAATTTAAGTAATAGTCAAGTAAATGACTAAGTCTGGAAGTTTTCTTCAGTTAATTGGATCTGTGCTACAAGAATAGAACAATTTCATAATTATGTTCATTCAGAGTCGGTTCACGCTGCATTTTTGTGCAATTGGTTGAAAGGTTGAAGGCAGTTGAAAGCTTTCAGTCTGATAAAAACATTAATTTTTTGACTGGCAGCCAGAAACGCATCGCTTCGTGCACATAAATGTTCGCGTGACTCAAGTAATCAGAGTCAGACTCAAAGTCAAATCGTTTATTTTTTTAGTCTTACAAAATAAGCACTTAAACAATTTATTTGTTTACTATATAAACAGCTTGAAAAATAGTAATTACTATCAAACAAGAAATAAGGCGCAATGCAATTGACTCTAACTCTCATTATTTTTTTGTCCACTAGTGTGATAGTTAAGAAGTGAAAAAGAAACCACTAGCAAGTTTATCGCTTATCAACTAATACTATCTTTGCATATCAAAGTATAAATATAATGCGACTTAAGAGTAGATAGTTGTCATATTTTTAAATACAAGTAAATAACAAATAATTTATGTTCTTACATATTATTGTCGGTACGGAATTGGGCGACATCCGGCCAAGCATTAACATCATTAATGTCTTTGGAGTAATAGGCTTTCTTGATATGATTTCTTTTTATGTACAGTTTAAATTTACGAATAGGGAGCAGCGAATAGCGAGCTCATTTGCTTCAGATCTTACGCAATTGCCCACAAATGATTTCCCTACCTTTCGTTATTTATATGATGGGATGTGTAATTTGTTCTTGTTTCTTGTATTTTTATTGTGAACATCACACCCTTTCAAAAAGTTATCTCTACTTTTATTTGTATACATTAAATTTTCATAGATGTATCTTCGTAATCTTATAGGCGGTTTAAATATACCTTCACTACAAATAACAAGGGCTCTTGCTATGTTCCCAGGGAGGCTGGCCCTGCGTGTGCGCGTGTCGCATGGTGATGGGGCTGACTCAGGCTTGTCTGTTCCCCGGGAGCCACACGCTGCTCGGCCAGTGGCTGCCGGCCAGCGAAATGACCGCACTATCGGGAATCGTATATGGAGGTAAATTGTTCTTTGTTTCATAAACGTATCGGTAGTCAAATTATTGTGTGTTTTTTGGAATGTCAATTCTAATGGGACGATAATGGCAACAGGTAAAGTTAAAACTTCGGAGTTGATAGTTACACTAGCCTCGGTCCACTTTTTTTTTTACTTTAATTATACCTTCACTTAACCGCAATCTCACCTCTCAAGCAAAGATGCGGCCGACGATGTATTACGAAGTTCTAGAAGATACCTATTCACCCTTGACTTGAAGAGACCCATGTTGTAATTGGCCGAAAAAACCTTAAATAAATAAAATTACATGTCTGGTCGTCGCTCCTTTGCAGGTCGTTAAGGATGATTCTGATAAAGCATTTTTTTTATTTTAATTAAGTTTTGGCCTACAACCAATTTATGATATTTAAATTCAAACTGACAAACACAATGCATGCTATGTATTCTAGCGACATTGCTCCATAGAACAATATTGCTATAATACATTGATTGATTGGGATGGAGGTAACCACAAAAGTACACCAGTATAGTACATTCAATTGATATTTTGACTAGAAAAGTCCAGGGAAAGATCCGTAGGGAGGGAGGAGACAAAAGAGGTTTGAGTTGTGATAATAATTGGGTTGTAGGCATGACTTGATGATGATGTTGCAATCGAAATGTAATAATGAAATTAATACAACCTTAAATCAGGTTACCAAATTGGGACGATAATATCAATGCCAGTGTCAGGCTTACTGGCAGGCACGGTCCTCGGCTGGAAGATGATCTTCTACTGTATCTCGGGGCTGATGTTCGCGACGGCGGGCGTGTGGGCCGCGCTGGCGGCCAGCTCGCCGGCCGAGCACCGACTCATCAGCGCTGAGGAGAGGGAGTATATCGAAGCTGCGCTCAATAGTACTTCTGCTAATGTGAGAAATAAAGTAATATCACTTATTTTAAACTATACGTAAACCTACTGTGCCGAAAAGGGCATGACATATCGAATAAACATTTTGGACGAGTCATGGGAGCCTTGACTCGTTTTTAATGGTAACAAAACAAAATTTGTTTATTATGACTCGGCCAAGGAGGGAGATATTTAAAAAAAAATGAAAAAAAAAAAACAATTTAAATATCATCGTGCAGATCAAAAATTATATTTAGAATTCACTGAACAGCCTCTGCTGTGCGTTTGCATAGGATTATTCACAATAAAGAACACGTCACGTACGTCTTGGGCTCTTCATGCTGAAGAGAAATTGACTCGAGCTTTTGATCCAGGTGAACCGGCCCATCCCTTGGAAGCACATCTTCAGGACTGTTCCGCTGTACGCGATATTGGCCGCGAAGATGGCTTCTGTTATAGCCTTCATTTTATTTCTCGTGGACCTGCCAACTTACCTAGAACGAGCGATGGGCTTGTCATTAAAAAGGGTAATCACACTAATATTATAAATGCGAAAGTTTGTATGGATGTATGGATGGATGGATGTTTGTTACCTCTTTACGCCAAAACTAGTAAACCGATCTGGCTGAAATGCATAATGGTAATTCTTATCCTGGAATCAAATTGATATATGAATAAAAACATTTTTGGTAAACCTAAATAAAATTTATCAGTGATATTTAAATCTATATGTTAATTTATGTAAATATATATGTTAATTTTAGGTATTTATTTACTAAAATAAATACCTAAAATTAACTTTAAGGCTACCTTGTTGATTTAGAAAATTTAAATTCTTATTCTTCTTAATTTTTTTCTTGAATGTTATAATTTTTGTGTTCATCCTTTTAAAGACCACTGCATGAAACAAGATGCTTTATATATTGTGTTTCATTCTGCGTACTCCATTTGTTAAATTTTATGATTTTCTAATGACAATAACTATTTTCAGAGTGCCGTGCTTTCTGGATTGCCCTGCGCCGGCATGTGGGTCGGAAGCATTCTCTCAACTAAAATATGCCAATTGATCTTCAACAGAGGGATTTTGTCCTTGGGTGCATGCAGAAAGATTTTCAACTCAATTGGTGAGCGTTTTACGATTCTATCATAATAGTTCATAGTACTATATTAAAAACATGTAACAGGTCATTTTTAATGAGTTTTGTATAAACATAAAATTAAACAATGAAAATAAATATACATAAATTTAAATACCATAATTATTACAAAAATCATCATCACGCAGGAGGTTGCGGGTTCGATTCCCGCCTCGGGACAAATATTTGTACGATCTGCAGATATTTGTTCAGGGCGTTCTGAATGTTTTCTTTGTATAATAAAAAATATCTATCTATGTAGTGTATTGTATAATGTATATCAGTTATCTAGTACCTGTAACACAAGCTCTGCTTAGCTTGGGGCTAGATAATGCTGTGTGAATTGTCCAGCATTATTTATTATTATTATTTATCACACACATTTAAAATTATAAAACCTTTCACATGATAGATCGTTTGCGTTATTAGCCATGTTTTCAAGTTAAAGACTGAGTGGATTGTACGCTGGTGATAGAAGTTGGAATGCGGTTGTAAACAGCCGTCCCCATTACGTGTTAATACTTGGACGTTTTCGCTAGCCGTCGTGGAAAAGCTCTTAGTCAGTGCGCGTGCCTCGTGTTATATCTGTGAACGTCCCCGTACCTTGCAAATTTATCCAAGTTGTTACGCACAAATAGCGTGGTCTGGTGTAAGACTCATCATGTGGTATTCTCATTATCGCCCTGATCGCTCGCTTTTGGAGTCTGAAGGCGCACCCCTAATCAGATGCACTAACCCAAAATTCCACACCATAGAGAAGGAGTTTTTATTGTTTGGAAACGTTTAAGTACATGTTACTTCATTAATCAATTAGATAACAAACTTATACATAATGTGCCTACAATTCGTGACACTTATTAAACTGTAATCCCGGAGGTGGGCGTTGCGATCGGCGACACACTATACTTATACTTCTGCAGGTCGCATCGCTGCCTATTTCTGTTATTAACCTCAATTATATTCCTAAATAAAGACTTTTAAGTTATGTTAACTTTTCAGCGATGAATGGAGCAGCCTGTGGATTGCTCGCGCTGGCGTTCCTCGACACCGACCGGCAGTATCTGGCAGTCTGCACGATGGTTGGAACCTTTTTCCTTTTAGGATTTATGGCTAGTGGCTTTATGGTGAGTATTGTGCATCATTTGCACTGAAATCTTAAACCGAAGTAGCTGAAGGATTTGAAAACAAGTAGAAAAATCGTATGAAACATAATGATGTAGAATTAGAATGGAAAAAAATGTGAAACGTGACGAGCGTCAAGTCGACTTGCAGGGCAAATCGACTTGACGCTTTGAAGGTTCTAATCGTAAAAGCTGATTAATTAAGTTGTTGCTGCGTTGTGTTCATTAGCAACATAACCTCGTAATATCGCTACTGAATTAACTACACTTTCATATTGTCATATTGGCCGTTGTGTGTAGTTATTAATTTCCTCTGACTCCGCTTTCTTACAGGTGAACCACTTGGACCTGTCTCCGCAGTTCGCCGGCGTGATGTGCTCCCTCACCAACTTCATCGCCGGCTTCTGCAGCATCCTCACTCCCATCGTTACCAGCTTTATCCTCAAGAATGATCCTGTGAGTGAAGTTGTATGTTGTCTGTTGGCCAAGTTGACTGGGGGGCGACCGTTGACTTGCTTTTGCAGATAATCAAATAAAACAATACACGTGAACAGAACATGACACTTTTGTGATACGAAGAAGAGACAAGACGCTATATGTTGAGTGGAATAGAGCCGCGCTGGTCTGTTCTCGTCTGATAGTGTCGTCACAGGCCTGCGATAAGATATGGGTACCTAACTCTGCGGAACTTAATTTACTTCTTTGTGTCGAATAAAAAGAAAATTAGTAACTAGACTTACTTTCAAGATAACTTAGGAAACAAGTGTTTTTTTAGAATTTGAAAACCAACCATGTCTACAAAGGTACCGGTTTTTTGTTTAGGCCAGAATAGAGAAAATGTTATATAATGCGTGGACTTGTTCCAGTCGGACGTGAGCCGATGGCGGATCGTGTTTCTCCTGGTGGCGGCAATCCTGGTGTTGTGCAACATCATCTACGTGGTGTTGGGCGGCGCCGAGCGACAGCCCTGGGACAGCCCCGACTACGACGACAGGCTTAAAGTTGAACTAGGTTAAAACTTGCACTAAGTACTTCTAAAAATGTATCAACAATCAAAAGATTTACTTTTTCAAATTTGTATCACACATCAGTGGGGAGAGGCTAACAGAAAAATTGCATGCAAGGTTTAGAGCAGAAGTTTAGTCCTTATTATGAAATGACCTTAATCCTCCTCGTCATAGCTATCGAAGAAATCAGCTATGACACGATGCTGATGATGACACGAGCCCACTACTGATCGGCCGATCAATAATGGGCTCGTGTCTTGTATCTGTTTTATAGCGATGTCGCCTGCTACATAGTTTATAGTTCATAGTTCATTTATTAATAACAATTATGTTACATGTCACACACAAAAATACAAATTACATAATGTAAAGTTCAATCCTCAATGGACAATATTCAAAATACGTGAATACAATGATAAATTGATAACATAAAATAAATTAATTAAATACATTTTACAGTCATAAATTCATTAATATCATATATACAGGGTGTTTGGTGGAACGATGTAGGGATTGAAGGAGCCGATCAAGGGTACCCATGTGATCATTTTAAACCACATATGCTTTAATGAAAAGTGTCATGGTTTTTATGAACCAATGTAGTTTTTAAAGTTATCTGAGCGGCATTAGCAGCCCTAGCTTTTTTAATGACAGGTAGAGTTTACATCACTTCATGAGAAATATTTTTTTTTCAAGTTTAAGTCATTTTTTCTTTAAAATTTCCTGCGCAATGATTGGTTTAGCTTATTTTGATGAAAGACTGTATTGTTGTGATTAATTAGAAGCCATAACAAAAGTGATTAGTGCACTATTTGGTATTTTACTATCCTTTAAACGAAAAAAATCCCTACCGAAACTTTTGATAGTAACTTAAAAACCATGAGACTTTTCATAATAGCATATGTGGTTTAAAATGATCATATGGGATCCCTTGATCGGCTCCTTCAATCCCTACATCGCTCCACCAAACACCCTGTATAGATTGAACGATCAGCCACTTTTTTAATCTATAATTAATCTATACTTGAAGGATGTTATGGACTGTGCGTTGGTGATAGGAGTCGGAATACGGTTGTAGACAGCTGTTCCCATTACGTGTAGCGACTTCGACGTGTTCGCTAGTCGTCGTGGAAGTGCTACTACGAAATGCTTATCGTTTAAACCATTAATTTCTTAATATATTATAATCTTATCAATTAATTAAGAAAAAGGATCTAAAACTAAAACGGGCAATATGTAAATTTCGAAGAAATCAATTAAATATGCCAAAAATTTTCGGCTTCGACGATTTTATTGAAATTACCCATAAACTTTAAAATATGTATGTAAATATAATATATAAGAGAATTTGTAAACTAATGTAATTTTTTTTGTTACAGCGGAAGTACAACAGGTGTTGAGCAAAAATGAAATAATAGAACAAGAAGCTAACAATTTAATATCTAGAAATCAATGATTTTCTCAAAATTGGAGTTTTATAAAAATGTTTATAAATTTTGAAACCAATGGCCGTTTTTCCATTACGCGGCATCGGCGGCGACGGCGCCAACGCCGGGCCGGTGCCGTCGAACCATAAATGTATGTGTACTAGTATTGTATATGAATTGTACACGTGTGCAGTGTGTCGCCGAGCCGTCATCGCCGTGTCTGTGAATGGAAAAACGGTCATTCAATGTAGGTAATGAGCACAATAACGAAGAGTAGTTCAATGATCTACTTACACTGCCATATTCATAGATTAACGATAAATACTTATCTGTAAAACTAATATTATAAAATCATGTAGGTCAAGTTAGGGGTATAGTTGCGATAGGTAGCTGCTTTTTAACAGTTGTGATTACGCGCGCGGGGGCATTTCATTTTCACTGAAGAAAATTGGCAAGGATTCGCTACCTCTATCGACTAAAAACGTAGCTGAAATAACAGAAAAAACAGAAAGAAGTGTAATAGGTGGTCTCACTCCGAACCTTGGTGTCTTTCAGTAGAATATGTACCACAGTCGCTATCGAGACCATCACGTAGGAATCAAGAAATAAACGGAAGAACTGTGGGGCCGAGATCCCAAGGTGAACCGAAAAGATAATATGGGTTATCTTCAATTAAAAGGTGGGTGATTTATGTGTTTTAATTTTCATTAGAATATATTTTAATTATTAGGTATATTTTATTATATTTTTTGTTAATAAAGTTTATACCTGTCATCAACTTGTTTCATATAATTAATAGATTTATCGCCACGAAATATATTTTTAAGCTATTGCATAGCTTCTATCGCGGGCCTTGGCCTCCTCACCTCTAGATGGCATTGCAATAGCTTTACCGCGGCAGTCCCCGAGTGCCACACGTCTTTTTTTTATTCTCAGATATACTATAAAAGTAATTGTATAAAAGTGTCACCCAGGTATGAATTATCTACCAAATAAAAGTCATATTGTATCTAAAATAACAGATGAGATATCATCAATTAAATCGTAGTTTATTGAATAATATTATAGTTGATTAACTATTATTCAATAAACTAACGGGTAAATAATGATTATTATTTAGGGTATAAACTTCTTATTTTAAAAACGAAACTATTAGTCATCAATAAACTACGATTTAATTGATGATATCTCATCTGTTATTTTCAAACAGTCAATCTGGAGACATTAATAGATTTATTAACGTCTCCAGATTGACTGTACCACGTCACCAGTAAAGGTTAGACATTTTATTTTGTTCATCACTTATGATTAAAAAAACTTCTCTTTAACAATCTAAAAGATCAGTTGATAAATTTAATGAAAAAATGTTCAGAGCCAAATTTTCTCGCGAGAAAATTGAAACATCCGGCCTCGACGATGATGGGTTATGGAATTATGAATCAAAAAATACGGGTAATTTTTTAGACGTTTAACTAACTTTTGTTTGCAGCTGAGCTACCTATAGATTGTTTACAATAGTCTGCAGTTAGCTCAATTGTTTCAATAGAAAATACTAGTTTGAATTTATTTCTAATATTTACTGTTACTGAAACAAATTTTATTAATTAAACTTTATATTTAAATACAGCTACTCAATAACACGATGTCAAATTGAAATAACCTAACGTTAAGTATTACTTTTTTTTGTTTTTAATTAAAATGTTATAATTCTTTATTGCTTAGCTATTTATTACTTATTTATTTTACCTTCGGTTGAACAGGGCGTCAAACCCCGTTTAGGGACCAAATAAGTTACTTTTAACGTGCTTTCACCCCTTGGGTAACAATATACCTATGGAAATGAAGATCCTTGTCTCCCATTAACATTGACTACAATCGACGTAATAGGAACAAAATACATAGTACTACCTGCAACTAAACTCAAACTGGTTAGCCAAAGCCCATACAATGGATTGGCAAAAATTTATATAAAAGTGTACCTGAATATATAAAAAAGAAGGAAGAGATACTCCCTTTCTTTATATATTCTATATTATAAAAATAATATATATATAATATATAAATAGTTATTACATGTTTTAATTTTGTAAGATTTTTTTAAGTATTTGTACATTATGTAAATTTGAAGCAGTGCCCTTTCTGGGTGCATGTACCTAATTACAACTAACCATCATAAGAATGAATTGTGCATGTAAGCGTATTAAATGAAATATCCCGATTATGTAATTTATCTGGGAATCGTTTTTGTATTGTTTGGTGATAAAATTTTGGCGACAGATCTACTATTTGGCTGAACTACCTAACATTTAGACAATTTAAAACTACTTTGATTAGCAGTAATCATACCCTTTTAATATTAGGTCCTTACATATGAAATTGGCGTTTTTCGTACTGGCCACTTTAATCACAAATTTCTCCTCTTTGGTAAGGAATTCCAAATTCAAATTTGTACAGCTATAGACTCATGTATTTGTGCTTCGATGATCGTCATTCATTTGTTTTTTTTCTTCTGTTTTTTTCTGTTTGCGTCACTCATTTTACAAAATGGAAAACTTAAAATATCGCATTATTTACGAGTACGAGTTCCGCCGTGGCACTAGTGCTGCGGAAACAACTCGAAGGGTGAATGATGTGTATGGCGGTCGTGTTGCAAAAGAAAACACAGTTCGTTTTTGGTTCCACGTTTTCGTTCTGGAAATTTCGACCTGCAGAACAAGCCCCGTGGACGGCCTGAGACTCAAGTTGATAATGAAGAGTTGAAGGCTATTGTGGAAGCGGATCCATCGCAAACCACGTCCGAGTTAGCTGCAGGCTGCGATGTTAGTGATAAAACTGTTTTAATTCACTTGAAGCAAATTGGGAAGATTAAAAAGCTTGAAAGGTGGGTACCTCACGAATTGACTGAAGCAAACCGGCAAACGCGCGTCGACTGCTGCGTTACATTACTAAACCGGCACAATAATGAAGGTATTTTAAACCGAATCATTACCTGTGATGAAAAATGGGTTCTTTACGATAATCGGAAGCGCTCAGCGCAATGGTTGGATCCTGGCCAGCCAGCCAAATCCTGCCCCAAGCGAAAATTAACCCCAAAAAAGTTACTTGTAAGCGCTTGGTGGACTAGTGCCGGTATTGTTCATTACAGTTTTCTCAAATCTGGCCAGACTATTACGGCTGATGTCTATTGTCAGCAATTGCAAACCATGATGGAAAAGCTAGCGGCTAAACAACCTAGGCTGGTCAATCGCTCCACGCCACTGCTGCTTCACGACAACGCTAGACCACACACTGCGCAACAGACGGCTACTAAATTAGAAGAGCTTCAATTGGAAAGTCTAAGACATCCTCCGTACTCCCCGGACCTTGCTCCAACAGATTACCATTTTTTTCGAAATTTGGATAACTTCATGCAAGGGAAAAAATTCAACTCCGATGGGACAGTCCAAATCGCCTTCAAAGATTTTATTGATTCCCGTCCGACTGGTTTTTTTAGTAAAGGGATCAATGAACTACCTATAAGATGGCAAAAGTGCATAGAAAATAATGGTTCATACTTTGATTAATTAAATATATTATATTAAAAAATATTCGACTTTTTGTTCCTCCCATACAAAACGCCAATTTCATATGTAAGGACCTAATATAACAAAGCAGTATCTTTTTTGTTTTATAGCTATAAAGGTTTTGAGATCGGATTCTAAACACTTCGGGTCTCCGTTATTTGATATTTCAGCACCTACCACAGGCATCACACTAATATTATAAATGCGAAAGTTTGTATGGATGTATGGATGTATGGATGTATGGATGTATGGATGTATGGATGTATGGATGTATGGATGTATGGATGTATGGATGAATGGATGGATGTGTGGATGTTTGTTACCTCTTTACGCCAAAACCGAACGGGCTGAAATTATGGTTACAGGTTCTAACCCTGGAATCAAACATAGGCTACTTTTTTCCCATAAAAATACATGGAAAGAAAAATATAGGATAAAAATCACCTTTGAACGTTTCTATAGGAAAAACGCATGCGCAGCTAGTTTAAAATAATTATAAAATTCGTGCGCTTGTCGGAAAAAATATAAAGAAAGAAATACAAACAGAAAACGTGTATTATGCTAATTGTGATGTAGAAATTTCAAAAAGACACCAACAAGGTCATAATGTAAACTGATACATTTAATTAGATACCGTCAAACATGATAATAACAAACCAGGTTTTGACTTTTTATACGTAGGTACTGTAGGAAACATTTTGAAAAAAGTCGTAAATTTTTTGACTTTTTTAAAATGTACCCCAATCTCAGCAGATCTTTCCCTGATAAGCACCTTATTGGCTTTTATCTTATGTGGTGTAGTACCCATAATCCCGACGCTGGGCATGCGGGTTGGGGATCGAAGTTCAGTGGTAGAAATATTCTGCAGGAGTCGCTGCTGTCCGTATCCCAAAGTCGGCTCTTACGATCCCTGCGGGAAGAGGTGGGGTGGTGCAAAATCTTAGCCGGCACCATGCAGCACCTCACAGTTACCTTATATACAATTTGACTTTTCGAGAAAGTTTGGATAATGATTAAAATCGTACATATCTGAGTTCAGCCGTTCGGATTATCGAAAAACATTCATTTTTGATCCCAAATTTCAATGTAATTATAATATTATAATTTTTGAAATTGCTTGTCACGACAATCATCATTTTGCTACGATTGCAAACAAATTAACGCTTCTGTTAACTTATTTTTACTCACAAATCAGTGGGTAAATATTAGGTGATATTACATTGCTTGCACATTGATAAAACTAAATGCTCCTGTCACTCATTTCAATAATCTTCCTACTATCGCCAGGCGACATTCAACTCTATGAACTCAGGCTTTTATTCAATACAAATTATATCGCAAAGTCTCAATTAACTTCATTCAGTATCAAACAAGTGATGGAGACAAGTGAATCAGGATGTCGGAGACAAAAACTTACGAGAAATGTTCCACAAAATATCCCGAAGAGGAGACACCCAAAATTAAAAGTAATGTTTACTTACCCTAAAACTATTTCCTATCATGCCAAATTTTTATTTGATTTATATATTTCATTTTCGGTAAGTATATATTGTCGGAAGACCAGCGTTGGTTGTACGCAAATACAACCAACTCATGCTGAGACTGGGACCGTTTTGTAACTCTAACAAATTGTATTAGTTTTAAGTTCCTTTTATCTTAAATTGTATCTGTTTGAGTTACAAATAAACGTTTCTATTTCTATTTCTATATTGTTATACTTGATGTCATTCATCATCATCATCATCATCAGCCTATACTTATAGTCCACTGCGAGAGGGCTCCTTTGACATAGGCGGCCTCACTGCCACTTCAGTTTGCAGATTTTTTGAGCTATGTCGATAACTTTTGGTTCTATGTCGGATGTATTCGTTACAAATCCTATCCTTTAGAGAAACTCCGAACATAGCTCTTTCCATAGCTCGCTGTGCGACTTTAAATTGGTGGATCAATCCTATCGTGAGTGACCACGTCTCAGCTCCATAGGTCATTACGGGTAGGACCTGGATGTCATTCAAGAAAATTCAAAATTTTAACAAAACATCGGACAGATTGCTCAATATTAATAGTCATAATAATTATGACTTATACTCATTCGGTTTTGTCTATTTGTACCAATTTTTTATAAGTGTTTATATATTTTATATATTTGTATGTAGTCATTTGTGGAAACACAGTGAGCTCTTGGAAGGCTTAGACAACATAATAAAACATACTTTATCATCGGTTCAAATAGTGATTTAATAAAATATAATATAAACAAACAAGCACGTCTTACTCTCAACCTTCCACCTGAAACAAGCCCTGTAAAGATTGGGAGAGCAGTGCACCAAAGTGATACGCTATCCCGTAACTGTTTAGATTAGTACTCGAGGAAGTGTTTAAAAGCTTGAACTGGGCAAACCGTGGTTCTTACATGGCAGGAACAAGACTAAGGCCCGTATTATGAAAGCTTGCTCAGTGATCGATATATGCTTGAGCAACGCTTTTCTGTGGCATAAACGTTACTCAAGCATAGCTCTATGACTCAGTTCGCTGACGATATCATTTTATTTTCTGACAACCACCATGACCTTGAAATTATGATACAGGAACTCAGTAATGCATCTGCTTAAGTAGGATTAGAGATGAACCTCAAAACAAGACAAAAATAATAACCAACTCCTTGTCTAACTATCAGATCATCAAATTCAACCAATCCACGATTGAAAGGGTGAACAAGTACGTGTATCTTTGTCAAGAGGTCGTGATGCACAATGAAAACCAAACGTCAGAAATCGATTGGCGCATAAAACTAGTGTGGGTAGCCTACTCTAAATTAGAATTTGCCTTCAGGATGAAAATCAAACCTGAACAGGAAGCTTGCATACACGACCAGTCCATCCTACCAGTACTTACCTACGGTACTGAACCTGGGTTTTCACAAAGAAAATAATAACCAAGCTTAAAGTGGCCCAGAGAGCAATTGAAAGAAAAATGGTAGGTATTACACTGAGGGACCGCAAAAAGAACGTCTCAGAAGCATGGCTATCACGTATTATCGTGTACTTGGGCCGCCGCGCCGGTCGACTATTTCACCACGCTAGCCAAAACGACATCATCCGGCGGGCCTTTGTCACCGCCAACGTACCGTATTCTTGAACCGCATGACGATGGCAAGAAGCCCGACGGCATCACTAGTTCCACGATAAACTTGCGCATTCCCATCTTCTGAGGACATATGTGGGTATGGATGCGGCGGCAGATTTAGCCAAGGATCTCTAGAGGCACAAACATGCAGGTCTCGACAGGGCTTTCAAAAAAATATTCGAGCGTATGGCGTCGGCTTAGAATTTGCACCAGGCCAACTCTTCCCGCGGGGGTCGTAAGAGGAGACTAAGGGATAACTGCCGGGGACGGGAAGCAGTGCCCCCGTGCAGAACAATTCTACAACCACCGAACTGTGATCTCCAACGCGCATCCACTGCAGGAATTATAAGCAATACTCCCTCATGCCAAAGCCATTATGGTTCCAGCTGTGGACCAATGTAGGTTGTGGAGGTTGAGATTGAGATTTTTATTGAATTTAGTTGGGTAAAGCAGAATCTCGTTATCTGTAGTGGATAAGTTTTATACGTTTAACTAAACCTAGTAAAGTTATTCAAATAACGATAAAACTTAATCGAACCCGATAAGGGCTACATTATTATAATTTACGATGATAAACCCCACACGAGTACTTTACGTATATACATTATACAGAGTGGGAAAAATCTATGGGCATATTATAACGAGTCATTTACTTGTTACAAGTGAACATACGATGTATTGTTAATAAAGAACTTGTAATAAATATTCCATTTTATGGGTATTTCATACAACAGATGAGTAAAAGGCCAATTGTTTGTTAGACAATTTTTATCCTGAACAATAATCCTACTGATTCGCATAATAAAGCGAGGGTTTATTTAAAATTTTTAGTTAGTTCAATTCCCGGGTGAGTAAACCAATTTTAGAAGAACTGTGAATGCAATTTTGTTTCTTTTTAAAAATATAGTCAGCTAAAAATTTAAACCACGCTAAAAGCTCCGTTAAATGAGCAAACTAAAGGATTGAAGGTAGGCCCCTCCAGGGCCCATAGATATTTCCACCCTTTATAAGGGAAAAGTGATATAACTCTGAAGCCACAAAACCCTGTTATTTATTTATTTAGAATACTACATTCTCTACACCTCTTGGAAATTAATATGCTCTTGAGATCATGTCATCTATCACGTCATCATCATCAAGAGATAACAGAAGTTTCCGTAGTAATTGATCGGTTATTGAAAAAATACAATATTAATAATGAACAACCTTTCACACGTGTTGGTTCGGGGGCAGCTTTGACTGTTCTCCTTTCTGAGTAAACCCCGAAAACCAAAGGTGAAGTTTTTAATTCGTCTGATTCGTCCCTCTGGTAACTATTCGGATTTTCAAAGTTAAGGCTATCAAAACCAATAGGAACTTAGCTATAACGTTTCAATATCGATAGGTATTATCCTGAACAAACAGGCTGAGGATTAAGTAAATTCTGCTTTGAATACTTAATAGTGGATGCTTAGGGGCCTAAACTGCGTGAATTTAACATGATCTTGAACGAAATTCGGAGTAGTGGCTGAAATTCGACGCTAATTATGGCTTTCTTAATTTGATTTAGGAAGAACATAGTTTGCCGAAGTATTCAAAACACTTTCGTTTGGGGTCCTTCCCCAAACGAAAGTGTATGTTCAGCAATGGATGTATACAGGCTGATGATGATAATGAGGATTCAAAACACACACATACCTACACACCTGCTGTTACTAGAATGAGCAGTTGCAAATAGATATAAAGTTTGTGGCAGTCTCATTCAAAAACATCATCTATTTCACCCTTTGATAAATGCATCATGGCTTAGGACTGATTTCATCATCATCAGACTAGCTACATCTATATTAGTTCTCAGCTGGACATAGGTCTCCCCTAGTGAGCACCATAGTCTTCAGCTGGCCGCATCCAGCATGTCTGCAGTCTTTCGCAGATCCTCAACATCTGGCCGGATGGACTGACTTAACTGAAGTGTAAAATATGAAGCCTAAATACCAGTAGTAGGTTCCAGGTTAGAAATTAACCTCAACCTTAACCTCAACAGCCTATATTTTTGCCCATAATCCACACGCTGGGTTGGGGATCGCAGTTTGGTGGTAGAATTGTTCTGTAGGGGGTGCTGCTGCCCGTCCCCCCGGTGGATATCCCGTAGTCGCCTCTTACGATACGCACGGAAAGAGATGGGGTGGTGCGAATTCTAAGCCAGCACCACACTGCAAGAAATTGACCTCTTCTCTTAATCCTCAGAGTATGGCTACGGCATCCGACATGTGCAGATGGGCTGCATGTGGCTCACCATGTGCGCTCTCTTCATCTCTCGGAGCAGTCTCGGGGTGGCCATCCTGGCCATGACTGATCCAACGAGACGGAACGACACTAATGTTGAGGTAATAACTACTCCACTTTCTTGCTGGTAAATGTTCAGCGTCATTCCGACCCAAAGTAAGCAGAGCTCGTCTTACGGCGCGTAAATCACTGTAGTTCTGCTGGCTCGGGTGTTTCTGCTTGTATTTTTGTGTCATTATTTGTATTATTTTCTGCCCAGAACCTTAGGTAAAGTTGATTCTATTCTATTATATTCTTAACTAAGTAAAATATATATATAATTTTGACATATTAGTGAACGGGAATACACTTTTTTCAGAATTTTGTTTGTTAACTCAGTTTCTATTGAAATCTGGCTAGGATACACTGTGTATTAAAATTTGATTAAGTAATGAAATATTTTTAAATTCTAAACTTGTCCATTTATAATTCCTTGCTTTACATAATATTTTAACCCGGATGCAACTAGCTTTAAAATCCTGACGTCGTATCTATGCCTCGTACTATGCAGTGTTTGATTGTTTGTTCTAGATGACATTCATTAAATAGTGCTGTTTACATTTTAGATATCAGTGAACTATTAATTCAAGCTTAATGTTATCACTTCTTTTAACGCGTTTTTAATAAGCATACCGTCATATTTTTCATCTACCTAGATAGGTAACATTATAGATATAATGTTTATATTTTGCAAGCGACGAGTTTGCGAGTGTTATTTCATATTATTTTGTAAGATTTTTTTCGCTCTTCCCTAACCATTCGCACGCCACAGCGTTCGGGCTTACGCTATAATTTTACCCTGATTTTCGCCATCTCTTCTGACTAACAGACAGAATAAATATACTCCATAATTCTTCCAGATTTACGAATGGGATAAGAACACCCAGGGTCTCATCCTGTCGTCTTTCTTCTGGGGTTACATGGTGATGCAGATCCCTGCCGGTCTACTGGCCAAGAAGTATGGAGGGAAGCTGATTCTCATGGTGGCGCTCCTTGCGAGTGGGGTCATCAGCTTGATTACGCCGGTTGTGGCAAGCTGGGTAACTATGGTTCTGATAAATACATAATACAGGAAGTAAATATATATCTACAGCCTATACCTATAGGTCCACTGCTGGATGCAGGCCTCCCCTGATAAATGTCTTATTGACCTTTATTACATGGAAGGTAGTGCCCACAATCCCCACGCTGGGTTTGCGGGTTGGGGATCAAAGTTAGAGGCAGGAGGCGCTGTTGCCCGGTAAATACTCGTATAAAAAAAAGTTAATTAAATTAAAAAAATAAGCTTACACAACATGCATTATTTATAAAATAATTGTAATCAATTTGACTAACGATTCTTAGACCATTCGTCTGAGAACCCGTGAGTTTGTTAAAATGTGTGTCAAGAATCAATCATTGAATCTAAGTAGAAGACTCTTATCAAAGTCCCTTGTTTCGCTTTCATTTCGTCTTCTGTAACTCTTTGCCTACTCAAAACTGTTGAAAATACGGTAAATAGGCATGCGCAAAGCCGCAATTCCATTTACCAGTTTTGACTGGACTGTTATTCCAGGGAGGCTGGGCATGTGTGTGCGCGTGCCGCGTGGCGATGGGTCTCACGCAGGCGTGTCTGTTCCCCGCCTGCCACACGCTGCTGGGCCGCTGGCTGCCGGCCAGCGAGCGGACGGCACTAGCTGGGATTGTTTATGGAGGTAATGCTTTGTGGAAACACTGCGGGACTGGTCATAGTGGCGAATTTGAACTTTTTAGCTTATATTTCATGTTAATAACTACTTAGTAGTTCTCCTAACAGTAGACCTCGTTAATAATAACTTTTTTTTTCAAAATTTATGATATATGAGATTTACTTTATAAATACAACACACATAAAATAAAAAAAAAAACTACCTATGTAGTTAGCAACACGTACTCACACAAGAAAAATGTAAGTACCTCCTTAAATAAACTTATTACTGAAGTTATTTAAAACTGAATTTTTAGGTTCTGGTACCTAACCTAACATTTTTACCATGTTTTGTGTAATTTCTGTTTTTCGTTTATTTACAAAATGCAAGTCAATAATTTCAAAATGTTACTACTGAGATGATCCAATAGACTGTAAGGCTGTAGATACTTCAGCGGGTGCGGGCTTTGACATAATACTCAATCTCGAAGTGTAACAAATATGATTTAATAGATGACGCTGTTCCATCAAGCTACTCTGCTGTTCATGCCAAAAATTCTGATCAGACCTTTACATGATTATTTTTTAACTTTCTTTGGGGACTTTGGGGAAACAGATGCAGAGGTTGCCAATGTCTAAATTTTAGCATAATTGTAAACTTAGATTCCGGTGTCTTAATAAAGGCGTTTATAATAATTTAGATATTATTAATAATAAATACACCGTTATCATAAAGGACCTTACGTGTGATAAAATAGCTAGATATTGATACATAAAATCATTCTTAATTTATAAGTGTAAGTTGGTTTAGCTTACCTCATAAACGCATCATTCACGGTCTTTGCCAGCAGTAGCCTTTCTTCCTTCTATAACTAACACTTCTGTTCCAGGTTTCCAAATCGGTACAATTGTATCTATGCCCATCTCGGGAATGCTGGCGGAGACGAGTCTCGGTTGGAAGATGATCTTCTACTGCATCTCGGGGCTGATGTTCGCGACGGCGGGCGTGTGGGCTGCGCTGGCGGCCAGCTCGCCGGCCGAGCACCGACTCATCAGCGCTGAGGAGAGGGAGTATATCGAAGCTGCACTCAATAGTACTCCCGTTAATGTGAGTTCTCAAGCTGTTTTTGATACAGTGGATGGCTTCTTCTTTATGGCAGCACATGCTGTCTACATAGACCAATATGTTGACACACCATGAATGGATTAGGGTGTATGATTTGGTACATATTTATTTAGTAACATTTTTTTCAGGATGATCGTGCTATTCCGTGGAAGCATATTCTCAGGACCGTTCCCTTGTATGCCATCATGGTGTCTCACATCGGCTCGTCCATCGCTGTCCTGATGTTCTTCGTGGACCTGCCAACCTACCTTGAACATGGAATGCAGATATCGTTGAAAAATGTAAGCATTACTTCTTTTATAACTTCGTTGTCATTTTATAAATCTTGTTAGTTATGAAAATATATTTTCTTCCAATTTTAGAGTGCCATACTATCGGGCATGCCGTATGCGGGCATGTGGGTGGGAAGCCTGTTTGCTACCAGTCTTAGTGAAAAGCTCTGCAACAGAGGCCTCCTCTCTGCTGTTGCCTGCAGGAAGACGTTTAACTCTATTGGTAAGTTTGTGCGACATCCCATCACCATTTACCTCTCTGCTGCTTACTGTTGTTGGTACAGGACTCCTTCGATTCTTGTTCATGAATATACATTATGTATTTATATTTAATTATTTGACTATTTATTACTTGTACGACTGCTGGGGTAACGTGTTCTTGAGTGGACATCGGACGCCCTTCGGCCAGGTGGGATGACGATCTGTGAAAGATTGCAGGCAGATGCTGGATGCGTCAAGCTGTATACAGGGCGCTATGGCGTTATTAGGGGAACCCTATGTCCAGCAGTGGGCTGTATTGTATAGGCTGATGAAGAACTATGTACTCGTACGTACCTAGCGATCTTTTTTAACAAAATTAGTGAAAATATATTTTTATTTGAATTCCAGTATTTTGTGGTTACTTACTATGGATCAACAAAATGTAGAAATACGATAACTTCGAAATTATAATTTATTCCATACATTTAGCGCTTTGCATCACAGAAATTAAGAGGAGTTTTTTATAGTATGACGGCGAGCAATCCAATAGTTTTATATGTAATTCTCGGATGATCTTGGGAGATTTGTTGCATTTTGGCAGTAACACATAAATTTCTAAAGCTATAAGCTATTTTTCATTTCTTTTTCAGGACTGTTTGGCTCTGCGGGAGGTATGGCAGTTCTAGCCTTCATCAACCCCGATCACAAGAACTTTGCAGTCTTCACTCTTATCGTAACTCTCACTCTACAAGGGTTTATGGCTGCTGGCTTTATGGTAAGACCCATACTCTCACCTCACTATGATCATAAGTGTTTTTATATTGCAGAGATTTTCGTGTTTTCCTGATTTTTACTCATTTACATGTGCCATAACCTGGCTATATTATATTGAAGAAGTTTAATGATCCTTTTAACGACTCACAAATTAAATTATAAATTAGTGTACCAAATATTAAGTTCATTAATAATAATTTTTAAGATACTGCGCGATACCTGCCTATTCTCCATTGCAACACCCATAATGGGTACATACTGTGATTTTAATTTAAGCTCACCACTCACATCACTAAGGCCCGTATTATGAAAGCTTGCTCAGTCATAGAGCTATGCTTGAGTGACGTTTATGCCATAGAAAAGCGTTGCTCAAGCATCATCAATGACTGAGCAAGCTTTCATAATACGGGCCACCCGTATTCAAGAACAATACTATGAGTTCTCACAGTGCACACGAACGCATAGGGCCGGTAGATCCGATTCATAGACAATACTTGAGTGCTGTGCGATGCTATGCACTCCCTTGGAACGACCCTTACGTAAAGTAGCTCGACGGCTATTTTAGCGAACGCATAGTGTAGCTATGTCACAAAATGTTAGGTTATGTTCTGTTATTCTGTGGTAAATTACACTTTGGGATTTTGTTTACTTGTATTCCTTCCTTCATACATACCTACTTTGCAATATTTTATTCTAAACGCAATGGATTATAGCAGTGAAGAGGAGTTTGATAATTATGTCAACAATGTGATAAGCGAACGAAGGTCAATTACTACACGAAAAGTGGTGCGGGATTTTCAAAATCCTTTCGATTATTACAGTGAACAGGAATTTAGAAGACGGTATAGATTTGCCAAGGATATTGTACTTTCCATACTTTTGCCACTTGTTGATGAAGATCTGACAAAACTTACGGGAAGAGGTCTTCCAGTGCCTCCTGTTTATCAATTACTAGTGGCCTTACGATTTTATTCTTCTGGGAGTTTTCAAGTAAGTACATCATAATAATGTTTCTATTTTTCATGTAGGTATTTCAATATGTAACTTATTACGAAACTAGCTGACGCCCGTGGGTTTGCTCCCGTAGTATATTGATTAAAAGTACCTACGTAGGTGTGCTAATCACATATTACAGGATCTATCTTCATTTAACATTAATATAGTAGGCAGGCTATAACCTATAAATTTATATATATTATATAATATACATAAATTTATAGGTGCCTGCCTACCATCATCGACCAAGGTTTTCGCCTGCCCCCACCGCGAAATTCTTGATTGAAGATGCCTACTTATAATTTACCTTAGTAATCCTATGAAATCATTTTCAAAATAAAATCATTACATAACTAGGCACTCATTTATGAATATTTGTTTTACAGATGATTACCGGAGATCTTATACAAGTCAGTCAACCAACGGTTTCAAGAATAGTAAAAAAAATTTCTCATCTCATAAGTTTGAAGATATCAAGATTTGTTAAATTTCCAAATAATCTAGAAATGATTAAGGAACAGTTCTACAGAATCACACATTTTCCTGGTGTTATTGGTGCTGTTGATGGTACGCACATACCAATACAGAATCCTGGTGGACCGTATGCTGAAGTGTTCAGAAATAGAAAAAAATATTTTTCTATTAATACACAAATAGTATGTGGCCCTGATCTACAAATTTATGACATTGTTGCTGACAGACCTGGGTCGGTACATGACAACAGAATTTTCGACGCCTGTGCCCTGAAGAGAAAGTTAGCAGAAGGTGTCATAGAAGGCATACTTTTAGGAGATAGTGGCTACGGCTGTCAAAAGTATTTATTGACACCAGTTGGACATCCAGAATCACCTTCTGATGAAAATTATAATAAAGCTCACATTAAAACTAGAAATACAGTAGAAAGAACTATAGGCGTCTGGAAAAGAGTTTTTCCTTGTCTTTCTAAAAAGATGGCCACTAACTTGACCACAACATGCCGTGTTATTGTGGCTACTGCAGTGTTATATAATATTTGCAGGAGTCATGGTGTCATTGAAGGTTTTGATGAACCAGTCTTAAGAAATAATCAACCGACAGCTAGGAACATTCCATCATCTAACAGAGAAGGACTGCTTTTCAGGAGAATGTTTATAACGCGGCATTTTTAGTAAAAGTGAATACACACTAGTGAGTAGGTACAGACCTAGTAATAAGCTTATTATAATAATTATTATGTTTATAAATAAAAATTAGTTATTATTTATCATGAGTTTAATTCTTATTAATTCTACCTAGCAGATCAATTTCCAATTTAAGTTTTTTTTTCTGTAATTCGTGTATTTCTTTCTCATATTCCATCAAGTTGGTTTCTCTTTTAATTAATATTTTCTCCCTTTGAATCCGCAACTCATGCAACGCCTGGTCATTTTGTATGTTTATGGTGCACCGTTTTTTCCTTGCATCCATTTCACTTTCCAACTTCTTTACACCTGTAAAACAAATTACATTGATTAGGTTCAGTTACTTTACCCTTCAATTAGCTATAAGTGCATCATTTTTCTCATGCATCTTTAACGGACATTATTATTACAATAACACTTACTGGTAGGTGTATTCACAAATTCTTTGGTAAATTTTCTTTTTAGCTGGAACGGAGAAGTATTTTCCACTTCATTATCTTGTTCATAAGGGATCTTCCTCGCTGCAAAAGAAATAATTCATAATTATACCTTGAATAAGTAAACAGTTTGTGTAAATTATATTATATTTTATGTGCTATTGTGTTGTATTATAAATACAATAATAAGTACATAAAAAATCAGTAAGTATTGTTTCACTTTAACCATAGTGTATTTGTACCTTTAAAGTTAAACAAATAAAATAGTATTAATTTAAAAATTACCTCTTTCCGGTTTTTTTCTTTCAATAATTTCTTTTAAATCATTGTCTGGGCTTGTGGGACTGAAGCATAGGTCTTGTGAAACTGAAAAAGAAAAATTATTCTTGAGTATTTGTTATTTCACTGTATGTGTATGGTATGTGAATGCTGTGTGTGCCTATTATGGGCATAGGTACACATAATTGTCATGATCCAGTATTGTAATTTATGATATCCCTAGTTTCTATTTTATAATATAATATGTTTACCTTAGAAACTACCACTTACTTTCAATTGAATTAGAGTCAATGACTCCAGGTACTGTTAAGTTAATGGAGGGACATATTATGTCAATAATGTTGTTCGATGAGGCTGCAGAACCACCTTGAGGAGGGCCTCCGCCAGTGGCTATCATACTCCTGGACTCCTGGGAAAGCTCCTTCTTTCTTTGGGATTTAATATTCTCCCAGCATCTCTTTAACTGCACAGATGTCCTTTGAGACACATACGGTTGTGCATTAAAGGCCACAGCTAAAGCCTCCCAGGCTTGCTTTTTCAGTAAAATGTTGTTGGCGTGTGTGCGTTTGTCTTCTATGATAGGCCGGTCCCTCACTAATGCTACAATGAGCTCTCGTTCCGAAGCAGAAAATGGCAACTTCCTCAAACTGAAGCAAAATACAATGATATGCAATTAATATTTGAAGTAATAGTCTGTACGTATTATAAAATTAATTCTCATAATCAGCATTGTTATACACAGGGGCAAGGCAGCCAGCGTCTTGGAGACGCTTCCGACTGGTATTGTATTGATATGGATCAGATGCTACCTGTGGATTGTTTGGAACAGTCTGCAGTTAGCTCAAATGTTTAAATTACTAGTTAAATTTCTAATTTATTTCTATTATTTGATTGTAATTTTCTTAAAAAAATACCACGTACCATTTTACGTCTTCCTTTGTATCCTTCATAGAAACCGAACTCGTATCCACATCCATTGATTATATTGTTAAAACCTTATTAGGTACCGCAATTGACGAAAACTGAATTGTTAGCTTAAAATACAAGAATATTTAATAATTGTTTGTTTGTTGTTATTCACCGCTCACAACTGACAACACGTTTTAGGTTAGATTTATGTCATCGGCACATCTGTCAAACAGATGCCAAACAGTGGAGAGAACTTAGCAACAGAAATCGACCAATCACAGATCTTTATTCGACGCAGTGCGTTCACTTAGTGAAGTGTCGCTTGAGTGTTGTTTGTGAATGAAAAGGCCTGCCATGGCGAACGCTGTGCGAAATGTCTTACTTAGCACAGTGTTGCTTGCTACCTTACATAAGTTTTGTCTTTGTCTCTTCTTGAATACGGGTGTTAGACCTGATTGTATGAATTCAATAAATAATACTGAATACTGAAGTAATATCAAAAGTGTATGTTTTTCTATAACTATTGTCGGTGTCCTTGTAAAGTCAGCAAAAAAAAACAAAATAGTTTCAAACTTGATAGGAATTACGTCTGGCGATGGTACCTGGTTTTACTTCACATTTAAAATTAATTATTTTTTACTGTGTTTATCCGCTCACGGCACTGGAGTGCGCGCGACGTGCCGTGACAGAGTCACGCGTTTTGGCGGGAAATCGTGCGTGCGGTCAGCGTCAACGTTAATCGCTCACTGACGATTTTTTTCAATAGAGATGTGTAGTCTAGTTTGGATTCGTTGGAAAGGACTTGAAATAAGCTTTTTTTATCTGTGTCTGTATCTTTTATCTGTGTTCGGGATGTATACAAAACCATAAAGTGAAACTTGAACTTGGACCTTGACCTGATTTGAACCGCGAAGCTTTGTATTCAAGGATATAGTTTAAAATATATATACATCTATCTACATGTTTTGGTGTATAAACGTAGTTTAGTATAACTCCTCTTAGAATAAAACAAAACATGTAGGTGTCTTCAAACAAAATAAACAAAAGATTGATAAAATCATAATTCAGAAATGGAGTTGCCAAAAATTCGGCGTGTCATAAAAAACTTTGCGAATTTTTTACTTTTTTTTTTTATTTCTGTCACGGGCATGTTAGATGTCTATGTCATAGGCAATTTCATTGTCAACGCACCCATACACGCCAAACAACCATAGAGTAAACAGATTCATAGAAAAAACGTTTCTTTTGGCCAAACAGTGAAGTGGTAGCTCTAGTTACCAGCATGTTTTTAGACCTTTTCTAACTGGTAGCTGTAGTTACCAGCGTGTATTTAGCGGTTATTATTATTTATTACTGTGCTTTATTATTAATTATTGTGTTTTTATGAGTGTTGTGCTTGAAATAAATATTTTTTATTTATAACAATGCTTATTTTTTATATTTCCAGGTGAATCACTTGGACCTGTCTCCTCAGTTCGCTGGTGTAATGCTCTCTCTGACAAACTTCGTGGCGACTCTGATCGCCATGCTGACTCCACTTACCACTAGTTTTGTACTGAACAATGACCCGGTACGAAAGAGTATCATCAATACCTTATGAACGTTTTGAGAGCTAGTTTTAATCTAGCTAGCCGTGTACCTGAGATGAGACCTGTAAAATATTCATAGTTGGTTCTCTGGTAGTTTTTTGGTTCTTGGTTCTTTAACGCATCTCCACTACGCTCAGCTTTGGTGCATTAATTTACCTAAGCTACAAATGTTTCTATTCATATTTACTAACAGCTGCACTCAGAGACATTAATGTTTACTCAAAACTGCCACTTTCACTGTCACTGTCAAAACTGTCACTTCAATATTCAGGGTATTATTCAATACAAAATAGTAATCAGTGATAACCTAAGTAAGAATTAACGTCTCTGAGTGTTATAAATTGTTAATGTGAATAAATTGTTAAAAGCTTTTAAGTCTGTTACCTGTCTCTCGAAAGCTCTAGAATGTTCGACTGACAATGCGTAGAAATAAAATTTTAAATCTAGCTTAACCGAATTAATCAATACCTAATGTGTATCGGTCGCCGACACTGCTATTATAACAACTCTTCCATCTTTTTCCAGTCTGACGTCAGCCGATGGCGCATCGCGTTCCTGCTGGTGGCTTCCATATTGGTTTTCTGCAACATCGTCTACGTCATCCTCGGCGACGCCACCCGGCAGCCCTGGGACGACGCTGACTACGATGACAAACTCAAAGCTGGATTAGGTAATGTTATGAGGTTTAAATGGTTGACTTTTGATTGGGTTTTAATCATTACACCCGAGCCAATATTATATGACAGAGCCACCTATTTTATCATATTATTACGTTTAACACAGGAAATCCTAAAAACTCATCGTACAGTTTGTGGTATCTATTATAAGCGATTTTTGGATTACCTGTAATAGTTTTATCTTATATAGTTTAAGCAGAGATGTGAAAATAGAGTTCGGTGGCCAAAAATGGCAACTTCGTATCTCTGCCTAAGCTTTACAAAATAATACTATTTCAGAGACATTAATAAACAACTTATAATAGATACCACAAACTGAACATGGAATTTTAAAATTCCTGCGTTAAACGTAATAATAAGATAATAAAGGCTCACTCATGTATCACTCGCGCCTTAAAACACAATTCAAATTTGTGCTGATTGCAGGGAGTTCAGAGTATTTTGATAAAATTAAGAATTATTATGATAATTCTCTATCTTCAATTATTTCTAATGGTTAAAGTGGTGAAACACCTTAATACCAATTTTAATGTGGATTTTATTTATTTCAGAGGAAATCAAACCTGTTCTGGCGAAAAATGAAAAACCCAGCAAAAAGACGAGCGAATGAAATAAACTATTAATGATTATTATCGGATGTTGTAAAATATTTTTTTATTTTAAGATAATTATCAAGTAGATTAAGTACTTATAGTATTTATGTTTTTGAAATATATTTTGGATTTCTAAAATCTGCATTTTTATTGCCTATATCTTCAGTCTCAACCACATTTACCACAATCCTCGCAACCTCAACCTCAACAGTCTATATTGGTCCACTGCTGGACAGGCCTCCCCCTGATAAGTGCCTTGTTAGGGTTTATCTAATGGAGGGGTATTGCCCATAATCCCCACGCTGGGCATGCGGGTTGGGTATCTTAGTTCGGCGGTAGAATTGTTCTGCGGGGGGAGCTGCTACCCGCCTCCGGTGCATATCCCTTAGTCGCCTCTGACGTCACCCACGGGAAGAGATGAGGTGGTGCAAATTCTAAGTCAGCACCACACAGCACAATTCTCAGCATCTTCATTTATGTGACAAGTTGGTCTGGTTTATTCCATAACTTACTCTCTAGACTGGTTTCCGTAACGGGTGGTTATTGTTCGGGCTTATGATAGAAAATCTGCTTTTATTTTCAATTCCTTGATTTCACGATTAGACCCAGTCAATACTAGGCTCTATTAAAATATCAATATAATAATGGGTCGGATTTTGCTCCAACTCGAAAAATAACAACTAACAGGCTAAAGGTTTCTTCGTCGTTTCTTTACTTTAGTCTACATACCGAAGCGATCCAAATCAAAAATACCACGTTATTTCCGTGTCAGTGTATTTTTTAATATGATTTGACTTTTTCTGAGAGTACATTTATTGTATTTATGGAAATAAAGCATTTTGAGTTTGAGTTTGAGTTTGAATGGTAGTCTATTCTGTAACTAAATTATGGGGTGTGGCCTAATTTAGTTACAAAATTGGCGGAGCTTTTATCATGGGTACTTACTAGAAAATTTATAAACTTAATAAATTACAAACAAAATTATAATATTAATTTTAAATAAACCAGGCATGCTCAGAGGCGGGTTGTTAAATGTCTATTTTTTATATATATTTTTTGAATAGGTACGTATTTTGACAATGTTTCTCTGAAATAAGTTTATAGAAATTATTTAAAATGGCAAAATTGTTTTAGAAATTTTCCCCATTTCCTTAACGAAATTCCTATATATACCTAGGTATGCCTTTGTTGTTCCTACTCACTGAAGTGAAGAGCATCGTTTATCTTCAGAGCAATTAGATTTGGCATTGCAAATTAATTTGACCTTACATGACATATCAAAATAGACTCAACGACAGGAGAATTTAAAGTTGATGATTCCATGTCAGAAATTTCATTGTCTAGAAGCGAGTATTTACTGTGCAAATACATAATGTACAAAAGGATCATAGTGTATGTATAACTGTAGTTATACGTGATAACAAACTCTCTGAAATGATAATGAGAGACATTTTTGTTTTTCAAGTCTGGTACATAGACGCAAAATAGTATTTTATAGATTCAAACTTCAGACATAGATTACAAAAATTTTAAATAATTCAATTTTATATAGTTAGAAGTTTTGACACAAAATGGACGTTGAATTTATAAGATACGAGTTTGAAGATGGACATTCTGGGACCATAACGAAACACGGTAAGTTCAATGACACAATAATGAGAAGGTTACATGGAACTTTACCATAATATTATCAAAGTGTACCCATAAAGACACGGGATTAGGTACTTTATTAACATGATTTGTGTGGTACCTTTTGAGTTTTCCATTATTTCGGCACAGTAACTAGGCCATCATCATGGAAAGGTGTGTCCTTCGTCATGGTAAATCTCCAGAACTGAACATCATCATCACATAGGAAAAACTGGCGGCACTCATGGAATTATTCCTGGAAAACGACCAGCTAGTAGGTACATAACAGTAATAGTAATATAACAGTAATATCGCAATACATCTATGAAAATCTAATGTATACACACAAAAACAGAGATTACTTTATGTAAAGGTGTGATTTTCACGATGTTCACAATAAAAATACAAGAAACCAGAACAAATTACACATCCCATCATAATATATAGATTACAAAAGGTAGGGAAATCATTTGTGCTTCCATCTGAAGCAACTGAGCTCCCTATTCGTAAATTTAAACTGTACATAAAACGAAATCTTATCAAGAAAGACTCCGTAAATGACTACGTCAATGATGTTAATGCTTGGCCGGATGTCGCCCAGTTCCACACCGACAATAATATGTAAGACCGGTTAGAATTAGTTATCCTAAGATTGTATTAGTTGATAAGCGATAAACTTGCTAGTGGTTTCTTTTTCACTTCTTCCGCTAGTGGTCAAAAAATTTAAGTGAATTAGAGTCATTTGCAACTTATTTCTTGTTTGATAGTAATAACTATTTATCAAGCTGCTTATATTGTAAAAATTTTACTTGTCTAAGTACTTATTTTGTAAGTCTAAAGAAATAAACGATTTGACTCTGACTCTGACTCTAACAAATAAACGATCCGTCCGCCCCGGGTATCTTGGCACCTCTCAGGGCCTGGCACCCCAAACCCGAAACCGAATGGCATCGAAAACTCACACGCAGAGCCAGATAGTAAAATTATGAAGTTGATATTAAAGACTATAAAATCAAAAACGTCAGCAATTATTTTTGTCGAAAAATTAAAAATATCGTGGTAAAAAACGTGTCTGCCGGGTAAAGGAAGCCGTAAGTAGAGGTTCCTTCCGTTAGGAAGTATAAGCATTTGTACACACACACAGGATGAATAAAAAACTTTATAAAACTTTTAGCGTGACCCATCATGTACATATGTTCACCGATTTCTCCGTCAATAAGAATAATGGACTGATTTTAAAAGTATTTTTGTGTTGTATAGAGAATATCCAGAAAGTATTTGTATCAATGGAGACGGATATCGTAGAACGAAGGAACATCAGGGCTATGATTTTGATAGGATTTTGTACGCGGGGTCACAACATTTGTACATATTACTAAACGTATGTCTGTCAGCGGGCTGTATTTTATGAACTATAGGCAGTGGAAATTTTGACAGAGTGTGTATTTCTATTGTTGCTTTAACGGTAAATCATCATCATAATCAGTGACAATGGCATAAATGAAAAATCATACACAAACCCAATATGAAATGTGCGGTAGCCATGTGGAATGTGTGCTCCATGGTCCAAGAAAACAAGATATCATAATACCACGGTGTCGGTACTCAACTTTTCCTTTTCCAAAAATGTTTTAACCACTAAAGTGTAATCTTTGATGTACTATTTTATATTTTGATTGTTGTATGTCATCTTATCCCTAGGTCTCAGGATCGGAGTACGCTTCCTCCAGATGCTGTACATGTTCACCAGCGCAGTGGTGATGGGCTTCGTGCGAGGCAGCATCGGCGTGGCTGTGCTCGCCATGAACGATGACACCAGATCTGGTGACACTTATATTCAGGTAATGATGATGATGATGTCTCCGCCTAGTCGAATTTTGGCCAAGGCGGCCAGTCTCCTCACAGACTATCCAGCGCAGGAAAAATTATAGTGTAGGAGTGTGTGCACAGGTGCACTCTCTATTCTCTCACTCTCATAATCCGTAGGGACGACAGACCGAGACGACCGGGTAGAGGTCAAGCATTTATTATTTAAGTAAAAATTTACTCGTACAACTAATAATAATATTAGCAAATTAGTACTTCTATTTACTATTGAATCAGATGAGCATATTGCAGACTGTTGCTCATCAGATCCACTAATACTAGAGATAGAGATACATTTATTGAACAACAAATATAACACAAAACATCTAGGTATTCAATTCAATTATTTTATTTAAAACCAGACATAACATTACAGAGTACACTCCAATGCGTTACATCTAGGACATGTACTTACTTGCTCGTGAAAATAATATTACAACAACATAACAGTGTATCTACCACGAGTTTTGACAATCTATACTCGCTAGCGACTGTAGTTACAAAATGTATGGAAAATTCTAAAGCGCCTCTAGCGGATAGTTGGGTACTAAAATGCGCTGTGGATAACTATATGCGTATTTACGTAACTACTGTAGTAACGTCAGGCAATTTAACTGTGACAACTCATGGTAGAGACACAGGACTTAAAATACGTAAAATAAAAAGACGTGTGGCACTCGGGGACTGCCGCGGTAAAGCTATTGCAATGCCATCTAGAGGCGAGTTGCTGAACTAAAGAGACAAACGTCATATTTCAAAAAGTCATTAAAAGTTCTACTATTCATCGATAGATGGCAAAACTAAAAAGTATCACCGCTGTTCCGGTCGGAGTGGGGAGCGTGAGGTTTTTTCGTTACGGAATTTCTGGATTCGGTCCCCGCGCTCAAGGCCCGCGATAGAAGCTATGCAATAGCTTAAAAAGAATTATTAAGACAAACATCTGCAAAAATAACAAAGACATCGTTACGGCGGTTACATAATAAAAAACAAGGAAATAAAATGATGAAAATCAGATATATGAGAAGATAAAATACACTGGTATATTATATATGTAGGTATAAGTAGGTAGTAATAATTATACAGACTAGCGCAGTAAATAATATAAATATATAATGCATTGTCCATATGACATTTTTAAAATTAAAATTCTGATTCCTACTAGATACTCACCAGCACTTGGGTCTCGCATCACTTCGACCAGAAACGCTTTGTAATACAATCATAGATACAGTGACTTGTAATTTTTACTTAATAGATTGTACCTAGTTCAAAAAGCCATCTTCGGGGTGGTAACAATGATCTCTGAGTCACTCGATTAGACAGCCGACCGAACGGCCGAACGAGCCGGCTAAATAACTCAGCCAATCTCAGGCAACATGGTTAGAATTTTATAAAAAAAAAACAATATTTCAGATCCACCGCTGGGACAGGCGGATCCAGGGCGCGATCCTTTCATCATTTTTCTTTGGATACGCGTTGATGCTGCTTCCTGCTGAGCTGTACATTAAGAGGCTGAACAGCAAGCTCGTGTTCACAGCTATGCTGGCCATCAACGGAGCTCTGTGTGTCGCTATGCCGACCATTGCGAATCAGGTGATTACTAATCATCACTATAGAAACTACTTAGAGTAGTTAACTTTATGGTCAAGAGAAAGTCGCGATCATGACGTTTTAAGAAGGAAAAGACCGTATTGCAAAGAAAAAGTGGAGGAAATTGCAACATTGCACAGACACGAGCTATTATAAGCTTAGTGATTATTGGAAATCAAATAGAACCTTTTTTGACAAGACAGGCCCAGCAGTAGACTAGGCTGGCTAAAGCAGATGATCATGATGAAACTGTGTATTTATGTCAACCATGCTATAATGCTAATGGTCAAAAACATTTCCTTAAATGTGAAGGTTGTTGGCTTTCACAGATTCTGAGATAAATAACGATTTCAAAGTTCAAAATTTCCAAAATTGCTTACTCATAATATAACCCTACAAAACACAAAAAAGCTCATTACCACTCCACGATTTTTTGCGCCAGGCATGCAATCGCGACGAGGCGACGCACACTGTTTTTTATCTTATCTACCTACGCCTACCCACTTCATTATAATATAATATTAACAGGTGTACCTATCTATTTTTTGTTGGTTAGGTCACTTATTTGTTGAACTTTTTTATCTAGATTGTTAAACACCGTAGAACTACCGTGACTTTACTTAAGTAATACTTATTTTTAAGATACCAATGTATACTCATCCTACGTGGACTTGTTTGTCCTTTTTGAGTATAGAATAAAGGTCTTTAAACCAAAAATAAAATAATTATAGTCAACATTTGAAATCCTTAAAAAACATTAAATTGCAAGCATTATTGCATGGTATTATTTTTGAACGAAACTAATCTGTGTACATTTTAAACAGTTGTCATTCTGAACTCAAATAATCACGCTCTACTCCGAACCAAAAAGCAACCTAAACGCAATAAAATGGTGCAGTTTTGTTTCACATTTAATCAGACAAGTGTCTGAATAGACGGTTTGGGGTTACTAGAATTATTTGGGATTTGACACCCTAGCCCCCGGTTTCTCGAACGCTTATTATTTTGACAAATTGTTGACAATTTGTCAGGCTGTACACGCACTGCTTTTATTACTCGCGTGGTTTTTTTTGCAGATTTCTGTAACTTAATGGAAGTTCACTAGCGGAAAAATATGAATGTTTGGAGCACTATAAAGTTGTAGGTAGCTAAAATAGCAAGGAATTTTATTCGTCGTACGTGTAAGTTACGTTAAGCACGCAGGTTATATTCCGCGAGATTAAAATTCACGCTGTGAGATTCCGCAGTGCGTATATAACAAGCCGTTGACTATCCATTCAATGTGACAGCGCTCGAGAAACCGGGGGTAAGAAGGACGAAATAATCACTTAGACCTTTTCGAAAGAGGGTCCCCTTTCGCCATTTTCGGCGAACCATCGGCTAATTTAAATCCACCACGGCCCGACTGGCGGCGTTCCCTCTTCCTTCCATAAATGTTCGGTGAGCCTACCATCCTACACACTTGGCGACCCTATTCTCGACAGAAATACCCATCTGGGCACAACAGTCGACATTCGCGTGCAACTGTGTGTATTCTAGGTATCTGTGTCCCAATCGGGAGGAGGAAAGTTGTTGCTGACTACACTTAACTTGTCGAACCGTTCCAGGGTGGCTGGGTGGCAGTGTGCAACGCCATGCTGTTCATGGGAACAGCGCACGCTGGCTTCAACTCTGTGAACCACGCGCTCGTTACTAGCTGGCTCACTCCCAGTGAGAAGAAACCGTTCAGTTTCCTAGTGTATGGAGGTAATTATTGGGTCAACATCGTTGGGCCGTCATATGTTGTAATTTTGTCATATTTTGGCATCGATCAAAAATTTCACGGCCTGGGGCCGGCGAAATTTTTGATCGATGTATTTTGGGCAGGACTCTAACCTGCCTTGACTTAATTGACACTCTTTACCAAATTATCTTTAGTAAGAGGCATTAAACAAAACACTCTCATCAATTTATGTGAATACTCGTATGTGTTTATCAACCTTTCACGTCATACCGTCGTAATATTTTTTTGTTTTCATGTATTTTTAGACTTGGAATGACATAATGGCTACTTTATATACCAGATAAATGTGTGCAAAGCCGCGGGTAGAAGCAAATTCAAAATAATAACTATGTATCATTATATCTTTTTAAGGTATTCAACTAGGCATCATAATCGCACTACCGCTGTCAGGCTTGTTCTCTGCGATGCGGCTCGGCTGGGAGCTGGTGTACTACTCGCTGGCCATGGTGACCCTCTCCATGGCGGTGGTCTACGGGATCCTCACAGCATCAGCGCCGGAGAAGCACGAGGCCATCGGGGATAAGGAGAAGGAGTTTATCAGTGAAGCTCAGAGCTGTTACAGCAAGGTAATAAATAAATAAAAGTCGATAAGTAAAAGTTTTTTTATGTTTATCACGCATAACTTTAGTACGATTTTGATTTTTTTTAAAGTACTATTAATTGGTCGTATCCTTAGATTCTTATATCTGTGGTCGTATCATATCATATCATAATATTAGGTCCTTACATATGAAATTGGCGTTTTGTATGGGAGGAACAAAAAGTCGAATATTTTTTAATATAATATATTTAATTAATCAAAGTATGAACCATTATTTTCTATGCACTTTTGCCATCTTATAGGTAGTTCATTGATCCCTTTACTAAAAAAACCAGTCGGACGGGAATCAATAAAATCTTTGAAGGCGATTTGGACTGCCCCATCGGAGTTGAATTTTTTCCCTTGCAAGAAGTTATCCAAATTTCGAAAAAAATGGTAATCTGTTGGAGCAAGGTCCGGGGAGTACGGAGGATATCTTAGACTTTCCAATTGAAGCTCTTCTAATTTAGTAGCCATCTGTTGCGCAGTGTGTGGTCTAGCGTTGTCGTGAAGCAGCAGTGGCGTGGAGCGATTGACCAGCCTAGGTTGTTTAGCCGCTAGCTTTTCCATCATGGTTTGCAATTGCTGACAATAGACATCAGCCGTAATAGTCTGGCCAGATTTGAGAAAACTGTAATGAACAATACCGGCACTAGTCCACCAAACGCTTACAAGTAACTTTTTTGGGGTTAATTTTCGCTTGGGGCAGGATTTGGCTGGCTGGCCAGGATCCAACCATTGCGCTGAGCGCTTCCGATTATCGTAAAGAACCCATTTTTCATCACAGGTAATGATTCGGTTTAAAATACCTTCATTATTGTGCCGGTTTAGTAATGTAACGCAGCAGTCGACGCGCGTTTGCCGGTTTGCTTCAGTCAATTCGTGAGGTACCCACCTTTCAAGCTTTTTAATCTTCCCAATTTGCTTCAAGTGAATTAAAACAGTTTTATCACTAACATCGCAGCCTGCAGCTAACTCGGACGTGGTTTGCGATGGATCCGCTTCCACAATAGCCTTCAACTCTTCATTATCAACTTGAGTCTCAGGCCGTCCACGGGGCTTGTTCTGCAGGTCGAAATTTCCAGAACGAAAACGTTGGAACCAAAAACGAACTGTGTTTTCTTTTGCAACACGACCGCCATACACATCATTCACCCTTCGAGTTGTTTCCGCAGCACTAGTGCCACGGCGGAACTCGTACTCGTAAATAATGCGATATTTTAAGTTTTCCATTTTGTAAAATGAGTGACGCAAACAGAAAAAAACAGAAGAAAAAAAACAAATGAATGACGATCATCGAAGCACAAATACATGAGTCTATAGCTGTACAAATTTGAATTTGGAATTCCTTACCAAAGAGGAGAAATTTGTGATTAAAGTGGCCAGTACGAAAAACGCCAATTTCATATGTAAGGACCTAATATTAAACCGCCGTTTATATGGGACCAATTTCAGGGTATATTTCCTTTTCAATAAAAAAATGATAAAAATTATCAATGGAATAATAATATCTTTACTGTTGGAGTTCCTTTTCTAAGTACTGAAATAAAAAAAAAACAGCGCAGAGATCGATTTCCATCCATCATATCGGAGAGATGCTTGTTCCCTGAGCTATGAGATGATATTCCAGAAGAAACTACATCGCCCCTGGCGACAGATCCTGCGGTGCCCTCAGTTCTGGGCGGTGGCGTGCGCACACTCCGCCAGCAATGCTGTCTTCATCTTCTACCTTGTCGACGTGCCTGCTTACTTGAAGGTTTTCAACATGTCATTGAAAGACGTGAGTACCATGCTTACTTGCTCCTATGGCTCATAAACTTGAAAAAATCTTGGCTTGATAAAGGCATAATTCTAAAACTCTTCTAAAACAAATGCGCCGTATTTCATGAAACCTTTGTTATCCCATGTTTACCGATGTTGATACAAGGAAACCTATATTCACACTTATTTATTCGCCATAGGAGCGTTTTTTTCTATAGGTCATAGTAAAAGGTGAGGTGATAAATTAAAACAATGCCCTTTTCTATAGGCAGTAAAAAAACATCAGTTTCAATTCGCTTGCTACATTTCCCATAACAGATGCTAAATGCGGCAAGCGAAAAACAGGCGCTATAGCGCTCATTTAGGGAAGGCTTATGTCCAGCAGTAGACTGACATTGTATTTTTATTTATTTAAAATTTTACATCTATCATTACAGGTAAGACCTAATACAATAGAGTAGACATAATATTTATTTATTAACCATCCAAGATAATTAAATACATCCATATTATTTTATGTTAATTAATTAAATCAGTGAGCAAAAAATTGAATTCATAATAACTCCATGAGTCATAAAGTGGCATAAAAAATAATTATCTTTTAACATAGCACAAATTTAATAAGAGAGCCCATAACTTACTCTGTGAACAGTGACAGAACAGACATAGGATGATGATGATGGTGCCATATCCCTGAGCGAGTCCTTGTGTTGGATGTTATTATTTGTAAATACCATCTTGAGTGAACAATTGTAGTGAATCTGGTCGATTGTAAACCTTATGCACATTCCAGAGCGCTTGGTTCAGCATGCTTCCCTTCACGGCAATGTGGCTGACGTACCTGGCGACCGCGCCGGCGCTGGACTGGCTCGCGAACCTGCGACTTGTCAGCTATCTCTTCAATGTCACTAACTTCAGGAAACTCATCAATGCTTTAGGTAATTTGATTTCAAAAATAAGAGGTTATTATGGTAAAATATTAACGAGACGTTACGTCTTCTTTTGCGATAATTGCGTGGTTCCTTTAGCACTATAGAGGTTTTGTACCAAATCGCATGCAATCGCAAGATCACGTCTCACGACTAAAGTCAATCGCACCATATTCTTTTTTATCAGTGAAATATGCGGACAAACGAAGATCTATTGTCCAAAAAAAAACAACAGATTCACTCCTCAGGACAAACGAAGATATATTGCCCAAAAGAAAACAACAGACAACAGAACACTCCTCAGATCATGTTTAAGGTCTTCCGTGGACACCAAGCCAAAACGGTTGTTGCTCGGCGACAATGCTTCGGAGAGCAACTACATTGCGTTGTTCTACAAATCTCTCAAAATTGTCTCCCCGAATTATTATTGATATTAGAATGCTATTTATTTTAAAAAAAAATATGCAATCGCAGGTGCAGTCGGTATAGTGATGGGTCTCACTCTGCTGTCGAACTGGCCGGCCGCGTGGCAACAATCAGCTATCTTATTGTTGACAGCTACATTAGCCTTACTGGGAATACAGTTCTCAGGATTTTTGGTAAGTTTGTCACCTTCCATTATCTTAAAACAATAAGATTGTATGATAAATTATTGTGACGAATTAGTTCTGTGCAAATTGGATAAAATTTTAGCCTTATTTAAGCCTGTAGGGAAATTTATAAATCCAAATATTACAACAGTTTTAAGTGTTCTACGTTCAACATTGATTTAGAGGTATTATCACAATACTGACTGCGAGGAGGAAATCCAGTTCGATCACGTTTAAAAAAGAAATGACAACTGAAATCAAATCATCTAAGAAACAATTACCTACATATCACTGATAGAGTTCATCTTGTATTCTAAAACTGAGTTCGATGACCTCCGTTCTCAAAAGCGCCCACCATAGGTGGTGCTTAATATAATTCTCCCATTGATAAATAAAAAGGGGAAGATAGGTTATGTTCTCCCAGCACTTACTCAAAAATTGGCATGTGTCACAACTATACGCAAACACATACGCTCACAGTTATATTTCCAGTCCTGTGCAATACAAAGAATAACAAAGACGTATCTAAGACCGAAGTGAGACCGAGACAACAATATTTCAAACGAATCACAACCGCCCGTGCCGCCGGTCCGACGGTGACTGAGGTGGGAGCACACAATTTTACACAATATGAGGTTGTCATTTTCGAAAAACTAGTAGGGTAAGTCCGGGATATACGCCCAATCGGGATAGACGCCTCAGTGCAATTGTGTAAAATGCAAGACACGTGTACAAAAGAATACCTTATAACACGGACGCGCCCCTTCCTCACGTCAGTCTATCACAAAAAGTTGGCGCGTGCGGTTGTGACTAGTGACAGTGACGAGTCAAACAGTCGTGATTCTACTTTATGGATGATTTTCGGCCCTCTTTAACTTTGGAGTTAATAAGTAAGTTTTTTTGTTTTTTGATTCTGAATAAGGAATAATGTATGTAGATTATTATTCATTTAATTTTTACCCTAAAATAAACTATTAACCACTATTTCTTTCAAAAAAATCTATACCTGTGAAAAGGGCAATCTATATCTGCAAAAAAGAGTCCGCTTGTCCAGCTTCCCGTTTTCCGGAATGTACCGGTACCTATAAATGATCAACTGGAGCTCTTCGGTGTCACTCTCACACCAACTTTGAACTTTGGCACATTCATCGAGTCGAAGGCCAAAACAGCAGCCATGAAGCTAGGGGTCCTAAATAAGGTTAAGCGATACTTCACACCGGAACAGCTTCTATCCCTTTATCAAGCACAGGTCCGGTCTGGTTTGGAGTATTGCTGCCATGTTTGGGACGGCTCGGCCAAGTACCACCTTGCAGGCTTAGACTCGATCGAACGAAGAGCCTTTAGACTCATTGACGAGCAGTACCTTGCAGAGACTAAAGTTCAAAGTCTCGAACACCGCCGCAAGGTTGCTTGTCTCTCGATCTTTTATAGGATACATTTTGGTGAATGCTCACTCGAACTACATGACCTGATCCCACCATCCCCCTTCCACTCCAGGACAAGCAGACGCACAGCGCACTACCATCCATACTTGGTGGATGTACCCTCCACTCGCACTAAGCGGTTTTCCTCCACCTTTATTATTCGCACCGCAAAGGAATGGAACTCGCTCCCTGCCTCTGTTTTTCCGGCCAATTACAACCTGGGTCTCTTCAAGACAAGGGTGAATAGGTATCTTCTAGACCTTCGTGATACACCGTCGGCCGCATCTTCGCTTTCCATCAGGTATGATTGCGGTCAAACAAAGGTCTATTTACCGTAAAAAAAAAAAAAAAAAAAAAGAAAGGGATATAATGCTCCAATAATTTTTGGGATATTCGCCCCTAAGGGCATCTATCCCTTGCCGTACTTTCGTGTACTATGTTATATGATTCAGATTGGAAATGCCCGGAAATACAAGCGCTAAGCCGGGGCGTCCGATCGCGTGTCATTACATGGACCAAGGAACCCATTGGCAGCTATGGCAGAAATGACGAATAAATAATTTTAATTGTTTTTTTTTTATAATTTTTATTTTTTTCTTGTAGATTATGTTTAAGTGTTGTAGATGATTGATCTCTTTAGTGTTTTAATTGAAATTGTCTATGTTTATAGTAAATTAGTAACGTCATCCAATGGCTAATTGTAATTAGGCTTGCAGTTTTTAATATCATTATATTTTTGTACCTAATATTATTGGCCCCTTAGTGTTCTTTTTTTATTTTATTTTATTTTTATTTATTCACGACAACAAACAATTATACCAAGATCTTACAGTTAAGAAAATTAAACTTAAGTAGTCTTACTCTAAGTATAATCAGCCCCGTTGTCCACGAATTGTGACAATTACATAGTAGGGCAAAAACGTTAACAGATAGTTGATACATAGTGCTATACTCTGATTCAGAATCCAAGATATTTTATGTGAACAAAAGACATTCATTAATGAAAGCTTAAGAAAATCTCACAAAAGTGACAGAAAACAGCAAGTAATAAATGCAAGCTTATCACTAAATACAAACACTAACTTCATCAACGCATCTCGCGCGTGCAGCGACAAAAATCTGTTCTTATAAGTACAAGTTACAAAAAACATATAAATTGCATTTTTCTCTTTCAAATCGACATTAATATGTCGAGGACTTCTTTTCTAAACTGGCTAATAGTACTTGCGAATAAATCAATGCTAGTAAAATGTTCGTTGAATAATTTCATTAATCTATTTAGAGGGGCACGCTCACCGGCGTTTGTTCTACAAGGAATAGGTGCGAACAGGTTTTGTTTACGTGCTTCTCGATTGTAGGAGCGATAAGGTATGTGTATGAATAGTTGATTCATAAGTGTGTTGCAGTCAAAATTATAGTGACAGATTTTAAACAATAACATTAGGTCTAAGAGCCGTCTTCTCATATTTAAAGTTTGCATATATTTAATTAAAAGGTTATCGTAGGAGGACTTAGAACGAAAACAACGATAGTTCATGGATTTTAAGAACTTACGTTGCACTGTCTCCAGCTGTTGGCTATATTTATCGTAGTAGGGGTTCCATACGGCAGTCGCGTATTCTAGCTGAGATCTTACGAGCGATTTGTACAGGAGTAAGTAGGAAGCTGGTTTTTTGAACGGAATACTTGTGCGCATTACAAAACGATATAATTTAAAGGCTTTGTTTGTTATGTAATTTATATGGATATCGTAATGAAGCCTGGAGTCCATGAACAGTCCGAGGTCCCTGATAAGTGAAACTTTTTCTAAAGGCACTTGAAACAATGAGTACGTAAAATTGATAACGTTCGTTTTTTTCGTAAAAGTTATTGACTTACATTTAGGTAGGCTTAAGTGTAGTTTGTTTGTTAAACAATAAGAAGCTAGGCGGTTCAGATCGTCTTGTAGTTTGCAGCAATCGTTAACAGTTGTGATTTCACGAAATACCTTAAGGTCGTCAGCATAGAGTAGAAATTTAGAATGTAAAAAGCATTTGTCGATGTCATTATTAAAAAGCACAAAAATTAAAGCTCCTAAAATTGACCCTTGGGCGACCCCTGACGTGACCTTGATGACGTCATCAGAGCTAAAACCATTGATGACAACACGCTGCGTTCGATATTTTACGTAAGAGGAGAACCATCTGAGTAGGTTACCACGGATACCATTGAACGCTAGTTTTTTAAAGAGAAAGATGTGGTCCACCTTATCGAAAGCTTTGCAAAAATCTGTATACACTGAATCGACCTGTATACGTCTATCCATACTGTGAAATAGGGAACTATTGTATACTACAAGATTAGGTACCTACTAACTGTAGACCGACGTTTGACGAATCCATGTTGTTCTTTGATTATAATTTTATGAAGTGACGGATAAATGAAATTGTATACTAAGCGTTCAAGAACCTTCGATAAGGTGGACAAAAGAGATATAGGACGGTAATTGGTGACATCCTTTTTACAGCCAGTTTTGTAAATAGGGGTGATGTTGGCAATTTTCCATCTATTCGGAACACTACCGCAGCGAAGACTTTTATTGTATATTATATATTATATAACGGGTGTACGAGAGACTCAGCAGTGTGCTTTACGAAAAACGGTGGTAGTCCATCAGGTCCAGGCCCTTTCGTGGCATCTAAAGAGTTTAGTTCTTTTAGAATATCGTCTTTTGAAATATGTTGATCAGAAAGTATAAAATCGCATTTATCATTGTAGGGCAATGAGTCTAAATTAGTGCTGTCTGAGCCACAAGGTTCGTAGACCGAACCAAAAAAACTAGAAAATAGGTTGCATATTCCGTCCGGCTTATCAGATATAACATCGGAATATGCCATGGAAGCAGGAATACCCGACTTTTTATTGTGTCTGTTTACAAAAGCCCAAAATGCTTTAACATCGTTCCTAAGGCGGTCTTCAATAGAAATTATGTAGTTCTCAAAACACTCTTTGCTAACACATTTAAAACGCCGACGAAATAGTGTAAATTCTTCATAGTGTGCTGCTGTTCCATATTTCTTCCACTTTACCCACGCCTTTTCTTTGTCTTTGAAAATATGTACCAGTGGTCGCGAGAACCAGGTGGGATAGTGACATGATTTAGGTGGGCGTAAGGGAATACATATTTTGATAATCTCAAATACTTTTTCGTAGAAAACGCTTACAGAATCTTCTAGGGTTAGGGAATCTAGTAAATTATTCCAATCCAAGGCCGCTAAGTGTTCATTAATGTTAGAGTAGTTTCCTTCTAAAAAACTGTACCTAGGTGTACCGGAAGTATTCATTGTTTTGTATAAAATATTAAGAGAAACGTTAACATAAAAAGGCGTAAAATATCAATAGGTACTAAAGGGCTATTTGTTACCGCTTCACATGTGCAGAAGTCTATGTTAGATAAAAATAAATCTAAAGTTCTATTCATGCTGTTTTTAAGTGAATTAAATTGTTTACTGCGGATAGATTTTAAGTAGTCAATAACAAAGTTATGCAAAACATGATCTTTACCAGAGATAAGAGTTAAGTTATTACTTGTAGAATCCCAGTCTATCATTGGCAGATTGAAGTCGCCTACGACGTAGAATAAATCCAATTGAGCATTGTTCAATTCGCGTCGTAAGGTATTCAAAAATATTTGGTAGCAGCTAACAGTCTGAGCTGGAGGAATATACACACCACAGATAACATGAAACCTACCTTTAGACTTAATTTTCAATAGTACATATTCTACCGATACGGGCACCGGGTCACCATCACCAGAAATGTCGAGGGTAGGCGCGAGGAATGCGCGCTCCGCCTGAATGCCGCGGCGCACCGCCACCAGCACGCCACCGCCGTCCTTCTTCCCGGTGCTATCCCGGTCCCGGTCACACCTATACACTGTATACCGAGAGTCAATCATTTCGCTATCACTTATCTCTGATGTTAGATAAGTTTCCGACAATACAATAACGTCGTAAGACTCGGCCAAAACATTCGTGACTAAAGTATGCATTTTCGTTCTAAGTCCTCTACAGTTTTGATCTTTACAAATGCAAATCTTGCAAAAAAATAAAACATTCCTTTTCGTCCCGTAAAAAAGCTAGATATGAAAGAGTATTCAACAATAAGATTGAAAGCATGTTTTAACTTATGCATATTTGGATAATTCCTCGTTAAGTCGAGGGTAACAGTGAAAAAGAATGTTATCTTTGCATAAAAAGTTCAGGCGTACGACGTAAACACATAGAGTAGTCTAAGTCCAGAGATGCGCACCAAACATAATAACTTACGTAAAAAGTCACATCCGAGCATTTGTAGAAGCATTGCTGATTGCTTGAGGTGATTAAATATAGTTCATTCACGAATAAGAAAAATAAGAGGGCAAAACACTGGGGATCACAATAGATATGAATTAATAAATAGATGGGTACTTGCGTTTTTACAAAAGTTATGAGAAAATGCGTAATGTAGAAACCACTAAAGCGAGCTTTACTATCACTCACGTCACTTATTAGACACTTTGAATTTAGCGAGGTCTATCTCCGAACGAACGGTGAACACCGCCGACTTCTCGTGCTGCCTGACGAGTATATTGCCGTGCTTGATCCAGACAAAACGATAACCGTATTGCTTCGCCATCTCTCTCGTCTTACGGAAGAGCATCTTGTTCTTTAGGGTCAGATGTTCATTGACGTAAATTCTATGCGCCTGACAAGACATCTTTAGCTGCTCAGTAGTGATCCCTTTGTGAAGACGAACAGCAGACAAGAAATTGTCTCGAAGCAGCCGGCTTGAGAATTTCACCACCACGTTCTTTGGACGAGAACTGGTGTTTGCCTGCGGAACTCGGTGTATGGCAACAATATCTTGCGGAACTATGGAGAAATTTGCTAGCTCTGCAATGTTTCCTAATATGCCAACTAGGTCCTCACCACGCTTCTCCGGTAAGTTACTGAGTTCAGCGTTATTTTGGCGAGCTTGTTGCTCCATCAGGTCTAGTTTGGCTTCCAGGTCGGCAATCTTTGATGAATTCTCCTGTATCACGATGTCGTGCTGCTCAAGAACGGCTACGCGCTGAATCACGTCTTCAGTCTTAGCTTTTAGGTCCTCGTAGCTATCACTTACAAATTTTATAGTATTCTTCAGCTCAGTGAAGTCTTCAATCATTCTAGTAAATTTGACATCTTGGACCGCGAACCATCTTTCCATAGTGGACACCATGTTGCGGAAGTCGGCGCGGAGCTCCTGCATATCAGAATTTTTTTCTTTCCGTTGGGTAACGTAGTCCGGCGGAGATTCCTTTTCGATAAGGGAGAGTGTTCCATCAACGCTCATTTCACGAGATCCTGACTCCTGTTCGTTAGCACTTCGTTCGTTTACAAAGGTGCTATTCATCATCGGTGCGATGCGTGGAAGATTCGAGAAGTGCAGTCTCTGTTTGGTGTTTACTCTGTTAGAGCGCACACTGACGTAGTCGGCTGTAAGGCGCGCGAACACGGTAGCAGCGCGTGAAGGCACTGAGCGCTCGGGCGGGGTGGTATGACGCGACCGGCTTGCCCTGGCGCATGAGGCGGAATTCTTTAGTGTTTTTAATTTAAATGTTTATATAAATAGCTGAAACAATATATATATTTAATAAATAATAATGTTGATTGAAACTTATGTTCAAAATAATTGTTTTCCTGCAAAGGGCATCTATCCCGTTCAAAAAAATTGGTCTTGGGCATATAACCCGCATGTAAGGCATCTATCCCTTTATGCAGTTTTATTTTTTACTATTTATTTATTACGATAAACGATTTATTTATTGATTAGTCAACAAAAAGCACTACAAGGCGATTAAATAGAAGAACAAAGTGACTGCACATATGAAAACGATGTGTGTTTTATTTGTATTTAAGGAGATATGAGTAAAATAAAAAAGGTTGGGCATATATCCCGGATTTACCTCCTCTTCCCTTTTTAATTAATCAATGAATTTTCCGAGTTTTTTAAGAGTTGGAAACCGATGATGTAGATTTCACCTCCGAGATATCATCTCACCCACGTGACCGTGATAAAATAATATCTCGGAGTGCTTTCACTGGTGGTATAATTCCATAGCGCAACCAAGTGCTTACTCGTAGTTGTTGACAATGACTGTTGTTATGTTTCCAGAGCAGCTACAAGGACATGAGTGAGAACCACTCGGGGATGCTGATGACGCTGGGCTGCGTCGTCAGCAGCTTCCTCGGAGCTGTGGTGCCCTTCTTCACTGGACTCATCATTGGCGATGATCTGGTGAGATTTTTTGTATCCTTATATTTTTAACTCCTATTGAAATTGAAATTGAAAATTCATTTATTCAAACTTTTACATCCATTTTGGATGTAAAAGCTCAGCGATCCATCGGATCGCTGAGCCATTCATCACTATGGCTCAGCGATCCGATGTGTGTTTTACACATCGGTTTCTTTTATTACCTATAAAATAAAGCGCCCTTTTGGTCTATTCTATGCATTTTCTACCAGTAGAGCCTTTTCAGAGGCATGTTTTTACCTCTTCAACATTATGAACAGGGATTGCTTATGAGTATACCTAGGCGAGAAAGTGGGAAATATTGAAGTTTATCCAATCCTGTTCAACCGGCACTAGAGTCCGTAAAAAGTCATACATTTTCGCCTCCCACGTTACTTGACCTCGTGTTGTTGATATGGTCAATCCCGTCAAAGTTGAAATTTTTTGAATATTATTTATTTGATTGCTGATTCACATTTGACACATTGTATGACTCCTTCCTATCTCGTTTATTGTTTATTGTTTATTGTTTATTGTTTACCGGCCGCGTGCGTCCTCTTTGACGCGCGACCAAAAACCGACTGACGGTGGTTCGCGCTGCGAGTTGGCTCGCGTGGTACGCGTAGCTGCAGGTATGGACTAGGCGTTCCGGATACGCGTAACCTGAGTACGCGCAATCCGTACGCACCTTAAAACGAGCTTTAAGTAACTGACACAATTTTACCAAACCAATTACATTAGTTACTTATGATTATAACACAAAAATTATAATTATCGTTTACCTATCCATTTCGTAGCAATTTTAATGAGCAATTTTTTTTATGTTTTATATTTCACCGTGTTTGGAAACCTTTAAAAATAGTGTATTTAAGTACAGTCGCCTAGAAATATATGTAGCTATTTGCAGGTCACGGTAGTGATTGACACTTAAGTGTCTCATTGAGGAACCAACCCCATTTACACCCACAGAAGATCTGAAACGAAACTGTCAGTTACCTAAAGTCTTGTTCCGATACTTCAAGGAGCTGGGCTGATTAGGGCCTGCTTAGGCAGGCGGATAATGCACAATACACTCCTATGCGAAACGTCCGTGCAGATCTTAGTTCCCCCACTTAGAATTAGAATTAGAATAAGGTCAGGATACCTATTGAATACTGTTTCCAGAGTGACGGGCGACGCTGGCGGCCGGTGTTCATAACCCTGTCCAGCCTGTACCTCCTGGCCAACGTGGTGTTCACCGTGCTGGGCAGCGGCGAGCGCCAGCCCTGGGACCGACGCAGCGTCAGGAGAGCCATGCTGCACTACAACGGGATTTTCGGTCAGGGACCTTACTTTGTTTCTTTAACTTTTCATTGGTAAAAGACTTCACACATGGTAACTATAATGTATATTGATGTACATTACCCTCAACCTCAACCTTAACGCATTCGCTGCCCACTGGCAGACTCTGGCAGGGGCGCGCCGCAGCTACACGTGCTGGAGACCGGCAATTGCTTCTTGGGCCATGAAGGTGTTTGTAGTTTAGGGCAGTACCCTGACTCAAACTAGCGCCGCTAACTATTATATCTTATTATTACGTTGAACATTCGAATTTTCAAAAAATGATGGCCTGTTTGTGATACCTATCATAAGCTTTTATTGGATATCTCTGTAACAGTTTTTTTTATACTTTAGGAAGAGATGCGAAGTTGCACTTGGTGGCCACCAAGTGCAACTTCGCATCTCCTCTCCAAACTCTGTTTTCGCATCTTTTTCAGAACTCTAAAGATTTTTGGTTATTATAGTTTTACACTATGGGCAATTTCTTAAAAAATCAAATAAAGGCGGACTGACAAGGACGTGGGTTTGAATCCCGTCGATGCCGAAAAATTTTGGGACTTTATTCGATTTCTTCTAAACTATTAAAAAAAACAGTTTATTAAGAGGTATTAAAAGAAAGCTTTTGGTAGGTATCTCAAACTGGCCTAAAAGGTTTTAAACATTCATTTTTTCAACCTAATAATAAAAATGAAATAAACGGGCGCTAGTGTGCCTCGGAGTACCGCCTTAACAGCCTGTAAAGGTCCACTGCTGGACGCAGGCCGCCCCCTGATAAGCGCCTTATTGGCGATTATCTCATGAGGCTAATTCCCATAATCCCCAGTCTGGGCATGCGGGTTGGGGATCGCATTTTGGTGGTGTAATTGTTCTGCAGGGGACGAGGATATACATTACATCCCAAAATATTTCATACATGTAAAAATGAAGAATGAATGTGTGTGATGCCATTTCCGACAATACTTTGTCCGAGTTGTAATTTTCGCTATTATCTGGTAATGTTGTCAAAGTTGTGTGATGCTGGTTTAGAATTTGCACCACCCCATCTCTTCCCGTGGGTGTCGGAAGCGGCGACTAAGGCATATCCACCGGGAGCGGGCAGCAGTGCCCCCTGCAGAACAATTCTACCACCGAACTGCGATCCCCAACCCGCATGCCCAGCGTGGGGATTATGGGCATTACCCCCATTAGATAATCGCCAACAAGGCGCTTATCAGGGGAGGCCTGCGTCCAGCAGTGGACCAATACAGGCTGTTGAGGTTGAGGTTGTTAAAGTACCAACAATAATATCCACATAGAATCCATACTCTTTCTAAATTACTTAATTTGAAAATAGTTCACATTTTGATCATCATTTAGGTTCCATTCCTTGCTCAGCCTAATTTAAATTCAAATAGTTTGCTTATCCAACCTAGATACGTTTTTAATGAGGCGTTATTTAATATCAAAAAAAAGTTGGTACCAACTGAAGATTCGTTTTTAGGAGTAGACCCCCGGGCCTTCAGAAAGGTAAAAATAGCATTATGGAATAAATCACATCCAACCGCAAACGGTCAAGCATGCTGTTTCTATATCACTATATGTCACCTTTTTGTACACATGTTTTTGCAAATAACTATCTTTATCTTTACCTAAAATAACATTATCTTACAGATGCGAATCAAGTCCAACTGGAAGAGTTCACGGAAGCGCAGATCTCGGAGAAAAAACTGAAACAAAACGACACGGCTTTTTAACTTTCACGAATAATTATATTTATACAGCAGATTCTTTGTTTATTCTCTCATTTCTTTAATATTCAATTCTGCGAAATATATAATCTGGCCATTGTACTCGGTTTACTTAAAATAATGCACTCGAAAATACTTAGCAATATTTCAGGCATATTTATCATTACATTGAATTTGTGCGATATTTTAAAAATGAAGATTCTTAAAACTCTGTTGTTCGAAACATTTTAAAATGAATTTATGTAAAAAATATAACGAAATTCATCAGATTATGCTGAACAGTTTTATAAATACCAACCAACAATGACCCCTTGACCCAAAAGGCGTCTACTAACTTTCATCTTTAATTTTGATTCTCTGAGAGAAAAAAAAATTTTGATCTGAGTCTTCGAGATTGACTGAGTCTTCGAGATTGAAGCTGAAAAATTCTCCCATCTACCATGATTTAGGAACCTCGAAGAAAGAACCTAAAGCCCTAAGAAATAAAGATGAAGTTTCATTAACCGTGGCAGAAGGATTTAGAGGTCAATATTTTGCGCGAGGCCAGCCGTATGTCTCTAGGGATTAGGTATTTACTCCTCAATAAAGTTTAGTTAGGGAGTAAGCCAGTGTCGGAGTAAGGGAGGTTAAGGACAAACCCTGATTTAGTTAGCTTTTCACCTTTCTTACCATGTCACCCTGTCAGGCTTAAATACAGAATTCGGCTTGATATTTAGCTCGTTGCAATTGAAATCACGCTTATTATAATAAATGCGAAAGTTTGTATGGATGTATGAATGTTTGTTACCTCTTCACGCCAAAACTGCATAACCCCGTGGCGTCGCACGCGTTGATTCGATGGAAACGTTTAAAGGTGATTTATATCCCATGGGAACTGATTTTGGGATAAAAATGCCTATGTTTGATTTTAGGATTAGGATTACCTGTATGCAATTTCTGCCCGATCTGTTCAGTAGTTATGGCGTGAAGAGATAACAAGTTATATGTGACAAATAAACAATTTACTTACTTACTTACATCTATCCATCCATATTCATACATGTATACAAACTTTAGCATTTATAATATTAGTGTGTGACAACAATGTGATAACAACTATAAATATATTGAGTATTCTGTGAAAAGTGCAAATTCTAAGCCCGCACCACACAGCTATAAGCCTCTCATCATCAGCCTATACTAGTCCACTGCTGGACACAGGCCTCCCCTAATGAGCGCCATAGCGCCCTGTCTTCAGCTTGACGCATCCAGCATCTGCCCGCAGTCTTTCGCAGATAGTCATCCCACCTGGCCGGTGGGCGTCCTACACAACGTTTGCCGAGTCGCGGTTTCCACTCATGAACTCGTTTACCCCAGCAGCGGTTATCGGTTCTTCGCGAAATATGCCCGGCCTACTTCAGCTTGCTAATTCTTTGAGCTATGTCGATAACTTTGGTTCTCTGTCGGATGTATTCGTTACGAATCCTCGGCTGATTGAAAACTTTCGTTTTCAAGCATTGCGGTATGGATGACGATAAGACTCGAAGTAGTTTTCCAAACGCTGCCCAAGCCTCTACATAGGTTAAAACTTTGCGCAACATCCAATCCCTAATGTCCTGAATACGGCCCCGTCCGACCAGCACAGAGCCGGTAGATGGTATCAGATCTTTTCAATTGTAATTACGTCGGGGCTCGTTTGACCCTCGATCGCTGTAATTTGTGGTTCACTCAGAAACGTGCGATTTCACTCAAATTGTTACAAACAGCCCAGCCCGCGGGTGCTTAGTGTTATAAACTAGCAGAAACCTGAAAGAAGAAACCATGGGGAAAGAAAAAAGTACATTATGCCTACAAACGAGATAGCTAAAATATCTAACGATTTATGTTTATTAACCGACTTCAAAAAAAGGAGAATCAAATCAAATCAAATCATTTATTTGCTGAATACATTATTACAGGTATATGTCAGATCTTATAACTAGAGTAATGTCAAATGTATTCAACCCGCAAGCAGGTGTGCAAATATTAAAGTAAAAATGTAATCAGTTTAAATATTAAAGAATAATCAATAATAATAAATAACGGTATTTAATACAATCTAAAATAAAATAAATAGTCAACAATCTGGTAATTAAAGTTTACAACAATAGTCAAAATATAATAAATTATTCTACTTAAAATTAATAACTTCATTTATACTATAAAAACATTTGTCAAGCAGCCACTGATTAAATTTTTGTTTGAATAAATTACCATTGAGGTCTGTAGATGACAATGCACATAGGAAGGTTCTTAATTCGCCTGTTTTTTTTATTTTTTATGTTTATTACCTCGGAACTTTTGACGGGGTGGTCCGATTTCCATGATTCTTTTTTTATATGAAAGCTGGTGCTTCCTGTGTGGTCCCATTTTAAATTGATTCAGTTCTGGCGATGGGATCCTGAAAATCCATGCAAAAACTATAAAAATTGAAGTCGGTTTATAGTTTTTTAAAACCGAATTAATGATTAGATTTTATCATTGATTAATTAAAAAGGGAAGAATTGGCATGTGTTACAACTACACGAAAACACATACGCTCACAGTTATATTTCCAGTCCTGTGCAATAGAAGAACAAAGACGGAAAGACGTACCTAAGACCAAAGTGAGACCGAGACAATAATATTTCTCGCTAGTACGACAGCCCATGCCGCCGGTCAGACGGTGACTCAGGTGGGAGCACACAATTTTACACAATTTGAGGTTGCCACTTACGAGCAACCAGTATCTCATCTTCCCTTTTAATAAATCAATGGATTTTATATATATATTTATGGTTATTATAGTTTGACACTATGGGTAACACGATGTCGGTCAGCCATCGACTCTTGGTCTAGCATCCCCGATATCCACGCACTAAGCAGAGGACGCGGCTTCGATTCCCGTCGATTACGAACATTTTTGGGACTTTATTTGATTCATACTTCCTAGCTAGAATATCTGTCAACATAAAATGCAACCCTCGTTTGTAATAATCCTAGACAAAAATTTTAAACTAACATGCCCAATAACAGTGAAAACACAAATTGTGGTACCTATAGGTTCTATATCTAATAGGAGTCATAAACTTGCTTGTCATTTTAACTTTCCAAAGAAATAGCAACAAATGAAATCTAGTTATGGGTATACCAGATAACCAATACCTTGATGCCGTACTGAATATAATACAACCTGAACTATAATAGACTAACCTCCTTATTCTCCTTATTAAGTAGTGTTATTTCTCAGTCTAACTTATGTCAATAGATGAAGATAGAGCGAGATTTACCAGTGTGCTAAGTTAGCAGATTAATACGAATAAGGAGGTTAGCCTTTTAAGTATTATGACGAGGAAAAAAGCAACGATGTTGTTAGATCTTACAAAATTAGGCTTTAAGCCCAGCCTCCACCAAAGCAGAGATGTGCGTGCACTATGTGCAGATATAAAAAAGATAAAGATAAAAAAAATTATGTAAATTTGTTTATTTTACCCAATAGGTACATGACAAAAAGAGTGGTACAATACATAAATTAACAGGTCATATAAAACGAATAAGTAGGTACTTAAATCTAACAATACATTGGGTAAAATTGGACCCTAGCTCAGCATTTTGCAGTATAAAGCATTTGCCAAATACTGCGCTGGTTTTCAGTTAGGGTCCCTATACTCATAGGCGCACGACAATACAATATACAGCGACATACCTAACCATAGACAAAATATAATACAGATAAGATTTAATTAATACAAACAAAAAACATCACAAGGAAAAATAACACAAACACAGCGATTACTATATAAAATAAAAACTATCGTTAAAATGGGACAAGGCAGAATCAAAATGAAATAAAATAAAAATTACTGCGTCCATTCAACCAACTGACTTGAATCGGCCGCGCGCAATGGTAAATAAGCTTTTGAGCTGGCAAAACGATTGGGTACCAACCTAAGAAAGAAATTTGCCAACCACTAGGTACCAACATACGTAGCAGAATTTTTGACGCCCGCCGCCAGCGCCGTTCGTCGCGGCATTTAATTTTGCTTGCAATGCAAATCAATACAGAGATAGCGGATCAGTTCAGAACAAGTTATTATATTCTCTTTGTTCAGATATGATATGTCTGCAGCGGAGACGAGAAGAGACCTCTTTCAGTCATCATGACGATCTCTGCCATGATGGCCTGTGACAGCGTCAAATCACGTCTTCGTGATTTGACGTGGAAGGAGAAAAGAGAGGCTTTGGCCGGCCAAAGCGTTTACTTTGTGGCAAATGTACAATAACCCGGGTTATTGTACATTTGCCACAAAGTAAACGTCACGAAATACAGCTTGTGTAAATACCCACCTTGTGCCCAGCAATGGATCGTTAAAAAAAAGTCTGAGGACGCCTAGCACTAGTCCACTCACTAGTCGACATAGTCTTATATGAAGGGTTAAAATCCCTCTTTTTTCGTCATATTTAATTGATATTGTTGTAAAAACTATAAGCCGACTTCAATTATATTGTTTTTTATGATCCCATTGTCAGAACTAGACCAAATTAAAATGGGACCACGAGAAGCACCAGCTTTCAAATAAAAATATAGTAATAATCATGAAAATCGAACCTCTGAGGTAACAAACATAGAAAAATCTGAAAAAAATACACTCAAATTGAGAACCTCCTCCTTTTTGAAGTTAGTTAAAAATCAACAAAGGATACTTTTATTTCTTTCGACTTATAAAATAAGCTCGTCGCTCGTGTTGCGAGAGTGCAGAAACTGACAACTTTCATACACATCGACATCAATAGGAAGGAATTAGTCGTAAAAATTCCATTGAGAACGATAACATTGTTTACTATGCAGGAGCTGTTTCGCGAAGTTATCATCTTATCTCCGGAGACATAAGACTGACAAATACAGATGTGGTTACACAGTGGACTCATCTCATAACCAACACTTGACAATTTACCCGACATCGGTTATTCAATATAGATACTTCATTGTACATTAGGAAAATACAAAAAATACAGATCTCTTCCAGACAACCTTGGGATGGACACGAAGCAGTTATATTAATTAATAATATTATGAATCATGTCTCGTCATTTAATTAAAATTTTATCAGTTGAGCTACCTCTTGATTGTTTATTCTGCTTTTAGCTGTAACAACGATAATATCGTAAGCAAATGTTTACAGTTATATTATATACGTAACTGTGAATACTAGATTGCATTTGCTTATTTTCCTAAAATTAATTCGATATTTCTTTTTCAAAGAGTATTAAATTGAATAATAGATACAATGGAAGCCTAAACCTGGAGGTAAAATATTTATTCCAGGCCTAAAACTAACCGTATGCAAGATTTCAGCCTGATCCGTTCTGTTGTTTTGGCGTAAAGTGATAACAATAGACATTTGCTGCTGTTATAAATACATGTTATTTGTGAGTAGATGTTTTCATGTAGATATATTATCACACTAATAAATGCGAAAGTTTGTATGGATGGATGTTAGTTACTTCTTCATGCCAAAACTACTGGACGGATCTAGCTGAAATTGCATAGAGGTAATTCTAATCCTGTAATCAAACATAGGCTACTTTTGATCCCATAAATCAGTTCCCGTGGGAAAAAAATCACCTTTTAGCGTTTCCAAAGGAACAACGCGTGCGAAGCCGCGGGGCGCAGCTAGTAGATATTATAATGGCGTTTATACAGTAAATATCGCAATCTGTATTTCGTGAACCAATAAATATATATTCTTTCTTTCTTTCATACATCGATACATCTAAACATACAAACAGTCACATTTATAGTATTAGTGTGATTTGAATATACCTACATTGCTATTTATATACATTTAGCACTGCTGTTATATTCACTACATCGAGCAGCGGCCACGAGGGTGTTATCAATATTCGAGTTATAATTAATGTTCGCGAGTTATGGAGAAAAAAGTGTTGTATGAAATAGTACAGAAAAATGAAAAGCAGTCCAATGGAGGTTAGTAAACTTTGTTTTTGTATAAGCTGAGGATAAACTTCAGTTTCCCATAGATGTATTGTGGATACCTAATCCCACTTTAAGGTACATTGTTGTTCTTACAATGTTTGTGTTTATTTGTAATTATTGATTTACCATTTATAGCATAGCTTATACTATATATAATATTTGAATATATATATTACATCACACTTATCATACTAATATTATAAATGGGAAAGTTTGTATGGATGTATGGATGGATGTTTGCTACCTCTTCACGCCAAAACTACTGAACAGATCGGCCTGACATTTTGCATACAGGTAATCCATATGCTGGAATCAAACATATTTTTATTCCTTATACCAGTTCCCGTGGGATAGAAATCGCCTTTAAACGTCTCGATAGGATAAACGAGTGCGAAGCCGCAGGGCGTGTATAATTGTATAATATAATTATAATTTGAATAGACAAAATATAATTCACTAAACAACAATAAGTTAAAATTCAAACAGTTGTTGGCGTATTTGATTGAAAACAAAGAAATATTATTTTGGAACACTGATCGATTTGAGTAAAACTTTTCATAAGAGTACCCATACCAATAGAAACATGTCATCATCATCATCATCATCAGCCTATACTAGACCACTGCTGGACATAGGCCTCCCCTAATGAGCGCCATAGCGCCCTGTCTTCAGCTTGATGCATCCAGAATCTGCCTGCAGTCTTTCGCAGATCGTCATCCCACCTGGCCGGAGTGCGCCCTACACTAGGTTTCGAGTTCTAGTTTCGAGATATTGCCGGCCCACTGCCACTTCAATTTGCTAATTGTTTGAGCTATGTCGATAACTTTGGTTCTCTGTCGGATGTATTCGTTACGAATCCTATCCTTCAGAGAGACTCCGAGCATAGCTCTTTCCATAGCTCGCTGAGCGACTTTTAACTGGTGGACCAACCCTATTGTGACTGTCCCAGAAACATGTCACTGAAAGTAAATTTATTCCAGGTCCCCACGCACTACCGGAGGCCCCCAAAGGCTTCGGGGCCCGCCACACCCAAGCCCTGCTCCTCTTCATCTGTATAACAGTTGGTTACGCGCTGAGAGGCAACCTCAGCGTATCCATGGTCGCCATGACCAGCCACGCATTCGATGACGATTGTTTACCAGAAATACTTAATAGCAATAGTAAAGAACTAAACGACACTGGCAATTTACTAGAATTATATAACACAAATATTGTAGCAGAATTATATAACAGTAGTAGTTTAGACACTGATGAGTCATTAAATAAAACTCATAGTTTTGTGAACGGTACCGAAGAAATTAGTAAAACAGTTGTTGGTATTGTCAGTAAGAGGCGATGTGAAAGGAAACAGCCGAGCAGGTGGAGTGTTTATCGAGTGAGTATATTTCATATTTATTGATGATAATATAATCCATAGCATAAGTCTTAATAACCGTGTGGTGCCGGCGGCATAGAATTTACACCACCCCAATTCTTCCCGTGGGTGTCGTAAGAGGCGACTAAGGGATATCTTCTGGGGGGCGGGCAGCAGCGCCCCCTGCAGAACAAATCTTCCACCAAACTGCGATCCCCAACCCGCATGCCCAGCGTGGGGATTATGGGCATTACCCCCCCCCCCCCCATGAGTTAAACGCCAGTTATTATTTACTTATTTATTTATGTGGATACGTCTTAATATAATAGAGCAGTAGGTATAGCGATAAAGCAGTCAATAAGATGAGTTAATTATACATCGATATATAAATAAACAGTTTCAGCGGTATTACAAAAACCAAAGTTTATGAAACCCATTGTTCAGCTAAACACTTATTTAAGCGTTTAGCTGAACAATAGTTTAAGCACGAGTTTAACTCTTGTTTAAAATATGTCTGGGCCATGTCTAAATGAAATCCGTCATAGTATCTAACGCTTTTGTCTCAACAGATCTCTAAACCAAATACAATCCATTTAGGATTGTCAATTTGCACGCAATTTGTGAATAAACTATAAACAAACTTAGTTTGAATTTATTTGTCAAAGTTGGATAATTATTTAACAAACAAAGCAAAGTTTGCAATCAGCCCAAAATGTGCCAAAACTACTTACATTATTCTGTCATAAAATATTCAGCGTGTTTCGAAGTAAATACGAATCTCGCGTGACAGTTTCGAGATCCTCTGATTATTTATTTACACATTCTGAGAATATTTTGTGGTTATACAAACATATATTACGAATTTAGAATGTGTTACATTACATCATCATCTACAATAATACTCAGCCAACGTCGACTTGTAGGTAACATTAACCACAAGTAAAACTTAGTCGCAAATACGTCGCGAACCACTTAAAAACTTGGTTAATCAGAAACACGAACCGATATTCAGTTAAAACAAACTCACCTTATAGTTTCATTTCAGCGGACCTGTTATTTACAAGTAGGAAGGTAATGTTACCTTCCTACTTGTAAATAACAGGTCCGATGAACTGGAATAATAGTGAAAACCTAGGTATGCGGTTAGTTATAGTAGTAATTCAATGTAGGTATGCTAAGGTCTTTACAACATATTTCGTACATTTTAACCGTCAATTAAAATTCGGGAAATCCCATACGTGGGGAAGGCCTCGGGGGATTTTCGGAATAATCCTTTTTATTTAGGTATAGTCCGTCGCCCGTGGTCTACCTTCGTGTATGTGTACAATAAAGTGTTCATTCCTAATTTCTACGAGTTATTCTCTAGATACATGATGCTTTGGAAGGATGAAGCTTTCAAAATGTACTAATTTAACCCATGTGGGTTAATTAGTACATTTTGAAAGCTTCATCCTTCCACGAAAAAAGTTTAAAATTTAGAAGATATTGCGGATGTGGTATGGACATTAGGGACAACCCATTGCAAGCGCGATTTGAGCTTGACACAGCCGAGTCGATAACCTGATATCATTACAGACATACGAATGGCCCAAGTCGACGCAAGAGATGATTCTGTTCTCGTTCTTCCTGGGCTACACGTCGATGCAGCTGCCCATGGGCTACCTGGCGCACAAGTTCGGGGGCAAGGTGCCCATCATGATGGCGCTGCTGATCAATGGGGTCGTCTCGATACTGACGCCGTGGCTGCCGATATTTGTGAGTTCAATAACTACATAATTCGTAAGATATCCAGATAAAATCTCTTGGTATTATGTGATAACTTCTAGATACACCATGAAGGCAAGTGCCATAGATGTCGAAAATGTCTGACTTTAGCGCTGTTATAAAGTATATTTACCCATAGTGTAAACCATAATTACCATAAACTTTACATAACTCGTCTCTTACACTAGCCTACAATTTTTATGTATCAGTAGATTGCAAATGACATGCAAATAGCAATTTTGCAGATCTATGCTACATTCGGCCGAACCATTCAGTATTTCCAGCGCGAGGAAGTAACAAACATACACATCTATCTACACAAAACTATTTTAGCCTTTGAACTTTTAAAATTGTCTCGAAAATGTTCATTGTGCGACGAAAGGCACCGTATGCTCGTAATGGTTATTTCTACGTTCACGACTTCGCGACACTTATAAAACCAGAATGACGCCATATTTTTCCAAGAAAGGAATGTAAAATTGCGAATGAAAAACACAAGAGCTTCCTAGCGAGGACAAAACCAAGATTGTATTTTCCGACGACGTCTTTCTTTAGGAAGCCAATTAGCTTGAGAAATTTCTAAAGGATATTAAACTTACTAGGTAGGTTACTTAGGTATATTATTTTGTAAACCGATTTTTTGTTTATTATGTTCTATATTCGTCGTGTTTTCGATTGATTTGAAATATTCTTTCTCTAATGATTAGTTTCTAGGGAAAATGATTCCAAGATGGTCCCATCAAAACTTTATTCCCGAATCTTTGTCTTCCTGAACTTAAAAAGCATTGTAAATATTGAGGAAATTTCAATCGGTTTTTTTTGCTCTGTCCCATTTGGTAACGTTTTAAAACCTACAATAAAATCATTAGTAAAGCTTGTGTTTTTATTTCAGGGGGGCTGGCTGACTCTATGCGGAGGCAGACTGATACAAGGAATGGCTCAGGCAGCTTTCTTCCCCAGCATCCACTCAATGCTGGCTAAGTGGGCTCCTTTGAGCGAGAGAGGCAGACTCAGCACTTATGTCTATAGCGGTAAGAATCACAATGCTAGTGAGCTTCTTTGAGCAAGAGAGGCAGAGTCAGCTCTTATGGTAATAGCAATAAGAATCACAATGCTGGTCAAGTAGAGCATCTTTGAACGAGAGAAGCAGACTTAGCACTCTAGTCTATAGCTATAAGAATAACAATGCTGGCCGAGTGAGCTTCTTTGAGCGAGAGGGGCAGCACTTATGTTATGTACCTATATAGCAGTAAGAATTGTAATGCTTACTGCTTACAATTTTACGTAACATAAACTCTTTGATCAGTTCATAATAAAAATAACGATTGAAATTTTCGATGAACTGGAATAATAGTAAAAACCTAGGTATGCGGTGAGTTATAGTAGTAATTCAATGTAGGTATGCTAAGGTCTTTACAACATATTCCGTACATTTTAACCGTCAATTAAAATTCGGGAAATCCCATACGTGGGAAAGGCCTCGGGGGATTTTCGGAATAATCCTTTTTATTTAGGTATAGTCCGTCGCCCGTGGTCTACCTTCGTGTATGTGAATAATAAAGTGTTCATTCCTAATTTCTACGAGTTATTCTCTAGATATATGATGCTTTGACACTTTGTTTTTGTAGTAACACCATTATGTGAGTCCTTTAGTCGGACGATCCTAAATACTTGAATAAAAAAGATAGTTTTAACGGGAATAATCAGCTTCCACTCTCGCAGTTGCGACTCTTTTAACCACGTTCGAAACTCTACTAATTATAACTTTAATTTAAAAACGGCTCAAATGCCAGAAAAGCATGATAAGCACGTAACAAAGTTCTTGCAGTATTCATTAGAGTTCCGGAACTCTGCGATAACTCAACTTAAACAAAACACATCAAAAGTATTCCTCCTGGCACATTACGGAGCGGGGAATTTAATGAAAATTTAATTAGCTCCGAACAACAGAAGAACTCCAATGAACATTCATACGTATCGCACACTCGTCTCCGCACTTCGTAACGTCCGCAGAGTGGCACCGGGCACCGCGCACTACAATAGAAAAGTCACGCTGTATAGTTGAGTCAGAAACAGAGTCAAATCGTTTATTTCCTTAAAACTTACAAAATAAACACTTCGTCAAGTCAATTAAAGGAGCGACGCTTGGGTTTCCCAGAGAAAAACCGATTTTGAAATAAAATAAATTAAATTTAATTACGTTCTACAAAGGGTTTTCTAAATATCTAATTAACCTAAGATATGGACTGGTTCGATGCGTGAACCGAAGTGCCGAAGATCTAGCTCTCGGGGCAAGGCTGCGCGTCGTGTCGCAATCTCGCGAAGTCAGCAGATTCCGTAGATGCCCAATGTGGGTCGTCGGAAGGTCAGCGATTGGGGTTGACCGATAGGTATAACATCTCCCCCCTCAGTTCAACGACTATTTTTGAATGTTGGGAAAAAATGTCGTTGGCAGCCTCCTCTGATCCTGGGACGGATTTGATACAGCATAGGTCGGGGCTGCTTGGATGAGCTCTCTGAGTTCGAGTTTTCCTTTCGAGTTCATGTCGTAGATATAATTTTCGACGATGATGGCCAGTACAAGTGCACCGGATGGTGCACCGTAGAAGGGAATGGTGGTGTGTGTTGAGACTGTTAAGTTGGTTGCGAGAACACGATGGCGTAGTGGTGGTCATATAGTGTCTCCATGCCGGGCTGATCGTCATCAGGTCGATGGTGGTAATTTGACAGGGCTTCTCCTAGGGCATTTCTCTTTGGATAGTATTACAGATGCAATCGGGTTGAGATTTCTGATCTTGGTTGAGCTGATCTTCACAAACATACCTCGTACCTGACTTCGGGCATTCAGCCTCTATGTACACATGAATATTTCTAGTGATAGCGAGGAGCGGGAAAGGTGGGATGACGTGCCTGCCTATTTTTATAATAGTGAATCTTTATGATAAAAAGATTTCAGTATACCTAACATACTTTTAGTTACCTATAACTATACCTATCATTTAATAATGTGTGCGCGAAGCACCGCAAAATGCACGGGCATTTTTAACCTACTTAATTCACTAATTAAGTTATCTACACTGTAGCTGGTTAATGCCAAGATTTGGGCTAATTTCGCAATTTATACTAACTCGTGTTGAGGCTACAAATCGGGGTCAATTAACATCAGCAATGTCTTATTTATTGCGACTTGATTATCTACAATTTTATTAATAATTTTTATTTGCTCATCCGTACAATCTTTGCTAAGACTTATGATGAGTTTGTTCAGTGACGATCTTATACTGATTTTTCTTAGAACTCAAAGGGCTTCATTATACTTTACAGCATCCGTATAGTCTAGATTCCCTGTAATACTCTTAATAGCTTAATCTATAAAACCTCTTCTAAAACAAGTTAGCTCTAAAGATTGTGATTGAAGCGATGCGTGATTTAATTTGTTATGCAAGTTATCTAGCTGAGATTCGTAGACTGCGTACGTGAAGAATTTACTTATCTAACATTTTATTTCCGATAGATTCCGTACTAGTTAATGGTAGAGTTAATCTTATAGTTCTATGTATTGTTAAAATGTATGATAATGAGTTGTTAGTCGCATGGGTCCATCTCCAGGTACTTCAAGTATAATCTATTTTCCGTGAGTCAGTGTTATATTCAAGAGGGTTAGCAGCAGGATCAGCATCCTGTAACACTTTCGCGGTCTTAGGGACACGTTTCAACCTATTCTTTGCGATGGGACCTTTTTTCTTGGAGGTATAGATATGAATGGGAAGGTCCGCTAAAACAATGTCCTGTGTGTATCTAGGTGCGAGCTTAGATCTACTAGCACAAGGGTTGCTGATAAAAATCTGTTGGTCCGGTTGGTACTTTACCTCAAATTCGCGAGACCTGTTACGATTTTCAATAATCGCGGTCCTGTTAGCAAGCGATGTCTCGTTTATGAGATCATAGACTTGTTTCATCTGCTCTCTATGGGACTGTGAATACTGCTGTAATAAGTGTCCTGTTATATCGATGTCAGTCGGATCACGTGGGTCAGTATGTCCTAGTATAAGGTCATAGGGCTTACACTTAGTGAAGCTATGTACTGAACTATTATACCCAATTAAAGCGTAAGGCATTAAATTAATAACGGGCTGATCTCGTTGTTTCAATTTTAAAATACGGAGGTGTTCAAGTAAAGTCGAGTGAAAACGTTCTATATTTCCGTTAGCGTTAGGTGAATGTGCTAAGGTTTGATGATGCGTGATTTTATGTATTTTACAGAACTCTGAAAACATCTGATTAGTAAATTCGGTGCCTTGATCGGTTATGATAGTGAGCGGTAAGCCGTGATGTGTGCTAAATGTTAATAAGGCCTGTATTACACTAAGCGCAGTGCCGTCCCTTAGTAGGTAGGCTTGACCATACTTTGAGAAAACGTCCATAAAAGTAACGTACTTCTCATTTTGGGCAGTGAAGCTGTCCATGTGAACTATCTCAAAGGGCCTCGTTGCTGGTGGCACGATGTTGAGTTTAGGCCTAATGGGATTCCTGTCGTACTTAGCTTGTCCGCATATTGTACAGTCATTTATGAACTTGGTCACGTGATCCTTCATTCGCGGCCAGTAGTAGCGAACTGATAAGGATAGATAACATTCGTTAATGCCACGGTGGTTTGTTTTGCCTTCGTGATAATTACGAATGATCTCTTGCTGTCTTAGATAATCTTTGACATTTTCTAATTCCTTTTTAGCAAGTACCAATTTCATACATGAGCTTCTAAATTTTTCCTGTAAAATAGGGACAATCTTCTACATACCTAAAGGAGGGTTAATAAGGATACCTGTCTTAATTTTAGGGTTAACATATTCCTTAATAGCGTTAATTAAATCCTCTTCCAAGTTTGATTCCGATAACTGCACGGATGTACGTGTGTGAGTGTCGAACGGCTTGGTCGCTGACGCGCGTTTCTTGACGTCACCTACTATCGTCATAATCAGCTGTCGATGGAATTTATTCAAAGGCTCGTCAGTTATAGGAATTTCAAGGATGGGATTCTCGTTGGAAGTATGTGCGGTGTCAGTTCGTGAGTCACAGTCGTTTGCTACTGATGGAGGTACAACAGATGTATTTCCGGCCATAGAGCTTGTCTCTTCGTTACAAATCTCAACGCGAGAGAGAGCATCGGCGTTGGTGTTTTTCTTACCTGGCTTATGTTCAGTAGTGAAGTCATATTCGCTTAATTTTAATCTCCATCTAGTTAATTTAGAGTTAGGCTCTTTTAAATTCATAATCCATTGTAAGGGTTTGTGGTCCGTAAAGATTTTGAACTTACGACCGTAGAGATAGGGGCGAAAGTACTTTGTCGCCCACACAATAGCAAGTAGCTCTTTCTCTATTGTGCTATAGTTTATTTCGCTCTCATTCAATGTACGTGATGCGTACGCTATAGGCTTGTCTGAACCTACCGCACCTTGCGAAAGAATCGCACCTATAGCGAAATTTGATGCATCGGTCGTCAGTATGAAGTCACGGTCAAAGTCAGGGTATCTCAATATGGGATCGTTTGTCAGAAGAGTTTTACATTTCTCAAAGCTATTAACATAGTCTGAGTCAAATGTAATTTTTCTTCCTTTTTTGAGACACTGTGTCAAGGGCTTAGTTATCCTGGCGAAGTCTGGGATAAATTTTCGGTAATAACCGAGAAGACCTAAAAATGATTTTATTTCCTTAGTCGTTTTTGGCATGGGGTATTTTAGAATAGCAGAGACTTTATCTGGATTAGGTTTTATTCCCTCGCTAGTAATGACATGTCCTAAGTATGCGGTTTCAAGTTTGAGAAACTCTGATTTGTCGAGTTGTATTTTGAAATTGGACTCGCGTAACCTTTGGAATACCTTTTCAAGGTTGATCATATGTTCTTGCAGTGACGTAGAGAAAACTATGATGTCATCTAGGTATACGAGGCAAAGGACGTTTTGTAGGCCTCGAAGAACGTTGTCCATGATGCGCTGGAAGGTGGAGGGCGAATTTTTCAACCCCATGGGCATCCTTAAAAATTCAAACCTACCCTGTTCAATAGAGAAGGAAGTCTTATGGATGTCCTTCGGGTCCATCTCGACTTGATAAAATCCAGATGCTAAGTCGAGTGTCGTAAAGTACTGACATTTCCCTAACTTGTCAAGAACGTCAGTGATGTTGGGTATAGGGTACCTGTCGTCAATAGTCTTTTCGTTGCGTTTGCGAAAATCTACTACTAGCCTCCATTTTTGTTTTCCCGACGCGTCCATCTTCTTCGGGACAACCCAAATGGGAGAGCTCCATGCGGACTCCGATGGTCTGATAATACCCTGTTCTAGCATTTTGGACACCTGATCCTGGACTTCCTCACGATGTATGTAAGGATAGCGATAGCTCTTCGTATAAACGGGAATTTCGTCGTGAGTACGGATTTTGTGTTTAATTTGATTCGTGAATGTTAACGCTTCACCTTCAATATAAAATACATCGGCATATTTAGAACAAAGCGCGATTAAATTAGTTTCTTCTTCGACGTTTAGATGATCGGTCCGTAAACGCGAGGTAACGTCCCTAGCACGCGGTGAAAGTGGCTCCGACTCGGTGCGCGCGCACTCCATCGAGAATAGGGTCGCATGCGTCGCGGTGTCTAACGACAGAATTACGTCATTATGAGTTGTATTCATAACTTCCACGATGCCGCGATTTTTACTAACTGTGGTAATGCACTCGCTTATCACACAGTTACAAATTACCTGTTCCGGGATAAAAACTTCGCCATCCGGAGCATTAATAGGTAACCTAACCAATTTAGATGTTTCGGCTGGTATTATATCTTCGTAAAGATTTAAGTTTCGCGAGTTGTACATGCGAATAGGGTTCACTGCGGCTTTAGTAATAAGCGCGAGCTCCTTAAGGTCGAGTTTAGCTTCCCACTTGGTTAATAAATCCATACCTATTAGACCGTCGAAGTAATCGTGAAACCTATACACGAATAACTTTATTTCCTCCGAATCTTTGAATTCTTGGAAGCATGGAAGAGTTATAGAATACTCATTCCTACTTGTGGCGTGAACGTTAGTAACCTCGAACGGATCGTAGTTCAATGGTACGTGTGAGAAATAATTATCCACTGCCTCTGGACTAATAAAAGATTGATTCGCGCCTGTGTCTATGAGAAAATTCAACGGAGGGTTCGCTATACGAATAAAGGGTAGCTGTCTCTGGGTCTGCAAATTAAGCTCTATTTTAACTTTTTTATAGTCGGGTCCTTGGGAAAATCCTCCGATTTCTGGCCCGACTGGGGCTGCTCGTCGACTACGTCCTGCACCCTAGCTCCGCTGTCGAGGTGGCATGGGTAATCGTACTCAGTCGGGTAGCCGTTATAGTCACCGTAGTAACCGTCGTCATAGTTATAGTCACCATAGTCATAGTACTCGTACCCGTCACAGTCATAGTTCAAACACTCATTCACGTTAACATCCCTAGTCTTAAAATAATTAGACGGGGGTGGATTACCTTGTTTAGCCCAGTTCCAACCACTGGGTCCCGCTGGTGCTTGTCTCTCCCTAGACTCAAAATGGGACACCCCACTCATAGGCTTAGGGCCTTGAAATGAGGGTTGCGGCCTAGGCGCCATTTGAAAACCACGTTGGTAATTTGGTAGCGGCGCACTGAAAATTTGTTGAGTGCGTGATGGCATTCGCGGTTGGTAAGGCATTCTAAAGTGATGCTGAGGTGGCTGCCTCGGCACGAACTGTTGTCTGAAAGGCTGCGTGGTAGGCCCTGGCATATTGAAAGTCATGGGCCTGAAAGGCTAAAGGCCTTGAAGAGGTACTTTAAATTCAGGTTGGTTTGTATGACTATCACTTACCTTTTTATTCGGAAAATATAAGTTCCTGCTCTGGATATACATGGTGTTCATCTCGTCATGCACATACTCCAGAGCCTTTTCAATGGTTTCAGGACGCATACATCTAATGCGTGAACCAAGAGGGTCCTTTAACCCACGTAAAAAGGCTTGGAGGGTTAGTTTTTTATATAAATCCCGCTTAGCATCTATGGTAGTAGGTAAGGATTCGTGCAAGGATACGTATGTCATGATTGTGCTGAAGAGGTTCTGGCACCTCTCATAAAATTCTTGAGGGGTGCTAGAGCCTTGTGTTAGGATCGCCAAATCGTTATAGAGGGCGGTTTCATCTCTTTGGTCGGCAAAGTTGTTAATAAGAGAATTACGGATACTAGTCCAATCATACGGAATGCCATTTGCATTGATCTGCCGTGCTGCTGGTCCTACGACCTTGTTAAGGATACCATTTAATAATCCCGAATTATTTAACTGATTCTCACTCTGTCCGTAAGTTGCCACTAATTGATCACATAAATTTACGAACCTAACTAACACATTAGTATTTCCATCGAAATCGGGAACTAATCGTAGGGCCTTGCATATATCATCTAAGCTGGCAGCAGGCATTGCTACGGCCATTGTCCTATTTTCTAAATCGCTACTATTACTACAACTACTATCAGAACTTGAATTTAATAAATCTAAATTCCTTGTACTATCAGCTAAATTATTTCTGTTTATACGATTATTTAACATAGGACTCGTTAATTTTCTTGAAAAAATTTTTTTTGAGTAAAATACAAAAAAATAGGACTTAATTTTAGGAAAGGATGCAATCACTAGAAATTCAGTGTACTTACATGAAATGCATCGGTACTCTTGGGAGGTATCGATTTCTTGATCCCGGCGAACGCTCGTGTTCAGAATAACCCGGCTCGACGTTGAAAAGTCTATCACTCCTGAATCTCCTGATGAATATTCTGGACTGACCCGGATTGTCCTACCGACTGCGCCAATTAAAGGAGCGACGCTTGGGTTTCCCAGAGAAAAACCGATTTTGAAATAAAATAAATTAAATTTGATTACGTTCTACAAAGGGTTTTCTAAATATCTAATTAACCTAAGATATGGACTGGTTCGATGCGTGAACCGAAGTGCCGAAGATCTAGCTCTCGGGGCAAGGCTGCGCGTCGTGTCGCAATCTCGCGAAGTCAGCAGATTCCGTAGATGCCCAATGTGGGTCGTCGGAAGGTCAGCGATTGGGGTTGACCGATAGGTATAACAAGTCATTTATTTTTTAATATGTAAACAGCTTGATAAATAGTAATTATGATCAAATAAGAAATAAGGTGCAATTGACTCTAATTCGCTTGATTTTTTTGTCGGCTAGCGGAAGAAGCCGTCAAATCATTGTGGCCAAACCACTGTGTGGTTTTGAAGTAATAACAACTCGTCCGGTAACGGCAGCGAGAGATGGAAATTTGCGGAGGTATAGTCACGCATATCACTCACACTAATATTATAAATGCGAAAGTTTGTATAGATGGATGGATGGATGGATGTTTGTTACTTCTTCACGCCAAAAGTACTGGATGGATCTGGCTGAAATTTTGCATACAGGTAATTATAATCCTAGAATCAAACATAGGCACATACATTTTTATCCCATCAATTATTTCCTGTGGGATGAAAATCACCTTTTGACGATTTCATAGGAACAACGCGTACGAAGCCGCGGGGCGCAGCTAGTAATTCTTAAGGCACCGCCGCCAACGCAGTAGGCGAGAGAAATAAGTACAGCTACGTATGGCTCTGACTCACTCTCCTACACAGATAAAAAATTGTTAGAAACTCACAGTGAATAATCGACGCGACTGTCCACAACTCACCCATTTGATCCAAAAATTGCATTAATACATACAATACATAATAATGTATTGTACCACACAAAGACATAAATAAATGCTAAGACATAAATAATGCGTTTTGAGAGTTTGAGTTTGAAAAACGGCCTTAGCGCTATGCGCGATCTCATCCAGGCAGTCTTCTGCGCAGCTTTGTCACGTAATTTGCATGAGGACAAGAAGTTTGATGATTACTATAGGTACGGATTGTTTTCTTACATAATATCAACGACGAAAACTATAAATAAAATAAATACTACTACGATTTACAACAAAACTTTTAACTCCAAAATAATAAAAACTTTTAAATTCCAGCTAACCAAAATATAATATATTTTAGTTAGCTGGAATTTTTGGTTTTTATTTTAGTATATTATATTATAATAAAATAAAAACCAATGCAATTTTTCTACTCTAAAATATCAATCAAAGTAACTTCATTTTTAAAATGTTATAATGTTATCAGCTCGCTCCATTCGCTGACGAACGAGCATTATTGTAATGTCGCTCGCACGCCGCCGGACAGCTGATTACCTACCTGCCTCGCCTGCGGTTTTGCGATGTATAAGCAATTAACCACTAGGACACTAACCCCCGGTTTCTCGAACGCTTGTCACACTGAATGGATAGTCAACGGCTTGTTATATACGCACTGCGGAATCTGACAGCGTGAATTTTAATCTCGCGGAATATAACCTGCGTGCTTAACGTAACTTACACGTACGACGAATAAAATTCCTTGCTAGTTTAGCTACCTACAACTTTATAGTGCTCCAAACATTCATATTTTTCCGCTAGTGAACTTCCATTAAGTTACAGAATTCTGCAAAAAACCACGCGAGTAATAAAAGCAGTGCGTGTACAGCCTGACAAATTGTCAACAATTTGTCAAAATAATAAGCGTTCGAGAAACCGGGGGTTAGTTTGTAAACGTTACATTTCGATGTGTGTTTATTGGATTTCTATTGATTTAAGTTTAGTAAAAAGTGTTTAAGTTTAAGTAACGAGTTGACCATATTTTTCAAAATTCTTACGTAGAAATGTCCCTCCATACTACCTACTAAATACCTATGTACATTATAAACCAGATAAATATATGTAGATACCTAACTTTAGAGACCAGCCTCAGTCTACGGACAAACCGAATTGTGGTTTATGTCAGTTGTAAACCAAAAGTTAATAATGTGTAGCATAAATAAATAAAAAAACATGAGCGGTAAAGTCATAAATCAATTATCAATATAATCCCTAGATAGTTGGGATTTAAGATTATTCTATTTAGTTTCAAAGATCGTAACATAATTGGAACGTATTATTTTGGACGAAAGAAGACTAGAGCCAAAAATATGGTGACAAATTTAGTAGGTTCACTATTTTACAAATTATACTGTCATACCTATTAAAGAAACCAACAATAGAAGAACAAATAATTTCTTTATCATATCAAAAAAATACTGTCTTGTTATATTTACTAAACAAACATCCACTACATATTCTACGCATTGCCTTAAAACCAACAACTCGCAGACATTACTCGAGCCGCCTCTATCTCGCGTTACGCAACCTCGCTCTGGGGCGATGTTCTAACAATCTGCTCAGAACTTGAAAACTTTTGATAAAATTCTGAAATAATACGAGTAGTCTTCATATTTCAGTAAAGTTTTTGAGGGTCCTTTTCTATCCCTTTCTATTATGAATGACGACCTCTGTGGCGATGTGGGCGATGCAGGAGGCTGCTGGATCGATTCCCGCCTCGTGACATAATGTTGTTGCAATGCGCAGATGAGCTGTAAATACGAGGTTGAAAATACTTAGTAACACTTCCGCGATATTTTTTTTTCGCAGATCTGTTACTAAATATTTTCATCCTTATATTTACAATGAATTTCCGTAAAGTAACACCTGAATTCAATAAGTAACCGAGCTGCAAATATTTGTTCAAGATATTCTAGTCGTTTTCAAAAATATTAATTATATAATGTACTCCAATATGTATATCAAGTTATCTAGTACCAAAACACAGTCTGCTTGGCTAGATAATGCTGTGTAAATTGACCAGTACATGTTAAAACATCAATTTGATTTATTATCTGTGATACTGTTCATTCATACATTCGTTCCTATGTTCGTTCCATTTGTTCATCATTCTTTCTCTTTCAATAAAACTCGCGAACCACTGCGCACGCATCAAATCTTTTATTTCTATAAAATAAGAGAATCAGCATCCCACACCCAAGCTAGGACCTTTTCATGGTCCTTCGCCGGCAAAGGAACCTGGATCAAGTGGAGGATTGCATCGGGCCAGTGCAAGAAGACAGCGCAAAGCCATTGAGCTTGGCGTGTTCACGCCGGGAGGGAGCCGCCATCTTTTTTGTTCGGCTAGATTCGGCTGTTTCCGGATCGACGCCCGAGAACGGCGAAATAGCGTCGTCATCGGCGGCAGGTCGGTGAGTGGAGCGAAGCTCGCTGTAGGTCGGTCGCAAAGTGACAGACGCCAGCCAACACCCGATTTCGACCAATCCGAGCAGCGGAACGACGTGACGTCACCCCGGCAGAAGCGCCAGAGGCTAACTTCAGCTTCGCGAGGACCAACCGTGGAGCAACAACAAACGTGTGCAGCGACATCTGTGTGTTTCCGGTGAAGTGCGCGTTTGGTAAAAATCTATTTTTCGTGGATGATCGATCGATATCGCCATTTTGCAAAATCGAGACAGAAGATTGACAATTTACAAAAGTTATTGAGAAAAAGTTGGACTTTATGCTAACAAATTTAGTTTTTAACAGGTATTTCAAGGATTCTAAGTGTTTGAGTTTACGTGTATTTTAGCGGTAATTTAGGAATAATTCTAATCATTGTAATTTTATAATAGCGTTGCGTCACCATTCGCCATGTCCAAAACGGATGAGTTGGAGGCGGCCGAGGGTACGGCCGGCCTCATTGCACGTCGTGGATATATGAAGGGCTCGCTGACCCGTATCCACACGAAAGTCGTCACAGGTACGACTGTGCAGGATTCCATAGCCTTGCTAAAAACTTTGGAGGAACGAACCATCGATTCTTTTGGTAAGTACGAACAATATAATATGGAATTAGGTGAGCACGCCGAAGACCCTACGTCGACGGAAGCATGCTGCCTTGATTGTCTCGCTGCTTTGCGCACCCGCATTGCCGAGCTCGAAAAGCCAGCGACACAAAGCACGCCCGCTACATCTTCTGTCGCTAAACTTAATTTACCGCACGTAAGCATAGAACCTTTCGCAGGAAAATACTCCGAATACCAACCATTCACAGAGTTGTTCAATGCCTTCATTCACAACGACCATAACCTAAGTGACATTCAAAGATTTTATTTTATTTTATTTTATTTTTATCTCTTAGGGATAACAAACAATCATACTTAAATATTAACAGTTAATAGTAAAGAAACTAAGTACTAAAAGTATGACCAGCCCCGTTATCCGCAAGTTACAGTAGAGGGGTGGTGTTAGTGAGTTAACATAGTAGTCTAGTTAATCTAGAATTATATTAAGCAAGTTAGTAAATAAAGTTGAATAAAGATGCTATTAATAAACAGTTAAACATCATTTAGCTTGTTATTTGTCTTTCTTTATCTGCTGCTGTTTCCGACCAACAAACCCTGCGCACACGCCTCAGTGCCCTCCATGCTCAAATCCTAGAGGATACGATCTGTACTCAAAAAACACCGAGTCATGCACAAAGAGCCTGCTACTCAAAAACAACATCAGATGACAAAATTAGGTTAATGGCTTTCTTATACAAAGCAGGTGAAGTAGCAAATGGATCTGTATTAGAGAAGTACTTATTATATGCTTTTGTCATTCTATGCAGAGGAGCGCGCATACCAGCGTTCGTTTTACAAGGAGTCGGAGCGAATAAAGCACGTTTACGGGTCTCTCTAATTGGACGTGAGCAATATGGTACATGTACATAAATTTGGTTAACTAACTTGTTACAGTCGAATTTATTATGACAAATATTATATAACATTAGTTGATCAAGGAGCAGTCTTCTCTGTTTCAGTGAGGGGAGCGAGTATTGATGAAGTAGGTAGAAGATTTATCTATCTTAGGGGATTCCTAAAAGGGGAGGCCTATGACCTTGTAAAAAATTTACCTATTCTAGGAACCAGCTATGCTGAAGCCTTGCGCATACTGTCAGAACGCTACAACAATAAATTTAAAATAATAAATGAGCACATTTGTGCCATATTGGATATGCCATCCTGTACCAAAAACACAGCCGCTGCCCTAAGATCATTGATCTCTATCACTAAACAGCACATTGCTGCGCTAAGGAATTTGGGAGAGGCCATCGACTCATGGGATAGCATTCTTATCTGTCTTCTTACTCGAAAGCTTGACCCTACCACCTCTCATGCTTATCACCTAGCGCTAAATCAAACAACAGGGCAACCATGCTTGCAACCCACTTTAATTCAGCTTTTGCAATTTTTAGAGGGGCGTGCCCTGGCCTTGGAGAATAATGAAGGTGGGAGAAGCGTCAAGGAGGCCTCAAAGGTGGTTGCTGCCGTTTCGACAGCTGATTCAAAATGTAGCTTCTGTGGTAAGGCGGGCCACAAGGTTTTCTCCTGTCCTAGCTTTATGCTAGCGACTGTTGAAGAAAGGATAAAATTCACTAAAGGTAAAAAACTGTGCAATATTTGTCTCAATAGCCATACAAACAAATGTAAATTCAATTTTAAATGTCAAAAATGCAAGGAGCGCCACAATACGTTGCTGCACATGGAGATGGAGGAGCCCAATGTCTCCTCAGTAAGCAACGCCAGTGCATTGGAGAGCGAGGAACCCAATGTTTCCTCGGTAACTAATACCAGTTCATATAAGGGGCTGTCAACACAAGTAGTTATTTTACCAACTGCAAAGGTCAAGCTCATCTCAAAAAATGGCAATGAATTAATTGTCAAAGCTTTATTAGACTCCGCTAGCCAATCCTCCTTCATAACCTCTGGCATTGCAAGAGAGTTAGGTAGACCGCTATTGTCCAACAACACCAATGTAGTAGGCATAGCCAATACGGAGAGGTCCATTCAAAATGCCATTCATTTGGATGTCTTCTCATGTGTTTACCCATATAAGGCAAGGGTCAATTTACTGGTAGTGGATCAAATTACATCAAGATTACCCCAATGTCCTATAGACATATCAAAAATTAAAATGCCAAAAGGCATAAAGTTAGCCGATGACTCCTTTCACATCACAAGTGACATAGACATATTACTTGGTGCTGATGTATTTTTCCAGGCGCTGTTACCGCAGGATGAGCTGTTGGAGCAGGGACTAGGGAAAGAAGATGCTGCGCAACCCAGACTTGTCAATACCCAGTTTGGTTACATTGTAGCAGGTGGCATCTCAAGCTCTCCTCACAACTCTGCTGTTAATCTCTTCTGCCAGGAATGTGAATCTAGCATTAGTAACACAATAGTCAAATTTTGGGAAACCGAAAAGGTCCCACAGCCATATGCGGAACATACATCTGAGCAACAATACTGTGAAAAATATTTTACAGAAACTGTCAAATTAGAGAACAATAGATTTGAGGTATCAATGCCTTTGAAAGTTCCACTTAGTGATATGAACAATATTTTAGGAGACTCATTAGGTCTAGCACTAAAAAGAGTTTTAAATCTAGAAAAAAGACTGCAAAAGGATGAAGAACTAAATAGGGAGTACAAAAACCTTATTCAAGAATATCTTGATTTAGGCCATGGCTACTATGTAGGCATTACTCTCTATGATCTTTCAATAAAAGATCCAATCTATTTCTTTGCACATCATGCAGTCGCAACAAAACTTCGAACGGTGTTCGATGGTTCAATGAAGACAAGTAACAAAATCTCAGTGAATGATTTGATGTTAAACGGAGCTATAGTCCAACAAGAATTGTTTGACATCCTATTGTTATTTAGGCTTCACAAGTATTTCTGTGTTTGCGATATCAGGCGTATGTTCCGCAATATTTTTATAAACACATGTCAAAGATCCTTAATGAATCTGCTGTGGCGGAGCAGCCCAGATGACCAAATCAAATGCATCCAACTTTCAACCATTAGCTATGGTTTAAAAAGCTCATCCTGGCTAGCAACCAGGTGTTTACTCGAACTTGCTCATAGGTATGGGAATCACTACCCACTTGCCGCTCCAGTTCTGCTGAACTCCACCTATGTGGACGATGTTCTACATACTGATAATAGCCTGTCAAAACTTAAAGAAACCAAAACACAATTAACCGACTTACTTAAGAAAGGTAGTTTTGATTTGCACAAATGGGCAGCTAGTCACAGGTCAATCTTAGATGACATTCCTGAACAACAGCAGAGTTTTGGGGACATAGAGCTAGTCAAGGACATTAAAACCTTAGGATTAAAGTTTGATATTCAAAGTGATTCATTTGTCATATCATGCCCTCCGTGTGATAAAATTCCTAAAACCAAAAGACAAATATTGAGTTATGTAAGTCAATTTTATGACCCTTTGGGCATTGCCGGGCCAGTCTTTGTACAAGCCAAGATAATATTGCAAAAGCCATGGCAGCAAAATGTAGGGTGGGATTCAATGCCATCTCCCATTTTACAAAAAGAATGGTTACAATTTTACAATGATCTCCAACAAATGGCGCCTATAAGCTCTTGCAGAAATGTTTGTCCAGCAAATAATAGCTTGATTCAATTGGTGGGATTTGCAGACGCGTCAATCACAGCCTATGGCTGTGCGATTATTTGCGTGTCATTAACAATGAGGACAAGGTATCAGTATCCTTACTCTGTTCAAAATCAAGGATTGCCCCTAAGGCCAAAAAACTATCCGTGCCGCGCATGGAATTGAATGCTGCACTGCTTTTAGCTAAGCTAAGCTCAAGGGTATTCGATACTTTAGGCAAAAAGGTCGCAATCCAAGATGTAAACTTGTTTAGCGATTCTCAGGTAGTGTGGCTTGGCAAAAGACTGATCCTGCATTGCTCAATGCATATGTAACCAACAGAGTCAAAAATGATAAATGAATACACAAAATCATTCAAATGGTCCTATGTAAAAACTGATCCAAATTCTGCAGATTGTTTGAGTAGAGGTGTTTTACCTACTGAACTGCACGGTAACCAACTGTGGTGGTCTGGGCCATCCTTTTTATGTAACTTAGATTACAATTTACTAGCTACAGCTATGACACACCTCGGGTCTTACCGGAGGTCAAGGGTCTTAAACAAAATGTGTCTGTTTGCGCAGCATCACAAAACAAACCTCAGACATTTTTAAGCTCGAATAGAGAAATATTCCAACATAAATAGGGCAGTTAATTTTCTCTCTTATGTAATTAAATTTTGTAAGAACGCAAGGCCTGGGTCCAATAAGGTACCTAAGGGAAAACTTTGTAACATTTACAGAGGCAAGCTATGCATTGCACTTGTTTATCAAAGATGAACAAACAAAATATTTTGAACAAGATCTAACCATGCAGGGCAGGTAAGCATTCATTGATGCTGAGGGTATGCGCTAGGTTACAGCATTCTTCCTTACCATATAGTCAAAGACAACAGATAATCTTACCAAAGGAATCGATGGTAACTCAGCTTATTATCCAAAATGAGCACTGGAAATTATTTCATGCAGGTCAAAAACTTGTCCTCGGCAGCCTCCAACAACGTTATTGGATAGTGAATGGTCTTAGGTTGGTTAATAAATTTGTATATGTATAAGTGTACTATGTATGTTTTAGGCATAATGGTATTACTGCTATTGCTGCTATGCAGCTGATAGGGTCATTGCCCTGTATCTGTGTAAATAAAAACTTATGTTTCATTAGAGTACAATGTACAAATTTACCAGACTAGAATAGACTTAAATTTTGGCAAAAATATACTGCGCTGAAGCAGCACTTCTGTCTAAACAATATCCTTGTACCTATGTAAAATGTTTAGTTATGTAACTTTACCAGAATATAATAAGCTAGGATAATTTGATTAATATTGCTACTCTTGTATGTAAATGTAGATAATTATGTAACTACACCATGTATGCTTTGAATAAGTTTAAACTATTATGTCAACCTTGCAATTATAGTAGGTATTTTGTTAGATTTTCAAAAGGTATCATGTTTAAACTTAAATTGCTAAAAAGCTTAATGCTATCATATTGTATTGATGTATCTCATCATTCATCTAAATTTATTTTAGCCTTGATGAAGGTAAAAGCAAATGGACACTGTTCCTCTTATTTCCTATGTTATATAGATAAAAAATATACAGTCCACTTAAAAAGCTATCGTTAATATTGTATAGGTTAATGAAAGGAATTTGTACTAGGTTCAGTTCAGATAAAGACAATGTTGTTTTGATTAAGTTTAATTAAGCTGTTTAATGCTAAACATGTCATGCTTTGTTAACCCTTTTCTTTCTGTTAGGGGAATATGTTAAAACATCAATTTGATTTATTATCTGTGATACTGTTCATTCATACATTCGTTCCTATGTTCGTTCCATTTGTTCATCATTCTTTCTCTTTCAATAAAACTCGCGAACCACTGCGCACGCATCAAATCTTTTATTTCTATAAAATAAGAGAATCAGCATCCCACACCCAAGCTAGGACCTTTTCAGTACATATTTATAATTGATAAGATGTGATTATAATTGATTATGTTATCATGTTTATTATTTATTTAAACCACTTCTGTTAAAATTCCTCCCTCTCCTCTATTCAGTTCTCTTTCGTCTAAATGTACATTTATTGCATATATGTAAATAAAAAGTATTTGGTTTGATTTTGATTTAACTACTGCTTGGTCTATTCTTATTAATATTATAAAAAGGAAAGATTTTAACTATCTACTGGACCAATTGAAAAAAAGGATTTCACCATTATAAAGCTTACTTTTCTAAATTATATTTTATCCCGGAATTCCCACGGGAACGGGAACTACATGGGTGAAACACACTGCTAGTGTTATATCACCATACCAACATTATTATCGATAAGTTCATCGGTCGACTCGCTTTATATCCTTAGTCTTAGTCTCATTTTCTTCGAAATTTCCTCAAACCAGCTTTCATACATCGTCATTAATTATTGAGTCACTCTTTCACTTTACATTCCTTACAAATTCCAGTTCCGCGTTCTCCAGGCACGACGACACAAATGTATTCTTTGGCAAACAGCGAGGCCTGAAGCCGTGAAAAGAGGTAGACGCCGGGTATAATTAAATTGTTCTTCTTGGTTCTGATAGTTCAAATAGATAACGGAATCATCAATTGAGAATATAAATAATATATGTACTTATATTTTATAAGATACCAAAAATTTTGGTACCTAAGTAATTAGTTAATTAAATTTTCACTAACCACTTTCAGTTTAGCCCTGTTTCTCGAAACAGTTGCACGAACTTTTGTGAAAAAGCACACCAGAAACATACAATTTAATGATTCCAAGTAGTGAACTCACTCACTTCGCTTGGCAACAAACACGGCGCGGTCTCACTAGAGAGGGCATACTTATACAAAAATATAAATCTTTGGTCGGTCTATAGTTACAAACAACGAATGAAATTCAAGATTTCCCTCAAAGGCGACGGCAGGCGGAAACTGTTTGAACGTCGCTAACAGGGTGTCGTTTAGTTATAATTGCGTTAATTAAAATACCAATCAGGGGCGAGAGCATTGATTACGGTCTTCATTGGCTCTTGAAAGGTGTTCAAATTATTTACAGTGATTAAGTTTAATTTCTCTTCAAACGGAAAGATATTATGCAGTATTCTGGTGTTAATAACTAACTGGCGACTTTGTTATCATGATTAATATAATAAGAAGAATTTACGATGGTGCCTACTTAAGAAGGCTACGAACCTCTCCCAAATCTCAGCGGCCGGCCCAAGCGAATTTGTTGTTGTTTCACGTAGAATCGCATCGTGTTGGCAATTCCGCGGCATTCGCCTTATTTCGGAATTGTGCTCCCTGTGTCGCATCGCCCCCAGCGTTTGGGCGAGCGGTTGAAGAAATTTGAAGGAATTTTACAATTTTTTATATTTTTTCGTACTTTGCGATTTATTTTGAAAAAGACTGATTTCAGAAATATTTTTGTTTATTTCTAATGGTGAATATATTTAAGACTAGCTGCGCCCCGCGGCTTCGCACGCGTTGTTCCTATGGAAACATTAAAAGGTCATTTTCATCCCACGGGAACAGATTTATGTTTTATTCCAGTATTATAATTACCTGTATACAAAATTTCAGCCCGATCTGTCCAGTAGTTTTGGCATGAAGAGGTAACAAACATCCATCCATACATCGTAGACGTAGTTTCCAAATGAAGTGGAAAGTACATTTGTATGGGGGCTAAGGTATCCGTTCCGTTCTTACAGAACGGAACGTATACCTTAGCCCCCATACAAATGTACTTTCCACTTCATTTGTATGTACGTATACAAACGTACATACAAACGTACTTTCCACTGCAAAGCAAACTGCAAAGCAAACTAGTTTCAAACTGGATAGACGTGACGTTTGGCGAAAAATAATAATAGTACTTATTATTTTTCATTACTCATACTCTGAAAGTAGGTCAGAAGTTACCTGCACAGCGGGATGAAAGTTATACTTTTCGTCCCTAGAGACGAAAAGTAATGACAAGTAAAAAACAAATAACAGCTGTCACCTCACTTTTCTATTGAACCATGCATTCTACCTTTCTATACAGCCACTCAACTTTAACTTCTTGTGAGATGGCTTTTGCGTCTGGTTTGACGCAATTCATACTGCCATTCAATTACAGCATGATGTAAAATTGAAATAAATTTAAGGTAAAATGCCATAATTATAATTTACTTTCAACTATCTCTTTAAAATAACATAGATTTCGGCAAAATATTCACCATTTTTGAAATGATAAAAACTAATGGTAGAATAGATCTCGGTATTCTTCCATGTTTATTGTACCATGGTAGAATAGCAAGAGCTACTATGGCTATTATGCCATCTATAAAGAAGATTGTTTATGCCTCATAAAAAAAAAGCGGGGAAAACGGTAATCCTACCTTCATTTGATTTTTCGAGTTTGGGTTTTGATTTTTCGTTGTTTTGTTTATTACAAAGAGTTCAGACAGTGACATAGACATAAATTTAACGCCTGAATTTATAAAAGAAGAGGCAAAAGCAGTAGTGGAAAACCTTTTACCAACTAAATCATGGCGCTCTGAGTAAATAGTGAAATCGTTATAAGAAAACGTTTTGTCATTATACATTAACGAATTCTCAAAGACTTACAAACCTTCAATATTCAATGTTGAAGACAACATTACAACTGGTACTAAACACAATGTACATTACATATAAAGGATTTCGAGAGACTAACATCGTTTTCAAAACGCAAAATGATGGATTTAACAAAAAAAACAAAGTTTTCATTTCTCAAGAGGTAGTTGGAAAAAGCCTATCACAATTGCTCTAATTTTACCATAGACTTTAAATAAATATCTTTTGTAAGTTGTTGATTTATTTATATTTTCTTGAGCTCATTCATATTATTATTTCTACTTTCCTTGTATTCGTAAGGAAAAGCACAGTGTTTACCTCGGGTGAAAGAAACATTTAGTCCCTCGAACTATTAGCGCCCTCGCTACGCTTGGGCGCCAAACCCCGTCTCGGGACTGAATAGGTTTCTGTCATCCCTTGGGTAACAATGTACTAACTCCCCCAGGAGCACACTTCGGCACGATAGTGATATTCCAAGCATCAGGCTACTTCGCCGGCTCTTCGGTCGGCTGGCCGGCTACCTTCTGGTTCACGGGCGCGGCCAGCCTCGCCAGCTTCGCGCTGCTCTGGTGGCTCGGAGCCTCCTCTCCGCACGACCACCCCGGCATCTCTGCCGACGAGATGAGCTTTATACTCGAGGGGGGGAATGCTGACGTGGTTCCAAAGGTCAGTCTGAATTCATCAGTTCACTTTGACGAATTTATTTTACAAAAGAATAATGTTAACTTGAACACAATAATCTTACTTACTAGCTTAATTAATTAATACTAAACAACATTAATTGTTTGTTAATATATCGCCGGGGGTGGGCAGGGGTGTCCCCTGGGGAACAACTACCATCAGACTGCGATCCCAGCCCGCATGCCCAGTGTGGGGATTGTGGGCACTACCACCATTTGATAAACACAGCACTACCATTGAGCAAGAGGTTAGTTTATTGAATATACGGGACTGACATAGTCACCAATTATTCAAAGTCCCCCTTTTAAATAAGAATGAAAAGAGTACAAGCAAACCTTTAACCTGTCGGCCACGATAACTCACCAATTGCATATAGGAATCCGTGCATGATTAATAAAACGTAAATTACGTTTTATTAATTGCATTTATTAAAATAAGAGGGCGACATCTCGCCCACTCAAAAACTGGTCATACAGAATAAAAATGATAAGAATAATCAATTTATTGGTAAAAACATATTAAAAGTCTGAAAATATTAGGTCCTTACATAATGAAATTGGCGTTTTTCGTACTGGCCACTTTAATCACAAATTTCTCCTCTTTGGTAAGGAATTACAAATTCAAATTTGTACAGCTATAGACTCATGTATTTGTGCTTCGATGATCGTCATTCATTTGTTTTTTTTCTTCTGTTTTTTTCTGTTTGCGTCACTCATTTTACAAAATGGAAAACTTAAAATATCGCATTATTTACGAGTACGAGTTCCGCCGTGGCACTAGTGCTGCGGAAACAACTCGAAGGGTGAATGATGTGTATGGCGGTCGTGTTGCAAAAGAAAACACAGTTCGTTTTTGGTTCCAACGTTTTCGTTCTGGAAATTTCGACCTGCAGAACAAGCCCCGTGGACGGCCTGAGACTCAAGTTGATAATGAAGAGTTGAAGGCTATTGTGGAAGCGGATCCATCGCAAACCACGTCCGAGTTAGCTGCAGGCTGCGATGTTAGTGATAAAACTGTTTTAATTCACTTGAAGCAAATTGGGAAGATTAAAAAGCTTGAAAGGTGGGTACCTCACGAATTGACTGAAGCAAACCGGCAAACGCGCGTCGACTGCTGCGTTACATTACTAAACCGGCACAATAATGAAGATATTTTAAACCGAATCATTACCTGTGATGAAAAATGGGTTCTTTACGATAATCGGAAGCGCTCAGCGCAATGGTTGGATCCTGGCCAGCCAGCCAAATCCTGCCCCAAGCGAAAATTAACCCCAAAAAAGTTACTTGTAAGCGTTTGGTGGACTAGTGCCGGTTGCCGGTATTGTTCATTACAGTTTTCTCAAATCTGGCCAGACTATTACGGCTGATGTCTATTGTCAGCAATTGCAAACCATGATGGAAAAGCTAGCGGCTAAACAACCTAGGCTGGTCAATCGCTCCACGCCACTGCTGCTTCACGACAACGCTAGACCACACACTGCGCAACAGACGGCTACTAAATTAGAAGAGCTTCAATTGGAAAGTCTAAGACATCCTCCGTACTCCCCGGACCTTGCTCCAACAGATTACCATTTTTTTCGAAATTTGGATAACTTCTTGCAAGGGAAAAAATTCAACTCCGATGGGGCAGTCCAAATTGCCTTCAAAGATTTTATTGATTCCCGTCCGACTGGTTTTTTTAGTAAAGGGATCAATGAACTACCTATAAGATGGCAAAAGTGCATAGAAAATAATGGTTCATACTTTGATTAATTAAATATATTATATTAAAAAATATTGGACTTTTTGTTCCTCCCATACAAAACGCCAATTTCATATGTAAGGACCTAATAATTATTATAACTAAGTATAATAATAAAATTGTAATTTCACATGATTAATCATTATAAACAATAAAAAAAACAATAACTAATTAAAATATTAATAAACTTTTCGCACATATTCATCAACACTGTAAAACGCCTTCTCGACGAGCCACGATTTGAGCTACCACGACGAGACTCACACCCTGTTGTTATCGTTGTAGAAGCGCAGGACCCCCTGGAGGCACATCCTGACCAGCAAGGCGGTGTGGGCGCTGGTGGCCGCGCACTCGGGCAGCGCCACGGCCTACATACTGCTGCTCACCCAGTCACCCACCTACATGAACTACGTCCTGGGGGTGGAAATCAAGAAGGTACGGTACAAACAGGAAAAATTACATGTGATTTTTTTTTGATAGATCCACACCTTCCAAAGTAAATTTAGGGAGAAATATAACTCTTATAATATCCATTAAGGATCTAGTCAATGGATCTAATGGGAATCATCCTAATCAATCGGTGAAATTGATAGTGTGGGAGCTGTCTCTTCCACAAAGGACACCAACTTTCTTACTAATAAACTTACCCTCAAGTAAATAAAATAATGGATCAGATTTAAAAAAAAATATTTTATGCTGTAGGTAACAGATAAAGAGGGTCTATAAGGGAGGGGAAAAAACAAACTAAATGTTAGTTAAAAAATCAGTTTAAGTTTTTTTGTCTGCCTTGGCAAGAAAAATAGTTGGTTTATAATTGAGACAGGTTTATAAGTATAGATGGGGATTGAGTTTGGGGCATCTTACGATAATCTATTCTTGCGAATAAATAATACAATTTGACAAGTTTCCATCCAATTTGTTAAAAAAATGAAATATCTATCTATATTTATAAAAGAAAGTCGTGTTAGTTACACTATTTATAACTCAAGAACGGCTGAACCGATTTGGCTGAAAATTGGTAGGGAGATAGCTTAGAACCAGGAGACGGACGTAGATCCCGTTCCCGTGGGACGTGAAATAAAAAAAATCCACGGGGACGAAGTCGCGGGGCACAGCTAGTTAATAATAAATTATAACACTTTAATAAACAGCATAATAAAATTATACAATCTGTTATTTGCTTCAACGTGCCTGACATTTACACTTTTTTTCAGAATGGTCTCTTTTCTTCGCTCCCGTACGTGGGCATGGTATTCGTGTCCATCTTCTGCGGGTGGGCAGCGGATGCACTGGCCAACAGGAACATCCTGACCGTTGTGAACATCAGGAGAATAGCATGCACCCTAGGTGAATAACTTTATACTGTTTTCAGTTACCCTTACGATGAACGCAGACTTGAGTCACGTCAGAGACACTGACCTGTCTCTTTCCTCCTTTGAAGTTTGCGTTTGTCATACAACTGCATTAATAATAAATGAATAAATAATGCTGGACAATTCACACAACATTATCTAGCCCCAAGCTAAGCAGAGCTTGTGTTATGGGTACTAGATAACTGATATACGTAATACAATAAGTACACTACAGATAGATATTTTTTTATTGTACATAGAAAACATCCAGAACACCCTGAAGAAAAATCTGCAGATCGTATACATATTTGTCCCGCAACCTGACCTTCGTCCACCGCGGCACAGACGTCGTCCGAATAATCGTGACTCAAGTCAGCGCTCAGCCTTAGCAATACTGCTTTGTAAAGCGAAATATTTTTGACCTTTCTCTACTTTTCTTCGGGTCAGCAGAGTATGTTTTCTCTTACATACACTTATCAGCCGTCATCTCATTAGAAAGTCACTCTTTTTTTAAAGTTACGTGGCTCCTTAAGTCGTCCATCACACAATCCATTCATCCTTTTTCCACTCTTAAATCTACTTACAAAGCACGCACTAGTTTATTTTCAGTGGTTAACACTTCTAATTCCTAAAACTTACTTATGTATTTCAGGCATGGCGGTGTCGGGCTTGTTCCTAATAGCGTTTGGCTTCGCTCAGAGCACGCTCTTAGCAGTGGCGCTGTTGGTGATAACTCTGGCTTTGCATTCTGCCGTACATGTTGGACATCATGTGAGTTGATACATTAAAATTTAGCTAAATTTACTAAAACGAGGCACAAAAGTCGGAATTTACCGAATTTTACTAAACTGATAGCAGTAACGGTTCATCCATCCATCGAGTCATCGTCAACGTCGTAGTTATTTAGGGTTCCGTACCCAAAGGGTAAAATGTGACTATATTATTAAGACTCCACTGTGCGTCCGTCTTTCTGTCCGTCTGTTACCAGGAAATCTCATGAACCATTATAGTTAAACAGTAGAAGTTTCCACAGATGATGTATTTCTGTTGCGGGTTTAACAACAAATACTGAAAAACTGCCGTTTTTATAGATGGTGGAGGTACGGAACCCTTTATGCGCACGTCCAACTCGCACTCAGCTGGCTTTATTATGGTTGATTCCTCCTCCTTTTGTATACGCGTAAGGCTTACCATGACTCTCAGGCCGGCGGATATTCTTTATCTACATCTTGACTCAAGCTTTGTACGAAGCCTGGTGAATGGTAATAAACCTTTTTTTCTCTGTCATAAAAAACCTCTATCCCAGTCCCAATGTGAACAACAGAAGTAGCGTACACTGTCAAGATTAAAGTAAAGCTACTCTAATCATAGAAGTATTGTCTAACCAAAAATGCTCAAAAAGGTACGGCACCAGAGAGCTTTTCCCGATATTTTTCCGCATTAACCTGTAAACTTTGTCTTCAGATAAACCAGATAGACCTGGCTCCGAACTTCGCTGGCAACATCATGGCGCTCGGGAACATGGTGGCCAACCTGACAAGCCTGCTCGTGCCTGTCGTCGTGTCTAACGTCGTCAGGGACGATATGGTACGTGACGATGTGTCCCACAGCAAAATTCTAAACAAGGCAGACCACTCTTAGCCTGGTTGTAAAAATGAACCGACATTTTTTGGATTGAGAGGCATCAATCATCATTAGGGTATATGCATGGTTTTTTGAAATCGATTATTTCAGTTAACATATAAACGAAAAAAAGATATAATCCAAAAAAAAAAATTATTGAGTGATATAATGTCAACTCAAAATCAAAGCTTTATGACCTTACACAATAACGTTGCGTTTAGAAACTTTGCGGTTGAGATTCATAATAAAACTACTTTTCAATGAATAAATTTCACAATAAAACATCAAAAAATACAAAAATAAATATACAGACATAAGATAAGTTTTTACTTTATTGGCTTTAATTTATTTGCAAAATATCAGAAGGTTAAAAAAATATCAGTGATCTCCGGTAGAATATTATGTTGATAAAAATAGTTGTAGCATGAGAGTAAATATTTTCAGGAACTCGCTCAGCGCTATGCGAGCTCTTGAAAATATTTTCTATAAATTTTCATGCCTTTTTGAAACCGACTTCAAAAAAAAGAAGAGGAGGTTCTCAATTCGACTGCATTTTTTTATGTTTGTTACCTCACATAAAAAACTTTGTTTTGACTGGGTAGTCCGATTTTCATGATCCTTTTTTATATGAAAGCTGGTGCTTCCCGTTTGGATATCCCTTGGTCGCCTCTTAGGAATTCTAAGCCGGCACCACACGGCTTTGTCCAATATTAGAAATTGTTATTTTTTTAAAGAAATTATTACATATCAGTAATAGATTATTTGGTTCTTAATGTTTTGTTTCTTTATCATAACTATTCTGTAATGTAACTGTGAAAACATTCGATGAGCTTTCCGGTATTTACCAATTTCTGTTATGTATGTAGTTATAAGCCTGGACCTGGGTTTCCGTGGAATAAACCTCTATTAATTTTTTATTTTTTTTTATTAGCTTGATTCGTCCCACATAAACAAAATTAATTATTGTATATATAAATATACAATAGTTAATTTAATTAAAAAAAAACTATAACCGATATAAATTTTTATAGTTTTTTCGTGAATTTTCATAGATCATTGTCAAAACTGAATAAATTAAAATGAGACCACACTGGAAGCGCACCAGCTATCATATAAAAAAATCATGAAAATCGGACCACCCAATCAAAAGTTCTGAGGTAAGAAACATAAAAAAACAGTCGAATTGACAAACTTTAACCATTTTTGAAGTCGGTTATAGTTTAAAAAAAAAAGAATTTATTACAAGTACCTAGGTTGCATGTTCCTTTTCTTCTTTTCCCGCTAAAACGTCCTGAATCATGAATATCGACAAAGTAAAAGTTCAACTGATAATTATTTGTTGAACCGTTACATTTACTTTGGAGCGAGGCGAGTGCTCGCTTTGACAGACCGCCGCCAGTGTGATAAATAAGGCTCTAAAACTTCTTCAAACTTCCTCAACAACAATGGCATGTATAAATAATTGTTTTTAAATAATTCTTTACAGAAAAACCCGCAGAGATGGCAAATAGTGTTCTGCATATTCGTGGGGCTACAGTGTCTCTCGAATGCAATTTTCGTGATCTTCTGCAAGGGAAGTGTGCAGTTCTGGAACTTCTACGGGGAAGATGAAAGCGGTAACTTAACCACACTCACTGTCTCATGGACTGATAACATTCTAGCATTCATTCTTGCGTTTAAAAAGCAATTAGCAGTACCCCGAGGCACACTAGCGCCGGCGCCAATTTTATCTTATTATTACGTTGAAGAAAGGAATTATCAAAAAATGATAGGCCAGTTTATGATATTTACCATAAGCTTTCTTTTAATACCTCGGCTATAGTTTTTTTTTGTATAGATTACAAGGAGATGCGAAAACAGAGTTTGGTGGCAACCAAGTCCAACTAGGGCGTTTATCAATACAGGCTGTTGAGGTTGAGGTTCAAACTCAAGACTCAAACTCAAAAATGCTTTATTTTCATTAATACAATAAATGTACACTTAGAAAAGGTCAAATCATATTAAAAAATACACTGACACGGAAATAAAGTAGTATTTTTGATTTCGATCGCTTCGGTATGTAGACTAAAGTAAAGAAACGACGAAGAAACCTTTACCCTGTTAGTTGTTATTTTTCGAGTTGGAGCAAAATCCGTCCCAAGCTTTTTTATCTTCTAGATATCTGATATTTTATAGTAAGTCTTTTTGCATAATAAAGTTTTGACAGTTTGTTTGAATTTATTTACTGATTATTTTAGCAGCGGTTGAGGTTGAGTGCTGTGTAGCAGCGGTGCTCTCCCGGTGATACACTTAGAGTTTGTTTTTCTGTTTGCAGACACTGAGCCGATCTCTGTGAAGTCAACGCTGCTATCTAGTGAGAGACTGCTGAAATCCGAGATGCCTGGAGAACTTCTCTGTCGGAGGCCGAGATCCATTCTAGATCACTAGGCTTCATGATGGAGTCAGAATATTTTTAAAGTAGACTTTATATTGTATATTTCCTCTCTCCAGATAGTTAATAAATCTATTGTAATGTCTAATACTCAGTTGAGTTACTTGTAGATTGTTTCCAACTGTCTGCAGCTAACTCAATTGTTTCAATAGTAAATAGGTACAAGTTTTTTTTTATTTTATTGTAATTTTCTTTTTAAAAATACATTTATGATAATAAATAAGATTGGATGAATTTGAAACCTACAAATAGTATTTAATTGCGTATAATTTCACATTTCAGTTATAAGTTTTACTGATTATGTTCCATACAGCAAAAACCCAATCAGACGTCATACAGAATTTTACTTATAGACAGGTTAGGGAGACAATATTTTGAATATGAATATGAATAAATAGAATGTTTTAGTTAATTTTAACTAGTCCGTTAGGGTTTATTCTCATTAGCTGTAGGAATCTGAAGAATAAAAGTGTAAATATTAAGTATATTATATTAATAAGAACCTTTATCAGATCGCAAGCGAGGTTCTAAGAGAGCCTCCACCGTATGGTTTAAATAAATAAATAAATGGAAGTTTGAATTTCAGTACACTCAGAAGATGCTTCAATAGGTGTTAAAGTAGGCCTACCAGCCCAACGTTTTCAAATTGCTGTAGTTTAAAACATTCTGTAACCACTCGAATTAAGTACAATAAAAAATAAGAACGAAATGACTCGTATTGCTAAGGCCGTTCTCCCTCCGCCGCCACACGTCGGCGCCCCGCCGCCGGCCGCCACCGCCGCGCGGCGTTCGTAAACATGAAAGCGCTTGCACGCTTACGGCATTTTGTCGCCAAACGTGTGTGTGAAAACAGCCTTAGGTTTGAGTGATTTTTGTTTCTTTTTTCCCCTTGGATCTATGTGATGTATTATCGGCTGTTAAGCCATGATTAGATATAGTCTTAGGTGGAAATTCCACCTAAGACTATCTTGGAATATTTACCTATTTGCCATTCCAGTGAATAGCAGGTTCCAGGTTCGAGTAATGAAAATACTTTCATTTATTTCGTCCGGCCCGGCAAACTATGCGAAGCCTTGGCATGTCCAGATGAAGAAATAAAATGTTACAAATTTTGAGTTTCACCAACTGGACACACGTGTGTCCAGTCTTGTGTGTCGAGTTAGTGAATGACCCCAAAGTGCGAGATGGCTACTGGGTGACGCGTGCAGTACCGAATCTCTACCGCGCTTACCGCCCCGATCAGGAACGCGCCAAACAAATATTCTTAGGCGCTCATTAAAGTTTTGGTGTCGTACCGAAATAAGAGACCTTGCTGACCAATCAGAGAAAGCAACCTATGCAACCGTTATTTATCGTAAAAAGAGAATGAGAAGAAGATATCTAATTCGTGATCTAAAAGGGTGGTGTTTTCTAACTTGTCGGACGATCAGCAGTTTGTTCGGCTTACTTAGAGTAAAGTACCACGCCTACCACGCCTCCACAATGCAAGTACGGCTTATAACCTTTTCATCCATCTCTCTCATCCGAAGTATCATCCGCAACAATTTCTAAAAACTGCCGCCACAGTCAACGAAATAATATTACGTAGATAATAATGACACAGTCTTTACACAGAGATAACAAAGTTTGAGTTAGATAACAACCAGTACGCATTATTATGAGTTGTGAATGAGAAGACAAGAATTCAATATAACTTGTTTCCAATGGTTTCATTTGCTTTCACAATGGGTTAATTTGCTTTTTTGCATTTACTTAAATACTAGGAATTTGCTCAATTTATACAAATAGGTACCTAAGAAGGTACATAATTATATACCTAATGTTTGTTGTATGTTTCACTGTTAAAATACAATGTAGAACAAAATGAATTCTGACGATCATTAAACTCTGCTCAAACAAACGCGATAAATTCTAAAATTCAATTCCAGCAAATTCCTCTGTGCCTTTAGTCAACATTTTGATTTTGAGAACACTAAGGCCCGTATTATGAAAGCTTTCCCAAGTATTACTTATGCAGTCATTACGTGAGTTCTACTCGATCTTAGAACATTTATTTAGACATAAAACGTTCCTTTACCTTTTCGACCTGATATTACAATTTATTATTTAAAACCCTTTTGTTGTTTTGATGGTTATTGTGAAACGAAACGCAAGGATTTCTAACATTTTTGGTGCTTTATTTAAAAAAAAAAGTTTTGGCGCGTATAAATGCTTTTCAAACCTTACTCAATCGTGGTCCAGACCACACTTGAGTAAAGATGAGTGCAAAGAATCACTAAGCGGAGAAGGTTCGAAATTGTTCTTAAATAGGCAATTACTCAAGTAATGCTTGGTAACCGTTAAATAATACGTAATAACGTGGTAAGAACGTGAGGGTTACATGAGTGTAGATTTTTGAAGCATTGTTGGTTTTAAATTATCATATACTCAAAACTATACTTAAGCATCACTCAACCATAGATCGATGACTGAGCATGCTTTCATAATACGGACCCAAGACAGGTAGTAGGTTGGTATCTACCTACCTAAGTCGTTTTATCCTTTGTATCTCATTACAAACAAAATGATCTGTGTTATGTCAACTAGCTGACGATTTGACGAGTAAATAGCCTACTTGTGTTGCTGTCTGGATGTACATTCCACAAACGATAGTACTTATTTAAGGAACGCTAATGCTAGCCGCATGGCGTTGGACCTCATTATAAAATATTAAAATGTGCATTGTGTAATAAATAAAACAATCATGACGACAACAGAAAAACTAAACAACAAATACGTAGAAGTACCGACAGCTGAAATCGATAAAAAGTTTCGTAAGTTATTTTAACAATTTGTTATTTAAAAATAACATGTTCACATTTTAACTGACGTTCTGAAGTTTCATTTCAGTCTGTCGAATCATCAACCAAGTTAAACATTCTATGACCATTGCATACTATACTTATTTCGTTAATTTAATTTGTTGAAAAAGCTAAATATTGGATTTGATTTGCCTTTGAATCAAATCCGACGCCCGGCATTCACATAGCAATTTTCATCGAAACAGCAATTTCCGATTAAATCAATAATGCATGTTAACAAATAAGTTGCTTAATTGTTTCAGAGGACATCCCTCCCGACTTTGGCTATGGTGTTCGTCACATCCAACTAGTAATCTTTTTCATTTGCGTCGGCACGAGCTTCATTGCTCGAGGGCATTTAAGCGTAACCATAGTTGCTATGACAAGCCCAATTCATAACGCAAATCACCTCACTTATAATGGTGCAGTTAGGAGTGACGTTCTTGCAAGAAGAAATAACTCTCTGGGTCCAGAAGACTTTGCAAATAAGAGTCATGTGAATTATAGTACCGATGTGAATTATAGTACCGTTCTCACTAGTACGAATGACTCTATGGGACTAGCAGATCCAGATAGACTACCAGTTTACACGGTAAGTTCGATAATCGGAGTTTCAAGAACAAAGAATGCTTCAAAAACAAGCCTGAACCTGGTAAGGCAGACTTATAATTCTGCTTAATAGAGGTTATAATAATTATTAAGAAAAAAATACAATATCTGCACACACATCATGTGTGTTGTCATCCTGTTTATCTGTTCTTATTCAACCCAACTTTCTAAGGTGAAGTGAAGTAGTAGTAGGTAAAGAGTATGATTTTAGGTGCTTGATACTGCGCATCAATGTAACACGCAATATTTTCTAACATTTTAGACGTACGACTGGCCAAAACCAATACAGGAGACAGTCTTATCATCTTTCTTCCTGGGCTACTGCCTGGGCACCTTCCCCGCTGCTCTGGTCTGCCAGCGATGGGGAGGGAAGATTCCTCTGCAGTTCAGCCTGCTGGTCAATAGTGCTGTGTCGCTGCTGACACCGTGGTTCACTTTATGGGTAATATGACTGGAGATTTTTTATAATATAGATATCTATAAGCTCAGAAAACCAAGCTTCGAAAATCAGCAAGCTGATGGTGTCGGTTTTTTGAAAGATATACTAAAAGAACCAACAAACCATATTATTTGGCGGAAGCCATGACAAATATACGTAGTGCGAGGCTGAACGCAGACTAGAGAGACAAGACAGTCGTTCCTCCTTTGAAAGAACGTCTTGTCTCTGTTTCTTTCATAATTTTTGTAAAGCAATAGTCTGAAGACGACCTACGAAATACTGCTGACAAATAATGAGCCGGGCATGCCTAATATAACCACGGTACTTTTTATGAGGCTTGTGTCACCTTCTGCTGACTAACATGAGCTGTTGATGATCACACATAAACTGTTTGAGTATTTTGTACTTTTCTTTCGTAGGGTGGTTGGAAGGCGGTGAGTGCTTGCCGCGTAGTACAGGGCTTGGCCCAAGCTGGAACTTACCCCGGGCTACAGACGCTGTTGGCCAGATGGGCACCCATCAATGAAAGAGCTACTATGACCAGTTATGTTTACACGGGTATGTTATGTTATGACCTAATGACCGTCAACATGATGGCCAAGTCTTCACAAACGTAGTTCTCTTTTCTTTCTTTTAGCTATATGTATTACTAGCTGCGCCCCGCGGCTTCACACGTGTTGTTCCTATGGAAACGTTAAAATGTGATTTTCATCCCACGCGAACTGATTTATGGGATAAAAAGTAGCCTATGTTTGATTCCAGGACTATATTTACGTGTATGCAAAATTTTAGCCAGATCCGTCCAGTAGTTTTGGTGTGAAGAAGTAACAAACATCCATCCATACATCCATACATCGATACAAACTTTCGCATTAATAATATTAGTGTGATACACACTGTTCCTATAAGTGACTCAATAAAAAATTACGAGTAAGCAAGCTTCTGACGATATAAACTCCTGTCGCTAATTTATAATTTATCCGTTTGTCACTGATTTTGAGCTATCTTGCTGTCATGTTTGTTAACCGTGTTTGACTATGCGATAACAATTTGAACGTGAAAGCATGTATGGTGTTAGTATAATTGTATTGTTTGTATCTGTCTCCAGGTTAAGGTTAAGAACTATGTATTCGATATCATAAATTTCTGACTTGAATCTGGTATCCAGAGCCTTTGTTTGTTTCAGTTTGAAATCTTAGGATCGTGTTCGGACTTTATAAAGTGTCGCATCTTGTCAAAGGGTGCAAACCTTATGATAATCAGTGTCGCTTCGAATCCTTAGGAGATCCCTAACGAATTTTAATAATTATTCCAGGATCAACCATAGGCAACATCATTGGCTTTCAAGTCAGCGGTATCCTCGCCGAGTCTTGGGGCTGGGCAGTCAATTTCTGGGCTGTGGGTGCCGTATGCCTGATCTGCTTTGTCTTCCTCACAGTACTCGGGTCATCGACCCCGCTGGCTCATAGCAGTATCTCCGAAGAGGAGAAGAGATATATTTTGGGGCATAATGATACAACAGTCCCGCTGGTGAGTTAAACAGCCATAATATATTAGTTTGAGTTCAATAGGTATAGTTTTGGTTTTGGTGTGTGTTTTAGGCAATTAATTTGTTTTTTTCTATTTTATTCTCTGACCCAATATTAATACGTAATCTGAATTAATGTATTACCATTGTTAAGCAATCACCACAACACATAAAAAAAAACACACGAGAGCAATAATTGCTTCCGCAAAATTGTTTACGAGTAGCGAGATAAAAATTATTATCAATATTTATGTATAATTTCTATGTCCTTTCTTATTATTAACTGACTTCAAAATAATTAATTTTGTTTTAAAAAACTAAAACTACTATCGATCAAAAATTTCGCCGGCCGCAAAATTTTTGATCGACGAGTAACACACATAAAAAAAACAGTCGAATTGAGAACCTCCTCCTTTTTTAAGTCGGTTAAAAATCGGATTATTTTTATTTGCTACCCGTGTGGTCAGTAATTGTTGATTTTAGTTAATTTAAAAGTACCTACAAAAGAAATAATCAACATTGATTGTATAATATTGCAGGTTGGTAGCTTTTAGTAGACTACTTGTTTTTCGGCCTACCTCTTACCTTCTCCGTTTTAACTTAACAAAGTACAGACGTATACCCCATAGCTTAATACAAGTGGATAATAAATTCAGTGATGCACAAAATCCTCAAACAGTTGTTTTACTAGAAAAAATCCACCCATAATCTCCTATAGTAATTTGGTCCAGTCTTGACAAATGACATAGTTTTTTAAAACAAAATTAATTATTGTCTATCTTTATTCTACCATAGACAAGAAGACCAGCGCCGTGGAAGGCGATCCTTAGCTCTGGGCGGGTGTGGGCCAACTTCAGCAGCCACATCGGCTCTGGCACCTCGTACATCTTCCTCATGACTCAGATCCCTTCCTTCACTCACTATATCCTCGGCGTCAACGTTAAAAGCGTATGTATTTTTTCTAAATTCATAAACATATATTGGTGTCTATTCAGATGTTGCCGAAACTAGACTAAAAGTGAGGCCATCCTTATTATTTTGATCGTTATGACAGGGACAGCGACATTGTTAATGCTGTCAAATTAGTTTAGTTTAGTTTTGGCAACATCTGAATGGACACCAATGTCACACCCAATACATACCCAATACATAACAAAAGAGTGGTACAATACATACATTAACAGGACATATAAAACTAATAAGTAGGTACTTAAAGCGAAGCCACCGCTTTAAGCGAGGGTGTGATGTTGTTTGTTTGTGTGACAATATGCACATGTTTCTCAAAAACGACTCGACCGATTAAGATACGGTTTTCAGTTTCGGGTTCTAAATTTGGTGGCCATGGTTCTAATCTAGTTATTATGGTCTTAACTCGCCATGATCGGCGTGTATTTTCTGTATTTTGTGAATTGGATACTACGAAGCCAAAAAATCGGGGAAGCTGCCATTGCCATTTTCTGTTCCTTAATTAATAGATAGGTAGCTAAACTTTTATGATCAAATAATATGAACAAATTAGAACTAGTATTTACAATTGAAACATTAATTTCAATCATCCCCCGACGGATTTTGGCTTTATAAATGCGAAATGGGTAGGTGAACAAAATTAGGAATCTTTAAGGGTTTTGCAATAATTATTTCTTCCATTTTCGATAACAAATTATCTGTCGTGGGTTTTGCAAAGCTTTTATTTTGATTTTACTGCAAACAAAGCCTTATTTTACCTTCAACTTTATTCATCACCTTACGTCCTTATAATGTCTGTTGTCATTTTCAGAGTGGTCTTCTATCATCTCTGCCATACTTGGCCAGTTTCTTCGCTAGCTGTGGATTTGGTATTTTCTCTGACTACTTGACCAACAGGAATTTCATCAGCAATAAAACTGCAAGAAGACTTTTTAATTCCATTTGTAAGTTATTTATATTATTCCTTGACTAATGTTGACAACTCTTTTCCTCGTTCCTTCCTATCACTGTATTTTATCCAGAACCTACATTTCCCTATCTATGTTCGAATTTAAACTTTGGCCACGATATCGAGTCGAAGGCCAAATTTGCTGCGATGAAGCTGGGCATCCTGGCTAAGTTCGGCGGTACTTCACACCGGGACAGCTCCTGTCGCCAAATACCTCTATACTCTGAATTATGACGAATATTATATGTAGGTATGTATGTGGTAAACATTAAAAAAGTATTTAAAGAAGTGCTGAAATTAGGTTAAGCAACAACGAGGTGGTTGTTCCACCGGTTCTAAGGTTCTAAGCCATTTGACATGATACTTAGCTGTTCTATCTGGATGTGATGACTAATTCATCGGACTGTGATGGTTGTTCCATCGGACTGTTGTTCATTGAGCTATGATGGCTGTTCCACCTGTGCTCTGGTTCAGCGAGCTATGATGGCTGTTCCACCTGTGCTCTGGTTCAGTGAGCTATGATGGCTGTTCCACCTGTGCTCTGGTTACTGATTCTTACTGTTATGGGGATAATTCCCCTTATGGCCTCCATCCTCCCCTATAGCCATCCCGTTCCTCACACTTTATCTCTGATCTACTTGTCCGCAGACAGACCAACGCATTGTTGGTATACACACAACATTTATAATCTGAAACTGCTTCTAATATCGGTGGCAAGAGATCTCAATTGCATACAATGTAACTCAAAGTCACTCACCGATGTGTCTCGCTTGCTGTCTCGTAACAGAATGAATTGTCGGCCGTTCATCGCCGAAGGACCGCGCTGCGCGCGCGCCCGCTTCGCCTCGACCGGTTATGGCCAGTCCGCTAAAATCTTTATCAACCTACCTACAACCTAGGTAGGTACTCAAAATATTTCTTCGCCTTCGCGACATTCCCCCCCTTCAAGGAAGAATGAGAAATAAAGATATTAATATCAATACTATTTATCAAACAAGGATTTGTATGTCGATCACTTAATCTGTCTTTGAACATTAACTGAATTTACTGGTGAAACAATTAATAAGTAAGTGGTCCACTCCTTGACCTTTTCTCTGACTTTAACCACTGAAGCCCGAGCTGAAGTATGAGGCCAATCAGGCCTCATACTGATTTCTACTGTATCAGCTTTTGATTCTGGTTGCACCGCAGCATGATGTACTGACTTTATTCTATGTTCCTCAGAACCTTTAGCTCTGATCAGTGGAACTGGGTCTACATTTGAAACTACACTTTGCTCTTTGTTCAATTAATGCGCTTCACGCCAGGTGCTACAGAAGACCTGCGCTCTTCATTTTACTCTTCATCATTCTTTTTCTCTTCTTTGAGTGGCAGTCTTTTGGTCTCATACTGTATTTTATAACTGTGTATTTTCTTGTATTTATCATTATACTTTCTTGTTTTATGAGCCAATAAAAATTATCTTTTACCTATTATCATTTGGGACTCAATCTGTTTAAGTAGATCTGTGTCTCTTTCAATGTCCCTTGCAACTTTTAACTGCCAATCCAAAATGTTTTCTAGTTCTGCTATTCGTCCAACCCTCCAGTGCGCCCTATTTGCCTCTGATTTTATCTGTAGATAAACCTTTCTTGTATTGATTAGTTACCATCAATCTATTCTGCAAAATCATCGACACGCAGATAATCTTGACGAGTAAACACGTACCTACTCCAGCTCAGCAACTACCGTCGTCGTGAGCGGTTGTGATCATAGCTTCAAGCTCTTTTATTTTCGTACACAAATGATTGTGTGTGTCCAATACTCTCTTCATAGTATACACCATTCCGGTCCAAACCTCCATTCAGTCCATACCATGGAGCTAATTCTAGTATACATTTCAGCGTCAATTGCTTTCTATGTGTAGCTGTAAGTTTGAATTATTTGACGTTATCCGATACAATCAACTATGGCAATTTGTTACTGCTACATAGTTCTTATGGAAAGAAAACATTCTCCGACATATAGTTCTTTTACTACTCTCTCTATGTGGCAAACCTAGCGTTGCTTCTGAGTAGTTAGCTTAGCATATTTGATTCTAATTTAATTTCATTCTTCGACAATATCTATAGTAATAGTATTCGTAAGACCCTCCTCAACCAAGGAGTTAGTCTAAAAATGTTGATGTTTGGACGCTGCAAGATTTTTGACAGAAACTCAACCTGAATTTTAACTTTAATATTTTGACTGCCCTGGGCGCTCACGATACAAGTTCGCTGCAAAGCAACGCAGCGTCGCATACCTTTACCAGTCTATTTATCTGCCTTGGTACTCAATCTATACCAGACAGATATTGTTTTGTTGGTAGGTTATTTGTAGTGACTTAAATCTGTTTCATTTTAGAAATCATTATTCGCGGCACAAATGGCAGAATTACTTTACACCGTCTCAAAACTAGATTGCTATTAGTCAAAGCAATAGTGATTTTATTTAACCGGCACGGGCGTTTAGTCACGAAGGCTCGATCGGCCCATGCATCATACAGTTGTCTTTACAAAAATAGTAACTCTGTGGGTTACTATACAAAAACTGTGACATAATTTATCAATCTACATCACAATAGAACTGAACTACCAGCAATTCTCGTCTACGAGCCGGAACGTTATTTTAGTCCCTTAAGGGCACTAATGTAGACTTGCCAATAACAAAATTAACAATAATATTAGCGTGTAAAGAACTGAGCTTATTAACAACTACAGCGTACACTTGCATTGAAGAGTCTGTACAATGCACTTACAATTACAACTTATACACACCTTAATAACTTCATTATTATTTTAGCTTCTGTCTCTGTTGCATGGCATTTTTCATAATTTGTACACCGTAATCGGTAAAACATGTTGATACTTGCATACCTGTTTATAAAATCTTAAATCTACACATGTTTAAGCAAATAAATGATCTTTATCTTTATCTTTATCTTTATCTTTATCTTTATCTTTATCTTTATCTTTATCTTTATCTTTATCTTTATCTTTATCTTTATCTTTATCTTTATCTTTATCTTTATCTTTATCTTTATCTTTATCTTTATCTTTATCTTTATCTTTATCTTTATCTTTATCTTTATCTTTATCTTTATCTTTATCTTTATCTTTATCTTTATCTTTATCTTTATCTTTATCTTTATCTTTATCTTTATCTTTATCTTTATCTTTATCTTTATCTTTATCTTTATCTTTATCTTTATCTTTATCTTTATCTTTATCTTTATCTTTATCTTTATCTTTATCTTTATCTTTATCTTTATCTTTATCTTTATCTTTATCTTTATCTTTATCTTTATCTTTATCATTATTTAAGAGCGGCCAACCCGTCTTACTTTTCATACAAACTCTCTTACGTGATTATGGCGTTGTAATACATCTTTCTTTGAAACTTTTAACTAAAAGGTATATTATATTATATACATAAATTGTATAAGTAAACACAATATTTAGATAGAAACCTTGCAAATCTAATGGAGATTCTAAACGACACAAAGTTTCATTTCACACAAACTTGTAAGGCTTACTAAAAAACTCTTATTTCCCTGTTGCAAGTTTCATGAAATTTCTAAACACTGTTTTTCCTAGGGCCGATTACCTGCGAGTGAACTGCGAAACTAACCAAATGCCGACGAGGGATCAGGCGATTCCTCTCTCTTGTCGCTTTGCCTCTTTCTTTTACATTGCGCTGGTTGAAACAACAAGCTTTTCAATCACGCTCTCGTTGACGATAATAGGACCGGGAAGGGCCCTTAAGTTTTGTGGATGATAGCAATAATTACATTTTAACAACTTTCGTTATTTAATTTTACATCTTTACGAACGCAAGCAGTTCCTTCTGTATGCTTTTGTGGGGTAGTCGGATTGGATACGGATGTTAGGATCCCTTTCCGTTATATGTATTACATCATTCAGGAGGGGTACTTCGTAGATAGTTAATACGCCAGTGTACTAAACTAATTACGACTCTATAATGCCACTGATTTTGCCTGACCAAATAAAAAATAATGAATACCCTTTCCCTCGAAGATAAATAATAGTCAATTCATTACTATCAATCTAATCACTGCCTGATTCATTATTTCTGCATATTACAATCTACTCGTAAAAGGCATTCAATTCATTCATTTCAGGTGGTGATTTCGCACCAAAAAGTTAATACTTATACTTATAGGTTTATTTAATCAGTAATAAACAAACATCTTTAGGCTATAGTTATGGCTATAGGTATTTGACTCGGCAATGCTCGAACGCTAACAGGCGTAACTGAGAAAACGTAATCTTTCTCAGATCTATTTACAATGACTAAGCAAGGTTTTAAACATCTTAGTGTTTATAGCCATTTTCATAATTATGTTAACTCTCTGTTTTAGCCGACTTCATTTACCACCGTCTCTGTGCAATTTTTTTAGGACAAAATATGGCCTGTTTATACGCACCATCTTCAGAGCAATACTAACACTTGCGATTATTTCTACAGGTGCTTGCCCTGTGACCACAGATATCCGAAACTAAGATTGTGCCTGTGACCTTCTTGAAAGCAATTAAAGCAACGGTTTCCTAGTTGAGCTTTCCTGTTCTGAACATTTTTGTACCTAGTAGATTTGGCATTAAAATAATCTTGCCAACAACATATACATTTCTCGTAAATTTCCTCTTAGGTGGCTCTTCTGAACTTTCTGAGACATCGTTTTGTCTTTTCTTTGATTGTGTTTTACTGAATTGTCTGTTATCATTTTTGTGTTTGTCTTTTCTATTATTATTATTTATACGTGGCCTATTGTTCGTTATTTCTACAGCTTTTATATGTAATGCTCCTATTGTTATTTTTTCTGTGATGTCTTTCTCTTCTATATTTGCCGGTTCTGTAATCTTTACACCTATTGTGTCTGTCTTTAGTCTATTTGAGGTCTCTATAGCAGATATTATGTATTCTAGATATTCTCTGATACCGTCTACTTTTCTTCTTCGTCTATCATCTTCATTCTTACTTCTTAGATTAGATATTTAGAGAATTTCTCCATTGTCATCAGTCCGAGATGCTCGTGATTTACGTCTTCGCCTAGGGAGCTCAATACGAGTAGGTGTCTCTCTATTCCATTAAGTACATATCTGCATTATTTTATTTGATTTTTATTGACTGGTTTTATCCTGTATAATGCCACATAATGTGCGTCAATAATTGCCGCAGGTTTACCGAACTTTTCCTTTAGAGTTTGGACAGCTATGCTATTATTTGTGTTAGTTGTGTCTTATCTTATCCTTCTATTTCATTGATACTTCTACCGTCGGTATTTGATGACAATTGGTCCTAAATATGGTACCTGTCACTTGAGAATGTCACCATCAAAAGTAAATTCCATTCTTGTCAATTTACCAGAAATATTAAGATTTCCGCCATTTATCGTGGCTGCACTACGTTTTTCATCATTGCGCTATATACAAATATCTAATTATATTCCCAAATCTTCAGCCTGAATTTGTATAAACGTGTACTCGGTTATCTTAGCAGTGTCAGTTTCTGTAGCTTATTTACAATAGATGTGGATTTTTACCACAAACCTCTGAGTAGCACTCTTAAGTTTAGCTCCGTGGTACTCTAACTCTCTTTAGTTACCTTCACCATCAGATATTTGCTTAAGGGCACACTGGGCAGAGTTTATGCACGATTGTACTGATTCGTACAATAATTTCAAACGGGTTAGGACGATACTTATTTTGTTTATTTTAAGTACAGTTCCTCATTTGAACTGACCATGAGCGAAAGATCTTGTCCTTATGTAAAATCTACAACAACATTGTAATTTATTTAGCAACTTACTTGTATTAAGTTCTTGCCTACCTATGTTTCTTAGGTACTATAGGTAGCAATTACGAGCTATTCTCAATATCTCACACGCGGTTTTTCCCAACGTCTCATGTGAGACGCCGCCTCTTCCCAACGTCTCATCTTTTTGCATTAGGGCTGTATTTGAAGCTTTATTTTTATTTCAAGGTTGCAAGATTTTTATTTGTGACTTGCTATCTACTGTCTACGTGGGTACCAAGGAATTTAGTAGGTACATATCAACGTAAGTTTCTACTAAAACCTCTCGACATTAGGTTTATTTAGAAGGTAATTAGTGACTTTTTAACCTACTGCAACCTTATTTAGTTGTATGTCCAGCAGTGGACTAAGGTCCCCTTTCACCTGCTGTAGCAGTAAGGCACTTAATGCAAATCGACTCTCACGATCAATAAATAACACAGCATTTTTTAACAAACAGACTTTACCTGAATTTACAAAAAAATACGTTACTTTGTCATGTATTAATATACAATGCCCGAACTTGTTTGGTAGGCCTATTATATTGTATTTGTAACACATTAGGTACAGGTCAGTCACATTAGGTGTAGGTCTTTTAATAAACTCAAAGTGTCATACAGTGTAAGAACACCCTAGATACCTACTACGGGTCTAGTGCATAGGTAGATTTATTATCTTGCTCAAAGGTTGCCTGGAACAAATAAGGCCGCCCATTGCGCCAACGGCCTCAGTCTTTGTTTTAATTCTTTATGAGTGTGCCATAAGCAATTTACTTCAAAATTGCACTTTAAAATCGTTATTTATCTCAGAATCTGTGAAAGCTACCACCTTCATATTTATTGAAATGTTACTTCGATATTTTATCTTGAATTGCGTGTTTTAAAAACACGATTGGTGAAAGTTTTCTCAATAGTTAATTTTTAGGAAAAATATTTGTTTTTCACACATTTTGCTATTTATCTCAGGAACAGCACACATTTCTTCTTCGGTTTTTGTTTTGCTAAAAAACCTAGACTTATTTCTTGAGTTGTGTCTTTTAATTTTTCGATTGGTTGCTTCATCAACCCTTTTTTAAGTAAAAACAGTTTTGGCAAATAGTAAATTCGGTGCACGTATGCACAGAGCATACGTATACTTCTCACTCGCAAGAAAATCATATCTTGTCATCCCGCTCGAAACCCATCTCGTAGTGGCATTATTGCACACTCTTAACTACCTTATGTTTTCCTGTTCGTATTGTATTGTACTATGAACATTAACCCTCCTTGCCGAGTCTAAGGAAAAAATTTGAGAATGTTCCTCAATGGGCGAAACGACACAAGTTATTTTCATCGTATCACCGACCCTTAATGGGTGACACGCACGTCACAACATCTAAATAAAAACCAACTCTTACGCCTGGGTAAAGTGTAAAATCTACACATTTCTTTTAGTGCAAGAAAGCAACGGTCATACAGCATAATATTCTACTTATATAGTAGGTACCTGGTCTACCACAAGGTAGTAAAATGCTTGTAAATTTTGTCTACTTTGCAAATTTGCAGATAAGCAAAGTCGTAAAATATTTTTACGATCTAATTATAGAATTTTACTAAGTTACTCCGTCGAACCGGGCGAACACCTTTAGTAAAACTACCCACATGACATTTTACGAAATCATGTACGGACATTGAATTACTACTACTAGCGTACTAGTGTATCTATTATAAATTTATAACTCACTGTGTTCCGATTCTTTTAGACTGTAAGGTTTGAGAGATCCCAGCTTCTCCACCATGTCGCCAAATACCTCTATACTCTGAATTATGACGAATATTATATGTAGGTATGTATGTGGTAAACATTAAAAAAGTATTTAAAGAAGTGCTGAAATTAGGTTAAGCAACAACGAGGTGGTTGTTCCACCGGTTCTAAGGTTCTAAGCCATTTGACATGATACTTAGCTGTTCTATCTGGATGTGATGACTAATTCATCGGACTGTGATGGTTGTTCCATCGGACTGTTGTTCATTGAGCTATGATGGCTGTTCCACCTGTGCTCTGGTTCAGCGAGCTATGATGGCTGTTCCACCTGTGCTCTGGTTCAGTGAGCTATGATGGCTGTTCCACCTGTGCTCTGGTTACTGATTCTTACTGTTATGGGGATAATTCCCCTTATGGCCTCCATCCTCCCCTATAGCCATCCCGTTCCTCACACTTTATCTCTGATCTACTTGTCCGCAGACAGACCAACGCATTGTTGGTATACACACAACATTTATAATCTGAAACTGCTTCTAATATCGGTGGCAAGAGATCTCAATTGCATACAATGTAACTCAAAGTCACTCACCGATGTGTCTCGCTTGCTGTCTCGTAACAGAATGAATTGTCGGCCGTTCATCGCCGAAGGACCGCGCTGCGCGCGCGCCCGCTTCGCCTCGACCGGTTATGGCCAGTCCGCTAAAATCTTTATCAACCTACCTACAACCTAGGTAGGTACTCAAAATATTTCTTCGCCTTCGCGACAGCTCCTCTGTTTATATAAGGCGCAGGTCCGAACCTGCATGGAGTATTGCTGCCACCTTTGGGCGGCTCGGCTAAATACCAACTTGAAGCAATCTTCAATCGAGTCGAGTGAAAGACGCGCTGTAAAACTTGTTGATGATGTCTCGCTTACAGAGTCTAGCCTACAAAGCCTCGAGCACAGGCGGCGCGTTGCCAGACTGTCAGTGTTCTACAAGTACCACTCTGGTGATAGTGCGCAAGCATTGCACGACCTTATCCCGTCTTCTCCCTTCTATCATAGGACCAGCAGACGCAGAAATTTATACCACCCATTCCTGGTCGACATACCACACTGTCGAACCAAAAAATTCTGCCCTACTTTCATAATATCCACAGCCAGCACTGAGTGGAATGACCTTCCTGACTTCTAGTTACTATTTTGTTAAGTTCAATTATTTGTATAATGATTACAGCTCAAGTAGGAGTGGTGGTGGCACTGGTTGGCGCTTCCTTCGCTACCAGCACGGCTGCTGCGGTCACCTGCTTCGTGTTCGCCGTTAGCAGCCACACCGCTGTGCATGCTGGATGGATGGTAACACCATATTATATTTATTATCTTTTTGCGTATACTTATCATTGAACAATAGGGTAGGTATATGCATGTTTTTGTAAAAAAAAACGGTTATTGAGGTTAATACATATACATAACCGACAAAATATATAACATATACAACATTTCAAATTATTGAGTTGAAAATCCAAAAGTAAAACTGCACTCAGTTTCGGGTAATAAAAACGCTGCCACGTTAGCCCTTGCATTCAACGACGTCAAGTTTCACCTAGTCAAACTCAAATCTTCATGACCATACAAAAATGTACAAGTGTGACGTCACGGTTTGGCTGCGAATAGCGTTGCGCTTAGAAATTTTGCGGTTGATATTCAAAATATCTACTTTTCAATGATTAAATTTCACTAAAAAATCATCAATAAATACAAAAAAAAATAAACAGATAAATTTCTATATTAGAAGAGAAAATGTAAAAAAAAATTTTAAGTTACATGCATGTAACTTCAAAAAAGCTAATATTTTTTGCTGCACATATTCACAGGACGACTCTTTTATTTTTGTTCTGGTAACTAAACTCCTGCTAAATATAAGGATAATATATAAGAATTGATGTAAGTGTCAATTAATAATTTCAACTCATATAGCTGACAGTTTGAGTAAAGTAAAGATATGTAGTAATGCTAGTGTACCGACCTATTGAGTGGATAAGACTAAAATATGAACACAACATGAACTTGCCTTTCAGCTGAACCACATCGACCTGACGCCCGAGTACAGCGGCACGCTGATGGCGTGCGGCAACACGCTGATGAACGTCGTGGTGCTGCTGATGCCGTTCGTCGTCTCCAACGTCGTCGTGGATGTGGTAGGTCCCGGAGATAACATTCAAAATCAAATAAATAATACAGTATTCACACATCTACTAATCCCAAAGTAAGCAAAACTTGTGGATGGTACAAAAAAATCGTAAAAAAATGTCGTACGGAGGGAATCGAACCCGCAACCTCCTGCGTCGCAGGCGGATCTTCACCCGCGGCGCCAGAGAAGCCATCAAACAAAACAACTTTCAAGAGTAGTTTGCGTTCTTGTGAAAGGACTCCTACTCATTCGGTACCTTCTTCTGTTACATTGCGTTACGGTTGAAAGGAATTTTTTTGGTGAGCTAAGAGAAGTTACGAATGCAGGGCAGTGCATCGTAGAACTCAATCTTAGCGTGTGTGCCCATGGAGGTAACGCTTTGTTGCCGAAGTCAATACTTAACAATAATATATAATAAACCGTTCCAAATATACGAGATATATACGTACTTTAAATGACCACACCCGCAATTCAGAGGCGACCATTCATGAAAGTTAAAAACAGTTTAAAGTCGCTCAACGAGCTTTGGAAATGTATAACGAATATGCTCGAAGTCTCTCTGAAGGATAGGATTCGTATCGAATACATCCGACAGAGAACCACAGTTTTCGATATAGATCAAAGAATTAACAAACTGAAGTGGCAGTGGGCCGGCCATATTTCGCGAAGAACCGACCACCGCTGGGGTAAACGAGTTCTTCAGTGGAGACCGCGACTCGGAAAACGTAGTGTAGGACGCCTCCGGCTAGGTGGGACGACGTTCTGCGAAAGACTGCAGGCAGATGCTGGATCCGTCAAGCTGAAGACAGGGCGCTATGGCGCTCATTAGGGGAGGCCTATGCTGTGGACTAGTATAGGCTGATTTTTATCTGCTAATTAAACGGCCAACTGTTAAAGATACCCTCTATATCAATTTTTTTTCCAAAAATGTTGGCTAAACAATGCAATTTTTACTTAAAAAATGGTTATGTGATTAAATGCAAATCCTACTCTAAAGCTTGCATTATTTTGAAGGAATGGTTCTACATAATTCTTTATTTATAAAACTAAATCTACTTATGACTAAGTATTTATGTTTTTGTAACACGAAATCTAAAGAAAAACTATAATACCTTTGTACATAAGTTTTGATAAGCGCCCTCCCTAGCTTCTAAAACGTTTTTAACTAAGTATGTTTGTGCATTCTAGGATTAAATTTACACTAGTAATTGTACCAGACTAATGTTATTTAAGGTTTAAATGAAGTGTTTTTAAAATTGATGATGATTCATAAAAGAATACAGCATTTCCGAACGAAATAGTCGTCTTTAGAACTTCGTATGAATATGATGACAAATGTTTAATTCCAGAGGAACGCGCTCCAATGGCGCATCATGCTGTGGCTGGTGGCGGGGCTCTGCTTCCTCACCAATATAGTGTTCGTCCTCTTCGTGTCCGTCGAGGTGCAGCCTTGGAACGACGTCAGCGTTGACGATGGTAAACATCTTTATTTACAATTGTGGGTGTCGTAAGAGGCGACTAAGGGATATCCACGGGGGCAGGCTGCAACGCCTCCTGCAGAACTATTCTAACACCGAACTGCGATCCCCAACCCGCATGCTTCGCGTGGGGATTATGGGCATTACCACAGAGGTCTGATATCTGTGGGCATTAGTAGGCTAAGAAGAATGTAAATTATTTCTTCCAACACAAATAAGGTTCATAGTTAACCCGGTTAAATCCGTAATTGATGATGTAAATTGTTTCAGATGCTGCCAATAAAGATGGATCCTCAATCAAAGAAAAAGCAGAAAGAACAAATAAAGCTTTTTAATTATTGAGTTTTTGATTTAGTGATTTCCTTTAGGTATGCATGAGGCAAGGCGATTGGTCTGTTCATGGTAATTCTGAAATATAAATAGGTTATTCAACATTTGCTATAACAATACTGACAATAACATAATTGACAACTGTAGTTACTTGGCAACCTCTGTGTTACGATCTGCAGATATGTATAATAAAAAATATCTATGTAGTATGTACCTATATCAGTTATCCCGTTATCGGTATCCATAATACAAGCTCTGCTTAGCTTGGGGCTAGATAATGCTGTGTGAATTGTCCAGCATTATTATTACCTACTTAGTCCTTCTGGTCCTAAATGTAGTCTGCATGGCACCAATAATTTGAATGAAATCCCAACGTCTATACGAGCCATCAATTTTTTTTTCATAATTATTTTTAAAAAATTCTTTGATTAAGTTACTATCTGAAAAATTATATAATAGTGAACGAATTTCTATATGACACACTACAATAATGTACGATCTCTTATTGAATAATTGTTAATTGCTTATTGTTGTGTGAACTCGGGTGTTCGGTTGGTTTTTATTACTCGTAAACTGCTTTACCAATACGTATTAGATTTTGAATATGTGTAGGTCTGTGTTAAATCTGTAAGTTTATTTTATATTGTAACTTTGTTAAATTTACACACACTTTGAGGCAGTATGCAGTGAAATTACTTATAATATATTGATCTACTGTAGGGTAGGGCGGGGCTAGTTGAGCATAGGGGCAAGTTGGGCAATCGAAATATCTCGAAAACTATTCACCGCACGTGTAGGCATCATATAGCGGAAAGAAGGGGTCGCGGGAGGGGTACTCATCGCGCGACCGCCAGTGGCTGTTAAAGTCAAAGTCAAAGTCAAATCGTTTATTTCTTTAGACTTACAAAATAAGTACTTAGACAAGTCAAATTTTTACTATATAAACAGCTTGATTAATAGTAATTACTATCAAACAAGAAATAAGATGCAATTGACTTTAATTCACTTCAATTTAGTTAGACGAGCGAGTGAAGGGTACGCGCGTATTGTTTATTTTAATACCAAAAAGTATAAAATTCATTCACCGCAAGTTTTTGTCTGTATTAGTCAAATGTTATCCGTTTTCAATCAGGTAAAGTGTTAATCTTTCATAAATTTACTGTACTTTTAATATGTATAAAGGTTCTGGGTACAATTCTTACCGTTTTTTCATAAGTTTGCTTTTGATTTGAAATTTCGTGTTGGGGTTAGTTGAGCTTAAGTTGCTCAACTAGCCCACGGCTTAAAACAAAAGATATATGTTTTTTTTAAGGATGCGGACTTATAAAAGAAAGACTACAAGATGTTCCATCCATCATCCATCAGGATCCAGTGTCGTCAAGTTTGCAGGGGATGGGCACATACAAAATGTGTGCCAGGTGCTGGTCTAACTTTTGTTTGTATCAAGAAAATTACCTTAAGTTTTGTTGTTTTGTCACTAAAAGACTTTATATAAAGAGTTTATTGTCAAACCGAAGTTTTATTTCATCTCTAGTTAACATTTAACCCATGGTTTGGCTAGACATTCTAACTGCTCAACTTACCTCATACCCTTGCTCAACTTACCTCACCTATGGGGTACGAGGAGCATGCTTGACATTCTGCATTTAAACCGCTGTAGCTCTTAAATCCAACTTATATAAAGTAAATTGCTATGACACATTTGTAAAAAGATAAATTACTTATCCATCAGGTTGCGTAACAACACATTGAGACTTATCGTTGAAGAGCTATATCCACACAAGTGAAAAATTGCTCAACTAGCCTCGCCCTACCCTACCTACATTTCAGCAAAGTATTGATTGATTGATCAAATTCTATGATTTATTCCAAATCCTTAAATTTTCAAGGAGTAGATAATTTTGAAGAATAAGACCATACCCACACAAGCGATACCCAAGAGTGTTCTGTTCACTAAAGGTCGTATATACTCCGATATCACCAAGACCGGAACAGCAGTATTTGTAGGATGGGGATATTCTTATGTTGATACGGAATTAATGGTCATGCATAAAAAAGAAACAATTAGAAGAAATTCAATTATTAAATAAATAAATAATGCTGGACAATTCACACGTCGTAATCTAGCCTCAAGCTGAGCAGAGCCTGTATGGGTGGTACTAGATAACCTTGTACGATACACTACATAGATACATATTTTTTATACATAGAAAGCATTCAGAATACCCTGATCAAATATTTGCACATTGTACAAACATTTGTCTCGGGGCGGGAATCGAACCCACTAGACCTGCGTCGCTGGCGGTCAGAGGTCCTTATTAATTTGACATGGCGTACTTTTGCACTAGTAAATGCTAAATGTATGAATGTTAATGCCTGAGTTACAGTAGTAACTGTAATACTTCGTTATTGCCTGGCCCAGCCAGCAGTCCAAGGCTTTGTTTCTCTCTTTACAATACACAATCAAGATTTAATAAATGCTTAATAAGATAAAAATTATTTGATTTATAATATGTAGATTCAGGCATTACTTTGCGGAAATCCATTGTAAATATAAGAAAAAAAAATTTAGTAACAATTCCACGAAAAAGCCTTCTGCTATAATATCTAACAAATTATACATATTTTATACAAAATGAAAGCAAAATCAAAAGAACCCGTCTTGCAGGCACCAGGTCAACACACTGTAGATCTTGAAACTAGCGCCGGTATCCGCCGGATCTTTGAAAATGTCCTTGTTCTACGTATAGCGTCGTAATATGAATTGATATCTACATATATTAGGTCCTTACATATGAAATTGGCGTTTTGTATGGGAGGAACAAAAAGTCGAATATTTTTTAATATAATATATTTAATTAATCAAAGTATGAACCATTATTTTCTATGCACTTTTGCCATCTTATAGGTAGTTCATTGATCCCTTTACTAAAAAAACCAGTCGGACGGGAATCAATAAAATCTTTGAAGGCGATTTGGACTGCCCCATCGGAGTTGAATTTTTTCCCTTGCAAGAAGTTATCCAAATTTCGAAAAAAAATGGTAATCTGTTGGAGCAAGGTCCGGGGAGTACGGAGGATGTCTTAGACTTTCCAATTGAAGCTCTTCTAATTTAGTAGCCGTCTGTTGCGCAGTGTGTGGTCTAGCGTTGTCGTGAAGCAGCAGTGGCGTGGAGCGATTGACCAGCCTAGGTTGTTTAGCCGCTAGCTTTTCCATCATGGTTTGCAATTGCTGACAATAGACATCAGCCGTAATAGTCTGGCCAGATTTGAGAAAACTGTAATGAACAATACCGGCAACCGGCACTAGTCCACCAAACGCTTACAAGTAACTTTTTTGGGGTTAATTTTCGCTTGGGGCAGGATTTGGCTGGCTGGCCAGGATCCAACCATTGCGCTGAGCGCTTCCGATTATCGTAAAGAACCCATTTTTCATCACAGGTAATGATTCGGTTTAAAATACCTTCATTATTGTGCCGGTTTAGTAATGTAACGCAGCAGTCGACGCGCGTTTGCCGGTTTGCTTCAGTCAATTCGTGAGGTACCCACCTTTCAAGCTTTTTAATCTTCCCAATTTGCTTCAAGTGAATTAAAACAGTTTTATCACTAACATCGCAGCCTGCAGCTAACTCGGACGTGGTTTGCGATGGATCCGCTTCCACAATAGCCTTCAACTCTTCATTATGAATGAATGACGATCATCGAAGCACAAATACATGAGTCTATAGCTGTACAAATTTGAATTTGGAATTCCTTACCAAAGAGGAGAAATTTGTGATTAAAGTGGCCAGTACGAAAAACGCCAATTTCATATGTAAGGACCTAATATTAAGACGCTTATCTATCGATACAGAAAACCCTTTATTTTACCACACAAACACAGGAAACAATTTAGATAGAAATATAAATAAAAATATCTAGAAGAAACTCCACTCGTATCTTGTCTTACGCCATTTATGAACAAAATGTTTCAATAGTAAAATCAACACCTCACGTAATTGAATTTTATTTGTTTTTCGATAACAATAGTGTGAAACTAACATATAAATTCATCTGATAGTGGAAATTAGTATAACGATAACGATTTGTGTGACGGATCTGTTGGTTGTTCATTAAGTGTCAGAGAGGTCGCCAAGGTAGATATGAAGGAAACCGATGGATTAGCCGTCGAAGTGAACGCTTCCGAAGAAGAAGAATTCAAATGTGAGTAATGTGATTTCATTTACTTACATTGCACTATCGAAGTTTTAGTGACAATAGAAAAAGAGGCAATCACAATTGAGCAAATCACAATTGAGCAAATACCAATAACTGGACATCCAAGCATAGATTATGTTAATTAAAAATAATATCATACCGAATAAGTAAATCATTTCGGACTTATATTGACAACTATTTTTTTCAGATATTTAGGAAAATAGACCTAATAGGCTGAACCCGTCTTATACATGGATTGCTATACATACCTGTATAATAGCTTTTGCTTTTATAATCTTAACAGTTTCAAACAGTGATCCTATTTCAGCACCCTCATGGGGCTACAGGCATCAGCAAAGTCTTATCCTCTTCTTGACTCTGACCATCGCGTACAGCATGCGAGCTTGCATCGGCGTAGCACTAGTGGCCATGACCCACCACCCTCATTCCAGTGTCAACCATACCGTCGACGACAGCAGTGCTATCGATGTGGATGTTGAGGACTTTAAAGTGAATGGCGTCTTTAATGCCTTGATGCTGACTCCACCGGTTTGTTGGTTTTGAATATTTATATTTTGTAATCATTCGTAAAAGATTTGCTTTGATTTCAATACCTGAGGACTGTTTTTGTGTAAGTGCACGTTAGCCTTATAATAATTAGAGGCTTTTACTTTTATCAATACAAATCGAATCGAGAACTATTTATATTCTAGTATCCAACCTTCAAATGGAGTAAGAAGGTACAAGACACCGTGATCGCTTCTTTCTACTGGGGCTACATGATCCTCCAGATCCCGGCGGGGCAGCTAGCGTACAGGTTCGGGTCCCAACGTCTCTTGACTGCTGCTATGCTGACCAACTGCGTCGTGTCTATATTGTTTCCATTAGTCGCATACTATGTAAGTTATGGTTATACATTTTAACATAAGGTTCACAATGTTTACTTTTATTCGTCAAATTATCTTTCGTCAGATCTCAGAACGTCACGCGATTTTGTGTTGTTAATCAAATAGAAATTGATGCATATACCTAGCAGTCAAACTCAGTCTGTGATTCGAATGAATATACTGAGAAAGTTAATTAGCCGTTTTCAACTCAAACACTAGGTCAGCTGTAATTGTGGCAGCGTGGTTACTTTTTCTTTTTTTTTCAGGGAGGATGGATCTCTGCAGTTCTCTTTAGAATGGTCCAGGGCCTCAGTCAATCCTGTATCTTCCCTGGAATGCACACTTTCTTTGGCAAGTGGGCTCCTCTAGAGGAGCGCGGAAGATTGACCGCTATGACTTATGGAGGTAATGAGCTTAATATGTTTATATTTATTTATTTTTATTTATTTGAATTGTTGTTTTGCCTGATATTTTTAGTCTGATCTTTATTAAAAAAACTAACTAAATTTCTAAAAAAATTATTAAACTATCCTGTATCATTCACACAGCACCATCTAAAATTTAAAATGAATAAATATTATAATGTATTGTATCCAGACAATGCACATCAAGCTGCTTTAATTTATTATATTGTAAAGTCCATGACATTGAATAAGTTTTGATTATGTTACACCTCTTTAATCTATCAAGGTCCACAAATGACAATGCATTCTTAGCAGCTATATTTTACCTAGTTAAGCCAACTGTGATAATTATATATTATTTAGATTTAATGACGACAGACAATGCCATTTTCCAGCAGCACCATTAATTATTATTTGTACATGACTTTAACGATGCCCATTTACAGCTGATCTATTTATTAATTTATCTTTTTTATGTGTACAAATTATAAACTTGATTATTTTTCTGTCTTGTCTGTTTTATGGCTTCAAATTTTAAATTATAATTTAAGCAGCATTATATTGTATAATTGACGTCTCCAAGTGTGCCTTGTGCTACTACGGCGAATAAATGAGTATGAGTATGAGTATGAATATTATATTAGTTTTCTGTTTTTTAGGTCAAGCTTTAGGAACCGTGCTAGGGCTCCCCATAACCGGCTTCATATCATCCACCTCTATGGGCTGGCCTGGCATCTTCAGGATCTTTGGAGCTCTCTCGGGGATCATCGGAGTAGTTCTATTTTTCTTCGCGTTCGATACTCCCGCTAAGCATCCCAGGATTTCTGTGGCTGAAAGGAAGTACATTGAGGATAGATTAGGGATTAAGGAGGACGATAACAAGGTACTTTATAGGGCATTCTTATATTGACTGAGTTAAAAATCCAGCTTTGACTTACTACACATATAGAGCCCAGTGCAGATTGGCAATTCAAACAAAACAAACGGTGGCTAGGTTGACTGCCTTCATTCACCAAACATGTATTAGGTTCATTTTAAAAACTGCGGACTGTTAAACGGTGAGAACAAAAATGCATTTACCATCAAATAACTGCTGGTTGATAATCAAATAGAAGTGTATATGTGACGAAAGATATTTTATTGATATTACAAATTTATTATAGAAGCGCAGAGCAGTGCCATGGTTTCAAATCCTTCGATCGCCGGGATTGTATGCAATCGTAGTAGCTCACTGTGGCCAGACCTGGGGTCAACTGATTCTGTACAGTGAAGTACCAGCATTTATGGATAAGGTTATGGGTGTTAACATAAAAGCTGTAAGTAAACATGTTTTGTCCGATTTGACCAAATGCCCGACAATTCACATAATTACCCTAAAGTTTCATATGTCTCTCAAATCTTGTATGTAAATCAGATGACATGCAAACACTTATGTGGCTCCGCCGAAGCGGTGCCAAAGTGGATTTTGGCCTCTAACAAAAAAATCACTAGCCATCTCGGTTTTGAGCTTTCTATCAGATTAATAATATCGTTTTAATTTTACTGAATGACAAAAAAAATTATAGAACAATTATTCTGGCCTGGCTTCTAGTATATAGGGATACATGGCTTGTTCTAAGTGGTTCGACTTTTGTCGCAGTGTTTGCAAGAAAACAAGAACTTATATTTTACACGTTGCTTATTTTGTAACTAGCTACTGCATTAATATTTTGTTATGTATTATCCAGAATGGGTTGTTATCTGCGTTGCCGTTCATGGTGATGTGGCTGACGAACTTCTTCTTCAGCTGGTTCACGGACATGCTCATCGTCAAGAAAGTCTTAAGCGTCACCAATACTAGGAAGTTAGCCAATTCTATAGGTATGTCGTAATATCCCTTGTTGCTTACTTATTAATTATAATATCGAAAGTCTATTCATTGTTTGTAACATGGATGTCATTTCTCATTACTGACCATACTTTCGGCAGGTCGAGGGGCATTAACTTTGTTTTTCGATAAAGCGATGAACGTCGCAGGTAAAAGCTATTTGCTGCACAGAACTATTTATTTTTTTGTTTTTTTAGGGTCTACAAAACCTTTGTTTTTGTATATTTATCGGAATTTTATAGCAGCATCGACGAAAACGAGAAGCAGATCATTTAAAATGTTCCATCCATAATTCGTAAGTATAACATTTAATATCAGACGAAATACAAAAATATCTAAAGCGTTTAAGCTCTTATTTAAATTTTCTGACGACATTATTGAAGTGTTTCCTTTGTAGATAAAAATCTGATTAGTGTTGTGTGCTTGTACAACAAAACTAACTGCAAATATATTGTATTTGCTTTGGTATACTTTGTGTACCATCATGATTAATGATTACCACTATGCAACTACTTTGACGGCAAAATGAGTCTACCTACATACATTAAACACATTTTCTGCAATTTCATATTTAAATTAAATAATTTCCATGATATTAGATCCATTCAAATGGATACAGATAGGGACCTTCTCCATCACTGGTCATGTTTAGTTTTGTAGTTTGAATGATAATTAATCTATTGATTAGGCAACTGTTCAGTTTTTTTTATTAATTGATATTAAAGTTTTCTTACCCTTTTACAACATTATGCAAATTACCACTGTAATTTTACATTTCCGATTTTTTTACAAAGCAACTATATTTTTAGGAGGAGTACCAACTGCTTTGGGCTTTATCATCCTAGCGTTCGCGCCAAAAAACATATACGTGGTGGAAAGTCTGCTCGTGATCATCTGCAGTCTGAAGATAGCGGCACATGTTGGCTTCCAGGTACGTCAACCTTCTTAATGGCCTCGGATTGAATTATAAATCGGAGTTCATGAGTACAAGGCAAAATACACATAAGATAAAACACTGCTTGATCGGACGAATTATGCAATATAAAAAGCATTAGTATCCAACAAATCAACTCAAGAATGATTATAAATAGTTAAATTTTTGAACCTCACATCACTACAAAGAAATATGGTTTTGTGTTGGTCTCGCTCTACACACTTTTTTTTATGTCACTTGAAGCATAAATGATTTGATAAATGAATATATTTTTTTCATGATTTGTAATTATTAAATCACTAAATAATCGTATCGTATCCATGCAACTAAATTGAAGAGATGTTCAAAATCAGTAAAAAAACAGTTACATAAATTTCAGCCAGTGATGAGATGCGTGGCCCTTCAATGTTTATTGAGTTATACATTTTAATATTTCAGATCAACCACATCGACATATCTCCGAACTACGCCGGGACCATGATGAGTCTCAGCAACTTCGTCTCCAACGGCGTGTCTTCACTCGCCCCTGTCTTGACCGGGTACATCCTGACCGACGTTGTAAGTTTTTACAATTATTTTAATTGTTTACGAACATCTACAAAAGGTCAATCAATCTCAGATGTTCTTGTTGTAGGTATCATAGGTTTTTCAAAGTTTATTCATGCAATCAAAAACTACCCAGATCTAGCTGTGCGACCGCAACCTATGCAGAGCTTGTTTTCTGGGTACCTACTGGATATCTTAGATCCATACACGACATTTAAACTTTTGTATTCATAATACAAGTGTTATAATGTGACGTGTTGATTAATTCCTTGTATCTTCGACAGCACGACGAATATCTCTGGAGGAAGGTTTTCTTCATAGCAGCTGGCTTCTACTTCTTCACCAATCTCTTCTACGTGGTGCTTGGCACTGCTGAGAAGGCAGCTTGGGACGACCCTGACTTCGGCACCAAGGCCAAGGACAAGGAGGCTGTCGAAGCAACTCCGATGCTGAAAGAGGAGACCACTGAAGACAATCAGAAGCAAAAAGAAGCTGCTCAAACGTAAATTTAGATGCAAACACAAGATTTCTCCAATCATTTTGGATCTAAGTTGACCACTATCTATCGCCAGTAGCGTCGAGTTTGAGGAGACACATTATGTATATCAGTTATCAAGTACCCATAAATAACACAAGCTCTGCTTAGCTTGGGGCTAGATAATGCTGTGTGAATTGTCCCACATTATTTAATTACTTAATTTAATTTATTTAATCTGCGAGTGGGAGCTTCTGTGGATTTCAATAGGACGAACGCGATATAATTTTAATTCAGATTATTCATTTCTCATTCGTTCTACTGTATTATTGGACTTGGCTGGTGGGACGAAGGGAATACAAATAAATATATTAAATTTGACAATCTACAGATCACCATCTCAGTGTAAGCAGAGCTTTTGATATGGGTACTAGATAACTGATAATAGGCATTTATTTAAATTCAAATAATGTACTAATGCTTTCTATAACGTAAACAACGCATGCTAATCCACGGGGAGAAGCTAGTAAATTGCTTATGATACAATGCTCAATGGTTTCAAAACTGCAGTGCATAGAGTAACTGCTACAGTGCAACCAGATAGAGTGGAAAATAAATGAGGGTGCGAAAAAGTACGTTATTATTTTTCAGGCATTCAAATTCACAGATTTAATAGTACATATTAAAAGCTAGGTAAATTTTACTTCGAAAAGAATTAAGAATCTGGTTCAAAAGTTATATGATAAACTCGAGGCAAATATTTTTCGTTACGTGCCTTTTAAATCCCTCGCTACCTCAGCAGTCTACTTTAGAGCCACTTGTTATGCTTATGACTTTATTCAAGACTGCTTCGCAAGCTTCATCTAATATCGGCACGTGCCATAAAATGCTTAATTTTTGTTCCCTATGTTAGTTTTATAAATTAGTTGGATTAGAGTACATATCCAGCGGACATAAAGGGTGGTTGTCATTATGTAGGGGCCTAAAGTTACTAATCAATCAGAATCATATTGGCGGGCTAACCACGCTGCACACTACAAATCGTTATAAGGCTACAACAAGCTACGCAAAGTGTGAAAACAAAAAACACAGAAAACAATTAATTTCTTTCGGCAGGAATTTCATTAGGACTAAAAAGTCAAAGCGTTTTCCCTGACAAAGCCCTTCTCATATACGAACAACGCAACTGCTAAAGAGCTTATAGAATCGGAAAGTTTCTATGGTCGTAACTTTGGTGACCTTCACTCCATAACTTACGGTTTTGAAATTTTATTCTCAAAATATCTAATTTACAGAATTTGCTTATGGAGCACTTGAAATTAAACTTAGGCTAGATATTGTACCATAAGCTTTATTTTAAGGCCGCCAGTTTTAAATTGATTAAAATAACTTTCTAACCGAGTTATCATAATTCAACTAACACAACAAAGTAAATCAATGCTTTTGATCTTATGAGATAATCTTTGAGAAGAATCAGGGTTTTACGGACCAGAAATAAACCATTTGAAATTCACTTAGAGCCTTGTAACTTTCTATCCCTTTGAAATCCATCCCCGTTGCAAACTTTTGAATCAAATTCGTATCAAGAAAACATGCTCAGAGAATCTCTCAAACCGAAAAGTACAGTTTTAAAGACAGTTATGTAACGTTTATTGCTTACATGTACATGTTATACAGCTTAGGTCTTAACGTAGACTTAGGTCAAAAGTACATGCACCCTGTAAGGCACTGCAAAAAATAACTTAATACATTTAAGATGGCAAAAGTTAAATAATTGAGTTTGATTTAAAAAACTATAAACCAATTTCACTTATAGGGTTTTCTCATGGCCACTGTCATTACAAAATAAGCAAAAAATAAAAAGCACTTAAATAAAAAAAAATCAACAAAATCGGATCACCCTGCAGTCAAAAGTTCTGAGGAAATAAAGATATGGAGAAAAAAACAGTCGAATCCAGAACCTTCTCCTTTTTTGAAGTCAGTTAAAAAGGATAGATTTATTAGATAAATATTTCAAGGTCAAGTAATTTACATCCGATATCGAGGCGATGATACAATTTCATAAGGTATCAGGTTAATCACATAGGTAGGGTATCGAGGACATTGATCTAATTTTATGTTATGCAGCAATTTGTTTGATAGGAATTCATCAACTAAGTAAGGGCATTTAATTTGGCACGTGAAAAATATCTCAGAATTTTGTACCATTTTCGGCAGGTATATCTGATTGGTTATGATGACATGTGTTTCTCGATGATATAAATGATCTATCACCCACTATCATTTGCACTCAACAGTACCGAACAGTATCAAAAAGCCATATCTTTTAAGATAGTCGGTAATCTTCGAAGGTAATCGACTACCACCAGACGTCTTTGTACACACGTGTCTTCTGTCATATGCTAGCTTGATCTCGAGTGGATCCAACGCGATAAGAACTAGAAAGAAAACTAAAAATTCCTTAACTTCACACGAGTTCTTTCGAGAAAATAAATACCTTAATATTAAGTATCTCTTAGTGATGGCTGTGTAAAAGATACTATACCATAATATAATAAACTAGCTGCACCCCGCGGCTTCGCACGCGTTGTTCCTATGGAAACGTTTAAAGGTGATTTTTATCCCACGGGAACTGATTTATGGGATAAAAAGTAGCCTATGTTTGATCCCGGGATTAGAGTTACCTGTGTGCAAAATTCAGCCAGATCCGTTCAGTAGTTTTGGCGTGAAGAGGTAACAAAAGGATCTATAATTGTTACTTCTTCACGCCAAAACTCCGGAACGTATCATGCTGAAATTTTGCATAGATGAAAGCAAAACGAGGTAGAAGTCCTATAAAAAAATATTGTGTTATTCCAGGTCTAGAACTGGAATTACACATAATTATGGTACTTTTAATTCCTTATATCGGTTATCATGGAATATAAAAATCATAGAGAGCTAATAGCGTGCGAAGCCACGGGTAGAAACTAGTAAGTTTTAAAATATGAAAAAGGCAGATAAAACGACCACCGCACCGTCCAAAAAGTATTTTCGTAAGTAGTTTCGTAAGTGTCCAACTTTTTTTTAAACTTATTTTTCTTTGGCGTGCGGGGCGAAGGTTTGCCTGCGATGCAGGAGGTTCGATTCTAGACTCGGGACGTGTATATGGAAATGCTACTTCAGTTCATCTCCCCCAGGTAAGACGAACTGAGTTAGCATTCTCTAACGGAAACTTCTAAATAGTCGCGGGTATCGTTATATGAGCCCTCGGGACAAATGTTTGGACGATGATCGGTCAGACTGTTCTGGATGTGTTCCATGTACAATAAAAAATATCCATTTATGAAGTGTATTGTATTAAGTATATCAGTTATCTCTTGCCCATAACACAAGCTCTGCTTAGACTAGATAATGTCCAATATCTTATCTTATCTTATACCTTCAAACGAGCAATTCTTGTATATTATATAAATATATAATCAAAACGGCTCCAACGATTTTTATGCAATTTAGTATCGGGAGTTTCGGGGGCGATAAATTGTTCTAGCCTGGATTCATTTTTGGAAAATGTCATTTAATTCGTGTTTTGAATAAACATTCATCAATAAACTTTATCGTTATCCACTGACTCTTCCTGACATCTATTGGCGAATAGTAATACTACTTTATTCGTGTTTTCAGACTTTATTTTACTATCATCAACTTAAATACTAAACTAAAAATATGGCTCTTCCTGACATATATTGGCGAATAATAATACTATAATTTCTAAAAAACTAAATTTACCAATAAATAAACGAGTGAAGCTCGGTCATACGAATTATAATGATTTACATTGCCATTACAGTACAGCATCTCAGTGAAAAAGTAATTAACACAACAAATAAACGTGTCCTGCGTCTTTCAATAAAACGACATTATTGCGATATTTTCAAAGTGATTTAATTCTGCAGGGTCGGGCGTGAGTGTACAACGGCTTCCTGATTTACGTTTTTAGGACTGCATTATAACCGGTTAATCGTGTTGGTACGACCTACAGCTATGGCAAGTCTTAAACACAAAAGACGATCAGTAGATTCATTCTGTAAAATTTTGAATTCGAACTCGAATTCACATGTCACCGAGCTCACTTCGAACGTCATTACCAAGCTCGTCACTGAGGCGCTACAAGCATTATCGAGTTTTACAGAATACAAAACTTCAAACTCACTGCGGATTTAGATTAGTAAGGTTCGAAATGAGTTTATAGAATGAGTCTAATACAGAGGTTAAAAAAGCTTGGGTCGGATTTTGCTCCAACTCGAAAAATAACAACTAACAGGTTATAGGTTTCTTCGTCGTTTCTTTACTTTAGTCTACATACCGAAGCGATCGAAATCAAAAATACCACTTTATTTTCGTGTCAGTGTATTTTTTTATATGATTTGACCTTTTCTAACTGTTCATTTATTGTATTTATGGAAATAAAGCATTTTTGAGTTTGAGTTTTGAGTTTGAGTTTGCAGTACGCTGAGTGAGAACTGACATAGTGTTCACTACATAGTTTGCGTTACTCTATTTTCTGTGGAAATGTGAGAGTTATGTAAACTTTCTGCTTGGATCGCTGTCACATTTTCATAGAAAATAGAGTATGTAACGAAAATAGAGTACTTCCCTAACGTTAATTTTGTAGTAAACAGTATCGCAGTATCAACTCATCAGTCATATTGCCGTTTACAGCCTACGTAATTTGTAGCTAATACATTCGGGTAAGTATGGATTTTCGGGTACACATTACAAGAACCCACTTGTATAAAAACAACTGTCAAAACTTCAACTTTTTTAAAGAACCTAAGCTTAGGATATCTATCAGTATTTTTAACGGCAATGTCGAGAAACTATTTATACAATAACGAAAAGCAGGCCTATACTCAGTGGGTGATACGAGGCCAGAATGATCATGCATCGAGAGATTTATACAATAACGAAAAGCAGGCCTATACTCAGTGGGTGATACGAGGCCAGAATGATCATGCATCGAGAGATTTATACAATAACGAAAAGCAGGCCTATACTCAGTGGGTGATACGAGGCCAAAATGATTATGCATCTAGAGATTTATACAATAACGAAAAGCAGGCCTATACTCAGTGGGTGATACGAGGCCAGAATGATCATGCATCGAGAGATTTATACAATAACGAAAAGCAGGCCTATACTCAGTGGGTGATACGAGGCCAGAATGATCATGCATCGAGAGATTTATACAATAACGAAAAGCAGGCCTATACTCAGTGGGTGATACGAGGCCAGAATGACTATGCATCGAGAGATTTCAGTCATCAATCAGAACAATGGTTTAATGATCATAATATCGGAAATTTATAAAAAAAAAGCGTTTGGAAACCATACCTACTATTTAATTATAGAAAAAATATGTTCCTCTCAAGAGCCTGTGATAAATTCAATGACACATTCTGTGACATTGATATTTTCAACGTTTCGGTGTGTTAGGACCAAAATATGAAAATACCACTAGGTATAATTATGCTCATTACGAAAAATGACCAGTTCTAGAAATGTCCTCTCCTTATAATACTCCTCAACCTCAACCTCAACAGCCTGTATTGGTCCACTGCTGGACACAGACCTTCCCCTGATAAATGCCTTATTGGCGTTTACCTCATGGGGGGCAATGCCCATAATCCCCACGCTGGGAATGAGGGTTGGGGAACGCAATTTGGTGGAAGATTTGTTCTGCAAGGGGCACTGGTGTCCGTCCCCCGGTGAATATCCCTTAGTCGCCTCTTACGACACCCGCGGGAAGAATTGGGGTGATGCATTTCTAAGCCAGATTCACAGCTATAATATTCACTTCCAACAATATGTAAATTTTGTTTTCTTGATTTCAAAAAAAAGAACAATAAACAAAAGTTATTATAGATTATTGATTTCTAGTTTCCTAGTGCGTTATCTACGCTGAGTATGACCTGCCAGTGGAGTAAATTATGTCAGTACTACATTTTTTCTGTCCCTGTCATAACGATTAAAATAATAAGGATGGCATCATTGTTAGTCCTATCAAATTAGTTTAGTCTACTGTTGGCGACATCTGAATAGACCAATGACTGCCATACTACAAAATTTTTGCTTTCCCATGTAGTAGAGTCGAAGAGTAAAAATCATAAGTCTTTCTCATCGTATTTCATCAGGAAACTTTGATTAGTTTCCTGATGAAATACCTGCCTAATCTGAGGGCCTAGACAATGTAACAATCGATGTCGAAAGCGATGGAAGAAAAGTCCATAAATGTATGGGTTTGACATATGCCTTAGATGTCACGTGATCTGTTTCGAATTTTTCCCTACGAATCTTTCAACTGTTTTCGATTCGCTTCATAGCGAATGCCGGTTGGCTACGCCCTCAGGTCTAGTCTCAACTTGATGTCGCTATCCACCGAGGTCGATAACGAAGCTGGTTTTCAGTCAGGACCATCCCATTAGTTTTCATCGACGTAAGTTTGTCCTCTTCGTAATATTTGTTAGATATTTTTATAAAGTAGAACTATCGTGGGAATGCAACGCTCGGCTGGGTTCCATAAAACCACTTCCGTGCATTGTCCTCTTCAATGTTATTTAAGTTTTAATTAAACAATAAAATAAAAAGAACATAAAATACTACTGGACAATACACTACATCTATAATATATAAATGAATCGCTAAATGTGTTGGTAACCGCATAACCAATTTGGCCAATTCTTTTTTTTGAATGTTCGTTGAAGTTCTAGGATGGTTTTACGGTGAGAAAAATTCGAATAACTGCCGGGAAAACATTAAACGTTTCCATAGGAACAACGCGTGCGAAGCGGTGTCGCGGGGCACAGCTAGTAAATAAATAAATATACTGGGCAATTCAGACACACAGATAAATATTTTTTAATACAAAAAAAACATCAAGACAACAAGTGGACTAATACAGTCTGTTGAGGAAAACTTTTGACTGGGTGGTCCGATTTTCGTGATTCTTTTTTTATTTGAAAGCTGGTGCTTCTCGTGTGGTTCCATGAAAAAACTATATAAGTGAAGTAGGTTTATAGTTTTTTTTATAGAAATCAATTATTGTATAAGTAGTGTGTACGTGTACGTATAAATAAATTCTTATATTATTATCTTATTTCGTATGGTTCATCATTCGACTTTCCTGTAGAACCGGGCAGCGAAGCCAGTAAGACAGGTTGGGTTACTTACCTCTCCTATTTACTAAATCATCATAACCAGTTAGAAACGCTGAGCAGCATCAAGCTTGCAAAATTATTTCTAGATGTAGGTTAGGTACCTGTGTGTAGCCATGTGGCGCTTAGAATTTGCACCACCCCATCTCTTCCCTTGGGTATCGTAAGAGGCGACTAAGGAATAATCACCAGGGGTGGACAGCAGCGCCTCCTGCAGATCAAATCTACCACCGAATTGCGATGCCCAACCCGCATGCCCAGCGTGGGGATTAAAGGCATTACCTCCCATTAGATAAACGCAATAAGGCGTTTATCAGGGAAGGCCTGCGTCCAGCAGTGGACTAATACAGGCTGTTGAGGTTGAGGTTAGGTATCTACGAATCGGCGATCTTGAAATGTCAGTCAATAATGAAATTACGCAAATGTCTCGTTAGATACAAATGATAAACTAGTAGCTGCAGCTCATAACTTTGCACGCACGTTTTTACCGACTTCAAAAAAAGGAGGAGGTTCTCATTCCAACTGTATTTTTTTGCTTTTTTATATTTGTTACCTCAGAACGTTTGACTGGGTGGTTTGGTCCAGTTCTGACTATGGGATCCATGAAAAATCTATCAAAATTTAAGTTGGTGTATAGTTTTTAAAAACAAAATAAATTATCAATTACTAGAACAAACATGAAGTGTATGTATGTTAGAAAAAGTTGAACCACATCTGGTAATATGGGGCGACAGCCATCCCAAACGGGGGGAGGAAGGGTGACGGAATAATGCGGTCGCCGAGTGACTGGAATGGTGGACTCGCCGGCCATGTGTGAGAGGAAGAGAGGACGCCAGTCAGGTCGCGGTGGCTTATTCCGTTTATCCACCCTAAAATAGCTACCCTAAGGTGGATACTCGGAAACGTGGGTCCATCTGTCTATCGTCCCTGAAGGGGTGGATATTCGTAATGCATATAGTACATAATATCTTTCCTCTGATTTTCTCCCCTGCCTATGTACAGTCATTTTCAAAAATATACTAGGAAGAAACTTCGTGAATATAAAAATACTTTAGATTTGCATACATACATATCTTCTTGTTTGAAAATTCAAGGCTGAAAATAGTATTCAATATCATTATTTATTCAAATTATACTTTGAGTAAGAAGTAGGAAGAACAATCAGATGTAAATTCCGTTTATCCACCTCTATCCAAGATACGCGTTTCCGAGTGTCCACCTTAGGTTGGCTGTTTTAGGGTGGATCAACGGGATAAGCGGCCGCGGTAGGTTATAATGTTCCCGTAGTTTATAGAAAACAGCGAGAGAGGAGCACCGGGCTTAAGTGGATATTACGTCCTTCTCAGTGCGTCGAGTCTCACATAATTCTGCCTCCCCCCCCCTGACCCCCCTCCCCTCAGACCAGTTTATTCGTACCATAAACGAATTTCCTCGCCGAACTAAAAAAATTGCCTGTTTCCATCCCCTGGATACCATTTACCTCCTTGTAAAATTCTATAAAGATCTGTTCAGTCGTTTAAGAATGAAAAAGTAACAGACAGACAAATTTACTTTCCAATGCATAATATGAATGGTCATAATTTCAGATTGACAAAATAATTATAAGTTAAACTATACTCAAACCTACATACAACCTGTGGCAATAATGCAATGAAACAATTGCGTAATAGTAGAAAGCAATACAAACAACTTAGATTGGTTAAGTACAGTTACTGAACAGTTCAATATTTTTTACGACCCTGACTTTGCAATGAACAATACCTATCGATGACGTTCATTGCCAAGTGCCGGAGAAAAAACTGATCGCCAGCGCAGATGTCCGCCGAGAAAATGACGTGAACGGACGTCTCGAGTGCACAAATTGTAAAAAAATTATAAACAATTTGTAAAAAAATAACTGTGCCATAATTTCATTTGTGTTCTGTGAACTAAAAGTTTGGAAATGGAAGTATGCACCAAAGAAGATACAGGCATGGATGAGAAAGCGAAAAAACCAGGTTAATAATATTCTGTTTTGCATATAAATAAAAATATTTAAAATATGTTACAAACATTTAACTTTCGCTTAATCTTAAGAATTCTGAAATCCTACAGACTACGATATCCCAACAATTATTTTGAAACGTAACTTCCTGTTTATATTTTCGCTTCCTACTTACTAAGTGCATAGTAATATTTACGTTCCACAATTAGTATGTCAGGTGTTCAGTAAATTCAGAGTTCATTGATAGCGGACCGCATACCTTATTCATTTATGGGATGATAGGATTAACATCATACTTATCGAGCAAAGGTTCTTTTTGTTTTATTTGCAATTTTAATTTATAATGTTTTTTCCTTAATCAGCTACAACTGATATAGATAGATAGAAAATACTTTTAATGCACACTTAAAGCTGACAATTTACAAATGAAATAATTATAACCTTAGTGACAATTGGCGGTCTTCGCTCAAGAGCGATCTCTGCCAGACAACCTGGTATAATATAACTTAGTATAAGGAGAACCAGCAGCCGTACAACAAATTAATAATTATGAAAATTTTAACAGAAGGGAATATCTAATATCACGTTTCACGACTAACAAGATTATTAAATACATAAAAAGTGTGAACTAACAAAGTAAACAGAAATCCTACAAACTTACAATTAACTTAGTAGTACATTACATTCATTATATACATAAAAGATTTAAAAAACTAGTAATAATATGACTTAGTAGCAACAAAAATATTGATTATAACTACAAAATCTATATTTGAATTCTACTTTCAATGAAATATTTCATCATCAAAAGTATCATTTCCTTGCTTTATTTATGAATGCTCAGGCACAGCGCTTGAGGTTTTAGTTGTATAATCGCTACGTGGTAAACAGTTATCAGTAGAATGAACTCTCTGGTACTCTTAGAATAAGGATTTGCAAAGGATAAGAAGAGAATTTACCGACATAATAAAGCATTAATTGTAAAGCGGTGGAACAAAATTAAACATATGATGAAGGCTGGCACAATCAAATGTTTAAAATAAAAACTAGTTATATAATTTGTCGAAGCCGCTCGCGACGACTGTGTTTATTGTTTTTTTTATTTTAACTATACTTCGTTTTCCAATCTGTAACCTTGTAACCAAGAGGTAGTATTATTATTATATACTAGAGTATATAATATATACTCTATCTATGCCAACAACCTATGAGTAAAATTGCGAAATAAAAAAGTGATCCAACAAGCATTTTTAAATGGACATTTTTTTGGTAATCTGCGACTTGTAGTTAATTGAAAACGATACCCATATAAGCTGTGTGTGCTTTCCATGGGTGTCGTAAGAGGCGACTAAGGGATATCCACAAGGGGCGGGCAGGCAGCGCTCCCTGTAGAACAATTCTACCACCGAACTGCGATCCCCAACCCGCATTCCCAGTGTGCGGATTATAGGCATTGCCCCCCCCCCCCCCCCCTTATTAGATAAACGCAATGAGACGCTTATAAGGGGGAGGCCTGTGGACCAATACAGGCTGTTGAGGATACCCGTATAAGTTGGTCTGTGCAGTTCGCTTCGCGCACCGCAATCGGACCGCGCCATTCGATATGACCAATGCAATGTGAACAAAAAAATAATAAAAATAGCTTATTTAATACTGTAGACTGCAGGGTGAGAGCCAGCGAACTGTATAATAATAAATAAACAGTTTTTATTATACAGTTCGCTTATTATTAGCCATTCTTTGCACTTATTAAGATTATTATTTTACTCAGAAAGTTTTTACCCCGTTGAGGTCCTAAGGTCGAACTTTTAAATGAATTAAAAAAGTGCAAAGTGCAAAGTGTTGAAAAGTGAAAATTTATATAAGTAAAAGTTCATTTATTGCTTGAAATACCATCTTATAAAGATCTTAAATAATATTAAATTCGAATCATCGTTTTCTGCCTTAAAAATCAAGATACGGTTAAATTCGATAAAATTTCGGAAAAAAATCTTTTCTTTTTAATTCATTATAATTAATTTTGTTTTAAAAAACTATAAACCGACTTCAAACTTAGGGTTTTTTCATGAATTTTCATGGATCCCATTGTCAGAACTGAACAAAATTAAAATGGGACCACATGGGAAGCACCAACTTTCATATAAAAAAAGAATCATGAAGATCGGACCACCCAGTCAAAAGTTCTGAGGTAACAAACAGAAAAAAAAAAAAAAAAAATACAGACGATTTGAGGACCTACTCCTTTTTGAAGTCGGTTAAAAATAGATGCCTTTGAGGGTTAAAAATTCCACCGAGCTATTGCACTTGGTACCTACTTACGTAACTCATACCTACTTATTTTAAATTATAGAAGCGAGAACAACCATACTTATTTTTTTCCTAAAATGGTTTGTTTTTCCCAAACATCCGTGGTTTATCGTATTTACGTTTTTATCTTGTCATTCAATCAATATATTATATATACCTATTCGATGATAAATCGATTCGTGTACTATTTATTATTTTGTGATATCGATTATATCACGAGACAACATAATGTAGTTATAAAATATATGTAGATGTAGACCGTTACGAGACGGAATAATTAGCTTTAAAATTTCAATGCAATAAAATTCGCCAGAAGACACGCTACGTAACGGGAACTAATAGTTTCTTTGAGTTTTTCAACGTAATAAATAGCAAAACCGTGTTTTTTACCTTTTTTTTTACGTTAAATAGACCTTCATTTGACCGCAATCTCACCTGATGGAAAGCGAAGATCTAGAAGGTCACGAAGGTCTAGAAGATACCTATTCACCCTTGTCTTGAAGAGACCCAGGTTGTAATTGGCCGAAAAAACAGAGGCAGAGAACGAGTTCCATTCCTTTGCAGTGCGAATAATAGATAGATAGATAGATAAAACATTTATTTGCAACTGCAACACACAATACAAAAAAACACAATAAAAGGGAGGTACAAAGAACATAAAAGTAAATTGGGAAATAAATGAGGAACGATGCATGACGACAATATATCGGTACATAATTTCCTTTAACATTCAGACAATCAAGTACGAATACAGTATGTGTGTGCTGCAGCCTGACAAAAAGGCAATACTCAGCACAAAGCTTTGCTCAAAGAGCAAACACTGATTTTCAGTATTACCCTCTGAGGCGACCAGAAAAACGAGACACCAACAAACAAATAATGTGTGTTTGCATGTTCATTTATAGTATTCAAATATATAAAATAATAGCACATGAGAAAGATATGGTTATGTGTTTGTGTCGGTACAATTTTGTCGTAGGTAGGTACTATAATCAGCTAGAAAACCTTGGTTATGTAGAAGTAGCAGTAGCAACCCCAGTGCTTCCTACTTCTGGCAAACGAAGCGTGTAGGAATTCCCTCTTTCTGTTTCTGTAACAGCAAGGATTTAAAATGAGTTTTAAAAGTGAATTTAGTGTTGAGATTACGTAAGGGTGGAGGTATATTGTTCCAACACTTCGTTGCCAGATATCGAAAGCTACCTTTGAATGCTGTTGTTTTGTGGCTATGATAAAGTAGTGCAGATCTGATTGACCTTATGTTTCGAGTGGTATCTACAAATTTTAGCTTAGAACGCAGATACTCAGGTTTTTTGAATTTGACAACGTCAAAAATTATACCCCCAAGGTGCAACTCTCTGCGCGATTCCATATTGAGCATAGACATTTTGTTTAAGTAAGGAGTGATGTGACACCGAGGCGGGATAGTCAAACAAAATCGGCAACATGCGTTCTGCACACGCTGTACCACTTGCCGAGTCCGAACCAGTAATCGTGAACCATACACCACGTCACCATAATTCAACCTCGACAGGATCAATGCTTCGCAGAGAGCTACGCGAGACGCCTCTGAGAGCTGATTGCGAATGTTGTAAAGTACTTTGAGACGGTAAAAACAGTTCTTTACTAAGCTAAGTACGTGATTCTCGAACCTGAGCTGGCTATCGAAGATAACACCCAAGTTCCGCGCCTCATCTACCCTATCTACTGAGACTCCTTGGATCTTTACATCGGGGTTACAACGCATTTTACCAATTTGTTTCTTAGTACCCAAAACCATATACTTTGATTTCACGGGGTTTAGTACGAGAGCGTTGCGCATGGACCAGTCCGCTATTGCATTCAAGTCCTCATTTAACAAAGAAACAGCAAGCGCTAAGCGATGTGGTGAATCAGAGACATATACCTGGACATCATCCGCGTAACAGTGGAACTTACAATTTTTTATGACTTTAGAGAGATCCGCGCTGTAGATGATAAAAAGGAGAGGTCCCAGAATAGATCCCTGCGGGACACCCCGCATAAAGGTGGAGGCAAACCGATTAGTGCGAGTGGAGGGTACATCCACCAAGATGGTATTGCGCTGTGCGTCTGCATGTTCTGGAGTGGAAGGGGGATGGTGGGATCAGGTCATGTAGTTCAAGTGAGCATTCTCCAAAATGTATCCTATAGAAGATCAAGAGACAAACTTGCGCTGTGCGTCTGCATGTCCTGGAGTGGAAGGGGCATGGTGGGATCAGGTCATGTAGTTCAAGTGAGCATTCTCCAAAATGTATCCTATAAAAGATCAAGAGACAAACAACCTTGCGGCGGTGTTCGAGACTTTGAACCTTAGTCTCTGCTCGTCAATCCTACCTAGTGTTCGTGTTACAAACACTAGGCACTGCGAGCCATCTAGGATAATGGTTATTTTTTAGTTTTGTAACACTTTATTTACATAAAATATCTAGGTTTCATGAATCAAGTAGGTATCCTACTAATACATATGATGATAAATCATAGTAGTAGTTATTACAATGTAAAAATGCATGCATGTTGGTCTTTCACGCAAAAACTACTGATCGGATCGGCCTGATATTTTGCTTATAGGTAGTTCTAGGCCTGGAATAACACATAGGCTACTTTTTATCCCATAAATGAGTTCCCGCGGGATAGGCGTGCGAAGCCGCAGGGCGCAGCTAATAGTGTTATATCTCTTTAATTATCTCGATAATGTTGATTCTCGGTCGGATAGTTTCGTTGTGGATCGTATCCTTCACTAATTAGATGTAACAGGTTTTAATCGAGATGCTCATGATTAAGAAGCCAACAACCTCAGCGAAACTTTGACCTTCATTCGATTTGTAAGCAATAATACGTGCTCGATATACCAAGTAAAAAACTCACAAGTGCTCACTACAATAACATAAAACAGAACTTACCTAATGTCATTTTTTGTAGGTGGTTACTGACCGTGTTGTCACTGATTGTACTTAGGCGTCGGACGAGTAGGGAAAGAGACCAAATAAAGCATGAGACGAGTTGACTGTTGACTGTAATGTTGACTGTTGACGATCTCTGTGGCGCGGTGGGCGAAGGTCCGCCTGCGACGCAGGAGGTTGCGCGTTCGATTACCGTTTCGGGACAAATATTTGTACGATTTGCAGATATTTGTTCAGGGCGTTCTGGATGTTTTCTATGTTTAATAAAAAATATCTATGTAGTGTATTGTATTATGTATATCAGTTATCTAGTACCCATAACACAAGCTCTGCTTAGCTTGGGGTAATGCTGTGTGAATTTGTCCAGCATTTATTAATTTATTATTATTATTATAGTTAAGAAACGTCACATGAAAGTGACGTGATAATGAAAGGGACGAAAATAAATAGCGAAAGTGACGAGTGATCAACCTTACCCTTTATTTCATTCAGATCAAGAACTCTTTGATACGTCAGGAATTAAATTACAAAAGTGCCGGTCAAAATAATCATTTTAATGGAATGCATATCATAGAACGATTTTATACCTGATTTAGTAATTACCTAACTGCGTTGTGTTATTCTACGCTATGCTTTGTACGCGTTGTAATCTCAGTAATATTTTAATGAGAACGTTTGGATGAATGGATGGATAGATGTATGTATGGATGGATGTTAGTTACCTCTTCACGCCAAAACTATAGATCGGGCTGATATTTTGCATACAAGTAATTCTAATCCTGAAATCAAACATAGGCTACTACTAGGGAATGACGGTAATGGACCTATTGCCAATACCGGTAATTTTTCGGTATCAATATTTTTAAAACCGGGATCCCGGTATTTCGGTAATTTTTCGGTATTTTACTATAAATATTAAAAAAGTCGAAAAAAATATTTTCTTCTGCGTGTTAAGGTTGAAAGCAGCATTTCCTCTTGCATTTTTACGAATGCGGTGTTAATTCGTTCCACTAAAGTTTCTTTTGTGGGCACCTCTGTTGCATAAACTAATTCTTTTGCACGTCCCCATATGTAGAAATCCAGGGGTGTCAGATCTGGGGACCGTGGTGGCCATGGTATAGGGCCAGCTCTACCGATCCACGAGTTAGGAAATACATTATCTAAATGTTCTCGTACCGTTCGTTGGTAATGTGCCGGACAGCCATCATTTTGGAAAATAATTGGCACATCTTCTTCTAAAACACACACTGTTTTTAAACTTGTCACTGCGAAATGCTACGATACACTGATTACGGTTTGAACCTTGTGCTCGTGCGTAGTAACAATTGATAGATAACTGGCCTACCGAGCGAGAGCGCACTATGCAATTCAAAATGTGCGTGACAAAGAAAGAGGCACCGCACGGGTCCGACGGTTTGTTTCCAAGAAATTACAGGAACAATACTTGTTTTGCACTCGCACCTGCATTCGTCGTTAATTTCGTCAATCAGTTTTGAGCTTTATGCATACAAAAATAATGTCCCGAACGCTATGCTCGCTATTAGCTAGGCGGCTTGCTCAAAGCCACCCGCGTCCGTCTATCTGCTTGCTAGTATACTTTGATTGTATAAAAATATCTATTTATAGATATTTTAAAACTTTTATAAAAGTAAAGATTTAAATCAAAAAACAGTCTAACACTATCCTTCGGGCATTTGGTCTTTTTTTTAATTTGAAGTCGGTTTGAGACCACGTGAAAACATGGTGAAGCGAAAACATAGACTGTCCATCAATTTTACAATCATTATAAATTTAAAATAAGTTGTTTGTAATCTAGAGCCGCCTTATGAGTTTTTTTCATTTATTTTAACGTTAAATTCAAAATACCGAATTACCGGTATTTGCAATTTCAATACCGGTATTCCGAAGTGCCTGAAATAACTCGGTATTACCGGTTTTTCGGTAATACCGAATACCGGTGTCCATTCCCTAGCTACTACTGGTAAAACAATGTAAATCTCGACACCTATACCGTGTCCGTTGTGAATGAGGCATAAACGTAAACAAACCGCCCATACTTAACCTAAAATTCACTTTGTTGGCGCGTCCTTTTATACGTAATTTACATTACTTGTCGATTTTAGATCCTCCCTTCAATAAAAATTGCTTACACTTACAATTATATCTGAAACTCGACGCCAAGCAAGTGAGTTTTTGTTATTTGTATCGTGGTTTATTTACTAACATGCTCCATGCTGGATGGATACACCATCATAGACTAGACACCGACTGTCTCATTATGGAGCACTGGACAGGGCCGTATATTGTGCTCTCTTGACCTGTGGTGCGTTTCTCCATAGGTGCGTTTTATTAATTTCGATTGTGATTTATGTGATGATAATAATTGTTTTATTGATTTTGAAATGAAATTTATTTATTTCTTTACCACAACAAAGCCAAACATTAAAAATTAAAGCCACTTAGAGCTAAAGCTGAACACTGAAACAAAGGAAATTAAAATAACTAAAATATGACTATAAAATATATATATGAGTAATTCATCATTATTGTGGCAAAGAAATATGGCCTATAGCTCAGCGTGATGCTCCAGCATGTCGCCATGCTGTAGCGCTGGTATTCTGCTAAAGGCTGTATTTAGGTCACGGATTATTATATACGACTGCAGGGCAAAGGCCTCCCTTTACACTCTTCCTTCCTTCCATTCTTTGTTGCCCTGCAGTGCAGTGGGATCATGCAGGCTCTTAATAACAATAATTATTATTATATACGACTTATGTACACTTTTACTTATATTTTTGTATTAAATTGATTGCTTTCTGAAATAAACTAATAGAATTGAATTGAATAAATGTCAAGCGCCAAGTGTGTATATGGTGCTCATAAGAAAAAAGTGGCCCGAGCGGCTTATGTGTATATGGTGCTCATAAGGCGCTCGGCGCCATTGTTTGGCTCTTTACCATAAATGTCGGAATGATGGACTTCCATTGGGTGGACTAATGTCAAGCTTCATTCAATACGAAACGAAATACAGCCAATAAAATCAAATTGACACCGGAAATTGTTACCATTTGAGCAAAATTGCCAAGCACCCCGCGAACGGCTCAGTTGGCAGCTATCTTTTAAAAATTTGCGCAACAGCAAAAAAATTTAAAAATTTCTCAAGAACGACTCATTGAAAATTCCTCGTTGATTATTTTTTGTATTTACTGGGAAGATACTGTAGATTATGTGTAAATTTATAGAATCACCAAAAACTGTAAAATTTTAATGAAAAAACGTGACTAACTTTTGCGTCGTGCATTTTTGCAAATCCAAGTTCCATGTCCGCTTTGTTTATGAATGATTTTCTTTAGAATTATGGAGTTTTATGGTTCTTTATGTTTATGAATAAGCTAGGTAATTTATCAAGGAATATTTAGATACCAAGAAGTAAGTACCTGCTTATAGCAAAAGCAGGTAGAAATCATTTTGCGTAAAGTTTGTCAACCCACAACGGCGGGACAAACAAAGGGCGCCCGGCCGTTGTATGAAGTTTTGCAAGGTGATTCATCAGTGACGCGCGCGCGCTGTACGCGGCGCACGCCTAAAATGGCGTCCGTGTTTTGTTTTAGTTTGTGAACAGTATTGTGGTGTAATTATTGTGTTATAAAGTGATGCGAATACATATAATTATGCGTAAATACCTATGCTACCTACTAAAAGTTAGTAGTACTGTTAGTTTTGGTGAATATCTATTGTGAAGTGAAATATGATGCAAATTGTGTCACGATTTTGACTCGAAATCACGAACTTGGAAGGAAATTAAATAATTTCTGTATCATGTAAGTATTATTAAATTATTTTAAGGGCATGAGCTATTAGGAAAGTTTACGACGAAAACAATGATGTATGATTTATAATATAATTATAATTATACCATACTCCCGTAAAATTGCTTTTTCTGATGACGTCACGTAAAAATTATCGCCGGTAAAAAAGGGCTGGCGCTCGATATCGTAGGGTGGCAAAAAAGGCCGTCGTTTCCACGCACGGGATAAGCTCTGCTTGCTTTGGTGCTAAATTATGCTGTTGAATTGTCCAGCTTTATTTTAAAACTAGCTGCGCCCCGCGGCTTCGCACGCGTTCTTCCTATGAAAACATTAAAAGGTGATTTTTATCGCACGGGAACAGATTTATGGGATAAAAAGTAGCTTATGTTTTATTCCAGGATAAGAATTACCTGTATGCAATATTTCATCCAGATCCGTCCAGTAGTTTTGGCGTGAAGAAGTAACAAACATCCATCCATACATCCATACATCCATACATCCATACATCCATACATCCATACATCCATACATCCATACATCCATACATCCATACATCCATACATCCATACATCCATACATCCATACATCCATACGTCCATACATCCATACAAACTTTCGCCTTTATAATATCAGTGTGATGTGATGTGATAATGATCAAGGCAGCTTTATTTATGAATAAACTTTGAATCGTTCCTCGTGCAGGATCAGCCGGGCTGGGCGTGCGGCACGTGCAGGTGTTCATGCTGTTCCTGGCGCTGCTGAACTCCTACGCCATGAGAGTCAATATGAGCATGGCCATCGTCGCCATGACGGACAAAGATGATGAAAATGTACGTACGTGCTCTTAAATTACATATTTGTTTGATAGTAGCCTATTGAGGTGGGCGAAGGTCCGCCTGCGACGCAAAAGGTTACGGGTTCAATTCCCGCCTCAGGACAAATAAGTGTACTATCTACATATATTTGTTCAGGGCGTTCTAGATGTTTTCTATGTATAATAAAAATATCTATATATGTAGTGTATTGTATTATGTATATCAGTTATCTACAGTAGTGGTACCCATAAACTTGGCCCAGTTATGGCAATGGCATCTATAAGAAGAATCTCTTGAACCATAAAATTGAAGTCGGTTTATAGATTTTTAACCGACTTCAAAAAAAGGAGGAGGTTCTCAATTCGACTGTTTTTTTATGTTTGTTACCTCAGAACTTTTGACTGGGTGATCCGATTTGCATGATTCTTTTTTTATATGAAAGCTGGTGCTTCCCGTGTGGTCCCATTTTAATTTTGTTTAGTTCTGACAATGGGATCCATGAAAATTCATGGAAAAACTGTAAAAATTTAAGTCGGTTTATAGTTTTTTAAAACAAAATTAATTATTTCTAAATAAAACCAATTATGGTTTGATACTGTGATATGTCAATCGGGTATGGGTGGTATGATTTTGTAAGTCTGGTGGTCATATGGTGGAAGGGAGTTATTCAGTATACTTATATTAAGTTGTTGGTCCTGCGCCTGACCTCTAAGTGGTTGTGTCGGTGCTGCCTTATCGAATTGTACCTAAGCGCGAGCGCCTGTGTCGGCGCACACATTTTGTGCACTTTACAACTTGTCCTGCGCTCGCGGCCAGTTTCCATTGAGAGCGGTTGGCAGTGGCCGAAAATTCGATTAAGAGTAGATCACATAAGGTCTTAAACCTATACTCCGGCCAAATTAAATCTGAACTCTTTATATTTAATCCAAAACGAATAAAAACACTTGTTTGGCGTTGACCAACATAATTGTTATTAAGCGTTATTTTTCCCCCTGAAATCTAAACCTCAAAAAAAGTGTATTATTATTTATTTATTATTCGACCTCAGACGACCTCTGTGGCGCGGTGGGCGAAGCCTGCCTACGACGCAGGAGGTTGCAGGTTCGATTCCCGCCTCGGGACAAATTTGTGTACGATCTGCAGAAATTTGTTCAGGGCGTTCTGGATGTTTTTCTATGAGGTATAATAAAAAAAAATCTATCTATGTAGTATATTATATTATGTATATCAGTTATCTAGTACCTACCCATAACACAAGCTCTGCTTAGCTTGGGGCTAGATAATGCTGTGTGAATTGTCCAGCATTATTATTATTATTATTATTATTTTTTTATTTATAAAAAGTACACTACTTTTACAGTACTACTTAGTACAGTTTTACAGTAATACTTTTATTATTATTATTCCAGTTTACCGCCTTGAAGATTTTTTGTAAGGAGTACATAAAAATATTAAGTGTCCGCTTGCAGGCGTTCGACTGGAGCATCCAGAAGCAGTCCGTGATCCTGTCCAGCTTCTTCTGGGGCTACGTGGTGTTCCAGATCCCGGCGGGGGAGCTCGCAGCCAGGTTCGCCATTTTGTTTTAACTTCAGCCTATATTGCTCCACTTCTGGCGAACTTCTAAGCGTCCAATAAAGGCGCTTATCAGGCCTTCCCCTGGATAAGCGCCTTTGTTGGCTGTTATCTCATGGAGGGTAGTGCCCATAATCCCCACACTGGGCAGGTGGGTCGGGGTGTGTTTGGTGACAGAATTATTCGGCAGGAGACGCTGCTGCCCGCCCCCAGTAAATACCCCTTAGCCGCCTATTTCGATACCCGTGGGAAGAGTAGGGGTGGTACAAATTCTGTGCCGCCGGCACCATACGGCCATTTTGTTTACTTTGCGTAATTTTAAATTCCAAGTCGCGCCAATGGTTAGCCCACCCCCGATCCTCCCTCAGTGCCGTTGGTCCTACGCCTGGTCTCTCCCCGGTCGTGTCTCATGTTATTATGTGATTGAGTGAATAGAGGCTACAGTTCCCATAACTTAAACTCTGCTTACTTTAGGGCTAGATATTTCAGTATTTCAGTATTTGTTTATTCACCATTTCGTTACACTAAATAACATTGACAAGTCAATTTATACATTCATTTGTAAGATAATTCTAAACATTACTTAATTAATTATTCCACGTTGATATTATTATTACATTAATGGCATAATAAACTATGCTGTATTAAAGAAAAAAATAGTTACCTATATTCAATGTAAAATTCGACTAAGAATGCAGATCAGAAAAAGAACAAAAAGTATTCACTAATGTGATAATGTTGATAAACCATCATCATTAGCATTATTTATTTATATTAATTTGTGTTCCAGGTTCGGAGGCATGGTGCTGATAACGCTGTGCGTGGGAACCAACTCCGCGGTGTCGCTGCTGATTCCTGTGGCGGGGTACTATGTGAGTTATGGACAATAAACGTTACTCTTATTATAATTAACCTTCCTCATAAGATATTCTACCAAGAAAGATATCCTGGGTAAAATACATATTATATTCTAGCTTCAACGCAAAAAAGTGCATTTCAGCTTGTTTGTGTCCTTGTCTTAGTGCTAAGTTATCATAATACATAATTAGGTTTGTGTAGGTGTTTTTTGGGTTCAATAAGTTTCATACATAACTAGCTGTGCCCCGCAGCTTCACATGCGTTGTTCCTATGGAAACGTTTATAGGTGTTTTCCCGGCGATTATTAGAAAAAAAAAGTATAAACCATCCTTGAACTTCAACAAACATTCAAAAAAAAGAATTGGCCAAATTGGTCTAGGCGTTATTGAGTTATGCGCTTACCAACACATTTAGCGATTCATTTTTATATTATAGAAGATAGATATAATCTCTCTCATCTTTTACGGTAAGTTAGGTTCATTTGGAGCAATCGAAGTGAAAGAAAATCTCTGTCAAAGCTCTAAATGGTTTACAGATGTCTTTCTGCGTTGTAATGGTGTCATCTCTATCTACACTAAGCAAAGTTAGTGCGACTTTAGACCCAGTTAGTACACTAACGCAACGCGTTAACGCGTTAGGCCGTATACAGAAAAAAAGCTGGAAACTTATAAGCGCTTACCGGCGCTTGACATCGCTGGTCCGTTCTACGCAAAGGAAGCTGGTTGTAGCAGTTGTTTATTAATTTTAGATGGCAGCGCCCAGCGCTGACCAGCGCGTGTTGAAGCTTGTCGGCACTTGTCGGCACCGTTCAGTGCTTATCGACTCGCGTTCATATATTTTTCTGCGCGGGTTACCAGCGTTACATTGTTACAGAGCTATCGTTCGTTCGTACGTTACAAAGTAGATGGAACGATGAAACGCTTATTGAAGATTATCATTAATCAATCAGTTATAGCGCAAAATTCGATGCTCGTCACAGCACTAGCACGGCCTATGTTTCAGCCTATTTATTTAGAGAATAAGACTCCCAACTGAAAAAAAATGTGGGGCCTGCTTTGTGTTTTTGCATTCTCCAAGATAAATAATTAACGATTTTGATTATTGACGGAAATTACCTACTCCTTTGGCTTATTGACAATTGATCTAGGTATATTAGATTTTGACTTCCGGCACATGACTTCTAATTTATGCACATAAATACAGAATTATGATTCAAATTTATTTTATTTATGTATTAATTTCGCACATATTCATATATTCGCGGTTCTATGCATCATAAAGAGTTTTATATAGTATTTTATTCATTTCTTGAGAATGACTAATGATAATTCAATTTATTTTATCAATGATATCAATTCGGATCTCACCGAAACTAAACATATTTGACAAAGTTTTGCATGTTTATTTCTTCTTATTCCGAATTTGAATTTACTCATTAAAATCAAAATCAAGGTTAGTTATTATTTATTGTGGTGTAACATAATTAACTGGTTTATTATAAGCTAGAGAAGCCACTGGCTCCTGACACACAGTTTCTAACTAGTTCAGGAGCCTATGGATTCATTACTGTATGTAAAACTATAATTATTTCAATAGAGAAATTTTTACCTTACTTATCTTTATAGGCCTTTATCAGGAGACTCTTATGTCCAGCTGTGGACAGTGATATTGATTAGTAACTGCCGGTTCCAGGGCGGCTGGCAGCTGATCTGCGCGTGCCGCGTGGTGCAGGGTCTGGCGCAGGGCTTCCTGCTGCCGTCGCTGCACAACCTCATCGGCAAGTGGGCGCCGCTCGAGGAGAAGAGCCGTCTCGGCACTATCATATACGCCGGTTCGTAACCTCAACCTCAACAGCCTGTTTTAGTCCACAGCTGAACGCAGGCCTCCTCTTGATAAGAGCCTTATTGGCTTGTATCTGAAGCCCATAATTCTCACGCTCGGCATGTGCGTAGGGGATCGCAGATCGCTGGTAAAATTCTCCTGCAGGGTCGCTACTGCCCGCCCCGGTGGATATCCCTTAGTCGCCTTTTAGGACACCCGCGGGAAGAGTTGGTGTGGTTCGGGGTAATCTGTGGGTGGTGCAAATTCTAAGCCGGCATCACACGGCCAGCTGTATAGTAAGGTATAATAATATATGTAAGATTTGCAAACCTTAATAAATAGATCATGGGTATAGTTATGATCTATTTGTCATTTAAACTGCAAATTATGTCAACAGATCCCAAAGCCATCATTTAAAATTCACATGCTTGGAGTCGAGATAAAGATATGATATGATTGTAACAATATTTATAGAAGAAGGATCTCAAATCAGCAAGTAGGTCCTTTCCATTATGTTTAAAAATCGTCAACAAGAAAGTTAATTTGAGGTTAACCTCAAATTAGAGATTTAAAGAAGACAAGCCATTGGCACTGTATCATCCTGTACAGAATTCCTTGAAAGCTCTTGATAAACCAAGCACGAATGCCTAGTATAGATATTATCGGCTTGTTTCGATTAATATCTTTCCTTGTTGGATATAAATGTTTGTAGCGGGGCATTACTTACGAAAAACGAGGAAAAACATTCATCGGAGAATTTTCCTCGTAGCTGTTACCAGGCACTTGAACTAGATGATAAGCCTGCTTTAGATGATAAGCCTTCGTCAGCGCTTCCAACTACCATTTACAGATACATTGATGATAGATATTCTTTAGCCCTTCCGCGATCACATTCATACAGGGGGAAATCTGGGACTAAGCCGCCGCCGTCATCACACTACTTGTATTATAAATACATGTCTTATAAATACATCGGTTGGATGTAATGTTTATAACTTCTTCACACCATAAGTACTGCAATAGGGTATATGCATGTGATTTCAAAATGGCTAAAAAAAAATATACGTATTATCTATTGATGATAGATATTCTTTAGCCCTTCCGCGATCACATTTATACATATCTACTTAATTATTTTAGCATTTTGAGATGTTTTTATTGTAGAATTTAACCATTGAAAAATTGATATTTTAAATCTCAATCGCAAAATTTGAAAACGCTACGCCATTGACTAGAGCGGACGTGACATAGCTGTTCACATTTCTTCTTTTTTTATTCTGCTTGCTGCACCATGATTTGACACTATTCAGCCCACTTCACATTTCGTATTGTCAGTTATTTTCAGCTTTTTCGGAAAACCTCTTTCCTGAGACGATCACTACCGAAGTCGTTCGACGTCAAATAAACATGGCGCCAATATGGCAGCGTATTTATCACCCGAAAATGATTGTAGTTTTGATTTGTTTTTTTACCTTGTTAATGCGAAATTCAGTGAGCGTCTCATCATTTCTCGATTAAATAATAACCTAAAGAATCGATTAAAACAATAAAAAAAAATCGATGCATATACCCTATTAAACAGTCGGGCTAAGATTTTGTATAGATGTATATCTATATCTAGAACAACATAGAGGCGAAATAATATAATCCGATCATAAAATCCTCAATTAATAGTCTATGGATTTATATAAGGATTAGATAGGATTCAATCCTATATATAAATAGTAAGAAATCCAATAATATGCCAAAAATTTTGACTTCCACGGGAAAATTCATAATAATTATTCTTCGGTTGATTTTTTTGGAATATTATCCATAAACTATTACATGGTAGCCCACATGTGGTTGCTCAAGGTCACACAATATGTAACAACTGTTAAAACATATTCAATTAAATCAGTATTGATACAGTATTCAAACTCAAACTCAAACGCAAAAATGCTTTATTTCCATAAATACAATAAATGTACACTTAGAAAAGGTCAAATCATAGTAAAAAATACACTGACACGGAAATAAAGTGGTATTTTTGATTTCGATCGCTTCGGTATAAAGAAACGACGAAGAAACCTTTAGCCTGTTAGTTGTTATTTTTCGAGTTGGAGCAAAATCCGTCCCAAGCTTTTTTATCCTCTAGATAATCTGATATTTTATAGTAAGCCTTTTTGCATAATAAAGTTTTGACAATTTGTTTGAATTTATTTACTGATAATTTTTGCAGCTCAGTAGGGGTTTTGTTGTAGAAGCGTATACATTGCCCTTTAAAAGATACATTAATTTTATGCAGCCTAGTTGTGGGTACAGCGAGTTTATGTTTATTTCTAGTATTTACATTATGTATATCGCAATTTTTTGGGAAACTATTGATATTTTTATGAGTATACAACAAGTTTTCATAAATATATTGACTTGGTACTGTCATTATATTTATTTCTTTGAATTTATCACGTAGGGATTCTCTGGGACCCATTTTATAGATGGCACGAACAGCCCGCTTCTGCAGCACAAATATGGTGTTAATATCTGCAGCGTTCCCCCAAAGCAGTATACCATAAGACATAATACTATGGAAGTAGCTGAAATAAACTAGTCTAGATGTGTCCACGTCTGTGAGATCACGGATTTTTTTGACTGCATATGCTGCAGAACTAAGTCTCTTCGATAGCTTACCTATGTGTGGGCCCCATTGAAGTTTATTATCTAAGGTGATTCCTAAGAATACGGTACTTTCTATAATTTCTATCGTTTCTCCATTTACGTTTACATCAGCCTTAACTTGTTTTACATTAGGTAGAGTAAATCTAATACATTTCGTTTTGGTTCCGTTAAGCAAAAGATTGTTGACACTAAACCAATGAACTACCTTTGAGATTGCATTGTTTACATCGTCGAAATTAGTGTTTTGTCGTTTCATTTTAAAAATTAATGAAGTATCAAAACAATACAATCTCGTGACTATTCTTGACAAGATGAGGCAGGTCGTTAATATAAACTAAAAATAGGAAAGGCCGAGGATAGATCCCTGCGGTACACCCATTGTAACTACAGACCCCGAAGACCGTTTCCCATTTATGTCAACTCTTTGTATCCTATCACTCAAATAAGATGTGAGAAGATCCAAGGAGGTGTTCCTTATTCCATAGTGATGTAGTTTCCTGATTAATGATTCATGGTGTACGCAATCGAATGCTTTAGACAAGTCGCAAAAAATGCCTAAGGCATCTTGCGACTTCTCCCAAGCATCAAAAATATGCGATACTAACTCTATACCGGCATCAGTAGTTGACCTGCCGCGAGTAAACCCGAATTGCTTACTATGAAGCAGGTCATTGCAATTGAAATAACTGAGCAATTGATGTAAAATAAGTTTTTCAAAAACTTTGCTGAATGTTGGCAGTACTGATATTGGTCTAAAGTTAGTGGGGTCAGACCTACTACCTGATTTAAACAGTGGGATTATTTTGCTACATTTCATTAGATCAGGAAATACACCACAATCAATAGACTCATTAAATATAAAAGCTAGATCTGGTGCAATGGTATCAATCAAAGGTTTAATAATTCTCACGGAAATGCCCCAGAGATCTGCAGTTTTCTTTATATTTAAAAGTTTAAAGACTTTTATAATATCTTTTTCATTAACGTGGTTGAAATTAAATTTATTTTCGCATTTAGGTACATTTTCCATCAGTAAAGACTCGGCAATTGCTTGAGAAGAATTTAGGGACTTTGTGGTAGAGATTGGAATGTCAGTAAAAAAGTTTTCAAAAGCTTGGGCTACTTCAATGTCATTTTTGATTGTGCAACTGTTAATCTTTAAATTGTAATCATTATCGTAGGTACTGACCTTTCCAGTCTCACTATTTATTATTTTCCATGTTGATTTTATTACATTTTCACTGTTTTTAATTTTGGAGCTAATATAATTTGATTTTGCTATTTGACAAACTTTTCTAAACATTTTTGAGTAATTTTTTACTTTTTCTTTGAAGTCCTTGTTAAAATTATATTGTTTGTCACTATATAGTTCATACAAAGTTACTCTACTTTTATGTATACCCACTGTTGCCCACTCACTAAAGTTAAGTTTTTCTGAGACCATCCTCGATTTGGGTGTGAATATTGAATTGAACGCATTGGTGAATTTATTAAAAAAACTACAATACGACTCATTTGGGTTGTTAAGTGAGTAATCAGGTGATGGTTTAGAATCCCAATCCAATTTCAACCGTTCAAATCGACTTGTGGTCACAGGTGTATATTTAATTTTTTGTTTACAATTATAGTTTTTAACTTGTATTTCTAGTTTAATTAGTTGACCCAAGTGGTCTGATTTTAAATTGCTTATAATTTTTTTACTTAATACTTTTTCATTTTGACAAACAAATATATTATCTATACATTTTGCTGAGGTTTCAGTTATTCTAGTTGGTTCCATAAATATTGGCCTTAAATTATAACAATTAAATAAATTAGTTAATCTACTACTGAGGGAGTAGACTTCTAAAAGATCAATATTAAAGTCTCCACATACCAAGACATTTTTATGTGATTTTGATATTTTATACAAGATATCATCCATGATTCTTTCAAATATTTCAAAGGAGGCGGATGGTGGGCTGTAGACGCTTACTACAATACTTTGCTCCAGCTCAACACATGCTACTTCGATGTGGCTTTCAACGGATAAGTTTATTATGTCTTTACGTTCTTTGAACTTTATGAGTTTATTTAGTAATATTAGAGAGCCTCCACGAATAGCATGTGATCTGCAAAAAGAACTACCAACCTGGTGGTTACTGAAGTTAAACATGAGCTCATAGCTTTTCAGCCAGTGTTCTGTTAAGCAGATGATGTCAATATCAAATGAGTATTACGTGAGAGGCTCCTTGCAGTGTTTGTTCCGTATAGAGTTGGTTACGGTAGATTTTTGAGAGTTCGCAATGGAATGGAACGCTTGGTGTAAGCGTGAATATTTCCTTTGAACATCATCAGTGACAGCTAAAACCTGCTTTCGCTAATCAGATAACACGACGTCTTCAAACTATCGTGAATTAAATAATATTCCAAAAAAATTACCTCAACGAGACTCAAACACGAGTCCTATTCACGGTACGGATTATTTAAGTTCTTAAACATTACCCGTAGTGTAAAACTATAATAAACACAAAACTTATCTTTAAGTGTTTGGCACGTAAGGAGTGAGATAACATTGCAAACTCGCAATGTCATCTCATTTCTGGTGTGGTAGCCAAGATTAAGCCCAAAGAAACCGGGTCGTTCTCTCATGAAGATGAATTCAAGAATGATGTCAACACTACTAGTACTGCCAAATAACTTACTCTGTCTCTCTTTTCATAATCCCTGGCCTTCTCAAGGGCAAATAAAGATTATTCTTTTGCAAGTTTTGTTTATATTCAAACTAGCTGCGCCCCGCGGCTTCGTACGCGTTGTTCCTAAGGAAAGGTATATCCCACAGGAACTGATTATGAATATATATGAAGTATGCAAAATTTCAGCCAGTTCTGTTTAGTAGTTTTGGCGTGAAGAGGTAACAAACATCCATCCATGTCATGTATGCGGACGATGGATGTATCATAATATTTGCGGAACCTCATAGCCTTCTTAACGCAAAACTCAATCATGTGATAGACCAAAAACTAAGGTGGGAACCTCATATAGACCTAACTTGCAAAAAGTTATCCTCTGCGTGTTTTACACTGTCCCGCCTAAATGGAAGCCTCGACCTCGACAATAAACAAATTGCGTATCACGGGTACTTCCACTCTGTATTGACGTACAGTGTAGATTTTTTCAGACAAGCGGCAGAACGTCTAAGACCGTTCCGTCTACAGAAACGTGCCATCAGAATCCTGTGTGGCGTGGAGAGGGACCATCCTGCTCGGGAGCTTTTTAAGGAGACTAAAATACTGACGTTTCCATGCGAGTTTATTCTGCAAGCGGCAAAATTCGTCAGAAGTCACCTTAACCCGGCGAGCATGTGGCAGGGTATGTCATACCCAAGGTGTCATAAAACTATCGATATTTCGTAAAATATCAAAGTTTCAACTCTAGCGCGCTGAGTAGCTGGAGTGAGGGAAGTGGGGGAGGGGATAGTGGCGTGATCTTAGTGCAGCTCGAGGCGCTGGGCGAGTTATACGTGCGACAAGCTGTCTCGGGTAAGTTATACCCTGCCACACACTTAACGTAGTTATTTTCATGTAATCTTTTTTATATGTTTTTCTGTTATTAGTTCATTTTGTGTGCATTTATTTTTAGCCTTGGCAAGAAAATGAATAAAGAAGCTCAGGAAGAACGGATTAGGGCCATGTTGGAGGAGGTGCCAACTGATTCTTCAGACAAATCAAGCTCAGAAGAGGAAACGGATCACTGCAGCGAGCACGATGTGAATTCTGACACTGAACAGGAAGCCGATGATGACACATCTGTCCAGCGAGAGGTACATTTTGCAGCGGACCAAGTTCGCCGTAGCTCCGATGACTACAGCTCCAGTGATGAGGTACCTTTATCTGCTGTAAGTGCTATGTCTTCGACGTCAGGGCCCAATCGCAGCTTTTATAAATCTAGAGACGGGACAAAGTGGGCCAAAGATTGTCAACGATCTAATGTGAGGCTACGGTCAGAAAATATAATAAATGAGCGACCTGGTGTCAAAGCTAGTGCAAGGCATGCTGATACGGAATCTAAATGCTGGGATATTTTTATAACTATGGACATGCTGAATGAAATATTGACCCATACAAACTCCGAAATCTGCCGAACTCAAGCCAAAACCCAGGATTTTGGATCCTGCGTTTACTACATGAAACAAACAACCATAAGTGAACTGAAAGCATTTCTCGGTTTATTGTACATAGCTGGCCTGACTAAATCGAACCGTCAGAGTTTGAAAGACCTATGGCGAACTGATGGAACTGGTGTTGACATATTTCGTACTACTATGTCCTTACAAAGATTTTCGTTTCTTCAGAACAACGTTCGTTTTGATGACAAATCTACAAGAGAAGAGCGAAAAAAAACTGACAATATGGCGGCCATGAGGAGCATTTTTCAGCAGTTTGTTCAGTGCTGCCAAAACGCCTATACTCCTAGCGAGTTTTTGACAATTGATGAGATGTTACTTTCCTTTAGAGGTCGATGCCTTTTCAGAGTTTATATACCAAACAAACCAGCCAAATATGGCATAAAAATTTTAGCTCTTGTAGATGCTAAGACGTTCTATGTTTTAAATCTGGAAGTATATGCAGGGAAACAGCCTTCGGGGCTTTATCAAGTTAGCAATAGTGCATTCGATGTAGTAGAAAGGCTTATTCAAATGGTCTCACGATCGCACCGAAACATAACGTTTGACAATTGGTTTACCAGTTACGAATTGATGCTCCACTTACTAAACCAGCATCAACTTACTTCCACTGGAACCCTCAGAAAGAACAAAAGGCAGATACCAGAATGTTTTACTAAAACCAACAGAGAACCAGGTTCTTCTCTTTTTGGATTCCAGAAAGACATCACAATTGTATCATATGCCCCAAAAAAAAATAAAGTGGTGTTAGCTATGTCCACACTTCACCACGACAACGCCATAGATGAAGCTACGGGGGAGAAAAAAAAACCAGAGATTATAACTTTTTATAACTCCACAAAAGCTGGAGTCGACGTAGTGGATGAATTGAGTGCCAGTTACAACGTTTCTCGTAACAGTAAACGTTGGCCAATGACTCTATTCTATGGCATTCTAAATATGGCAGCTGTCAATGCTTGTATTATTTATCGAGCGAATACAAACAGCAACGTAAAAAGAACAGAATTCATACGTAAATTGGGCCTATCCCTGATTTATGAACATTTACAATCACGAAAAGACCAAAAAAACATTCCAGTTTATATTCGTAAGAGAATTTCAAGCCAGCTCGGTGAACCTGCACCTCCACCTGCGGAAAATATACCTAATCGATATGTGAGATGTGGCGACTGTCCTAATAAGAAAGATCGCAAGACAAAACATTCTTGCATCACATGTGGTAAGCCTATATGTATGGAGCATGCGAAATTGTCGTGCCAAAATTGTATTGATCTCCAATAAAGTTCCTGATTTTATTTTAAGCCAGAGAAGGGTTATTTTTAGTTTTTTTATTTAAGGTTACATTGTTTTATAATTTTTAATAAAAATTTGTTGACAATAAAACGTTATTTTGTTTGTTTAGTCAACTTTTCAAAAGTTCTTATATTTTTCTTGTAATTTCGTTGATTTTTTATTTGTATAAATAAAAACTTTATTTGTCTAATTAAAATTGACTTTTATTTCTTAACTTCATTAAAAATAGTTTATTTCAACAACCCTAAGCTTGAAAATAAATATTTCCGAACAAAACCCTACAAAATAGTGCATTATAGTCTGGGTAGGGCATACCCTGCCACATACCCCATGAAACTTTTTTGACCACATGCTCGCCGGGTTAAGGAATTCCCGACGTGGACTGATGCCCACAACTACCCCCCCACAAGACATCGTCACCGACTACAGCTACCCACAATAAGATTGACGAAAGCAAAAAACAAAATTGACTATATAGGAGTAAAAATATATAATAATCTGCCAGACTCTTTAACTAGTGCCGCGTCGACGGCCATATTCACTAAAAAACTGAAGGGAATCTAGTGGACAGGGCCTACTATAATAGTGTAGAAGAATTCTTAGGAGACAAACTCGAGGACGCCGATATCGTTGATCCACACTTAAAATAAAAATAAGATATTTTAATCTTAAAAAATTTAATACCTACTTTTGTTAAGAAATGTTATAACGTACTTAGTGTTAACTATTTTGTACAATAAGTTGTTTCATATTATATCTATAATGTGTTTGACTTGTATGAAAATTTTCTTATTAATATATTACTGAACTGAACATCCATCCATCCATTACATACTTTCGCATTTATAATATTAGTGTGATAACTTATTCCCTCTCTTTCTCGTCTTATCAGGTGGCCAGCTCGGTACCGCCATCCAGCTGATAATATCCGGGTTCATAGCAGACTCCTGGGGCTGGCCGGCCATCTTCTATGCCAATGGCGTGGTGGGGGTGGTCTGGACCCTCGCCTACATCGTGCTGGGGTCCGCATCGCCACAGGACTCCAGGATGATCAGCGCGCAGGAGAGAGAGTATATACAAACTTCGTTGGGACAGGTTGGGGAGAAGAAGGTAAGAAATTTGTGTTCAATGGGGCAGCAAAATAGAAAATGTGGAATGAAGATATATAAAATATGAATATTAACAAATTAAAAACAATCCCAATAAATTACGGGCTAGATAGGTTAAGACCAAAACCTTCCAGAAAGAGAATTTTTACGATCATCAGCAATCATAACAGTCAAAATAAGCAATTACAACCAAAATCTGTCTTAAAACAACCTACCCCTACAATTTACAATATAGCTGGAAACTTTAAAACGTTTTGAATATTCCAGAAACTAAAAACCCCCTGGAAGTCGATCTGGACGTCCCTCCCCTTCATATCGCTGATCGTGGCGCACTGCGGCCAGAACTGGGGCTTCTGGACGCTCATGACGGAGATGCCTTCCTACATGAAGCAGGTGCTGGGAGTCGATATCAAAGCGGTAAGAGATCCATTTAAAAATTATTTTAGTTATTGACTTTTACGACCACTGTAAGGTTGCAAGTTTGATTCCGCCTCGGTACAAATGTGAGTACGATCTGTTCTTGTTCATTTTTGTTCAGGATGATCTGGATGTTTTCTATGTTTAAAAAATATTTATATATGTGTTTCGGCAGTTTGCCTAACAGTAAGTAAGCTGAGATGAGCTAGAGGTAGCTATGAGCTGAGAAGAAGCTAAGGGTTGCTCCCCTATAGCTTCGAGCTGACAAGGGTTGATCTCCAAGGGGAGAATAATACAACCAAACTTGTTGACTTCTAGTTAGAGAGTGTTTAATCGATGTTTAAGCTAGAACTAAGTAAAATATATGATCACGTAACGGACGTGCGTTATCCACTTTCGATGCATTCTTTATAGCTAGCTAAATCTGTACAGCTCGTACATCTTGCCAACCAAAAGAAGGAAAAGAAAGCGGCTAGGTTACAGCTAAACGTAGTTTATAAAAGTTAAAGCTATGATACACCAAGATAAATTGAGTAAATGATTCTTAAATTATACAATGTTTAACGCTACAAGTATGATACACAAAGTGATGTACCTAAAGTTAGAAATTCTTAAATTATACAATGTTAAGCAGAGAAATATGATAGAAACCATACAGTATTTGGCTCAGTGTTCACTTACAATATTTAGGCTAGACTTAAGATAACTATCGTTCGTGTCCATGATAACTTTGATTAATATCGCTCTTTGTCTTTTTTATTGTCTTCGGTGGGCGATATCTCACCGTACGATTCACAAGGGATAGGAACACTACACTGTGACCGCGAGGGTTTTGAAGGCATGGCGCCTATATTCGCACTCGCATTTACTATTTCACTAGACGGACGCGGAAGCTCGCAGGCGAAGTGGAAGGCGGCAGCGCGGGCACGCGCGAGGGTGCGCGCGCTTTCGTCGCTCGTCGGGGCTCCCCACCCGGGAGAAGCTGCTGGAACGGAAACTTCGCGGCGTCTCTTCGCTCGAAGTGCTGCTAACACGATGCCTATTACCCCCAGTATGACGAGCATGCCGTACATAATGGAGTACTGGTGGACATCATGTATGCTGATGTCGGCGTCTGACTGTTGCTTGAGATCGTTGATTTCCTTCATTATATGCTGGTATATCTGCGCATGGCTCTCCGTAGTGTAGTTGTAGCTGCTGGATCCAGAAGTTTTTAGGACGCTGTTCAGAACAGATACCTCTGGGGCTTCTATCGAAGGCTGTATGCTAACCTTACGCAAAAAATTATTGTGGCCGTGTATTGTAAAGTGATCTCCTTTGACGGTGCAACCCTGACCTATGTCAAGAAGGCCAGTGCCCGATAAAGCATTCATGCTCACGTCAGCTGCGCAATATGTGCGGATATTGCATTTATCGCAGCACGAGTATACCCATGTGTTAGACCGTTGTAATTTGACCCACTTGTTTACACACGGTAGTTGTTCGTAGGTACAAACTGATTTGTAATTACTAGCTTCTAATAAAGTTATATTGCAGATATTTTGTTGTAGATTTAAGCTATAAGTAGGTCTATCGAGTGAACAAAGTATTTTTTCTTCTGATGCGTGTAGACAGGCTTGTAAATCGTAGTCTGTTAGGAATACTACTGCGTCCTTTTGCAAGTTAAAGGCAAGATATGGGTATGTCGGTATGGTAAGGTAAGAAACTCCGTCCTTATTCTGTGGTATGCTTATGATTTTATCGAGCTCGTATATTTCGCTACTGATGAGCGGAATCTTGATTTCAATGATTAGGTATTGTTCGTACGTTTTGGCGAACACCTTTAGAAGCTTATATATGTCTTTTATGTTACCCGTATCTATCGGTACTTTCAAATCGCCATGTAGCTGTGAGGCGATGAAGTTTACTTGCTCTTCCAACTGCTCACTGGAAATAAGATGAGTGTCGATGCGTCCATGCCTCACGTCTGTCACGGTGTTCACGAGGGCATCCTGGATGCGTCTCAGGTCTTCTAGTACGATGTTAGCCGCTAAAGCTGAAGATGTGATGTATAGACCCTTATCGACGTCAGATTGTAGTCGGTTCATACTGGCAGTAAAGCTGAATAAATGTTCGTTTAGTTCCGCAAATCGTTTGTTCATAATCTGTTCGTTACGTTGCAATATATTCGCTTCGGCTTCCATGACCACCGTTTGATTTTTTATAAGATTTCTCAGATGGTTTTCGTTATTGGAGATTTTTTCTATGTCTTTGGCGTATTTCTGCGCAAAATCGTCATCTAATACGCCGAAAAGGTAATTTGCAACGCTTCCTACGCCGTTTACCAAACCTCTAGTCGGTCGTTTGTGGCTAGGATTTTGTAAAAGTTTGTTGTTGTGCTCAATTTCGGACATTTCGTGCGCTAGCTGATCCGTTATCTGCTGATATTGAGAATTCCTTGTAGCCTTTTTAAGGTGCCTTACGTAAAACTCTAAGTGATTTATGGCTTGCCAGTAGCCTGTAAGATTATAGTACACCACCAGCTTCCACTCATCCCTGACATGCTGTAGGGTTGATATTTTATCGAAGTAGAGTTCTTTTGCATTAAGTGCGGTAGTTTTTATGTGAGAGTTATTTTGCTGTGTTGGAGCTATCATCATCGCCATCAATAAGAGCGCTAATGACAAATAGTTTTTGAAAGGTGTTCTCCACTTGGAGCGTACCTGAAGATGCTGAAGATAGTCAGATGACCAGAGCTTCTGATTTTTAGCTGAGCTGCTTATTATAGCTTGATTTAGCAGACCACCCACTCTTAAAATCCCGTCTTTGTCTAAGAAGATGTAAAGATTAGCTATCGGGCTGTTGGGTTGGACGTGACCTTTAGTCTTGATACTTTCTAAATCGCTTGCAAAGTATTTATCTTGTTCGTGCTTAGAAATTAAATCGTACGCTTTGTTTATTTCCGCGGTAGACAAAATAGTATCACGTTCCGATTTTTGACGACGCATCATTGTTATAGCACGTGCCACCCACGCTATTATTTTCACTACGCGCGAGATAGAGCTGTTTCGTAAAAGAAGGTCATCTATAAATGATGACTTAGGTTTATGTAAAGCTGAGGTTACATTAGTATTTTTAGTTTCGATATTCGGTGATTCGTAAGCTTTGTTCTGTACGTTCCTAGCATCAAAGTTCGCTAACCACTCTGGTCCAGTCCACCAAAGAGAAGTTTTTTGGAGCTTTGAAACTGAAAGTCCTCTAGTAGCACAGTCTGCGCTGTTTTCCTCTGATCGGACATGGTTCCAGTTCGACGCCGGTATTATTTCGGTGATCTTTTGAACACGATTGGCCACGAACTGTTTCCATCGAGCTAAATCACCATGGAGCCAACCCAAGACTACTGTAGAGTCGGTCCAAGCATAAGTAACAAAATCGTTATTAGATAACGAAGCTTTTATTACTTTAATAAGCTGAGCTAAAAGTAAAGAACCGCATAGTTCAAGACAAGGCAAAGTTATTTTCTTTTTTATTGGAGCTAGTTTAGTTTTTGCTGCGACCAGTGTTCGTGTGTACTCGCCCTTATCGTCGCACGCAACTAAGTACACGACACAAGCGTAAGCTTTTTCCGAAGCATCGCTGAAGCCGTGAAGCTGAAAAGTTCTTTGTGTATTCCCGAGATATCTAGGAATCTCAAAGTGACTTAAGTTTTGAAGATCGTTATGTAGCTGTATCCATTCTTTTTGGGTTTTTTCCGGGATAGGGTCATCCCAACCAATGCCGGATGCCCATGTTTCCTGGAAAATAAGCTTAGCTCGAATAGTCAGTGCTGAGAGCCACCCCAAAGGGTCATATATCTTGGAGACTTCGGAAAGAAGCTGACGTTTCGTTTTTATTTTCTCAGCCTGTTCTAGTTTGTATGTAAACTTAAATGAATCAGATGAGGGTGTCCACTTGAGTCCTAACGTTTTTCGAGACTCGTGGCATATAAAATCGAAAGGTTTGTCAAGCTGTTCAGAAGAATATCGCGAGAGGATTCTCTCCAGACAATACCTTGTAGATGCTGATCGCTTTCTCTGACCATGATCTGTAGAAACATTTTTTCTATGTCCGCAGTTATGACATATTTATGCTGCCTCCAGTTTAAGATCAGAGTTGGTGAGTCATGCTGTAAGTTCGGGCCACATTCCATTACTTCATTAAGACTAAGGCCGGAACTAGATTTAGCTGATCCATTGAACACCACTCTCATCCGCGTCGTACTGGACTCAGGTCGAAGTACTCCATGTTGCGGCATATGATATGAGATGTGGTCTCCCTGGCAAGCTGGACGCATGTGACCTTGTCGCAGGTACTCGCGCATAAACTGTTTATAGCTATCAGAGTAAGCTTCGTTTTTTGCCATCTTACTCTCTAGCTGTTTAAATTGAGCTATAGCTTTAGCTTTAGTAGACCCTAGTTTATCTACGTAATTATCCTTCATTGGTAGGGCTACCTCGTACCTACCGTCTGAAAGTCGCTTAGTAGTAGCTTGATAATGCTCCTCGCAGTACTGCTCCTCTCTAGTCAGGGCAGACGACGAGTTGGGCATATCCTCCATCTCCCAATATTTAGCAATGTCCTCTAAATTATTAACCACTATACTACAGTTAAATGTCTTTACGTTGCCAGATAAAATCCAGCCTAGTTTAGTTTGCTGGGCTATGGGTGCGTTGTAAGTACCTTTTAATAGACCGCTCATTATAATTTCTGAGTAAATGCTGGCATCTAGCAATAGATCGATTGGCTTAGATACATTATACTCGGGGTCCGCCAGTTTTATCTGTTGAATGTGAGGCCATGACTGTTTAGTAAACGACACGTGGGGTAGGTCAGTTATGACCCGAGGAATTATGCAAGCTTCGGTATCAAAGCTGTAGTCGTCGTGAATAGATTTGCATTGTAGGGAAATAAGTTGCTTACTTCGTCTAGAGACAATACCTACACCCGATACGGAAGCGCTAAACGGTTTTCGCGGCAACCCTAGAAGTTGTGCGGCATTTTCTGATATAAGTGCGATCTGCGAGCCTTGGTCTAACAAAGCCCTTAAAGTTACGTAGTTACCATCTATCGCTTTAATCCTAACTAGAACAGTAGCTAATAAAACCTCCTCGTCGTCAGCAGATACATGATTTGCTGCGTGTGGCTTATTATTAGACGACCTTGCTGACGAAGACGAAATCGGTAATGATTTTTGCCCATCAACAGAACGCGCGGCCTTGGCATTGAGTGTCATGAATGCATTATGTAACTGAGTATGATGTTCGGCGTCGCATTCCTTACACCGTTTAAATGATACACATTTATTATTAGAGTGCTTAAAAAGGCAGTTTCGGCATAGCTGAAATTTCGTAACGATCCCTAATTTCGCATCTGCGGACATCTCCTGGAACTGTTGGCAACGAAACAGTTCGTGATCGTTTGAGCAAACCGGGCACCTACGCACGGTTGTGGAGGCTGATTGATACTTAGATGATGATAGCTTATTATGATAATTGTTGCTAGATTTTGATTGATTATAAAATTTTTGTGGAGCTGGTTTCGGTGTAGCTGAGGAGTTATTCTCCTTATTAAAACTAGGTTCTAAAGCTATAAATTTACTTTCAAGGAATGACATTAGTTCGTTTAATGAAGGCAACTCTCTCGGAGATTTACGTGCCTCCTTGTAGGCGATACAAGTTTCTCGGTCTAGCTTTTTCGTTATCAAATGGACCAGGATTGGATCCCATGAGCTTGTATCGACACCCAAATTATCTATGGCATGAATACACTCGGTAGAAGTGTCGAAGAGGCGCTTGATATCATACGACGTTTGTTTGATAATACTTGGTTGATTCAAAAAGCTTTCTATAAGATTGGTAAAAAGTACCTGAGGGTTATTGTAGCGGTGCACCAGCATCTCCCAGGCCAAGTCATAATTGTCTGCCGATATATTCAAGTGCTGGATCAGACGCTCTGCTTCTCCTTTCAGTTTGCCCTTCAGGTGCTGCATCTTCTGCGCCTTAGAGAGGTATCCGTTGTTGTGAATAGCCTCGCTGAACAAATCAAAGAATGTAGGCCAATGCGAGTATCTTCCTGAAAAAGTAGGGATTTCTAGTATAGGCGTTGATTTTTCCACGTGAGCAGTTGCCGATAGTTTCTGATGGAGAGCTTTCTTAATATCTTTGAATGAGACCTCTTGTCGCGTAAACTCATCCAAGTAAACCTCATCCTCGCCTTCCAAGATGTTGTCAATCTGGAGATGGAGCTGGTCGATCGCCTTCCATCTCTCCTGGACGCTGCGCAACTCGTCTTCCAGCTCCCATTTCTCGCATATCTCACTCACCTTGATGCTTGCCACCAGACGCTTAAAAGCTCTAAAATTTGTCCGTTGTAGGGACAAAAGTTCGTCCACTTTGCTTGAGTTTGCATGAGTTACGGCTGTATTGTCCGCAGGACCAGTACCTATACCTGACCCTGACTCTGACTGTACCTTGGTCGGTACAAACGCTGCAATTTTTGCCCGAGTGTTGATGTAGTATTCCTGAATACGGTCGTAAATATCGTCTTGAAAGTACCTTTGCGTTTTGATTGGAAGGTTAGCTAAATTAGTGTTATTCTGACGGAACTCTCCCCAGAGGTTATCTAAAGCGTCTAATCGTAGCTTTATGTACTCCGAGGTCTTCCGGTTGGCGGAATCCTTTTCAAAGTTGGTTCCTATGCGCTGAAGTTCTGTAGATATTTCCGCTTGGCGGTTGAAGATGGCTTCGTAGTCGGCCATGGTAGCTGGGTTTTCAAGTAAATAAAACGATCTTACTTGTAAGCTGGAGCTGCTGATACACGTAGACTGGCGTTGTCACAGTGCACTGGTTGCGCTCGCGGAACCGAAGGAATGCGTATTCCGTAAAGTCCCGCTAACGTTAGCTCGAAGGACCATATGTGTCGCTGGTTCAGATCCGGCTCGAAGGACCATATGTTTCGGCAGTTTGCCTAACAGTAAGTAAGCTGAGATGAGCTAGAGGTAGCTATGAGCTGAGAAGAAGCTAAGGGTTGCTCCCCTATAGCTTCGAGCTGACAAGGGTTGATCTCCAAGGGGAGAATAATACAACCAAACTTGTTGACTTCTAGTTAGAGAGTGTTTAATCGATGTTTAAGCTAGAACTAAGTAAAATATATGATCACGTAACGGACGTGCGTTATCCACTTTCGATGCATTCTTTATAGCTAGCTAAATCTGTACAGCTCGTACAATATGTATTGTTTTTTATTAAATGTCTCAGTTATCTAGTATCCACAACACTAGCTCTGCTTAGCTTGGGACTAGATAATGCGTCGTGGATTGTCAATAATAATTATTATTTTTATTTCCACGTTGTTCACCTTATACTGTGCCATCGTGCGTTCCGTTCCTCATCAAAATTTACGAATTTGAGAAACTTATCTAAAAGACAAACCACTATCTGCCGCAATGTAACTTTCCAAAGCAGGAATCTTACCCACAACCTAATCTAGCAGATTTTCTCTCTACATCACGAAAATCCAACAGTTACTTCCTGTTCCAGAACGGAGTAATGTCAGCGTTGCCATATCTTGCTATGTACTTCCTGAGTTTCCCGTTCGGCTTCATGTCAGACTTCATCCTGAAGAAGAAGTGGCTCAGCATCACAGCTTGTCGGAAATTGAGCAACTCTATTGGTGAGATTATAACTATCTAGTTTCGGCCCGCTGCTTTCATGGAAACGTATAAAGGTTATTTCTATCTTATAAGAACTGATTTATGAATGTATAGTATTTTATCTGTGGTCTACACCTATAACATTGCTAAAAAACCCGATCTGTTCTGTAGTTTTGGCATGAAGGTCTGCCAAAGACAGACAAGTGTAGGACGCGGCTAGCAATAGTGATTATCAGCCTATATTAGACATAGGCCTCCCCTTATGAGCGCATAGCGCTAGTAATAGTGGCAGGCACTATTTGAATTGGTTTACCATCACCGATATTCTAGGTCATTCACCTTAAGAGGGAAAACTAGACTTCAAAAAAATTCACTCCAGTTTACCCCCTTGAAGATTTTTTGTAAGGGAGAAAACAAGAATAAAAAAAAATTCTTCCTTGGCGATCCACATTAGGGGGGAAAACTGGAATAATGATTTTTGCAATTCCAGTGTTGCCTCTAGACCTTATTAGTATAGTAGGTAATTGCAACTGGCTTGTATCTAGCAAGTTTAACTCTCGCTTTCCTGATGATGCCTGCAGTTACTCTGCTCCCTTATAAGACTTCAAAAAAAAAGAAGAAGGTTCTCAATTCGCCTGTATTTTTCTAATTTTGTTTGTTACCTCAGAACTTTTGATTGGATTATCCAATTTTCATGTTTCGTTTTTATTTGAAAGCTAGTGATTCCTGTGTGGTTTCGATTTAATTTGGTCCAGTTCTGACAATGGAATCCATGAAAAAACTAATAAATTGAAGACGATTTATAGATTTAAACAAAATCAATTATTTCAGGTTACTTCGGTCCAGCGCTGGCTCTGATCGGGCTGTCGTACTCCCCGGCCGGTGACGTCACCATGGCAGTGCTGCTTCTCACCGTCGTCGTCGGCCTCAACGCTGGACATTACACTGGCTACTTGGTTTGTACAACGACTAGAGGTCTAGGTTCAATACTTATCTAGATATATGTCAGTGTTCACCACGAATTATACAGGTTTTTTTCCGTTCGGCCGCGTACGAAACCACGCAAGTTCGTAACTGGTTACGGTAAAAGAAAAAATCGTTCGTAACTATGGTTTGTTCCATTTTGAATGAAGCATGTTAATAAACAAAATACGACACAAATAATTGTAAGCAATTTTTATTGAAGGGAGGATCTAAAATCGACAAGTAATTTAAATTACGTATAAAAGGACGCGCCAACAAAGTGAATTTTAGGTTAAGTATGAGCGATTTGTTTACGTTTATGCTTCATTCAAAATGGACACAGTATAGTTACTAGGAAGTACGTTTTTTTTCCGTACACGACACCGATATTAAATTCGTAACCAGTAACGATGAAACACGGAAAAAATCCTTGTGGATAACTGGTTCCGCTCGAGTTCTTGGTTTATTTATTTTATTTGGAACCCGTGGAAAATATCTGCAGATTTCGAATGTATGCGCGCTTTAGGCAGACAGGAGCGCAGAACAGATATTTACGACAGGCTATACCATCTTTTGAACTCTCCTGGTCACACTGTGTAGTTACGAGATTAGTAGGTATATTCATAGATTTCAATCGTAAATCTATGGGTATATTATATTGGCGAGTTTCTGTGGCTTGTCTCTTGAGAAATCAGTGAGTTGATTAATTCCCTAGCCATCAAAATAAAAACATGTAGATAAAGTACAAAATCGTTTATTTAGTAACCAATATACATAGGACAAACCAAACCGAACTAAATTAAAGATAGAAAAATCAAGGTTACATCTTGCCATAGCGCTTGGATGTGTACTGTATGGTATGTATAAATAAATAGTCGCAAAATTAATATAGTACATTCATTCTTAAAATAACGAGTATAAACGTTATATTATAAATTGAAAGTAAAAACTGCGCATAAATCCTACCAACCGTACCTGATCAATGAGAATTTTAACTCTCCGGATCATCTACTGCGTTATTAAAAACTTCGCTGGAAATTAAATAAAGTAAGCAATTAATTAATCCAATGCAGTTTTAAAACCAGTTTAGGGCTCCTGTACACGGACGGAAAGTTTTTTTTTAACCATGTTGGCAAACAAGTATAATAGTCTGCCTGATGGTAAGTAGTTACCGCAGCCTATGGACGCCTGCAATATCAAATTTTAAATCTGAAATAAAGAGATAATAATAAAAATAATATTAGGGATATAACACGCTTATAGCCGACCCTTAAAACACCCTTTTTGAAGAACCCCATGTTGTAATCCTGAGGGAAAACCTCAATAGTTGCCGACTACAAGACAACTGCACCTGTCGGCTGCAGGCGACGACGGCGGTCATCGACTGCTGTTGATTGCAGTCGACGGCAGTTGAAGGCAGCCGCTGACTGTCAACTGCAGGGGACGGCAGTTGAAGGCAGCCGCTGACTGTCAACTGCAGGCGACGGCAGTTGAAGGCAGCCGCTGACTGTCAACTGCAGGCGACGGCAGTTGAAGGCAGCCGCTGACTGTCAACTGCAGGCGATGGCAGTTGAAGGCAGCCGCTGACTGTCAACTGCAGGCGACGGCAGTTGAAGGCAGCCGCTGACTGTCAACTGCATGGGACGGCAGTTGAAGGCAGCCGCTGATTGTCAACTGCAGGGGACGGCAGTTGAAGGCAGCCGCCGACTGTCAACTGCAGGTGACGGCAGTTGAAGGCAGCCGCTGACTGTCAACTGCAGGGGACGGCAGTTGAAGGCAGCCGCTGACTGTCAACTGCAGGGGACGGCAGTTGAAGGCAGCCGCTGACTGTCAACTGCAGGGGACGGCAGTTGAAGGCAGCCGCTGACTGTCAACTGCAGGGGACGGCAGTCGTCGAATGCAGCCAACTGCAGTCGACGACTACTATAGCCTCCAGTCTTGCCTTGCTGTCCGTGTATTCGCAACGTAGTCTGTGTAAATGGTCGCTTACGCCAATATTGGAGGTAATTTAATTTACTAGCCGTTGGTTTTTCATCGAATATATTAATTATTTGAGCTGAGCCTGAAGCCTCCAAAATAAAAATCAGAGTGATATAAATCTGGTCGATCAAAGATGATAGGTAGGTACAGCGAGATTATTATCATGTAGCCTTGTAATTTATTTTTAGAAATAAAATAAAAATTATGTGGACAGTTGTAGCAAGAGATTTTCATTAAAAAAGGTTGAACATCTTTCGAACGTTTATCGAAATAGTTCGTGTAGGTATAATCACGTAAAAAAGTATAAGAGGAATTAGAATATTCAAAGATCACCAAAGTTAGGCCAAAGGGTGGTTTCTCTCGTTTGTTTACCGTGGTACCATTAGGTAGTACCATCAATGGTACTGTGGCAATTATTGTTTGCCTTTGTTCCATTACATTGATGGAGGTATCATTGCAAATAATATTTTTTGTTAACTGTAGTACATCAGGAAAATAAATAAAACTCAAAATGTAATTCAATATTGTTATTCTGATCAACGTAAAAACAAATTTATGGCGAACATAAAATAAATCTGATATTTTAGACCAATGCTCTTAGTTATTTCCAGCGATTTTGATTTCAGTCACAGAGCCTAGCCTGTAAACTAGTACGTTTTTTATAATGCAGGTTAAAAAAATATATCTATAAACAAAACATCCAAATTATAGATTGATAAGAAGCTCTCTGACTTTTCATGAGGCGATGAGAATAGGAAACGTTTTACGTGAGACGTTGAGAATAATTAAAAAATACCATCTGACCTATTTATTTTATACCACAAGTATTACATAAATATTATGTAATACAACAAGAATTACATAAATAGTAAAGTTAAGTTAAGTTACTACTGAAGGAGGGTTACTGAAACTGTGCCTAGTTTTCCCTGGATTTCCAGGAAAACCGGAATTCATTTAAGCTTTCCCCTTAAGGGGGATTTCAAGGGGGGAAACAGGGATAGCCCGCTAGAAGTAGGTATTTGAAAATGAAAGTGGAAAGACGAGCTTCTGACGTCACATTGCTTGGTTCCAGCTGGTGCACATCGACATGTCTCCGAACTTCGCGGGCACTCTGATGGGCATCACCAACTGTCTCGCCAACGGCGTCTCCATCGTGGTGCCGCTGGCTGCCGGCGCGGTGCTGCAAGACGAGGTACATGGAGGGCTCACGTCATCATCATTAGTCACAATTATTCTACCTTGAAGGGGTTACATTTCTGACTGACTGTTTTAATAAAACGAATGCCAAATCCAAACCAAATCTTTGAAGATAGGTCCCTACCTACTCGTATCTTCAAAGATTTGGTTTGCATTACTGAATATAGGACCCTTCCTATCTTCAAAGATTTGGTTCATCAGTACTATCTGTTCACTAAGCGATAAGGCTGCCATTTGTGCCATATTAGATCTAATTAGTAGTGTAAGTTTTTAAAGGTAGGATGTGTATGTTATCTATCTAATAAGCAAAAGGACGCGACGACGACTTCGGCCTCTACGATCTAAAATCTTTTAGTCTGAACTACACTACATCGCCTGCATATGTAATTATCTGTCCGACTGTCACATGCCTCGCAAACTGGATATAACAAAAAATAACAGTTTTCCCCATAAAGGGGGATTTCTCAAGGTGGAAAACTGGAATAGGTAACCCAAAATAACCTAAACTGACTACCAAAAACAAATATAAAAAAATATTGTTATGGTTATGATGATCCATTTTTCTTCATCTCAGCCAGTCGTCCGACGACTTATTAAGATGCAAAAGGTTCAATTAATGCTCAAGCTAAGCGTACTCATGGTCCCTACGCAAAGATGTTCACGTACTATTGTGGAGTTATTCCAGTTTTCTCCCTTGACAAATCCCCTTGGAAAATTGGTATTCATTTTTGCAGTTCTCCTTCTTTTTTGTTTCTCCTTCAATTCCTTGAGAAAAATTGTTCTATATGGGGTTTTCAAACAGGACATTTTAAAGCATTTGGAGTCGCCAGCGAGCGTGCAACGCCTCTGATGTTACAGGCCGTTCCCCTTATGGCGGGAAGAACTCTTGTCTGCACCTTTGTAGTATGTAAAGTACCATTATAATATGTATTCCAATCGTTTCTCAGACGGATCCAAACGATTGGCGCAAGGTGTTCTACATCGCCTCAGCGATCTACATCGCGGCCAATCTGTTCTTCCTGTGCTTCGGCACCTGCGAGACTCAGCCCTGGAACGAGCCGGCAGCAGAGAAACCTGATGCAGGTAGATGCGATCTCAAAAATATTTTGATAGTGGCTACATAAAACTGACTGAGGCGCGATCACGGTGTAGTAAGTCAAGTTACCTTTTTAACCGACTAAAAAAAGGAGAAAGTTCTCAATTTGACTGTATAATTTTTATTTTTTTTATGTCTGTTACCTCAGAACTTTTGACTGGGTTGTCCGATTTTTATGATTCTTTTTTTATATGAAAGCTGGTGCTTTCCGTGTGGTCCCATTTTAATTTTAATCAGTGCCGACAGTAGGATCCATGAAAACGAATGAAAAAACTATAAAAATTGAAGTCAGTTTATAGTTTTGTAAAACAAAATTAATTATTGGCATTATTAGCTTAAGCGTTAGTAAACCGTTATACCGCGTACACATTTACGCACCGCGCCTCCAATGTAACATGCAATGGAAGGCCATTCGTAGATGTGTGTACCTACGCCTTGCGCGCGCGAAGCGAGTCTGCAATGTAACCTGATACCTTTACAACATTTACATTGCAGGCTCATAGTGGAAGAGGCTTATAGTGTACTTACATAGCACACTTACTTCACCGGTTTTCGAATCTCTGACCGGACTAGCCGAAGACTACCCTTATACTCGTATCATACTTTAGTATCCGAAGCAGAATTATTTTATCTTATTGTGCTTATTACCAATGTTTCTTTTGTGAATTGTATAAAATTGTTTCACGTATTTGATTAGTTATTACGATAGTGATTTTTTTACAAATATCGAATGTTTTGTTTTTTTTTGTATTTCAGAAACAACAGAAAAAGCTGAAAAAACGGAAAAAGTTATATAAGTTAGGTATAAGACTTAAAGTAAATGTGGAGGCCGTAACAAGGTTTTAATTTAATGTTGTAAATAGTTATTTATTAAAATTAATTGTTGTTCCTCAAGGAGTTTATTTTATTTTGTCCTATGGTGTAAAAAATATGCACTCTATACCTACTCCGGCCATGTTTTAATTTTTGAGCCTATCTACCTAGAATTATCTTTCCTTCGTTTGAATACAAACAACTACGGGGCGCTCGCCGCCGCTCGCGAACGAAAAAGTTTGGGAACCCCCAGCTTAACAATTTAATAGGGTAGGTACTAATCTTGTTGTATCTTAAATTATGCAAAATTTTGTTTATGCTATGGTGTTTGTTCTAAGTGAATAATTCTATTATACTATAATATTTTTTAAATAATAACACATCATTATTATAGATCGGCGGTGTTCTTCCAACACAAACAAGGTTCGTAGTTATCCCGCTTACATTCATAGTGAATTATTATAGTTCTTATTTATACTCATATTATTCGGAAAAAGATGTGATTGTTTGTTTGTAATGAAAAGGATCCGACACTACTGAACCGATTTATAAAAACAACACTATCAAGCTTACTTTGAGGGAGTGACAGGCTTTATTTTATCCCGGAATTCCCACGGGAATGAGAACTCATTGAATCATTTGTGGGCAATTGCGTAAGATTCTATAATAAGCTTCCATCTGAAGCAACTGAGCTCCCTATTCGTAAATATAAACTGTACATAAAACGAAACCTTATCAAGAAAGCCTATTACTCCGTAGATGACTACGTCAATGATGTTAATGCTTGGCCGGATGTCGCCCAGTTCCACACAGACAATAGTATGTAAGACCAGTTAGACTTAGTTATCCTAAGATTGTATTAGTTGATAAGCGATAAACTTGCTAGTGGTTTCTTTTTCACTTCTTCCGCTAGTGGACAAAAAATTGAAGTGAATTAGAGTCAATTGCACCTTATTTCTTGTTTGATAGTAATAACTATTTATCAAGCTGTTTATAAAGTAAAAATTTGACTTGTCTAAGTACTTATTTTGTAAGTCTAAAGAAATAAACGATTTGACTCTGACTCTGACTCTGAACTACTCGGGTAAAACTGCGAAGCGCTGCTAGTCACTCTAATATTATAATGCGAAAGTTTGTATGGATGGATAGATAGATGGATGGATGGATGTTTTTTACCTCTTCATGCCAAAAGAACTGAACGGATCGGGCTGAAATTTTGCATACAGGTAATTCTAATCCTGGAATCTAACATAGGCTACTTTTAATCCCATAAATCAGTTACGGTGGGATATAAATCATCTTTAAACGTTTCCATAGTAGCAACGCGTGCGAAGCTGCGGGGCGCAGCGGCTTATTCCAGATTTCCACGTAGGAGCAAAGTTTTTAGAAAATTAAACAATTAAAATGTTATGTTGTAAAATACGCTATTTATTAAAAAGGTAATAAAATAGATGCCTAGGTACCTAACAATAAAACTCCTCAAAACCGTGATTTCATATTTTCCAAGAACGGCATAATATGTTTCAACCAGAATTTCATTAATCTAAACTAACAAAGGTAAAAGTATTTTATTATTTATTGCAACACGGAGATTTTAAGTATTCTTCATTCATTTATTAAGGGTTGACAGAAATTTAATTAGACTTTGAAATTTAAGTCATTTGTTTTGCTGCTGTCAGTTTTATTACAATTTACCTATATCGAGGAAGCCAATAAAAAGAAAAGTTTAATTAAAACCAAAACAAAGGTATTGGAGAGCTTCCAAAGCAACCTACGGACAAACTTTCGCCTTTAGAGTTCGAACTAGAGAGATAAAACTTAAATTGATTTAGATGCACAAATAATAGTCCTGTTGTGTGCTCACGAGAACACTAAGACTTGAACACAGACAAACTCCAGAACTAGTTATTTTAGCAGTCGCTTGTCATTAGTACTATCATAGATAAATTTAATTAATATCGTTACTAAGAGAACCAACTCGATTTAATCTCGAAAACAAAGAAGATCATTGAAATGTAAATGAAAGACAAAGTGTGTAGACACTATAATTGAAATGAAATCTACTTTTACAGCAACACTGTTTTACCGTAGAGCAAAAATTAAGTAAATATTTTTCATTGCGACTCGTTTGAAGCTTCTAGAAAAACATTTTGTCACTGTAAAATGAATCTCAAAGTAAAGAATTTAAGCCCATTATATACCACTACTACACCGGACTAAAACTTGCATTCACATATGAGTTATTGAGAGGCTGGATGCTTGAATTTGTATGAAAACAGGGACATTCTGTTAAGCATCCAGGGACCGTAATCTTAAAAACGAAATAAAGATTCTGATCCGTCATCGTGCAAACGCCAATCTATTGCTTGCATAACAAGCAATTTAAGAGTTGGTTTTGCAAGACCACGCAAATGAAACTACCTATGTAATATGCTTTTCCGTGTAGGCCCCCTTCTTTTACTTTTAATCTCTCCAATTCTCCCCTCTGCCCCTCTAAGGGCACCATCGTCGTGTGCAGTAGATCCGACAGCAATCAACGGCTGCTGGTCCCTGCCGTCGCCTGCAGTTGACTGCGGTCAACGGCTGCTGTCGACTGTCGTCGCCTGCAGTTGAGCCTTGCAGCCGGCAACTTGCCGTCCGTTGTTGTCCACTTTTGGTTGCGTTTTCAGAATGATGTTGCGGCTTCCTCGCTTCTGTAGCGCATTAGGAATGTTTGCGGAATATTAAAGTGACGGTTTTGACGCAATTATCCGCAAAAAAACTGCCTTTCTGATCTGCAGAATACGGAACAGTCAGAGCAGCATCCTGAGAACTTTTTCTGATAGATGTTCCTCATCATTTTATGGGTAAGCTATGCATTTATATATACAACAACAGAAATAACTTTTTGAAAAGGTGTGGTTTACAATCAAAATACAAGAAACAAGAACAAATTACACATATCAACAAGTATGTAGATTATGAAAGGTAGGGAAATCATTTGTGCGCAACTGCGTAAGATTCTATAATAAGCTTCCATCTGAAACAACTGAGCTCCCTATTCGTGAATTTAAACTGTACATAAAACGAAATCTTATCAAGAAAGCCTATTACTCCGTAGATGATTACATTAATGATGCGATGTAATGCTTAGCCGGATGAAGCCCAGTTTCGCACCGACAATAGTATGTAAGAACATAAATTAGTTGTGTTAGATTTAATTTTACTTACAAATATGACAACTATGCATCTAATTTTAAGTCGCATTATATTTAGACTAAAGATTGTATTAGTCGGCGATAAACTTGCTAGTGGTTTTTTTTCACTTTTTCCGCTAGTGGACAAAAAAATTGAGGTGAATTAGATTCAATTGCACCTTATTATTTTATTAGCTTATAAAGCTAAGCCTTATCCGAAATGAGATATAGAGAGGACATAAATACATATATTTTTATACTATAAACTAATTTATAATTTAATTTATATGTAATTTATATTACGCAGCCAGCCAGAGCGAGTTGCAACAGTAAGCCCCGGAAAGCGAGGCTTCCACCGAATCTGCACGAGCTACCAAATATTTGCGTCTCTATTTCCACACTATCTCTAATTATTAGCTCAGTCTGAATAGTGAATACTCGCTCGCTAATGAAACCAAATTCATATGCACACGAATAATATCATATAACTTGGATTTAGTACTATTTTGGAATATAACAATTATTTATTTTTATTAGCATTTTGTTGATTTACATAAAACTTTGATTAATTTACATAAAATTTTGATTGTTATCTAAATTTTCTCTCATCACATCCCATCACAGATGACTCTACAGACTCTACAGCAATGAAATGGTTCAGGTCCATATTCAATTCATCAAATACAAAAAATAAATATTTACTAGGTACTATAATGTACTGCTAATGTGGGTAACACAACACAATGTATGCAGTGAAAGGATACTCAACCTCAACCTCAACCTCAACAGCCTATATTGGTCCACTGCTAAACGTAGGCTTTCCCCTGTTAAGCGCATCATTGAGTTTTATGTCATGGGGGTAGTCATAGTTTAGCCCATAAAATACGAAAAAAAACTACCGAAATGTGATTACACCTTTTCAAATTCAAATTATTTCAAATATTTGTTTTTAAAAAAACGAAAACATTACGGTTGTCTCCAATAGTACACTAAATAATTAATAAAACAATCTTAAAACTACAAAAAAAAAGACGTGTGGCACTCGGGGACTGCCGCGGTAAAGCTATTGCAATGCCATCTAGAGGCGAGTTGCTGAACTAAAGAGACAAACGTCAAGGTTTTTTCGTTACGGAATTTCTGGATTCGGTCCCCGCGCTCAAGGCCCGCGATAGAAGCTATGCAATAGCTTAATTATAAATTTATACAACAGACAAATAAATTATGGAACGTAAAGTAAAATATACCCAGTTAATTTAGAAATAAAATAAACCTACATACGAGTACATACATGCAAGAGCTTACAACACACAAGTTGATATACACAAGAAGACACCAAATTAAATGCTCTCACAATTATATACAACAATATATAATACCTGAGTCTTACAGTAAGTATATACTCGATTTAAATATTTTATTGTTCAACATAATTGGTTACAAAATCTGTTTGGAACAACGTTTAAAACTAAGGTTTACGATACGTAAAACTAACTATCCATTTCTGGATCCGTTGTTCTCCAATATTACCATTTCAATGCAAAATCTTAGCAGTTCCATCCTACCAATTATAACATACAAATAAACCATTCATTTAATTTTCTATCGGTCTTCACTGAAGCCACAGTTCTGTTAACAGGTAGGAATTACCAGCCCCTTAGTCTCGTTCTCTTCAAAGCTGGTACTTAACTAAACAAAGCATTCCGAATGAGAGAACACTTTTTCTTTGTTTGTTTTATCTGCGGTGGCTTGGGAAATTACTTAACTGCAGAGAGCAGGAAGTGAAGGAAATTGAACGAAAGGATGTCTTGCTTTTTCCACATTTTAGTTTTAGAACCTTAATTAAATGTTTCGTCTTCCTACAACCGTTCATGACGAGACGACGGATCGTCATAAAAAGTTTCATCATTTGTCTTGTTGGTTTTGACAGCTTGTACCTACGTACGTACAATGCTAACGACCGAATACTCAATCTGAATTCAGATTTAAGCGCGTCTTAAACAATGTGCAAGTTAGTCAATGGTTCTTGGAGCCCAAGTAGCTGCGGCACGTCGTCCCTTCTGCTCGCACCGCAGTAGTATGTGAGGTGGCGGTGAATGTGTTTAATGCCATTGAATCTGATCTACAAAATAAACGTAAACTCAAGTCCTTTTGAAGCCAATTCTGTCAGCGCCTAGCAGCTGTTGACTGCAGGAAAGCATTTTTGGTGCTTTGCCCAAACCTGCACCTCGGTTTCAGAGGTCCACTTGATCACCAACAGAATTCCTAAACCGCTACCCACTCAAACAGCGACAAAGAATTCTAGGCGCCCCTACTACAATACTTGTCGATCATACAACTAAGACGGTCTACTCACTAAGGCATTGTGCTTACTAAGACACTATGAAATTACGACGTTTTGTTTAAATAGTCTTCATGCTATTTAGTTCTCACGAACCTATCCCATCCATTTGTTCTAAAACGATTATAAGACGTCAACTTAACACTACTTATCTTGAAATCTACACGACAGTCGTGATAAGCAACTCATAAGTCATGTCGCTCAATAATTTTTCACGACGACGTGGCTTACATAAGCTTGTCGCACACCTGAAAACAGTAAGTACTCGAGCAAAAACGTGCCTTCAAATATGGGCATTTACTCGTAACACTAGGAAATTTACATTGACGGCATCAGATGACAGACAGCTCGCATTTGTCCATACAAATGCGAGCTGCATACAAAATGGTTTCCCATGAAACCATTTTGTAATTCATGTGAAATGTATCGGTAAATATCTATAATTTCTAGAACTAGAATCGAGAGTAGGGGTGTTAAACCGAGTTTTTCCATTTTATTTAAGTTGTGGTAAAGTTGGGAGGCGCGTTGCCAGATATTTATGCCGCCGCGATGCCCCAGTCCTGTCCTAGTCCCCAAGCGAGGAGATGCTACCTCTGGATATGTATGTTTGTATACAGGATTACTGGTTTATTCACTGACACTGTGTGAACGACAGGTTCTGTCCATCATCACGATGACGTGTGTGAAGATGCCAGGTCTTACTTCTTATATATAAAAAGATCAATCATCTAAAATTTTTACATTATATACATGATGCAAATTTCTCAAAAAAATATGGATTGCTTCTGAAAACCCTTTCCGTTAGCTACACAGGTGACCAGCCCCTTGATCCTCCCCGTCCAATAAATCCACCGTGTAGTTCTAGGAGACGAGGCTGTAGTTAGATCAATAGTAAAAAAAAAATATGTTTGTAAACCTACTAGTTATTTTTTTCTTTATTTGATTGTAATTTTCCTTGTCAATACAGATAAGTTGCGTCCATAAGTTGAATAGCCCTCAAACGTGCGGTATACCTACATAGTGTTGGCATGACGATGCGGGCTGCATTGTTGAAGCGCTGAACAACCAAATTTACACGCAGGCTTTACGCGAAGGTCGTGAACCGCTTTGCGATAACCGACACACAGCAAGACGAGCGAAGCGAGCCTGATTTACACTTTGAAAAACAGGATTGTCATCAAAATTCAAGTATTGACTATTTTTTACAGTTTAAGTTAATACGTATAAGCCTTCATCTAACAGGAGTACAACAAATGCATATTATGAACGCTTGATTTAAAAAAATCCTTTTCCTGGCACATAATTGTATCCTTCCTTCGTTTTCAGTAATATTAGGGTAGTGTCTTGCGTAGCTGTGTGGTGCTCGCTTTTCCTGCGATTCCCGCGGGTGTCCTAAGAGTCGACTAAGGGATATCGATCGGGGGCGGGCAGCAGTTCCCCCTGCAGAACCATTCTACCACCGAACTGCGATTTCCAACCCGTATGCCCAGCATTGGTATTATGGTCACTACCCCCCATGAGATAAACGGCGCTTATCCGGGGGAGGCCTGCGTCCAGCCGTGGACCAATACAGGCTGTTAAGGTTGAGGTAGGTAAAAGTATTATTATTTTATTCCGTCCTTAGGGTAGATTTCTAAAAGATATCAGACATACGAGTATTATTTTATTTTGTCAATTAAACAATAAATGTCAAAAATAAAGCGCAGACACTAACCGCTACTTGGTTCATGGTATAATATTACGCCAAAATATAAAAAGCTAAAATGTAGATTTCAGGACCGACTTGCTAATCTAAGTCAAATACTTAGGAAGTATTACATATTTTGAAATTTTTATTATGAAAAACCTGAAAAAACTTACGGAAGTTTTTACTTACTTTAGTAAATTGTGATTGTGGTCTATCAAAAGGGTTATTCCTGTTTCCCACCTTGACAAGTACCCTATAAGGGGGAAAACTGGAATTCAGTTTTTTGAAGTCCAGTTTTTCCCTATAAGATAAAACTTCAAGGGGTAAAACTGTTTTTTTTTTAAATTCCAGTATTTAGTTTACTTAGGTATGTACCATAACAACAAAAACTACAACTTATTTGTCTGAAACGACTATCAGTATACTGATTGCAAACTGCCATACTAATACTTTTTGCAATACTATATTTTCTATGGAAATAAGAAAAGAAAGAGAAGGTAACGCAAACTTTATACGATACTGTGTGTCTACCATGAGTTTTGACAATCTATACTCGCTAGCGACTGTAGTTAAAAAAATGTATGGAAACTTCTAAAGCGCCTCTAGCGGATAGTTAGGTACTAAAATGCGCTGTGGATAACTATATGCGTATTTACGTAACTACTGTAGTAACGTCAGGCAATTTAACTGTGACAACTCATGGTAGAGACACAGTATGTCAGTATACACTCAACATACTGCCCGTATTTAGTACTTTATGCATTGATTAATTAAAAAGGGAAGATGAGGTACTTACTAGTTTCTCGAAAATGGCAACCTCATATTGTGTAAAATTGTGTGCTCCCACCTCAGTCACCGTCGGATCGGCGGCACAGGCGGTCGTGATTCGCGTGAAATATTGTTGTCTTGGTCTCACTTCGGTCTTAGATACGTCTTTCCGTCTTTATTGTTCTTTGTATTGCACAGGACTGAAAATATAACTGTGAGCGTATGTGTTTGCGTGTAGTTGTAACACATGCCAATTTTTGAGTAAGTTCTGGAAGAAGGTAACCTATCTCCCTTTTTTAATTAATTAATGACTTTATGCATCTAGTTATTCTGTGGCCGTATTAAAAACAAAAACAAATATAAGAAGATCCATTGTAATACCAATAAAATCCAAACAGATTTGAATATTTTTAAGACTTCTTCAAACGAAGCTCGCGAGTAAAGCTCCGTACTCTTTTGTCGTCTGCATAATCCGAGTCTCCGAGTCTCATATATCCACTTTGATCGAGTCCCCGAGTCTTACATCCCGAGTGATCGAGTCGAATACCGGAAGAGCTGCCAGTTTACAAGTCCGTTTACAGAAAGAAAGCTGGAAACTTATAAGCGCTTACCGGCGCTTGACAGCGCTGGTAAGCCGCGCAGGAAAATATATGAACGCGCGTCGATAAGCACTGAACGGTGCCGACAAGGGCCGACAAGCTTCAACACGCGTTGGTCAGCGCTGGGCGCTGCCATCTAAAATTAATAAACAACTGCGACAACCAGCTTCCTTTGTGTGGAACGGACCAGCGCTGTCAAGCGCCGGTAAGCGCTTATAAGTTTCCAGCTTTCTTTCTGTATACGGCCCTACTGTACGATGCTGTGTAGTCAGTAGCATCGTATGCATCAAATCAATGCGAACAGATGTTCGAGAACAAGATAAAACAAAAATATATGTATATATCCTAAGAATAAATGTAGTGGTATAATGATAATCATATCCCGTACTATCCACTCAGTACGAGCAGAGAATATCCCACTTATATTATAAAGGCGAAAGTTTGTAAATATGTATGTATGTAAACATGTATGTGTTTGTTGCTCTTTCACGCAAAAACTACAGAACGGATTGGGCTGAAATTTTGCATACCGGTGCTTATTGGTGAGAGCGCCACTTTCACTCGTATTTGCGCCTTAATATAATTGACACCATGATTAATTTCTAAAAACTCAAATAATATGCCAATTTTTTACCTGCGTCCCGCGGCTTCGCCTATCCCAAGGGAACTGATTTATGGGATAAAACGTAGCCTATATTAAAATTTATTCCAGGCCCAGAACTACATGTATCCAAAGTTTTAGCTCAGTACTATTAGAGTGAAGAGATAACACTAAACATGCATACTTTCTATTTATATACTTTTCATTTATAATAAATTAGTGAGATGATTTGGTTCGGAAAAAATGTCTGCAAACATTCTGTTTTCATGATTGACATGTAATTTCAAGTGCAATCTTAAAAGTTTTTTTTTTTTTTCAAATATAAACATGTCGAGGGTCGCTCTACGGATACTGTCATAGGGAAAAACAGATTCTCCGTGTTTTCCCCATTGTCATTATGCAAAATAGAAGCCTAACTTAATATTTGAATTCAGCAAAAGAAAATAAAAGCCGTCAATTTGACAACCAAAGATCATTATTTTCGTAGGTAATGGAACGTAAAATGTCAATATTCTGACGGCTGTCGGCTCATTTCCGCCAAGAGATGGCGCGGCGCTACCTAACGCGCCGGTATTTTTAAGGAAATTAAACACAGATGGGGTGCGTAATTCGGACTGACATTTGAAAGACTCAGTTAAATGATTTCCAGACATTTCTTTTGCGACATCGAAGACCGCAGTATACCACTATTGTTGTTTCGTGGTTGGTTCTAGGCCTCAAATAAAACAAATGGTACTTTAACCCATACCAATATCAGTTCCCATGGGATATAAATAACCTATATACGCTTGCATAGAAACAACGCGTTGGAAACCGCTACCTATAAATTTGCTTTAATTCATACTCCGAAAGTAAAAATGAAAAGCGTGCTTGAGCAACTTTTCGACTTTTCATCGAACTTTAAAAACTTCAACTTTTCTAGGACGGCGATCCAAATAGTTTCTTAAAAATTCGAGTAGAGATAAACTATTCTTTAAAATAAACGCGTCTGCAGAGAATTTATATCAGTCAAGAACTAAGGAGGTAAAATTCTTTTTTAAATAATAATTGTCACTTTCAAAGAAAATTGTTGTCCATTTTGTAATATGTTGCCAAATCGCGCTGTGCAATATATGTTATATAGATACCTAATTAATTGAATAGAGATACTAAATAAAAAATATTCAAAATAATGTTCTAAAGCGTCAGGTTACTAAGATATTCACATATTATGAAGAAAAATCTCAGAAATATCTTAGTAACTTGACGCTTTAGGAAATTATGTAACAAGATGTTTTCTATTTGTTATATTTTATGTAGGTGTCTTTTATACAGATATAGTATATTTGGATAGAAGACACTATCGAAGTTAAAATAAAAGTAAAATTATAAATCATAACGCCTATTGTGTGCGGCGATAATGAAAAAAAAACTTCCGCAAGAAAATCTTAAATCCCCCTCAAGTAATGTTTGAGCAAGTGATGAGAACTCAGAAAACAGCACTCAGCGTATAAAAAATGGAATTCTTATGTGTAATTTCTCTATTATTTTATTTAGGTTATTTAAGAAATATTCAGTTATTGAATAATATTGAATATAAATGATGTTTCGTTCGGCACGTGTACCGCCCATGATCTAAGCAAAATAAGTGACGACGTAGTTTTTATGTAGGCTGATGAATAATTCAGACTATCTTGTTTTTATAGGTTCAAAACAGTACCTATTACTTACTATCTTCCGAAATGTACGTTTAGATAATGTAATTGGACTTGTCTGTGTATGGAATATACTCATATTTATTTTTCCTTTTTTATTTTCTTTTACCTACTCTAATGGCTTAGGGCTTTGAATCTAATTCACCGCATTTTTTCGTCCACTAGCAGTAGAAGTGAAAAAGAAACCACTAGCAAGTTTATAGCTTATCAACTAATACAATTGCGACTGTAGTCGTCGAATCGGCTGCAATTGACGACTGCCGTCGTCGACGGGTGCAGTAACCTTGCAGTCAGCAACTTGCCATCCGTGTATAGGTATGAACCCTTACTGAACCTTACAATAAAAGAAACCGTCATTTTTATCCGCCCCTGTGCAGTTTCCAGCCAGTCAGTCACAATTTTCGAATAGGGTAGTGTCCTGGGTAAAAAAAAAAGGATTAAGTGCGTCAGTTAGATTATCAGAAGATAATTATTACATCCCATCCCACTAATATTATAAACGCGAAAGTTTGTATGGATGTATGGATGGATGGATGGATGGATGGATATTTGTTACCGTTGCTTAACGTCGAGGTTTAGATGTAATTGTTAGCAATATTTATTTACTAGCTGGGCCCGCGGCTTTTCACATGTTGTTCCTATGGAAACATAAAAGGTGATTTTTATCTCACGGGAACTGATTGATGGAATAAAAAGGATGTATCGATGGCTGTTTGTTACTTCTTCACGTTAAAAACACTGGACGGATCTGGCTGAAATTGTGCAATCAGGTTATTCTAATCCTGGAATCAAACAAACTCTACTATTAATCCCATAAATCAGTTTCCGTGGGATGAATCACCTTTTAACGTTTCCATAGGAACAACGCGTGTGAAGCCGCGGGCAGCTATTTACTTATGAAGGGACGCGCCAACAAAGTGAATTTTAGGTTAGGTATGGGCGTTTTTTTTAGGTACTAACATTCAATGAAACACTGTATAAAAATAGTTAGGAGGAGGAACTCACTCATTACAAAATAATAAAAGTAGAACACACCAGAGTGAACGTAATCCGTGCAGGAAGTCTCGGACGATACTCTGGGTTAAGCCATACTACTCATCATAAAATCTCTAGTACCTAGTACTTATCATAAAAGCATCCACTGCGTGAGGCGCGGGCAGACGGGCTACTTCAGGTTTTCACTACGCGCAGACGTTGCGGAATCGTATGGCGTATTAAGGTCGTGCACATCTGACGACCTCTGTGGCGCGGCGGGCGTAGGTCAGCCTGCGACGCAGGAGGTTGCGGGTTCGATTCCCGCCTCTGGACAATTGTGTGTACGTTCTGCAGATATTTGTTCAGGGCGTTCTTGATGTTTTCTATGCATAATAAAGAATATCTATCCATGTGTGTTGTATTATGTATAACAGTTATCTAGTATCCATAACACAAGCTCTGCTTAGCTTGGGGCTAGATAATGCTGTGTGAATAGTCCAACATTATTGATTTATTTATTTATCTGACGGAAGATGCGTCGAGCCTAACTTCGTTTTGTCACTTTGGGTGCAACTTTTAAATACTAAAAAAATATCAATTGTCCAATTTCATTGTCTATAAGCCATTTTAAGTATATATTTTTATTCAGTTTTACCGTATGTCTATAGTCTTTTGATGAACTCCTTGTTGCCGATCTTACGTCGGCCGACAATGCGTTGACGAAAACGGAAGAGACGCTGTACGCTCGACGCACTAACGCATCATCGGTGTAAACGGTTGAGTGTTTTCTCATATAATTGTCTGTTGTGGCGTTACGCGACCGATAATACGCGACGCATCTTCCTACTGAACCGACCCGACCCTTATAAGAGCGATGCGGTTTCGTCGCACGGCACGTTTACTTATACTATTTAGAGAAGTACCTATCCTTTTTTAGCATAAAGCACCACTATGATTTTTTCTAATCGTTGACATGAAATACTTTATTCTGTATTTGAAAATCACTTGTCAACAGTTAAAGAAATTCATAGACGTCGTTGGCAAGGGTACTTCGTTTCCTAATCCATCACGCGAGCACTGACATAGAAATGTGACATCTGGCATTGCGATGGGCATTGTGCGATGATAATTCGTCCGTTGTACTTACGTACATTAACATTCTACGTTAGAGAGTCACTTGAAGTGGTTTGTCTACTCCAACCTTCGTTTCCTAAAAATAACAATAATGCGACGGTATTCAACTCTAGCCACATCTACCGTATTGCCCATAAAAGCAATATTGTGGTGTGGGCTGCTGTGCGGAATTACTGCAGGCGGTCTTATCGCTGACTATTATCTAGGTGTTTCGTTGTCTTTAGAAGTTTTGAGATATATTAGAATAATAATAATTAATTTTGTTTTAAAAAACTATAAGCCGATTGCAATTTTTACAGTTTTTTTATGAATTTTCATGGATCCCATTGTCAGAACTGAACAAAATTAAAATGGGACGACACGGGAAGAACCAGCTTTCATATAAAAAGAATCATGCAAATCGGACCACCCAGTCAAAAGTTCTGAGGTAACAAACATAAAAAAACAAATACAATCGAATTAAGAACTTTCGAATGAAAAAGGTTTTACAGGCGGCTTACATGATAATATATGTATTGTTCGGCGATGGCAGATGTAGTTGTATGAGCGATTTTACACACATTACGAACTTGCTCATACATCTACACCTGCCATCCATCGCCAAACAAAACATATATTATCCTGTAAACCGCCTGTAAGCCCGACCTTTTCATTAACCGACTTCAAAAAAGGAGGACTACATGCTCTAAATCCACCATCGTCGAATGAAAATGTACCTGTACGATAAAACGCAATGGAAAACGGACTGCTGTGTGAACATACCCATACCTTTCAGTATTGGTTAAGTGGCCCTATATCTATTTTGGGAAAACAATATATTAAGTAATATTAACGATATTAATCCAATTATAGTAAGCGAGTAATATTCCACAAGGTTTATTTGTGCTCATGTTACCGGCTATTTAAACGTAATTTACTGAACATTAGTCGGTTAAAAGCTTTATTAAAAATATAACGCAAAATTATGTTCTCTCGCCAAATATTAATCTAGCTGTAGTAGTGTACAGTGAATTTTATTGTTAGCTAGTCATAGTCATTAATATTTATTTGCCAGAAACATACCTAGATGCATACAAAATAAGGTCTTTTTTACATTAGGTTCTACCATTACAAAATTGGCACTCAATTTTTTGCACTAATTTAACACATGTACAAACATTAAAAAGAGAAAAACGAGCCAGACACGATTACATGTCACATAATTAGTTAAAATAAAGTAGGTATACAATGTTTGAATGTCACTCATCTGGCATCAAATTAATTTGATGCCAGATTTTTAAACTGGAATAACCTACAATTATTATCATTTCATTCAAAGTTTATCACAATCAGCTTTACATAACACAAGCTCTGCTAACTTTAGGTGTAAAGTCTAACCCCCTTATTCAAAATGGTCTGCTTACATAAAACAGCTGCTAAGTAATGTTACTTCTCAGTCTGACTTATGTCAATAGAAGAAGACAGAGCGAGATTTAGCCGTGTATTAAGTTAACAGACTATTATGAAAAAGGGGGTTAGTAGTCTAGTAGATGCTGTGCGCGACTTCCAACATTATTTAATTTAGTTTATTTACTAAGTTCAATAACGTTGGTTGTTATTGTAACAAGTGTTACAACAGAGGTAAAGTAACAATTTTATGGACGTTTAAATTCGCAGCGCGCCGCGCCGGTAACAAACTTTGCTCGTAACGCTCGCAGTAGATTCTAGATATTATCGAAACAAGCGAGTATATTTACTGATCTTTATCGATCTTTATTTTAACGTTATCGACTTACTTCTACTGGATATAAATACGTCAGTGCAAATTGATAGGAATCGCTCATCAAGGGCCCTATTCTGCAAAATCAATCGCCTCACTATGATAAAGGCATCTTCACAGAGTTATACATTTTGGTATTCTACTACTGCAGATGGAACGAGGACACGCATCAAAGTGGTTTAAGAGATAAAAGCACCTCATGCACTATCTAGCTCCTTCTGTCAAGGAATACTACAGTTTATTTTGTATAAGGATTCTAAAAGACGATTCTACGACTCCACTTATCATAAAATAAATAAACAGTATAGCGACTGGTGAGCAAATTGGAGTCAGAGTTAGGTAAATTATGCGTTATTTTATCTAGTCCTTTTAGTCTAAGATAAGTTTGATTCTCAAGATAAATGCAAAGGTAGAATTTTCACAAGGGTTGTCCCCAAAAATAACTAGAGCTCTGAACCCATCATAGAAAAAAGATGGAAGGAAGAATAAGATCACTTGATCTGCATTTAAAATAAACTCAATATGAAAAGCGTCCAGCACAAAATAATAGAAACTGAACCAAACTAGGTACGAACACCACACTCAAAAGTTACAGCTTTTAATATTAATTACTCCGCTCGTGTGAGGACATATTCTAGGCGGATAATTCCGGTTTTCTCCCTTGAAATCCCCTACGCCCTGTGTTTTTGGTACAGTATACAGATTCAGCTGGTTTTACAATTTGTACAATTCGTACAGCGTGACCTAAATAGCAGCTCTGCAGGCTGTAGGGAATGACCAGTAAAGTTAAATTTTACATCAAAACATAAATTAACTAGATGCTTTACTGAAAGGAAAATCTGTTGCGTGAAAATCATTTGAATACCGACCATGTTAGCGCAGTTTTAACGATAATGTATAAATCACATTTTTGACATTGCTAAGAACTGGTTTTTAAAGGACTTACATATAAAGGTTGATGATGATGATTTTCAGATTCAAAATGAAAACAACACCGCTAAGCCGTCTATGATATTATGATTGTGACATTTGTAATGAGTTCATGGATTTTAATCTGAAAATAAATAAGTTAATAATAATTGCTAAGTTGAAATATTAAACGTACAAGGGTAAATACAATAAAAAACAATTATGAGAAAAGTTAAGTAGAATTGTTTTTTGTACGCCGATTTTGGCTGGACCTACCGAAAACTTAAGGCATTAACTGGGAAAGAAATAACTTTATATGGGTCGATTTAAAACGTCGTCGCATTACATGAGACTCGATAATATGAAGTTTAAAATTCAGAGAACAATACATTTCGCATTGAGTAGAACTAACCCAAAGTAGGAGGGAGTTATGTTTCTGTATCAAAACTATTTTTTGCAATCATATGGTGAATTTAGATGTTGGTGAGTGTATCACACGCCGCAATCATCCCATCTGGCCGAAAGGTGTCCTACACCACGTTTGCCGAGTGAAGGTCTCCGCTCAAGAACTCGTTTACCCCAGTGATTGTTCTAACGTTTATATATCAGCTCAAATTGAGTTCCTTGAGCGAAAAGCACGTAGCTCTTGTCTTGAAATCAGAAATATGCCGAAAGCGGAAGGTGCCACCGGTATAACAGAGTCGAAGGCACAGTTACGCGATCTGATAATCAACCTGGGGACGACTCTTAACACGAAGATTGACGAGGTAGAGATTAAGGATATCTATAGACAACATAACAACAGAGATATTCTTAAGCCGATCACTGTAGAGTTCACTACTGTGCTGAAAAAAGAAGTCCTGCTTAGCTCGGTAAAAAGGTTCAATAAGGACAGGAAAGGTAGCGACAAACTGTCCACGAGTCACCTGCGTATGAAAGGCCCGTCCCAGCCAGTCTACGTATCGGACTGTTTGACTTTCAGAACCAAACAGCTTTTCCGCTTGGCGCGTGAATTCAAAAACTCGCATAACTATCATCACTGCTGGACCACGAATGGCGCTGTCTTCTTACGCCAGAAGGATGGCGCGCCTCATGTTCGCATCAACCATGAATCGGATCTTAGTAAGCTGGAGCAAGGAAATCCTAAATGACTTGCAACGACTGAAGCTTTTACTTTTTATGCATGCTTAAACTATGTTTTATCTATGTCCGACTTTTTAAATTTTTGTTATTTTATGCGAACATTGACACGCTCTAACATTTGTACTTACTTTTTCAGTCAGTTTGGTCTCTCACGTTACACGTACGAAAATATTATTTTAATAAGCTTTCAAAAACATGGTTCTCAGCGTAAACATTTCTCACTGTCTAGTTGCCTCTACCAGCGATACTCAAGTTTATGCCTTGTCTATGATTTTATTAAGGAAATATGTGCGTTTTTTATGGGATTTATTCATTTGTACTATCTTTGCAGTTGTGCGTCAAATTATGGTCCGACACTCTATGAACACTTCGTATGATGGACACAATTTTAGATATTGAGCGCCAATTAGATGACCTAAGCGTGTCTAATGCTCTTATATGCACCCCTGAAGCCTGCCCCAATATTCTGACTGAACCTAAACAAAATAGTCTTAATATTATTACCCAAAACATTAGAAGCATAAATCGAAATCTGGATGGATTCTACACCTTGCTGAATAGAATATCGGTGGAGCAGGATATTATAATTTTAACTGAGTCCTGGCTTTCCAGAGGATATCTCACTCCGAGCTTAAATGGTTACACATCTACTGTCTCTTCCAAGTTATACAATCAAAACGATGGGCTTGTCATTTTGACAAGGTCTGACCTCAATTTAAACATCTACGAACCAAATTTTTCTGACGCTAATTGCATAATCATCACCCATAAAAAAGAAATTGCGGTTGTGGCCATCTATAGACCTCCTTCATTTACTAAAATCGATAAATTTATTAATTCGTTAGATAACACGCTTAAATCTTTGTCCAACTTTAGGACAGTGGCGGTTGTAGGAGACATAAATATAGACATAAAACCGGACTCGAACGACAAACACGCGCCTGAATATTTAAATCTCGCTGCTTTGCATGGCCTTCTGCCAGCCCATACTTTTAACACTCGGTTCTCTTCTTGTCTCGATCATGTGATGCTAAAGACTATTTTTGAATCAAAAACTCTAGTGGTCGAAAATAGCCTCACTGATCACTATACTATAATACTATCTTTCGATTTTAGGACCAACGCTTTAAGATGCCCGCAATCTGGAACAACTAGAATTGACTATAATAAAATTCAAAATTATACTAACCAGGCAAATTTTCAATGTATACTGGACTGTGCAGATTGTGAAACTGCTGCTAAAATCCTTACCCGTACAGTCTCGGACATTGTAAAGTCCAGTACTACAGTTGTTCACTTACCTAAACGAAAAACTCCTATAAAACCGTGGATAACGCCTGGATTAATCCGTTGCATGAAAAATAGAGACCATTTGCACAGTTGCCTAAGAAAGAGTCCTAATAATATGACCTTGAAAGTGACATACACGAGGTATCGTAACTTTTTGAACCGCGTGCTGCGTAAGGCAAAACTAGCGTTCGAACGCGCACAAATTCGACAAGCTGATACAATGAAAAAAATGTGGCAAGTGATCAACAGCATCACTAATTTGAAACCTAAGAAGCAACATTCTACGGAACTGCTTTCTGCCAGTACGTGTCCTTTAGAAGCAGTAAAAAATGTGGCAAGTGATCAACAGCATCACTAATTTGAAACCTAAGAAGCAACATTCTACGGAACTGCTTTCTGCCAGTACGTGTCCTTTAGAAGCAGTAAAAAATGTGGCAAGTGATCAACAGCATCACTAATTTGAAACCTAAGAAGCAACATTCTACGGAACTGCTTTCTGCCAGTACGTGTCCTTTAGAAGCAGTAAAAAATGTGGCAAGTGATCAACAGCATCACTAATTTGAAACCTAAGAAGCAACATTCTACGGAACTGCTTTCTGCCAGTACGTGTCCTTTAGAAGCAGTAAAAAATGTGGCAAGTGATCAACAGCATCACTAATTTGAAACCTAAGAAGCAACATTCTACGGAACTGCTTTCTGCCAGTACGTGTCCTTTAGAAGCAGTAAAAAATGTGGCAAGTGATCAACAGCATCACTAATTTGAAACCTAAGAAGCAACATTCTACGGAACTGCTTTCTGCCAGTACGTGTCCTTTAGAAGCAGTAAAAAATGTGGCAAGTGATCAACAGCATCACTAATTTGAAACCTAAGAAGCAACATTCTACGGAACTGCTTTCTGCCAGTACGTGTCCTTTAGAAGCAGTAAAAAATGCCAATAATTACTTTGCTAGCGTGGGAGAGAATATTGCCAATAGCATGAATACATCTTTTCCGACTGTTAGTCCTGACTCTACATCATCAAGTAATTCCCAAAACAATTCTTTTGTGCTCCTTGAAACGGATCTTAATGAGGTTGTAATGATTATTAATTCTCTAAAAAATACGGCTACCGCGGGCTATGATGGTATATCTTCTCGGATACTAAAAGAAAATAAGTTTGTTTTGGCCGGTTTATTGTAGGAATGTGTCGATCATGAACGAACGGCTCATATGATTGCAATCACGAACCGCGCGTGATTGATCCGAACAGTCTCAACGAAATGACCCGATCATTTCAATGTTCGGATCATTGGTTAAAATGACCGAGACGAGTGCGACTTGACGCAAAAATCCACTGACGCTGCGTCTTGCTCTTGCGAGGCTGTGAGTGGTGCGTGCAAGTAGGACACATTCTGCGGACTGTCTCATTTTCTCACAGCCTAATTGATAAATAAAATAATAAGTCATATAGTCTATTGTCGCATTACGGTCCTTTAGGTATTAAAGCCCTTGTCTTTTGAGTAATACGTAAATATATCTAAGTATGTAGGTAGGTACCTACATCTATGTAAAGCAAGGAACATAATACCCTAGGCGGATGTAAAGTATTTAACAACCAGGGTAGGCAGGTACCTACCTATCTCAATTCTCGTCAAATATCTACCATAAATGATCAATAAGATCGTCTGTAGGTAGGTACCTACTGTACGTACTACCTATTATGTAAAGTACCTATTTAACAACAAGGAAAGCCGCCCGCTCGGCGGCCTATCACAGGTTCATTAAAATATCAAGCATATTAAATCAATAAAAAAAGTTAAGTAGGTACTTCGTATCTGACTATCTACTGTAAGATACATAACCATACTTATCACTTGAAACGTAAAAGTAGGTAGGTAGGTAGGTACCTATACCTACCTACCTATCTCAATTCTGGTCAAATATCTACTATAAATGATCAATAAGATCTCGAATGATATAGACAGAGTATTGGAAAAGTTTTTGCGAGAACCATATCAGTCAGTAACGAAACGACGATGACGACGACGCGACGCAAAGATCCGATCTCACACGGCACGGGTCAATCAATCACAAAATGCATGATCGAAATGAAACGAAAAATCGAAGTGAGGCGATGATAGGCCGCCGGCAAAAACAATCATTCAAATGAACGGGTCATATGATCCGGGTCATTTTCAGAACGGGTCATGATTGATATCGATCTTTGTGAATGATCGAACGACACATCGCTAGTTTATTGACGCACATTTGTAACCTTGCTATTAAACAAAGCTGCTTTCCTACAGCTTTTAAAAAGGCAACTATCATACCTGTTTACAAGAGTGGCTCCAAAAGCGATATTCATAATTACCGACCCATCTCTATTTTACCCACTTTTTCAAAAATCCTAGAACGCGTTTTAAATAAACGTTTGGTTAATTATCTAGAGCACCACGACCTTATCTCAACTAATCAATATGGTTTTCGCCAGAATATATCAACCGCTGATGCTGTCTGTGATCTAACCGACTCTATTGCTCGTGGTCTGGATTCTGGGCACAAGTGCTTGGCAATCTTTCTAGATTTGGCCAAAACCTTTGATTCAGTATCTATTCCCCACCTACTTAACCGACTTGAGAGGCTTGGCATACGTGGTTTTCCATTGCTACTATTTAAAGACTATCTTACAAACAGAGCTCAATGTGTTAAGATCAATAATACTTCCAGCACTTATGTTTTGGTTAAATTTGGCGTGCCCCAAGGAAGTATTCTCGGTCCAACCCTCTTCCTTGTCTACCTAAACGATCTATGTGACCTGAAAATACCACATGGTAAAATCTTCACGTATGCCGATGATACCGCGTTGGTTTTCAAGGGAGAGAGTTGGAATACGGTTTTCAATAATGCTCAGATTGGTTTTAACATTGTAACTGATTGGCTATCTAGAAGTCTCTTGAAACTTAATGTCTCTAAAACTAAACTTATATGACCTTTTCTCTTTTAAACAAACTCCAACCTTCCCCTGACTATAACATCGCTGCGCACATGGGCTCTACTTCACCTAGCCTTTGTGCTCAAAACTCTTGTGATTGTCCTAACCTTCAAAGAACTTCACAAATACGTTACCTAGGCGTGACGCTTGACTCCCGATTATCTTTTAATCAACACATCTCATCGCTTGTGGGTAGAGTAAGGAAATTGATAGCTGTTTTCAGGAATATTCGTCATGTCACTGACAATAACTCTATGCACACTGTTTATTTTTCTCTTTGCCAAAGCCTTATCACATATTGTATAGAGTCTTGGGGTGGAGTTTCTAAAACCTTATTGCTCCCACTGGAAAGGGCACAGCGCGCTGTGCTTAAAGTCAGTAAGTTCTTGCCCTTTAGATTCTCTACTGCTGCCCTGTACAAAGAGGCTAATGTTATTATTTGTATTGCGACTTCTAATAAGACAGCACAGATTCTGTCCAGCAGAGCGAGCTGGACGACGGGCCTACAAAGTCTTTGACGGCCTGAAATCGTCAACTGCTTTTCTTCATCATTTTCCGTGTTTCTTGGGTAGGTACTTATACAATAAGCTATCTAAAGAGAAACGTTTACGTGACCTAAGCTACTTCCAACTAAAATATAACATATCTAAATGTCTTAAAAACCATTCGTATGAAAGTACTGAGGACTTACTGATTGTAATGAAATAATTAAAAATATTTAGCTTTATATGAAAAACTGTATTATTCGTATCTATTTTGTCAATAGTTATTTAAGTTTATTCGTTTATAGCTGTTGTAAGTGTCTATTTACTTGTTTGAAGTTCAACATAATGTAGAGTCAATTTTAAATTAAATTTATTGATAAGTTTAACATTCTTAATTCAATTCTTTTTTTTTATTTATAAATATCATTTTAATTCGCAGACCACAGGAGGATAAGATTTCAACTGATGACAGGAGAAATCCCTCCCCGCACATACAGGAATCCTAAAAGAACTGACACCGGCGTATTTAAGGAAGCCCTAAACAGTAAACTAGACGCCCTGGCGAGACCTGATCCCGGGCCCCAGCTAACCCGAGAGGATATTGAGCACGCGCTGACCGAACTAACGGCACACATAACCACCAGTTACGAAGAAGCGAACCCCTTGATAACCGAAAGCAATAAGATTGCTCATCGCAAAGACAAATGGTGGAACAAAGAACTAACCAAACTCAGAAAAAAAGCACGTCATCACTTTAATAGAGAGATGAACACTAAAGATGAACAAGACTGGTCTAACTACAGAAAAGTTAGACAAGAATATAAACAAGAGATACAGAGCAGCCATAAGAACTCATGGAAACGCTATAGCAACTCCATAGCCACCCAGAGTGAAACAGCTCGCCTCAACAAGATTCTATCCAAGGATACGTCCATTAAGCTCGGCTCATTAAAAAAGCCAGATGGATCCTATACAAAAAACGAACAGGAACAGCTCGAATTACTATTGAAAACACATTTTCCGGACTGCAAAATAGAGGAAAACACGGAATGGGAAGCACAAAACCATCACCAACCCCAAAACAACGACTGGGAACTTGCAAACCAGATAGTTACAGAAGAAGCGCTGGACTGGGCGGTGAGGAGTTTTAAACCGTACAAAGCCGCTGGCCCCGACGGTGTCTTCCCCGCACTTCTTCAGTGGAATCTAACAAGAATAACATCAACGTTAGCCTCCATATTCAGAAGCTGTATAGCATGGAAATACATCCCTCGGGCATGGAGGGAAGTTAAAGTAATCTTCCTACCGAAACCTGGCAAAACAGATTACACCCAGCCAAAGTCATTCAGACCAATAAGCCTAAGCTCGTTTCTACTGAAGACACTAGAAAGACTATGCGACAAGTACATCAGAAGTGGGCCGCTACTCAGAAACCCAGTTAACAAAAACCAGCACGCCTATCAGTCAGGTAAATCTACTGAAACAGCCCTGCACCAAGTAGTTCACAAGATTGAAAGTGCGCTTGAAAGTAAGCAATCTTGCCTAGTCACCTTCATAGACATAGAAGGTGCTTTTGACAAATCAACGTTCCCATCAATAGAGAATGCTCTGCGAAATCAAGGAGTTGATGAGAACCTAAATCAGTAGATAACCGAAATGCTATCCAACAGAGCAACCAAAATCGAGGGTCCAGAATCCCTGGGGCAGGCAGCCCAATGCAGGGTGACACGGGGCTGTCCGCAGGGTGGGGTCCTTTCACCGCTCCTGTGGGTAATGGTCGCGAACGAACTTCTGGACACACTGAACAAGGATGGTATTCTTACTATCGCATATGCCGATGACCTGGCAATCATGATATCGGGGCTCTTCGAAACGACTCTTTGTGAGAAGATGCAGAGGGCACTACGGATTGTGGAAATATGGTGCACTAAACACAGTCTGTCAGTAAACCCGAACAAAACAGAACTAGTACTCTTTACTCGCAAAACCAAACTTCCAAGACTAGAACTACCCTCACTGCTAGGTAAAACATTGACACTAAGCAAGGAGGTTAAATACCTCGGCATATGGCTAGACAGCAAACTACTATGGGGCAAACATCTAGACCATATCACAACAAAAGCCACAAACGTCCTATGGCAATGCACTCGTGCGGTAGGCAAGGACTGGGGCCTCAAGCCAAAGCTGTGTCTATGGCTGTACACAGTCATGGTCCGCCCAGTGCTAACCTACGGTGCAATAGTATGGTGGCCCAGAACAAACTTAGTCACCACCATTAACAAACTGCAGCAAGTGCAAAGACTGGCCTGCACACTTATTTGCGGATGTAGGAAATCAACCCCATCCGCAGCTCTGGACATCATTCTAGGACTAACGCCCTTGCATGTTCACATTCAGCAAGAAGCGATGGCGGCGTCTCTGAGAATAAAATCAACGAACCAGTGGAAAGGCGAGACAGGCCTCACAAACCATAGTAGAATACTAGACAAAGCAATTGCTGCATTTCCAGAAGCGGCGAATGGCACTGACAGAATAGCGACTACCTACTTAACTGGTAAGAACTATGAAATAACACATGAAGAGAACGCATCAGCTATCACCGCACATGACGTTACCACATATCACATATACACTGATGGGGCCAAGAACAGAACAGGAGCTGGATGCGGCTATTCCTGTCCTGAAACTGGACTCTCAAAAGCCCAACCACTAAACCCGGCCACGACAGCCTTCCAGGCGGAAACAATGGGACTCAAACTAGCGGCAGACGACATGCTTCTGGAAACGACCAACAGAGATATAGCCAGACAGATGCAGCTGGTCTTCAAAACAGACAGCGCTGCACTAATAAACGCACTCAAACGGACAGACACAAGATCAAAAGCAATTGTAGAATGCCATAAAAGTCTACAAGATCTCTCTCAACACAGTAAGGTCTGCATAGAATGGACAGAGAGTAGATCCTGCCCAGGCAACATTAATGCGGACAGACTAGCTAAGGAAGGAACGAAACTAACTCCAACACAACAAGATGTAAGTCTCTCGAACCCGCCCACAGCGGAAGTCAAAAACAGACTAAAACTTAACTCTGAAAAAGAACACCAAAGCTATGGGAGCGTCGGATAGACTGCAAGCATACTAAATCAATATTCCCTTCCAAAGACAGGAAAACCACCAACACGATGCTCAAGATGAGCAGGGAGGACCTCAGAACGATGGTGGGCATCATCACAGGCCATTGTGAATTGAACCATCATCTTTTCAAGACCGGAGCCACAGACAGCAGCCTATGTCGTGGCTGCTTTCAAGAAGAAGAGACTGTGGAACACGTCGTGGTAAACTGCACGGCCACAGAGGAGGCCAGACACAAAACAGGGCTGAAGCGCCTCATTGAGGAATCAACCCCATCCACACCCACAGGAAAGCTGAAACGAAGCTGTCAGTCACCTAAAGTCCTGCTCCGATACTTCAAGGAGCTGGGCTGGTTAGGGCCTGCTTAGGCAGGGGGATAATGCACAATACACTCCTATGCGAGACGTCCGTGCAGATCTTAGTTCCCCCACTTAGAATTAGAATTAGAATTAGAATCATTTTAATTTTTTTGGTGGTTAAAAATTACATGGTGGGTCTGTGGGACCCGAATTTTGAAATAAACTTTGGGGTGCAAGCTGCTCGAGCTTTATGCATGTCCTTCTTCAATAAGAGCACTCCTCGGACTATGAAATCTAGTGGTTGGCATCAAGAGGTTCACAACGGTCAGCTACTGAGAACGGTAAAGCGCAAAATTTAAATTCGAATACATTACAACAGTTTTTCTGCATTGGTGGGTCTGAGAGACCAGGCATGCCGAAGGTTAACCGCTTTAAATGATACAGCTGCTTCTTCAAACTTTATGTATACTGAGAGTCTCCAATTAACGAAGGGACTAAACCATTGCCATTTTAATAATTAAATTAACAACAAGCTCTAACTAAACTATTATCATAATTAATACGGTTATCAAGATAATAAAATTGTTTTATTTCAAGCACGCATTTGGGCCTAATTCTTACAAACACCCTCGCATTGTGTAAAGGCTCTTTATAAGGGAAATAATTTTACACCTCGACTTTTATGGGCGGTAGGTGGCTTAATAATTCGGAGCATGAAAATGAAAAATGGCCTAAACAATGTTTTGTAATTTTTATGAGTACCTAAAATTTAATTATTTTGTTCAGACCCCTCGCTTTAAATATTAGAATGATAAATATTTGGGAATTTCCAGTGATATTTTTACAAGAACTTTTACCTAGAATTACATTTCTGAAGTTTTTAGGTTCTTAGAACTTACACTGAATGGGTTGTCTACGCCTAAATCTATTGAGCTAACCTGATTCACCTCGCCGCCTGCGCGCTGACACGCATCCACCGGTGGGACTGAAGTTGATGTAGCTACTATCTTGAGACACTTGGCACAGTTTTTGGAATACCACTAGGTATTTTCGTGGTCAGTCTTGGGTTTTCACGTTTTGAGAATCACAAATAAGCAGTAAAGTTCGAAAAGAAATCAAAATCGGCGCGGAGCGATGCTCGTTGATTTTGTCGCGAAACGGAAGTGAAGTTTTTACTCGCGGAAGGCGCTGGAGTCGTTATCCGTGATTGGATGCTTCGATCTCACTGCGTATAGCGCGCGAAATATGAAAGCAGGGTTGCTGTTTCGATCCAGGCGAGACCATCAATATTTATCTATGTACTTAAGTGTATTCTGTTGTCACAAATCTCATAGTAAAATTAAAAGTATGAAATAAATCCTATTATGGTACAAAACAGGGTAATTTCTGTTTTTTTTAAGTTAATTTTGTTTGTTAATTTTTTAAGTTTATTTTGTTAAATTCGTCTTTCATACAAAATCACAACACCATATGAAACAACAAAAGCTAATACATTACACTCCCTACTACAAACGACGCGACGTTAGTAAGTATGTATGTTTGTGTACAAAAGATAATTTAATCAAGTGGATGTATCCGTTTTTGTTAACGTTTACATTCTTTATTAGCTCGCATTAGCGACATGCGTACACTAAGCGGATAAATCCTTGAGCGGACCATCCGCTTTATCACACAATTTGTACTTTTTGCGTTTTATTTCATATAAGTACTAATTGTTAGACATGCGCACGCCAAACGGACGTAAATCTATAGAGCGGCTATCTACTATATTTAGTTTTGGGGGATAAAGGTGGTATGTCTCTAAATAGAGGAGAGGGGGATCTCCCTCTGCCCTATTATTAAAAAATTGTTGAATTTTTAGTTTTGACAGTTTTTGTTTCTCATCTACTCTCAAACTCGAATTATACGCTGCACTCGTGCCATTAAGACATGTTGAAGTTTTTTTGGTGGTACCGTTACCTTGTTGTTTTCTATTATTGCCATCAGTTTTTATTAAGTAATCATACTAAAATATTCATTCTTCACAGAAATATCCCCGTTTTTAGAGTAGGGTATAAGTTTTTAGTTTAATAATTTATAATTTGGAAGCTTGGGAACCCTAATAAAATAGCAGCACTTGTTGAAAATCAATTTTCATCAAGTGTTTCTCCTCTAGATATACATACGAGTTGGTCGTTACGTTACAAGCGTATAGGAAGCGGCAGAGAGGCGGCGCCGAGTCATTGTCTTACCCCCCTCTTCCCTTGTATTTGAATGGAAAGTAAAAGATATCATTATCCGATGTAGGCCACTGTTTACCTCGAGCACGGACTCAGTATTATCAAGCAGTAGAAAAATAGGAAAAATGTGTTTGGTGGTCAAATTCATTATTTTTAGAGTTAACGAATTAGTTTCGTTTAGTTTTTGTGACATACTCGTATTAATTTACAACAAAAACAATGTTAAAACAAGACGAGACATGTGTTTTGCTCATGGAAGAGCTGAACATTCCCTAAAGCTGGTATACCATGGTGAGCCTGATGCATACGATGAAGCGTCATACAGCGAGGCTTCCGTCAATGGGACCGCTCTATCACTCATAAATAACATCACACCCTAAACGCATAAACTGTCTCCATTCCGTCGCAGGTAAAGAGATGTAAAATAGAATTTCATTTAATGTTTAGTTATTCAAACAGTAGTCAAAGTCAAAGTCAAAGTCAAATCGTTTATTTCTTTAGACTTACAAAATAAGTACTTAGACAAGTCAAATTTTTACTATATAAACAGCTTGATAAATAGTTATTACTATCAAACAAGAAATAAGGTGCAATTGACTCTGATTCACTTCAATTTTTTGTCCACTAGCGGAAGAAGTGAAAAAGAAACCACTAGCAAGTTTGTCGCTTATCAACTAATACAATCTTAGGATAACTTAGTCTAACTGGTCTTACATACTATTGTCTGTGTGGAACTGGGCGACATCCGGCCAAGCATTAACATCATTTACGTAGTCATCTACGGAGTAATAGGCTTTCTTGATAAGATTTCGTTTTATGTACAGTTTAAATTTTCGAATAGGGAGCTCAGTTGCTTCAGATGGAAGCTTATTATAGAATCTTACGCAATTGCCCACAAATGATTTCCCTACCTTTCGTAATCTATATGATGGGATGTGTAATTTGTTCTTGTTTCTTGTATTTTTATTGTGAACATCACACCTTTTCATAAAGTTATCTCTGTTTTTGTGTGTATACATTAGATTTTCATAGATGTATTGCGATATTACTGTTAAAATATTTATTTCTTTAAATAATTCCCTCAACGAGTCACGTGGATTTAATTTATAAATAGCGCGTACCGCCCTTTTCTGAAGAACAAAGATAGTCTGGATGTCAGCTGCCTGTCCCCAAAGCAAAATACCATAAGACATAACACTATGGAAGTAACTGAAGTAAACTAACCTAGCTGTATCTTCATCGGTAATGTATCTAATTGTTCGAACCGCATACGCTGCTGAACTAAGTCTGTTTGCGAGAGCATCAATTTGCGGTCTCCATTGAAGAGAGGAATCAATATGTAACCCTAGGAAAACAGTTGAGTCTACAAGGTGAACAATCTCATCCTTTAGCATTATCTTAGTTGGGAGCTCTCTTACATTTGGTAACATGAATTTTATGCATTTGGTTTTTGAAGCATTGAGTAAGAGGTTATTGGCGGTGAACCAATCTAGTATTTGTGAAAGAGAATTATTTACATCGTCATAATTATGTTTATTTCTGTCAACTTTAAAAATCAATGAAGTATCATCAGCAAATAAGACTATATCACAGAGATCTTTTGCTAGAAATGGGAGATCATTTACATATACTAAAAATAGAAAAGGATCCAATATTGATCCTTGCGGGAGTACACAGCTTTAAATTAATTTTACACACTTGAAGTATTATAAATCTGCAGCCAATAAGTTTTACATTTTAACTTTATTTTATTTTATTTGCATTTTCTTTTCCTAGCTAACCCATCCCTTTATCCAGCCTGAAAAGTTTCTTGACGTTCGGAAGGCTGGTAAACTTGAATAGTTATCGAGGCCCAATAATACCCAGTTATTACAAGTAGTTACCGGGTAAAATAATCTGTATAGTTACTGCTGTTTTGATTCGATATTATTACAGTTTATTATTAGCTGTGTGGTACTGGCTTAGAATTTGCACGATCCCTACTCTAAGGGATATCCACCGGGGGGCGGGCCCCCTGCAGAACAATTATATCACCAAACTGCGATCCCCTTCCCGCATGCCAAGCGTTAGGATTATGGGCAATACCCTCTATGAGATAAACGCCAATAAAGCGCTTATCAGGGGGAATCCTGCGTCCAGTAGAAGACAAATACAGGCTGTTGAAGTTGAGGTTATTATTATTGATAGTAGAATTAGGTACACCTATGTACTTTTACTATCAATGTCCACGACATATGTCTCGTAATTTTAGTCATTCGTTTAAATCCTCTTGTGGATACACCTCTAAGAATACGTTCAAACCATTTCAAACCAATTACAATTTACCAAAGCGTTATGATGAAGTATTTTTACTGTTTCAAAATGAACCTTTCCGTGCCGTCACCAAATTTACGTTCTTCAGAGAGGTTAGGAGTTATTGGCTTTTTACGTTACCTGTATAAGTCTTTGATGTGTTCCTGCGCCACTCGATTATGTTTTCCAATAAGAGGCACAATTGACTTGTACGTAATCGCGCTGTTTAGCTGTTGGGAGAGGTTTTTGTCAAATTCTTTTTGCTTTGTTTCAATAAACGTTTTGCTTAAGATTGATTTAACATTTGAAGATACTATGTAGAATACCTACCTAACTCGAGGCTTTTAAATTCTGTCATGAAATGTTTCAAAATTTAAATACAATGCATAATTATTTTCACATGAGTTTTTTTGCCGCTTTGCACACGTCCAAGTTTCCTAGAGGCAGATAATAATGTTAGCTTAGCTAACTGGCTTAGAATTTGCACCACTCCAGCTCTTCCCGTGGCTATCGTAAGAGGTGACTTAGGGATATCCACCGAGAAGCGGGCAGAACACCCCTTGCAAAACAATTCTACCACCGAACGGCGATCCCCTACCCGCATGCCCAGCGTGGGGATTATGGGCAGTACCGCCCCCATTAGATACACGCCAGCAAGGCGCTTATCAGCGTCCAGCAGGGAACCAATAAAGGCTGTTGAGGTTGAGGTGGAGGTGACATAATAATGTAGTCTTGCCAAAAGTCATTGTCCGATTGCCGTCATGCTGATAATTTGAGGGTTTCACGTATTTACGTTCGGTTCTCTCGGTATTAGCCATGTTAAATTGTGACATAGACGTTCTATCATCAAATGTGAACTTCTGCTAGTGCCCATGATTGTTATGTGTGACACAGATAACCATCCATCCAGCTGGATCCAGGAGATACCTGATATCCCTCGTTGTCGTCTCCGTGTCGCTGCAATCATCAGTGCCATGGAGGTAGTGTTTGCTTCTTCGACATAGCTTTCTTTGAATTTCTTCATATGGATTCAAACACGTAGGTGTCGTAGCGGTATTGGATTAATGAGTGTAGAGCTCCACTCGCGTACAGCTATTCGCTTTTGTATGGAATTGGAGAAAAGTCCGTTTAATTTGATATCGAGCATTTGAGCAAAACTTTGAAAATGATGTCGTTTCTGATATAAGCAATTAACTTATTAACTTCCCCTACAATGACAAAATGAACGCACAAAACTTTTTGCTAGTTCTGAAGTATTTTATTAGCCCTTTACAAAGAGTGATAAAAAGTTTAACAACTTCTTAGAACTTGTTAGGCAGGATTATTTCGTTAAATTTCTCCGGCGTCAACTTTTCAGACTAGGTAAACGGCGGAGGAATTTCAGTTCCTAATTAAAAGGTCCTTCATAAAATAGACTGAATAGAAAGTAGCTAGGTTTAGGGAAATTTTCAGAATTTTTCGGAATACTAACAAAATGCAAATTTTGTTTGGAAGGTTGTTCTCTGGCTGAGGTACAGACTTTATGATATGTCCTTAATTGATCTACAGGTGCATATTCTTGTATGTCTAGACTTTGGATATCAAACTAGTTTCAGCTTTGATTGATTGAAGGATTTGATTTATGAAATAAAACAGGTATGTTTGATTCCAGGCCTAAAACAATTTTTATGCTTGAGACTTCAGAATTTTTAGTTCAGTAGGGCGAAAACTGGAACGCCGAAAATCGGTGAGGGGGAAAACGAAATAAAAAAAAACAGTTTTCCCTTGGAGTTATTTTCTCAAGGGGGAAACTGGACTTCAAATAAATAATTGTGCCTCTTGGAGTGAATAAGTAATAAATATCCAAATCTTATAATATCCTCTACACCTTACATACACCAGACGTTCGCATTTAACATTAAAGATAACCTCAAGAGTAAGTCTGACTATAATTACACAAGACGCTGCATCCGAGTAGTATAACATAACGCTTCTTTATATCCAGAAACTTACATGTGAAGCCACAGGCGTAAGCTAAGTCTTCCTTGGATTTAACGCGTCACTCATTTTCCTCATGGCCAGAACGGCCGCTGGTTATATTTGGCGATCGGTCGCCGTCGTAAAGAGCCCAGTTGCTCGAACTACGCAGGAAAAGGTTGAATGAGTTAAAGTTATTACAATAGTAACGTAAAAAGGGCTTTTTATATCTTCTGACCCAACTTTGATAGCTCGTTTATTAACGGAAACTTTTTAGGGTAAAGTAAGTGCTTTATCCTAAATCTGTATTTAATAACTCGTAAAGTTATTATTATTATGTTAGATCGCTGATAGAGTGGACACAGAACGGCCTTTTTGGCTTAGTAGGTAGCTGACAGGCAGGGTGGTTGTAAAATTATTAAGGTCTTTTACACACAAGTGCGGGAAACCAAATTGTCACACCCTGACTTAGTCCCTTGTTAAGGGATGAAGCGTTTGTGGTCCTCGAACACAAACGAGGTTCGTAGTAAATCCGCTTGCATTAATTATGAACTTCTCACTGTGTTTAATTCAATTCCCTTACCATATGAAGGGTATTCATTGTAATGAATAAGTATCTTACATAATATAAATAATGTAACCCGCTCTTATATAATATAAAGCTCAAAGCCTTTTATTGAATAACCGGATAATAGGAAGTGTTTACGAAAATATTTTTGTGTAAAGTAACAGAAAAGTGGCAGCCTGTGCTTATCAGCTTCGAGTTTCAAGAGGTTTTATGTCACGCCATTTTGAGATATGCCCTCCGGAAATATTTTCACTCCGCGATAAAGGAAAATTTTAGATTTATTATGATTTTCTTGGGTAATTTTGTTAATCAGTGAGAATAAAAGGAAAAGGAATTAAAGAATTTAGGAAGTAAAGGTCAATTATTTTTTTCTAAACGATTCAATTATTTTAATCTCCCAACTGATTTTCTTTGTCTACACTTGTTATTATTTTTAGGTCACCCAACAGAAAAATACCTATTTAATCTGTTCTCGATTCATTAAATGTAATGGCTTCACAGTTTGTCAATTAATGACATTTTCTGGTCTATCTAAATACAAAATGACATAGTGGCCCCCATTATGGGCGATCCACACAATGCTATAATCAACCTAATTCAAACAGACAAACTATGCTAGTGCCAGCGTAAGTGATGGCCCATTTACATAATGTTACAGCGCAAACGTCACAAACTAAAATAATGGCTAGAATACCCTTTACTGTTTATTTTAGAGAAAGAGCCAATGAATTTAATTCTATTTTACTCTTATTATGTAAGCTTTAGGTTTCTGGTTTTCTTATAAGCTTGCATGCTGCACGCTATTAGAAAATAACACGTTAGCAGATTATCCAATCATTGCACTTTAAAATAAAGAACCAACAATTATTTAACAATCAAACTATTCGCGTGAGAACTAGTCACTGCTGTCGCGAAGGCGAAGAAATATTTTGAGTACCTACCTAGGTTGTAGGTAGGTTGATAAAGATTTTAGCTGACTGGCCATAACCGGTCGAGGCGAAGCGGGCGCGCGCGCGGCGCGGTCCTTCGGCGATGAACGGCCGACGATTCATTCTGTTTCGAGACAGCAAGCGAGACACATCGGTGAGTGACTTTGAGTTTTCTCCACATCCACATCCATCCACATCCACAGCCTGTATCGGTCCACTGCTGGACGCAGGCCTCCCCCTGATAAACGCTTTATAGGCGTTTAACTCATGGGGGGGTAATGCCCATAATCCCCACGCTGGGCATGCGGGTTGGGGATCGCAGTTTGGTGGAAGATTTGTTCTGCAGGGGGCGCTGCTGCCCGCCCCCCAGAAGATATCCCTTAGTCGCCTCTTACGACACCCACGGGAAGAATTGGGGTGGTGCAAATTCTTTGCCGCCGGCACCACACGGCGAGAGAGAGTTTTCTCATTGTATGCAATTGAGATCTTTTGCCATCGATATTAGAAGGAGTTTCAGATTATAATTGTTGTGTGTACTTATACCAATTCGTTGGTCTGTCTGCGGACAAGTAGATCAGAGATAAAGTGTGAGGTACGGGATGGCTAAAGGGGAGGTTGGAGGCCATAAGGGGAATTATCCCCATAATAGTAAGAATCAGTAACCCGAGCACAGGTGGAACAGCCATCATAGCTCACTGAACTAGAGCACAGGTGGAACAGCCATCATAGCTCGCTCAACCAGAGCACAGGTGGAACAGCCATCATAGCTCGCTGAACCTGAGCACAGGTGGAACAGCCATCATAGCTCAATAAACCACAGTCCGATGGAACAACCATCACAGTCCGATGAATTAGTCATCACATCCAGATAGAACAGCTAAGTATCATGTCAAATGGCTTAGCCTATAGAACCGGTGAAACAACCACCTCGTTCTTGCATAACCTTATTTCAGCACTTCTTTAATTACTCTTTTAATGTTTACCACATACATACCTACATATAATATTCGTCATAATTCAGAGTATAGAGGTATTTGGCGACAGTACCTTTGCGAGTGGTGCGTTCCTGTCCCAATGCTATCAGCAGGGGTATTTTAATTCATCGAAAAGGCCGTCAGATTTGATATCGGAAACTTTGACAAAATCAAAATAGCGTTCTAAAGTTCCGTCGGAATAGAATTCAAATTCTAATCTGAAATTTTCGCTTCGGAAACAAATCGAATTAATTACAATATCCCCTCCTGGGGCCTAGACAATGTAACAATCGATGTCGAAAGCGATAGTAGAAAAGTCCAAAAATGTATGGGTTTGACATAGCTATGCCTTAGATATTTCACGTGATCTGTTTCTCAATTTTTCTTACGAATCTTTCAATTGTTTTCGATTCGCTTCATAGCGAATGCCGGTTGGCTATGCGCACTGAATTTGATGTGTGAATTGTCTAGCATTATTTATTAAATTTAGATTTTTATGATTTGCTTTGTATGGCTTTTATGTCACTACGGCCATTAAACATTATTATGCCTATTGTGATCGCCACTTTGTTGTTCAGCCTCAAAGTAGCGGCGTTCATAGTTCGCCACAAACCTTTGCAGCTTCTAGGAACTGTACGATTTTCTTCGAAATGATATCTCGTACCTCATCTGGGTTGTGCAGGTCATTGCCCAGATGGATGCTACATTTTTGCATCAGTGCTCTCTCTTCCAGAAGACAGAGAGAAGTTTCCTCCGCCTCCTCACAGAATCTGCAGCTTGGTATGTCGCTTAGCCTCAGGTCGAACCTGTGCTTATTGTGACGACAGTGTCCAGTTTGGGCTCTTGTCATGATGCGAAGGTCGCTAGGATTCGGTTGGTGTTCTGTTTATCAAAACCATGTACATTAATGCTGACAGCCAATTGGCCCACCTAGCTCTGGACTCGGCCAGGCCCTGGCACTGGCCTGACCACAAAAAAACTAAGTAGTCTGTCAGTTAAATACCTTCACCTCCTCACCTCAACACCCTTTATTGGTGCACTGCCTCCCCCTGATACTCATACTCATACTCATACTCATACTCATTTATTCGCCGTAGGAGCACAAGGCACACTTGGAGACGTCAATTTATACAATACAATGCTGCTTAAATTATAATTTAAATTTATAGCGCTTGTTCGCGTTATCTTATGGGGGGTAATGCCTATAATCCCCACGCTGGGCATGCGGCTTGGGATCTCAGTTCGGTGGTGGAATTATTCTGAAGGGGGCGCTGGTGCCCGCCCCCGGTGAATATCCCTTAGTCGCCTCTTACTCAGTTACTTAATCAGAAGATATTGGACACCTTTTTTTTGTATAAATTCCTAAGCTGGATGAAAGGTATTTAGTTTCTAATTTCCGAGTTCCATACCACCAAAGAATCACATACAGGATCACTTTTTGTCCGTCTGTGTATCTGTCGATCTGTAAGCCTCTTTTCTTGGAACGCGTGGAAGTATCGAGTTGAAATTAATTCTCAAGTAGGCTCCTCTTGGATCCGTGATATAAATCAAACTTATAAGTCAAGGCAATCAAAATTTCTTGACGCATATTTTGAAACTTTCAAGGGAAAATCCACATGCACACAAAACCAAATCCAATAGGGTACTTCCAGTTGACCAAGCATCATTAAATATGGCAAGAAGCAAGGTTTCATAAAATGATTGGTATTAGTAAGTTGTTCTTGATGACAGAGTGGGGGCTATTGGAAGAGGCCTACGTCCAGAAATGGATCTATGAAAGGCTGCAATGTCGATGATGGTTAAGTTCCTAATCCGTGTTACTTCTAGGGCTGATTCATGGAGATCACGTATTAAGTCCGCCTAGAAACTGAAATAGACTTTCCTCGGAGAATATTATGACATACATAAGCGTCTTGAAGTGTAGGTACCTAATTAAATTTCACGGCCTTCTTCCAGACTAGCTATTTGTATGAAACGCACGTAGGCAGAGAAAAGGCCGAAATTCCTCTCGATATATCATTTCTATAATAACGTTAGGTGAATTTTGACTGATAATAAAATAAACGAGGACTATTTTTGATAAAATATTGTTTTATCTGTCGCTTGTCCTCATTTCTCTGGTATATTTATTTTGAAGGGTTCCGTAACCAAAAGACCTAGGTCTTAGCTTTACATAGGTATGTATTGGCTACGTAGACATGTTAATCACAAACTTCTACGGCATCGCATGCGATTCGGCCAAACATTTTCACAACGGCACCAACTTTTGCCTTTGTAATATTAGTAAGATAGGATTATGTCCCATTCACGTCCCTTCGTTACTCTGATACTCTTCTTTTAAAATTCCATCTCACACTTCAGTTTTATGGCAATTCCTTCACGTTGCAGGCCACCAGACTCTGGAATGCCCTCCCCGTTTCTATCCGACAATCTAAATCCCTTCCTATCTTCAAAAGCATGGTTCACCAACACTATCTGTCGGCTCTTGATAAGTCTTCTAGATATTCTGTTAATTATTAATTTTCTGTGTTAATTTATATATTAACGTATCATCAATTACGCCACCGTCAGCTTCTAAACGTACCGATCCTATCCATCCAAAGGTTGCCTGGAAGAGATCGTTGTTAGCGACAAGGCCGCCGATTGTGCCACTCTAGATTAGTTATCAGTAACTTCTTTGTTTTTGTTATGTATTGATGTTGCAATAAAGTTATAATCTATCTATCTATAAGATAGGATTGTCCGGTATAGTATTTTTTTTCTTTCCGTCCTCTTTCTTCGCAGCCGTACCCATACAGGGTGTCCCACGGCCATGCCAAATGAAGGGCAAGGTAATTAGGTACTTTCCCTAGATGTGGCATGGCCGTCGTCCGCCCTGTATATCGAGACTCCAATTGTTCAAACTGATCCAATATAGCATCAGCATGTTATTTAAAGAATCTTGGATAGGATTATCTCCCAAGCCCAAGTAAGTGTTCAGTGTACCTCTGTCTAACTACGCCAGAAACGCTTTATTAGGAACCATTAAGGTTCCATTCTATCTTCAGGAACCCATCAATTGTTTAAGGACCCTTATTAAAGCACCCTTTCGACCAAAAATTGGGCTCACCTTTACAAAGGAATGTCACCCTTAGGTAGTTAAGTATAATTTTATTTCCATGACATCGAAAATGGCTTTTCTTTGATATTTTCCGAGGAAATAAGGATGTAGCCACAAGTATTGCAAGCTTGCTTACAAAATATGAACGTTGAAACATTTTGCGGATCGGTCAAGGTAGGCAAATTTTTGCAACATTAAAGGTAGGTACATAATGGGGTCAAATTCTGCTAACCAATCCCTTTACTATGGAAATGTATCGTACAGTCACATAATCATCCATACTTAAGAGAAACTTTAGATAGTGTGTGAAAGATTGATTAGTTAATGCGATTCCAAATTTTGTTTTTCTGTCAATGACATCGGATGAAGCTATTTTATTTTAGGTGACCCGACACACTTTGTCCTGTACTGACAGTTATTTCAAACATGCTTAGCAAAGATTATTATAATGCTGTGGCTACGGTTACATAAAAAAATGTTATATAGTAAAGGGAATCGTTAATTTTCTTATATTTTCTGCGAAATTTTCTTATGTTTTTTTTCTTAAGCCCATTCGTACTTTCTCTTGATAATACACGACAAACTGATGAACACAATAAAAAAGAATTAGTGCCAGCCGTTCACGCGTGATGGCTTGACTAAGGGAAATGGGGATTCATTTTTATGCATAAAGATTGTTTGAAATTTAACTTGATCGACATCATTATTTGCTGTATAAAGAAAATCGTTGCAGCATTACAAAATGTTATTATAATGGATCTGAGTAAAACAAAAGCAGTTTATCGCGTCATTTGTGCCCTATTGCGAGAATATTCTCAATTACATGTACAATACAAACAGACCGTCCGTTTAACGAGGAGGTAAACCAGTTACGACCACAATAATCTGCTTTCCCCATCCTCGCGCCACCTGTTCCTGGCCACTCTTATTGTCTCCCGTGGGAGCCTCTACTATGAGTTGTGGGTAGAATCACACTATTTAGGAGTTTCTAAGCAAACTAGCTTCTGTTTGCGGCTTTACACGTCCTGTTCTTCTTTTTAACTGACTTCAAAACCGGAGGAGGTTCGCAATTCGATTGTTATTTTAATGGTTTTTACCCTAGAACTTTTGACTGGGTGGTCCGATTTTTATGATTCGTTTTTATGTGAAGGCTGGTGCTTCCCGTGTGGTCTCATTTTAATTTGGTCCAGTTTTGACAATGAGATCCATGAAAAACTATTATAATTGAAGTCGGCTTATAGTTTTTAAAACACAATCAATTATTTTAGCAAGATCAATGCGTGCGATGATGATGTGTCATTTTCGCACACGAGATATTTACCATGATTTGAACCATTCCAATGTTTTAGTTATTCCGTGATCATGGCGCATAAAACTGTGCCGAAATGGAAAGCTCAAAACTCACATCATGGTAAATATTCCGTTGTAAATAACTTTAGTATTAATAAACCATTATGAATTCAAAACTTTTATTTTTCAATATTTCTTCAATGACCATTTTCCATGCCATGTTTTTCATGAAAACTCGTGGTAAATATAGGCTTAGGTACCTCTGTTTGCAGACTGTATAACAATAAAACATTTATGATGGCTACTAACCGAATACTAGGTTTATATTCTGCAGATGTTTTATTACTTCCCAACCAGCATGCCCAGAGTTGGGATTCAGTATTGGTGAACTAATTCGGACTAAATTGAAAAAATAAGAATGTATGAGACATTAATGATAAAATTAAAAAAAACAACACTGTTCTCTCAATGAGATATAAGCAAATAATGTGCTTGGTGTCCAGCAGTGGACGAATATAGGCTGTTGAGATGAGTGAGGTATATCGGCAGATTAGGGTTAGGGTAGGCAGATTACGTTACTAATAAATCGACTCGAAAGGGGTTGTTCCCAGTTGATCACGCTGGATATGATCACGTTGCAGTTGATCACGGCAAACTGCACGAAAAAGTTTCATTTGATCACGCCATACAAATTTTGCCTAACTTCGAAAGGTGTCTTGATTAATATTTTGTACACGATGGCGTCGGCCAAGTGTAAAGAAAGTGCGGTTTTAAAAAAAAACTCAGCCGATAAAAATTATCGTGGTTAGAATAATGAGGGCTTAGCCATTACCCACCGGCATTCGCTATGAAGCGAATCGAAAACAATTGAAAGATTCGTAGGAAAAAATTCGACAAAAAACAACAAAACAACAAAAACAGATCACATGATATATCTAAGGCAGTACCTGGGTGTCCGAGCTTGGCTTTTTTTGATAAATTGTGCTTATTAGAAATTATAGGAGTACTATTCGGCAATTAGATGGCAGGAAGACTTGATTGGATAGATTTGCTCGACAGATCGTGACTTGATGGCTGTGTGGTGCTGGCTTAGAAGTTGCTCCACCCCTCCCCTTCCCGCGGGTGTCGTAAGAGGCGACTAGTGGATATCTAACGGGGGGCAGCGCCCCCTGCAGAAAAATTCGACCACCGAACTGCGACCCCCAACCCGTATGTGGTGCTTGGGGATTATGGGCATTACCCCCCATGAGAGAAATGCCAATAAGTCGGTTATCAGGGAGAGGCCTGCGTCCAGCAGTGGACCAATACAGGCTGTTGAGGTTGAGGTTACGGATGACTGATGAGGTTCTGACAAGATCTATGCGAAGTTTTCGGTCAGGTTCATTTAGCAGGTATTTATCAAAATAGAATTTTTATATTACTAATACATAAATGACTCCACGAGCACCACTTACTGTTTTATTTGATTTTTATTTATTTTCAAATCTTAAGAAAACTTACAGCAAGAACAAAATATTTATGTAGACACATGAAAATAACATGTACCAGAAGGCTATTCGAATTTGCACCACCCCGTGGGAGTCGTGAGAGGCGACTGTGGGATATCCACCGGGGGTCGGGCAGCAGCACCCCCTGCAGAACAATTCTACCACCGAACTGCGATCCCCAACCCACATGCCCAGCGTGGGGATTATGGGCAATACCCCCATTAGATAAACGCCAACAGGGCGCTTATCAGGGGGAGGCCTGCGTCCAGCAGTGGACCAATATAGGCTGTCGAGGTTGTGGTTGAGGTTGAAGCCTATTTATAAAGTTTCCACTGGTAGTTACAATTCATAGTTTTATTATTTTTGTGGTAATGGACGACTTAAAAATATTTATGAAAGAGATCTACAGTAACTTAATACGGCGTAAACCTATACCTCCTATACTCACTAGCCGTATGAAAGTTGGGGAATAGAGAGTGCTCCTGTGTTCGCACACTTGTGCACTATAATATGTCCTGCGCACCTGGCTAGTCTTCATTGAGACTGGCCAAAGCGACCAAATTTTGCCTAGAAGGGCATTACTTACTAATCGAAAATAAAAACAATTCACTAGGTATGCATAATAACGTAAAAACTTCGTCTTCAAAAAAGGAGAATGTTCTCAATTCGACTGTATGTTTTTTAAATTTGTTACCTCACGAACGACTGAGTGATCCGATTTTAATGATTCTTTTTTCATTTGAAAGCTGGTGCTTTCCGTCTGGTCGCATTAAATTGGTCCAGTTCTGACAATGGCATCCATGATAAAACCATAAAATAGAAATCGGGTAATCGTTTTTTAAGCAAACCCAATTATTAATATGCATGGCACGTTTACGGATCAATATCCATGCCAAAACTTTAATCAAAAAGGGAAAATATTCACCAATATCTGTTTGATTTATACAACACTATCATTGTGTGTGACATGTTTGTATAAAATATTCCGCTCTCGTTCGTAATAACGTCGACGAAGTTCCAAGTAGCTTATAACAGGATGAAAAAAATACGTTTGTCAAGAGTCTGGCGTGCGTAGCGTAGAGTGGCGTGTGGGGCATGCGAGGTGACTCTCTACGGCTCAGAGGACCGAATAGGAATGTTGAAAAATGTGCGGAAATCACAGTTTTTGATTGAACAATGCTGGTTTTTTTAAATCTGAAATAGACCTTCCTTTGTCCGCAATCTCACCTGATGCGGAAAGCGGAAATGCGGCCCACGATGTATCACGAAGGTCGAAGATAAAGTATTTTTATCTTACGCGATCAGAACACATTATTATGAGAAAAATAGGTTAATAAACGCGATAAATACCCGTGAATATTTATAATAAGGTCTTGAAGATGGCTACTCCGGACCACATTCCGAAACACAACTGAGTTGTTTCACGGACTGGCCCAGTCCGGGGGTGGTGACAAGCCTCTTATACTTATATTTATACCTACTTATACGGAGGGTACTGGATATTTCGAGGTGCCGTATTGTGTTCGAAAACGGGTCATGTTTTACCCTTTCGGTACAAAACTCTAAAAACTATGCCTTACATTTCACATCAGCTAAGGCTTTTAGTTCTATTTTGCGCACTTTGACATAATAAAATCAAAGAACAGCGAAGTTCTCATTTCTCATCTGTCTTTTTATCACTTACCTTGATCTAGTCTATGCATGCACTCTGACCTTAAAAACTGAGGGTTTGTTAAAGTAAAGTAAAGTAAAAGTAAAAAATGTATTTATTGACATAGTATTTAGTGTTACAGACAGTATGTCCAATTTCAATACTTCCTGCAATGAGTAAAGTTTTTGAAAAAATTATTCTCACACAGTTGTCCTCTCACTTCAACCTCAATAGGTTGTTACATAAAAATCAATTTGGCTTCACCAAGGGTAGATCGACAACTGATGCTGGTACAGTTCTATTAAAGCACATATTGGATGCATGGGATAAAGCGAAAAACGCTATTGGTGTATTTTGTGACCTTTCTAAAGCTTTTGATTGCGTTGATCATGGTACATTAATAAATAAACTAAGACATTATGGAATTCAAAACAAGGCACTGGACCTTATGCAATCATATTTATCTGATAGAGTCCAAAAAGTAGATATTGGTAAAGAAAGATCTAGGGGATCAAAAATCGATTTAGGAGTCCCGCAAGGATCAATATTGGGTCCTTTTCTATTTTTAGTAAATGTAAATGATCTCCCATTTCTAGCAAAAGATCTCTGTGATATAGTCTTATTTGCTGATGATACTTCATTGATTTTTAAAGTTGACAGAAATAAACATAATTATGACGATGTAAATAATTCTCTTTCACAAATACTAGATTGGTTCACCGCCAATAACCTCTTACTCAATGCTTCAAAAACCAAATGCATAAAATTCATGTTACCAAATGTAAGAGAGCTCCCAACTAAGATAATGCTAAAGGATGAGATTGTTCACCTTGTAGACTCAACTGTTTTCCTAGGGTTACATATTGATTCCTCTCTTCAATGGAGACCGCAAATTGATGCTCTCGCAAACAGACTTAGTTCAGCAGCGTATGCGGTTCGAACAATTAGATACATTACCGATGAAGATACAGCTAGGTTAGTTTACTTCAGTTACTTCCATAGTGTTATGTCTTATGGTATTTTGCTTTGGGGACAGGCAGCTGACATCCAGACTATCTTTGTTATTCAGAAAAGGGCGGTACGCGCTATTTATAAATTAAATCCACGAGACTCGTTAAGGGAATTATTTAAAGAAATAAATATTTTAACAGTAATATCGCAATACATCTATGAAAATCTAATGTATACACACAAAAACAGAGATAACTTTATGAAAAGGTGTGATGTTCACAATAAAAATACAAGAAACAAGAACAAATTACACATCCCATCATATAGATTACGAAAGGTAGGGAAATCATTTGTGGGCAATTGCGTAAGATTCTATAATAAGCTTCCATCTGAAGCAACTGAGCTCCCTATTCGTAAATTTAAACTGTACATAAAACGAAATCTTATCAAGAAAGCCTATTACTCCGTAGATGACTACGTAAATGATGTTAACGCTTGGCCGGATGTCGCCCAGTTCCATACAGACAATAGTATGTAAGACCAGTTAGACTTAGTTATCCTAAGATTGTATTAGTTGATAAGCGATGGACTTGCTAGTGGTTTCTTTTTCACTTCTTCCGCTAGTGGACAAAAAATTGAAGTGAATTAAAGTCAATTGCACCTTATTTCTTGTTGATAGTAATAACTATTTATCAAGCTGTTTATATAGTAAAAATTTGACTTGTCTAAGTACTTATTTTGTAAGTCTAAAGAAATAAACGATTTGACTTTGACTTTGACTTTATGAGTCCATAGGCTCCTGAACTAGTTAGAGAACTGTGTTTCAGGAGCCAGTGGCTTCTCCAACTAATATTAAAAGATCCTTATGTCAAAGTAATATAAATTAAAATTATAACTAATCTTAATTGTAGGTACCGAGGAAAAAATATAATAGAAAAGGATAAAATCTAGATCCAGTTATTTCGAGCTTGTGCCTTCAAAATACATTATATACCATCAGTACATTGTCACATTGACTTGTAATGTAAGATGTGTACTGTGTAACTTGTTATACGTGTATATGTGTACAGGTTATATTATTTGCTACGAAATTCAATGCTTAAATCTAAAATTAAAATAAAATATTAAGTGTTTTACGATGCATGCAAATGAAAAGAAAACATATGTAAGATGTATATATAAAAAAAAAAAAATATTTATTTGTTAACAAACTACATACATAATGTACATTATTATGTGTAAGTGTGTGTATGATGTATGTGTTACTTTATCATCTACCTATCATCAGTTCTACTTCATCATAGTTCAGATCATTCAACCACTTTATTATTGCATTTTTGATATCTCTATTTGTCATTTTTTTAATTTTATGTATGTTATTTAGTTTATTGTAGAGAAAAGGAGCTACAACGTTGAAGTGTTTTTGCGCAAATTTACTTTTAACGGCTGGAATCGGACAGCGATCATTTCTTTTATTGGAAGCTGGTAGGTGGGGAATACATTTTCTATGGTATCGACGGATAGACTCGTAAATAAACATTTTCCTGATACTCAGGACTGCGGAAATCTGGTAAACCTCTGTGGTAGGGTGTCTAAAAGGTAGGTGGAGAAGAACTTTGAGAATTGCACGCTGTGCACGTTCGACTGTGATTAGGTGCGTTTTCGCTGCTCCTCCCCATGTACATATACAGTACCTAATAAGACATTCACATAGAGCTTTATATGTCTGTAATACTAGCTTACGCTCTGCAACAGTCCGAAGATTCCTAAATATGTAGATAAGTTTTCTGATCCGCGATGCGAGAGATTTAATATGGAGGTCCCAAGTAAGATGATCATCAATTATGACTCCTAGGTATTTAATGGAGTTAACGCGAGATAGAGCAGCGCAGTCACACGAAGTGATACGGGCGTGGTTACAGGGAAAGGTATGTATTCTAAGGTTGATAGAGGAGTTTGGATTTCCAACAACCGTCTTGCTATAACACATATATTTAGTTTTGCTAGTATTTAATGTGAGCAGACTATATTCTAACCATTTTGTCACCACAGAGATAACATCCTCAGCCCGCTTCACGACACCAGGCCATGTTTTGTCGTGTAGGAGAAGTACTGTGTCATCTGCAAACATTAGCAGATCCAGACCAGGGAGGGAAGTACTACATAGTTCATTGATGTATACAAGAAAAAGTGTAGGTCCTAGAGTACTTCCCTGTGGTACACCGTATGTGCATACTGCGCTGTCACTTAGATGAGTCTCTACTCGTACACGCTGAGATCTGCCAGCCAGATAGTCAATAAACCAATCCAAGGCAATCCCTATCACTCCAAGATTCTCCAAGCGTGTTGGCAAAATAGGGACAGAAACTGTGTCAAATGCCTTTTGAAGGTCTAAAAAGACACCTATACACTTACTTCCATTATCAACATAAGAAGTTATCTGGGTTGTTAGGGTAAGGACTGCATCCTCCGTTGATCTGCCTTCTCTGAAACCGTATTGGTTTGGGCTTAATAGATCATTTCCTTCCAGATAATTCATAAGTCGCTTTTTGACCAACTTTTCTAAAACCTTTGAAAGTGTTGACAGTAATGAAATAGGTCGATAGTTAGAGGGATTCTTTTTGTCTCCTGCTTTGAACACTGGACAAACTACAGCATTTTTACACACATCTGGAAAGGTTCCTGTCCCTAAGCTTAGATTGCAGACGTAAGCGATGGGAATGTCTAGGAACATTATAAATTTCTTAAGAATCTTTGCTGTTATATTGTCCCATCCAGGCGCACTATTAGATTTTAATCCAAATATTATTGACCTGATTTCGCCTGGGTCTGTGGGAAATAATGACATGGAGCTAGTTGGCGTCATAGATGATTTAGCCAGTGCTGCAAGTTCACTTTCAGTTTTGTCCAGTTTCTGAAGGGTCTCTTTCGCAAGTGTTCCTCCAACAGTTGTGAAAAACTGGTTGACCTGGTTAAGGGCTTCGGTTGGGTCATTACTTATTTCTAGCAAATCACGAGATGGTATCTTGGTTTGACTTAAATTGCATACTTCCTTTATGACTCCCCATGTTTGCTTGATGTTACCCTGATTAATTATTAATTTATTTCTATAGTACTCATTTTTCAATTTTTTTATAATATTATTACACAAATTTCTATATTTATTATATTTATCTCTCAAATTGTCGTCCTTTGGAGCTTTACGTACTTTTTTATGCATTCTATCCCTTTTTCTAATGCATTTTACAACACCTTTTGTTATCCCCATGGATTTAAAAAAGTTACCAAGAGAAATCATCCCCTCAAACCATTTTGAGGGGATGATTTCTCTTGGTAACTTTTTTTATCAGAGTGTTACGACTCAGTGTGCTAGTTAATTTAGCTGTAAGCAATTCAGTGGCAGCATTGGCATTCTCAGTCAAAAATAGATCCTCCCATGACTCATTAGCTAGAGAGTCACCGATGCCTTCATAGTTAATAGTAATTTTATTGTATACGATTTGAGATTTGGCTATTGTAGAATCGCTTATACTTAACAAGATAGGAGAGTGATCAGTGAGCTCTTGCTGAAAAACTAGTGTTTTCCAATAGCTTTCTGTTTTTATCATAAAATGATCAAGACAAGTAGAGCTTCTAGTCGGAAGATCAATACCTTGTTTGAGTCCATGCATGGCTAAAATATTTAGATAATCTGTTGCATTATTACCTATATTATCAGGCAAAGTATTGATGTTAATGTCGCCTGTGAATATTATAGTTTTTGTAGATATACCTTCCAAAATAGAGTCGACAGATTCCAAGTAGCTGGTAGTATTTTTAAAACATGGTGGACGGTATGAGCAGACAATCGTGAAGTCGGTCGAAATTGTAACTACAAGACAGTTTCCGTCATTACACGGTGGCTCATATGATGACGCTTTTAACTCTTGCCTAACATAGGTGACAACACCATCATTTTGATTTAATTTATTTTTGGTCCAAAACATGTTATAGTTATCCAAGCTCGGAGGGGGGTTAAAACTACTGGTCCAGCATTCGGTTAGTACAAAAACATCAACTACAATGCCTAGGCTAGTGATGAAGGCAAGAAATATGTCAAAGTTTGCGTTAATGCTTCGTATGTTAAGAGTAACAATATTAAGTGATTGCTTGTTATTCTTATTATTATTACTTCCATGACTCAGAATTTTTTTGCAACCACTAGAATTGCTCACTAAACTGCAGTTGATAGTCTGCGTCGCATCAACTTCGGTTATAATAAATGAGTAAATATAATAAATAGTCAGAGTCCGTGTAAATATTTATGGTGTAAATAAAATATTTTTTGTGTGAGGAATCTGTGTAAATATCTTATGTGTGAATATACTACGTGTTCTTGTGTGTAAGCTCGTTGTTTTGTTTTGTAGTTGAATCGAATATTATCATTAAGCTTCATAAAAAACAAGCTTCTACTATGGCATCTGTAAAAGCAGGTAGAGATACAATTCAACATCAAACAATTAAGGTCGAAATAACATAGACAGAATACAAAATCACAATTAAAAGCATGCACAAAAGCTACAAAAGTAAAAAGAAATTTAAATACATGTTTAAAATCTAGTCACTTATTTTTAAGGTTCTCTAGGTCGCTTTCGGACGTAATCTTTATAAGTGGTGTCTGTGCGCCTTAGGTATACTATGCCTCGGGCCGTCCAACAGTACTTGAAGCCATTTTCTTTGCCAAATTCCCTGGCCATGAAGAATATTTTCTTCGTCTGAGGAGCGAGATTTTCCGAAATGAAAATAGGTTTCTGTGGTCCTTCAAGTTTAATGTTGGTGGTGTTAAATTTATTTTGTGCATTGAACTTATTATATTTTCTGACATTTTCAATGATCTTATCTCGTAGAATCACGCTCGTAAGCTCTGCCACAATGGGCTGATTTGTCTCATTCTTAGTGTTGATGCGGTAAACGTCACGTACATCAGCTGGTTGTAGTTGAACGCTCAGCGCACAGCCGACCTTTTTTACAAGGTTAAAAAGGTCGCTTTTTGTCTCTCCCTGTTTTTTAGGTAAGTTTCGTACTTCGATGCTTGATGCACGACGATTGCGTTCTATTTGTTCCAATCGAGCCTCCAGTAATTGGATATGTATTTTGTCGGTAGATTTTTCCTGCTCTAGAGTTACTATTCTCGAGACTAACTCGTCATACTTTTGTCCCAGAAATTCAATAGAATTTAAGATTGTTTTATTTTGCTCAGTGTGGACTTGAATTCCATTTTCCAACTTGAGCATAAGGGCAGAAAATCGTTCGTCTTGCTCTTTTTTGAGTAAAGAAAACATGTCCGTAACTTCCCGCATAATATCATCCTGCGTCATGTCATCATTATCCTGTAGAATGTCATCACCTCGCTTACGTTTTTTAATAGCAATGTTCGTATCACTCCTTGCACCTCGGTTAAGCGTAGGCGCAATAAGCACCGCAGATGCGGCTAGGTTAGTGTCGGACAGATAGTGCGTAATAGGTTGCTGCGTGGTAAAGGCTGGTGGCAGCGGGGTAGCAGCGGACTTGGGGGGCGGGGAGCGTTCTGTACGGGGCATCTTGACTCTAGCGAAAGGCACGTTGCAAGCGCAAGAAAAGTACTAGGCAAGCAGAGCGCAGGAAGAGGCGGCTCGATGCAGCGGCGGCGCGGCGGCGCGGAGCAAGCAGTAGGTGGCTTACGCGTGACGTGAGCGTGACGTAGTAGCAAGCAGGTTACGTTTACGCAGGGTGCGTATGTGTGCAGTCTGCTCACGGGACTGCAGGCCGGTATTCCGCGCTCGACGCTGTGTGCGTAATGTAAGTACTTGTATTGTGCACTCACCGCCACTGCTCACTCCTGTGTCGTGCAACTCTTCAACCTCTTTGCAACTTCTGATGTCCTATTATTTGCTCACTGATTTTTCGTAGAAATTTGATTTAAATATAGAATAAAATTAAAATAGAGACTAGTTTTGTAAACGTCTGCAGTGCGCAGGGTCCGGGGGAGAAGGTGCACAGAATCAAACCGTTTTTAAGCCATGAGTGATCAGAATTGGATGGAATCATTTCGAAGTTAACCAAACGAAGAGATTACAACGTAAGGACGGTACGAGAAATATGTCCTGGTGCGCGATAGTTCATGGTGTAGTTACCTATGGCACTACGGCTCAACCGTATAGCAGTTGAAACGTTGCTGTTGGGTTCACGTTGCTGTTGGGTTGACGTTGCCGTTGGATTTACGTTGCCGTTGGTTCACGTTGCCGTTCGGTTCACGTTGCCGTTAGTTCACGTTGCTGTTGAGTTCACGTTGCTGTTGAGTTCACGTTGCTGTTGTGTTCACGTTGCCGTTGGTTTGACGTTGCCGTTGGTTCACGTTGCCGTTGGGTTCACGTTGCCTTAGGTTTGATGTTGCCGTTGGTTTGACGTTGCCGTTGGTTCATGTTGCCGTTGGGTTCTCGTTGCGTTGGGTTCATAGACCAGCACTGGCTCCGTAAGGTTCCAAGGTTGAAAGAAGGGGGCTACAATCCCCTTACATCCACTTATTTTTTAAAGTTTTTTTATTGTATTGTTTCTTTTAATAATTATGAAATAAGTGTGAAATTAAGAATTTTCCATCTATCTATCTACGGCCGACCCTCGGCTCGGACACGACACGCTCTAGGCTTGGACCCGGCTTGGTGTAGTGTGAGTCATCCTTAAATTGCGGCGCAGATCGCGATACGGATCAACCCAAAACTGCCAAAGCTTCAGCTCCCGATCAAAAACAGATGGCGTACCGGGGACACGGGCGGCGGGGACCCTGTTTTTCCTAGTTTCACTTAGGTTTTTGGAATTTCTGTCGAATAAAGTTTTTGAAACTTACGCGATCAGAACACATTATTATAAATATTCACGGGTATTTATCGCGTTCATTTACCTATTTTTCCAGTCATCCCGTGACCACGACAGAGTGTAAACCTGTTGAAACGTCGGGAAAAATAGGTAAATAAACGCGATAAATACCCGTGAATATTTATAATTCTGTCGAATAGACATGTAATGACATGTAGCTGTGTGGTGCTGGCTTAGAATTTGCACCACCTTAACTCTTCCCGTAGGTGTCGTAAGAGACGACTAAGGGATATACAGGGTGGGCCAAATTCTTGGCCCCTTCAGGGTAGCTACCGTTTCTTTTGCAGTTAGAAGGTTTTGTTCTTAGAAACCTTCTGTTTTATTTTGAAGAAAAAAATATTGCCATATTTAGTTTTTTGAAAAAAAAACGTACGGTTCGCCCAAAAAATGACATTTGTCAAAAAAAACAAGTTTGGACTTAATCGACTCTATTTCCAACCAGGAAAACTTTTCCAAAGTAACATACCAAATCAAATCGTAAGTTTTGGCAATAATTAATCAAACAATCCCCATACATTTTCTATCAAAAAACGAGTAAGAGTAGTTACATACTACTTTAAATTAAGAACCATTGAATAAGAATGAGTGACATTGTTGTTTTTACCTACTCGTTTTTTTCATAGAAAATGTATGGGATTTGTTTTTTTTAATTATTGCCATAACTTACGATTTGATGGGCCAAGAATTTGCCCCACTCTGTATATATATCGGGAGGCGGGCAGCAGCGCCCCCTGCAGAACAATTCTACCACTGAACTGCGATCCCCCACCCGCATGCCCAGCATGGGGATTATAGGGTATTACCAACTAAAAGCTTGCCCAAAAATAATAAAAGAGTTGGAAATCATTTATAAACATATAGGAGTAAAATGGTAGGCAGGAGTGTGCAACACTCCGCCTGTCATTCGTCGCGGTTCGCCGCCAAAACAAGAGATAAGTTATAAATATTGATAAAAGTGTGGTTGAAAATGAATATAGCCCTTCTAAACGTGATAACCTGTTTTATTTCAGTACCCAACACAGTTGAGAATATGCTAGCTTTCAGTCAGAAGAGGGATATTCGCCTACAAAACTTACAAAAGTACGGTAATGACTTGCCGAAAAGATCAGTGAAAACCATCTTTTCTTGAGAAAAATTCGACGTTCCATGATTCAATTCATTGAAATCAATGAGTTTTTATACCAATCGGCACGCCTACGATACCTACGGTAGTTAAGTGAAAAAGTCAATGAAAAAAAAGTGAGTGATACAGACCTATGAAAAAACTCAAGTTTCGATGATAACAATGACAATGACTACACACCACAAATCGCCTGACTCCAAAAACAAACGCATATTTGAACCGGAGTGGCAACGAGAATACAATAATGTAAGATGGAGTGGTTTGGTTTGACCTATTTGATTTGGTACGTACAAGTTGCAATCATTATTCTGGCCAAACTTTGGCAAGCGAAATATTAGATTGTATTGATTTGAAAGTCAAAAGTGAATTGTGAAGACTTTCAATAAGAGTTCGAAGAGTGATTTTCATCGATATCAGTATGATGTAAAATTTCTAACCTCCAATTGATAAAGTTACTTTTTTTTATTATTTATGGTAAAAGATTGCTAATAATGATACTGTGCATTGATCAGAACCAGTAAAATACAAGTTTTTAATTAAACCTATTATGAAAAAGACAAAGTAACCAACAAAGTTAACAAGTTTTCTCCGAGGTTCATCGAGCAATCTTGCTAAAGTGATAATATTTGATTAGTATTGTAGAAATACCTTTACCATGCCACATTTAATTAATAGAAATGAATGTGTTATTTAAATAAATTATTTTAGAGAGAACACACATAAATTATTTATACAAAGTTGTAATATTTGGATGGTTCTACTTGTTCACAATTTGTGCTAAAAACTAATATTCTGAATAGTGATACTTGTTTATCTGATAAACTTTCTAAAATTTACAATGTGTAAAAACAAACAATAATGAATAATATGAAAGTTATTCTTTTTGTGAGAATTTGATACTTGTTATTACATTTTATAAAGATATTTACCTGAAGCGAATTGAAGGATGGGTTCTGTATGCAAGTTCTAAGAGTTATTGTTTACTTCAATCGTAATAATAATCATACTGTATTTTCAGAAAGGTAGGTATACTAATTGTTATGATGAGCGAGCAAATATTATTGAATATTTGAGCAAATTAATATGATAAGAATTTATTACTCTTATTGAGGCACAAATAATATGAAAAAAAATTTAAGCACTATCCGAGTGCAGTACAATTGATAAATATAATAATATTACCTAGCCTGAGAAACGTTGGGTGACCAAGACATCTTTTCTCTTGCTCTCAAAAATAACTTCCTAGTTGTATTTGAAAATAGTGATGTCAGTTGAGGAAGTAAATTAGTTATTACTAACTTTACTTTACCTACAAGCAGTGAATGAAATAGCTTCTTTTATAATAACTGGGTTGAACGATGATGATAATCTAAATTTTTACTTGTTTCATTAATTCAAAATGATGCATTATTGTCATATTACTCATACCTATAAAGAATATCTTATTTCAACTATCAGTATAAGAAAGGTCTTAGGTTTGTCATTACTTAATGGGTTAAAAAACACAAATAAGTAATTAACTTAATTAAATTTTAATTTAAAGACTAAAATAGTGACACTGCTATTAGTAGATATACAATATAGCACTGCACACACTTTAATGCAGCTTCATGAAAAATAGTGACTTGATAAAGCCTTTTGTAAGGGTTAACCTTTAAATAGGCACCCACCGACTTACAGACACCGCTGATATTGAACCCCTTATTACTTACTCAAAGTCTCACACACGCTAGTGATATTATTTGTTTGGAATAAGCTAAGTAGCTACAGAGGGTTGTAATAATGGGTGGTAATATTCAGTTACTAAAATGCAAGTTAAAATATAAAAAAAAAGAGACCAGATTGCTCAGTATTATTAATACTTACTTAGTTATTGGGTGAAATATTGTGACATAAATAATTCATTGCTGTTTGGATACGGAGCAGAGTGCAAAAAGTTTAATATTATATTTTCTATGTTATTTATTTAGAATTACCAACAGAGATACAAGGTAATAGTAAACAAAGAACACATAAGACCAGATGTGAAATCCAATAAAATTACAGGTAAAGTAGATACCAATTGAGAGCACATAAAATATTAGTAATAATAATTTCCAAGGTAAATTTTATACGAAGAGAGTCGAGAGTAGTATACAAAGAATGTAATAATTATTATTCTGAAATGTTTCTGAAACAAAATGAACGAACAGTAAACACATTTTAAAATACAGGATTTCCTTTTGTGTGCTTCTTGCTATTGATCACATGATGAATGTTGATAAAGAGGAACATTTGAGAAATATTTAGAGTGCATTTTATACAAGAAAATGTTGATATAAAATAAAACACTTCTAAAGAGAGAAAAAGAAACCACTTACTTGTTAATGTCTTTGAGATTGACAACTCAAAAATCTAAGTATAAAGTTTAACTTTTACCTACGTACATATGATGTTGTATGATTATATATTTTATGCGAATTTCTAGTATATAAGATGGTTTCGCAAGAGTTTTTTCTTTGGTTGTTTGCTTTCTCTTGTGAATATGGCCTAGGAGCTGAACAACCGCATGACATATACGGTAAACCTGGATATGCCAAGCTAAATAATCCATTCCAGATGCGAAGTAATAATTATTGAAACATAGCAAATAAAAGCAATTATGTATTCGGAAATAAATAAATTATTAAAAAAATTTACTCAATTAACTAAAGTATATCTTGAGAGAGATCTCCGGTAAGATGAAATGAAAAAGGGCATGCAAATTGTTTTTTTCGAAACAGATAAAGTGGTATCTATAAATTATGAGTAATCTATCCACAATATACAAAGGCACAATTGAAATATATATAAATAAAATAAACTCAACCTCAAGAGCAAGTAACAAAACAACATAACAACACATAATAAAACAACTGTACCAAAACATTGGGATGTTTTGGTACAGTTGTTTTATTATGTGGATATTGAAAGATGACATAATACCGTGATTTAATATTAATTCTTATTTCCATTGATGTAAATATTAAAGAACAAAAAAAATATACGGTGAAATTTAATTGTTCCATGTGGAACGAATAAATTATGGAAGCATGTTAAGATAATAAACAAATGATTCAAAAGACTAAAAATGTAAATAAATATAAATAATAAGATAAAAAAAAGCGTTGTATAGAAAAGCCAATACTTAGTGAGAATATGTAGTGTGAAAAATTATTTAACAAAAAAAAAAAAAAAAACACAAACAGTAAATAATGTGAAAATGAAAGCGTGACTAGAGTGAAATAAAAAGAAAAATTAAATAAAGTGAAATAAACACACAGTGACAAATAAAATCGACAAAAGAAAAAGTAAATAAACTGAATAGAGATAATTTAATTATCATAGTGAAGCGAGTACCGAAGTGTACATAGAAGAGTAAAAGAGTGATTATATTATTTTATTCAAAATGATTAATTATATAACGTGAAATAAATAACAAAGATATGTAAATTAAGATAATGTATAACTAATGTAAGATATAAATAATGTTCAAAGAATAAGTTTTTGTATATTGTCATAATTTTGATTGATTAAAATCTGTAATCGTGATAATGCTTTAACATAAAAAATTATTGTGCTGGTAAACTAAAATATGAAATGTTGAGTGAACAGATAACATAGTTTATTTATATTAATTCATATTTAGAAAGATAATAATTTAACTAAAGAGACCACTACCAAAAGCGAATTTGTAAAAGTGTATAATTGTAACATAAGAATTATTGTGCTAGTAAACTTAAATAATGTAATATTGAGTGAAACAGATAACATAGATAACATCTATAGTTTATCTATACTAATTGATATTCAGAGAGATAATAATTTAACTAAAGAGATCGCTATTAAAAGCCAATTTGTAAATTATTGTACATAATATTGTAACCAAAGATGCAAATATCAAAAGCTAATTTGTGAATAAGTGATTGTTACAAGTAATAATTAAAAGTGATTGACATGACCTGTTGAACGCAACAAATAGAGAGATGATAATTTAAATGAACCGTTGGACGCAACAAATAGAGAGATAATAATCTAAATGATAAGTTGGACGCAACAAACAGAGATACATTGATATATAGACTTCTGTTGGACGCAACAGAAACAGTGATCCGTTGGATTGCAACGGTGTAAGTTGTTAATTTAAGTTAAATGATCTGTTGGACGCAACAGTGATATATAGATTTCTGTTGGACGCAACAGAAAGAGTGATCCGTTGGATTGCAACGGTGTAAGTTGTTAGTTTAAGTTAAATGATCTGTTGGACGCAACAGTGATATATAGACTTCTGTTGGACGCAACAGAAAGAGTGATCCATTGGATTGCAACGGTGTAAGTTGTTAGTTTAAGTTAAATGATCTGTTGGACGCGACAGTGATATATAGACTTCTGTTGGACGCAACAGAAACAGTGATCCGTTGGATTGCAACGGTGTAAGTTGTTAGTTTAAGTTAAATGATCTGTTGGACGCGACAGTGATATATAGACTTCTGTTGGACGCAACAGAAAGAGTGATCCGTTGGATTGCAACGGTGTAAGTTGTTAGTTTAAGTTAAATGATCTGTTGGACGCGACAGTGATATATAGACTTCTGTTGGACGCAACAGAAACAGTGATCCGTTGGATTGCAACGGTGTAAGTTGTTAGTTTAAGTTAAATGATCTGTTGGACGCGACAGTGATATATAGACTTCTGTTGGACGCAACAGAAAGAGTGATCCGTTGGATTGCAACGGTGTAAGTTGTTAGTTTAAGTTAAATGATCTGTTGGACGCGACAGTGATATATAGACTTCTGTTGGACGCAACAGAAACAGTGATCCGTTGGATTGCAACGGTGTAAGTTGTTAGTTTAAGTTAAATGATCTGTTGGACGCAACAGTGGTATATAGACTTCTGTTGGACGCAACAGAAACAGTGATCCGTTGGATTGCAACGGTGTATGTTGTAAAAATACTTAATAAGTCAATTATGTAATAAATTACAATTTAAAAATCAGTCGTTTGCTCAATGGAATCCAAAAACTGTATCTATTATTATTTTTATGGTATAGCGATTTATCAAGGCTTATGAAAATATGTATTTCAATATTATAATATTAGAAACGTGTTTTGTGAATTACAAATTATAACAGTAAGCAATTTACTTGCAATATTACTCACATTCAAATATTTTGTTTGAATTAGCAAGCGCGATGTCGCGTATACTATCGATCAGTATAGTGGAGTAGAGCGGGCTAAAAAATATACTTATAATATAAAAAAAGGGAAATAATAAAGGAACAGTTTTTGTGATAACATATGTACTGTATGTAACAAATTAAATAAAATGATCAATCTTATGTAAAATTGTGAAATAATGCAGTTATCAATTATGAATTATGTTATGCTAAGATGGACCTTAAATTCTCATTTCTGTTAATTAATACTTGAAGTATCTTTGTGAAAGTCATGGAAATTAATACTAAAACGATAACAAATGATATTGAAACCAAAACAAATGAAAGCGACACGACAGTAGTGTTAAGAAAGAGATATTGTAATGAGGTGATAATGAGAGCGCTTATTGTTAGTAGTTGTATAATTGTGACAAGTCTAGTTTAAATTAAATGTAGTCAATTAATACTACGCATTATATTATACGCATATTAAAGCTTTGAGTATGGAATAATGTGAGAATAACCAGCGTTGGATCTAATGTTATGTTTTCTCGTTATAAAATATTTTATGGACTGAGTTTTGTAAGAGTATGGTCAATGGTTATCGATGATTGTATACCAAATAGAAATGGTTATTTAAAATAATTTATCAAATGTTGAAATATTAAGAAGAATTCTGATAAATTTTAATAATTCTAACAATAATTATTGTATGTCCGATCGAAGCGAAAGTACAAACTGATAAACAATTTAAAAGCAGTTCGTAAGACGAACTGCCAAGAAGTAAAACAGTCGAAACAGTAAACGAATCTTATTCATATAATAATAACTGGTGCAAAAATACAAATATTCATTAAAATATATACTGCCAACTTAATTCCGCGGGTAATTTAACTAAATGAAGATTAAATTTAACCTAAACTAAGAGCCAAGCGAGTCGCATGGCGTATATCGTCGTATGGCCGAGTAAAAGCTTGCCCAAAAATAATAAAAGAGTTGGAAATCATTTATAAACATATAGGAGTAAAATGGTAGGCAGGAGTGTGCAACACTCCGCCTGTCATTCGTCGCGGTTCGCCGCCAAAACAAGAGATAAGTTATAAATATTGATAAAAGTGTGGTTGAAAATGAATATAGCCCTTCTAAACGTGATAACCTGTTTTATTTCAGTACCCAACACAGTTGAGAATATGCTAGCTTTCACAACCATGAGACAAATGGCAATAAGTCGCTTATCAGGGGGAGGCCTGCGTCCAGCAGTGGACCAATACAGGCTGTTGAGGTTGAGGTTGAGGAAACGTGTAAATGTAAGTAAAAGGTCTAAAGGAAATAAAGCACTTTCAGATTTGAGTTACATCGTAAAATATTGGAAGAAATAACTTTCTTGAATGAGAAAATTACAATCAAATAATATAAATAATTTAAATTAGTATTTACTCACTTTCAAAATTCAAACTTAGACAGGGTTCCGTCCCTTTCTAAACGCGCGCAAATCACAACCATCACCGTTGCAAGTCACCTAGAATCGCGTTCAAGTATCCGATTATACACACATACATTAATATTGTAAATGTATGTTTGAGTTTACTATGAATTATGCAAACATATCAGTGCACAATTAAGCAGCCGGCATTAAGCTGAGTGCCCACTGCGGTGCCGCGGCCAGCGACATGCCCCGGGTGACGTCATGTTTCCGAATGAGCGGTAACAGTCCGAAAGATCGGTAGTAAATAAATAAATAATGCTGGACAATTCACACAGCATTATCTAGATTTAAACTAAGCAAAACTTGTGTTATGATTACTAGATAAATACTATTATATCTATGTCGCAGCCGGAACGTAGAATTAGCCCGTTTGTAAAACGGCTAGGCCGTTTACAAAACGGCGCCATTTAGCTAAATGCCTAGGCCGATTGTAGAACGCTCGGTGAAATCAACGTTCTACAATATTGCTGATCGTCTGAATTAGCCCGTTTATAAAACGGCTAGGCCGTTTACAAAACGGCACCATTCTGCTAAATGCCTAGGCCGATCGTCAAATGAAGACGACTGTTTCTGTTTACCTACATAGGTACGAGGCTCCGCCTGCGCAGAATCTACAATTACCTACCTATATTACCCTCTATAAAATCAATTATCTGCCAAGGAAAGTTGCTTCAAAATCATGTCATGACCACCGGGGGGCGGGCAGCAGCGCCCCCTGCAGTACAATTCTACCACCGAACTGATCCTCAACCCGCATGCCCAGTGTGAGGATTATGGGCAATATCCCCATTAGATAAAAGCCAACAAGGCGCTTATCAGGGGGAGGCCTGCGTCCAGCAGTGGATCAATATAGGCTGTTAAGGTTAAGGTTAAGAGTTCGGAGGTTTGCTTAAACAATAGACAGACATACTTAACTATTAGACCAAAATTTTTCGTTTGTTACCTACGGTGCATTCTATAAAATGCATTTAAACAGCTGTTATTTTATCTTTTATACTTCCTCAACCTCAACAGCCTGTAGGTATTGGTCCACTGCTGGACGCAGACAACCCCCTGATTAGCTCCTTATTGGCTCGGTGGATATCTCTTAAGTCACCTCTTATGACACCCGCGGGAAGAGTTGGGGCGGTGCAAATTCTAAGCCAGCCTCACGGCTACTTTACTACATGACCTACCGACTTTAATTGTTTTTAGGGTATAATTTTATAGAAGTTACATTTTAAGCACTGATTTTGATAATTATGTCAGGTCCGTCTTGCTTAGTAATCGGTACGTTGATACTTTTTGTGTAAGAACCGTAAAACTTGGTAACTTTGATAACTTGATCTTCGTATAGGAATAATAGTTAACGAGAAATATTAGTTGACTTACGGATCGGTGTACAATATCGGGTCATGGATTATCAGCTCGTCAGCCTTACAGGTCCAAAATGGTAAGACACAATCTCAGAAATACGTAGGTAGGTACATAGGCAAAATTGTGTCGGCCAGGCAGACGCCACGCGACAAGTGCCTTTCTTCTTCTTTTTCTTTTCCGAACTAATGAAATACAAGTGCCGTTCTTCTTCCTTTTCTTTTCCAAACTAAAGAAAATAAGAAGAAGAAAGGTACTTGTCACTGTCAATGTGCCCTTTCTGCGAAATTCTTTTGAACGAACTACTGCCCGCCGCGCGCCCCGCGGCCGGCGCGGAGGCGCACACACAGCACGTTCTACAATCTGAATAGGCATATAATGACGGGCCGGCGGCGCGGCGCGGCTGGCGGCGCGCGGCGGCCGGCGCGCCTGCACGTTAACGGCCTATAATTATAGCCGTTTTATAAACGGGCGGTAAGTATAAGGTCAGCCGTCATACAAACGGGCGGTAGGTATAAGGTCAGCCGTTTTACAAACGGGCTAGTTTTGAGTCAGCCAAATCGTTAAACGTTGAGCGTTCTACAATCGGCCTAGGCATTTAGCTGAATGGCGCCGTTTTGTAAACAGCCTAGCCGTTTTACAAACGGGCTAATTCTACGTTCCGGCTGCGACATCTATACTAATTTAATAAAGAGGAAAGATTTGATTGCTTGTATGTATTGAACAGGCTCCGAAACTACTAGACCTATTTCAAAAATTCTTTCACCATTAGAAAGCTTACTTCTCAGGGAGTGACATGGCTATATTTTATCCCGGAATTCCCACGGGAACGGGAACTACGCGGGTGAAACCACGAGGCGCTGCTAGTACTTTACAAAACCAAATGTAGATTTATGGATACCCTAGCCCCTTCATCTTTTCATCTTCACATCTTGCAGGAACACCGGTAAGGCCAGGTTCTGCAGAAACATCAGCGGAGGCCCTCAAACGGCGAATTGATTGATTGATGATATATACCACAAACTGTAAGATGGATTTTTAAACTGCCTGTGTTTAAAGTACTAATAACATAAAATAGCCACTTTCACTCGTGTATGGAAAAAAACACCCTTGCTCCCACGTACTTGGCTTCACATGCATTTCTATGGAAGCTTTTCAAAAAAGGTTATTTATATTTTGACGACCTCTGTGGCACGGTGGTTGCGGGTTCGATTCCCGCCTCAGGACAAATTTGTGTACGATCTGCAGAGATTTGTTCAGGGCGTTGGGTGAAGAATTTAATAAATCGCACCTTTCCTGCTAACTCCGCCTAAAGGCTTTCTACGTGGAAAACACAATATCATATCAAGCGAAAACTTAATCGGATTATCATAGAAAAGGGCTGCCTGGAAAAGATCAAAGTTCGAAAGACTATTCCTTTGTTGCCTGTATCATACATGAAACTGAATACATGAAACACTATTAAAACACACAAGAATTTTATCATATAAACTCTCGTAGTTCAAAGAAATCACTATAATAAATAATAAATAACGTTGGACAATTCGTTTACTCTCACCTGTACTGTGTAGTTCTGTTGACAGAAATACTGGGATTTATTAGTTTACCATTAGTGCTGTGACTTAAATTACTATGCTTTACCTAACCTACCATATCCACTTTTTCTGTTTGAGTAGTTTTGACAGTACTACTGGTAATTTCTCCACATTAGTTCAATTACACAGCATCATCTAGCCCCAAGCTAAGCAGAGCTCGTGTATTGTGTACTGGATGACTGATTATTATACCTCCTTAAACCTCAACCTCAACAGCCTGTATTGGTCCACTGCTGGACGCAGGCCTCTCCCTGATAAGAGCCTTATTGACGTTTATCTAATGGGAGTAATGCCCATGATCGCAGTTTGGTGATAGAATTGTGGGGGCGCTGCTGCCCGCCCCCCGGTGAATATCTCTTAGTCGCCTCTTACGACATCCACGGGAAGAGATGTGGTAGTGCAAATTCTAAGCCAGCACCACACAGCTAGTTATACCTTATACAGTGTTGTCACAAGGCGGGAATCAAACCCACAACCTCCTTCGTCGTAGGCAGACCTTGACCCGCCGCGTCACATCGGTCGTTGCTATAAATGTAAATAAAAAAAAACGTTGATTTTGGATACTGCATACATCGGACGTAACGTGCCAGCTACCTCCCACCGGATTTATTGCAACCTCTGGAATAGTTGCCGACCAATTCGTATTACATCACACTAATATTATAAATGCGAAAATTTGTATGGATGTATGGATGGATGGATGTTTGTTAACTCTTCACGCCAAAACTACTAAACGGACCGGGCTGAAATTTTTCAAACAGGTAATTCTAATCCTGGAACCATAGGCTTACTACTTATTACTTTTTGTACCATAAATCAGTTTCTGTGGGATAAAAACCACCTTTAAACGTTTCCATAGGAAAATCGCGTGCAAAGCCGCGGGGCGCAGCTAGTTAATATTATAAATGTAAAAGTTTGTATGTATGGATGTTTATTACCTGTTTACACCTAAACTACTGGATGGGTTGGGTTGAAGTATAAACAGATCATTCTAAACCGGGAGTCAAGCATACTTTTATACAATAAATTCGTTCCGATGGGATAGAAATCACCTTTAAACGGTTCCATTGAATCATTGGTGTGGAATTTGCTGGATGTCGCCCAGTTCCACACCGACAGTAGTATGTAAGAACATAAATTAGTTGTGTTAGACTTAGATATGCAAAGATTGTATTAATTGATATGCGATAAACTTGCTAGTGGTATCTTTTTCACTTCTTCCTAGTGCTATTTCACCTTATTTCTTATTTGATCATCATCATCATCATCATCATCATCAGCCTATATTAGTCCACTGCTGGACATAGGCCTCCCCTAATGAGCGCTATAGTGTCCTGTCTTCAGCTTGACGCATCCAGCATCTGCCTGCAGTCTTTCGCAGATCGTCATCCCACCTGGCCGGAGGGCGTCCTACACTACGTTTTCCGAGTCGCGGTCTCCACTCAAGAACTCGTTTACCCTAGCGGTTTTCGGTTCTTCGCGAAATATGGCCGGCCCACTGCCACTTCAGCTTGCTAATTCTTTGAGCTATGTCGATAACTTTGGTTCTCTGTCGGATGTATTCGTTACGAATTCTATCCTTCAGAGAGGCTCCGAGCATAGCTCTTTCCATAGCTCGCTGAGCGACTTTAAACTGGTGGACCAGCCCTACCGTGAGTGTCCACGTCTCAGCTCCGTAGGTCATGACAGGTAGGACGCACTGATTGAAAACTTTCGTTTTCAAGCATTGCGGTATGGATGACGAGAAGACTCGACGTAGCTTTCCAAACGCTGCCCAGCCTAGCTGGATCCTCCTCTTGGCCTCCTTCTCAAAATTGTTTTTACCCAACTGCAGAATTTGTCCAAGGTAAGTGTACTCGGAAACAATTTCGAGAGGGTGGCCATGTACGACTTATTACTCATTACTCATTTCCTATTTGATGGTAATTACTATTTATCAAGCTGTTTATATAGTAAAAAATGTTGTCTTGTGCTTATTTTGTAAGTCTAAAGAAATAAACGGGCTGCAGTGGCTGCCGCAGACCCACCATTAACCATTTTAATGTGTATATGGACTCTGTGTCTGAAATAAATGATTTTTATTTTATTTATTTTATTGATTAACTACCGGGGTACACGGATGTCAATACTGCGGCCGCATCTGTCGCATCTGTCTGTCATGTCCCGTATAGGCATGTTGTGGCTATCCTGTAATTTAGAGAGCACTAGTTTTAAGTATCTTGTTTTATAATTTGTATTCCTTGTGTTATCTCTAGTTGGTTGCCCTGAATAAATAAATAAATTACAAGACTAAGTCATCTACGTAAGTGCCAAATATCTAACACTACATAAACCTTCCTTCGTGGATGTAAAGGCCATTGATGATGATGAAAGAAATCAATGATTTGACTCTGACTCTGACTCTGTAACCATAGTGTCTATGCTTTAGTTTATTTATTAATACGATCTTAGCTTCAACCTATTTTGTATCGTGGTCTGTCTTAGGCCTCATCCTATCAGACTATATTAGTCCACTGCTGGACGTAGGCCTCCCCTAATGAGTGCTAATGGGGCCGTGTTTTCGCTTTGCCGCCCCTTCTGTTGAGAGGACTGGAGAAGTCCGACGTCAAAAAGTTCGCATCTGTTGAGCAGACTTTTCAAATCCGGTTTCGGCTGTGAAGTTTCGGTGCAATTATACTTTTTTTTTAATTTTGGATGTCATTCTTTAAGTGTGATGGCGCGGCGGTCAAATAATTGCAAGCCCCAATAACCAACCTATCGACTCCACACACGAATGTGTCACCAATTTCGCCACAAATTCAACTACTTGACTAATTTCAAATCATTTACAAACTTGCTCCTGCTTAAATACGTACCTGGATACCTTTTAGTACCTAGAAACGTATAACCTGTGTATTACCATGAGTTTTGACAATCTATACTCGCTAGCGAGAAACTTCTATAGCGCCTAATAGCGGATAGTTGGGTACAAAAATGCGCTGTGGATAACTATATGCGTATTTACGTAACTACTGTAGTAATGTCAGGCGATTAAACTGTGACAACTCATGGTAGACACACAGTTCCAAGTAAACTACAAAACACGTACAAACTACAACATAATGCAACTTAGAAAAGTTTTACGACTCTGTAAAATTAGCAATATTTACATATAATTTAAATGACTTAATCCTGTATTACCCAGAAAAGAAGTTTGTTTTGCATTATCTTGAATGTCTCTATAGTTGGACATTTTTCTGTTTATTTGACATTACTATTCTTGGTCAGATTTCTAGATGGCCTTTTCTGTATTTGGTTATTTTTCTAGTTGGTTTTTCTTATACTTGGGACGTTTTTTTAGATTGAGCGATTCCATAGTTGGAAATTATAAAGCTCCTGGACATTTTTCTTTTTTGACATTAGTCGTGCAGATCACATTTTTTTTAATTCAATTCATTTATTACCTGTACAATAACCTATATACTATGTTAGTTACCATAAAGTAGATGACTACGTCAATGGTGTTAATGCTTGGCCGGATGTCGCCCAGTTCCACACAGACAATAGTATGTAAGACCAGTTAGACTTAGTTATCCTAAGATTGTATTAGTTGATAAGCGATAAACTTGCTAGTGGTTTCTTTTTCACTTCTTTCGCTAGTGGACAAAAACTTGAAGTGAATTAGAGTCATTTGCACCTTATTTCTTGTTTGATAGTAATAACTATTTATCAAGCTGTTTATATAGTAAAAATTTGACTTGGCTTAGTACCTATTTTGTAAGTCTAAAGAAATAAACTATTTGTCTCTGACTCTGACTCTAAAGACAGATTGAAATTATTCATGTCACACATTCAATAAATTATCATTCCAAAATTACATATTCTGACTAGGTACTATCACTTGTATTACTTACTACTCCTAACTAGATTAAAATTAAGGCATTAAAATGTTATGTAATACCAATTCATAACGTCATCAGTTGAGCTACCTGCTGATTGTTTACAACTTTAAATTGTAAATACTAGTTCTAATTTATTTCTATTACCTATTTGATTGTAATTCTATTTATTAACTTTTAGCATTTAAAGTGTTGTGTTCGTTTTGGCTGTAGTAACTTTGATCAGTATCAGCTCTAAACTAACATTCTAGAGAACTTTTGCGTTTTAGTATTTTGTGTACAATATGGTCGTAATAGCTGTGTGGTGCTGGCTTAGAATTTACACCACCCCAACTCTTCCCGTGAGTGTCGTAAGGGATATCCACCAGAGGCAGGCATCAGTGCAATTATACCACCTGCAGAACAATTATACCACCAAACTGTGATTCCCAACCCGCATGCCCAGCGTGGGGATTATGGGCATTGCCCTCCATAAGATAAACGCCATTAAGGCGCTTTATCAGGGGGAGGACTGCGTCCAGCAGTGGACCAATACAGGCTGTTGAGGTTGAGGAGGATAGTCGTAATAAAGAAACTAAAATCCTGCAAACTCATACTAGATTTAAATTACCGTACTTACGACTACCTACGCGCTCATACACTAAAACACTGCAGTAAATTATTTAGCACGGAAATGGTTCAAGATTAGCGCCTCTTAGTTTTAATTTATGTTAATGTTAAATTAGCGAGTTCTTGCTACGAATTTAAATTATTTAAAATTCCGCTGCAGTTTTGAAGTTAAGCTGAGCGTCGACTGCGGCCGAACGGTGACGACGCACTGTAGACATGATTGAACTTGCTCAGTGGACAATGGCGGACACATTCTACTGGAGCATTAATTTAAACAAGCAATTTATATAAAAGTTATTAATATTTTACTACACAATAATGTTTCCTTTTTTAATAGAATCGTAAACATAATTTTCGAATTTCTCTTCTCAAAAGGCCCGCTCTCATTTTTGATGTCAACCAAATACTCTGACCACCACCACAGAGTGGAATGGTCGCCACTCGAGTCGAGTCTGCAGCGTGTAGTCAGTTAAAAGAAGTGGATGAAAAGTATGTATCTAGGCTATAAACCTGATTTATGAACTATGTAGCAACACTTTAATGAGAAAACATAAACACTCTTTGTTTTACAAGCTAATAAATACTAGGTAAATATTTTCACTACATTTAGACTTATTCAACAGAACTGGTATCTTAGTTACCTAAATAATTCATGAATTAGGGTTAGTAGGGAGTAATTAAATTATTTTTATTGGACAAAGTGCTATGGCCCTAATCAGAGGAGGCAGCAGAGGAGATCTATCTCCAGCAGTGGACGATGATGATAATTTAAACAGACCTGATAAAATACAACTTAAAACAAAACCTAAACTTTTGCTCTTATCGTTTTCAAGTAAACGTAGAGAAATAAAATTTGTAGTTCGCGATAAATACCCGAATATAATCGTTACCATGTAAAAAATCAGTTGATATGAATTTTCTTACAAAATTTAATATAAACTTGGCATATCCAAAGAATCTTCTCAAAAATGCATATTTTACAAAGCTCGGTACAAAAGTATCGCGTGCGTTCGTAAAAGCCCACTTCAGAAAAGTTCCTACATTTTTCGAGCTGACCGACTTTGCGAGCGGCAGCCCACTGCGCTATACGTACAGTACGTACCTCTGCGTACATGTACGTACAAAGTGCGCGTATCTATACGTACAAGTAGCCGGTTACAGCCCTTCAAGCGACCGACTACTTCAGTAGCGACTCGACGCGCGACGCGGTTACACCTCCCGTACTCGGCTCCAGTCCTTCCACAAATACGAAATACTTCGAAAACTTTCGCATTCGATCAAAGACAAGACCTGAGTATTATTTCAATTTAACGCAGAGAGTATTTAGTTAATTCCTGACCTAGTTCTTTCTTTGTGCGCGAGAACAAACAATTTTAAACTTTTTAAATTAGTGCGTGCGTTATTTTAACTTTGGAACTAAGACTTCGCTGTTGATTTTTTATTTATCTGTGTTGGAAAGTTTCGTTTGTTGTGCTTTGTTTTGTTTTGTGTCTGTGTTTAATTTAGTGTTGTTGCCGAGACAAGTACCTGCAACTACAACCTGGTGTCTGTGATTTAAAAGGTAAGTAATAATACTAAAGGATAACTATTGATGTAACTGTTTTGCACATTTTTTTGAGTTTTCAAGATTTAAGCTCAAGCCTTTTGTATTTTTAATAGCACATAAATCAAAACAAATATTTATTTAATAACTTAATTGAGTTATATATTTTATACCGAATAAAACCAGAGAACAGTAAAAGTTTCTGTATATTAAACTGTTCAGTAAAAAGGTCTTATCGCAAAATGTATCAAAGTTGATTAGATTGTACGTTTTAACGCCGAGAAATCAACTGAGGGTTTAGTACAGGGTGTGGCGTCATCAATCATGACGCGGGAGTAATTGGTGGTTGACACCCGCTATATTCTAGTTAGATATAAGTATGATAACGACTTATCGAATTACTGATTTGGTAAGTATCTAAGTAATTACATTTAAAAAGTATTTTCTGAGAATACAAAATAGTCGAAATTAGATCACATTTATTTGTAAATCAGTTATATAGAACCTTTAACACAAGATCTGCTTACTTTGGGGCTAGATGATGCTGCATGATTTAAATAGCAATATAATAGAGTATAAAGTTGCAAATCATTAATCCGGGCACCTCGTTTTTGTAGTCATCGTACGAGTAGCATTACATCTATCCATTCAACATAGGAGCTTAGGTAATGTTGTGTGCATATTTTACGTTATCTTTTCGGTCAGTTCTCTGTTATAATATTAGTAACTCTACTGTATTATGTAATGTATGGAAAGAGCTGTGCTCGGAGTCTCTCTGAAGGATAGGATTCGTGACGAATACATCCGACAGAGAACCAAAGTTATCGACATATCTCAAAGAATTAGCTAGCTGAAGTGGTAATGAGCCGGCTATATATCATGAAGACCCGACAGTCGCTAGGACATTCGTATTCTTGGGTGGAGATCGGGCCTTGTCAAACGTAGTGTAGGATGCCCTCCGGTCAGATGGAATTATGATCTGCGAAAGACAGCAAGCAGATGTTGGATGCATCAACCTGAAGACAAGGCACTATAGCGCTCATTAGGGTAGGCTTATACCCAGCAGTGGACTAATATAGACTAATGATGACGCTGATGATGATGAACAAGATTTCATCATCTATTAATATGTATTACATGACACAGTATATTTACATTGTTGGTGAGAACCCTCCCCCGCGGGTAGGGGCACGTCTCGATTAAATTAAGTCGTTTCCAGCGCCAACCCTACAATTTTAACCTCGTAAGGATATTGAAGCCTGGATTATACAGGGTGTCCAAGGGATCCCTAATTACAACAGTACTTTGAATCCTTATTTTCATAATAACCTTTAGAAAAGAACCTCTAGAACTTGGAAAACTCAGTATCGTGCCCAAAAGTTTTTAATTGCCGAATTCCCAGACACACAACATCAGTAACAAAATCAATCTCTCCTTGTAATGAATTCTTGTTACTGAGGAACTTTTAAGGCTATTTTACTATGAGTCTAACTAAGTCAATAAAGAATGTTCGTATCAAATCTTATGAGCATCCTTCGAACTTATTGCTAAAGTTTGGTAGTAAATCATAACATTTACAATGAAAACTCTTCATAACTAAAATAGAAACAATATACCGTTTTTATTTCATGAACCAAATTAAAAAAAGGCTCCGAAAAGTTTAGGTCACTATTTTATGGGTAGATCATGGAAATGTGTACCTAATAATTCACTAATTGCTAAGTGTAATGATAATGCATAGGTACATTGCATTTGTTTGAGACACGCCCAAATGCTTGTCCCAGAATCTAAATAGGCAATTTATTTTCTAAATAAGTAATAACTTTAGAGAAAAAGGAAATTATAATCAAATAATAGAAAAAATAAAACTATTATTTACACGTCGGCGGTGATATGCAGATTGCCCTGCGCCTATTTTTTTTGCTTGTATTATTTTTTTTGACCTGCAGCGTTTCATTAAGTATTTGTTTGTAATAATAAAAAAATTAAACTTTTACTTTACATGGTAATGGTCGATGGCTCCCTACAGTCGCACAATAACGTTCATATACACGTAAACGCCGTTCAAGTGGATATTCATAGCCATTCCACGAATCACCCTGTATAATTCGCCACACGCACGCAGAATGGAACAAACAAAGCGTTCTAATGTGTATTAATGCTATTTAGGCTCATTCATTATTCATGCCTTGTTTAGATCGGCCGCCGTGGAGGGGTTAAATTGGTATAGAGACGCGACCACTGATAAAAAAAGTAGACGAATGGGAATCTGTCATATTAAAACCTTCTTATGTACATAGAAAACGGAAACCTTTTGACGAAGCGTTAAAGGTCTCTCGGTCGTTTATATAAAATTTCTAATTATACATTACACTTGTATAATTAGAAATATTGGTTATACCTGTAACTGTTCAATAAAGGTTAAATTTGGAACGAATGCTCGTTTTAACAGAATTTTAGTATCCGATATCGGAATCTGAAATTTATTGAGAGGTCCTAAATCAGCTTATCAAACAGGATTTTGTAATTCCCGGTTTCTAATGTATATTGAATCTTGTACCGTTACCATAAAATTCAATTTTCTGCGCAAGTTCATTGCATGGCGCTACGGCGTAGCTTGTAGAAGCTCTACGAGATTCGTAGCAAATGCTACGAGAGTTTTCTGCTATGAATTGTAGCAATTTATTTCGTTATTTCAAAGCAAAGTCTTTAAGTGGACAACCAATAATCAAAGCAAAAAAGCTTTATACATCCAAATATCTACTTAAACCTTTTTAAGGCCCAAACACAGAATAAAAAGACTCTTTCAAACTTAAATAAGGGGACAAAAAAGCTTTTCAGCACGGATCTACGGGAACCTTCATCTAACAACAAGGCAATTTGTCGTCCATACCGCAAGCACTTCGTCGAGGAAACTCGAAGGACTTGGGGGGAATATTAATTTTCTATCGACGGCTGGGACGTAATTGCAGATGTAGTCAATTTATTGGACGGGATGAAAACAGGCCAAAGAATATTTTGCTATTTATTGGACGGGATGAAAACAGGCCAAAGAATATTTTGCTCCAGAATAATGTAAGAGTGATTTATGTAATAGAGTATACCGATGACTTACAAAATTAATCTAATATAATTAATTTATTATTATTATCATAAAATTCATATTTCGGGCTCAATTAAATTAATTTCATAAATAAGTCGGCACCTACTTTACCTCTGTGCTTTCATTGACTAATATTTTTACCCAAGTGCTGGGAAATGCTAATATTTAGTTTATTTATATCATTAACATGATATCTGGGGCCTGATTCCACTAACATATTCGCCTCACTATGACAATGTTATCGGGTATCAATCACAGTTATTGATACCTAATTCTAATAACACGATCTTTTATTGTTTATGCCATAGCTGTGACTATTAGGATGATGACAACTGTGTGTCTACTACAAGTTGTCACAGAAATCGCCGGACGTTTCTACAGTAGTAACGTAAATATGTATATTTTATAGTTATCCACAGCGCATTTTAGTACACAACTATTCGCTAGAGGCGCTTTAGAAGTTTCCATAATTTTTTTTAACTACAGTCGCTAGCGAGTATAGATTGTCAAAACTCATGGTAGACACACTGTTTGACTTGTTTTCGTATTCTATTCGTCTAATCTCTGCAATCGCTTGCGATAATGAACAATTATTGGGATATCCCACCACACCATTGAGACGCTAATAAAAGTCATAGAGATTATAATCTAATAGTAATAGACCAAATAAACCTACGACTAGATAGATCTCTATCATAATCATATGGCGTCATTATAGCATTTGTTTAAAAAATAGTGGAATTAGGTCCCGATATTATTAGTTTTTAAAACGTTGAATTGTATCCTTGGCTTACCTAATCGTATTTAGATTGGTTTTTCATGACATCCAAAGCGTCCGATACTTTATTATGCATAAAATTAAAGCCAACTGCTTTTAAACCAGTAAAAAAAGTAAAATGGTTTTAATTCAGATGGCCTAAAACAAAACAAAATTAAAAGCCTTAAAAATAATGCTCATCAAAGTTTAAAGCTTGAGTACTAATAGCCATTGGGGCCAAAAGTTGATAGTAGTCAGTGTTCTGTAATCTCTTCCCGCGGGTGTCGTAAAAAGCGACTAAGGGATATCCACCGGGGGCGGGCAGCAGCGCCACCTGCAGAATAATTCTACCACCAAACTGTGATCCCCAACCCACAGGCCCAACGTGGGGTTTATGAGCATTACCCGTAAGAGATAAAAGCCAATACAGTGATTATTAAGGGGAGGCCTGCGATCAGCAATGGACCAATATAGGTTGGTAAGTGGTGAGGAATTTTAATAGCCATTGGGGCCAGAAGTTACTAGTAGTCAGTGGAAGCATGTGATAACCGTCAACGTTCTGTGTCACCTTGTACATCTGGCGAACTCGACTGAGCGAGATTGTCAATTTACGGCGGGCGGAGACGCGGGCGGGCGGATTGATTCCATTTACATAATTCAGAATGTCGATACGTTTCACGGAATTATAATTATGACGCGGATAATGGTTTCCCTTATTTATGCTGATTTCAGGTTTTCATATAAATTTGTGTGTCGTGGGCTTTAAAAGACAACATTTTGAAACCAGTGACTTTATTCAGTATTGCTGTTGTGGTTTTTGTAACTATTTCTGTAACTCGTACAACAACTGGGGCATTTGTGACCAGAGGGCAATGGCTAGCCAATGTAACAATCGATGTCGAAAGCGATAGTAGCAAAGTAAAAAATGAATGGGTTTGACATATGCCTTAGATTATGTCACGTGATCTGTTTCGAATTTTCCCTCAGAGAATTTTTCCCTACGAATCTTTTTATTGTTTTCATTTCATAGCCAAATGCCCTCTGTTTATGTTTTAGCAGAAATCGTTCAGCAGTTTCCATAAGGCACTGGATTACAGGAGAGTAAACTTCGTAAAGCTTAACTTATCATACTTTACTTCTAAATTTTATATTAAAGTTTCGTTATCTGATACAAAATAGTTGTCGTTAATACGTCTGGACCATCGTAACCGTTGCTGATCGTGAGCCTACCACGAAGGTTTATTTAAGAAAACGTGCAATCAAAAAGTAGCGGCGAAGGTGTGGCAATCCCTGTCAATGATCAATTTTCGTTCAATAATACGCATAAATAAATAAATAAACCCTTATTTTGTGTTTAGTAACATCAATAACAATAGGCAAACCTTTCCAAATATACCTTATGGATTTTTCCTTCGTCACAAAATAAAACTTTCCGAAAAGATAAACTTTTGCAAAATACAATCACTTCCCACAAAAAGCTAATTAAAGATTTCGAACCGAAGTTTCAATAGAAACGAAGAACGCAGCTGTATCGATACGACGTCACTCGGCTGCGATTGTTCCGCTAGAATCTTTAAAACCACTCTCCCACTTTGGAAAGTTTCCAAACCGGAGGCACCTGGGGATGCTACGTAGCAAGTGCATCAGTTGGTTAAAGGCCGGCTAAAATATCTGTGCAATTGTTAATACTTAATTCAAAACAATTTATTTATTAGAAAGGTCATATAAAACGGCTTATAGTAGTTCTAACAAAAAATAACAATAAACTATACCGACAATTTCAAATTCAGTAGAACAATAAAAAATTACAAATCCTAATCACATTATATAACTAAATTAATTGTTACTATTTTAGATAATAACTTGAAAAAACAATTTTTAAAATACCATATTATGGTTTAACATTATCACATGGGTAGCCATAATCAGCCCCGTCAACCCCTACATCGTTCCACCAAACAATTTGTGAATTTCTTGGCTACGATTTGCAAATGTCTAAATACTGGAGCATGGGGACATAAATACTAAACGAACGCGATATCGATAAATACCCACTCCGATAGCGATCCATAAAGCCTGAGTCCCACGGCGCCTGTTTCAGCAAATTGTAAGTATTGTATGAGTCTTATTGTTTTTTTTATTTATTTATATATTGAATCAGTACAGAAATTCTTATTGTTACAACACAAGTTACATAAGTAGTAAGTAAGTACATGAAAACAAACCAGTACCCAATAAAAAGAAATAACTACACTAAACATAAACATGGGTTTTACAAAACACAAACAAAAGGTTTAAAGCAAACCTAGGTATTGTACTTTTATATTGCCAATCAACCAACTGACATCTGACCACAGAGCAATATGGCGTCCACTGCGTCCAGCAGCGTTTTCGTCATATTACGCGATATCTGAAAATGTAATAAATACATTTTAGTGGCACTTATCGATTGTTTCTTTTTTGGTGTAATAAAAGCAATACAAATATAATCTAAATGGACAATGGATTTTAAAAATGGGTGTTATCCCCCGTTGACAGATATCTCGGTGCAAGTTCGCTCCGTCTCCACCGGATGATTCCGATGTATCCAGGTCGCTGGCTCGCAGCATTACAACGAGCTCGAGTTTTCTTTACGCTGATTAAAGGGGTTTCACTCCTCGCTAACTGATGCATGATGGAAAATGTAACGTGTGATTTTCGAGTTCCAACAGCATACAACACGAACCTTGAAGTTTTATTTTCCATAAGATTATTATGTCATAGGCTTTTAGTATTTACTCTCAAGGTTAATGCTCAATAGCTCTAGTTAAAATTGTTCTTTACTTGACCCACTTGATCCGTAATAAATAACTGTTGATTATCCATCATATTTTGTTTCATAGATATTATGTAGTTTTATTTGACCATGTTTGTTCTCAGTAGCAAGTAACCCAGCGGCTAAAGTTAGTACTGATGTATGAGAGGTGCCTCAACTTTGTTTTTATATTAACGTTATTTTTAAATGCTGTCTGTTTTTAATAACCAAACCAATTATTTGTGTGTGTTTTATGTGACAAATAATTTGATTTACTTACTTTAATTACTTACTTATGTACAATTTATCCTTAGATGAGCATCTAATCTCCCACCTTCTGCTTCGTAGGCGGACATTTGCCCAATTTACAATGATTAGCACTCTGAACTTTATTAAGCTCAACTTTTGTCAGACAGCAGTCATGAATTTATAAAGGACCGAATCCCCGTAAAAAAAATCACATATTTTTACCATGAAACGGGTATGGGGTTTTTTTATATATATTTTTTTCAGCAAAAGGTTTCAAAAGTATTAATGTGTACCGATGAGAATTACCATAAAATGTAAGCGGGTTACGAGCTCGCGTCCCGTAACGATAATCGAAGCCGACTGTTACGGAAATCTACGGAACAGTAAACTACTCGTATGAGTATACTTATGTATTGTAAACAGTATCCTGCTGAATCAGATCTAACTTGACGTGACCCGAATAAATATTGGTATCTAGGGAGGAACCTTATTTATAAAATCAGGTTATGTGGAGCACAGAAGTCTTTCTTGAGTTTTGGCAGGAGCACGAGAGTTACTCACATAAACACAAAGAACGGCGAGAAGGGGATGTACAAACAAAATACTAGCTGTTATAATATGAAATATAAATGCACGTTTGAAGACGTAAATTAATATTTATTTTATTTGATATAAAAATATTCAGAAAATTTACAACTTACTTAATACTGAAGACTAATTGAACAAATTACCACAATAAGCGACTTAAAATAATACAAAAAAATATATATTACAAAAAAGATTATTTCAAATTATACAAATGACACTAATATTATAAATGCGAAAGTTTGTATGGATGTATGGATGTTTGTTACTTCTTCACGCCAAAACTACTGAACGGATCTGACTGAAATTTAAAATAGACATAGTCCTAGGTCTGGAATAAAACAAAGGCTACTTTTTATCCCATAAATCAGTTCCCGTGGGATGAAAATCATCTTTTAACGTTTTCATAGGAACAACGCGTGCGAAGCCGCGGGGCGCAGCTAGTTATAAATAAATAAAGAAAGAAAAAAAGACTGATAATGATAATGATCTATTCCTAACCTCCACACCAGTGCAGCAGTGTGACAGACAGAGTGAAAGATAGTCGGTCGTCCTACTTACATGCCTTCCTCACGATGCTAGTTACTTAGGAGATGACTAGGTCTTGCGCACTAAAATTTCTATGTTTTTTTATAATATATAGATATACATATACGATGCATACGGAGAAGGGATATTTTTATTGCTCATCAAAGTTATACGGTGAGCTTAAGTTTACATGTTGTTCAAAAGTCTAATCTGGGTTAACTTTTTCACAAGTAACAAGGACAGACCCCGCCAGTGACTATTCAGTTTTATGTACGGAAGGGTTCGAATCAGTCCATTTCCGAAGATCGACGCACCTTCGCTGAGCCGACTCAAAAGCCTTAAGTGAGGTTTTGTTAGTGGGTTCCCAGTAGTCTTTCTAATGCTTGTTACAAATTGTAAGACCGGCTGAAATTCTGGTTCCCTTTAGCTTTCAATTTCTATACCATTCTCTGATATAAGTAATTGGAAACACGCTCAGGGATTTGGTTAGTGGCACGACTTGATGAAAAACAATAACTCTGCGGTCACCTGCCGACCGCCGAACTTGGAGGTATTCCTCAGCCAATTTTGTTTTGATAAATTATTTTAAAAAAGGTGGACAATTCACACAGCTTTATCTAGGCCCCAAGTTAAGCAGAGCTAATGTTATAGGTACTACTTAACTAATATAGGTACTTAATACGTGAATTGTACCCGCAACCTCCTGCGTCGCAGTTGGACCTTCGCCCGCTGTGCCACAGAGGTCGTCTATACAGAAGCATATACATGCTAACAGCACTATGTAGTTCTGCCAATTTCTCGCTGTGCGTCACCAATTAGCTCCAATGTGCTTACATGGCGCTCACGTGAAACTTTTGTAATTAGCGTTTCGCCGTGGTTTTAATTTCTTGAAACTTTTCCATCAAAATTGTTTCACCGAAACCACTTTCGCCGAATTGCTAAAGTAATTTTAATTTCACATTCAGTCTATTTTAGTTATGGAATGAGTAAGTAGGTACCTTTGTAATGTTATTTAGTACCTACCTAATTTAGAAAAGTGGGCTTGGGTGAATTCGCTCACATCTCGTTTTGAAGTTTAGTTCAGGTGAATTCATTCACTAAAAGTGTTTTTGTCTGTTTCTCCAAAATATATTAGTATATAAAGAGACGACCCAAACAATGTTATTTTATCTAACTCGCAATGTCGTACCTTTTACTTGACAAAACATGGAATACATGAAAAAGTCAAACGTGATTGTAGACCTTAGGTCTCTACCAAACCATGTTTTTTGACATTTTTACTAACTTTCTGCTAAACATTTATAATTAGTTATTTAATGGCGGGATCTCCTCTTTTGTTTTCTTTTTAACTCTATCTAACTAACATTTAAATTAAGTAAGTCGAAGAGCGATGTGTTCCGTTCGGATCGCCGTCGTTTTTGTCCGACATGGTAGTGTAGGGTGGTCAGAATAATAACAATCGCTCCGTGGAACGTTCCGGGTCATAATACCTTTTCTTTCTTGATGACATTCCAAGCAACCGTCGTCGTCGTCGCCTAGCTACCCTTTCTAAACCAGTGACAACTCAAACTCGAACCTCCAATAAGTACATCAGTTGCAACGTAACCAATGAGTTTCATTACGAGCCCTAAGGCCACCGCGTGCCACCGCTGTAGAGTCTGTTCAAAAAGAGAAGCGTCGTGGCGTTACGTTGAATCTCAGAGCGGTTAACTTGTACTGCAATGACAGAGCAGTGTTGTCAGCGCAACAAAAGTTGTCAATTAGCACACAAGCGCCCTCAATTCCCACGACTCTTCTCTTTTTGAACAGACTCTAGCATAGACCTCACATTCGAACACATTCAAGCCGATGAGCATAACGAGATGATTGCTTGACGAAAAATTACGAAAAATTGCTTGACGTTCCATCATCAGCCTCGAAATTGTCACTGTTTGCGTCAAGTATAATATTCATCAATTCTTGCCTAATTACAATCTAATCAGCAATAAATTGTCAATGAATACAATCAGTACTTACAAGTATTCGTATACCTCCGCGCAGTGTCGAAGTGATCAAACCATCGGAAGTAGGGCACGCGGCCGCGGCCCGTTGTGTACTCTGTCGTTGTTTACCGGCCGGGATACTACACTTTAAATTGTGTTTGTTTCGAGGAAAATCTACTCAGGCACCTTTAACTTGTAACTTTATCGTTCAATACCGAGTTTACTTTGAAGGCTTTAATCTCGTAACGGCTAAACGCGCCAGATCGATGGTTGGGCTTATGATGTGAGGGTGAAGGGAAACGAGCTTGTGAATTACTGCTTTGCTCTGTTTTCTATCGATATCACAGTGGGAATGATAAAGTTGTAGGTTATATAACGATTTGTAAAGAATTTTAATCTGGAAACGAATGCTTCTGATTTTTTTTATTTAATGACCATAATAAACTATGTAATCAATTCCATCCTGCACAAGTGTTGAGCTGAGACAATCAAACAGTGGTTAAACAGACTGTGAAAGCATTAGCAGTCCAATAAGGCAATAACTGCGAGCTAAATGCGATTAAGCTTGGACAGTTGATTGTTCAATTTATTGGTTGTTGCGTTCTAATAATAAAACTACTGGAAAATTGCATTGTGATCTGAGTACAGTCGTTATTTATTGAATGCAAATGTTGTCCAGCGATAGGGGACGGAATATTGAAGTGAACAAAATAACTATCTACTGCATTACGATAATTTGAAATATCTGAAGTCCACCAACCGTCATGTAAAGTCTCTTCGGGGCATAAAACACTTGAATATAGGAATATAGGATTTGACATGTGAAAACATTTTAGATATCATGTTTCATGGTAACATTTACTGCTTATGACCGACACTATCAATATCTAAATATCAATTGTGTTAGTTTTATCTTTTAAAACGTCCGGGTTCCATTCCCGAGCTGAGTAATTTTTTTTGTAAATCTATGAATGTAGTTTTTCTTGTTACTAAAATCGATGACATGGCTCCTAAGAAGGGATCTTCGTATGTCTTAAAGCTTCACACTTTCCCATACTGACCGGTCTAAATGTGCCACCCTGTATATGTTACATTAATCTACCAAAACGTCTTAACGAATCGAAACATTTAGATATTCTAATTCTAATTCTAATTCTAAGTGGGGGAACTAAGATCTGCACGGACGTCTTGCATAGGAGTGTATTGTGCATTATCCCCCTGCCTAAGCAGGCCCTAACCAGCCCAGCTCCTTGAAGTATCGGAGCAGGACTTTGGGTGACTGACAGCTTCGTTTCAGATTTTTTGTGGGTGTGGATGGGGTTGATTCCTCAAAGAGGCATTTCAGCCCTGTTTTAAGTCTGGCCTCCTCTGTGGCCGTACAGTGTACCACAACGTGTTCCACAGTCTCTTCTTCTTGGAAGCAGCCACGACATAAGCTGCTATCTGTGGCTCCAGTCTTGAAAAGATGATGGTTCAATTCACAGTGACCTGTGGTGATGCCCACCATCGTTCTTAGGTCCTCCCGGCTCATCTTGAGCATCGTGTTGGTGGTTTTCCTGTCTTTGGAAGGGAATATTGTTTTGGTATGCTTGCAGTCTATCCGACGCTCCCATAACTTTTGGTGTTCTTTTTCAGAGTTAAGTTTTAGTCTGTTTTTGACTTCCGCTGTGGGCGGGTTCGAGAGACTTAAATCTTGTTGTGTTGGAATTATTTTCGCTCCTTCCTTTGCTAGTTTGTCTGCTTTTGTGTTGCCTGGGCAGGATCTACTCTCTGTCCATTCTATGCAGACCTTAGTGCGTTGAGAAAGATCTTGTAGACTCTTATGGCATTCTACAATTGCTTTTGATCTTGTGTCTGTCCGTTTGAGTGCGTTTATTAGTGCAGCGCTGTCTGTTTTAAAGACCAGCTGCATCTGTCTGGCTAGCTCTCTATTGGTCGTTTCCAGAAGCATGTCGTCTGCCGCTAGTTTGAGTCCCAGTGTTTCCGCCTGCAAGGCTGTTGTGGCCGGGTTTAGTGGTTGGGCTTTTGAGAGTCCAGTTTCAGGACAGAAATAGCCGCATCCAGCTCCTGTCCTGTTCTTGGCCCCATCAGTGTATATATGATATGTGGTAACGTCATGTGCGGTGATAGCTGATGCGTTCTCTTCATGTGTTATTTCATAGTTCTTACCAGTTAAGTAGGTAGACGCTATTCTATCAGTGCCATTCGCCGCTTCTGGAAATGCAGCAATTGCTTTGCCTAGTATTCTACTATGGTTTGTGAGGCCTCTCTCGCCTTTCCACTGGTTCGTTGATTTTATTCTCAGAGACGCCGCCATCGCTTCTTGCTGAATGTGAACATGCAAGGGCGTCAGTCCTAAAATTATGTCCAGTGCTGCGGATGGGGTTGATTTCCTACATCCGCAAATAAGTGTGCAGGCCAGTCTTTGCACTTGCTGCAGTTTGTTAATGGTGGTGACTAGGTTTGTTCTGGGCCACCATACTATTGCACCGTAGGTTAGCACTGGGCGGACCATGACTGTGTACAGCCATAGACACAGCTTTGGCTTGAGGCCCCAATCCTTGCCTACCGCTCGTGTGCATTGCCATAGGACGTTTGTGGCTTTTGTTGTGATGTGGTCTAGATGTTTGCCCCACAGTAGTTTGCTGTCTAGCCATATGCCGAGGTATTTAACCTCCTTGCTTAGTGTCAATGTTGTACCTAGCAGTGAGGGTAGTTCTAGTCTTGGAAGTTTTGTTTTGCGAGTAAAGAGTACTAGTTCTGTTTTTATCGGGTTTACTGACAGACTGTGTTTGGTGCACCATGTTTCCACAATCCGTAGTGCCTTCTGCATCTTCTCGCAAAGAGTCGTTTCGAAGAGCCCCGATGTCATGATTGCCAGGTCATCTGCATATGCGATAGTAAGAATACCATCCTTGTTCAGTGTGTCCAGGAGTTCGTTCGCGACCATTACCCACAGGAGCGGTGAAAGGACCCCGCCCTGCGGACAGCCTCGTGTCACCCTGCATTGGGCTGCCTGCCCCAGGGATTCTGGACCCTCGATTTTGGTTGCTCTGTTGGATAGCATTTCGGTTATCTACTGATTTAGGTTCTCATCAACTCCTTGCTTTCGCAAAGCATTCTCTATTGATGGGAACGTTGTTTTGTCAAAGGCACCTTCTATGTCTATGAAGGTGACTAGGCAAGATTGCTTACTTTCAAGTGCGCTTTCAATCTTGTAAACTACTTGGTGCTATACAGCTTTTGAATATGGAGACTAACGTTGGTGTTATTCTTGTTAGATTCCACTGAAGAAGTGCGGGGAACACACCGTCGGGGCCAGCGGCTTTGTACGGTTTAAAACTTCTCACCGCCCAGTCCAGCGCTTCTTCTGTTACTATCTGGTTTGCAAGTTCCCAGTCGTTGTTTTGGGGTTGGTGATGGTTTTTTGCTTCCCATTCCGTGTTTTCCTCTATTTTGCAGTCCGGAAAATGTGTTTTCAACAGTAACTCGAGCTGTTCCTGTTCATTTTTTGTATATGATCCATCTGGCTTTTTTAATGAGCCGAGCTTAGTGGACGTATCCTTGGATAGAATCTTGTTGAGGCGAGCTGTTTCACTCTGGGTGGCTATGGAGTTGCTATAGCGTTTCCATGAGTTCTTACGGCTGCTCTGAATCTCTTGTTTATATTCTTGTCTATTACATATATTTAGATATTATATAGTAAGCATTAAAATTTGTCAAACAAACTAACTCACGATAGCAATAATCACACTATCCCACGAATTATAATGTAATAATTATACTCACATAACATAATAATATAAATGCTAAAGTTTGGACGGATGTATAGATGGACGGCAAAACTACTGAACGGATCGGGCTGAAATTTTGCATACGGGTGATTCTATCCTGGAATACTTTTTATCCCATAAATCAGTTCCCCTGGAATAGATCCCGTGGATAGAACTCACCTTAAACGTTTCCATAGGAACAACGCGTGCGAAGCCGTGGGGCGCAGCTAGTAATAAACAATTTAAGACAATTCACAGAACATTAACTAGCCCAAAGCTAAGCCAGAGAGCCAGAGCCTCGTGTTATGTTATAACATAACACAATTTCAAAAACTCCAAAAATATTTTTTAATGTAATATTTTGAGATGCTCGAATTAAAATTCTTGTAGTTCCACGAGCCAGTATTTTTTTCACAGTTTCATTTTAACGACACGTACTCGTAGCAATTAGCTCACATAAATATTTGCGTGTGAAGTGAAGTGAATAAGTGACGCAATAAAGTGGATTAAAGGCGCTGCTGCCCGATAACAGTTTTTAATCGAGTAGCAAAGGTACACAAACAAACTCATCAAATATTCAAACTCAAAAAAATATAGGCTAGTGAAAATAATTCTTCCTAAAAATGTACAGCTTATTTTTCACAGTTAGTAAGGTTTTGACAAAAGGTGACACCATAAAAGAATCACAGAAATTATGATTTGAAAATAAATCTGTATTATCGACTGTTCACACAGCTGGTTCTGGCATGAATAATTGTCATTCATTTGACAAGTCGATGATGTTCACACTTGTGTCCATTCGATCAAAGGGAGAACAAGTGCTCTAGTACCATAAAAGCTCGATGGTCCTGGATATTAAAATTTCCTTACTGAAAAATATTCATTAGTTGGCAGCTCGGATGTCTATGGTTGTGCCTATTATTTTCTTTTTTTTCTTTCTTTATTTTAGGCAGTTAAGAATCATGTTTAAATTTAAAAAAAATTATACATTCTTAGATTTTTTGCCGAAATATAGTTGACGTGGAATTTAGTAGGAAAATGGATGAAGTGTTTTTTCAAAATCAATCATCTAGCCTATTTAGATAGATTCATTCACACAGAATGGAATGGAGTTGTTCCGCACAACATATTCTACCATGGAGGAATCACCCTTCTTCTACTTCTTTTCTGAAATAAAAATCTAACAATCGACAAGAAAGCGCTTTTCGTTCCATGTTCAAACACATTCACACAAAATAAATTAAACTAATTATGTACGTTACTACGTAGAACTGTGATGTTACTAATATGTACGCCCGTGCACGGCGTTCTTACGTAGTTATTGTATTCTCTTTGGCATGTGTGGGGGAAACTCTTCCCTCATAAATAAAGCTGCATAAATACATTTCATGTGACAAAGGAACAAAATAATTTGTGGTTACAACCGAAGGAAAAAAACCAAGATGATTTATATCTGTCACTCGACTAGGGATGTGACCCAACAATTAGGGTTGTGCTATGTCGAACGAGTTTTCAGTATGCGTAAGGCGGGACGCGAACCGCACTCACCCTGATGAAGTCCCTCGTTAAGGGATGAAAACGTTGATGTTCTTCCAACACAAATAAGATTCGTAGTTAACCCGCTTACATCCGTAATGAATATACCAAAATACAATATTTTTCATAGTCAAATAATATGTACATGTAGGTATAATTGTTGATGAAACACCAAAAAGTCGAGTCTTGTGAGAGGACAAATGTCTTGTTCTACTTACTGATGAAGAAAAGGTTAACAAAAACATGACTGCACGTACGGAACAGTTCCACTTCGGCACAGCCTGACACGCAGACAGACAGTAACCCTGATGATTATGACACAATACATATACAGGGTGGGGTAAATTTTTGGCCCCTTAAGGGTAGCTACCGTTTTTTTGTAGTTAGAAGGTTTTGTTCTAAGGAATGGATCCTTCTGTTTTATTTTGAAGAAAAAAATATTGTCATTTTTAGTTCTTGAAAAAAGTACGGTACTTTGTCATGAATAATCGTAAGATGCGAATGTGTGCCAGTTTTAGAAATCATAACAGAAATTTAATTCTCACTATGCGGAAACACCTAAAAACCTGGGCATGTCCAGATGACGAAATAATAACTGATAATAATATTAAGTTTCCAACTGGACTCACGTGTATCCAGTCTCGTGTGTCCAGGTAGTGACTGACCCATGATTTCAGACAAATATTCATAAAAAAATATTATTCAGTCGTAACCATAAACTCGACTTTTATTCCTTGTAAGCTACGCTATAATGAAGTAAAAAAGGTTTAGAATATTTTTATGTCAATTTACATCGATCAGGTATTTCGGGTCCTTGGGAGGCCGGCGAAAACTTTGATCGATGCAATTTGATGACAAATAATGTTAAAGTTGTGTGGAAATGTCAAAAGTAAATTACACTATCAAACTGAAAGAATTAAACATTTATTACACTATCGTTTCGGAATTAAGAGGATTAAGGGGATACACCCATATTCAATGATTCCCTACCTTTTTGGGGGACAGTATCGCTCACGTCCGTAGGTGTTGACTCTCTGATACCTTACACGTGTCCTCTGGGTGGTGCTAAGAGCGGTACCCTCTGGTGGTAGGCTTCGGCCGTGGCTTGTCACCACCCTCCGGACTGGGCCAGTCCGTGAAGCAACTCTGTTGTGTTTCGGAATGTGGTCCGGAGTAGCCATCTTCTAGACCTTCGTGATACATCGTCGGCCGCATCTTCGCTTTCCATCATGTGAGATTGCAGTCAAACGAAGGTCTATTTCTGATAAAAAAAAAAAAAACAACCTCCCTACCCTACATAGCAGCGATTTCGGTCATTTAAATAATTTGTGAGATGGGTGCCTCGAAAGCATTTTCCGCCGAATCATTTTATTCCCAGAATGTATCGAAAGCAACTCCAAACATTTCCCTAAAACAATGTCAAAGCCTTGCCCTAAAAGCAAGGGCATTTCCGCATTGAAATGGCCCATTAGGCCCATCGCCAGCTTCACCCTACCCTCGAGGCCCGGCGGACATCGACACATTTAATTCAGCTGGTTAACTGAATACAATATCTATATATTTCTCATTGAATGCCAAATAGCCACAAACCAGAAACGCCACTTTTTACAGGAGAGCCAAAACAATTTAAACATGTTTTTTTTTAAGTTTTGTATTTCTTTTTAAATATTATGATGTTAACCCTCTACCACCTACCACCTAATCTTGTCACACAACCACCTACCATACATCTCCTAGACGGGCGAGTGAAAAGTGCTTTGTATGTAAATTCTAAGAGTGAAAGGTTTGGTTTTTTAATTAAAATCTCAAAATACATATCGAAGTATTTATTAAAGCAACCAAGGCACAGCAAACACAATATATTTTCTTAACATCTTAATTTATTAAAAACTACTCTCAATTTTAGCATAAAAAATTTGTTATTCAGAAAACGAGTTCTATAAAAATAATCACATGAGATAGGAACTTTTTTCTTTCCGTTTATAAAAATAGAATAATCAACAAGACATATAAAATCAACACTTTCTCATTATATTCACATCTATTGCAAAATTGCAAGGTATCATTATTACAGATTTTCCCGACACTAAATGCGCATTTTGTGGGAGCATTCGATACAAATTGGCCTTTTAAACTCAAACATATGTATTGTGTCCTGCGTTTCTTTTAAGGGTCGCAGGTTGAGCAGACTTTGAAGGCAATCTTTCTTCAAAACTCCTTCCACCTGGTTGAGCTGGTGGGGAGAGTCCGCAGTGAATGTCACGTTGAATCTTCAAATTGTTTTCTCAATGCTCCATATGCGGTCTGGTGAGCTGTTCTCCATGAATTTGAACCTACTCTCAACCTTTTGTCCTTGGGCTTGAGCAGATAAACTGACTACGTAGCAGTTTGAGACCGAAATATCGAGCAGAAGACCACCGAAAACGATTGTTAGAAATAGGTTTTTTTTTCAATGTCTCGGAACGCATTTGTGACAAAGGCTCTTCATCTTCAGACGAAAATTCTTGCTCTGCAGCTAAAACTTGAGGTTGAAATACAATAATGCCATGATTTTTCAAAGAATTTGATTCTTCGCTTTCAGGATTCGATTCGCAACTATTATCCAATGCGTGCTGTATGCCAATGTCCACATCGACGTCGTTACCTTCATCATTTGGTAAGTTTTCGTCGTCAGATGGATCTTGCTCTAACTAACTTTCAATTAACACTGTCATTAGAAGCCATTTAAAACTGAAACAAAAAAAACACAAGATTTCACAAAAGTCAGGCTTTGCACGCCAAAATATTAGAGATTTTAATTTGCTTGCGTCAGTGAGACGTATGTCAGGTGGTTAAGGGTTAATACATCATTGTTTTCCTAATTTTTTGTTCTTTCTCTATCTTTTTAAATAATTACGGGTTGTCATAGCTCTCACCCAACTTGATGAAAACCACGACATTTTAATGTCGGGTGGTCAAAGACGGTTTAACATTATCGTCTTATTTCTACTCGCAGTGAATGCATCCAAGGGTCCTGTATAAAATAAAAGTAAACAAAAAGTCGTTTAGCCTCTTCACTTATGACACAATGCGCTTATTGTGACGATTTCTGTGGCGCGGTGGTTGCGGGATCGATTTCCGCCTCGGGACAAATGTTTGTATTATTTATTTATTGTCTATGCGGATTGCCAGCGTTAGACCAGTTCTATGTGGAGAGTTCAGCTAAGTGGAGTTCTTGTTCAACAGCGGTAGCTGAACGACGTAGAAGTTGCAATAGTCATGTAGAAACGGTCTCGTCGATTTGGTGCAGTAGAAGACCCTAGCCTGGTGTCTGTGGTTTGGAGCTCCCTTTTCAACTGACATAACCCAATTCAATCGGAAATGAGCATATAAATTACCTACTCCTTTATATTCGATAATTTCCGCTTCGCCCATGTCATGTTATGTTATTATGTTATATTGTCTAAATAAAAAATAAATAAAAAATAAAATGTTTAAACCAGCAGAACTATGTAAGGACCGTTCGGGCACATGCCAGTGTTTATATAGAAAAAAACAATTAAAAATTTAATACATTTTTTAATTAAAAAAGAACCGCTTCCATCTACGAGTATACCATAATGAAAGAGATACATATAAAATCTATAGAAACTTTAAACGAATTGTTTCTAAACAACAGCGTTTTTATTTACATAATCCACCCCAAATGTTCCCGCTGGTGTCGTGAGAGGCGACTAAGGGGGGATTATCCACTGGAGGTGGGCAGCAGCGCCCTCTCATTAAGAGGCCTGCGTCCAGCGATGGACCAATATTGGCTGAGGTTTTTTTTTTACGTGCAATAGACCTTCGTTTGACCGCAATCTCACTTGATGGAAAGCGAAGATGCGGCCGACGGTGTAACACGAAGGTCTAGAAGATACCTATTCACCCTTGTCTTGAAGAGACATTGGCCGGAATTACAGAAACAGGGAGCGAGTTCCATTCCTTTGGGGTGCGAATAATAAAGGTGGAGGAAAACAGCTTAGTGCGAGTGGAGGATACATCCACCAAGTATGGATGGTATTGCGCTGTGCATACCATCCATACTTGGCTTGTCCTGGAGTGGAAGGGGGATGGTGGGATCAGGTTAAGTAGTATTTCTTAAATTAGTTATGTTAAAAACGCTTATATTATACTAAAGCTACCTTTTTATAATTTTACCCCTACGAGAAACAAAACGAGCTGGTATCGTTGATCTATGTACAGGATGTGTGATAGAAAAATGCGGGAATAATTCAAGATAATGGGATCTTATGCCCGATTTGGCGGACGGTCAGGGAATTTCTGATTAAATTGATACGAGAAGCTTCTGATTTTAAGTCACAAAGGATTGGATGCTTCCATTGAGTTGTATGTTAAGAACGAAACAAAGTTCTCTATTTTTAGCACAAAATTTGATCCGAGCTAGGCAGCTCGTTAACTTGTGAAATCTTGTTATCTTTTGATATGAACGTACAAATAGCATAAGGCTCCGAGATATTTATAAATGTATACTTTTACAACTCAGGGACTACGATAGAACTGAAATCCTGGGTGATGAATGTTTCACTGTTCATGCTCAGCTCACCTCACTAAGCTTATCGAATATTGAAAGATTTACAAGTTACAGACAAAGTAAAGTATGTACCTAACAATTTCGTAACTATTAAGTAGGTATATAAATATGAATTTAGTACTAGCTGCGCCCTGCGGGTTTGGCCGGGTGGAAATTATAATAATGTTTATTATACATTAATCAATATACATTGTATATGCAAACCCCATTTTAGTTCTGAAAATAAAATCATTTTATAGTTAACTACCAGCTCCTTGCGGTTACACCCGCGTAGTTGCCATTTCCGTGAGAATTCTGGGATCAAATATAGCCTATGTCACACCCTGGAAAGTAAGCTTTCTAAATCGGTCCAGTAGTTTTGGAGCCTATTCCATACAAACAAACAAACAAATCTTTCCTCTTTATAATATGACTAGCTGCGCCCCGCGGCTTCGCACGCGTTGTTCCTATGGAAACGTTAAAAGATGATTTTCGTCCCATGGGAACTGATTTATGGGATAAAAAGTAGCCTATGTTTTATTCCAGACCTAGGACTATGTCTATTTTAAATTTCAGCCAGATCCGTTCAGTAGTTTTGGCGTGAAGAAGTAACAAACATCCATACATCCATACATAAGTGTGATTAGTACCTATAGGTTAGTATTAGTGTAGATTTACGAGTTTTGAGTGAATCGAACCAAGGAGGGAAAATTTTCGATAGAAACTTTACCAGCACCCTTTCAACCCCATCAGAGGTTAATTAGTTACGGAGAGACGTGGTAACAAACATACACTTTCACATTTATTATAACAATAGGATAATAAATCAGTTACCGAATACCCAAACCATAATCTCTAATAACCTAGGTGCTAGATCATGCAGTGTGAATTATGTATCATGTACTTATGTATTTCCAGCATAACACATGACCTATATTTAAATTTAAAGCTAAAACAATAGCAGCCAATCCGCTGTCAATTATAATGAAGCCAAGACGGAAGCCAACTACATTCAAATCTCAAAGACAAGCAGAAAGAGAAAATATTGATAGTCTAATTCAAATATTGACTCGGCAAGACGATTGGGGCGGCGTCTGCCGAGCCAACACCACTCTCATTGGAATTTAATCTACAGTATTTACATTAAAAAACGAATTCCAGAAATTAAATTAAAACTATCGGAGTCGGAACAGCGCAAAAAAGACTTGGGAATCATTTGTGAAGGCAGTTTTAATAAGATCTGCAGATTTTCAGTGGTTGGATTCGAACTAGTTTTATAAGATAGGAAACTCCAGTTTGCATTAAATGGTTTCTTGATTTTATCCACCTTATATTTTTGTAAGGGCTTAACTACACCGACGGCAAGATAGCGACTGCAAGGTTGCCGTCGCATGCAGTCGCCTGCAGTTGATGGCAGCCGACAGCAGCCGAGTTATTGAGGCGTGTTTCAGTTAGTTTCAGTTTCAGTTTATTTATTAATAACGTTTTGGGTTACATGTCAGCTCTTAGTGTCACGTGCAGTACAGTCCGTGTATATCAGCGTGTATATAATCAAAATCATAATCAATGACGTATTCATTACGGATGTAAGTGGGTTAGCTACGAACCTCATTTGTATTGAAAGAACACCAACGTTTCATTCCTTAACGAGGGGCATCTTCAGGGCGAGTGCGGTTCTAGACGCGCGCGTACCGCATCCCTTCGAGCACTGCGCGTGTCGAGCGCATGTAGATGCTGCAGGGCGTGAGAGTCATCTACTGTTTTCATTATCGTATTGTTTGTAACGTCTACTATATATTGACGAATCCACGTTATTTTTATTCGATACTATCCGTAGGTACGTACTTAGGTAATTATAATATATCCCGAAGTAGTTTTTGCTCTCTGATACTTTTGCAACGGCTGATAGGATCTTTATGACAAGGAATTCATGGTCTAGAAAAAAAATCTTAGTATCCCACACCAACCGTTCGAATAGATACGACGATAAGTTTCCCATTTTTTATTCTTATTTTTAAGGGACTTTGTGTCGTTGCTTACTATGTCAGTCATCTTATTAAAAAATCTACTTATACCTACTACTTAAAACGAAATAATACCTAAAACTAACCTAAATAATTTATTTGCCGTCTCACTCAGTGAAGTGGTCAAATTATTTGGATAACACCAGTATCCGATAGGTTGACATTGTACAGGTCACTTAACTCTAGTCTCATAGACTCTGTTATCAAAGTTTTTCAGTAGATACATTAAGTACCTACGCTAAGCTGTTTGTTTGAGGGCCCGCGCGTTTCCAATTTCCATGAAATGAGGCCTCATCGGCTTTACATTACGATTTCGCTATCGAACTGTTATTTCAAATTCAGTATGTTACCTACCTACTGCGGGAAAGGCTAGGCTGGCTGTATTCACTCGGGTAGAATAACAATCGATGTAAGATCGAGTGTTTTAAAAAAAATGTTATCCATATTATCGGTTGCAGGTTCAATTGTAGTAACCGACAATCCTCGTAAAAAAAGTTAAGTACCTATACAGTTTTTTAGTAAGTTTTGCTCTTTCAAAAGCCTAGTTTTTAAATGTCAGTTACGTACTACATATTATTATTTGGGTTTATTTTCTTGGCGATTCTCACTGAAGTTAAATCATTAAGGCAATTTACACATTTTTACCTATTTTCATAGAGCTAGCCTAAGTAATGATATAGAAATATACCTGCTGCTAACTTAGAAGATTCTGGCGTATAGATAGTTTTACCTGATATTTTTTTGGGATTAATTATTATCTAACCGACAAAAAAGTATGAATTTAAACTGTTACGGTAATAATTTATTTTTGAGACTATGGGCAATAATATTACAATGCCTAGGCTATAACAATTATTTCTATATGACATAGACTCAAAGATTTATACATTTTTTGTGCAAAAAAAATTTTCATCAGCTCTCCTACACATTTAGATCCATAGTAAAGATTGACTTTCGAGCGTCGATATTTTAACTAATTTTTCGGATTTTTTTCGAAATTATGTTGTAATTGATTTTGTGATCCGTTTACATAACCAGTTTTTTTCCTACACTGATAGTTATAGTTTCAATGAAAAGTTATATTAACACATACACCAAAATGAGAACAATTTTGTAACACAAATGTACCTTGAACCAATTGACGATAATATGATATCTTATTTAGATATAATGCTTTATTTCCATAAATATGATAAATGTACACTTCGGAAAGATCAAATTATATTAAAAAATTGACACTGAAATGAAGTGGTATTTTTGGTCGCTTCGGTATGTAGACTAAAGTAAAGAAACGACGAAGAAATCTTTAGCCTGTTGGTTGTTATTTCTCGAATTAGAGCAAAATCCGTCCCTAGCTTTTTTATCCTTTAGAATTTAGATAATCTAATATTTTACAGTGAACCTTTTTGCACAGCAAGGTTTGTTTGAATTTATTTACTGATAATTTTTGCAGCTCAGTGGGGGATTTGTTGCAGAAGCGTATACATTGCCATTTATGAAACCTTGTTGTAAGTACAGCGAGTTTGTGCTTTTTTCTAGTATTTAAATTATGTATCGCTGGTTTTGGGAAACTATTGATATTTTTATGAGTGTACAACAAGTTTTCATAAATATATTGACTAGGTACTGTCATTATATTTATTTATTTGAATTTATCACGTGTGGATTCTCTGGGACCCATTTATATATGGCACTAACAGCCCTCTTCCCCAGCACAAATACGGTGTTAAAAACTGCAGCTTTCTCCCTCAGCAGTATACCTTATGACATTATACTATGGCAGTAACTGAAATAAACAAGTCTAGATGAGATAGCAGAACTAAATCTCTTCGATAGCTTATCTATGTGTGGGCCACAATTGAAGTTTAGTTTAGTGATTCCTAAGAATACGGTACGTTCTACAAATTTTAACGTTTCTCCTTTTAAGTTTACTTCAGCCTAAAAATGAGTGACAATAATTATTTATCAATTGATATAATATTATGGATCTGGTGTCAGCAGGCCTTTTCGGCTTTAGAAGTCTTATAATGAAGTCTTTTATTTATAAATATGTTCTCGCAAGCGTCTCAACCGTCTGAGACCAACAAAGCTGAAAGGCCCACAAAAGGTCTTGCGAAAATATAGCTCCAGTCAAGTTCTTCATAATAAACGTTTAATAAACTTTCCTTTGTACTCGATAAGATAAACTTTTTCGTCCTTTGAGGCGATTCCCAAATTAAATCTGGACGGGCCGGAAGTGTGCAACTTGGGATTATTATAATCATTTGGACGGAAATATGAAGATGGCAAACATTTATGAAATTATGATTATTAAAATTCCCAAAACGGTATTTTAATAAAAAGTGACATTTATTTAAGTATTTGATTTTTTCATGGGTAAAGTTTTGTGGAATTAACTATACGTTACTTAGAAATATAAATAGTTCAGTAATCAGAGCAGAGGTCTGTTCTTAACTTTTACTATGATCACAGTAAAAGTATGTCCGTCTCTTCTGTCAGACAAACATAATCGTCCTCATAGGTGGAAAATTAAATAATTAAAGCATTTTCCGAAATCGTCTCTATTGCATTATCATAAAGTTTAATTCAAGCTACACCTTTCTGTGTCACTAAAGATTCGAGACCATAATTCATCAATTAATTAAACCTGCAAGTCGCTAAATAAGGAAAAAATTAAATACGTTCAGTCAAATTGGCTTAGTTTACCTTGTCGACATCACAATTGATATACTGTCTCAGAAGTTCCTTTCTACGTTGTATTAATGCTAGTTTATATTCATTCTGGGTTCGTTTAACAATGTTAGCAGTAATTTTGCATGTTAAGCCAAGGGCCTTTATCTCTGTAATTCGGACCGCAGCTTCACTGAATCTCGTAAAAATGTTCATTCAATTTTCCAGTAGGCTTATTGTAACGAGACATTACGAAATATAGAGATGCCTCATAAAAACCAGCCGAATGCGAGTTGAACTTACTTGAAGAAGGTTCCGTATAAAGGCAGATTTCTATCAAAGCGCAGTGGAGCAAAGGTGTATAAACAAAACAATATTCTGGAATATTATTTTCTGGACATTATCCTAATGCTCATTTAATACGTACTTTTGGAAAAAAAAACTACGACGCAGGAGATTGTGGGTTCGATTGCCGCCTCGGGACAAATGTTTGTACGATCTGAGATTGAGTTGCTCAGGGCGTTCTGGATGATTTTTATGTATTCTAAAAAAAATATTATCTATGTTATAAGTATAACAGTTGTAGTAGCAGTAGAACCCATATCACAAGCTCTGCTTACCTTGGGGCTGGATAATTGTCGAACATATTTTTTATTTATTATTTTTTATTTATTAGAAAAAAAAGGGTTATTACAAAAGGATGCGCGATGATAATAAGTTCTATCCCCTATCTAGTTAGTAAATTGCGATTTATTTATTTATATTTATTGATTTATCGTCAATAAGAAAAATAGATAATACTTCAAAGACTAATAAAAATACAAAAATATGTAAATGCATAATAATATATAAATAATGCTTAATGTAGGCAAAGTACAAATGCGGCCGTATCTGCCCGCCACCAAATGGATATCCCTTAGTATCACACCTGTTCCCGTGGGTGTCTTAAGAAGCGCTTAAGACACCCACGGGAACAGGTGTGGTGGTGCAAATTCTAAGTCGGCATCACGCGCCCAATCAAAATGAAAACCCCATTCTTCATTTCCAGGCTGTGTAGTGTATCAGCCCTGATGTCAGACTTTACGAGCCGCTGCAAAAGGCGTGGTTATGATGACCTATGGATGAACAAGAAATAGGATGTAATAGGAATTTGTTGACTCAGGATTTGGTTATAACAGCATTTTTATAAAATGGGAAAAGCATGAAATGGACTTTGGGTGTAAATAAAATTGTATGTAATGAACCTGTTCGCCTACCGCTGCATACTATAATTGTTATATATTTTTTTTTAGATATTTATTCATTACAAAAACAATCACAGTATACACTATATTTGTACCATAAAACCTACAAACAATATAATGAACTTACATAAACATAAAATAAGAAGCTTGCAAATGGGGTATGCTTTATTGTCCACTTCCCTCTAACCAGCCTAAATCATGACATTATGTATCCACTTTGTTTATATAAATACACCCTGAAGTTGTTTGTGAAGGGTAACTAAATATTACTGAACAAATAATGTCTATTTACTTTGGTAATTGAAACCGTGAAACTAATTCGACAGATTAAGCTAGGTATTTATTTAATGACTTGATTCATTTCAGCCGAAAGATGTCCACTGCTGTTATTATCACACTTTACACTAATATTATTAATGCGAAAGTTTGGATGGATGTATGGATGGAAGGTTATTTGTTACCTCTTCACGTCAAAGCTATTGAACGGATCGGGCTACAATTTTGCATATAGGTAATTCTTATCCTGGAATCAAAAAGAGGCTACTAGGCTTTTTATCCCATAAATCAGCTACCCATGAAATAGAACACGTCTTCATGTAACAACGCGTACGAAGCCGCTGGTAGAAACTAGTACTTGTTAATATTTGTATAAATACCTATTGATTTCGTATAAATGTTAAGTAATGTTTTTTACCTATTTTTCCCGACGTTTCAACAGGTTTACACTCTGTCGTGGTCACGGGATGACTGGAGTTTTGGAGCTATCGCCTTTGCGAAGCGGGGGCTGCATTTTTTGCAACTACCCTCACTTGATCTTCTGAACTAGGGATGTCCATCTGTACACTCGGACGACACACTACACTAACCGTGTCCGCGATGCACTGAGAAACCGGTCTACGAGTACACTTAGCTACCACTGGATTCCACGAGGCAGAGAGTCTGAAAACGCGATAAATACTCGAATATTTATAATAATGTGTTCTGATCGCGTAAGTTTAAAAAACTTCATAGACAGAGAGGCAAAACATTGATCGTATTAGGGATCAGTTTAATCATCAATTGACGGAACACTAAAAATGCAGTAAAATAAACAGCTGTAAAAAGGATCTGCAAAAACTGACGACTTTATCTTTCCTTTATCTAGAAACTTTGAACCTTATGAAGTCGGAATAAGGGTGTACTAATGATATGGTAATTCGCAAGCTTGGGTTTACGACTGTTGTGAGAAATCTGGGATTGTCTTCTTTATGACGGTGTGTGAAGCATTGTATGCTGTAGGCTGAGGAATTGAGCAGTTAAATGAAATTACTCGAGGAAACTTCGTCCCACAATAATGTCTAATAATATTTGGTAGAGTGATTTTATCAGGCGAAGGATTGCCTATTTGTATGAAAATCAAATGAATTGTAGATATTTCATAACAGGTAGAGACAAAAAAAAGATTCGTTAAATATTTTTTTGAAAGAAATAATTGTTAAGCAATAACTTCTACCCGCGGAAGCACCTATACACATAACTGGATAAAATTATTAATAATTAAAAGCTCTAATAAGTAAACGCCTGATGAGTGTCTCTCGTACACGCCAGATTTTATTTTGATTTGTTCAGTACATTTGGAGATTAATACACATTATTCTTAACTTAGCTGAAACTAATATAAATCTGATCAAAGTCACTTATTAAACTTCATTGAAAAAGAAAATTAAATTGAATATAATATAAATTATAAGAATAAAATTAGAACCAGTTGAAGCAATTGAGCTAACTACAGACTGTTGCAAACAATACATTTAGCTGAAGTGATCCATTCAACACCGAAGTGTCCCCAAGACGCTGGCTGGCATACCCCTCAACCTCAACCTCAACAGCCTGTATTGGTCCACTGCTGGACGCAAGCCTCCTGATAAGCGCTTTATTGGCGTTTATTTAATGGGTCGTAAGGCCCATAATCCCCATGCTGGGCATGCTGGGGATCTTAGTTCGGTGGTAGAATTGTTCTGCAGGGGGCGCTGCAGCCCACTTGACAGAAGTGGGCAGACATCACCTCGAAGGGCAAGAAAAGCCCAGATGTTGCAATAAAGGATGAGCAGATATTCATACCTATACCGTGTCCATTTTGAATGAGGCATAAACGTATACAAACCGCCCATACTTAACCTAAAATTGACTTTGTTGGTGCGTCCTTTTATACGTAATTTACATTACTTGCAGGACTAATGTACTGGCAAAAGCACCTCTTACCCGCACTCTGCACACGCTCAATTTGGTTTCAGAGCAAATAGATATATTTCACGTCTCTCTGAACGAACTCCGTAGGGCTGCATTGTTTGTTTTGTGTTATTTGTAATGTACCTATGTCCTTGATGAGTGCGATAGATTGTGTTGTAAATGTTATATGGAATTACCTATGTTTAAATTTACTTAACTATTGTATTAGGATAATCCTGTAATGATAGTATAAGAATGAAAATAAATACTAAATACTAAATACTAAAAATACTTGTCGATTTTAGATCCTCCCAATAAAAATTACTTACAATTATATCTGAAACTCGACGCCATAGGTACTACTACACCATAGCCACTACAGAGCTACAATTCTCGAGTTACGAAGTCACTTCACGTATCACAAGCTTAAGGCCTACGTCCACCACACCACCTCAACAACGACCATAAATATCTTAAATAAAGGTGCTTTGTTTACGCTGCAGAGCTGAGGTAACAAGCTGCTGGTATGTTATTCCCCAAACGGAGCCTATGCCCTCCTGCCTGATGTGATGACAATCTGCAAAAGACTGCAGGCAGATGCTGCATGCGTCAAGCTGAAGACGGGGCGCAATGGCTCATTAGAGGAGGCATATGTCTGGCTGTAGACTAATATAGGCTGATGCTGATGATGGCACATAAAACTTAACCCGGTTCGTTGTCCGCGGTCCTTTAACCACCACTTCCCCACATTCGCACTCTGAACATTCGTCGTCCGTAAACGCCTTCCTAACGACCTCTGGAAACTCCATGAAAAGGCGACATGCATCACATGAAATGCGTGTACTGAAACGTATATCTGTAAAGGGAGTTTCATTTAAACGCTGAAATCTGACTTTAAAACAACAAAGCATGATTATTGTGTAACGAACTGAAACTAGTGGAGCAATTTATTCAAGTTTTTACAAAAAGCGCATCGAGTAATACGAGAGATGGGAGTTTCTATAAAAGTGTGTCTGCTGGTATTCATCTTTAGCCTTCACTATATTAGTCCACTGCTGGTCGTAGACCTCACCTAACGCGCGCTATAGCGAATCGTACTATACGTGAAAACTTGCATTCAAACTATGTTAGCAGGTCGGCAAGAGTATTTATGAGTATTCACCTTCGTGTCGCGAGGATGGGCAGTGAATGTGTTTAGATACCTCTGAAGATAACGAGTTTCAGACCGACCTTCTGACATAATTTGAATGCACGTTTTTGGTCTGTGTGGTAGCGGTATTAGATCAATGAGCTCAGAGAGCTAGTTGTAAGACTAGTGGTTAGTACGATGCCATTGTTAGACGACAGGAACTACGATGCGATGGCATTGTTAGACGACAGGGACTACGATGTCATGTCATGGTTAGACGACAGGAACTACGATGTCATGTCATGGTTAGACGACAGGAACTACGATGAGATGGCATTGTTAGACGACAGGGACTAAGATGTCATGTCATTGTTAGACGACAGGAACTACGATGAGATGGCATTGTTAGACGACAGGGACTAAGATGTCATGTCATTGTTAGACGACAGGAACTACGATGAGATGGCATTGTTAGACGACAGGGACTAAGATGTCATGTCATTGTTAGACGACAGGAACTACGATGAGATGGCATTGTTAGACGACAGGCACTACGATGCGATGGCATTGTTAGACGACAGGAACTACGATGAGATGGCATTGTTAGACGACAGGGACTAAGATGTCATGTCATTGTTAGACGATAGGCACTACGATGCGATGTTATTGTTACACGAAAACACAATAGGTAAATACTTCTACGCGAACAGATGTTAAACATTTTCTATTTCCGTTAGGTCTTAAAAATAGTGTTATCTTCAAAGGAATAAGAGCAAATATACCATCAGGTATTGTATCCAGCGACCCTGATATTTCAGGAAGCTCAACATTGTTACGGTTATTGGTATTGACACAGGTTACGGCAACATTTGCAGTAGGAGTACTTGCGGCGCTTGTAAACAGTGACTGTATGTTATTATTTACTTTCTAGCTTCACTTCATGTTGGCCTAGATATACGACCTTCGACCTTAAATTCATGTTTACAAGTGCTACAATATTAGTTTTTTAAACCGTTTTATAAAATAGGAAGAGGTTCCCAATTCGACTGTATTTTTTTATTTGTAAAATGTACCTCAGATCTTATGATTGGATGGTCCGATTTTCATGGTTGTTTTTTTATTTGAAAACTGATGCTTTCCGTATGGTCCCATTATAATTTGGTTCAGTTCTGACAGTGTGATCCATGGAACAACTGTATAGTTTTTTAAAACATAATCAATTATTCTGTATTTTTTTATTACATTGACTTTAAACACGTGAAAGCCGATTATTTAACTCCTTTTTTTATTGTCATCACAACTAAATGTGCCAACCAAATTTCAAATCAATCCGTCAACAGGAAGATGGTCAAATTTGAAGTTATGAAACTCAAATAGAAGCCCAGTTTGGCAAGCTAAATAAAACCGTTTATAAGGAGGAAGCATTTTATGAATTTATGTTACTCGATATGTTAGCCGATATCCAATTTCAATTATTCTCATAGTTATATGTTGAAAATGATTTCAAGTTGGTCCCATAAAAGTTTTATTTCCGAAAGATAACTATTTATTCAATAAAACGTAATAATTAATGTATTAAGTGTCTGAAAATTTAAATCAGCTTTCGTCATCATACTTGTGGAGTTATTCCAGTTTTCCTGGACTTTAAAGAAAATCCAGTTTTACCCCTTGAAGAGTTTTCCTAAGGGGGAAAACTGGACTACAAAAAAAATTATTCCAGTTTTCCCACTTGAGAGGGTTTTGTCAAGGGGGGGAAATGGAATAACCCGTATATAACTCTAATAACGAAAACTAAAAAAGTACAACCTATCAATCATTTTTAATTGTCAGTCTTTGTTCTTATGTGCAGCTTACTAAATGTAGACTTTAAAATTTTCATATTCTGGTCACCAGCAAAATTATTATAACAAACGAGTCCAAGTCGCTCCGACTGACCAACGTCGGCCAGCATGGTACTTAGCTATTAGACTTTAAATAGAAAAGGAAAACAATGAAAGCAAATTAATTTCCCATTGGCCTTCAAAACTTCACAACTTTCGAGTAATACCGAAACTTTGGATGGTATTTTAATAACGACGGAATTCATTATTAAAACAAAGTTTAGAAATCTAATCGGCCGAGTTGAGAAGCCTATTTCGGATCCATGGCACCCCAGAAAGATGCCCCTGGTGGTGTTATGGGAAGTAAGATTTAGATCCATGGCACACCCAGTTCTCAAATCCATACAACGGTGTGTCAGTGGGATCACATTTTATGCTTACAAGAACCTACCAATTGAATAGACAACGACGACAGCGATATTATAAAAATAATTACAATATTTTCATTTTAATAGATTATACTGCTGACAAAATTGCAAGGTTCCGACTGTTTTTTCTTTTATTGTAGATCTTTAATTTTTCATAACGAATATGAAAAATTCATGGTCGCAATTTTGAGAACGTTTCTACAACTGGTGTAAAATAAAGAATCTAGAAACCCGGGGAACCCTGTGACAACCGTCACGCTATGAAATTTTGTATCTGTTTTACAATTTTCAGCGTACTTTAAAATACGAAATACGACTGTAGACTACGTTAATTAAAATCTGTCCGTTTTTAGCGGAGATTTATTTCTATTGTTCTGCAGTTAGAGTTTTATTTTATGTGTCGAGGGATAAAAGAGACCTAAAGCATACAAAACCACAACTACATTGTATCCGTGGAATACCTCACGTAAAAAAAAGACGTGTGGCACTCGGGGACTACCGCGGTAAAGCTATTGCAATGCCATCTAGAGGCGAGTTGCTGAACTAAAGAGACAAACGTCAAGGTTTTTTCGTTACGGAATTTCTGGATTCGGTCCCCGCGCTCAAGGCCCGCGATAGAAGCTATGCAATAGCTTAAAATTGGGTAAATTGAAAACCAGCGCTGCTTGCATATGAATGCAAGCAGTAAATTGCTGAATTTACCCCTTTTGCCTTAATTAATTTGTTTTATTTCAAGTCTTAATGTATTTTGTGTATTTTTGGCAATAAACGTTTTTCTATTCTATTCTATTCACGTAAACATTCCATGGACACAATGACATTTCAATAACGAATATTTTTTGTGCAGAGCTACATAATGGACCAGATCTTTACAGATTTCTTGCTATTTGTGACGCCGTTTCTACATATAGGTACATGTGAATTCATCAGAAGTTTGTTTCTTTAAAAAAAAACCTCGACAATTCATACAGCATTATCTAACCCCAAGCTAAGCAAAGCTTGTGTGCAGAGGTCGTCGAATGTTACGTTATGTTATCAATCACTCTTCAAGATGGTGCACTACAAAAAGGTTCTTTGGCGTGGATCCACCCTACAAGACCTTCAAGAAAGACTTGCTATGACCAGCATATAACTACCTACTTATATTATTAACGCTAAAGTTTATAAACATCTCTGTATGAACCTATGTCCCTCTTTCCTACCTCTTTCACGCAAAAACTACAGAACGGATCGAGCTAACATTTTGCATAGTACAGGTAATTCTAGGCCTAAAATAACGCATACTTTTTATCACATAAATCAGTTTCCGTGGGATAGGCGTGCGAAGCCGCGGGGCGCAGCTAGTAATACATATAACCACACAATAGATAGGAAAGGCTGCGGTCTGCCAGCAGGCCATCATTTATCATCCTGTAGTCATTCATCAAGGCATCGTGATCTCTACGATTATCTGAAATCATTGATATTGACAAGTGATGGAGGTCAGATCAAAGCTTTGTCCGGGAATCGGGTAATATCCCGGGAACTGTGAGGTATTCCGGGAAATGTCCGGGAAGGCCCTGTCAGTATCAGACGGCTCTGTATTCATTCAACATGTCGAGATTAATTTAAGAGATGATTGTGAGATGTGTAATTTGAATAACGTTCGCTCTGATGCGATAATACTCTTCGATGTTTTGCATGCCCTACGCTTAGAAATGAGAAAAAATGAAAGAAATGTCCTTGCAATACGCTTAAAAGTATATAACATTACTTAAGCCGGTACTCTGAGGCACACTAACGCCACCGCTTATTTTATCTTATTATGACGTTGAAGAAAGGAATTTTCAAAAAAATTATAGGCCACTTTATGATACCTAGGATAAGCTTTCTTTCAATACCTCTATAGTAACAGCTTTTTTGTATAGTTTAGGAGATGCGAAAACAGAGTTTAGTGGCCACCAAGTGCAAATTCGCATCTCCTCCTAAAGTATACAAAAAAAAATTACAGAGGTATTCAACAAAGCTTATGATAGGTATCACAAACTGGCTAATATTTTTTGAAAATTTGATTGTTCAACGTAATAAAAAGATATAATAGTTGGCGGCGCTAGTTTGAGTCGGGGTACCGCCTTACTGCGGTGGCAGAAATAAGCAGCCAGTTTTTTCATCATAATCATCATCAACCCTTTACGACCCACTGCAGGCCTCTCTATGCTTGTACCATTCGCCGCGGTCCTGCCAGTTCCCAGTTTAATAATAATAAAATAAAACTTCTTACGAATGCAGTATCAATCAATTTTATTTAAAGAAGTCTGAAGTTTACTTTCTAAGTAAAAAATAATGGAGTATTATTCGATATGCCTATGCTATTATCGTCATTAGTCTTTTCATCTAAATGTCTCTCTGGCTGCTCTTTGTCTCGATCCAATTATATTCACTCGTACCCCTTGGGGGTCTGGGTTCTGCGGGGTTAGGGGGGGTTCTGGACGGGGACATTTGAGACCAATTATTGCGAGATATGTTTGGACACGCGGAATACCTACTCAGGAGAACAAATATTTTGAAAGCCTTCGTTTTAAGACCGAGTGGTTTGTTTGTGCGCTTAGTATGGGTTTAAATAAAAATCCACAAGGGACCACGACCCCTTTTAAGCAAAAGCTTGTTAAAAAATATTAGTAAAAATTTATTTAAGGCTTCTTTCTGCCATTTTTTGTACTTATTACTTAGTACTCTTAGTTACGGGAGAACCCACATCCGCTGGGGTAAGCGAGTTCTTGAGTGCAGACTCTGCACTCTGAACATAGTGTAGGAGCCTCCAGTTGCCTCCAGTTGCCTGGGCTAGGTAGGAAGACGATCTAAGAAAAACTAGTAAGCAGAGCTGAATGCAACAAGAAGAAGACAGGACGCTATGACGCTCATTGCGAGAGAATAATGAAAACTGTAAGATAAACTTATTGATGGACAAAATTAAATTGATGAATTCCCCGCACATTCCTTACATAAACTGTCGGTTGTATATGATTCCTATTTGTTGCACACTTAGTTATATAATTAACGAAAAATCAAATAATATACCAAAAATTTCAAGCCAAGAAGTTAAAATCCCGACAAAGTAAATTTTTTAGGGACATTATTTGAGTTCTTAGAAATTACCTATAGTATAACCAAAAACTTCAATGATCGAAAGTTTCCAAATGTGTTGAAAAGCCTACTATCAACAGCCACCCGGGATATATCCGGTTAGAGGCCATTCCTACAAAATAAATGTGATTTAACCTCAGCCACCGCGCCCGGGGCCCGCCGCAAGCCCCGGACTATTCCGGGAAAGTTGCCCTTTGTGTCATACGCTGTCAACTAAACTATTTGCCTTTTAATGGTTTTGGCTTGTGATAGATTGTGATCGTTTATTTCCTTGACGTGTTCGTGAATTTTATTCAGCCATTTTCTACCATGAGTTTTCACAGCCTATACTCGCTAGGACTAGTTATAAAATGTATATGAAAACTTCTAAAGCGCTTCTAGCGGATAGTTGGGTAATAAAATGCCCAATAGGAGTCACGTAGATAACTATAAGCGTATTTACGTAACTGCTGTAGTAACTTCAGGCGATATAAAATCGTTGAATATGTACACGAGATTTCGTAACGATGATCGGATACTGACAAGAAATCGATAATGATGAACAGGAGAACCTTCGTTCACTACGTTCACTCGGTTTTTAAGGGAATCGAACCCACAACATTAATAAAATATTAAAAGGAATACTCCTTATCACAATAAAAACAAAAGTAATAACAATTGTAATTTCAGGAACCAAGTTTAAAATTTCTATTTAAATACTTTGTTTTCGGTTGTCATCGGAAGAGCCTACTCTTCCGGATTTTTTTTTATAATCTCACTAGAGCTTGTACATGGTGCGAAAGCTAGTAATTGATTAAACAAATCTCATCTATTGGTAATCGAACTATCAAAATGCTTTCATTCCTTTGAAATCTAACAAGAGTTGACTCTCGATGCCCATTTAAAATGCATTCTAGGAATTACTGAAAATACACTGTAGTAGGAAATTATGAACATTGTCTCACACTCATTTGCAGATTTTAAAATGCTTTAATTCCTTTTAAACCCTACAAGAAAATTAATTCAAGGAATTACTGAAAATACATTGTAGGAAATCCTGAAAATTACAAGCTAGTTGTAAAAGTTCTCGCAAGCAGTAAAGTTCATTACTTGTCGTTGACTTATGTAAACGTATGCAGAGTCTTGAAGACAAACTTTTAACTATGTAAATATTTTAGGAACTTCCTTAATACCGAGACAACATTGTTCGGGGTAGTTTCACACTATAACAAATATAATAAAAGGTTATGACACAAGTTTTAACAACTTTCTTACTTTTTGTCCAAGTTTATACTTTTTGTAAATGATGTTGAAAAACAAACGCCACATAACGCTTGTATTTACTTATACATAAAAAATAAGCAAGTTTATTAACGCCATAAGAGTTATTATGAATAAGAGTAGGTAGGTACCTAATACTGGTTCTAGATTACAAGATTTTTTGGTTTACAAAGGAGTATGAAAACCATAAAAATATAAGTGGAATATATTTTTTGCCTGCGAAGCGGGATGAAAGTTATACTTTTCGTCCGACGAAAAATAATGACAAGTACAAAGAAATGACAGCTGTCACCTTACTTTTCTATTGAACCATGCATTCTACCTTTCTATACAGCCACTCAACTTCAACTTCTTGTGAGATGGCTTATGCGTCTGGTTTGACGCAATTCATACAGCCATTCAATAACATTGCATGATGTTAAATTGAAATGAATTAAAGGTAAAATGCCATAATTATAATCTACTTCAACTATTTCTTTAAAATAACATAGATTTCGGTAAAATATTTACTATTTTTGAAATGATAAAAACTAATAGCAGAATAGATCTCGGTATTCTTCCATGCTTATTATACCATGGTAGAATAGCGAGAGCTACTATGGCTACTATGCCATCTATGAAGAAGATTGTTTGACTCTAATAAAAAGAAAGCGGGAAAACGGCAATCCTATCTTCATTTGATTTTTCGAGTTTGGGTTTTGATTTTTCGTTGTTTTGTTTATAACATGAGTTCAGACAGTGATAAAGACATAAATTTAACGCCTAATTTTATAAAAAAAGAGGCTAAAGCAGTCGTGGAAAACCTTTTACCACTTAAATCAAAAAGAAGGTCGAATCAAGAAGGTAAATGGCGCGCTAAGTAAATAGTGAAATCGTTATAAAAAACGTTTTGTTATTATATCTTAACGAATTCTCAAAGACTTATAAACCTTCAATATTATGGAGCGTATACTCTATGTAAAAGACAACATTGCTACTGGAAGGTACTAAACACAATGTACTTAGAAAGGTTTTAGAGAGACTAACATCGTTTATCAAAAGGCAAAATCATGGATTTAACAAAAAAAAACAAAGTTTTCACTTTTAAAGATTTAGTTGGAAAATACCTTTCACTATAACTAATAATTGCTCTAATTTTACCATAGACTTTAAATAAATAGCTTATCTAAGTTGTTGGTTTATGTATTTTTTCTTTAGCTCATTCATATTTTTATTTTTAATTTCCTTGTATTCGTAATGAAAAGCACAGTGTTTTCCTCGGGTGAAAGAAACATTTTAGTCCCTCGAACTATTAGCGCCCTCGCTACGCTCGGGCGCCAAACCCCGTCTCGGGACTAAATAGGTTTTGTTTCATCCCTTGGGTATCTATGTACTACGAGTATAACGACACTGGATCATCGGAACAAATCGCAAAAGCATTATTTTGGTTTTGAAAGCTCATTAATCTGTCATCAAACGCAAATTCCAACCTCTTTCGGTAGGCTTGTTCATAAATGTGATATGAGGTTTTATCTTGCTGTCATCTAAGAAATCAATTACCTATTGTGTAAGCTATAATAACCGAAAACTTTAGAATTGCTGTTATCTGTTAATAATATCAGTTTTTGTTTATATATAGGTAGCTAGGGTATCTAGATCTAGCCATATAGAATAGAATCTTTGTTGTTTTGAAGTTCTAGTAGTTTACTGGTAATTCGAAGCAGTACTCATCCACAGCAAGCTTATTAGCTAATTAATTAGGATTATGTCCGCTGGCTGTCATTAGCACGTGCACTCATGCACTCGCGCACAATGCATAATTAACTAGGATTTGATTATTACAGATAGTGATTCCGTTGATGATTTGAGGGTAGTTTTACATTGCCTCGAGCCTCGGCTAAGTTCTGCGAATGGCACAAAACAACCTACGTCGATATGAGTGAAAAATAAATATTCTCTCGCCGCTACGAGATGGATTTGAGCGGGATGACAAGATATGACTTTCTCGTGAGTGAGAATTACAGGGCAGAGACGTGCACCGTATTTTCTATGCGCCCAAACTGTTTTTACCTAATTACAAGTCGATGTTACAACCTATCGAAATACATATATCACGTGCCGTTCTTGAGATAAATAGGAAAATGTGTACAAAGGAGGTATTTCTATATCCATATATTAACAAACTAACTACTTACCTACTACTTAAAACTAAATCAAATCTTAAACTTACCTTTAAAATTTATTTGCCACCTCACTCAGTGGAGCGGCTAAAATTATTTGGATAACACCAGTATCCGATAGGTTGACATTTTACAGGTCACTTAACTCTAATCTCATAGACTCGCTTCGCTCACACTCGTTTATGCTGCACATCTTCTAGGACGCCATAATGTTTCACAATCGGGACTGACATAGTCAGCAATGACTCAAAGTGTCTTATAAAAAAGAATAAAAATAATTGATTTTGTTTTAAAAAAAGGAAAATCGGAACAATATATTCCGGTCCATTGAAGGTGATGAATGGTGAAGAGTGATGGATTAACGCCCCCCAGCCGGCACGGGCGCAGTGGGTCACAGCCCCGTAGCACGACCACCCCTATGCAAACGGTGCATAACTAGGACATCGCCGGGGGTAAGCTTAGCTGGGGGAAAGCCTTTTGATATCGACAGTTTTTGCATTAAAAAACCGCTAACATCGACAGATTTTTGCACGCGAATGCGGATTCGCACGCTCACGTGTTATTTTAAGTCTAGGTCTAGAATGCTTTATAGTAGGGTGATTCAGCTTACTTTATCTGAAAGCTATGCAATAAAGCTATAAAACTGGCTATAAATGCTTTTTATTGTGTTTTTGATTAATTTTACACAGACCCTTCATTTGAAAAAATGGTCGTAAAATCGTACTACTACTTTTACTACTACTACTCTTATGTTTATCAACATATACTATTGAAACTATGTAGAAACCTTGGTAACCCTCTAAAACGTATAATAAATAAGAAACTTTTACCGATTCTTTGGGATAAAGTACACAAAACACACTTTTCACTCAGACTTTCGCAAAAAAAATGGCGTCACTTTCGCGCGCTGAACTTTCACCCGGTATATCTCTAATATTTCTTTCAAAATGGTTTCAAAAAGTTGTCAAAAAGTGTGCAGTTGTTGGTAATAAAGTTGTTAAACATAAATGCAATTGAAATTATATCCTAACTTCATCAAAAAACCGACTTCAATTATATAGTATAGTTTTTGCATGGATCCTATTGTCAAAACTGGAACAAATCAAAATGAGACCACACGGGAAGCACCAGCTTTCATATAAAAAAGAATCATGAACTTCGGACCACCCAGTCAAAAGTTATGAGGTAAACATAAAAAAAAATACAGTTAGCAATAATTAGCAATAAATAATGCTGGACAATTAAAAGCATCATCTAGCCCCAAGCTAAGCAGAGCTTGTTATGGGTACTAGAGATAACTGATATACAGAATACAATACACTAAATAGATAGATGATATGTATCAAGCACAGGTCCGGTCCGGTTTGGAGTATTGCTGTCATGTTTGGGACGGCTCGGCCAAGTACCACCTTGCAGCCTTAGACTCGATCGAACGAAGAGCCTCCAGACTCATTGACAAGCAGCACCTTGCAGAGACTAAGGTTCAAAGTCTCGAACACAGCCGCAAGGTTGCTTGTCTCTCGATCTTTTATAGGACACATTTTGGAGAATGCTCACTTGAACTACATGACCTGATCCCACCATCCCCCTTCCACTCCAGGACAAGCAGACGCACAGCGCAATACCAACCATACTTGGTGGATGTACCCTCCACTCAAACTAAGCGGTTTTTCTTCTTTATTATTCGCACCGCAAAGGTGAATAGGTATGTTCTAGACCTTCGTGATTCACCGTCGGCCGCATCTTCGCTTTCCATCAGGTGAGATTGCGGTCAAACAAAGGTCTATTTAACGTAAAAAAATAAATGATAATTTTTTATTATACCTAAAATACATCCAGAACGCCCTGAACAAATATCTGCAAGTACACAAATTTGTCCCGAGGCGGGAAACGAACCCGCAACCTCCTGCGTCGCAGGCAGACCTTCGCCCACCGCGCCACAGAGGTCGTTTGTAAGCCTTAAAAATAAACGATTTGACTCTGACTCTGACTCTTACCATCTTGCTGGAGTCAGAACATGCTTGGCATGCGTTATGCTTATGGAAACGTTTAAGGGTTGTTCCTATCCCATGGGAACTGACATAAGGGATAAAAAGTAATCTATGTTTTATTTTAGACCTAAAACTATCTAACTACCAAATTTCAGCCTTCAGTAGTTTTTGCGTGAAACTCGAACTCGAACTCAAAAATGCTTTATTTCCATAAATACCATTCCATAAGTGAAATATAATGAAGTAAGTGTTTACAAAAAGGTAAAATTAAAAAATACTCTGACACGGCAATAACGTGTGTGGTTTTCTTTTCATTCGTTTCGGTTGGTTTCGGTATACAATTTTATTATTAGTTTAGTTCAATTTTTTTATTACTTAAATTGTTATTATTAGAGTTGAAGCAAAATCCGTCCAAAGCTTTTATATTCTCTAGATAATCTGATATTTTTTATAGTAAGCAATTTATTTACTGATAATAATTTTAGCCGCTCAGTGGGGATTTTGTTCTAGAAGGGTATACATTTAAAAGGACTATTCGTTTAGAAAGCCTAATTGTGGGTTTAGTAAGTTTATGTTTATTTCTATTATTTAAAATTATGTCAATCGTTATTTTTGGGAAAATACTAATATTTTTTATTTTAAAAAAAAATCATATATATATTTATTTATTTATTTAACACACAAAACACATTACAATGTAAGCTAAACTTAACATATCAAAAATATTGTTATAATCTACATTGTAGCGTAAAAATATGTGTGTACAGCTGAGTATACATATTCGTAATATTGACTTGGTACTGACATTAAATGTATTTATTTGAATGTATCACATAGGGATTTTATGTGTTCATTTTTTTTCGGTAAATAGACCTTCGTTCATGCCTAAAACACATCACCATGCAGAAAGAAAACTGGAATATCCCCTTCTATTCCCGTTTGAAGGCAAACCATCAGCTGTCTCTTATTATCATTAAATATTTTCCTGGTTACCCGCATAATGCCTTGTAAAACTAGCTGGCGTGGCAAAGCGAGGCAAATTGAATGAAAGATTAATGCATGCAGTAGTGTTGCTAAATTAATTGTTCTAGTTTGGCAACGAAGCAGGTTGAGGAATGCTGTTGTTTCGCTTGTTGCATAGTTCATGTTAACATTGTGTATAAAGTTCTGTTAAAGCTGGACCAATTTTGCTGCCCAGTTGCTTGCAATTGGCTCCTGATGCTTTGTCTCAGTATTCACTACTTTTGTAAACGTATTTTACTCATACTTTAAATTAAAAATCTCAGTTGCACACGCTTTGATCCGGGGCGAAATGTACTAACATCTAGTACCATTATTTCGGCTCAATCGGTTTCATAGTTTCGACGTCAAGGAGTAATCTAGCATACTGAATGTCTGTACTTTCGCCTCCGAAATATTATTGCGATCTATCACGCAATCCATTCACAGATAATTGTTTTCAATCACAATTCTCATTTTATTTAGTAGCTTACCAACATGCGTCAATAATTTCGATCCTTCAACATTATTTGGTAAACATCCATTAACTTCGGGATTGCAATCATCGATAACCTTTCCGACATTCCATTATATTATAACAACTTTTATAACATGTATTTCACGCAATAAATTATTGATTGATTGATTGAAGCCTTTCAGTCAAGCCAGTGCATTTTCAAACGGTTGGTAGGTGTAGATAAATGCCCGCGCGTTTCCATCAGTTGGCAGCCCTGACTGAATGGACCCCGCCTATCCATAAAAATCACCGTAAATAGATGATTGTATTTACGCGTGCGATGAAGGGTAAGCAAGCATGGCCTAAGGGATGTGGCAGACTGACGCGCCCTGCGGTGGCGGTCAGAGACATTTGACAACACCTGCTCGTCAAATTGAACTGACTGCTACCGCAAGCCGAGTCAGTCTGCCAGACCCAAAGGTCGATTTAAATCCCGAATCCCCGAAATCATCCTGAATATAAACATGCGTCATACGACACTTACATTTTTATTGTTTTTTTTATTATATACAGACATAAATAGACATTTATTGAGGTTGCTTTGTGATATTCGAGGGGAAGAATAGTGGGATAACGACCGCAAAACGCTGCTGGCAGATGCTGAATGCAGCAAACTAAATTCCTACATGGCGCTTTGGGTCTCGTTGGGGAGGCCTACGCCTACTTCTTTCAATGATCTATTTTGGGTAGTTGATGATGATGGAAGCGTTCTCTGTTAATTTTCCTTCGCAGCCTAAACTAATCAGTCTGCCACGAGCGCTGGCCGCTAGCTTTTATTTAAAAGTTCAATCTGTCGGCTAAATTGGATGCGGAAAATCGAATTGATTCGGTTAACAACGTGATTGATTAGCCTGCAGCAATGTTAGACAAATATTGTTAATAAATCGGATGCTGTAGGCTTTGCTGACTATAAGCCTGTATTTACCTGTTTTGTCGGAAATGGTATACTGGGTATTGTTTACGTGGCGGTTAGTAGATAATATACTTAACTGTACAATAATAATTTGAAATTTGTACATGGCTTAGCTGAGACTCCTCTCCACAAATGAAGAACGAAATTTCGAGAATTCGTTGGATTAAAATACCTACCAATAACAAAATTTATTTCTTGTTTGTCTACAATCGCAGAGACTTGCAAGTAAAGTTCCTCCCACAGTGCTTGAACTGAAAGAAACTTTTGAAATTTCCTTCGCGAAGAATGTTTCAAGCGCAAACCTAGGTGTTGAAGGCACCTTTTGTTTGAAAACTGAAATGGTAACTTCTCCGTATGAACTTGAGTCCTGCTGGAAAAGGAAATATGAACTGTATATCTCTGAGCCAAGGTTGGTTTTATTAATTTTATAGTAGGTGAGTGTAAGTTGAAATAGGCATTACAGGAAATGTTAATGCCGTAAGGTTCTGTGGGGAGTTGTTAACTGTTTGAGAGGATTCCCGGTGGTATTATGATAATTGGATGTCTGTTTGAAACTGTCGTAGAAGAGAAACAAAGTGCAAATATTAATGAACACGAGACTGGGACCATGGCTCGTAAGTGTTAAGTGTAACTAGGTGGAGTCGTTCTACTTACTAGCGAGTGGTTTCCCGGCATTTACGCATTAAGAGCACCTTGGAACGAAACGCAAATATACTACGAGTACGTGTAAGAAATTTGATAAGGGGGCCTATTCGGAAAACAAAAATAGAAGTTTCTAATTCGTTTTCAAAACCTAGAGTAGGTTTTGTCGATGTCACCTACTTAACGTGTTTAACGCCAAAACTAATCAGATTAGTCAGACTAATTATTATACGTCAAAGTGGGTTAGGGATAAATGCCACCGTGTAAAATTGTTATCGTAAAAATCCAGTGTAACTTTATCATCGCTTAAATTATTTTAATATCTTTAGTGTAACTTTGTCACTGCCTATTTTTAACCACTACAGTACAGTTAGCCATATTCAGATAGTGGTTAGTTGATAGAATTTAAAATGCAAGCTAGCATGCAAAGTTATTTAACTTGTCATGGAAGAGGCTCCTTCAAACCAAACGGCATTCAATTGTAGTTTTATTTTGCATAACTATTTGTTGATTCGACTTATAATTTATACAAATTTACAATTAGTATTATTTTCATTTGAAATTAAAATGGCATTTGCATTACAGTTTATGAAATTTCATTTAATTTTGTTAGAATCGAATGTATTATAACTATGTTCAACTGTATTTTACTCGTAAAATAATAATTTTATATTATGTTTATGTGACATGTAACCCTATCTGCTTCTACAAAAGACCTTGAATTTGAACTTTAGTGTTGACTTGCAAAACTTATTTGATTCCCGCTGCGCACGAAATTTATATAAACTGCTTATTATATTTAACAAAATTAAATTTGCTGTTTATGTAAATCTTGTTTAAGGTTGTTGTTAGTTTCCTGTGCATTACATTTTCAAAACTGCCCATCTTCATACTCAGGTAATAGCTTAAATCGGTTGACTGTACTTGCTTGTCATGGCATTGGTTGGAACTAATTTAGTAACATAATTTTTAATTAAAATTTTCTGTGGCATTGTCTGGGAAAAAAGTTGAGATTGAGTGGAACCAACCCAGCGGAGCGGCCCATTTTTACTAACAAGTGAAAAACTACTACCTACTAAACTTATATTTCCAAGAACAAATAGTCGAGCGGAGGTTGAGCTGGCAGAAAGATAGTCGAGCGGAAAGGAGTGAGCGAGCTGAGAGCATTGAAATAAGCTCCGGCTACTCATCTCGCTCATTACCTTTTCGCGGTCAAAACCCGGCTTTAGGGATAGATGATTCAAAGTAACTCCCTATCGAATACGGACAGAGAACCAAAGTTATCGACATAGCTCAAAGAATTCGCAAGCTGAAGTGGCAGTGGGCCGGCCATATCTCGCGAAGAACCGACAACCGCTGTGCTAAACGTGTTCTTGAATGGAGACCGCGACTCGGCAAACGTAGTGTACGACGCCCTCCGGCAGGGAGATGACGTCAAGCTGAAGACCATGGCGCTCATTAGGGGAAGCCGGTTTCCAGCTGTTGACCAACATAGGCTGATGATTATGATAATGACAATTCCTTATAAGAAATCCACCATTATCTAACTACCCCAAAAGTAGGTTACTCCTGTCCCAGACCAAGATCCGTGCACCACCGATACCCATTCATCGGTTTGTTGACTCCCGAACTTAAATTACAGGTAGTCCCTCAGGGATCGCTAAGTTTGTTCAGCAACTGTATACCCTATCTACTTGTACTTACCGAACATATTTGTGTGCCGTGATGTCTTTGAGGACTCATCTATTGGGCGGATTGGAAGCCAGAACTTTACTTAGCAAACATTTACCTTAGGTAAGTTTATTGGAACAGTAGACTCTATTCTTTACAGATTAGTTTTGATGCAACTGCCAAATTAACTATTTCGGCAATGCATGATCAATGCCATTGGTGATCATGGTACATTAATAAATAAACTAAGACATTATGGAATTCAAAACAAGGCACTGGACCTTATGCAATCATATTTATCTGATAGAGTCCAAAAAGTAGATATTGGTAAAGAAAGATCTAGGGGATCAAAAATCGATTTAGGAGTCCCGCAAGGATCAATATTGGGTCCTTTTCTATTTTTAGTATATGTAAATGATCTCCCATTTCTAGCAAAAGATCTCTGTGATATAGTCTTATTTGCTGATGATACTTCATTGATTTTTAAAGTTGACAGAAATAAACATAATTATGACGATGTAAATAATTCTCTTTCACAAATACTAGATTGGTTCACCGCCAATAACCTCTTACTCAATGCTTCAAAAACCAAATGCATAAAATTCATGTTACCAAATGTAAGAGAGCTCCCAACTAAGATAATGCTAAAGGATGAGATTGTTCACCTTGTAGACTCAACTGTTTTCCTAGGGTTACATATTGATTCCTCTCTTCAATGGAGACCGCAAATTGATGCTCTCGCAAACAGACTTAGTTCAGCAGCGTATGCGGTTCGAACAATTAGATACATTACCGATGAAGATACAGCTAGGTTAGTTTACTTCAGTTACTTCCATAGTGTTATGTCTTATGGTATTTTGCTTTGGGGACAGGCAGCTGACATCCAGACTATCTTTGTTATTCAGAAAAGGGCGGTACGCGCTATTTATAAATTAAATCCACGAGACTCGTTAAGGGAATTATTTAAAGAAATAAATATTTTAACAGTAATATCGCAATATATCTATGAAAATCTAATGTATACACACAAAAACAGAGATAACTTTATGAAAAGGTGTGATGTTCACAATAAAAATACAAGAAACAAGAACAAATTACACATCCCATCATATAGATTACGAAAGGTAGGGAAATCATTTGTGGGCAATTGCGTAAGATTCTATAATAAGCTTCCATCTGAAGCAACTGAGCTCCCTATTCGTAAATTTAAACTGTACATAAAACGAAATCTTATCAAGAAAGCCTATTACTCCGTAGATGACTACGTAAATGATGTTAACGCTTGGCCGGATGTCGCCCAGTTCCATACAGACAATAGTATGTAAGACCAGTTAGACTTAGTTATCCTAAGATTGTATTAGTTGATAAGCGATGGACTTGCTAGTGGTTTCTTTTTCACTTCTTCCGCTAGTGGACAAAAAATTGAAGTGAATTAAAGTCAATTGCACCTTATTTCTTGTTGATAGTAATAACTATTTATCAAGCTGTTTATATAGTAAAAATTTGACTTGTCTAAGTACTTATTTTGTAAGTCTAAAGAAATAAACGATTTGACTTTTGACTTTTGGTGTCTATTCAGATGTAAACTAAACTAAACTAATTTGACAGTACTAAAAATGTCGCCGTCCCTGTCAAAAAGATCAAAATAATAAGGATGGCACGACTTTTAGTCCTTTCAGATTAGTTTAGTCTGGTTTTGGCATCTCAATAGACACCACGGCCAAATTAGAATAAATGCATGATTCAATGTTGCATCACCAAACTTGCATCAAAACAAAAAATTCGTAAAATTTTTGGAAAGTGTGTACTATATTTTTTGGAAAAGTCCAAGCAGAGTCAAATCGTTTATTTCTTTAGACTTACAAAATAAGCTAACAAGCTTGATTAATAGTTATTACTATCAAACAAGAAATAAGGTACAATTTACTCAAATTCACTTCAATTTTTTGTCCACTAGCGGAAGAAGTGAAAAAGAAACCACTAGCAAGTTTATCACTTATCAACTAATACAATCTTAGCATATCTAAGTCTAACTGTTCTTACATACTATTGTCGGTGTGGAACTGGGCGACATCCGGCCAAGCATTAACATCATTAACGTAATCATCTAAGGAGTAATTTCGTTTTATATACAGTTTAAATTTACGAATAGGGAGCTCAGTTACTTCAGATGGAAGCTTATTATAGAATCTTACGCAATTGCCCACAAATGATTTACCTACCTTTCGTAATCTATAAGACTAACCTAGGTCCTTCAATTCTTACGAAAAATAACTTTTCTACAAGAACAAAAATGGTTTCATATTTTATTACTGTGGCTTATTTATGATATTCGTAGGCTAAAAAAACAGAATATGCCCATTCAAACCTCTGTGGCGCAGCAGGCGAAGGTTCGCCTGTGACGCAGGAGGTTGGGGGTTCGATTCCCGCCAACAACTGTTTGTACGATCTGCAGATATTGGTTCAGGGTGGTCTGGATTTTCCCAAAGTAAAATATAAATATCTATCCATGTAGTGAATTGTATTTAGTATATCAGTTATCTAGGTCCCCATAACACAAGCTCTGCTTAAGTAGTTTTTAAGGCTGAGTAATGCTGTGTGAATTAACATTATTTATTTATTTTGTATCTTACGACCAACATGATTATTTATTAACCACCCATGTTCTAAGCAAATAATAACATTGTTTGAGCCTTCCAGTTACCTTTCGAGAGCTAATAATGTCCCAAATTTTACTGACATGGTGGTGATTGAGTGGAAATTACTCTGTCTATTATTTAAATTATCGTCTAAATATTTATTTTGTTTAAAAAACTATAAACCGACCTTAATTACATAGTTATTTCATGGATCCCTTTGTAAGAACTGGAGCAAATTAAAATGGAACCACACGGGAAGCACCAGCTTTCAAATAAAAATAATTCAAATGAAAATCGGACCACCCAGTACACACGGTCAATAGTCAAAAGTTCTGAGGTAACATAAAGAAACATACACACGAATTGAGAACTTCCCCCTTTTTTGAAGTCGGTTAAAACAGAAAGTTCGGTAATACTGACGGTGTTTCAGAACAGCAGCAGCCTTGAACTCGTAGAGCCTGAATGCACATTGCTGACAGAGGCGAAGAGCTCTTGGAGCAGAACTTTGTGGTGAAGCCTCTTCAGGCTTCGAGAGCTAACGTGTGCGAGATGGGCCAATTAGGGGTGCTGTTTGGAAATATTAATAGAATAGAATTATTCATTGTTTAATGTTTATTACATTAGAAAAGTAATCATTCTATTCATCATCATTATCATCAGCCTGTATTAGTCCACAGCTGTACCTACCCCCAAATTATTTTAAAGGAACTTTAACCGTCTTGTTACCTACTAGTTGTCCAGACAAAACGTAGCCTAAATATCCTAATCATCATGGCTACATATAAAAATATTTTTTCGAATATTCCTGGTATAGTATGTTAAACAAAAAAACGTAATCTATACCAATAATAATAAAAAAGAGAAAAGATTTAATTGTTTGTTTGTTTGTTTTAATATACAATAATAATAATAATACTACAATAATAGGCTCCGAAACTACTGAACCGAAAAATTATTTAATGTAAATAACACTTGGCGAAAGAAAGTGGAATGTAGGTAGTAAGTGGAATGTGGAATATAGGTGGAATGGAGTAGGTAAGCCTACACAATTAAAAATACTGTCTCACAAATTCAACACACAGCAAATTCACAACGGCCACCTCTAGGAAAAATTCAGATTATAATTGCCATGAATTTTTATGAGAATTAATAAAATGAAAGGCTTAATTTTGTACCCGATTTAGAATTTCCTTTCCAAACTGGATTAAATTGGCAAAGCAGGTTATTAATAGACAGATTTTTCTCTTACAGCTATAATTGTCAAAATGCCTCTAGTTATCAAATTTTATATTTCATTGAAGCAAGCCATCTGTACCTACCTACAACCACTAGCCAAACTTGATGTCGGATTTACAAGTTTTATTATTAGAGTCGATTATGACCAACTTGTTTTTTTGACAGATGTCATTTTTTGGGCGTACCGTACTTTTTTCAAAAACTAAATATGGCAATTTTTTTTTAAATAAAACAGAAGGTTCCTAAGAACAAAACCTTCAAACTACAAAAGAAACGGTTAAAACCCTTAAGGGGCCAAAAATTTGCCCCACCCTGTATACCTACCTATACTAAAATTAACTCTTTTGCGGCTTTCTTACTCAATTTACGTTACTTGTCGATTTGAGACCTTTCATCTGTATCAAAAGGGATACCTTTTGTTATGCTAGGCCACCATTAGGCCGCGAAATACCTGATCGAATCCTTACGTGAGTAAATATTGCTTACAATTATATCTGAAACTCGACGCGAAGCAAGTGAGTTTTACTTATTTAACTCTTGGTGTTCATACCAACTTTCCACAGCGAGTAAAGCTAGTTTCTCCATATTCCATGACTCACTTGGAACCAGCCGTCCCATTTCTATGGTAATGCTTCGGTTATTGATATATCCTACGTCTGCCCTTAATACCTCGTATCTTTGGCGTTGCTGAATAATGTGCCATCTTCGAAAGTATTGTGGATAATATTCGATGTTATACTTATCTGCTATTGGTTTGTTTCAGGTAATTTCTTCCGACAGCTCAGAGAGTGTCGGCCAAGGAGACTAATCAGAAACTCAGTTGGTAAGAATCCAAATTGAACCAAAAGTGAACGCCCGTAGTACTTCACAGAGTTAATAATCATCGTATCATTGAGAATTGACCATTATTTTACATGAAATGTTTATTAAAATTGTTGTTTTCGACGACATTGCCTCTAAATTATTATAACATATGGATCACGCGATCAAGTTACCAAAACCAATTAGCTCAAAACTTTTGGTATATGTATCTTCTCTGATTTTTTTGGAATGAATTAGGACAAATGAATTTAATCTTTTACTTGTTGTAAAATAAAACATGTTCTTTTGACACACGAATGGCATTAGTTAGCACAGTTATCCAAGAATGCTATAACAAAAACTGATTGAGAAAATTCCTATATTTGTAACATCGAGCTTAGCAAAAAAAAAACAACAAAGATAAAAAAAGAAAATGTCCAAGAACTCGTAAGCCATGCGTTGAGATGACATAAAAATTTACCAAGTAGGTAATTGTGTCATGCTGGGTTTTTTTGTGATCTACTCAGTTCTGATACCCCCTACCCGTAGGTATAGGCTTGACCACTCTTTACGACACACCCTGTATAACCTGACGAATGTTTAATAAATTTGCTTCATTCTATTCGATTATCAGATTGTACCAACGACAAAAAATAATTTACACTAGGAGTCGTGTTTGCCTTCCGTCGGCGATACGAAACTCGGCGCAGCAATAAAGCTCAATTGGTATCGGAATTCACTTCTATGTCAACTCTGAGCACGTAGGTTTCTACATGATGTCCTACATTTGGGCGGAAGTTGAAGATAAGCCCTTTTACTTTAATAAAATACTTCGGTAATAAATCTCTCTTCTTTTTTTGCCGTTTTCTTCATTGCTGAAGGCAGGAAAACCTCTCATAGCCTTATGGAATTGTTGGGAGTTTTTTTTTTATATTATCCAGACAAGAGTAAAACTACACCGAGACTGTTTGTTTATGAGAGAGCAGAGCACATGGTTCACCAGGTTCTCCCGAAACATTTGATTATGTACTTACTATACTAATCAAAATGATACATTTATTCTCAACCACCCCATTAACTTCCTTCGTCAATGGGATGGATGGGAATACAAAATCCTGTCTGCCCCATTACTCAATGGGATGGATGGGATTTTCACCCCATAAGCCTAACTTTGTAGTTTCTACATATATTAATTTGATTGAATCACATAATAATGTCGTGGATAATCTAACAAAGTCAATTTATTTTATTTCTAGATTACCAACACAGTAGTACCTACACTAAAACTAGCATTAATTTGCCTTAACAAAAATCATACAACAAACACATAAAATGATGAATGGGGAAATAACGGAAAAAATAATCATGGGCAAGTAACAAAATATGAATAAAACGTTGGGAACGATTTTATTTCGTTTATTCAATTTATTAATTTGACTTTTAAGTGGTTGGAGCACCCTGTTTAAAGGACTTACAAAAACGTCAACAACTGATCGATTTCTTTCCTGGAAATGTTGGTTCTTGGTATCAGACGTAATTGGTTTTGAGCTTCTAAAAATAAACCTAACAAACAACCAGGCGACGTTTCGTTTTTATCTATGGACTATACAATTTTGATAGAAGACGAAATAGTTCAACAATAGCAATCCTCGCAAGAATTTACTTTTGAACTCGTCTTCATCGAACACAGCTAAGAACAATTTAATCTATATTAAGACTTAGGGTCGGCTCACATCTGACTGAAGATGCGTCCCGTATTATCGGTCGTGTAACGCCAGGACAGACAATTATATGAGAAAACCATTCAACCTCCCACACATAACAGATGATGCGTTAGTGCGTTGAGTGTACAGCGTCAGGGGACCTATTATAATCCTCCACCACGCAATTTCGTGTTTCGTTTCGGCCAATAAGCACGAAAAAACGAAACGTAACAATCGGTTGCGTATTATTGAGAACTACAATAAGCCTCCTGCTCCGTTTCCGTCAACGCATGGTCGGTGTCCTCTGTAGGTGCTAAATGCAGAAACTGAATAGACGCGTAACAATATGGCAAAACGATGTTGCGCCCGACGCATCTTCCGTCAGAAATGAAATCAGTGTTTTCATTTCTGACGGAAAATGCGTCGCGTCTATTCGGTCATATACGCGACCGATGATACGCTCGACGCATCTTCCGTCAGATGTGAACCGACCCTTTGACCCATATTATGAAAGCTAGCTCATTCATTGATCTACGCTCAAGTACATAACGCTTCTCTATCATTTAATTTCCTGCCAGGGGTACCACTGTGTCTTATAATGTACATTACTTAAATACTAAGACCTACAAATTTTCATGACAAAATATTTTATAGAAAAAGAAAATAACTGTCAAATAGAAATAAATTAAACTTGTATTTAGGTACAATTAAAACAATTCAACTAACGGCAGACTGTTGCACAATGATTGATTATTATTAGTGATTGCAATCACTAAATAGACGTGAATAGGCATAAGCGTGACTCAAGTATAAATTGATGACTGAGCAAGCTTTCATACGGATCTGAGGGACCTTGTGATAAACCAACAAAAAATCAAATCGTGTCATCAGTTTGTGCGAAAACAAAAGGAGCCCAACAGCAGGTGTCAAGAAGCTGATGATATAGAATAGAATATATATTTTTTTATAAACCTTCGAAACCTACGCTATTCATTCTTATTTATTTATTTCGTATAACAACAATAAAATAATATAAACAAAATAAAACTATTAAATACAACCAGCTGTATGACTAGATGATTACTACCTACTTATGTTATGTTTATGTCCCTGATGTCCCATCATCATCATTGTTACTCTTGAGTTACAATGATGATGATGGGAATTTACGGAAACATTCCAGACACACGCATTGACACGTAAAACTGATACCACCCCTATGTTTTAATAGGGAGTTAAAAATACACAGTAAAATAAATGGTTGGATGATGAGACTTTCAATTCCAAAACCGTGAGTGCAAACTTTTACCTCCTTACACAAAATATACTTAAAATTAAGTTGAGTAAGATTGACAAGAAAACCCGCGGTTCCCCTTAATCTCCATACTTGAAGACTTTAAGTAAGTATGAATCCGGGTTTCTTCCGCTTTTATGTGGAAAATGAGGAATGAGCTAGGGGAGCTGATTTCAACGCTTGCTTGCTCACTCCTTTCCTCTCGACTTTCTACTCGCTCGGTCCTTTCCGCTCGACTATTTGTTGGTGGAAATACAAGTTTGCAGTAAACTGTTGTAACTAGCATTGACATTAACTTCACTCACTCTTCTTGCGATGATGATTTTGACTGTTCCCTGAACGAGTTGGCAAAGGCTTTATTGTTGAATAGCAGCGCGTCGCGGTTTCACCCGCGTAGTTCCCGTTCTAGGGGTTCTAGGGAATTCCGGGATAAAATATAGCCTATGCCCTGAAAACAAAGCTTTATTATGATTAAAGATTTTTTTAAATCGGTCCATTAGTTTCGGAGCCTATTCAAACAAAAAAACAACCAAATCTTTCCTCTTATTGTAGGTATAGACTTTATGTTTTAATGTCGTGTAACCTATTCATGATTTTATTAGTTCACTGTTATTTTTGGTCATATCTATTTTTGAATAATTTTATAATAATAATGTTGTATGAAATAATTCGTATGTTTTTATGAATATTTATGTATTATTTCAGAAATTAATTTGATTATTTATAAAAATTTGACCAATATTGATGATTTACAATCAGTACCTATTAGAAAATGTGACTGTGTTTTATGGGTGGTATCAGTTAAACAAATCATAGTTATTGTTTTCTTATAATAATCATTAGAATAAGAATTAGAATTAAAATAATTTATTAAGGTGAAACATTTTTTGTTAGTAGATAGTGCCTTAAAGCCTATATTAGGTTTATCTATACACAGAGTATGGTGCTGAATAAAATGTACACAATCTCATTAGTGTGTCCATAAGGATGTGCAAAATATCTCTCATTTTCCGCTCGCCGCATTAATATTGCAAGTTAAAATGTGTTCGCTCCGCTCGCGGTGTAAAGTAAAGCGGGTAGCTGTCCAATTTCCGGCGAGGCTGTACAAACTGCGGTCTACTCTGTGGCTGGCAGTGAAACTTCTAGATGCAGTTCGTAACTCTGATTATAAATTCCGAGCGATGTATTTGAACATTGTTCGCTTTGTCTAAATAAGCTTCGAAGTTCGTCTTGTTTTGAGTGAACTATAGTCGGTTTTGCTTCGGTGGATTATAAGTTTGATCAACGACCTAAGTGGCGTAATGTACGATGGTTAGCCTGAATCGCTGAAGGTTCGATTCCGGCCATATTTAATTACACACAAACATATATACCCATCTAGAATCTAGGATATTTTCTGTAAACAAAGAAGTTTCTTGTTATATTTAACTAAACATGGATGGACTGGACCTGTTGAGCTAACTACAGTTGGTTGCAACATGGAGCAGTTAGCTCAATTGTAAATATTAGTTCTAATTTATTTCTTATAATTGATTGTAATTCTCCTTGTCAATAATGATATTTTGTAGTAATGGAGTATTTTCGGTGAAAACTATTAACGTACTTCTATCTATGGTTCCAATCGCATAAGCTCAGAACTTTTATAGTTAACTTAATTGTACCTTTGTTATTGTCTGCTACGTAAATGCGGCAATACTAAAACGCCTAACATCCAAATAATATTGTAAATAATACCACCAAACTGCAATACCCAACCCACATGCCCAGCGTGGGGATAAATCTCTTCGGTAGTTTTTGCGTGAAAGAGCAACAAGCATACATACATACATGTTTACAAACTTTCGCGTTTATACTATTAGGTATTAGTAGGACATTGAAATAAAGAATTTTTGACTTTGACTTTGACTAAGCATTTGTAAAACTTCGACCGATTACGATCGAACCACGTTGTCAATTTGAAACATAATTTGAAAAACCACAATAAATATTGACTCTGACCTAAATGGGAGCACTGTTACGTCGGAGTAAATATTTATTAACCTTTTAGAGAAAAAAACGAGGAATCTAAGTTGGTGAATTTTTAAACGGGTCCAGGTGCGTTCCTCTTTATTGGAATTTTTATGAGCTTAAAGGCGTTGTGCTTACCGCTCCGAATTTTAATCACGCTTTAATCCTGTAATCCTATACGGCACGAATTTAGAGCTTTAAACTTTTAACTAACGGGAAGGAGGCACTCTGTTTTGAAAATAATAAAGTTCACGTTTAAATTTAGCTGTTAGATTTATTCAATATTATTTATTGCATACCTCAACCTCAACCTCAACAGCCTGTATTAGTCCACTGCTGGACGCATGCCTCCCCCTGATAAGCGACTGATTGGGATTTGTTTCATGAGGGGTAGTGGCCATAACCCCCACACTGGGCATGCGGGTTGGGGATCCCTGTTCGGTGGTAGAATTGTTCTGCAGGGTAGGGGGCGCTGCTGCCCGCCCTCCGGTGTAACTCCCTTAGTAACGTCTTACGACACCCACGGGAAGAAGGTTGGTTCAAATTCTGAGTCAGCACCACACAGCGTCTTTATTGCATACATATACATTATTACATGGTTTTAGCTTAAAGCTTTCAATTAATCTAAAGATCATCACAATAAGTGAGCGTCAATAGATTTATTTTTAAAAACATAGATGTCGGAAAATACCTATATGTATATCTCATTTTTTTACATTTAGAAATAAGGTAGACTTCGAGTTTATAACGAAAAACCGAATTAATTCTAAGATCTACTATTATTAGCCACACATACATCTAGGTTCATTGATGCGACCAGGCTCAGCATACCACAACAGGTTCCAAGCAAACTGTTATAACCTTGCTGTGCAAAGTTATGTTTTACTGAAAATTTTTGAAAATGGTTGTTAAACAACCATTTTCAAAAATTTGACAAATCGGTAGTGTGCCCTCTCCTATGTGCACGCCAGTAATGGCAAAACATGTAGGTCATAATTTATTTATATATGCTCACACCATGTTATAGAGCTCGGTATTTTATTATAAATATATTATGTACTAATCGTGAAAATTGTGTAAGAGTAGTCGGAGGTAGGATAAGTTTGTCTTTATTTCGTCTATTGTTTTGGTCAAATGTTTTGATTTAAATAAAATAATAAATTTATTTTTTACGAATAAGGTCATTTGCATTAAGTACTTACCTTTAAGCAAGGCAAAGTTGTCTTTAGCTTCATCGATCTGCATTCCTAAAGAAGCACTGGCTCTCTAGGATGAGGGCGTCATTTACAAACATTTGCCAAAAAACTAATGCTAATTTGAACTTGAACGATAGATTTGTTGATACCCCATTAAGAGGCGATTAGGAAAAACCTTAATAAAATAATATAAAAGGCTCACTATAAAATACCAGACTATCTAGAGGATAAAAAAACTTGGGTCGGATTTTGCTCCAACTCGAAAAATAACAACTAACAGGCTAAAGGTTTCGTCATCGTTTTTTACTTTATTCTACATACCAAACCGGCCGAAATAAAAAACACCACTTAATTTCCGTGTTAGTGTATTTTTTTTAATATGATTTGACCTTTTCTAAGAGTACATTTATTGTATTTATGGAAATAAAGCATTTTTGAATTGAATTTTGAATTTTAATCCCTAATTACTACTATGAATGTAAGCGGGGATGAACGAATCTTGTTTGTGTTGAAGAGCACCAACATTAAACTTCCGCTAGTAAACAAAAAATAGAAGTGAATAAGAGTCAATACCACGTTATTTCTTATTTGATATTAATTACAATTTATCAAGCTGTTTATATAGTAAAAAAATGAATGATTATTTATCGGGTATAATCATTTAATTATGTTAACAAATCGCGAAAGTTTAAAAAGTTAAAAAAAATGACTTGTATAAGTGCTGTTTTTGTAAGTCTAAAAAAGAATAGAACGATTTAACTCTGACTCTGACTCAGAACTAGGATTTATTAACCTATAGTAAAATTCACACTTACTTGTACTTTGAAATTACTTCTAGGTTTGTTACTCGTTCCGCTAGTATGGTCAAACAATGTAATGACGATATCACCAACTGATACTAGCATCACCCAATGCTAGGTAATAGTCCCCCTTGAGATGAGAAATACAAATCTCGATACATCCATCATGGATCTACTGAGAAATAAAGTTATCGATTGAACCATCATAGATCTAATCTATAATAATATAATAAAGAGGAAAAATTTGGTTGTTTGTTCGTATTGAATAGGCTCAGAAACTACTGGACCGATGAAAACATTTCTTTCGTCACTAAAAAGCCTACTTTTCAGGGAGTGACATAGGCTATCCCGGAATTCCCACAGGAACGGGAACGACGCGGGTAAAACCGCGAGGCGCTGCCAGTGAGAAATAAAATTCTCGGTAGATCCATCATAGTCCAGGACAATGGATCAAACAATAAATCCCTCACTTCAGCCCTCTTCGAATTCCTCTGACCGAAAAATAAATTCGAAACGTTATCAGACGATAATTTGTCTACCTCGTCGCCCGTATAGGTAACCAACCCTGTATGACAAAATCTGATTACAGTTATCCGTATTAGGAGAATTGGGTTAAAACTGACCGAAAGGTATCCCGGTGTAATCAAAGCTGGCAAACTTGCAAGGGATTGGGTCCGGGTGGTTATGACCCAGGTAATCTGCCACCTGGGGCGGCGCTCACCGGGTTAAAAGGACTATACGTGTAGCGACAGAGTTTGAGAGTTATTTGTTTTGAATTGATTATGTTTGGTTGATTACTACAGAGTGAGCTGACTTACGTTATGTAACATGGCCATGGCCAGGAGCGAGCTTCCTACATATGTGCTTCCCTTAGAGTACAATCTTGGAGTCAATCTTCAAATCCAGGGTGGATAAGTTCCATTTGGGAAATCGTCCCCATCTTAGGTCACATTTTCATTTTCTTAAGGGAGAGACGTTTGAGCATTGACAATAAATATATAATATACTAGCTGCGCCCCGCGGGTTCGTACGCGTTGTTCATATGAAAACGTTTAAAGGTGATTTTTATCCCACGGGAACTGATTTATGGGGTTAAAAGTTGTTGGCTATGTTTGATTCCAGGATTAGAATTACCTGTATGCAAAATTTCAACCAGATCCGTTCAGTAGTTTTGGCGTGAAGAGGTACCTAACAAACATCCATCCATCCATACATCAATACCTACAAACATTCGCATTTATGATATTAGTGTGAAGTGTGAAAGCTCGCTGAGCTACTTTGAACAGGTGGACCTGCCCTAAAGTGTGTGATGGTTTAGCTTCGTGGTAGGTCATGACGGATAGGACTCAATGTTTAAAAACTTTCGTTTTCAAGCATAGTCTTGGCCTCTTGTAAGACCAGTTAGACTTAGTTATCCTAAGATTGTATTAGTTGATAAGCGATAAACTTGCTAGTGGTTTCTTTTTCACTTCTTCCGCTAGTGGACAAAAAATTGAAGTGAATTAGAGTCAATTGCACCGTATTTCTTGTTTGATAGTAATAACTATTAATCAAGCTGTTTATAGTAAGAAATTGACTTGTCGAAGTACTTATTTTGTAAGTCTAAAGAAATAAACGATTTGACTCTGACCCTGACTCCTCCTTCTCAAAATTGTGTTTCCCTAGCTGCCCGAGGTACTCGGAAACGATTTCGAAAAGGTGTCCATGTACAACCACCGGTCTTGAATCATTTAAATTATTATCGTCAAAACGTCAACTGCCGTCGCCTGCACTGGACGTCCGTGTATTAGAGACGTGCAGTCCGTGTATAAGAGACGTGCAGTCCGTGTATAAGAGACGTGCAGTCCGTCTATAAGAGACGTGCAGTCCGTCTATAAGAGATGTGCAATCCGTGTATAAGAGATCGCAGTCCGTGTATAAGAGACGTGCAGTCCGTGTATACCAGACGTTCAGTCCGTGTATAAGAAACGTGCAGTCCGTGTATAAGAGACCTGCAGTCCGTGTATAAGAGACGTGCAGTCCGTGTATAAGAGACGTGCAGTCCGTCTATAAGAGACGTACAGTCCGTCTATAAGAGATGTGCAGTCCGTGTATAAGAGACGTGCAGGTCGTGCAGTCCGTGTATAAGAGCCGTGAACCTTACTATTACGCCCCATTTTCTTTCACGATCCATCCTTTTACTGATTACTTTAATACCATTAGTGACACAACACCCACACGAGCGTAAAATAATAACTCCTCCACCAACCACTTATCTCGACGATAGACAAAACAAAGGACTTTTCCCTCAGGCTCGCTACATCTCCGTATTATTGTCACAGAAACTGTCGGCTCGAATTATGCGCCTCAATATTTGGCTGTTTGGGATACAGGCGATAAAATTTACAGCAGGATCAATCTTACAGAAGAGGCTCGTTAAGGCGCATACACCAGTGAAACTGGCGCCCCACCTATTATCTATATCTTATTAAGTTTTAAAAATCGATCGTACAGTTTGTGGTATCTATTATAAGTTATATATAATAGTTTCATTTTGTAAAGCTTAGGCAGAGATACGAAGATGCGCTCTTCCTAAACTATTTGCGATAAAACTATTACAGGGGTATTAAAAAATAGCTTAATAATAGAGAAAACAAACTATACGATGGATTTACGCGCTGTCATATTGATTTGGGTATGTGCCCTCAAACCTCCTCGACAGCCTATATCGGTCCACTGTTGGACAGAAGCCTCTCCCTGATAAGAGCTTTATTGGCTCATATCTCATGGGGGGTGATGCCCATAATCCCAACGCTGGGCATGCGGGTTGGGAATCGTAGTTCCATGGTAGAATTTATTTATTTATTATTAATGTAATTAGAACGGCTTTAGGCCAATTATACTAGTTACAGTAGGTTTAAAAATTAAATAATAGTTACATACATTATGTCAAAGAATAAACAATGATCAATATCTAAATTATCTTATATAACAAAACAAAAAAATTAATAAAACATAAAAATATTAAATTGATAGATTTACACATAATTTAGAATGGTTCTGCAGGAGGCGCTGTTGCCCACTCCCGGTGGATATCCCTTTGTTTTTACCTCTTACGACAGACGCGTGAAGAGTTGTTCCGCAGGCCGATTCCACTAAATGAATTGCTTCACCATAACAATGACGACCGATCTATAGCGCGGCGGGCGAAGGTCCACCTTCAATGCAGGTGTTGGCGGGTCCGATTCCCGACTTGAGACAAATGTTTGTACGATCTGTAAATATTGGTTAAGGATGTTCAGGGTATATAAAAAAAAATGTAATTAATTGTTTTAAGTTCCTACTTACCAAACCGAAGAAACGGCCGTCAATTTTTTAACCAATTACCAAACTGTTTTAGATACCTATAAAGCTGAACAAAGCATTATCTTAATACTTTACTGGTAATGGTATGTAGTTGATTTGCATGCTAAACTACCCAATACCCTGGTATTACACAATACCCTAATATTACCCAATACCCTGATTTTACCCAATATCCTGATATTACCCAATACCCTGGTATTGGGTAGTTTTGCGACCACTCGCTTCTTGAACCCGCGAAAATCTGTATAAAAACGAATGTCCATGATCAAATAATGAAACAACCCAGCCGCCTTCACCTGCCCACGTCCTGATGAGCTATTGCCCACCAGGCAGCTCAGCCGCGGCGTCTGCGTCCTGTGACGAATGTCTCATTCGGCGTAATGCCCAGGACGCGGGGCGCGGGGAGGCCTAATAAAAGCTATTGGGCCCTTTGTCTCGGCTACGTGTTGTATTACCCACACCGGGATACACCCGGACAATGATTACAATGTGCGGCGATGGCTGGTATTTACCGAAACGGTTAGGATTGTTGATACTTTATTATGTTTCTAAAGATAACTTTATTATAAGTAAAGCCTGAGTTTTACACTGCTGGGTGTGTTGTGTATAGCTCCATATTTCACTCTTTAGTCGCTCTATGATATGACTCAATAAATAGGATTCTGTGACTAAATAAATATGTTAAGACTTTTATGGTATATGTTATTAATGTTACTGTATGGTACTGTGCTAGATTCACCCAGATGTGCAAAAACAACTCATCTATAATAATTGACATTGGTAAGCCATTTCATGGTCTGCGTAAATTGGAATTGTATGGATCGGAAGCTTGCCAGTGTCAATTATAGGATGGGTGGTTTTTGCGTAATTGCACAACAGGCTCAGAGAAGTTAGACCATTATCACACCTTCTTATGCGTTCAGCAGATCCAATTGAATACTTACAATGAAGTATTATTTAGAACCTAAACAGAATAAAACGAGAAGAAAAGCTACTGAAGGGTATAAATACTCACTTCTTTTCACCATATAACCATTCCGCTAAAAAATCTACGTCAACATCAACCTCAACAGCCTGTATTGGTCCACTGCTGGACGCAAGCCTCCCCCTGATAGCGCCTTATGGTGTTTATCAAATGGGGGTAATGCGCATAATCCCCACGCTGGGTATGCGCTGGGTTGGGGATCGCAGTTCGGTGGTAAAATAATATTATTCTGCAGGGGGCGCTGCTGCCCGCCCCCCTTTATTATATTGTTTAAAATTTATATGCTGATCAATCTTCCAAGTCTATAGAACAATAAAGTAATATTAATAGAATAAAACAATTACAACTAAGATTTACACATAACTATTTCTTTAAAATATAAGCACCTAAGACAGAGAGTCCAGAATGCTGGTAGCATTGCCACGTTGAATAGCAATGCTAATTCGTTGACCGAAATACTTTCTAAATAATTTTAAGTTTTTGTATTTATTTATTCTCCAAATTAAAAGTACATTGCATTATAACGTTCCTTCCAAACTGTGTAACAATTTGTCGGCAGAAGCCTTCGTGGACTCAATTGTATGTTGTAAATGTACTTAACTACGAATTACTCATCTATCACTTAATCTAACTAGGTTGATAATTTTATTCTTCACTACGTGAGCTATACAAATATTAAAAATGCAAAATAAATATACTTAGAAATATCAATTCATGTTGGCCAATTCACAAATCATTAACTAGCCCAAAGCTAAGTAGAGCTTGTGTTATGGGTACTAGATAACTGATATACAAAACAATACACTAATTAGATAGATATTTTTTATTATACATAGAAAAAATCCAGAATACCCTAAACAAAATCTGCAGATCGTACACACATTTGTCCCGAAGCGGAAATCGAACCCTCCAGCGTCGCAGGTGGACCTACGCCCACCGCGCCACAGAGGTCGTCAGAAATAGAAGTCGGAATTCCGATCACCTGAGGACACTATAGCTAAATTATTAAGAAATCTCGTAGAACCCAAGACGGTGATACCACTGTGCCTGTGTGTGGAACTGTCCATATTTTTAAGCGTGTTTAAAAATTGATTTATTAAAAACGAAGATGTGGTACTGGTTGCTCAAAAGTGGCAACCTCAAATTGTGTAAAATTGTGTTCTCCCACATCAGTCACCGTCTGACCGGCGGCACGGGCGGTCGTGATTCGCGTGTAATATTGTTGTCTCAGTCTCACTTCGGTCCTAGATCCGTCTTTCCGTCTTTGTTCTTCTTTGTATTGCACAGGACTGGAAATATAACTGTGAGCGTATATGTTTGCGTGTAGTTGTAACACATGCCAATTTTTGAGTAAGCGCTGGGAGAACGTAACCTATCTTCCCTTTTTAAATCAATGCGTTTAAAGTTTATATTAGAGGACCCTAGTGTCTAGATAAACCTAATTTAGGACCCTACTTTCCATAAAATGTGTCATTCATAAATCAATAAATGTATCTATCTATCTATCAATTATAGGTCAGTATTCTTAGCTTAGTCTCGCCGTGTGGTGTCGGCGGTAAAGAATTTGCTCCACCCCAACTGTCCCGCGAGTGTTGTAAGAGGCGCCCCTGCCAAACAATTCTGTCACCATTCTGTGATCCCCAACCCGCCTGCCCAGTTTGAGGATTATGGGCATTACCCCCATGAGATAACAGCCACTAAAGGCGCTTATCAGGGGAAGGCCTGCGTCCAGCAGTGGACAAATATAGGCTGTTGAGGTGGTGAGGATTCATAGTTTATTTTATTTTATTACTGAAAGTGAAATCGAGCCAAGCAGTTGTATAACAAGTTCAGACTCAGAGGAACCCCAACAGAAAGCACTCGTTATTTATTAACAGCACATCTGCTCCTAAGTGGCCTAACAACCACCTGACAAAGTTACCGCAAAGTTAGTTCTACAGGTGGCGCCATCTGTATCGCGAATGGAAGCCATTGTGAAACTGTGAAGGAGTATGGAAGTTTCGAGAATTACGCAGCCGTGCGCTGAAGCTGTGAAGTGACGTGAGGGAATAACATCGCTACGAGATGGAGTTTGAGTGGGATGACAAGATGGTTTCCTCGCGAGTGAGAAGTACAGAGCAGAGACGTGCACCGATTTTTTTACGCGCTAATACTGTTTTTACCTAATTACAAGTTAATGAAACAACCAATCGAGGTTCAACTTTACCCTAACTACAAGTTAACGAAACAACCAACCAACCTTCTAGGTTTCTACGAAGACAAAAACAGAAAAAAAAGTGTGCTGTTCCTGGGATAGATAGCAAAATGTGTGCCAAACATATACTTTTCAAAAAATTTAACTATCGAGATTTTTTTTTAAATGTTCTGTGTGTGTATACTAAATCAGTGTGTGCGTCGCAATCCGAATGTACCGCAGTCGGACACGTTTAGTGTAGTGTGTCGTAGTTTGAACTTGGACTGAAGACGAATTGAGGGTAGTCGTGGATAATTAAATGATTATTTATCGCGTACCTTTGTTTTTATTTCCCCTACGTTTCTACCGCCTTACGCGCCAGACCAATATGCAGCTTTACTTGAACACTGTTTGGACGGAAACTTCTTTTTATACCGTGGGCAGCACTACCTTCAGAACGATGGAGTTGCCATGGGAAGCCCAGTAGCCCCGGTTTTGGCCAACATCTGGATGGAACATTTTGAGAGTAAGCTGGATTTTACCGCCAACGGTGTAAAGTTGTGGAAGCGCTACGTCGACGCTACGTTTTCTGCATTATGAAAGGAACCGAACAGGAAGTATTGCAATTGGTTTTGACATTGAACTCCATACACCCGAACATCCGTTTCACACACGAGTTGGAGGTGAATAGGACCTTAGCCTTTCTCGATGTCAGAGTGACTGTGAGATCAGATGGTTCTTTAGCGCACAGCGTCTATCGCAAACCCACTCACACAGACAGGTACCTCAACGCCGCATCACATCATCACCCGCACCACTTACAGTCCGTTGTGTCATCACTCACAAACAGAGCTCATGCTTTGTGTGATCCTGAACATCTAGAGGACGAGCTTAACCATGTTTAGATAGTTCTCAAACAAAACGGACAAGTAAGCACAAGACACACAAAGCGGAGAAGCCGAAGAACGCCCGAGGTCAGCAGACAACCCATCTTTTTGCCGTATGTGAAAGGGGTGACGGATAAAATTGAAAATATCCTGAAAAGGTTCTCAATAAAGTCGGTTCTCACCCCCCACACAAAAGTTGCTCAGCAACTACAAACACCAAAGGATGTCATACCTCTTCAAATGCCAGGCGTCTACAAGGTTGACTGTAGCTGTGGCCGCTCATACATAGGGCAAACTAAAAGAACTATTGCCGAACGGGTGAAAGAGCACCTATCAGCAGTCAAGAATAGGCAAATGAACAAGTCGGCGATAGCGGAACACCTGCTAGACTCAGGTAGCAACCACTGGATTGAGCTACATGACCCTAAAGTACTATGCCGTGAACGCCACTATTACAAAAGGATTGTTCGAGAGGCGATTGAGATCAAAAAACTCCCGAATTTTAATCGTGAAGATGGTTTTCGTCTCTCTTCCTCGTGGAATCCTGTACTTAATAAGTGTGTGCGTCGTAATCCGAATGTACCGCGGTCGGACACGGTTAGTGTAGTGTGTCGTAGTGTGAACTTGGACATTCCTGATTCTGAAGACGAATTGAGGGTAGTCGTGGATACTGCCGTCAATTCTCGGCTGTAACTCCAATTAAATTCAGTCGCCCCGTGACCACGATCGCTGTAAGGTGGTAGAAACGTAGGGGAAATAAAAACAAAAGTACGCGATAAATACCCGATAAATAATCATTTAATTATGTTAACAAATCGCGAAAGTTTAAAAAGGTAGTCGTGGATACTGCCGTCAATTCTCGGCTGTAACTCCAATTACATCCAGTCGCCCCGTAACCACGATCGCTGTAATGCAGTAGAAACGTGGGGGAAGTAAAAACAAAGGTACGCGATAAATACCCGATAAATAATCATTAAATTATATCGAGAAAACTTTCGCCAATAGTATTTTGAAAAGGGTTATTTACCAGTTTTCCCTTCTTGAAGTTTTTTTCTGTAAGGGGGAAGTAATTCAAGATAAAAGAACGAAGTAACATTTACCTGAATATGAAGGTGTTAGCTTTCACAGATCCTGGGTAGTGCGACCTAAAATAACGATTTTGAAGTAAAATAGTATGGACGTATGGACGTATGGACGTATGGCCGTATGGACGTATGGACGTATGGACGTATGGACGTATGGACGTATGGACGTATGGACGTATGGACGTATGGACGTATGGACGTATGGACGTATGGACGTATGGACGTATGGACGTATGGACGTATGGACGTATGGACGTATGGACGTATGGACGTATGGACGTATGGACGTATGGACGTATGGACGTATGGACGTATGGACGTATGGACGTATGGACGTATGGACGTATGGACGTATGGACGTATGGACGTATGGACGTATGGACGTATGGACGTATGGACGTATGGACGTATGGACGTATGGACGTATGGACGTATGGACGGATGGACGTATGGACGTATGGACGCTCTGCCTGCTTTGTAGATGATATTGTTATAAATGTTATTGGTACTCGTACCAAATAATAATTTTCTTGAATTAGTGTAATAAGTAGCCTCCAATCTAACCTCGGACAGACAGCCGGACAATACAAATTATAAGGGTTGATTGATGACTACGGAACGTTAAAATACTAGACCTATACCGTGTCCATTTTGAATGAAGCATAAACGTAAACAAACCGCCCATACTTAACCTAAAATTCACTTTGTTGGCTCGTCCTTTTATACGTAATTTTAATAAAAATTGCTTACAATTAACAATGAAACTCAACGCCAAGCAAGTGAGATTTTGTTATTTGTGTCGTTTTTTGTTTACTAACATGCTTCATTCAAAATGGATAAACAGCAGGGTAGCATAGTTCCTAGGATAACCTAGAGCCGTACGTTCCAGCAAACAGTGGTGGCGGCATTAGAATGGTCTGCTCCAGACAGCCGATGTTCGTTTGCAACTCGACGTTATATCGGCTTTCGATTAAACAGTCTAGTATCTACCTTTCTAAGGCCGACCAGTGCGGCCCGCACTAATTACAAACATATGGCGTTGGTAGAGAATGTTTACGGAGAAGCAATTTCACACGCGTTGTTTAGGCAAACAAGTTTCCGAACGCAGAATAACCATCGTTCATGCCTTCACTCATTCAAAAAGAGAACATTCATTCGACTCGCTTCATTCATTCAATTCATTACGCCTGCATCAAGATTTATGGACAAGAAATACAATACAAGAAAAATATCGAAAATAACCACAAAGGAAAGTAACAAGAGGATAATAAATAACACAAAATTGTGAGTAAGTATACTCTACACGCGTTTTTAAAGATTTTAAATACTTTCTGTATACTTCTTTCTTTGTAAGTTTGATTTTGTAGTAAGAAATAGACGTGATAGCAGTAAACTCTAAATACCAAACATTAAAACAGCTTTCCTACAAAAAAGCTTAGTCAGTATGTCACGTAAAATTTATAATAAAATACCAAATTCATTAAAAGATCTTAATGACAATAAATTTAGGTGTAAATTGAAACAATTATTAATTAAGAAATGTTATTATGATATTAACGACTTTATGACAGATAAATTTTGACATCATCTTATACTCGTATTCATTACAATTATTGCGCCTGTGTAGGTACTACGAGTATTATTATTTGACATTGTCTAAAATAACATTATAGATCATAGTTAGAATACATAATAACTTTATAACTTATCTACTATAACATTTGCATGCTAGTCTTAGTAGAACATAATTGAAACTAAAATACTACATCTGTGTAACCTACATTGTGTTCAAGCAAATAAACTATCTTTATCTTTATCTTTAAAGCCTCGAACGCGGCGTGCACCGCCTTTTTACACGCCCCGCCTATCCATAAACATCAACGTACATTGCGATATGTTTGTGTTTACGCGTGCGATGACGAGACCGCTGCACGCCCCGCGTCTTCGTGAACAAGGCGTAAGACATAATACAGTTTAGCACCTTGCAATACTAACTGTTTAACTACCGAACACAGTCGTAGAGTGAGTCAACTTTAGAGCGACACGGTAGGTAGTAAACCTACTGTGTCGCTCTAAAGTTGACTCGGTGTTAAGAAATAAAGACCGACTAAAGAACTAAGTATAGTCGTAAATTGGACTACTGTTGCACCAAACGGACAAATAAATACAAAGCTACATTAGTAGAAACAACTTATATGGTATAGGTAGGTAGGTTTTTGGTACAGTACAGTATCACCTGTACCTTACCTTCCTAAACCTCAACCTCAACAGCCTGTATTGGTCCTCATAATAAGCGCCTAATGGGCGTTTGTCTCATGGAGGGTAATGCCCATAATTCCCACTCTGCGCATACGGGTTGGGGATCGCAGTTTGGTGGTATAATTGTTCTGCAGGGGGCGCTGCTGCCCGCCCCCTGGTAGATATTCCTTAGTCGCCTCCACACACACACACACCCACACCCGACACACGCAGGAAGAGTTGGGGTGGTGCAAATTCTAAGCCAGCACCACACAACGAGCCACACGACCTTACCCTGCCCTTACCTAAGTAAGGTAAATAGTAAGTTTGACCATGCGATTTTGCACCGCAGTTGTGACACGTCTTTTGTTTAAGATAGCTCCTTCCAAAGTGCTCAACGGCTTTATGCGCCTCAGTGATTTTTAAGACCTGTTCACAATTTGTATCCTTATCATCATCATCACCCTATAGTTATCCACTGCTGGACATAGCCCCCCCAATGAGTGTCATAGCCTGTACTTGTCTTGTCTTCAGCTTACAGCATCGAACATCTGCAACCAATCTTTTGACAGATCGTCATCCCATCTGGCCGGATACACAAATGGTATATACGTTTGCAAAATATATGTCAGTATTTATAGTAAGTAAAGTCAGGATCAATTTTAGTCATTTTAGACATGAAGTCCCACCTCGGCACATCTCTTTCATCTTCATTGTTTATTATTATTGAGATGCGATATCTCATCAAAACAATTTGCCAAGGTTGGTTACCATCGATATTATGTTACTTCATTACTGCGTTTCTATCTAAGCGTCCTATATTTGGAAATAAATTCAATTAAATGAATGAACAGCAATGAAGTTAAAGTGGTTCGAAAATACGCTACATTCTTAATTAATTGTTAACTGATACTTTAGGGTCGTTACATACGAGAAAGAACCTGACTAATCAACTGCTAAAGTTTACACATTACACTCTTTTACAAATTGTCAAAAAATGTGTTCTTTAAATTCTTTCTTTTAAAAACAATGGAAGTTATTGTATCAATAAATAACGAATACAAAATTATATTAATCGCACTAGTATTATAAATGCGAAGGTTTTATGTATGAATGCAGGATGGTTGAATGTTTGTTACTTCTTCACGCCAAAACTACTGAACGGATCGGGCTGAAATTTTTGACACATTTAGTTTCAATCTTCAGACCTAGAATAAAACATAGGCTTTTCATCCCATAGCGACGAAATATGTATTTTATTTCTCTGTGTCGCAACTTAACTCGACAAATTTATACCCATTTTTATAGTTATGAACTCAAACTGTTGCAACGCCCTTACATGTGTAGTTTCTACCCAAAAGTTGTTACCAACTTTTAATGGACATGAATGTAATATATAGATAGATAGATAGATAGATACGTTTATTGATTTACTAGCTGCGCCCCGCGGCTTCGCACGCGTTGTTCCTATGAAAACATTAAAAGGTGATTTTCATCCCACGGGAACAAATTTATGGGATAAAAAGTAGCCTATGTTTTATTCCAGTATTAGAATTACCTGTATGCAAAATTTCAGCCAGATCTGTTTAGTAGTTTTGGCGTGAAGAGGTAACAAACATCCATCCATACATCCATCCAAACTTTCGCTTTTATAATATTAGTGTGATGAATGATACATTTTTATGTTAAGTAGGGTCTTAAATCCTAAATTAGGTTTATCTAGACATTCTTTCGGTTCTCTAATATAAACTTAGACACGCTTAATAATAAGGACAGTTAGATACGCACACAGGCACAGCGGTGTCACCGTCTTGGTATATAAGTGTTTTTATTCTATGGGAACTATTTTATGGGATAAAAAGTAGCCTATGTTTGATTCCAGGATTAGAATTACCTGTAGTCAGTAGTTTTGGCGGGAAGAGGTAACAAACATCCACCCATCTATCCATACATCCACACATCCATTCATGCATCTAAACTTTCGCATTTATATTATTAGTGTGATTTCAGCCCGATCCGTTTAGTAGTTTTGTTGTGAAAAGGTGACTGACATTATTTGCATCTACTTAGTTGTTTATTCTGATGTCTCATGGATCTTGTAATTAATTTTGTTTTAAAAAATTATAATCCAACTTCAATTTTTATAGTTTTTTCATGAATTTTTATGGATCCCATTGGCAGAACGGAACTAAATTAAAATGGGACCACACGGGAAGAATCATGGAAATCGGACCACCCAGCCAAAATTCCGAGGCCGAGGTAACAGAAAAAATACAGTCGAATTGAGAACCTCCTTCTTTTTTGAAGTAGGTTAAAAACTAACGTAATGCCAGCAATCAAGCACCAGCAAAATTAAATCGTGCCCCTATCGTACCCCTTTGTAGGAGACTCCCACGTCCGTGACTCTTTCGTGACTTCGCCTGCTTTTAATTACAAACTTTATATTTAGCTTAAGTTAACACAAATAAAACTTTTCTTGTTACTGTAACAATATAAATTAGAATATCTTTCCGAAAAAGGCTTCAAATATCTACATGCCAGGATATCACGTAACAAATCCAATGTGCTTGGAAAATATATTATTATCCATTCGTTCTATATTAACAATAAAATTGAAATATTCTTTATTGTAGCACAAGTAAACAAAATATCTCAGAACTCAAGAAAAAAGATAACTTGTGGTCTCAAGGCCAAGACCGGTCTCTTCCAGGCAACCTTATTATTATTAACTTACCTCACTTTGTTTTGGAAGCCGATGTAGACCACGAGTATATAAAACAAATAACTATATACCTGATACGAGCACAATGTAGAGTCAGGACCCAATTACTGGATTTTACTACATACACCGCGAGTTATCTGCAATGAAAGGCTTACTACAAGAGAATGGTTCGGGAAGCAATTGAAATTAAGAAATATCCTAATTTCAATCTTGAAGACAGTTTCAGACGGGTATTTATAGCGTTTATATTATCATAAAGGATATAAATACCCGTGAATATTTATAATAATAATGTTTCCTGCTTATCAGGTGTAAAGTTTTTAAACTTAAGCGACGTTTAAAAAGCCATACACCTGATAAGCAGTCTATAATGTTTCGGAACAATAATCGCAAGTGTAAAACCAACTCTAACTCACATCGGAGTCGAAAGTTAGTATGTTTAAACCTTCAATCGGTTTAGGTACAATGATAACAATCTTCTATCAACGCAAATCAAATAAATAAACTCTAAAATTAAGTTAACTGTTCCTAACATTTCGCGGAATTGATAAAAGTTTGATTGGAATAGGAATCGATTATTTAGGTTAATACATAAATGAAACTAAATATAACAAACAGCCAAAAAAAATTAAATTATTTAAGTGAAAAAAAAAAGTAATTGTTTCGGGTGATAAAAACGCTGCCATGCATTTTGTGACGGGACGTCACGGTCGGATCCCCTATGTCAACTCAAAGTCAAAACTTCATGCCCATGCAAAACTGTTCAAGTATGACGTCACGGTTCGGGTGCCTATAGTAAAGAAGAGAAGAAATTTTGCGGTTAGATTGATATTTTTCAATAATTAAATTTCACAATAAAAATATCACAAAATACAAAAATAAATATGCAGATATATTTCTATATCAATAGAGAATACGTAAAAAAATATTAGCTTTTCTGAAGTGACATGCACATATTGTGTAACCCACACCTACTTTGTTTGACATACCTGCGACACGGCCGCGACAAGAAAGCCCTGTTTTATATAACTGACGGCTTGTCTGTGGTTTTAGCCCGCAAGAGGGGGTAAGGGATGCTAAAATGGCGTAAAGGTCATTTTCAAAGACACAAGATCGGGTTCAAGCTAATTTAATCGCTACGCTACGCCCCGGCCGCGTAGATACCCTGATCAAGATGGCTACGTGCTAAATTAGTTAAAAGTTATTGTTGCAAGTCTTGTATTTTTATATATGTTATATCATGAATTAGGTTCTTCTCGGTTCTTCAAAGACCCTGTATTCTCCCTTGTCCCTTTTTATGGTAGGTACTTACCTCCCAAGAAGTTGGTTGTTGCACTTTTTTTAATGTAAAAAATTTATATCCGTTTTAGTATGAGCCGTGATCCAACCCAAAGTTTCTTGGTAATGATAGTATACGAACTACTACTAAAACAATTATGACTACCTACTATTGAAATAGGTATATTAAGTAAAATATGCGAATCTAGTAGAACTATGAATCAGGCCTTTAAAGCAGCGTTATATCATAACTGAATCAATTTGAAAAAAACTAAATTTACTCCCGAGAGAAATTGTAATAAGCTCGCGTTCTCGAGGAAATTATTCACTTTGCGAATCGATCCGTTCTCCCGGGTAATAAATATTCTAGGATTCCTAGCAACCTAATGGAATATTTACTATCTTTCAGCAGTAAAATTAATCTTGTTTTAGGTAAACTAGAAGCAGATTTTATAACTGACTAGCTGCGCCCCGCGGCTTCGCACGCGTTGGTCCCATGGAAACGTTACAAGGTGATTTTTGTATGTATATTGTTCAATCTTTTTGAGAGATTTTTTTATATTTTTTTCCGTAAGAACCTTGTACAGAGTATTAGAAAACTACAAAAAAAAACAGCCAAATCGGTCAAGCCGTTTTCATGTTATGTCGTGACAACGGAAAACGGGTTTCATTTTTATATATATAGATTTACGGGTGGAATTCGTAGCCTTTATAACGAATGGCAAGGCAACTATGAATGTTTACATGTTCTACCTGCGCAAATTCTTGGTACCTACTTATTTTGTACTTAACGAATGCTTTAATAAAGATAAAGATGCATTTGTTTCGCCAAATCAGGTGACTACGTAGGTAAGTACAACAGGTATAAGAAGGTACACAACCCAGTTACATTTACATAGATAGACACAATACAGCAAAGAGTTGGTGGAGGTAGGCAGCTAGAGGTATTTAGTAGGTTATTTATATATTTTTATGGAATGAGTATCAAGTTACAACAAAAAAAAAGCCTAAAAACATAAACTAAGTATTTCAGAAGCAGAACGGATATTGGCCGTAGGTCACCATGAGATAAGGGCTGGTTTATCTTAGGAATAGGCTTGATAACTGCAACCTTCCATGCGTCAGGGAATGCACTGTTCAGTGTCTGCTTGTAAAAAATAATTAACTAACTAGTTTACGGTATTGGCAGTCGATAATGTGGACCATTGTATTAAGTTTATGTCTGTCTCAAAAAGCTCAAGTATAATAATTTTAATCCTCGGAAATGCTGCATGCCTGGTGGTAAGTTACATGGTATGCCGGGTGTGGAACCCGGATCTTAGAATTAACTTTACCTGTTGACTTTTATCATAATTTATTGTTTTATATTGAAACTCAATATATATTTTAAGGATATACTTAAATAAAAACAAATAAAAATCTAATATCTTTATTTATAAAGTTTGATATAAATCTTTTATCAACGTCAAATTAAACTATTCTGGTTATACGAGTACAAACTTGCAAAATCAACTTAAAACAAAAGAGATGTCGATCGGACTTCAGGAAACATTTAGATACTTCTATAACCTTATACTCGTATAACTATAACTTCATTTTTAAAACAGTATACACACTGAAATAAAGGGTGGTTCAGGCAAATGTGGCTCTTGTATGTCTCACAGATACATGTGATTTGCAATATATTTTTCATTTAAAAACGTGGCATCTCCGTTTTACATCGGGAACAGATTTTTTATCTGGTTGTTCATCCTGGAGTCCAACACGACTGGCGATTCTATTCCGAAAACTTGAATAAAGACATGGGTTGTCTTAACTGGTAGGTGTTGTTCAATTAGTGCCAGACTACGATAATATGATAAGCGTTGAGGTTGCGGTTGAGGCCGGATCATAAAATCTGGCTTCACCAGACTAAATCAATACCTTCTTTCATTGAAGTTCGTTAAAATTGATAATATTCTCAATAGAGGTGAAAGCGGTCCTTAAGTACGCAAGTTATACTTTATTTTAGTGTAAGTGTATCGTAACATTACCATATTAAACTTACGTAATTTGCGTTGTAAACTTTCAAGCGGGGACGATGTTAACGTATTAGAGAACTTTAGTAATTTATCATTTAGTTTTACTAATGCCTGTCACCTAGTAAAAGGTGAGAGGTTACAGTTTCAGTTTCGTTTATTTACCACAACGTCATATAAAATAACAGCGAGTCAATACAACATTCTTTCTCGTCTATACAATAATAATCTCGCTTTTATAATAATGTTGTAAATAATTAATTCTAAATTAACATACCAAATGTGATGGAATAATTAAAAAATAATAATACCTAATATAATAAAGATATTGTCAATTCATTTGTTTGGCCACTGACGGCTTCTTAAATTGTTACAGGGCTCATACAGGTTACTGGCGACATAGGGCCTTTGTTCACGCACTTTTTTTTCGCCTTGAAATCTATGGTGAATTCGCCGTGCGAAGGCAGGTCCTCAGTATTGTATGTCCGGAGGCATGAAGATGACACACCGGTTTTTTCGCCTTAAACATCGGTAGATTTTCAGGACAAAAAATAATTGTGACAAGAGCCTTTAAAGGGAAAATGTATGTAATGTATGTTAACCCCCGGTTTCTCGAACGCTTATTATTTTGACAAAATGTTGACAATTTGTCAGGCTGTACACGCACTGCTTTTATTACTCGCGTGGTTTATTTTGCAGAATTCTGTAACTTAATGGAAGTTCAATAGCGGAAAAAACATGAATGTTTGGAGCACTATAAAGTTGTAGGTAGCTAAAATAGCAAGGAATTTTATTCGTCGTACGTGTAAATTACGTTAAGCACGCAGGTTATATTCCGCGAGATTAAAATTAACGCTGTCAGATTCCGCAGTGCGTATATAACAAGCCGTTGACTATCCATTCAATGTGACAAGCGTTCGAGAAACCGGGGGTGAGTCTTTGCTCTGCATCAGTTGGCTTTGACTGTAGATTAAATAATTTCAAAACATAGGTACCTAAAGGTTATTGTTATTATAGTGCGTAAGCCCTCACATTATGGGTAATCTGGGTAGCGCGGGTTCAAATCCCGTGAAAGACGATTTTTTTGGGATTTTTTCCATTTCATAGATACTTATAGTTTGTATGAAAAATTCTTGAACATAACATTTTTCTGGTCATCAATTTAACATTATGTTAATTTAATCGTCGATGATGGCATCTTGCTGATTTTATTCTATGTGCTATCACTTTTTTATTTTTAGTGAGACGGAACTCAATATTTATACAAAATAAAAGACATTGATTTGATTTGAATTCTCGTCAATTTGCATAATGATTCGTCACTAATATTGTTACCGTATCATACAGGACAGCCATAAAACAGTAATAATCGATTCATTTCGAGACATCAAAGCGAATGCGAGACATAAATTCACAATATACCGTATTTTACGCGCTAGAACAAGATAAGTTTAATGTCGGTGGGTTTGACTGAGACGTAGGCATTATAACCATAGCACTGTCTCGAATAATCCGAGTTCCATTTAATGGTGTGTAAACAGAGATAAACTGCTTGTGTTAGTAGAAATGAATAAATTTAACAATCTCTCTTTTTTCTAATTTATGTGTTTTCAGACTGGTGTTAGACATAGTCATATAATTTATTTGCCATCAGATTAATTCTCAAATTACACAAATAAGAACATACATAGATTTCTTTAGAACAGAAGGCGCTGTTATTCTGCCCAGACCAAAAGTAAAACAATCAGGGCCCTGCGATTACAATAGTAGGTACATTGTTACCCAAGGGATGAAAGTAACTTACTAAGTTCCGAAACGGGGTTTGGCACCCGAGCATAGCGATAGCTTTAATAGTTCGAGGGACTAAATAAGTTATTTTCACCTGAGGTAAACACTGTGCTTTTCATCACGAATAAAAGGAAAATATAAATAAATGGCTAACTAATACCTATATGATTATAATATGGTTATTAAAAAAATCCACATCAATACCAGTCGGAAGCGTAAACAATCTACAGGTTGCTCAGCCGATCCACATCAATACAAGTCTGTACTGCGTAAACAATCTAGAAGTAGCTCAACTGATGCATATCAATACCGGTCGAAAACAAAAAAAAAACATAAATTAGCTATAAATTTCGAGCGTCGTCGGTCCATTGCCCTTTTGTATCAACTTTTCTTCATTTTCTCTCACCAATTTCGTAAAAAATCTTTGTTTGCCTAATTATTAATACGTAAGGTACATAAAAAAGAAGCGAGTGAAGCCAGCCTCGAAATTTCAAAGATCTTTTCTTGTATAAATTTCTCATTAGCCGATAATAGAATGTTTAAAAAATTCGAGATTCGTTCTGCTCGCCGTTTATGTAGGCAGTCTATTCTCTCACAATTTTCTCAAAGTTGCTAAAGTTTCATCAAAATTAGTTTTTTTTAATTCATTTTGACAACGAACTTATTCCTCAAATATTTCGATGTCCAAAAGTTTTTCGTCGCTAAAAAAGTTTGAGAATCGTTGAGTTAGGGAATTAAGTTCATATTGTTATATATTTACCTACATTACTATCTAGCCCAGGCTATTCAATGTTATCAAGTCTGTCATTACTTGTAATGTACCTAATAAGTTTTTTTTTATTATTTCTATTAGCAAAGTGTCCGGCCACCATTTGAAAAATTACCTATGCTATTAATATAGTAAATTGAATACCTGACATTATATTATTCACTAGCTTCTGTCCGCGGTTTCACACGCGTTTTTGCCTGCTACGTACAACATAATATATAATTTACAAAATTAATTATAAAATGAACTTATAAGTTTTAACACTTTATTTATGTAGATAAGATAATATTTTAATATAAATTAATGTGTTATTTAACTAGCTAACAACTTTTGCTCCATTTTTAACTGACTTCAAGAAAAGTAGAAGGTTCTCAATTCGTTTTTTATATAAAGCTGGTTCTTCCAGTGTGGTCCCATTTTAATTTGGTCCAGTTCTGACAATGGGGTCCTTGAGAGATTTGGGCAAAAAATTTATCAGTGCTACCGTCTATTTTGTTTTTACATGTTCGATCCATCCCAAGGTTTCCTGGAATATATCGCTCTCAGCGATAAGGCCGTCCTTTATACATTCTCTCTTTTTTATTTAAATCATCATCATATCATATCATTTCTGTTTTGTGGGTTTATTAAAGTGTTATCTATCTATTTATAAATACTATAATCATTACTAGGTACATTACTACGTTGTCATAGTATATATAGTATATATTAATAGCGACCGTTTGAAGCGGTCGTTATTGTATTAAGTGTAGGCAGCCCTCAGATTGCGGCCGGCGGCGGCGGCGTCGGACGGCTCACATCAAACTAGTTATGACTTGAACCTTCTGGTTTATGATTAGCTCTTGAATAACCGACATTGTTGGCTCTACCTGTATATAATCATATTGGAATTGGAACAACCTGTACCACAGCCTACCTATATCAAAGTATATCAAAGATTTAAATCGTTAGATACGCCCTCAGGTAGGTACGCTTACAAAATGTTAACAAAATGCCGACGCACGCACACTATGTGTAGCGAGGGCGCTACTAGTTCGAGGGTCTAAATGTTACTTTCCCCCGAGGTAAACACTGTGCTTTTCATTACGAATACAAGGAAAGTAAAAATAAAAATACGAATTACCTTAAGAAAAACCAAGTAAATTTTATTTCACATAAATCAAAAACTTAGGTGAGATATTTATTTAAAGTTTATGATAAAAATAGAGCAAGTATTTGTTAAATAGACAGTGAAAAGTATTTTCTCTAGTTTTATTTGTAATGGTTTTGTTTTTATTTTGAAGGAATTATCTCCGGAAACATCAATGACTTATTAAATTAAGTACATACACAATAACAACAAAGAACATCGATCCACAGTTTTTTATAATTAGATAAGTTTTCTCCTTTACGGGGACTTGTCGAAGGGGAAAACTGGAACAACCACCTTCTGTTTTTCTTTCTCATGCTAAATGCGGTCCGTAATCCCTGAGTACTTCATAAATATTATGTCGTTAAAACATAATTTTCCCACATCACAGCATAACAAGTGATGACAGTAAATGAATAGAATAGAATATCTTTTATTTTGACACAAACACATAGGTACAAAGATAAAAACATACAAAACTAAAACAAAGAATAAGGAGGTCGGTATTAAATTAAACATAGTATGCTGGGCGTCAAATCGAGTTTTGCCCCCATGACCCTGTGCCGAAATAGGTGTTGGCTCAGCATGTGCTGAACGATTGCCGCTCAGCGCTGTTTCTCACCTAAAAACCTTTGATTTGGCGATAAGGCCCATACACCAGTGAAAGTGGCGCCCCCAACTATTTTATCTTATTATTACGTTAAATGCAGCAAGTTCTAAAAATCCTACGTTCAGTTTGTGGTATCTATTATAAGTTATTTATTAATGCCTCTGTAATAGTTTCATTTTGTAAAGCTTAGGCAGAGATACGAAGTTGCGCTTTTTAACCACCAAACTCTATTTTCGCATCTCCTAAACTATATGAGATAAAATTATTACGGAGGTATTAAAAAATAGCTTATTATAGATACCACAAACTGAACGTAGGATTTTTAAAAAAATCCTATGATTAACGTAAAAATATGATAAAATAGGTATTGCTGTCATATTGGCTCGGGTATGCGCCTTAATACTTTCCCCCAGCTAAGCTTACCCCCGGCGATGTCCTAGTTATGCACCGTTTGCATAGGGGTGGTCGTGCTACGGGGCTGTGACCCACTGCGCCCGTGCTGGCTAGGGGGGCGTTAATCCATCACTCTTCACCATTCATCACCTTCAATGGACCGGAATATATTGTTCCGATTTTCCTTACTTCGTACAGTCAGCGGCGTAAGGCGACGAAAATTATTATTATACAAGTATTTCACAATTTAGACGCTAAGCAACCATTTTCCGTCGTGTTGGAAATCATTCACGTTCAGTAGTTCCGTTGCCGACTGTACTTCTAAATAGGTCAAATATTTATGGTCGGAAGAACCCGCTTTAAACATTATAAATGTGTGTTTTGTGCAAATTAAATGGAACCAAATATAGCATTTATTTTTGCTTTTTCCTTCCTTGATTTCTTTTTTTTTTTTTTTTATTCTTATTTATAAGGGACATTGAGTCATTGCTGACAGTCCCTTATTTAACAAACTAACTACTTAAACCTACTTAAAATTAAATTATATTTAAAACTAACCTAAATAATTTAATCGCCGCCTCACTCAGTGGAGCGGCTAAAATTATTTGGATAACACCAGTATCCGATAGGTTGACATTGTACAGGTCGCATAACTCTAGTCTCATAGACTCGCTCCGCTCACACTCCGCTAGAAGATGCTGCACATCTTCTAGGACGCCACCTGTTTCACAATTGGGCGAGTCGGTGATTTTCATTAAATGTTTGAATTTATTAAGGGGCATGTGCCCGGAGCGTAATCTATGAGCTATCACAATGTGTTTCCTTTTAAATTTATAGTTACCCCACCATGGTACATATGCAGGCTGTTCTTGCAAAATTTTATACCAAATCCCTTTGTTGACTGAAATTCCCACTTCTTCATTCCCATGAATACCTACATGTGACGGAATCCATTGTAACCTTAGAGACACGCCGTTTTCTAAGAGATATAAAGCTTTCTTTAGAATTTCGTACGCTACTGATGCCCCACGGACGCCCGAGGTGCATCGAGCGATGTGTTGCAACGCACTTCGACTGTCAGTAAAAATAACTACTTTTCTACAGCTGAAAGTGCGAACTAACGATAATGCCTCGGATATCGCTAGCAACTCTACTGACATAATAGAATTTATATCGGAATCAATTTTATACAGCTCGCTTAATCTATTTCTAGCGTCAAAAATTTCTTAAAAAATAATACACCGATGTTTAAAATTGTGTGGAAGCTTAAGAGACTATTCAGTAACAACAAATTATAAACAAAACAAAAATAAAAGTCTCTCCCTCTCCCGAAAAATCTTTTAATAATAATAACATATTAACAAAGTGCAAATTAAAATTCATCAAAACCCTTGTGCGGTTTTTTATATTTTTCCTTAAACTTTATTGGAAAACGAATTATTATTCCCCCTTAACCTTAATTTAATTTATTAAAGCAATTTAATTTAATATATAAAGCAACAAAAAAGTTTGCTTATTACACTTATAGCATTTCTTTTAAGAATTAAGAATCAACTCCTCAGTGTCACTCTCACACCAACTTTGAACTTTGGTACATTCATCGAGTCGAAGGATAAAACAGCAGCAATGAAGGATACTAAATAAGGATAAGCGATACTTCACACCGGGACAGCTTCTATCCCTTTATCAAGCACAGGTCCGGTCCGGTTTGGAGTATTGCTGCCATGTTTGGGACGGCTCGGCCAAGTACCAGCTTGCAGACTTAGACTCGATCGAACGAAGAGCCTCCAGACTCATTGACGAGCAGCACCTTGCAGAGACTAAGGTTAAAAGTCTCGAAAACAGCCGCAAGGTTGCTTGTCTCTCGATCTTTCATCTGCGTCTTCGCTTTCCATCAGGTGAGTTTGCTTTCAAACGAAGGTCAACTTACCGTAATAAAAAAAAATAGTAACTCAAAGTAATGGTTGTTTCATATCCCATTATATAAGTGATCAAGTATTAACAACATAATGTAAGCTTATCACGTAGGCTAAATAAAATAGTTAAGGCTATTAAATTAATTAAAATCAAATAAATAGGTATAATAACTTGAGCATTGGCGCGTCGTGCCACTCTACCACTCGCATGACGTGTTTGCACAAACGAGTGGTGTAAATACTACCTACATGGTAATTTATGCATATGCATGCATGCCACGCCATTATAATGGCCATTTACATTTCACATTATTTGATTTAAAATCACACACAACAGTTTTATGTCAGTACGTGCATTAGGGTCAAACGATTTTATTATCCATAATAATCGTATAAATTCGAAAGTAATTCTGTCTGTCTGTTATATTTTCACGGCTGAAGCCGGGAGGTAGATGGTATCCTGGGGACAGACAAAGGCTACTTGAAAAGCGCCTGCAAAGCCGCGGGCAGGAATTAGTTTCAAGATATTTAAGGATGAGTTTGTCCAGAAGTTTTCTATTTCGTTTTGTATCAAAATCCTTAAGAGAGCACATTGAGTGCCATTTTGTGAAAAAGATAGTCACAGGATTTGGCGTTCGTAGGAGTGGGACAGAGCACACCTACGTTTTTTGAACGGCGTAGGCGCAAAAATTATGTTTTTTGTATAATTAAAAGAAAACTACTCTACTTATGAAAAAACCCAATCGAGGAACTAAAGAATTAGTATTGACCTACGAATCAAAACTAAAATCGTTTCTATAGACCGCGGGGTTCCTGAGATCTAGATCAAATTAGATGCACTTGCGTTCCTTTGCGTTTTCACAACCAAGTAACCGAAGCAAAAATGTTGAATTTTTATGTTGTTCTTGTTTTTTCCCACGGGGATCCATAGTTTTTTTAACAAATCCACTAGGATCGAGCCTTAAATGTATATGCGCGTTCATACACGTCATCTCACAACCTTTCCTGCTCAATTCTAATCTGAACGGACAGCATGAGATATAACGTCATCTCAATCCCGTTTTTAGTACGCAGGCCATTACTAATCCCTTGTGTGGTCTATTAACGGATTAAACAAATATCTCGTAGTTATAGAACAAAATCTAATAACAGAAATTAATCCGCTGAATAAGGTCCCTTTGTTACGGCTGATTAACGATCTAACGGCGTTACGCACCGCCGTTACTTAGCGCTAATCGCTCTATTTAGCCACATAATGCTTTCCGGCATGATACCTCACCGTTTCGAGGGTACTATAAAAAGTTTCATATAAAACTTATGTGGTATGTGTGGATAATGTGATTTGTTGTTTATTAAAAAAAAACAATCACACACACACACACAAACATCATCATCAATCCATGTCATTGAATAAGTACATTACCTAAGGTATAATACTTTTACATCTTCCTTCTTCTTAGCTAGCGGACAAAAAATTAAGTGAATTACAGGCAATTACAAAAAAATAAGTGAATTGCACGCACCTTATTTCTTTTTTGATATTAATTACTATTTATCAAGCTGTGTATATATTAAAAAAAATTACTTGTCTGAGTGCTTATTTTGTAAGTCTAAAGAAATAAACGATTCGACTCTGACTCTATTAGTCTGCATTGTTTTCAGTCCTGAAGAAAATTGAACATTACAATGAAATTAATATCTGAATACGTTTGTGAAAAAAAGCTTAATGGATTAATAATCTAAATATAGTCTGATGTAAGAATGCCACAGTCTTATCAACACATACCATAATCATTTCAAAACACAGGGACCACTACTCAACAACGAATTATTTATTGCTTGTTGCAAGAAAGTTGACTTTATAAATGCAAACAGAATTTATTTCATAGTTAAAATGTGGCAATTAAGTCATAAATCAGGCTCATAAATTCAAATCAAATTGCCTTAAACTTAGTTTTGCACATATAATTTAGCCGGTAGCAGTCTTACCACTTGGTGCTTAAAATGCACTTAAATTCTCATTAAATGAACAAATTCAGCCGTAAAACTGCGCTGCAGAATGCAGTCTACAAGAAAGTTAGTATCGCTTATTGCAATAGTTTTTTGCCACTTTGTAGCGAGCTCAGCCATTATGGTCACGTAAGCTGCTTCTAATAAAACCGCTTAGTGGAATTGCGAGCTGCTATTTAACTTAATATAGCTTAAGTTTAATAAAGCGTTATCAATTTACTGGATGCGCCAAGCTGTAGGCAAGACGCTTTGGCACTCATTAAGGGAGGCCTATGTCCAGCTCAGTAGCCAGCTAATTTCTGATGAAGATCATAGGTCAAGATCAAAACGTACGTACATACATACGTATAGTTTTTATATAATAAACTAGTTAGGTTTGTATTGTACCTAACTAGCTTATTCGCGATTTCATCAGTGCTTTCATTTGCGTGGACTTCAGTATTTGTAGTAATTACTAATTATCAAGCTGTTTAAATAGTAGAAAACTTGACTTGTCTAAGTGCCTATTTCGGAAGTCTAAAGAATAATAAACGATTTGACTCTGACTCTGATTCTGACTCAGTGTTAGAAGTTTCTTGGTAAGAAACCCGAATCGGAAATTCCTAAAACCCATTTTCATTAAAATAACATTTATCCATACTGATTCTAAGACGAATCGCTGAGGGGTTAATGTGAAGATTTGTCAATCTATCTTATCACCCACACAAATACCAAACTAATTGGAAGGCGTCGTCATCTGCGACACCCTGATTTACTTCTGCTGACGACATCGACATCTGCAGACGACGTGATCGATCGTCGTGATAGGATTACGCAGACAGTCGTCAAATACTTGTTTGTCCATATCCTTAACAAGTCATAAGCTTAATTTGTCAATTTCGCAATTCGTCAAATCCTTTATTTATCAAACTAGAGACTGATCCAAACCTAAATTTGTCAAATACATGATTCGTTAAGTTCTTAAATATACTAATACTTGGTTCGTCAAATGTGTCGCGAAGGCGAAGAAATATTTTGAGTAGGTACCTACCTAGGTTGTAGGTAGGTTGATAAAGATTTTAGCGGACTGGCCATAACCGGTCGAGGCGAAGCGGGCGCGCGCACAGCGCGGTCCTTCGGCGATGAACGGCCGACGATTCATTCTGTTACGAGACAGCAAGCGAGACACATCGGTGAGTGACTTTGAGTTACATTGTATGCAATTGAGATCTTTTGCCACCGATATTAGAAGCAGTTTCAGATTATAATTGTTGTGTGTATACCAATTCGTTGGTCTGTCTGCGGACAAGTAGATCAGAGATAAAGTGTGAGGAACGGGATGGCTATAGGGGAGGATGGAGGCCATAAGGGGAATTATCCCCATAACAGTAAGAATCAGTAACCAGAGCACAGGTGGAACAGCCATCATAGCTCACTGAACCAGAGCACAGGTGGAACAGCCATCATAGCTCGCTGAACCAGAGCACAGGTGGAACAGCCATCATAGCTCAATGAACAACAGTCCGATGGAACAACCATCACAGTCCGATGAATTAGTCATCACATCCAGATAGAACAGCTAAGTATCATGTCAAATGGCTTAGAACCTTAGAACCGGTGGAACAACCACCTCGTTGTTGCTTAACCTAATTTCAGCACTTCTTTAAATACTTTTTTAATGTTTACCACATACATACCTACATATAATATTCGTCATAATTCAGAGTATAGAGGTATTTGGCGACATGGTGGAGATGCAGGGATTATTATCTCAAACCTTACAGTCTAAAAGAATCGGAACACAGTGAGTTATAAATTTATAATAGATACACTAGTACGCTAGTAGTAGTAATTCAATGTCCGTACATGATTTCGTAAAATGTCATGTGGGTAGTTTTACTAAAGGTGTTCGCCCGGTTCGACGGAGTAACTTAGTAAAATTCTATAATTAGATCGTAGAATATTTTACGACTTTGCTTATCTGCAAATTTGCGAAGTAGACAAAATTTTCAAGCATTTTACTACCGTTTGGTAGACCAGGTACCTACTATATTAGTAGGATATTATGCTGCATGACCGTTGCTTTCTTGCACTAAAGGAATTGTGTAGATTTTACACTTTGCCCGGGCGTAAAAGTTGGTTTTTATTTAGATGTAGTGTCGATTCGCCCATTAAGGATCATTTTCACAATTTCCTCATAGACTTCGCAAGGAGGATTATGCACATTAACTGTACAAAACAATACCAACAGGAACAACTTATGGTAGTTAAGAGTGTGCAATAACGCCGCTACGAGATGGATTTCGAGCGAGATCACAAGATATGGTTTTCTTGTGAGTGAGAAGTGCAGAGCATACGTGCACCGAATTTACTATTTGCCAAAACTGTTTTTACTTAATTACGGGTTGATGAAGCAACCAATCGAAAAATTAAAAGACACAAATAAAGAAATAAGACTAGGTTTTTTAGCAAAACAAAAACCGAAGAAGAAATGTGTGCTGTTCCTGAGATAAATAGCAAAATGTGTGAAAAACATATATTTTTCCTAATAATTAACTATTGAGAAAACTTTCACCAATCGTGTTTTTAAAACACGCAATTCAAGATAAAATATCGAAGTAACATTTCATTAAATATGAAGGTAGTAGATTTCACAGATTCTGAGATAAATAACGATTTTAAAGTGCAATTTTGAAGTAAATTGCTTATGGCACACTCATAAAGAATTAAAACAAAGACTGAGGCCGTTGGCGCAATGGGCGGCCTTATTTGTTCCAGGCAACCTTTGAGCAAGATAATAAATCTACCTATGCACTAGACCCGCAGTAGGTATCTAGGGTGTTCTTACACTGTATGACACTTTGAGTTTATTAAAAGACCTACACCTAATGTGACTGACCTGTACCTAATGTGTTACAAATACAATATAATAGGCCTACCAAACAAGTTCGGGCATTGTATATTAATACATGACAAAGTAACGTATTTTTTTGTAAATTCAGGTAAAGTCTGTTTGTTAAAAGATGCTGTGTTATTTATTGATCGTGAGAGTCAATTTGCATTAAGTGCCTTACTGCTACAGCAGGTGAAAGGGGACCTTAGTCCACTGCTGGACATACAACTAAATAAGGTTGCAGTAGGTTAAAAAGTCACTAATTACCTTCTAAATAAACCTAATGTCGAGAGGTTTTAGTAGAAACTTACGTTGATATGTACCTACTAAATTCCTTGGTACCCACGTAGACAGTAGATAGCAAGTCACAAATAAAAATCTTGCAACCTTGAAATAAAAATAAAGCTTCAAATACAGCCCTAATGCAAAAAGATGAGACGTTGGGAAGAGGCGGCGTCTCACATGAGACGTTGGGAAAAACCGCGTGTGAGATAAAGAGAATAGCTCGTAATTGCTACCTATAGTACCTAAGAAACATAGGTAGGCAAGAACTTAATACAAGTAAGTTGCTAAATAAATTACAATGTTGTTGTAGATTTTACATAAGGACAAGATCTTTCGCTCATGGTCAGTTCAAATGAGGAACTGTACTTAAAATAAACAAAATAAGTATCGTCCTAACCCGTTTGAAATTATTGTACGAATCAATACAATCGTGCATAAACTCTGCCCAGTGTGCCCTTAAGCAAATATCTGATGGTGAAGGTAACTAAAGAGAGTTAGAGTACCACGGAGCTAAACTTAAGAGTGCTACTCAGAGGTTTGTGGTAAAAATCCACATCTATTGTAAATAAGCTACAGAAACTGACACTGCTAAGATAACCGAGTACACGTTTATACAAATTCAGGCTGAAGATTTGGGAATATAATTAGATATTTGTATATAGCGCAATGATGAAAAACGTAGTGCAGCCACGATAAATGGCGGAAATCTTAATATTTCTGGTAAATTGACAAGAATGGAATTTACTTTTGATGGTGACATTCTCAAGTGACAGGTACCATATTTAGGACCAATTGTCATCAAATACTGACGGTAGAAGTATCAATGAAATAGAAGGATAAGATAAGACACAACTAACACAAATAATAGCATAGCTGTCCAAACTCTAAAGGAAAAGTTCGGTAAACCTGCGGCAATTATTGACGCACATTATGTGGCATTATACAGGATAAAACCAGTCAATAAAAATCAAATAAAATAATGCAGATATGTACTTAATGGAATAGAGAGACACCTACTCGTATTGAGCTCCCTAGGCGAAGACGTAAATCACGAGCATCTCGGACTGATGACAATGGAGAAATTCTCTAAATATCTAATCTAAGAAGTAAGAATGAAGATGATAGACGAAGAAGAAAAGTAGACGGTATCAGAGAATATCTAGAATACATAATATCTGCTATAGAGACCTCAAATAGACTAAAGACAGACACAATAGGTGTAAAGATTACAGAACCGGCAAATATAGAAGAGAAAGACATCACAGAAAAAATAACAATAGGAGCATTACATATAAAAGCTGTAGAAATAACGAACAATAGGCCACGTATAAATAATAATAATAGAAAAGACAAACACAAAAATGATAACAGACAATTCAGTAAAACACAATCAAAGAAAAGACAAAACGATGTCTCAGAAAGTTCAGAAGAGCCACCTAAGAGGAAATTTACGAGAAATGTATATGGTGTAGGCAAGATTATTTTAATGCCAAATGTACAAGGTACAAAAATGTTCACAACAGGAAAGCTCAACTAGGAAACCGTTGCTTTAACTGCTTTCAAGAAGGTCACAGGCACAATCTTAGTTTCGGATATCTGTGGTCACAGGGTAAGCACCTGTAGAAATAATCGCAAGTGTTAGTATTGCTCTGAATATGGTGCGTATAACCAGGCCATATTTTGTCCTAAAAAAATTGCACAGGATAGTAAATGAAGTCAGCTAAAACAGAGAGTTAGCATAATTATGAATATGGCTATAAACACCACGCTGTTTAAAAACCTTGCTTAGTCATAGTAAATAAGATCTGAGAAAGATTACGATTTCTCAGTTACGGCTGTTAGCGTTCGAGCATTGCCGAGTCAAATACCTATAGCCATAACTATAGCCTAAAGATGCTTGTTCATTACTGATTAAATAGACCTATAAGTATAAACTTTTTGGTGCGAAATCACCACCTGAAATGAATGAATTGAATGCCTTTTACGAGTAGATTGTAATATGCAGAAATAATGAATCAGGCAGTGATTAGATTGATAGTAATGAATTGACTATTATTTATCTTCGTTTTTCTCGAGGGAAAGGGTATTCATTATTTTTTGTTTGGTCAGGCAAAATCAGTGGCATTATAGAGTCGTAATTAGTTTAGTACACTGGCGTATTAACTATCTACGAAGTACATCCTGAATGATGTAATACATTCAATGGAAAGGGATCCTAAAATCCGTATCCAATCCGACTACCCCACAAAAGCATACAGAAGGAACTGCTTGCGTTCGTAAAGATGTAAAATTAAATAACGAAAGTTGTTAAAATGTAATTATTGCTATCATCCACAAAACTTAAGGGCCCTTCCCGGTCCTATTATCGTCAACGAGAGCGTGATTGAAAAGCTTGTTGTTTCAACCAGCGCAATGTAAAAGAAAGAGGCAAAGCGACAAGAGAGAGGAATCGCCTGATCCCTCGTCGGCATTTGGTTAGTTTCGCAGTTCACTCGCAAGTAATCGGCCCTAGGAAAAACAGTGTTTAGAAATTTCATGAAACTTGCAACAGGGAAATAAGAGTTTTTTAGTAAGCCTTACAAGTTTGTGTGAAATGAAACTTTGTGTCGTTTAGAATCTCCATTAGATTTGCAAGGTTTCTATCTAAATATTGTGTTTACTTATACAATTTACGTATATAATATAATATACCTTTTAGTTAAAAGTTTCAAAGAAAGATGTATTACAACGCCATAATCACGTAAGAGAGTTTGTATGAAAAGTAAGACGGGTTGGCCGCTCTTAAATAATGATAAAGATAAAGATAAAGATAAAGATAAAGATAAAGATAAAGATAAAGATAAAGATAAAGATAAAGATAAAGATAAAGATAAAGATAAAGATAAAGATAAAGATAAAGATAAAGATAAAGATAAAGATAAAGATAAAGATAAAGATAAAGATAAAGATAAAGATAAAGATAAAGATAAAGATAAAGATAAAGATAAAGATAAAGATAAAGATAAAGATAAAGATAAAGATAAAGATAAAGATAAAGATAAAGATAAAGATAAAGATAAAGATAAAGATAAAGATAAAGATAAAGATAAAGATCATTTATTTGCTTAAACATGTGTAGATATAAAATTTTATAAACAGGTATGCAAGTATCAACATGTTTTACCGATTACGGTGTACAAATTATGAAAAATGCCATGCAACAGAGACAGAAGCTAAAATAATAATGAAGTTATTAAGGTGTGTATAAGTTTTAATTGTAAGTGCATTGTACAGACTCTTCAATGCAAGTGTACGCTGTAGTTGTTAATAAGCTCAGTTCTTTACACGCTAATATTAATGTTAATTTTGTTATTGGCAAGTCTACATTAGTGCCCTTAAGGGACTAAAATAACGTTCCGGCTCGTAGACGAGAATTGCTGGTAGTTCAGTTCTATTGTGATGTAGTTTGATAAATTATGTCACAGTTTTTGTATAGTAACCCACAGAGTTACTATTTTTGTAAAGACAACTGTATGATGCATGGGCCGATCGAGCCTTCGTGACTAAACGCCCGTGCCGGTTAAATAAAATCACTATTGCTTTGACTAATAGCAATCTAGTTTTGAGACGGTGTAAAGTAATTCTGCCATTTGTGCCGCGAATAATGATTTCTAAAATGAAACAGATTTAAGTCACTACAAATAACCTACCAACAAAACAATATCTGTCTGGTATAGATTGAGTACCAAGGCAGATAAATAGACTGGTAAAGGTATGCGACGCTGCGTTGCTTTGCAGCGAACTTGTATCGTGAGCGCCCAGGGCAGTCAAAATATTAAAGTTAAAATTCAGGTTGAGTTTCTGTCAAAAATCTTGCAGCGTCCAAACATCAACATTTTTAGACTAACTCCTTGGTTGAGGAGGGTCTTACGAATACTATTACTATAGATATTGTCGAAGAATGAAATGAAATTAGAATCAAATATGCTAAGTTAACTACTCAGAAGCAACGCTAGGTTTGCCACATAGAGAGAGTAGTAAAAGAACTATATGTCGGAGAATGTTTTCTTTCCATAAGAACTATGTAGCAGTAACAAATTGCCATAGTTGATTGTATCGGATAACGTCAAATAATTCAAACTTACAGCTACACATAGAAAGCAATTGACGCTGAAATGTATACTAGAATTAGCTCCATGGTATGGACTGAATGGAGGTTTGGACCGGAATGGTGTATACTATGAAGAGAGTATTGGACACACACAATCAGTTGTGTACGAAAATAAAAGAGCTTGAAGCTATGATCACAACCGCTTACGACGAGCGACGGTAGTTGCTGAGCTGGAGTAGGTACGTGTTTACTCGTCAAGATTATCTGCGTGTCGATGATTTTGCAGAATAGATTGATGGTAACTAATCAATACAAGAAAGGTTTATCTACAGATAAAATCAGAGGCAAATAGGGCGCACTGGAGGGTTGGACGAATAGCAGAACTAGAAAACATTTTGGATTGGGAGGTAAAAGTTGCAAGAGACATTGAAAGAGACACAGATCTACTTAAACAGATTGAGTCCCAAATGATAATAGGTAAAATATATTTTTTATTGGCTCATAAAACAAGAAAGTATAATGATAAATAGAAGAAAATACACAGTTATAAAATACAGTATGAGACCAAAAGACTGCCACTCAAAGAAGAGAAAAAGAATGATGAAGAGTAAAATGAAGAGCGCAGGTCTTCTGTAGCACCTGGCGTAAAGCGCATTAATTGAACAAAGAGCAAAGTGTAGTTTCAAATGTAGACCCAGTTCCACTGATCAGAGCTAAAGGTTCTGAGGAACATAGAATAAAGTCAGTACATCATGCTGCGGTGCAACCAGAATCAAAAACTGATACAGTAGAAATCAGTATGAGGCCTGATTGGCCTCATACTTCAGCTCGGGCTTCAGCGGTTAAAGTCAGAGAAAAGGTCAAGGAGTGGACCACTTACTTATTAATTGTTTCACCAGTAAATTCAGTTAATGTTCAAAGGCAGATTAAGTGATCGACATACAAATCCTTGTTTGATAAATAGTATTGATATTAATATCTTTATTTCTCATTCTTCCTTGAAGGGGGGGAATGTCGCGAAGGCGAAGAAATATTTTGAGTAGGTACCTACCTAGGTTGTAGGTAGGTTGATAAAGATTTTAGCGGACTGGCCATAACCGGTCGAGGCGAAGCGGGCGCGCGCACAGCGCGGTCCTTCGGCGATGAACGGCCGACGATTCATTCTGTTACGAGACAGCAAGCGAGACACATCGGTGAGTGACTTTGAGTTACATTGTATGCAATTGAGATCTTTTGCCACCGATATTAGAAGCAGTTTCAGATTATAATTGTTGTGTGTATACCAATTCGTTGGTCTGTCTGCGGACAAGTAGATCAGAGATAAAGTGTGAGGAACGGGATGGCTATAGGGGAGGATGGAGGCCATAAGGGGAATTATCCCCATAACAGTAAGAATCAGTAACCAGAGCACAGGTGGAACAGCCATCATAGCTCACTGAACCAGAGCACAGGTGGAACAGCCATCATAGCTCGCTGAACCAGAGCACAGGTGGAACAGCCATCATAGCTCAATGAACAACAGTCCGATGGAACAACCATCACAGTCCGATGAATTAGTCATCACATCCAGATAGAACAGCTAAGTATCATGTCAAATGGCTTAGAACCTTAGAACCGGTGGAACAACCACCTCGTTGTTGCTTAACCTAATTTCAGCACTTCTTTAAATACTTTTTTAATGTTTACCACATACATACCTACATATAATATTCGTCATAATTCAGAGTATAGAGGTATTTGGCGACAAAATGAGCTATTAGTCAAGCACGCCTAGGACGGTCAAGATGAAAATAAAATCATAGAAAATAACATTATTGATAGGCCCTTTGCTTAGACAATGTAACAATCGAAGTCGAAAGCGATGAAAAAAAGTACAAAAATGTATGGGTTTGACAATGCCTTAGATATGTCACGTGATCAGTTTCGAATTTTTCCCTACGAATCCTTCAATTGTTTTCGATTCGCTTCAAAACGAATACCGTTTTACTAATCCGCATATTCCACGCGGAGGCTGAGACGTCATCCGTATCGTTCTAAAACTTGTTTTATACCTTGTTTACGGGGGGGACGTCGAGCGGCGCGTCGAGCGGTGAGTCGAGCGCGGTGCGGCGGCTTTTGCTCTGTTTACGATGCAACGCCGATACCATTATCAGAGTGAAGTGATATATTAAAGTGTGAAAAATAGCAAATCAAATAAAAAACCGACCAAGTGCGATGCAGACTCGCACACGAAGTACCATCACATCACACAAAGGCTACTTTTTATCCCATAAATCAGTTCCCGTAGGATAAAAATGAAAAAAACACCTTTAAACGTTTCCATATGAAAATCGCGTGCGAAGCCGCGGGGCCCCTAGTAATCTTTAATTCCTTAATTATATAATAATTTATATTATTTGTTGATATAGCAGCAACAGATATACATCATCTATGAAAATTTCAACTGTCTAGGTATATACCTAGACAGTTGAAATTTTCTGTCCGTCTGTCACCAGGCCATATGGCCTGGTGACAGACGGACAGACAGACGGAGAGCGAGTGCTGTGTAATAGGCTCCCGTTTTACCCTTTGGGTTCGGAAACCTAAAAACCAATAAATAGTAACAATAGCAAATCAATTCCTTATCAAGTTTACAACATTTTCAGTCTATTAACCGTAAAACTTTCTATTTTAAATCTAAAATAGTGTACGATGATCGCGCAAAAGCTCAATTTCCCCGGGAAACAGTTTCATTGGGTCGCCGGAAGGGGGCGCAGCTGAGGTACGATGTACGCTATCTGACTTATATATAACTTGCAAACATGTGTCTGTAAGGTGCAGTTACATACAAGCTTTGCTGCATTTTGTTTACATTCGACGGTAAATTATTAAACACGAAGTGCCGTCGACGCCTTAAGGCCCGTATTCTGGAAGCTTGCTCAGTTATAGCCATACTTGAGTAACGTGTATGCCGGCTTAGAATTTGCACTACCCCAACTCTTCCCGCGGGTGTCGTAAGAGGCCCCTGCAGAACAATTATTCCAGTAAACAGCGATCCCCAACCCGCATGCCCAGCGTGGGCATTATGGACAATACCCTCCATAAGATAAACGTCATAAAGGCGCTTATCAGGTGGAAGCTTGCGTCCAGCAGTGGACCAATACAGGCTGTTGAGGTTGAGGTTGAAAAACGAATAATACGGACCTTAAACTGTTTTTTACTGTTTCTTACCCGAACCGGCTTCAATAATGGACGCTATTAAATAAATAAATAGACGCGTGGTTAACATTTATCTAATGGAGGGCAATGCCCATAATCCCCACGCTGGGCATGCGGGTTGGGGATCGCTGTTGGGTGGTAGAATTTTTCGGCAGCGTTGATGCCCGCCCGTCTCATATAATTTAATAATAATATATAATCATTCATTGATAAAGAAAATTACAATCATTATAATAGAAACCAATTAATACTAGTACCTATTTACAATTGAAACAATTGTGCTAACTGCAGACTGTTGCAAACAATCTACAAGTAGCTCAACTGATCCATATCAGTACTAGTCGGTAGCGTACCCAGTAAATACTAGTTCCTATTTATTTATACTATTTAATTGTGTATTTTTATATCATAAATGGAGAGCTGTCTTTAAATTGTAAAGCAAGATCTGACCCCATCTCAATGGAAAAAAACGATACTTGTTGAAAATAAGAAAATAACACTAGAATATTGGCAATATATATCTGGCTAAACATTTAATCGAGGCACCGGTGTCATGCGGTCTAACAAATTTCCGAGCGCGTAATAAAAAACTCATAAAATATTTCCCCAACCGAAATGAAATTCACCCTTTTTTCAGTTCCAAATAAATCTTGCAAAGCAAATAAACAGGTACACGTAAATCAAAGTCAGTGTTAGCGTGATATACAGCGTGTTCCATTACTGGTATACAGCGTGTTCCATTACCGCGGGAGATTGCGCGACAATCATTGGGCGATCCCAACGTCAGCAGATATTGGGCCCCGAATAGGTGACAACGGGGAATGGTTAGTTGGGATTCAACAGTGGTGAATACGCAGATACAGCAGATTTATACGGTCTTGCTATGTAGATTCAGCAGAGAAGTTGAATGTTTTATATGTACCTATCACACTAATATTATAAATGCGAAAGTTTGTATGAGTGTATGGATGTATGGATGGATGGATGGATGTTTGTTACTTCTTCACGCCAAAACTACTAAACTGATCTGGCTGAATATTTGCATACAGGTAATTCTATTCCTGGAATCAAACATAGGCCACTTTTTATCCCATAAATCAGTTTCTGAGGGATGAAAATCACCTTTTAACGTTTCCATAGGAACAACGCGTGCGAAGCCGCGGGGCGCAGCTAGTTAGTAAATAAATAAATAATGTTGGACAATTCACATGGCATTATCTAGTCCCAAGCTAAGCAGAGCTTGTGTTATGGGTAATTGATATCTGATAAACATAATACAATATACTACATAGATACATTATTTTTTACTATACTTATAAAACACCCAGAACGCCCTGAACAACAAACATTTGTTCCGAAGCGGGAATCGAACCCACAACCTCCTGCATCGCAGGCGGACCTTCGGCCACCGCGCCACAGAGGTCGTTGACAACAAAGCGATATCTGGAGAAAAACGTGTAAAATAAATGCGCACAGAATTTACGAAGAACAATTGCAACTTATACTTACATTACACATAATTTCATAAAATCTAACCCTTCACGAGAAGGCAAAGTGCTCAGAATGCCATGCCATGTTGAATCGTTGACCGAATGTTAAATCGTTGACTGAAATACATATAAGCCAGCATTTAGATCACCGGTGGACCCTATAAGAAGGTTCCACTACAGGCAAGGACTGGTAGCGCGCCTGGATTATTTACAGATAAATAAAATACATACCTATACATATATGTTTTAACCGACTTCAAAAAAAGGAGGAAGTTATCAATTCGTAGTTTTTTTTTATGTTTGTTACCTCAAAACTTTTGACTCGGTCGTCCGATTCTCACGATTCTTTTTTTATATGAAAGGTGGTGCTTTCCGTGTGGTCCCATTTTAATTTTGTTCAGTTTTGACAACGGAATCCATGAAAATTCATGAAAAAACTATAAAAATTGAAGTCGGCTTATAGTTTTTAAAAACCTTGAATACCATAGGTCTGCCAGGGATAATGTACCTACCTACGTATCTATAGCTTATTTGAAAAGGGCCCAGTTATTTTGGAAAATGCCTCTTACATATAAACTTATAAATTTCCTCAGGGAAAATAAATAAATAATCAGAAGCATCATTCCTCCAGCTATAGGTACATTCTATTGGTACCTACCGTTAGTTGGCGAAGAATATATTATTTTTATATTATTTTATTATAATTTATATATTATTACCTATCCTACTTCCTACTTATATTATGAACGCGAAAGTTTGTAAACATGTATGTATGTAAACATTTATGTATATAAACATGTATGTTTGTTTGTTGCTCTTTCACGCAAAAACTACTGAACGGATCGGGCTGAAATTTGCATACAGGTAGTTCTAGGCCTGGAATAACACAAAGGCTACTTTTTATCCCATAAATCATCCCATGGGAAAGGCATGCTAAGCCGCGGGGCGCAGCTTTTATATTATAATTTTTTCATAAATGTAATCTCCGAGTATGTGTGAGTTCTGTTTCTCCAATACCAATTCATATGTTTGATTGTGTATATTAATAAATGGTTCAGAACGAATTGACAGACAATTTATTCAAATCCAATAATCGTAAATGAGGTTTCAAAAGGTACATGTTGATTTTTGCGAGCCGCGCGTCAAACGTTTTAAAATAACACTTATGCGTAACCGAATCGAATATATGTACATATATCTGATATCTGATTTTCTACTGGGCAGGAGAAAATTTAATGTTATAAGAGTGTCTAGTAGCATTATTACTACGACTTTCACACTTTTTTCCTAATTTAATAAATGTATCAATGAACACTTTATGAAATAACTATCTTATACCTACCTTTTAATTAATCAATTAATTTTGCCATTTTATATATAGGTAGGAAAGCACCAGCTTTCAAATAAAAAAGAATCATTAAAACCGAATCACCCAGACAAAAGTTCTAAGGTAACAATCATAAAAAAAAAATCTTCCTTTTTTAAAGTCGGTTTAAAAAGGCACAGCTCATATTTACCGGAATCTCAAATTTCATAGAACATCTAATTAACAACAAAGCCTGCCTAGGAGCTACAAAGTAAATGCCAATTACTGTCAGTTAGTATTCATCCTGCCCATCTAGAGCGTCTGCCGGAAAAACGGGGAAAATGGAAAACGGTGGGAAAATGCTTAAAAATCAGATTCAGCATTGTTGTGCAAATAAAGACTGATTGTGCCCAACAAGTGCTGAAATTGTTTAGTTTCGGAGATTTGCATTTTTATTGTGCAACTTTTGTTGTTTTGCGAGTGAAACAAACACAACTACTACGTGTACATGTCATAAATAGATCTCTTTGATAAGATTGACTACTTTTATCATTTGATTAGTTATATTTTGGAACACAAACCTACAACAAACTTCACGTCAGAGTACTGGTACCTACAGAATTCTGATGACCTCTGTGGCGCAGTGGGCGAAGGTCCGCCTGCGACGCAGGAGGTTGCGGGTCCGATTCCTGCCTCGGGACCAATATTTAAACGCTCTTCAGATAGAAAACATCCAGTTCAGAGCGTTCTGGATGTTTTCTATGAATGATAAAAAAAATGTAGAGTATTGCATTATAATAGTATGTATATCAGTCAGAAATCTAATATCTATCCGTAACACAAGCTCTATTTAGCTTGGGGCTGGATAATGCTGTGTGAATTGTACAGCATTTTTTTTTCTTGTAACAATTTATGCAACTAACGTACTCTTAACTTTAGAAGAGCGGGCTTTCTCGAACACAAGCATAAAGAGCACCCAACTCAACTAGGTGAGTTACAATAACTTTCGTAACTTACCTATGAGCTATGTTCAGTAACAGAAAATATTTAAACTTACCTTTAACTAAAACAAACAATATAACTTATTATTATATACTTTTTCAGCTAAAACCTAAATAAAGACTCTTATAGAATCCCGGGCCACCTGAACTCTCAGCAAATAGAGTAAAATTAGACTTAAAATTAGAGTGACACGTTTAAAATTAGGATGTCAGCTCTTAAATTAAGCTGACAGATCTAAAGCCGATCAATTTAGTTAATATAGCTATAACCTATTAAAATATTATTAATATGTAAGTTGTTTGAAAAATTAAACTGACAGGCTTAAAATTAGGATGACAGCTCTAAAATTAGATTGATAGATCTAAACCAACTCAACTTAGTTAAGAGTAGCTTTAACCCTATTCATTGCATTTTAGCTATGGTTAGGAACGTCTACCTAATTTTAGCAGGCATATAATTAGGTCATGATAAAAATTACCTTCAAATCTACAAACTAAATCACATAGAGTTTACTTACGCAAAATAAGCCCAGAATAAAAATAGAGCGAAAAGTGAATATTTACCAAAGCCTCGATCATAAACAACATCGCGGGAACAAATAACTGTATATTATCGAAATCAATATTTGTGATGGGCGGCCCCGCGGCCCTCGGGCGAGAGGCCGATATTTGTGATCCGCGGCCCTCGGGCGAGAGGCCGATATTTGTGATCCGCGGCCCTCGGGCGAGAGGCCGATATTTGTGATCCGCGGCCCTCGGGCGAGAGGCCGATATTTGTGATCCGCGGCCCTCGGGCGAGAGGCCGATATTTGTGATCCGCGGCCCTCGGGCGAGAGGCCGATATTTGTGATCCGCGGCCCTCGGGCGAGAGGCCGATATTTGTGATCCGCGGCCCTCGGGCGAGAGGCCGATATTTGTGATCCGCGGCCCTCGGGCGAGAGGCCGATATTTGTGATCCGCGGCCCTCGGGCGAGAGGCCGATATTTGTGATCCGCGGCCCTCGGGCGAGAGGCCGATATTTGTGATCCGCGGCCCTCGGGCGAGAGGCCGATATTTGTGATCCGCGGCCCTCGGGCGAGAGGCCGATATTTGTGATCCGCGGCCCTCGGGCGAGAGGCCGATATTTGTGATCCGCGGCCCTCGGGCGAGAGGCCGATATTTGTGATCCGCGGCCCTCGGGCGAGAGGCCGATATTTGTGATCCGCGGCCCTCGGGCGAGAGGCCGATATTTGTGATCCGCGGCCCTCGGGCGAGAGGCCGATATTTGTGATCCGCGGCCCTCGGGCGAGAGGCCGATATTTGTGATCCGCGGCCCTCGGGCGAGAGGCCGAAATTTGTGATCCGCGGCCCTCGGGCGAGAGGCCGATATTTGTGATCCGCGGCCCTCGGGCGAGAGGCCGATATTTGTGATCCGCGGCCCTCGGGCGAGAGGCCGATATTTGTGATCCGCGGCCCTCGGGCGAGAGGCCGATATTTGTGATCCGCGGCCCTCGGGCGAGAGGCCGATATTTGTGATCCGCGGCCCTCGGGCGAGAGGCCGATATTTGTGATCCGCGGCCCTCGGGCGAGAGGCCGATATTTGCGAATATTAGAAAAAACGCGACAATTTATTATTAGCAGGCTAATAGATGGAAGAAAATGATTTGGTAATCGTGAATGTTTGCTCAGTTATACGTTAAAATAACGACCCTTAAAGAAACTGTTAACAGTAGAAATAACTTGTAAACAAACAAATTACATTTGGTTTACGATTTATGAAAATACAGAATAGATTCAGGTGTTACTTTGCAAAAACCCATTGTAAATATAATGATGAAACCATCAAATAACAATTCCGCCAACAAAATAAAACAATCTACACAAGATTTTCGCGGAATTGTTACTACTTAGATATTTTTACTTTACATAGAAAGCACCCCTGAATATCTGTAGATCGTACAAATATTTGTCCCGAGGTTGGTATCGAACCTGCAAACTCCTGCGTCGTAGACGGTCCTACACCCGTCGCGCCACAGAGTTCGTCATAATAGTCATTGTCATTCGGACGTACAATCAAAAGCACACATCAATACACGTTCCATACGTCTCTGTATGACGGGTACGTCACACGCGTATGACGGACACATTCAATAAGCCCCGGCTTCCCCTGTCTGACGTCATCAATCTCTAGTTTGCAATGATACGTCACCACACGTCTTACTGAATAGATCTCGCAACGAAATCTGTAGTTCGTAGCTGTACGGAAAGCGTAGCATTTTCGTAGCAGCTCTACGAATTTCGTAGCACGCCGGGGAGCAAATGTAGCAATTCATTGAATCGGAATGTACATTGAACATTTTGCGCTGAGTTATCATCGCAATAAAAGTATTTTATATTGCTATATTTACAGTATTGTGAAAGTTCAGTTCAAATTGGGTTATTGCTGGTAATATAAAGCTGAATCGAGCGGAGTTCCGCTTACTGAAAACGAAACTAAAAGTGAAAATAAGCAGAGTTTATTCCGTTTAAAGAGTTTTGTGAGATAAGATCTTGTTATGTAAGTGACGCGTGGTTTCCGCTGCCTCCGCCTACATAACCCCGCGGCGGGATGAAATCTTTCATAAATGTGGAAGTTCTGAAACAGCTCCGACGCGTGTACAAATGCTTTCTCTTTACGCTGAAATCTGAGCCCTACAGAGGCGCTTGATATTAAGACCAAGGTGATACCGGGCCTGAGTTTATCTGAACGGGTTTACCTTGATGCGTAAGCTGCTTAACCAGGAGCCGAGAAACTTAACATAAGGCAACGGGTAAAATCTGGCTTGGGATAACACACAAAACAGTTAAGCTAGATTGAACTGAAAAGTCAAGAGTTGAATGAGAATTTTCAATTATGCCAAAACATCTGTCAAACTCTCACTTTGCGTTCCTTTGAAACCCTCGTCTTAAAAGTTTCTGCTCACTCTACTATTTTTATGCAAAATCCTTCACAGTGCATTGAATTTATTTCCTTCAGTTAATAAAACGCCACCGTCTATATTGTTGTCCTAAATCTACTCCATCTTGCCTGGAATAGATCGCTGAAAGCTATATAGCCGCCTTTTGTACCTTCTTGATTCTCAGTATTTCCATCTGTATTTGTGTTTTGTGTAAGTGTAGGTATAAATGTTATCTAGCTGATAATGATTGTCAAAAATCAATCGCCGATGTCCATTGAAAATGTAAACAGCTCGTGTCCACGACTAACTAAATATTCACTGGTAAATCTTTAATTATCTTCCGTCGCAATCAGCTCGAACATTCATTTCATCGATCACAAAACAAAGAGTTATTTATGAAGCGCTGGTCCACGCTCCATTATTGAGGCCGTTCGTCTCGCGCCGGAACAACCTGCTCATTAACAATGACGGACGCTTTTTACTCGAGTTCAGTTCATCAGTCGATGCCGAAAATAGCTAGACCTTGTCATATTTCTTCAACGTTGTTGTAGGCGTCTAAAAGCTTTTGGTTGGTTAGGGATGTTCAAGTTACCTTATATTATAGGCAAATGCTAGGTCAAGACAAGAGCGAATGGGTATTTTCTATAGTAGTGATACATTGTCGGCCACATTGTCACTTTCCATCTGGTGAGATTGCTGTTGGCTAATGTTTCGATGGATGGATAGGTGATGGGTATATGAATAGATGTTGATTATCCTCTTCACGCCAAAACTAATTGCAAACATAGGCTGCTTTTATTCCATAAATCAGTTCACGTGTGATAAAAGTCACCTCTACACATTTCCATTTAAACAACGCATGCGAAGCTACGGGCAGAAACTAAGAACCTTTACGCCAACTAATCATACGCTATGTATGACCTACATATATTTCAAACACCCAAACTTGCAAAGCTGTTGGCAGCCGCTAGTCACACTGATATTCACTAATATTATAAACGCAAAATTTTGTATGGATGGATGGATGTGTTACCTCTTCACGCCAAAACTACTGAACGGATAGGGCTGACATTTTTCATACAGGTAATTCTAATCCTGGAATCATACATAGGTTACTTTTATCCCATAAACCACTTTTAAAAGTTTTCATAGGAACAACGCGTGCGAAGCCGCGGGGCGTAGCTAGTTTAACATAATGCAATAAGCCCATGTCTTTCCGAGATCGAAGAGTATACGCACGTTCGCAGGTGCTGCCTTTATATTCTGTTACACCTGGATACACGCAATTTAGAAGCCGGTAAATATTTTATACGATAGCTTTTATGATATTGGTATTAGTTCTACTGGCTTCAGCGTCTGGCTTTACCTACTCAAAACAACGACAAACTAAGCAAAAAACAATACAACACTAAATTGTGTTTTATTAAAACTATGGGCCCTTGTTAAATTAACCTCAAAGTAGGTATCTGCGTGGGACAAAAGATGATGCGAAAAATGGAAAAACTTCGTCGGCTTCAGAGAGCGGAAGAAAGTTAAAAAAAAAAACTCGCTGCAAAATCCGATGGTCATTTAGTGTCCATTTCACACTATTGTGAATTGTTTGTTTTGTTTGACTTATTTATTTATCATTTTGTTGTTTTGTATTTGTTACCTGAGAACTTTTGACTAAGCTGTCCGATTTCATGGATCTTTTTATTTGAAACCTGGTGCGTCCCGTGTGGTCCCATTTTAATTTGGTCCAGTTCTGACAATGGGATCCATGAAAAAACTATATAATTGAAATCGGTTAAAGTTTTATACAACTGAATCTGTTATTGCTTTTATTTTCTTTAAGTATTAACATGTAACTAATTGAGTTGACGTTGAAAAAAAATATTACAACCAATGGTCATAATTTTTTTATCGTAATATATTTTGCTCACAATTTATTCACGACATTTAAAGTAATTCACTCAACATTTGCATATAGTCTGATATCCAGTGAGAAGTTCTGAGCTATTGTTGATGATGATGTAAACGAACCCATAACTTATTTAATCACAGATTAGACCCAAAAGTTCTAAGTAAACTTCTGAAAAACTATGTTAGCCCCTTTCAGAAACAACCAGACAAACTATTACTCTTCTAAGTTATTACTAACTTTCCTAATTAGATATTGTTGTCAGTAAACAAACTTTTTAGAGGGCGCCTTATAACCTGAGTGACCAGTTGCCTTCGCCAGTAAATTATTTACTGTTACTGTTACTCCTATTTCTCATCAGTCATCTAACGGTAACTCCCATTTGTTTTATAGGACTGTGACGTCATAGAACTATTACCACTTTTTTATCCTTGCAGTTCCATGGTAGAACTAATGAAACGAATCCTGTCCCAATCATCCCATAGAACTAATAATAGTCGGCAACTTCCATTAGTACCTACTATAAAACTGTTGGTCCATAGAACTAATAAAACTTTTTTTATTTTAGTAGTATTATCATAGAACTATTGATACAGAAAATGTGATATTAGTCCCATAGAAATTAGAATGCTGGTAACTCCCATTAGTTCTACACTTCAATAATAGTTTCAGTGCCCATCTCACAAGCTCTGCTTAGCTTGGGGCTAAATGATGCTGAGTGGACTGTCCAGCATTACTTATTTACTAATAATATAAATGCGAAATTAACTTTGTCCGTCTATAACCTTATACCTAAACATTTTTTTATACATTTTTTTTCGAAATAATAGAGGTTGTTTGATTAAAACAAAAATTAAGCAGAGCCTCGGACAACTTTAACGTAGGTACTTTAAAATTGAAACATTAATACTGACTAGGTTTATAAATTATTATGTAAGCACTTTTCCCGATAAGTGTTTACCCAAAATAATTCTATTTTTAGGTTCTTCCCCTCTTTCAATTTTCTCACCTCATCATAAATAATTTGAGCTTCAAAAGCTGCCGAGTGTTTAACACCTAATGCTTCGCAAAGCGTCCAACAGTTCTAGACCTCCGCGCCAAGTCTGTTTATTTAAGATGGTAGATTCTTCGTGTGCCAAGTTACGTTGGAGTAGTTTATAGAAAGGTTAATGATGAGGCAAAAGCCACGAGTTGCAAGTTTCGCTAATGTTATTAAATGTAACAAAAGTGGACATTAAGATAAGCTAACTATACACTAGTCAAACTCGAATTACGGTATTTGTAAATAAACCACGATGCGAATAACTAAAACTCACTTGCTTGGCGTTGAGTTTCAGATAGTAGGATGCAATATTTATTGAAGGAAGGATCTCAAATGGCGTACATAAAGACGCGGCAATGAATGAATTTAGGTTTAGTAATGGCGGGTTGTGTACATAAATTCTAGTTGAGCTAGTGTGTAGATGCCAGAACTTCCTTGTATAGTTGGGTCGCCTAAGATCGGATGTGACATAAAGATCGGATGCATGGAATAATTCCCAAATTAGGCAATATTTTCTACTACTGGCTAGACTACTAGATCCGCCATTTCATTCTGCCCCTCTATTCATGCTGCGGCCGGCCAGTGACCAGACGGGACGGTGATTCGGCAGAAAAGAGCTGACCGCATCATTGATACCTCATGTATGGAAGTAAGTCCGGATGTTTTCCTAATGTGTACTTCATTTTTAAACGTATAGAAGTGAAGACACTACATAGTCCGATCTTCGGCCGACATGTTATTTTCTATAGTAATTCGAAAAATAAATTAAGCTCTTATTTCGCTTAGATAGATAGCATCTACGCAGACCCAAAAAATTAGAGGCTAAACACTATTTCTTTATCATCAATTTGCAGTAGACCGCAACAAAAAAACTCTTTTGAATCGTGAGAAATAAAATAAAAATGCAGAACGTCTAAAATTTTAGGTAAATTATGCGTCCGATCTTAGGCGACCCAACCTTATACCAACTTGTCAGAACGACTGAATTCACTTTGGTCGTTCGTGTAGTGCTTACAATCATGTCAAACTGGAGGGTTATGAGGTTGACACCCTATGTTTGTTTGTATGTATGTAGCCAATTTTATGTTCCCATGTAGCTAATATTCCGATTACAACAAATGCCGTATCGTTTGATTCGTCTCAAATTACGATGCTTCGATTTCTACATTTACACATCTGTAAATAATTGAAAAGCTTATTCGCTGTTGGTCCCCAATCGTAAATTAGACACTAAAATTGGAAAGTAAAATATATCAAAATAAGCCGTCGGTCGCTATAAAAGCGCGAATACTAAGAAAAATAAATTAAGAAACTTGAGTAACAAGTTGAACTTTGAATGTTCATAAACTCTTTGAAAGAGATAACATTTTACATTTTTCATAAACTTAGTTCGTTAACGTTTTTAAATTTAATTTAACAGTTGAGATAATCTGAAGATTTATAGACGGAAGCCAAATGACCGTTCATCCGACAATCTTTGGGGAGGTGTCCATGTCCAGTCCACATTTCATCCGGAAGAGTCCAGTCTTGGACGTCGTTCGGATGAAATGTGGATTCAAAGTTATTTTATTTGAAACTAGTTGCGCCCTGCGGCTTTGCATGCGTTTTTCCTTTGGAATCGTTTGAAGGTGATTTTTATCCCATGGGAACTGATATGGGATAAAAAGTAGTAAATGTTTGATTCCAGGATTAGAACTATTATTTTATTATTTTAAAATGTGTGTGATTATGATGTGATTTCATTATATATTTGATATGGATATTTTTTATTCAATCATTAAAATAAACATTTATGGATTATTTACATAACTGATATACTTACTATGAACTATAAACACACCTAAGTATTAATTAATAATATGAATATTATTCTTCCGCTGCTAGTGGACAAAAAATTGAAGTGAATTAGAGTCAATTCCACCTTATTTCTTATTTGATAGTAATTACCGATTTGACTCTGACTCTGACTCATTAATATTAAGCCAAAAAGTTTACCGTCTAGACTATTATATTCTAGGAATCTCTCTAGTTCTAAGAAACTGGCAGCATTAACCTATGACCCATAAAGACCTCAAATTCTGGATTGAAGTTTTATTACCTCGATCCGGGTAGCAATAAGCGAACTGAGAACTTTACAACGACGTCGACACATACTCACTCCCACACAACTCACTTTAGCTGATATGTGTCAGTTCATAAACGTGAATTTGGCTGTCGGAAGTTTGGAGTTCGGGTGATTAGCTCCTGCTAGCAACTTCAGACTGAATATTCCTGGATAACAAGATAAAATAAACTAAAAACCTACTACGGCGTTCATTCATGCTAATTATTTTAACAATGAAAATTTCAACCCTCACTTAGACCTCAGTATCTTGTTATACCCCCAAATATGGTCTGACGTCATATACCCTACAACAACCGAGGTATTGGAACGAATCAACCATTGCCTCGCTTGTTGAAATCGAACGAGTAGTTTCAGCGCTACGTGGGAACATAAAAATCGGCTAGATGGAAAATATGGAGACGATACAACTTTTAAAATACAAAATCCGCATGTTTTATCTTTGATTTTATATATAACGCTTACTAGTTTTCATAATGTTATTGTTTTCATTTACAAATCTGAACTTTCCCACTGGACACTATATTATAGTTACCTATGATATTAATCTCATTGTCCTTGGCTTACCATAGCGATCCAGAGAATTTCACGCTGCGATGAATATTTCAAAGCTCTTCGTCGGGATTTGAGTAATACTTAATCAGTTCCCTGCATTTTCCAAGACAATCGCCCGCTTGAGTAAGTTCTTGCTTCAAGATCTATGAGTTCACTTCAGATAAATCCTTCTCTGTCGTACAGTCTTGGCTAGTAATAACAGTAATTTAAAAGCCAAAGCAATTTTGAAGGCTTTGCTCCGTGGGTAGCGAAGCGCACATAAATAAGGCTCAGAAGGCTTTGATACAGTTCTCATTGAAATCAGCTTTGACAGGCAAGCTTCCGCTGCACTTCACCTACTGAATGAATCTTATTGCAGTTCAGTAAAGCTTGAAATTCCTGAAATTATATTTCTACTGATTCGGTCAGTATTTTGGTGACATTAAGGCTGCTCCTCGTAAATTGTCCAATTCTGTCCTCACCGTTTTACAGATTTCTCTAAAAACTTAGTTTACATATAATATTTTGTTAATTGTACTTATATTATATTCATTTTAGAGTTATCTTTAAAAGTGAGGACAATATTGGGATTTTTTACGTGGAAGTACGCAATGTAGACTTAATATTCTTCGACGCAATATTTTTTGTGAGACCAATGCAATTTAGAGCTTTTATTGACTCAATATGCTCTCGAACTATTGAAGAGTTTGCCTGGATACTTCATTTTTCCATTAACTTTTTAACCTTCGACTCTATTGTTGGTTTCTTGAGATCGATTCCGTTAAGAGGATCTTCGACGTTCGCAATTTGTACTGGAGCCTCGTGCCAACCATCGAGCCATCAACAAATTATTCTATCATTTTATATTTTAACGCATTGTGTTTGGTTCTGAATATATTTCTGGCACTCTAAATAACTGAGTGTTTTCCAATGGTACCCGTTTGGAGTGCCGGTTTCTTTTTTTTACAATATTATTCCATATCTTATAATATCCATAACATAAGCTCGTCCTATCTTGGGGCTAGATGATGCCCCATGCTGTGTGAATTATCGAGCATTATTAATTTACTTACTAACTTGTTTCTGCCTAGTTCTATAGAATCGATTAAAACTTAGTTCTATACTTTATATAACTTTTATGGGATACAAAAATCTATGTTTGATTCCTGGCTTAGTTCTATGCAAATTTTTAGCCAGATTGCTTTAGTTTAGTAACGGCGTGATGAAGTAACAAACATCCTGGATGAATGTTTGATCATACATACATCTAAACATCTAAACATTTGCGTTTATAATATTATTGTGACATCGTATTTACGCGGGCGTAATTCAAGTCAACCGTCTAATATAAATAACAATGGTGTATTTCAGTAGCTACTACAAACTTGGTCGCTACATTTGTCAACACAACAGATTGGTTATTGGATGTCGCGTTGTTTAAGCGAGAAATTGGGGCAGATCTATATTTCAACGAGAAAAGCTGACGTTCCACGTCCCGACCCCGACAGAGAAGAATCGCGGGAATAACTCCTTTGAAATGCGGCAAATAAGTCAAAATAAATGACAAAAGTAAAGAGAATTGAAAAGTTTCCGTCTGTGAGAAATTACTGCCATCAATTTAGGTGACCGATAATAATATGTTTTCGCTGAGCGCGCGAAAAACTGGATGGAAACTTGAAGTAATTTATTTCAAGCCTCCTTTCCAGTTTAGGAGAAATGTTTGAAACTCTTGATTCTTATGAATTACTCGGGAAAATGAGATCTTTGTTGAAGCTCCGAGCCGCCCGACACGTGTTGTGCAAATTGTGTGTGGGTGAAACCCAAGAATTTGCACAACACGTGTGTTATTGTATGTTAATTACGAATTCTAAGAATCATTTAAAAACACAGGGTTGTAGATCTCACTTTACAGTCCTAGCTAAGAAATATGAAAAATTGAAAAATTAGAAATCAGCAATACTATAAAAAAAAATTCGTCGCCCACACTTCAACCGGTATCAGTATGCTAAGTGTGAACTGTCATACTGTTTACTACAAAGTTTGTATAATTTCATTGAAACTCTATTTTCTATAGAAATGAGACAGCGCTCCAAGCGGCAAGTTAACATAACTTTCACATTTCTACAGAAAATAGAGTAAAGCATACTTTGTAGGAAACAGTTAGAATCAACAGACTGGTCTCACGCGGTTTGTACATGAACCAGGCCAGACAGATAATTTTTCGTCGTTAAACTGTACGGTTTATTTGGTCGTGTGTAGGCACAGCCATCAGTGTTGTATGGATCACTGAGTCGTCAATCGTACATCTATCGGTAAAAAACCGTGCATGGGCAAGTCCTAGCCTTAAGTTTTGACATTCCAAGGCATATTATTTACGTTTTATTTTTATTATTATCAGCTGCGCCCCGCGGCTTCGCACGCCTTTCCCAAGGGAACTGATTTCTGGGATGAAAAGTAGCCTTATGTGATATTCCAGGCCTAGAAATACCTGTATGCAAAATTTCAGCTCGATCCGTTCAGTAGTTTTTGCGTGAAAGACCAACAAACATACTTATAGACAGTGTTTACAAACTTTCGCTTTTATACTCGTACTATGTTTTTATTTGTTTTATTTCTGACACTAATTTCACACATTTATTTTAGGGTGGTTCATTAGACGGTAATTTTTCACCAGATTGAGTAGAGGAAGGCCATGTATGAGAATGGCCAGTCGCAAAAAAACACAATCGCTTTGATACAAAGTGACATTCCGTGATTTTGAATCCTCCCGTGACTGAGAGATAAGTTCGTATATTTGTGGAACATTTATCAGCTCTCTGAGAAACGGCATCTGGCAGAGATCATTTATTTCCTCTCTAATCTCCGCCTCCGCATATCCTTCAGATTTCAGATTATCCCACTTTTAATTAAACTTTTTCTCACAGAGAATTAAATTAAATATGTTGATAATTTTTAATTTGATACGGCCACTTAGCATTATCATTTCTAGGACCGTGTAAGAAATCTACGTTAATTAATAAGTTAATTAGCATTACATATTAATAAGTATACCAGGCTGTTACCTAGGTATGAACGTTTATTTTAGGTAAATCTAACTTAGTTACGAGAAATTTTCAGCATTATATTCTTTTGTCTACATTTTCGGAATTTTATCGTTTATCGGAAGACCAGCGTTGGTTGTAACGTTTACAACCAGCTCATGCTGAGACAGAGACCGTTTTGTGACTTTTAATGACAGAAGCTTTTTCTTTTATTATTAAGTCGATGTTTGTTTTTGATGATTCAGTTACAAATAAAATTCTATTCCATTCACTAAACTACTATATAGAACTGCGTTAAGCTCAGCTTCTATCAAGGTGTGTTGCTCAAAATTGAAGCTGCCGTGGATCGTCTGCCTTTTGCCTGTTAGCTGCATAACGCATTCGCTGCCCAACCCTCAGCAGTGCGACCCACCAGACCGTGCCCGTGATAGTATATGATATACAAATACAATACAAATACAAATCGTTTATTTATGACACAATAAAATGTTTACAATATAATGTTGATTCCGCAGGATCCCGTACTAGCCTAAGCTGTATTACAGGACCCAAGGCTTCTCTTATTCATTTACAATTTGTGTCTTTAATAGACTATGTACAAGAACTAGGTATCTAAAAAATATTGATGAAAAAAACATAATGCAAATTAAATCTATCTTCGGAACATTCCAATAGAATACATACAAAAACATAAAAAGAAGATGACAATATATACGTAAATTTAATAGTTTATAGTAAAGTGTACCAATAATACATATTTTTAGGTAGACAGGTAATACGTTAGAAGATTAAGTCAGTAAGTATTTTTTCAATGCCATCGTAATCGTAATTTTTAAGCCAGTTAATTAATATTTTTTTGAATTCAAAAAGTTTAAGTGATCTTATTTTATGCTCTTTATTTAGTTTGTTGTAGAGTTGGGGGACAATGAAGTTAAATTGCTTATTGGCAAAACGGGACTTAACGCTAGGAACAGGACATCGATAAATTCTTTTATTAGATTCAGGTAAATAGGGAATAACTTTTTTATGGTACCGCTTAAGGCTTTCAAAAATAAATAGTTTTCTTACGCTTAGGACATCAGCTATGTTGTAGAGTTCCGTAGTAGGATGCCTGTATGGGAGATACAGGAGCACTTTAAGGACAGCTCTCTGGGCACGTTCTGCCGCAATAAGGTGTGTTTTCGCGGCAGTACCCCAAGAGCAGATACAGTACCTACATAAATATTCACATAATGCTCTATAAATTTGTATACCTAATTTTTTATCGGCAATAGTTCTAAGTGTTTTAAAAATATAAATAAGTTTCCTAATTCGGGAAGTTAGTGCCGTAATATGGGGATTCCAGTTCAGCTTGTCGTCAATAAGAACACCAAGGTACTTTATGCAATCGACCTTGGAAAGAGTAGGGCAGCAGCAAGTTTCTCGTACGATGTTTATGTTGCAGGGGTTGGTATGAATTTTGAGATCAGCAGAATTAGAACTCCTATAGCTTGTTTTACTAAAACACATGTATTTGGTTTTGCTAGTATTAAGTGTAAGCAAACTTCTATCTAGCCAATGCGTTACAATAGCAAGATTATTTTCTGCTAGGAGGGTTGTCTTTGGCCATGTTTTATCGTGTATAAGGAGCACCGTGTCATCGGCAAACATAAGGAGGTCAAGTCCATTAAGGGTAGTGTTACATAGGTTGTTTATATATATAAGGAATAGTGTAGGTCCTAGTGTACTACCCTGTGGAACACCAAATGTACACTGTGCACTCTCACTGACATGGCCATCAACCCTAACTTGTTGAGATCTTCCTGATAGGTAGTCAGTAAACCAGTCGAGTACAATTCCCCGAATACCCACACCCTCCAATCTAGACAAGAGTATTGGTATAGACACTGTATCAAACGCCTTCTGTAGGTCTAGGAAGATACCAATGATACAAACATAATGTATAGCTGTGTATATGCTCCTGGATAAAATAAAGTAATAAAACTGTGAGCTGCTGTGTATATGCTCCTGAATAAAATAAAGTAATAAACATAAACCTTTGTTTGTATTGTTTAGTTTTATATTTTAGCCTTGTTTTGCAGATAAAACTGTATTGTTTACTGCACTGTTTTCTCTGCAAAGTGATGTATTCATTCGAAGTTAATACTATTTATATAATTTTAAGTAAATTATAAGCAGAAAACCACATTTTGTTATAAAACTAAACAATACAACCAAAGGTAGGTGAATGTTTCACAGTATTATTACTTTATTTTATTCAGGAGCATATACACAGCTATACATTATATTTGTATCATATACTATCACCCGCGTCGGCCTACGTTCTGTTGCACACCCTTTCGTATATTATGGGCACTCTATGTATAAGCCTATCACTATTTTTGATATGCCAAGTTACTGCTACCAAAAAGTATAAGACATTTTAACTCGGGCATTTGGCAAAACGCCAGAGCCCCCTACCGGCATCTAGGAAACATTACCTCCGGGCATTTGTCACTTTGTTACCGAGAAAACTTGCGAAATGTACCTAAATATTAAGGAGGATGAAAAATGAAGTCTCATAACATATTGCCATATGGTGCCTTCGGCTAAGTTCGTTTTTACGCATATAAAAGAGGTCGCGGAGATAAAAATTCAGATAAAATACGTAAAATAAATATTACAAATGCGAATGTTTGAATACTGGGATGCATTATGTTTGTCAAAGGTTTACATCAAAAGTGTTGAGAAGATCATTTATAGATATATAATAGGTTTTGGACCGAAAATAACATTAGAACATGCTTCAAATGCGTGTAAAGCGGGCGATGCGACGCGAGATTTTGATAAAATAATAGAAACACCTGCCAGGCCTAATTTACCACAACAATTTCTCCAGACACCACGGATATTCTGAAAACAATGCCAACATTAAAAACTGCGTTTACAAAGTGAAATCCGTAAATCTCGCGTGTTTTCGATAAACTTCAATAAAAATAACATTGCTTAGATAAAAACCCGTGCTGTGAAGACGGTGAACGGTTACCGTCATAAAACGGCCATCAAATTCTCTGCAATGCGTCCCGGATTGATGACAGAATCTTATTGTTTACTTGTTTATTAGGTATCCTAGGTTTTATCACATTTACCTTCAACAATACAAACGTAATTGTTGTTCTAAACTACGAAATTAAAACCAAGATAAAATATATCTCGCGGCATAAATTTATTAATGCAATACCTAAAGTTTACATAATTATCATACTCAAGTAGCAGTTAGGTAAGTATGCACAATTTTTTTTATTCATAGTACTACATGCATACATCCAGGGAAAATTTATGTATTTATAAAATATTAATATTTATAATATTTACTAAACACAATTGATTTTGATTTTAAAAACTATAAGCCGACTTCAATTATAAAGTTTTTTCATGGATCCCACTGTCAGAACTGGATCACAGGGGTTACACAAAATTAAAATAGGACCACACGGGAAGCACCAAGCTTTCAGATAAAAAAAGAATCATGCAAATCTGACCACCCAGTCCAAAGTTCTGATGTACATAATAGATTCAGGCGTTACTTTGCGGAAATCCATTGTATATATATTATATTATATAAGAATGAAACGATATATATATATAAGAATGAACGGAATTTATTTAATAAATTAATTAATTAATCTACATTATGTATGCGTTGATTGCATTGGTTAGCTTTTTAATTGTTACTAACCTCCTCCTATTTTGAAGTCGGTTAAAAAAATAAACAATCCTCGCCCGCATCTTTAAGGCTTACATAAAACTCTACTTTACATAAATTTTACAAATCAATTGTCCTTTATTAGTTGGAAGGTTGGAGGCCATTTGCGGTAGGCTCGACAAAGCCCGCACGGACTTTGACAAGATAACAAAAAGATGTAACACATTCCGCGGTCGTCCTGGGTCAAACAGACCCGTTTGATTTGATTTACAGCGCGTCCTGCGGGTGACATCTTTATGACTGTGATTTTGGGTCAAAGAATGTTTAACATATGCGGGTACTAAAGGGATGGGTGCGTCAAGTTTTATTTTATTTAGGTATCTATTTTCAATCCTAATGAATCAAATAATTCTACTAATATTATAAACGCAAAATTTTGTGTTAGTTAGTTGAGCAAGTTGAAAGACTGCAGGGAGATGCTGGATGCGTCAAGCTGAAGACAGGGCGCTATGGCGCTCATTAGGGGAGGCCTATGTCCAGCTGTGGACTAATATAGGCTGATGATGATGATGATAGTTGAGCAACAAACATAAATTTTTACATACATATTTATGTTTGTTGCTTTTTCACGCAAAAAATACTGAACGGATCGGGCTAAAATGGCATACAGGTAGTTCTAGGACAGGAATAACACATAGACTACTTTTCATCCTAGAAATGAGTTTCCGTGGGATAGACGTGCGAAGCCGCGGGACGCAGCTATTCCTGTATAATTCACCTAGCATCAAACGTTGATCCTCGACAGATTTGGCTGAGGAGGCCCAAGAGGCGCATATAATATGCAAGTCTCGACAGAGCCTACACGTCTGCTCCTCTGCTCGTCTGCTCGAGACCTCAGGTTCGCGGGGAACAGAGGCTTTTCAGGGTTTTTAAAAATTATCAAAGAGTCTGGTTGAAGCGTCGTATGGCCAGAGAGTTAATGTACTCGTAACTGGCTCAGCATTGCCTTACAGCGGGCAATGCAGCCAGCGTCTTGGGTGCGCTTTTAACTGGTATTGGATAAGGGGTTATTCCAGATTTCCCCCTTGACAAATCCCCAGGGAGGATCAGTTGAGCTATGGTTCCAAACCATCTAAGGTTTAGATCACACTGCAGTTAGCTCAATTTTAAATACTTGTTAGAATTATTTCTACTATGTATTTGATTGTTATTTTCTTTGTCAATAAAGTACCTCTTAGGCACAAAATGATTGTAATTTTGATCTTCAGAAATTCAGCTCCAATTCTGAATATTTAAGTTGATTGAATATTTTCTGAGTGCCATTCAAATTATTTTATTTGTATTGCAGGTAATTAGAGAGTAGCTACGGAGATAAGCAAGTATTAACTATAGCTTTAGTTTTCTATATCGTAGTTTTGTAACCTACTTTTACTTATTAACGACCATAGTTGTATTATTATTCCCAGTACAATGTGGAACAGAAAAACTTAAAACAATATGGGAATCTCTAGCATGCCCTCCACAGCATCCAGATACCACGACTGTTCATAAGGTACAATAAGCTACCACAATTTCTGAAACCAATATTGTTGTACGAGTATACATGTTTCAAGTAATTACAGCCAGCTTAACTACGTGCAACACTATTATCTTCATGATTATACCTAAAACTTTAGCAGATATTCAAAACTAAAAGCAATCAGAGGTACAACAATAACAATAATGGTGGGACGTGCTTCAACAACTGACATTATCTTTGGACCGACTCGAGGCCTCGATTCTGGGAGGCAGGCCCCATAGGAAAATTATTCGATATTCTTTTCCTTTGAAGTCACAGCAAATATTTCTTTAGAGAAGGGAAATCTCTTCTCTAGAGAAATGTCAGCCCTTTTTCACGACGTGATGTTATGTATGTGAATAACCGAACATTACCCGGTTCGCTCTATAAAATAAAATAAAAAGAAAAATCAAGTCACCAGCTCCGCTCGCGTTAGCTCTAGATGAAACCGTGTGAAAATATCCAGCTGTGTTTTGTTTCTCCTATTACACATTTTTGCTGGGCAACACAAACAATAAAATATCTCTCGCACAATTAATTTATATATACATTACAACAATGCGAGCAAGTAATTTTTAATATAAAATCAGCCTTTACACAGAGCCAAATAAAATAACCCACGTGTAATTGTACCATTTTAGAAGTGTTCTGGGATAAAACACTTTAAAAACGTTACAATTCCACTTGTAACTTGTTTAGTTAATTGAAAAGAAATCCCCCATTTTGGGGTATTTGCTCCAATTTGTTGCCAATTATGTAAAATCAGTCGGCCCATCTGGGCCCGTCACAGAATGCCTAAGTCCTTTTGATACCTTGTTTTGCGATGAGATATTCTTTTAATAATATCTAATATTGTATATCATTATATAATATGATTTGCCATTATTTATAGAAAATATTTATGTTTATGAAAACAATGCCAATTAAGTATGAGTACTTATCATAATATATTGTTTGATATTTAAAGGTATGGAAAAGAGGATGCCTCTGTCAACATAGTAGGAAGCCATGTGGTGAATTAATAATTAATTTTGTTTTAAAAAACTTTAAACTAATGTAGTATTTTCATGAAACCAGCTTACCTACAAAAAAAAATCATAAAAATCCACCCAGACAAAAGTTCTGAGGTAACAAACATAAAAAAAAAATACGGTCGAATTGAAAACTTCCTCCTTCTTTGAAGTAAATTACAAGCAATTCCCCCTTATTTATCCAAACAATAACTATAAAACTAAACGATAAATTACGCTGAAAAAAACTCGGCAATGATTAGAAATAACAAGAGCTCCTTGTGAGTAAGATTAGAGTGAAACAGAAAATATTCCGTCGGTAAAAAAGGGCGTAGTTTCACTCATTTTAGTTTGTGCACCGCATGTAGTCTCGCACTGTATAATAGTAGTTTTATGGAAACTGGTCCAACCCATGACATGACTTGAGGCCATGATATGACTTGAGAGAGCAAAAGAATCTTGTGCTTATTATGTATAAAAAAACATGATACTGCCACTGTACTGCCATGTAGAACCTACAAAGATTCATTATGAAATGGCAACTTTCTAAAGATTCACACCACGCAGCCGCGCTTAACATGACCATTCTATCTAATATTAAAATCACCATAATACCCACATGAAAGTAGATGCTTTAGTTGCATACAATAAGCGTCATACGTGTGAAACACGTTTTAGAAATGCACTGTTCGTAATTACAACGAGCACCCGGCCGGGTGCTTCCCATCAGGTATTCAGCGCGTCATTACGACGAAATGGGACGCCTCAATTTGTGCTCGTCCTATTTCTTGTTTTTCGGCCATCTCCAGCTCATGAACTACTTGTATATGCAGACGGGACGTTAATTGAGGCCGCTGGCGTCGCATGCTTCCAAATATTGTAATTTACGAGTTCGCTGCATGCTTTTACGGAAATCCTGGGAATGCTGGATGTAACAGAGTTTCTAATTATTTTTAATTAGCGAAGCCGTGGCTATTTGCTTGTTTCATCCTAAAATTCAGCTTCATTACTTCCAAGATCCATCTAGACTGCTGAGTCTACATCAATTTTACTGGTATGGAATATAGTTGGTACAAAGTCAAAGTCAAAGTCAAATCGTTTATTTCTTTAGACTTACAAAATAAGTACTTAGACAAGTCAAATACACTGGTAACAACTCTTTACAAATGATATTCTTTGCGATTGTGTGTTTTATTGTATGTTCGTCGATTTCTCTATATTTTTTACAGTTGTAGGTATAGAAAATGACCCCAAAATGGTTCCATTTTTAGACAGATTAATATTAGCCCAGCAAAACGTAGATTACAGTGTAAATATTATGTAGGTATTTTGAAGTCGGTTTGAGTGTTATTTTTCACAAAACAATCAAATAAGAACTAAACTTTTGGTTTTGCAAGTAATCAAATATAAGTTTATATCTTGCGTTGTAACCAATTATTATTTTGTATTAAAACTTTTGACTCTCCTAATCGTAAGACATATAGTAAAGTTAATCTTATAAAAATAAACATATATGTATTTGTTCTAATTCGTACTCAATTTACTTAGTATAGCAATAAATATTTTAAAACTTCGCGATCTGCACATTATTACAACAAGCACCCCTGTTTGCAAATGTTTAACAAAGAGAACCAACGTTCTCTTTTGATCAAGACAAACTTTTGAAGGGTCTTGAAGGAAACGTTATTTTCTTATATCAGAGAGTATGGATAACTCGCTCGCATGCCAGTTTTGAGGAGGCGAGATTGTCCCCTAACCTAAGTCCCTTAACAGTAAGGTTAAGCACAGAGTTAACACACTTTATCCAAAGGAATTAATTCAAAATTTATGTCGTTTTTAGCACGAAAAGAATTTTAAACGAATATATGCAATGATTTTTCTTAGAAACGAATGTGATTAAGTTGAGTATTAATGAGTATTAATGAGTTATGAGTTGAGTATTAAGTTTGAGTTAAAAGGTGGGTGGAACCAAAATAGTTAAGAGTACCCATGGCTAATGAGGAAACCAAAGAGCCTTCAATTAAAGCAATGAAGAACGCAACAAGAACCTTAGCAATTAGAGCTTTGTTTGTAGTTTGTGCCACGGAACCCTTCTCGCCCACGGCTGACTTGCGGAACTTTGGAGTTCCGTAATTAAGAGGGAAACCAACAGATATCACGAATTATTGCGGGAATAAAAGCCACAATGAAAGCAAAGTTCATTTAGATTCCGCTAGAAGCGAATTCTTTCGTTATACATTTGAAAGTATTTATGTAAGTAGTTTATTTTATTGTATTTGTATCATTTATTTATTTATGTTAATGTTACGAATTATTAATTGTTTTTTACTTTGTTCTGTTGTCTAACACCCACTTAATTATTGTTCACACTACCGAAATAACATCTTGGTAGTGTGCACTGCTCTGCTTGTATATCTTTCGAGTAAAAGAGCATATTATATCTTTCTATCCTTTATCTCAATATATTTCATGTTTTATTCATGGTTATAATATTATTGTACCATGAATTAAACATGAAAAGCAGTTCGGTGGTTTATGTAACGTCACGTGTGTGCAATGTGTGTTCGGAAATTTGTCTTACCGGGCTAATTTCATGTTTAATAATAAACCGCGTTTCATCTTTACTAACCAATTGCAAAAAAAAAGAGGGCGGTTCTATGCACATGTATGTTTATTTTGTATTTACCTATATTTGTCGATATTATTTTTTTAATTCTTCGTTATTTGTATAAATAAATAATATCCAGAAAACGTAAAATGAAACGCAAATATTAAGAATTTGATATCAATTTTTAGATTTTGCAAAAAACTCTATGAAAAAACAAAATAATAACAATTATATTAAAATATTACTCGAATCGGCTAGACATTTGTTTTCATAATAAACAAACTCGAACCTACTTACCTAATATCATAGATAATTAAGTAAGTTTTCCATGAAAAGATAAAAAATAAAACTCTAGAAAATTGATGTGCTTATTTTCATCGACGGAATTTCGAACAGAACCATAATCTGTCGAGTCAGATAGTTTTGTGCAACGTGCCCAAAAGCGACGCCAAAATAAAGCCAATATCTAACCACCGAAGATTTTGAGTATAGTAACTACCGGAATACGGAATCACAGACAAAAGTGTAACAAAAAGCAGCGCCAAAAGATATTTCAGAGCCAAATCGAAAAGCTTCGGCCCGCATTTTAAGATAAACACTGTGTTATTTAAAACGTGCGCTGAAAACGCGACTGCTATTAGGGTTCCGTACCCAAAAGATGAAAACGGGACCCTATTAATATACTGACTGTGTCTATCCGTCCATCCGTCTGTATGTTACAACGCTGTATCTTATGAACCTATCGTAACACTGGTAGACGATAAAATATTCAGTTATTCAAATACAATTTTCAAAAAGCCTTTATTCGCTAATCATGTTCCAGTAGGTACGAATAAAATCATAGTTTATACAATAATGCTTCAGTAATTCTAATTCGTACTTATAATTATCCATACTTGGTGGATTTACCCTCCACTCGCACTAAGCGGTTTTCCTCCACCTTTATTATACGCACCGCAAAGGAATGGAACTCGCTCCCTGCCCCTGTTTTTCCGGCCAATTACAATCTGGGTCTCTTCAAGACATGGGTGAATAGGTATCTTCTAGACCTTCGTGATACACCGTCGGCCGCATCTTCGCTTTCTATCAGGTGAGATTCGGTCAAACAAAGGTCTATTTACCATAAAAAAAAAGTTAAATACCTAATTTTTTTTGCAATCTGTTTACTGGTCTGTTTGTCCTTCGACAGAGGGCTTCCCTTGTGCTCATCTCTTCACGAGCTAACCTGGCCTTCTTCAATATTTCGGTAGATCGTCTTCCAATCTCTTCATTTGACAAATCAATAAAGTTTTTGCTGAAAATTAGGCCTGCAATAAAAAAAAATTGGTTCCTCAGTTAGATTATCAATTATCATCTATGATGGATGAATAAAAGTTTTTACTTTTAGTCGTCAAGCCTGGTCGTTACTCGAAATTTTGACAGAAGTTTAGTTGAGTAAACAAGATATATAAAAATAATAATATAATTAATTAGGAAGTGAGAATCAAAAACAAAAGACCTGTTTTTTAACCGACTTCAAAAAAAAAGTGGAGGTTCTCAATTCGACTGGTTTTTTATGTTTGTTACCTCAGAACTTTTGAAGGTGGTTCGATTTTCATGATTATTTTTTATATGAAAGCTGGTGCTTTCCGTGTGTGGTCCCATTTTAATTTTGTTCAGTTCTGACAGTGGGATCCATGAAAATTTATTAAAAAACTATAAAAATTGATCGGTTTGTAGTTTTTTAAAATAAAATTAATTATTGTTAAATTTAATAAAGTTCTTCTTATACACAGAAGGTAGCTTCAGCCTTCCTCTGGCAGAGTCTCTTTGTCGGATCTCACGACACAGGGGTTGAGTCGGAGGCGACACTCGATATTGCAATATCTGAATATTATAACCCAAGGGACATGAGTGCGGGCACAAAGATAAACGATTACTTTCAGACTTGCATCGCAAATTGAACCTACAACCCGTGGATAGAGAGACTATTATAGCATCAAAAAACTACCACCAGTTTTCAGTGAAATGCTCTATTTTCGTGAATATTCTTCGTTAAAAATACAGAAAGAGGACAATGTGGTACAAAGGATTTTGTGGAACGTAAGTTACAAACAGCCAAAGAGACTCTTTAAAGCTGTATATGTACGGTTTGCTATTATTTTTGAGCAGCGTGCTGTGGTGGACCTTTAGAGGGTTATTGATAAATGTTTTAATGGTCTGTGTGTATTTTTGAGCTAGTTATAAGGCACTTCACATATTTATTAACTTATTTATTTATTGTTTGTTTGTGTTTCATTTGAGTAATTTTTTTTACTTTTTATTTTTCGTTCTAATCCCAGACTCAACATCAACCTACATCCTACTAATATATATATATAAACACGAAAGTTTGTAAGCCTGTATGTATGTTTGTTGCTATGTCGCGCAACAACTACTGAACGAGCTGAAATTTTGCATACAGATAGTTCTAGCCCTGGAATAATATAAAGGCTACTTTTCATCCCATAAATCATTAATCAGTTTCAGTGGGGAAGGCGTGCGAAGCCGCGGGGCGCAGCTAGTAAACAATAAAAAAGAATCAACAACTAAAGTTTGAAAATTGCGACTTTTTTCATTTCTTACTTTAGAATGGCATTCCATATTTTTATTCAAAATCATAGAAGACCCATAATGTTACCTTTTGTTCATCTATCTTGACTATTTACTCTACGTAACAGTAAAAACAATCTCACAAAAACCGGTAAATAACAGTGAATCTCCTCTCCGTTGATGAATAGGCATCAGGAGTTGAAGCCGACCACACACCAGCAGCGGCGCAAGACAAAGGATCCCTCGTAGTCGGCGTTTGCAAGCATGCCTCGTTAATTACTTTAACGAATTAAGATTCCAGAGGCTCGGACCCTAATCAGCCCTCACCAAGTTACATAAACAGGGGTACTCTGATCCATGATGCCAATGAATTAATTTAATGAATATGAATAAATTGATATATTGACATTCCGATTTTATTTTATTTCATTTATGTAAATAAAATAAAATGAAATCGTTACTAAGAATAAAATAATATGATAAAATTTAATAGTTTATTGTATAATGATCCTATCATAATAATAATTATTTTCGATCATTATAATAATTTGATTATTTTATTAGTTTTCACTATCCACAGCTAACTGTTTATATTTTCATTTTAAGTAGTGCTTCTTACATAAGTAAGACTGACATAAGTATGTACTTACCTATCATAAGACCTGTAACTATGTTGCCAATAAAATCTGAATCTGAATCTCAATCTGAATCTGAATCTGAATTATTACAGTCACAATCACAAAGCCCTCATGACTAGGTCCATCAATTAAAAACATGGGTTTATATTAAGACTGATGAGATATTCTTTTATAAAAACTATCGTAGTTTAATTCATTACTGATGTACGGGGGTTAACTACGAACCTTGGTGAACGTTGGTGTTCTTCCAACACAAATAAAGTTTGTAGTTAATCCACTTACATCCGCAATCAACTGACGCATGCTTGCATTGTTGTTGTGAGGATATCAAGCCGAAGACATAATGAATCGAGTTGAATTTGATTTTTTCATCTTACACCATCCAACTTGTATGAGTTGACCAAACACAGGACCTATCTGGACCTAATATTAATAGACAAAACGACACTACACCAGATTATCAATTTACTTAAAAAAAACAAAGCCTTACAAGCCTCGGGCAGAAGCTAGCATTTTCATTTATTTTAATGATAATATAACTCAACTGTACATTTTATAAATGTAGTAATGAAATTGTGAGCTCTTCGAATCTTGTAGCATGTTGCTTGAGTTGCCGAGATGTGACTTGGACCGCAGCGGCCCTGTATGTTGTCCTTAAGTCCCAGGGTTTTGGCCGGAACCGAACTTAGCAAGCTCGCGAGATACAGGCTTACTTTGAAACTGTGTCAAAATCAAATTGGTTCTTTGCGTAGTAGGGATACAGTTAAAAACAAAGAAATAAAAAATTGTGCTTGAAAGAAAGAAAGAAAATAAACGTCTTTGAACTCAGAGCACGATATATTACTATAAGTAGGTACAAAAAACACAGATATAAAAAGATTACAACTAAAATGATAAAAAAATTGTATCAATAGTTCTATTATAGTACCACAAGGATAAAAATAGTTTTATTAGTTCTATGGACCAACAGTACCATGGTACTAATGAGAGTTAAGTACCAACTATTATTAGTTCTATAGAAGAATTCGGACAGCTTTCTTTTTAATAGTACTACCTGGAACAGCAGAGATAAAAAAGTCGTAGCGGTTCTGTGACGTCATAGTCCTATAGAACAAATGGGAGTTACCTCGAAAATAACGTAACCATAAACAGAAAAAAGTTTTAATATAAGCAGAGACAAAAGGGTATATGCACGTGACTTCAAAAAAGCTAATATTTTCTTACGTATTCTTTATTTATATAAAATTACATAATATATTTTTTTATATTATGTATATCTGTTATCATTGAAAAGTAGATATTTTTAATCTCAACTGCAAAATGTATAAACGCAACATTATTGGCACCTGAAGCGTGACGTCATACTTGAACATTTAATAAAATATCAAAATCTCTAATGTCCCTAATAAGCACTTCCAATTTACTACCCATCTTGAGGGAGTATCTCAATGGCTCAAGGCTGAGTGGGTGGTACTTTCCCTTGCCCGTCGGAGGTTGGGTATTCGATTCCTTGTCTCGGCAGTTATTTTTAGATTATTTTTATTTGAACAATAAGTGTTACTGAATAGTTAAACAAATCAATTGTTATTGACTAATTGGTAAATTTTTCCATACATAAAGAATGAAAAAAAAGGCAACTTATTTATTCAGCAAAGTAGTTTGATGGGAAAATAATTATTGTTGTGACACAATTAAATGCCATCAATTATTCACTAACTATACTGCATGCAAAATTTGAAAGAAAAATATTATTGATCGATGTTTTTTTTTGTATAATTTAATTTAGTAAACAAAAAATAATATCAATTCTCAAACATAACCCACATCATGGTGACGAACAAAATTTTCAAAAAAGCTCGGAAGGTTTCGTTTGTTTACACTAAAATTAATTTTAGAAAAATTCTTGTCCCCAATTATATTTATAAACGAGTATGTTTGTTAAATACTAAAATTACCTACCCGGGTTTCACAATAAATTAATTACTGAAAAGCTCGACTGAAAAAAATCTATCATTTATTCTGAAAATCATTTGGGGCCTCCTCTCCTTTATTATTTATTATTATTTATTTATTCAATCTTGACTAACAGAATTACATCCAAAACATCAAGCGTAATTATAATGATATCTAAAGTAGGTAATTATATAAATTAAAAAATTAAAAATAAGGTATTAAACAGAGCATCAGTTACTAATTAAAATTAAATTGTGAGTATTTGCTAAATAAATACTTAGTCATAGACAGATTTTTATAATAATGTCAAATATAAAATCTAAAATATGGACATACTTACTTGTAATTATTAAAACTACACAAAGGAGTAATATTTCTATGAAGCAGATTGCTTCAATTTTGTAGACGGAGCTAAGTAAACTTTTTTTTTTTCCTTGATCTAAAATGTATACCTACCTACTTATGTTCTGTCTATAAAATAATTTTATTCTTATTCTTATTCTTCACAAATAAAAACTCAGAACAATTTCCTGCTGTTAACCTAAAAACTCCCGCGGGTGTCGTAAGAGGCGACTAAGAGATATCTATTGGGGGCGGGCAACGACCCTGCAGGACCACTCTAATATCAGACTGTGATCCCGAACTCGCATGCTAAAGTTGCCCAGCGCCCCCTTATGATAAAATCCGAGAAGACGCTTATCAGGGAGTGGCCTGATTCCAGCAGTGGACCATTATAGAATTATAAGGCTCTTAAGGATGAGAAACCAAAAAAAAACATTTTAGTTATATTTGTTTACTACATATATTTTTAGTGCAATTCGTGAAATATCTGCATTCAAATATAGATAGGGAGATCAAAATTAACCCTCAGTTGATGTATTCACAAACACATCCTGCGAGTAGCTTACATCGCCATTTTGTCGAGTCAATTCTTACTCAGCTTTTCCCAAAACAGCATAAATCACTTTTATCTCGGGATGGGATAAACAAAAAAGACAATAAATTAACTTTGAATCTATCTCCAAAAACTGAACGATAAATCTTTTGGGCTTCTGTTAATTTCATACAGCAGTTGTATTTTATTGGGTTGCCTGCTCTTGAAAATATGTTGTTCCGATATCTATTTTAATCCCAATCTCGTTTTAAAGTTTCGTACCCGTGGGGCGGAAAAACGGAACCAATTAATATTAAATATTGAAATACTGGGTGCCTGCGTTATGTTGGCTTTTTTCGATCTATCAAAAAAAAACAGTTTTAGTAGTAATCGTTTTGTACGAAAGTACGAAACTCCGTGTGCTAATAGACTTTAGACAGTTGCAGTTATGCAGTTATAAATTTTATATGTCAACCTCTGTGGCGCGGTGGGCAAAGGTCCGCCTGCCATGCAGGAGCTTGCGGTTTCTATTCCCGCCTCGAAACATATATGTGTAAAACCTGCAGATATTCGTTCAAGGCGTTCTGGATGTTTTCTGTGTTTACTAAAAAAATATCTATCTATATAGTGTAATTGTATTATGTATATCAGCTATCTAATCTAGTACACATAACACAAGCTCTGCTTAGCTTGGGACTAGATAATGCTGTGTGAATTATTCAAAATTATTTATTTATTTATTTATATGATGTAGATAGAAATAAGTTCAGTCAGTCAGGCCTAGGTGGAATTTCATGAAACCATAAAATATTTTATTTTGCTGAAATATTCGTTAATTGGGAGCCTCCAAGCAATTTGGTAAGTCTGAAGTTAAATTATAGTCTTGATACCGAGATAGACATTGAATTCAAGACTAAACTCCTTTGAAATTCCAAATTACTGAATAACTGAACTTGAAACCATAAATCTTAATAATTTAGCACTATATTGTGAGATAAACGAAACAATATATCAATATTAATTTTGTAATTTTGTGTGTTATACAATCTACCACGAGCGTGGCCTGCAAAATGAAGTTCTCCTATGTACCACTTTAGTTAACTAAGTAATTGTTTACTTCTCTCGCTTAAAAACGGTGACTTTACTACTTTAAAATAGTTATCGAAATCTAATTAAGCTCTCACTTAGAACCATACTCATAACATTACTCATACTTGTCTTCTTGAGCACAAGGCACTCACAAGGCACTCTTGGATACGTCAATTTACAATAGGTCACAATAAAAGGTGCAAAGCTAAAAAATAGACAGAAAGTAATTCAAGCAAGCAACTTAATAGAACGGCGTAACACTTCTACGACAAATTACCTCTACGACTTCTACGATATAGCACCCTACGGCGTAGTACCTTTACAGTGAAGCATATCTACATTGTAGCACATCTAATTGCGGAGCGTAAGACATCTACGATGTAGCACGTCTACGATGTAGCACGTCTACAATGTAGCACATCTACGATGAAGCACATCTACGACGTAACACATCTACGATGTAGCACATCTACGACGTAAGACATCTACGATGTAGCACATCTAAGATGTAGCCACTCGACGATGTAACCACTCGACGATGTAGCACATCTACGACGTAACACATCTACGTTGTAGCCACTCGACGATGCAGTTCCTCTACGACGTAGCACCTACGGGGTAGCTACTCGCCGAAGTACCTTTCTAGCTCCTCGTGCTAGCGCCTCTACGACGTAGAATCAACTGTAGGTACTGCTATAACAACGAGTACAATCACCTTCAATCAAGAACTTCAATCTCCGGTATCCCGGAAGCCTAATGAAGGCCAACAAGACCGAAACTTTACTCAATGAACTTTCAACGCTCAAATTTCAATTCTATTCCAATGAATTAAAGTTGATAACAGTTATAACGAATCGATAATATAATTTTAATGAATATAGACGGCCCACTTATACTGTTAATCAATCACAATTAATGACGGAGCAATAGCATTAGTCTAATTAAGTTAAGTTAAATTTAACTAGGTCGAATTCGTTATTCGCTATTACTTAATATTTATTTACGCCGTTAGGGTCGAGCGGGTAGCGGCGCCGGACGAACCCAAAAAAGGGAAGTATCCTAATTTAATTTAATTTCACATGAAACATTAAATAGAGTTATGACGATATCTAGCGGGTATGCTCGTAACTCAAAATTCAAAACCCCTACTGAGCTGCAATAACTATCAGTAAATTAATTTAAACAAACTATCAAAACCTTCCTGTGCAAAAAGGCTTACCATAAAAATCTGATTATCTAGAGGATAAAAAAGCTTAGGACGGATTTGGCTCCAACTCGAAAAATAACAACTAACATGGATTCTTCGTCGTTTCTTTATTTACATCTACATCCCGGAGGGACTGAAATTAAAAATACCACTTTATTTCCGTGTCAGTGTAATTTTTTTACCTATCTAAGTGTATATTTACCTATTGTATTTATGGAAATAAAACATTTTTAAGTTTGAGTTTTTTAAAAGCACTTTATTTCCTTTAGAACTTAGAGAACTTCAAATTATAAGGTAAAACTAACGAATAAAGTTTTACTTACGGACCTATCAAGTATTTGAACGCATCGAGCGACTAAAAAGTGTCATGATTACGACAATAATTTTCTCACTGATCAAGGTGAAAAGTTGTATGTTTAACTCGAAAGCAAATGTTTTTTGTTTTGTGCCTTTTAAATCCCTCGCTAGCTCGGGATTTAAAATCGGCACGTCAACGTAAACCGTTTTGCTCCCTTGTTGAACAAATAACTATAATTTCTATTGTGAGCAAAATTCAATTTTGCTCACTGTTTTCGAGCGAGACAGATGAAAAGTATTTTTTTACATCATCATCATCATCAGCCTATACTAGTCCACTGCTGGACATAGGCCTCCCCTAATGAGCGCCATAGCGCCCTGTCTTCAGCTTGACGTATCCAGCATCTGCCTGCTGTCTTTCACAGATCGTCATCCCACCTGGCCGGAGGGCGTCCTACACTACGTTTTCCGAGTCGCGGTCTCCACCCAAGAACTCGTTTACCCCAGCGGTTATCGGTTATCGGTTACACTACTTTACTCACTCCTTAGGCGATATCCGACTATGTGGTCTAGCGGTTATGACATCCCCGTACTGAAGGGACGCGCGTTCAAATTGACGGATTTGAACGCGCGTCCCTTCAGTACGGGGATGGGAGTTGAAAATTTTTGGAGTTTTATTTCATTTCCTAGAAATTACAAGAGGTCGTGTCGAGCAGAGAGAGTCTGAGGGCTTACGCACTATAATAACAAAAATCTTATTTATTATCGCGTTAAAATCGGCTTGTAGATTTATTCCCCATTTCAAGATTAACTACGTCCTTGAGACTTCCTTGAAATAGCGTTACAACAGATATCTCCAGATTCCATTCTAGATTATATTATTACCAAGTTAATTGAGATTGAGTGGTACAAATCTGACACGAGATTATAATTTCAAGAGCGTGTCCCTAATTAGTACAAAATGTACAAGTGTACAAATCGTCTTACTAATTAGTACAAAATGTACAATTTTGCGTACAAATTGTATCGAGTCGTATGAAGTTAGCATTCCCTCTATGCATACCTAATACTATATTTGAGATAAACAGAATTTCTATGTTTCACACACGTCTGAGCGCCATTACTCCTGTATTATTTTTAAACTGTGGAAACACTTATTTTGTTTCGTTGTTCCCATGGAAACATTAAACCGTGAGAAGGCGCGCCTAATGTTGTTACACGGATAGGCGCGCGTGAGCAAATTGCTCACACTACTTTAAATGCTTATATTTCTACAAAAATAGTATATTTTGGCTATAAATGGGTTCGTAATGAATAAAACAACATTTATTTAATACGTAAACAAGAGTTTTATTTATATCTTTGAAACAAAAATATAACTTCTACCTTAAATAACAAATTAACTAATTTTGGATCTACTATCTTTGGCAGTCTTCAAAAAAATCACGATAAAAAAACTAAGTAATAATAAACTTAAAAATTTCACTCTTCCATGAGTTCAGAACAAGTGTGCCTCTCGAAACACGTTGTACACATATATGTTATGTGCTCGGTGCAGAGTAATTTCTTGCATGAAGTGCATGCTTTTTTCGATCGTCTGTTCTTACGTCTAGGACATATCGCACAGAATCCGCTTAGCCTAGGCTCTGCAGTAGCCGTAGGAATCGGCACAAATCGCTCCATAAGGAACTTTAGATCTGAAGATATGTTCTCCATGCAGATCCGTCGTAAAATATGTGGTTTTACCAGCCCTAATGCCACTTCTTTTAGGAATGTACGTCTTTGTGTCAAAAAACAATGAAAAACATTGTAAGGGTTCCTTTGCATTCTTGGCTACACTTTTGACTCCTGGTAAATGGATAACGATGTTACAGCTCCTGGTACGTACATTACGTGAAGGCTTGTGCATAAGCCATTTCGTTGTGCGATCTTTCCCAATATAAAATGCGGTCCTACCTCTTGGTTGTTGTAGCGCAGGAGTTGAAATATCGGTATCAGTTTCATCCGAAGATTGTTCCGTCTCAGTTAGGTGAGGACTGCAAATGACAGAACCATCACTTTCTATACTCAGCACGATTTTCTTCCCCATTCTCAAGATCTGCTAGCAAATCATCATCAGAATCCTCTTCCAACCACGAAGAAATTCGAAGGTTCTGTGCATTATTTAGATCGTCCATTTTTTATGTGTCTTGTAGCTGAAAACAAAATAAAATAGCATTAAAATATGACTTCAGAGTACTCACGTTTATAATAATCAATTTAATACAAATCAACAGAATAAAACACAAGAAAAACATAATAACAATATTTTGGTATGAATAAAAAATACTTACGTGGATGGGCGCGCGATGAGCAAATTGCCGCGCGATGGTGCGGGCCCTCCACAAGTGCTTCACTGCGCAGTCGCAGCGGGACTGAGCAGCGCTTGAGTTACGCGAGGGGAGAGGGGTTGAATAGTTAGGAAGGTACCTGGAGGCTCAGGATGCTATGAAGTCAGGATCACAAAAAACGCATGCAATCAATTTTAGTGTGAGCAAATTGCTCATAGCGCGCCTTCTCACGGGTTAAAAGGTGATTTTCATCCCACGGGAACTAATTTACGGGATAAAATTTCAGCCAGATCCAGATAACTGTTTGTTTCCTAAATAAAACCAAAACAAAACAATTGATCTCGTTTAAAGGAATGTTGAAGTTGGCCCTGAATCTAGCGGTAGCATGAGACTCCAGTACATCGTTTGGGGCTTATGTTCAACAGTGGACGTATGTGTATATGTGAAATAGGTGGTTTATCAGTATGTCTAATAAAAATAACGCTACGCTTCCCGTAAAATGATGAGATTTAACGAAATCATTCATACACCAATAGTTAGTACAAATTATCGCCAGAACTCCTATTTATGGCGAGTAGGCGACCAATTTAATAAACTATCAAAACAGATTTAGAACTCTTTTGCTCCAGTGTCAACTCCGTGAGGCGACGGCTCAGCACCGATTTTTTCTCACCCTCAGGTGAGGACGATGCCATTTTGGCATGAGATAAGCTGACCTTTTGTTTTCATTTAATTCTTGTTATGTTACTCATTCATAATTATCATCAAAAGGTTGCCTGGGAGAAATCACTCTCAGCGATAAGGCCGCCTTTTGTACTATATTTATTTATTATTTAGATAAAAGACTTCCATGTAGGTATACATGAAGTTTGATTATTTATATCTTTTATCTAATCTATTATTCTTTTTTGTTGAATGTATGCCGCTGTTTGTAGTTTTTGGTAAGTTTTCAGTTTTTACAGCTTGTTCACACTTTTAAGTAACTATTATTATTTTTAACCGTGAAAACCTCTTAATGGCCTCCTGCTTCGATTACTTATTTTGAATTTGTATGTGGTGCTGCTGGTTTGCCTTCAAATAAATAAAAATAAGTCTGTTGGGAAGAAAATTCCCAGCAGTTTAACTGGTATTGTAAGACTACTCGATAAATCTACTGAGAATATTCCGTTTTGTCCGTAGTTTTGGTAACCTAAGCAAAACTCATGTTAGGGCCTCCGATTGATTATATGTTTTTCAATGACGAGCTGCAGCATATTACTGAAATTTCACTAATTATCTAAACGTGTACCTGTCAGCGCGTCATCAATTAAAGTCAGTCGAACCACAGATCAAATCAACGAACATTCTAGTTCGCAGAACTCGACGTTACTAGCAAAGCTGAGAGAAGGATTCGCTGACTCAAACTCCATCATCTCTTTTCTGAATAAATCGTACGATAAATTCATTTGTTCACATAATAGGTATCTAAATCAAAAAAGGTTACAAACATTTTTGAATATTTCTTTTTGGTGTTTTTAGTGGCGGTGTAGCGAGACGTGAGCATATTATTTGTAAATATATCATTCGTTAAGGGATGAAACGTTGGTGTTCTTCCAACACAAACAAGGTTCGTAGTTATACCCGCTTACATTCATAATGAATATATCACATGTTTGACGCAAATACATATTTGAATCTTTTTTTTTTAAGCACATAAATAGTCTCTATTTAGGAACATGATTGAGGTACATTAACAGAATTGTGTGTGTGTGTGTGTGAGAGAGAGAGAGAGAGAGAGAGAGTTGCAGATTTGCTGATCCAGTGCCCAAAGTACCATAGAAATCAATACAAAGCAACAAATCCTCACGCTGCTGACGCTCCGATTCCGATCCGGTGACTGCACAGCTTAATAATTACTTATATTCTAAAAGATGTTAGCTAGTCCAACTCTCGTAAACGAAAAAGTGTATTTATTTTGATATTTTACTTTCAAAGGAAAACCCGCGAGTGGTGTGTAAAAGTTCACATCCGGTCCATCCGCTCGCACCGGAAACACATGCTAAGAGCTCATAACTGCATCTCTAGATGCGATGGCGCTGGGCTACTAGAGCCATGCATGTAATTGCATAAATGATAGAACTATAACCGGATCCAATGTTTGTATGGATGTATGGATGGATGGATGGATGTTTGTTACTTCTTTACGCCAAAACTACTGGACGGATCTAGCTGAAATTTTGCATACAGGTAATTCTAATCCTATAATCAAACATAGGCTACATTTTATACCATAAATCAGTTTCTATGGGATGAAAATCACCTTTTAACGTTTCCATAGGAATAACGCGTGCAAAGCCCCGGGGCACAGCTAGTTTTATATAAATTGCTTTTATCGCACACTATTTTTATTAAGAAGGCATAGAGCCCAGAATGCTGGTAGCATTGCCACGTTGACTGGCAATCTTATCTTAAAACATTTTAGAAATTTTAATAGTAACAGAAAACAGCGGGTTAGTACCCACTCGGCTCCCTCAGACTCGATCCGAAGGATAAAACGTCGATGTACAGTCAGTCAGAGTCAAAGTCAGAGTCAGAGTCAGAGTCAGAGTCAGATTCAGAGTCAGAGTAAGAGTAAGAGTAAGAGTAAGAGTAGGAGTAAGAGTAAGAGTCAGAGTCAGAGTCAGATCGTTTCTTTTTAGACTTACAAAATAAGCACTTAGACAAGTCAATTTTTACTATATAAACAGCTTGATAAATAGTACGTAATTACTATCAAATTATAAAAAAATAAAGTGCAATTGACTCTAATTCACTTCAATTTTTTGTCCACTAGCGGAAGAAGTGGAAAAAAAAACCACTAGCAAGTTTATCGCTTTTCAACGAATACAATCTTTGCATATCTAAGTCTAACACAACTAATTTATGTACTTACATACTTAAATAGTTAAACAGATATGGCAAGGTGTCACCAAGGTTATCCCTAAAAAAATAAAAAAACCAACTACCGCCTGCACAAAACAAATGAAACGATATAATGTGAGTACTACGTGCACTAGTAGTTGGAGAATGCAGTGACTGAGCTGTCCTCATCTCAGCCATACCCCGCAGTAATGGCAAATTAGTGGCTGGAGCCACTTAGAGCTGATTCAATTATAGGCCTTTAGGGCCTTTTCACACACTCTGAGACAGATAGTGTACAATTACACTAAAGTCATAAAGGTCATTTTTAGAATAATAAACCTTGTAAGAGCTAGGTTCTTTTTGATCCTAAATAAGCATACATAATAAGCCTGAAAAATGGAGCCAGTCGAGTATATAAACTTTTTTTATTTTGTATGAGATCATGTTTTAAGGAACAATAATTTTTATTATGTCCAAAAAGTACATGCTCTCTAAGCATTTACGAAGTCAGCTCTCAGAACAAAACGGAACACAGTCGCAGAAAGAATGAAGCAGACAGTATCCTTTTGATACTGTCTGCTTCATAAAGTTCAGAATTTCCCCCTTGAACAGATATTCACAATAAATAAATAAATAATGCTGGACAATTCACACAGCATTATCTAGCCCCAAGCTAAGCAGAGCTTGTGTTATGGGTACTAGATAACTGATATACATAATACAAATACACTACATAGATAGATATTTTTATTATACTTAGAAAACATCCAGAACGCCCTGAACAAATATCTGCAGATCGTACAAATATTTGTCCCGAGGCGGGAATCGAACCCGCAACCTCCTGCCTCGCAGGCGGTCCTTCGCCTACCGGGCCACAGAGGTCGTCAAGGGGTAAAACTGTTTTTTTGAATTCCAGTTACTCTCTTAAGAGGGATTTGTCAAATGTATACAATGGAATAACCCAAACCAAAACACGCCACTTCTTTGTTTGTGTAAAAAACAGTTTGATTCTAAAAGTGGCTGCCTTTTTCGCCACGTCGCCGTAGTCGCTACCAGCCGTTACGACCCCGGGTGTAAAATGAGCTTTGACCTGGACATATTGTTTATAGATATCTGTTATTATATAAATATAGAATTGTATTGTAGGTATGTAATAATTGTTGTATTTGATTTATAAACTTGACATGTAACTTGTACCTATTTGTTATCAATAAAGAACCATTGAACTACTAGCTGCGCCCTACGGCTTCGCGCGCGTTTGTCCCATGAAAACGTTTAAAGGTGATACCTAATACCACGAGAACTTATTTACCTATCGGATTAAAAGTAGCCTATGTTTGATTCCAGGATTAGAATTAACTGTATGCAAAATTTTAGCCAGATTCGTTCAGTAGTATTGGCGTGAAGAGGTAACAAACATCCATCCATCTATCCATCCATACAAACTTTCGCATATATAATATTAGTGTGACTATAGCTAGGCTTGCTTGTCGGTATAATGATGCCATTTCCTACACTTTTCTCTCCCTAATGCCATGTCTTTACCCCTTTAAACGACATCAAATCTACTTTCTACTTGATCTGACTCATGAGCTAATTCTTGGTCTTCCTCTACCTCGTCTTCCTTCTAGTTTTCCGCCAATATTGTTACCTAAGAAGTCAGGTCATACAAGCTGTCCAATCGTTCTCTCTCAATAGTGTTAATCGAATTATTTTTCTTCTGAATTCTTTTTAACATTATCATCACAATCATAATCAAAGTAAAATATAGTATGATAAACCTTTATTATCCACTATTATCATTATTAACCGTTAGTATAAGGCAACATCAATAAGCATCATCCGAAAACCGCGCTAACTTTTAATGATGTAATAAATTACATTAATGAGAAAAGAACAGGTGTATTCAATTACTTAGTGAACTTACTAAAAGCTACTCGCATCGTACTATCGAAATCTTCGTAACGAGGGACTTTCTTATTTGTTTGTTTGTGAGTTTGAGTTTCGGGAGAGTAACTAAAGTGTGAAACTTAGTTAGAAGGGCCAATGTGCTTTAGTGTCGATGGTTCTTGTATCGTAAGTATTGCCAAGGTACTTTCGGGCCAATATACTCGTATATTGACGTGTGGTGCTGGCTTAGAATTTGCACCACCCCATCTCTTCCCGTTGGTGTCGTAAGAGGCGACTAAGGGATATCCACCGGGGGCGAGCAGCAGCGCCCCCTGCAGAACAATTCTACCACCGAAATGTGATGCGCAACCCGCATGCCCAGCGTGGGTATTAAAATAATTACCCACGATTAGATAAACGCCAACAAGGTGTTTATCAGGGGGAGGCCTGTATTGGTCCAGCAGTGGACCAATACAGGCTGTTGAGGTTGATACTCATATCTGATGCTAATAATGTAATTTTATGCTCTGTTGCACTTATAATGATTTTAGTTAGTCACACTATTAATATAAATGCGAACGTGTGTTTGGGTATTTGTTACTTCCTTTTCTTAAACTACTGAAGATTCCGCTGTAATTTTCCATAGTGGTTGTTCTAGAATAGTAATTCTGGAATAACATACAGTCTACTATTTTCAACGACAAAGCCTTGCTTGCCGGCTTTGTAAACTTTGCATGCGATAAAATGAAAAACAGAAATGTGTTAGTTTCTTTGTTTTAAGAAGTTTTCTCTGGAACTACTGAACCAATTTTGACTATTTCTGCATTAACCGATAGCTACATAATCCCTTAGAGCCCGTAGCTACATTTTGTCTTGAGTAAAGTCGCGGGTTTATGCTAGTTGTTCTTGCTTAGCCTTGCCAAGGTACTCGTACTCGTTACATATTACATATAATTTATAGTATCGTATACTTAATCCAAAGACATTTGGCCCAGTTTTACGTTAAATCGATTATATATTCTATGGTTAAGGCCTTGGGTTGAGATTACCATAAATTCCAATAACGGGGAATTAATTTACCGGTACTCCTTCATAAAGCCAGCCAAAATTATACTGCGGGAGACGCTGCTGCCCGCTCCCGGTAGATATTCCTTACGACACCCGCGGGAACAGTTGGGGCGGTGCAAATACTAAGGCGGTCCACATAGAACTACCTTTTTATTTTGTGAACTTCATAGTCAAAGAAATAACATGTAATAGATAACAGTGTTTATTAAGTACTTGAGTGTTAAATAAATAAGGCGTATACACCAGTGAAAGTGGCGCCCCACCTATTTTATCTTATTATTACGTTAAACACGGGAAGTTTTAAATATCTATCGCACAGTTTGTGATATTATAAGTTATTTATTAATGCCTTTGTAATAGTTTCATTTTGTAAAGCTTAGGCAGAGATACGAAGTCACGCTTTTTGGCCACCAAACTCTATAATTGCATCTCTTCCTAAACTATGTATATAAGATAAAACTATTACAGAACTACCAAAAATTGCTTATAATAGATACCACAAACTGTACAAAAGATTTTTAAAATGTCCTATGTTAAACGTAATAACATGATAAAATAGGTGGCGATACACACGTAGCAGTCGAGCAGTCTGCAGACTGTTGCAAACAATATACATATTGTCAACGTTGATGTAGCGTTGAGTGTTGAATTATCAGTCTAAATAATTTTCATTAAAGTTCCATTTCTGTTTCTTAATTTTTAATTTATCGCAGCCTACCTACGCGTTTCTGTAAAACATTAGCTGTAATTTATTCTGAGAGCTAATCTTACTAAGAAATAACCTTTGGAATGGAATTTGAAAATATTCCTACTTAATATTTTGACTTCCCTTGTATTTTTTACCAGGAATTGGAATTCTCCTGATAAAAAATCATCGGAAGCTCTCTAAAAGTAAACATGATTCGTAAAAACTTTTGGGGTCTGGATATTCCGCTCGACTGAAGTTACAAATGTAGAAAATCGAGGAGGCTTCCGAGAAAGAATGGAGAAGCAATCGCTAGGAAAAGTCGCATTATTTTGATGTGTTCTTTTCGAGGATTTCAATTACTTATATTGGAAATTCCTTTGAGACAAAATAAGGAACTTATTGTGTCGTTGAACCTTAGATTACAGCCCTGGGCATGTTCAGTGGACCAGCAATATTATCTTTATTGTATAAACATCTCAGTGAGTACCTACTTACTTACCGTCCTAGGATTGACGGTAATAATGGGAAGCGAGAGTGGAAGCGGTTTGATGGGAAGTTTTTTAATAGATTCGTTTGTTTATGTCACGCGTCTAGATCCTGGGTCTCTTCAAGACATGGGTGAATAGGTATCTTCTAGACCTTCGTGATACACCGTCGGCCGCATCTTCGCTTTCCATCAGGTGAGATAAAAAAGAGCACCGTTTTACCAGCAGTTATTCAAAATCTATCACTGCGGAACCACCATCGTGTGGTATCTACTATTAAATATGAATAAATAAAACCTTTTTCTAGAATCATTGACCGATAGGGTACTTAAATTGAGATCTGAATAATTTTTATTAATTATTTATTTCAGAAAACAATCCTTATTATATTATTTCACACAAGCAAACTTAAGACTAAACATATCATGATAAAAATAATGAAATAAAAAATCCACAATCAATTAAAATTTTAAATTTTATAATGCCATAAAAAAACTGATATTCTTATTTATCCAAAGGCTATTTGAAAGGGTGGATCTGATCTGCATTTTTTCCTCAGTACCTAGTAAAGGCAACGATCAACAAAGTAGTAGATACCTATTATGTCCACACATGGCCCTTATTCCTCGGATAATGCCCTTCCCTAAACAGTGTACATAATAGCGAAGCGGGCAATGCGAGAATGGGTACCATTAGGCCTCGGCTAATATCCGCTGTAAACGACTCTGAAATATGACCACTCATAAACGATCGGGCGTGCGCGATCCGGAGAAAATGAATGGGATCGTTTATCCGTAGATGGTATGTGGATGCGATGAGCTATCACGAACAAAAAACACCCATCACGTCACTGAGTTTTTATCTTAGATTTGTCACCGTCAGATAGTAGACCCGTCAAATTGTGAAGATTCTATGACACTTTATAATTCTCCGGAAAATAATGAACAACACTGGAGTACTTCAAATTTTACGCATCAAACACGTAAATTTATAATACTCCTAAGCTAACGTTCGTAAGATATAAACTAACAAGCCTGTGAACGAATCACGGTCTTGTTTTACTATTTTACGAACTCTCCGGCGGCTGTTTATTATCTTACAAGTGAAGTCACTCGTAAAATACTAGCCAATTGTAGTCGATGTGACTGGTACTGTGTTCACAGACAGTTTGGACACTATTAGCCACTCATTCTACAACTTTATGGTTATAATTGAACAAACTACTTAAAACCAAACTACCTAAAATGATGAAGAACACGCAATTAAAACTTTGTTGTAGTTTGGGCAACTAATGAATGACAGCCTAAGATGGCGGCGGCGCGGGGCACGTGATAATCAACCAATCAGCGCGCCTGCGTTATGTCACTCACTAGGTCAATATTTTACGGATTCGTATAAATTTACATGTTTTATAAGTTAGATCGCTTACAATCTAATGTAGGTATTAAACACGTAAACGGTCCAGTTGACCGTAAAAAAATAAAGTAACTAGGAGTCTAATTAACACAGAAAGTTTGTTATCCTATTGTGACAAATCTAAATCTATAGGCATTACACCTGGACTGGAGCGCACTCTTGTTAAGTTTAAGCGAGGCGATGTGAATTTAATAGAGGTACATGAAGTTGGTTTGTTTAAATACAGTAAACCATGAAAATATTATTAATTAGGTAGATGATAACTTTATCCAAGACTTGTGTTCGCGTGAACGCAGCCGCGGGCAGGAACATTGCTTAGCCTGCTCCAGAGCTCAATATCTATGCTAGAATTTACTCCTCGCTCTCAGCTACGACAAAAATACCCTCATTTCCATCCACGTTAATTCAAAGTAATGAAAAAACCTACTTGAATTGACCTTGTCTGATCTTTTAATTACAATTCGCTATAAACCCGCCATAAAGCCTATTTTGGTTCTCTTAGATTACAGAAACGAAGCAATTCTGCCAGTGGCTATTAAGCCGCGGATGCCGTTAAAAGCCTCCAAAAAAAAGCCATAAAAAGATCTCATCAATGACAAAGAAGTGACGTTACTTCAGCTGCTTGAAAAAACCCACTTAAGTGCCGGTTTCTACCTAAGCGGGGCGGAGAAGTGTGAATACATCCAATACCCAACATGGCGTCAATATGACGTCACGACAATATTGGTTGTATTCGAGAGCCTACTCGGTTTTATTATTTACAACTCCACAAACGAAAAAGCAATGAGCAAGCTGTTTTTTTTTCCCGTCGATGAAAGTGTAAGCTGGTACTTGATAATATTTCAATACTAGTTGCTGATTTATGGGATAAAAAGGTAGCCTTAGTGTTATTCCAGACCTAGAACTACCTGTATGCAAAATTTTAGCCGAATTTGTTCAGTAGTTTTTGCGTTAAAGAGCAACAAACATACATGCATGTTTACATACTTTCGCGTTTATAATATTAGTAGGATTGTCACGTACAATAACAATTCTGTCAGATCACTTTAACTATCGGGCAAAAAAATGAATAAAGTGAAAACCAAGAATTAGTAGTAGCCTATTCGTTGGTGAGAACCAACGATCAAGGTTTTCGGCGAAATACCCGCGATGAGCATGCCGAGTGTGTAGTGTACTGACATAGAGTCAGAGTTAGAATCAAATCGTTTATTTCTTTAGACTTACAAAATAAGCACTTATACCGTTTCCAGCGAGCGTGTAGCATGTTAGTAAACAAACCACGACACAAATGACAAAAACTCACTTGCTTGGCGTCGAGTTTCAGATGTTATTGTGAGCAATATTTATTGAAGGAAGGATCACAAATCGACAAGTAATGTTAATTACATATAAAAGGACGCACCAACAAACTAAATTTTAGGTTAAGTATGGGCGGTTTGTTTACTAACATTCTACATGCTAGATGGATACGGTACAGACAAGTAATTTTTTTACTATATAAACAGCTTGATAAATAGTAAATGAAAACCTTTTCTAAGTGTACATTTATTGTATTTATGGATTTGCATTTTTGAGTTTGAGTTTGAAATACTATCATTAAGAAATAAGGTGAAATTGACTCTAATACACGTTACTTCTTTGTGCACTAGCGAAGAAACGATAGAGCTTCTGCCGCCTTGAACAACGTTCCAATCGTGAAGTTTACATAACTTTGACATTTCCATAGAAAATAAAGTAAACACAATTTTGTGGTACCTACCTAGACCTACCCAAACAGTATGGTATTACACAATCAGCTGGTTGATCGAAGGTGAACATAGAATCATTAAATTTATTTAGAATCCTTCATTAACTTATTTACATGTTGTTAGGTTACATACGTCTTAGCAGTTAAATAATAGTCTCAAACATGTGCCCCATTGGGGCACGGTACAAAATATCTTAATACTAGTTAAAAACTAATTTCAAATTAAATTATTTGCTTCAAAATCAGAAAAACAAAAACCTTTTTTATATCCTTTCCACATTGTTATATGCAGAAATGTACCCCTTGTTAAAAACTAAAATTAAAATTAAAATTAAATTATTAGCTTCAAAACACTACTACCTTTTTATATCCAATCCTATTATTGTTATATTCATATTAAATGTGGTTATGCGATTGTTATACTGCTCACTACAATAAGAATGACAATACATTCTAATTGGTAATTTAATTATCCACTATACCGTGTCCATTTTGAATGAAGCATAAACGTAAACAAACCGCCCATACTTAATCTAACTAAAATTCACTTTGTTGGCGCGTTCTTTTATACGCAATTTACAACTTGTCGATTTTAGATCCTCCCTTCAATAAAAATTGCTTACAATTATATCTGAAACTCGACGCCAAGCAAGTGAGATTTTGTTATTTGAGTCGTATTTTGTTTACTAACATGCTTCATTCAAAATGGATAAACCATAGGTACCCGTAGTTGATAATTCATGCAATCAGCTTGAATATCTACTGAAATCTACATTTTTATCAACTTAGAATTTAATCACAGTAAATATCTCTCATCGTTTCTGAAATTGTGAGTAATAAGAAGAAGTTAACAAGGAATTAGAAGCCCTATCGTCCTCAAGGCCACGGGAGCCCTATCATCGCGTAGACGCTCTATCCAGACTAAGCCCCGCCAGTTAAAGTAAAGCTCTTCCATTAGTTTAGCGTACGCATTTGCGCAGAAAACCGAAGTATCTAACTGTGGGCATTTAGTTGAGTACTTGTTTGTAGTATATACAAATTTCACAGGGAAATTATTACGATTGATAAGTCAAACTTTCCAGGGGAATAAAAACGTCCAAGGGTTTCACTTCACTTTTATTAAAATTTTTGCTGATTTACATTATCGGTTTCAAGACAACCTGAACGTTTTTCAAAGCACGCGGTACAGTGTATAAAACTCTAGCTCTCGGCTGACTAATTTTTGAATGGAATGTCAGCTGTCGTTTGAGCTACGAAATAATTAAGTACTTATTTGAATAATCATAATAATCACATTAATACGAACTTAAAGTAAATGTAATTTAACAGTTGATTTCACTAATTAATGTTCTAATTTTGTCGAGAGTTTCCGCTTTGATCAATATAACAATGTACATTCAGCAACTTTTTTTTGAATTTGAGGGTAAATAAGTTTTAATTTGTCTATGAAGCGTGACAACATTAATTTTAAATAAGCTAACACGATGTCAGCCTTGCAATTAATACTTTTAAACACCACCCAACTTCAAAACGTGAAGTAGGATATCGTTCTGAAAACATTCAAACGCATGTAGTCAAAAAAGCGTCACAGATGACGAAATAATAAGTGATACTAATTTTGAGTTTCACCAACTGAACATACGAGTGCAGTCTCACGTGTTGAGTAAGGGCAAATACACGGATGGCATTTGCCGACTGCAAGGCTGGCCAAGTCGGCTGCAATCGCCTACAGTTGAACCTTGCAGTCGGCAACTTCCGACCGTGTGTTTCAGACGTGCAATCCGTTTAAACGAGCCCCTAGTGTGACCCACTTACCCGACCATCGACACAACGACGGCGACTCGAATAATGCCTAGATTCTGTTTATTATCAATTTATTTATTGTACTAGTTAATTATTATTTTACTTGGTAATTAATTTAATTTATTTTCTATATTAGGTACAATGACAATTTTTTTTTTTTTTAATTTGTTATCATGTACCAATTTTAATGTTGTGACTTGTAAATGATTATACCAATAAAATGACTATCTGACTATCAACCTCAACAGCCTGTATTGGTCCACTGCTGGACGCAGGCCTCCTCCTGATAAGCGCCTTATTGGCGTAATCCCCATGCTGGGCATGCGGGATGGGGATCGCAGTTTGGTGGTTGGTATTGTTCTGCAGGTCCTTGTGCATTGTTCACTCACATCACATTTATTGGGACAACTTTTAGATTGATGCTCCTATTTGCACATTTCACGCTGACCCAAGAGACTATTGCTATTATACATGCTCGCACACTTAATTTATATGCTCCGTAACCGGCTTTCTATGTGAATGCATCCTGCGAAGGAAATCTCAATTAAGACATAACAAAGCACGTTCTAATCCGTCCGGAAATGCAGCCTTTAGCATACTGATGCCCTCATCGCGCCGCGCCGTCGTCCGGGCTTAATGAAATCGTATCGCATGAATGCTCTGACGTACCTAATCTGTGGCATACGGAATGCTTAAGAGAATCAACACGTACGATAAGTATAAAATATTTTCAGGAAATTATAGAAGGTATAAAAATTGGTTCAACGCGAACTGTAAAATACGCAAGATTACGGATTTAGAAAGGTACCTAAAATTCGATAGGCGTGGCATGTAACTATCCAACGATGATAGTTTTATTTGATCCTATTCGGCAAAAGATTTTGTAACAAAATACATTACTGTGGAAAATTGTGGAAGATGCCAAAAATCAAAGATCACTCACCTATCAAATTACCTATTATTCATGTTATATGAGCGAGCGAAAGTTACAGCCAAGATTTGTTACCGAACTTTGATCTTTGAGTCCAGGTGCAAAGGTCGTCAGTCCTGTAAAGGGTCGCTAATTCATTCTGTCATATTAAGTTTGGAGTGATGTAGGTCGAGGCCCACAAAGGTAGTCTTGTACAGCCAAGATAACATGAAAAATTTACCGAAACCATTTTTTCATTTCGGTTCCACGGCTCATAAATAATAAACTGTCAATAAGCGTGCCTATCCTCACGTGACGAAGATATCCGCAGACAAGAATGTGTATCGGCCGATAGCGTTCAATATTTACGAGTATTCCTTTAATAAAGTATTTTTCCTTGTTCTAGATAAAATGTGCGGGAGTTTCCGATGGGTGGGGTCGATGGCATGAACTCTCTTCTACCATGCGGGGAGGTAGCTGGTGGGCCGCCTGCGTCCTCGTCATCATCGTCCAGCCGACTGAGATGAGGCACCCCGGAGACTCCCACCACACCTTCGACGCCAGAAGACCCCGGCACCACCACCGACACAAACACAAAGACCTGGAAGACTTCTTCGCCGACAGACCCCCTGACCTATTTCCTCAGCTTTTCGTAGATAACTTTGAACTTCCAATGAAACTGACCAAAGAAACAAAAGACGACTGGATGGCGAACGACCAAGTAGGGGAGTTGAAAGACAAGAAGCACCCGCACTGGCCGATCAAGAGAGAGGCTGTTATAGAGGGAGACCTGGTGATAGGTGGGCTGATGATGGTTCACGAGAGGTCGGACAACATGACGTGTGGGCCGGTGATGCCTCAGGGCGGCGTGCAGGCCTTGGAAACCATGCTGTATACCCTGGACTACGTCAACAACGAACTGAAACTCATCCCAGGAGTAACGCTAGGGGCACATATTCTAGATGACTGCGATAAAGACACGTACGGATTAGAGATGGCCGTCGACTTCATCAAAGGTGAGGCTCATATCGATAAGTTCTCCTTTACTTGGGTAATTCTATTACACGTGATTGTAAAATACGCGTTTAAAGCCCGCCATTTTCATTCTACGAGATCCTTTGCTTCTCATGAATATTTAGTAAATTGCTGAAGTTTTAAATTAAATTACAATTTTAATTTGAAATAGAGTTGTGTACTGACTCCTGACTAAAAAAATATCACCTTTTGCTTTGTTAACTTAATTTAATTGCGATTGTTCTGGATTGCACTTTTCACGTTTTCACGTAGTCGTAGCATCAGGGAAAAGCGTTCTCTCTCTTGTGCGGATAAGGTTTACTTGATTTTGCATAGTACCTTTTTCAACGGGCGGTAAATAATAGCTTTGTGTTCTAAATGTTGGTCTTTGAGTAAGACTAAACGGGAGCTTGTGTTTAAGCCCCTTTGGGCTTTAGTCTCGCCAAAATACATGTTGTTTATTTGCCTTACGTCTGAGTCTATAAGGAAACTGGCGATATGATGTTTACAAAGCAGGTAACTCAAATATTTATGATGTTTCAAAACCTTTGGACCTTTATTCGTGTAGTAAGATTTCAGGAATGATACAAGACGAAGACTTTTTAAGATTAATAGTATGTGTTTGTAATAATCGTTCAAAATAAAACCGGTCAAATCCGAGACAGACTCGCGCACGAAGGGTTCCGTACCATTATCTATAAAAATATAAATCTTTCCTCGTAAAAAAACAAAAATGCAACGTAACGCCCAACGTTGCTTAATTTCGGTGATCGGTTCTCAAGGTGCTAGCGACGTTGCCCCCCTTAATTATCAAAATTATTAAATTATTATTATTTCTTGTTAAAGCGGCAACAGAAATACATCACCAGTGAAAATGTCAACTGTCTAGGGATCTCATGAGATAGCCTGGTGACAGACGGACAGACGGACAGACGGACAGCAAAGGCTTAGTAATAGGGTCCCGTTTTACCCTTTGGGTACGAAAATTTAAAATTAAAAACCTACTAGCTAAAGGTTTTCCTCGCATTCATGACTCAATGATTTTTTTACCTATCAATATCAATAGAGAATAGGTACCATAAAAAAATACTAGTTTTATTGAAGTCACATGCATATACCCTATTGAGTATGCGAAGGTTAATTGGCTTGGCCTTTATGGTTATTTTATAAATATCTGTCGCAGGTTCAATCAGCAACATCGACGACGCGGAGTACCTCTGCAACGCGTCTGCGCGCGCGCTGCGCAAGGTGATCTCCGGCGTGGTGGGCGCCGCCTCCTCCGTCACGTCCGTGCAGGTCGCCAACCTGCTGCGCCTCTTCCGGATCCCGCAGGTGTGTACTAACACTATTCATTCAATTGTTATGCTAAGCTCCTCGTAGTTCTGCATCCCTGGTACATGCTATGAACATTACTGAGACTCTTCAGGAATAGGGTACATGCATGGATTTTTTTATTATTTTTTTCGATTATTTAGGTTAATCCATAAACGAAAAAAATATAACGGCCAAAAAAAATTAAACTATTAAGGTGAAAAACAAAAAGTTAAACTACACTCGGTTTCGGATGATAAAAACGCTGCCATGTTAACCCTAGCATTTTGTGACGTCACGGTTCAACGGATCCCCTATGTAAACTCAAAGTTAAAACTTCATGCCCATACAAAAATGTTCAAGTATGACGTCACGCTTCAGGTGCCAATAGCGTTGCGTTTAGACATTTTGCTGTTGAGACATAAACTATCTACTTTTCAATTATTAAATTTCACAATAAAAACATCTTAAAATACAAAAATAAATATACAGATATACATATTTCTATATCAATAGAGAATACGTAAAAAATATATAAGCTTTTTTGAAGTCACATGCTTTTACTTGTGTATGTACTTTTCCAAGCTTTTAGTTCACTTGGGCTCTTTTATAAATTTGTGGGTTGAAACTAAAAAAATTGGAGGATTTTTTAAATCAGTCTAGTACTTATTGAGCTTATTCGCTACAAAAATCCAAATATCCAAATCGTTCCTCCTTATAATCAGTATAAATTATTATGTTAAGCTATTGTGAAGAGGAAATAAATAAATAATTATATGAACACAAATATAAGGGTGCCGGAGACTCTATTGTAGCTCCAAGTATAAAACAGCTAAAGCAATTTAACTTGGCGCGCGGAGCTCGAAGTGGCAACAAGATCGAGTGGTGTGGTGTCCTGATGATGTCTCGTGGAGAGACGAAACCAGTTGAAGACTTGCTTTGATAAATGTTCTTTCATTTTGCATAAATGTATAATTTTGTATAATTTGTTAGATTTTATCGCAGAAGGTTTTTTGGCGGAATTGTTACTAAATATTTTTCATTCTTATATTTTAAAGAAATTTCGATAAATGGTATCAAAATTAGGTACTATAAATTAAAGATTTATGTATCAATATAACACAAGTCACAGGGGCATAACGTAATCGATGTCTTTATGCCAACGTACTCTGTACATGTGTGCTGGTCGTAAATAGGTATACCTCAGGTCCATGTGCCAATTTCACGCTTACCTTCGTCCTCGCTCCACGCCCACTCTGGCTTACCATAAATGTCTCTAGGTAGGTACTATTTCAAATTATCTGCTCTTGATTGAATGGTTGTAAACCATTTAGTCGGGGTATTTATGGTCGGGTTTACCCTGTGGTAATCTCCAGTCTGCACCATCTCATATGACGTTTTGTCGACAAAGCTACATAAACCACAAACCGTTTGTTTGTGGACACTTACGTGGATGACTTGTAAGCCCTGCACGGGAACTACGCTACGCCAGATTTATTACAATCTAGACTGACTGCCGTTTTGATAGAGTGCTATTCAACAATCTCTTCATCATAAAATCAAGTTTGTCTTGTACATGTACAAGCTTCTTCAGCAATGTTATTTGAACACGAATTGTTGAAATTATATATTTTAAATATTTTTTATTCATTTTTTAAGCTATTGCACAGCTTCTATCGCGGGCCTTGAGCGCGGGGACCGAATCCAGAAATTCCGTAACGACAAAACCTCACGCTCCCCACTCCGCCGGGCACGTAGGTGTGGCTTGAAGGCCGTGCATCGTCTAACGTCGTTTCAGTTCGGCAGTCTTCGACACGGCGGCGTTGTGTGCGTGCGATTAGACGTATAAAATGCTATGCAATAGCTTTACCGCGGCAGTCCCCGAGTGCCACACGTCTTTTTTTTCGAAACGAATATGACGTTTTATCTTATACCTTTAAACGAGCAAGTCTTGTATATTTTATATTATTATATAATCCGGATCTTGGAAACGGCTCCAACAATTTACATAAAATTTAGAATACAGGGGGTTTCGAGGGCGATAAATCGATCTAGCTAGGATTAATTTTCAAAAAATTTCGTTTTTTTAGTTTAAATGTTTTCAATAATTAGATTTATCGTATTCAGTTAACTCTTCCTGACATCTATTAGCGAATAGTACTACTATAATTTCTAATAAGCACAATTTACCAAAAAAAACCGAGGTCACCCAGGTACCTACCTACTTCTTGTAATGTACGAAATATAGGTATGATTTATTGATTAGTGTCATAATTTTTTGTTCAAGGATTAATTTTATTGCTCACATAGTCAGTAACAAATACAGTGCTGTTACAAATTTAAAACTTAAATCTAATTTATTGAGTTGTTATGGTGTGAAGTTAAAAGTAACATCCGTATCCGTACGTCAAAACTTTGAAAGCACTTTACGGATGCTACGCACGGCACGGATTTAAGATTTGTGATGTTTTCAGCTTTCAATATTTTGGCACAGTTGCAAGTAGAAACTTTAGTAAACAAAATTCTTCAAAATAACTACCTACTTTTAAATTTTGTAGCACCAAAACAATTTTTTTACTTAAAAACGAAGTTAAAGCCCGTGCCTGATTTACCTAGGTTCCCGATACCTAGGTAAATAACACACCTATGTAAATAATTATATATAAAAATATATACCATATAAAATACGGGCTGCTTTGGATGTTGGAAGATACATGATATTTCGGGAATAGGGAACGCAACAGAAACTTCATTTGGTTCTTTTTTATTATATAAAGAAGGCACATACAACAGTGCAGTTAGTCATACCCGTATTGTTGCAGAACGCTCCAGAAGTCTACACAAGTTGCAATTTTGAAACATTACTTTTAACCAGTAGGAATAATTTCTCGCCGCTCGTACACCGCTGCCGGCTAGATTAGATATCCGCATGAAGACTGTGTGTGTTTTATATACTCGTAGTACCTGAGGGCCTAAACAATGTAACAATCGATGTCGAAAGCGACAGAAGAAGCCTTAGGCCTGTATTATGAAAACCTTTCCAAGCATTACTTATGTCATTACGTGAATTACTCAAACTTAGAATCTTTGCTCAAGTAAATTTTTATTATAGAACTTAACTCTGACGCTACTTAGCTAGTTGCACTAGCAAAATCTCTATTTGAGTGAGTAGGATTTTGTCTATGGTCTACATATTTATGTAAGCAGAAAGCGTTCCTTTACCTAATGAATCTGACTATCACAATCACAATGTATTTCTGTTGATTTGGTGGGTTTTGTGAAACGAAACGCAAAGATTTCAAACATTTTTGGCGGTTTATAAAAAAAAATCTTTTCCAAGCATTACTCAAGCGTGTTCCAGACTACACTTGAGTAAAGATGAGTTCAAAGAATCGCTACGCAGAGATATAAAAGTTTGATTGAAAATGTTCTAAAATACGCAATTATTCGAGCAATGCTTATTATTGAACTCATCTTTACTTGAGGGTTGCATAAGTGAGTGTACATTTTGATATACGTTGGCAAGCTAGCAATGTATAGTTTTGAGTAAAGACTAATTTTATAACAATTTAAAATTAGTCTATACGCAAAACTATACATAAGCATCACTCAAGTATAGGTCGATGAATGAGCATGCTTTCATAATACGGGCCTAAGATATGTCACGTGATCTGTTTCGAATTTTTCACTACGAATCTTTCAATTGTTTTCGATCCGCTTCCTAGCGAATGACGGTTCGCTACGACCTCTGGTATGTTTCATAGTGTAATGTTTCCTCAGGTGTCGTTCTTCTCGACGTCCCCGGAGCTGTCGAACAAGGCGCGCTTCGAGTACTTCACGCGCACCATCCCCTCCGACCTGCACCAGGTGCGCGCCATGGTCGAGATCGTCAAGCGGCTGCAGTGGCGCTACGTCTCCATCATCTACGAGGAGTCCAGCTACGGGATTAAGGTCAGTTACTCCAACTTTTTTTTGATAATTTTCAAGCTTTTGTCGAACAACTCACTTTAAGAAAGCGAAGATGTGGCCTAAGATGGAGCACGCTTTTCCAGAAGGAACATATTTACCTACCCTGGATTTGACGACGTACGTTTGACGACGTTTTAAAGTTGACAGAAATAAACATAATTATGACGATGTAAATAATTCTCTTTCACAAATACTAGATTGGTTCACCGCCAATAACCTCTTACTCAATGCTTCAAAAACCAAATGCATAAAATTCATGTTACCAAATGTAAGAGAGCTCCCAACTAAGATAATGCTAAAGGATGAGATTGTTCACCTTGTAGACTCAACTGTTTTCCTATGGTTACATATTGATTCCTCTCTTCAATGGAGACCGCAAATTGATGCTCTCGCAAACAGACTTAGTTCAGCAGCGTATGCGGTTCGAACAATTAGATACATTACCGATGAAGATACAGCTAGGTTAGTTTACTTCAGTTACTTCCATAGTGTTATGTCATATGGTATTTTGCTTTGGGGACAGGCAGCTGACATCCAGACTATCTTTGTTCTTCAGAAAAGGGCGGTACGCGCTATTTATAAATTAAATCCACGTGACTCGTTGAGGGAATTATTTAAAGAAATAAATATTTTAACAGTAATATCGCAATACATCTATGAAAATCTAATGTATACACACAAAAACAGAGATAACTTTATGAAAAGGTGTGATGTTCACGATAAAAATACAAGAAACAAGAACAAATTACACATCCCATCATATAGATTACGAAAGGTAGGGAAATCATTTGTGGGCAATTGCGTAAGATTCTATAATAAGCTTCCATCTGAAGCAACTGAGCTCCCTATTCGTAAATTTAAACTGTATATAAAACGAAATCTTATCAAGAAAGCCTATTACTCCGTAGATCACTACGTCAATGATGTTAATGCTTGGCCGGATGTCGCCCAGTTCCATACAGACAATAGTATGTAAGACCAGTTAGACTTAGTTATCCTAAGATTGTATTAGTTGATAAGCGATAAACTTGCTAGTGGTTTCTTTTTCACTTCTTCCGCTAGTGGACAAAAAATTGAAGTGAATTAAAGTCAATTGCACCTTATTTCTTGTTGATAGTAATAGCTATTTATCAAGCTGTTTATATAGTAAAAATTTGACTTGTCTAAGTACTTATTTTGTAAGTCTAAAGAAATAAACGATTTGACTTTGACTTTGACGTACTCTAGTGAGAAAACAGACGCTGGAAGTCATTCTACTCTTTGGCTTTGGTTGTTACAGTAATCTAATAAGTAATGCAGGCTGAATACAATTACAAAAATAGTTATAAGATCTGACATTGTATTTTATTTTTGTATTCTTGCAAATAAACGGTTTGATTTGATTATATGTATTATAAAAGAAGAGCCGAATATTTTGGTTCGACACTGATACTGATAGAATCTTTGAGAACTAGTAGATTCTCCGTCCTGCATATTCTTGTAATGTTTTCAAACGCGTAGCGTTTGATAGAGCGGAGTGGAAAGAAGAATTGGAAAAGCAGACCCAATCATCAGGAGAAAGAGACATCAACTAATAAATTCTACGAATATAAACTGGGTTTACAATTAAAACAGTTCAGCTAACTATAGACTGGTGCAAACCATCTAAGAAAGTCCAACTAATCCAAATCAATACTGTAGCATATTGGCTTGGGTCTCAGGCCTTATATCGCTGGCAGTCGGAACCCGCTTGCCGGGCGTGGCGGACGTGTTAGCGGTGAAGTGTTGTGTGAGCCCCAAGGAAGCCAGGAAGCAGTACAATACATGTGGCGACGAGGACAAAAGTGAGTAATAAACAGTATTTAATGATTTTAAAAGAAAAAGGACGGAAAAATATATTTTGAAACCATGCGGTTCGTCATGACTTCACTTCTTTGTTGATGGCAAAAATGTGTCTGTCTATGCCTACCATAATGCCAAACTAGCAGGCCATAACGAAAGCAAGAAGTTGAAGATATGGGCTTACGATACGTTAGGGTTTTGGAAAATGTATTCTCTTATTTCTCATTGTTTTTGTTTACGACAAAGAAATACATACCACTGTTATGGGAAGTGCATCTGTGGCTTATATTATAGTATTTCAGAAGAAAATATGGAAGGTAAATACTGTATTTGCGTGCGGTCTAGACCAACAACTAAACTAGCGTCGGTTATAAAATCCAATCCGTCAGCAATTTACCTATCCATAGCAGTTATTGTATTCTCTTTGATCCATAGTTCGTGTTAGTATACTTTGAACAAGTGGTAAAAACTATATTTTGTTGATCCTTGTGAACTTCAGTAATGTTGTGTAGATATTTTGGTATCCCCAACTTATTTGTGATTGGTTATTGCTTTATGTGCCAGATTAGGTACTGTTCATGTCCTACCTAAGCAATTAGGTATCAAAAGAACACATTCCTCAAAACAAAATCAATATAAAAAAAAAAAAACATCTTAGATATTTTGATAACAAGTATCCAGGAACCAGGTTAGAACACAGTAACTACTACTAACTACATAGGGGCATCAACAGGTTGTAACCCCGCAGCTGGCAATTGTTGAGTTTATTTAGGTACAAAACCTGGGCAAAGGCATGCCATGCCGGGATATTAAATTGTGTTTTATATCTACAAAGGTAGAGCTGAAATAAGCATAACCAAGTGATCATTAAATTGATATGTGTAGGTATGAATTTCCTTCACTGAACTAGCAGTTATATATTCTGATCATTAGATTGATAATAGCAAAGATGTTACATGTACATAACTCAGTTAAAACATAGGTAAAATATAATAACAGCAGATGAGCCAGTAAGGTACTCTGATCATTTAATTGATACTTACACCCTAACAGGGAATGCAGTACCTATGTTCTGTTTGGATGATTCAATGAGACATACCTACCTATGTTACAAAAGCAGCTTATAAATAAATCTGAATCATTAAATTGATGAATAAATCGAAAAAAAGCAGCAGATAAACCTTCATATCTGAATCATTTAATTGATTATTCCAGGTCGCCCCAAAGATGTCACTGACATTGGAAACGTTCGACAGCGAAGGTGAGCCTACCTCAGTGGGAGCAAGATGGGAGCGTTGGAAAAGAGCCTTGCTTGTATACCTGGAAGCATCAAGTATCAACAATGATTTAAAGAAACGAGCTAGCCTTTTACATTTTGGTGGACTCGGTTTGCAAGAAGTCTTTTACAATATCCCAGGGGCCAATATTGACCCAACCGATGATGTAGACGTATTCAATGTGGCAATATCCAAGCTTGATACATATTTCGCCCCAAAGCAGAGCAAAGTGTATGAACGACACATATTTAGACTTCTCAAACAAGAATCTGATGAAAAATTTGAAAAGTTTGTAGTGAGATTGAGACAACAAGCCAACAAGTGTCAATTTAGTGATCGAGATGAAAGGATTATCGATCAAATTATAGAAAAATGCCACTTACCTGAATTAAGGAAAAAAATTCTTTGTATTGGTGATGAAATAACCCTTGACATGGTAATAAGGGAAGCCAATACATTAGAATCAGTAAATAAACAATTGGAAGAATTCAAAAGCACAACTAGAACAAACGAGAAGGAGGAAGTTAATAGAATTGAAAGGAAGAGAAAACCATTTGATAAAAAAAATACAAAGCCATCAGGATGTGGACGTTGTGGCAACCCAAGACATACATCACAAGATGTTAAATGTCCAGCTAGAGACAAAGACTGTTTGAAATGTGGCCTCAGAGGCCATTTTAGACAATTTTGTAAAACAAAACAAGCTTTTAAAAGAAAAGCAGAAAAAGAACAAGCTATCGAACAGAAGAAAAGATGCAACAACATAAAAAAGACAGAAATTAACCAAATATCTCGTAATGAGGAGAAAAAGGAAGACATTGAGTATGTTTTTCATATTGATGATGACGTTGAAATCAACTGCTTTATAGGAGGAGTAGAAACAAAAATGCTTATCGATTCTGGTTGTAGACAAAACCTAGTAACCGAAAAGACTTGGGAGATGTTAAAAAAATATAAAGTAAAGTCATACAACCAAGTTGCAAACCCAAATGTGACATTCATGGCTTACGGTAGTACCCAAGCACTTAAAATAAAAGGAGCATTCGATGCCAGGATTCAAATTGGACGGCGGTCTGAAATTTCGACGTTTTATGTTGTTGTTGATGGAACAAGAAACCTACTAGGGAAAACCTCTGCAATGTCCTTAGGTGTACTTAGAATTGAATTGAATTCAGAAGTCAATCAAATCCAACCTAAAGTCCAATCTGAAGTTAACCAAATGGAAAATGGAAAATTCCCTAAATTCAAGGGTGTGATGATTAACTTACCAATTGATGATTCTGTGCCCCCGGTATCTCAGCCTTACAGGAGGATACCCATACCTTTAGAAGCTAAAGTCGAAAAGAAAATTGAAGAACTTTTGGAAAAGGACATAATAGAACCAGTAGAGGGCTCTTCAAAATGGGTCTCGCCCGTGGTACCCGTTTTGAAAGAAAATGGGGAAGTGCGTCTTTGTATAGATATGCGACGAGCTAATCAAGCCATTATTCGTGAAAACCATCCATTGCCAACCATGGATAAACTTTTACCTAAAATAAGAAATGCTAAAATCTTTACGAAATTAGACATAAAAGACGCATTTCACCAAATTGAAATCCACCCAGAATCAAGAGAAATAACCACCTTCATCTCCAGTAGGGGACTACTAAGGTACAAAAGATTAATGTTCGGAATATCATGCGCGCCGGAAATCTTCCAAAAAACATTAGAGCGCATGCTGATAGGATGTGAAGGGGTAGTAAACTATATTGACGATATTTTGATATATGGCAGAGATCTCTTAGAACATGACACAAGATTAGAAAAAGTTATGAAAATTCTGCAAGAAAATGATGTTGCCATAAGGAATGACAAATGCTCATTCAGGATGAGAAAAATAAGTTTCCTAGGGCACGAACTCTCGGGGGATGGAGTTAGACCACTAGAAAAATATATTTCAACAATAAAAGGATTTAGACCTCCTACAACAACAGGAGAACTACAGAGTTTCCTGGGACTAGTTAACTATGTGAGCAAATGGATCCCTGACTATGCTACAGTAACTGAACCCCTGAAAGCACTTCTACGTAATAAAACTGGAGATAGATCAGACATTCAAGAACAATGGGGAACAGAACAAGAACAGTGCTTCGAATCCCTAAAGAGTATTTTGACAAACATATCAAACCTAGGCTATTATGATGTCAGAGATCGTACATTAGTCATAGCAGATGCCAGTCCTGTCGGTTTGGGCGGGGTTCTTGCCCAGATTAGCAATAAAGGAGAGGCCAGAATTATTGCTTATGGTCATAAAACTTTAACTGATTGCGAACGTCGCTACTGCCAGACAGAAAAGGAGGCGTTAGCTTTAGTATGGGCAGTAGAACATTTTCATATATTCCTATATGGGAAAAAGTTTGAGTTAGTTACAGACCATAAGCCCTTAGAGGTTATTTTTGGCATCAAATCAAAACCTTGCGCAAGGATTGAAAGATGGGTTATGCGCTTACAATCATGACTATAAAGTGGTTTACCAACCTGGTAAAAGCAACATTGCAGATTCATTGTCAAGATTGAGCAAGGCTGCCGAAAAATCTCCAACAGAACAAAAAGACTTTCACATTTGCCAAGTTGTTGAACTAGCCAGGCCTATTGCTGTTTCACTTAGAGAAATAATAGATTCTTCGGCAGAAGATAAAGAAATTCTGGATGTAAAGGAAGGTGTCTATCGCAACATATGGAATAATGATGTAAAACTGTACAAAATCTTTCAAAACGAGCTTTGTTTCCACGAAGGTATATTGTTAAGAGGAACAAGAATTGTGGTTCCCACTAAACTCCGCAAGAGAGTTTTGGAAGCCGCCCACGAGGGACACCCGGGCATAGTGGCAATGAAGGCAAGACTCCGAACAAAAGTCTGGTGGCCCAAGTGCGACAAAGATGCCGAAAGCATAGTCAAATCGTGTAAAGGATGCACTCTCGTATCGGCTCCAAATCCACCAAATCCGATGAAGCGTCGTGAACTGCCAGAAGGACCCTGGATTGATGTTGCAATAGATCTAATGGGCCCTCTCCCTAGCGGTGACCATTTATTGGTAGTTGTCGACTACTACAGCAGATATAAAGAAGTTAAGATTTGCCGGAAAACAACATCGGCGGTGATGGTGGCTCAATTAAAGGAAATATTCAGTCGACTAGGAAATCCGACTTCTATAACAGCTGATAATGGTAAACAATTTGTAAGCGAGGAATTTAAGTCATTTTTAGTAGAAAGAAACATCATCCTCTTCAACACTATACCTTATTGGCCACAACAAAACGGCGAAGTCGAACGACAGAACCGCGATATATTAAAACGATTAAAGATTAGTAAAGCTGAGAATAAAGACTGGAGAGAAAGCTTACTAGAATACTTAAGTATGTACAACAGTACACCACACTCAGTTACGGGAAAAACACCATCAGAGTTATTTTTCAAAAGAAAATTCAGGGATAAATTACCGATGATCAACGACATATCTCAAGGAATGTCAACGGATGCCGAAGTCAAGGATAGAGATAAAGAAAGAAAAGAAAAAGGGAAGGAAGACGCGGATAGAAAACGGAAAGCGGAAGAATGCGATTTGATGCCTGGAGATAAAGTATACATAAAAAATATGAACAAAGATAATAAACTAAGTCTGAACTACGAACCTATAACACACACTGTAGAACAAACTGTTGGTGGAGATATTAGTGTCCGAAATGACGAAACAGGACAGAAACGTAGGAGAAACGTGGTCCACTTGAAAAAGATTCAAGGAGAGTGGAAAGTACACCATGGGCAAGATGTTCTAGATGAAACCGATAATAATGCCACTGATGAAATGAATATTGATCTCTAAGGCTATAAAAGTTATGTTACTAGTTAAAATTAAATAAAGCCTACTTGTAACAATTGGCGATTGGTTGATAAGAAATAAAAGTAATGTTTAAAATGCTAATGTAATTTTAATATGTAAGTATTAATAAGGGTACAGGAACATAGGAAAGAATATATCGGATTATCCTAAGGTAAAAAAGTTGTCGAGACAAAAACGAATACTAATAATTAACTAAATAAAACAAAGAAGGGATGTAGCATATTGGCTTGGGTCTCAGGCCTTATATCGCTGGCAGTCGGAACCCGCTTGCCGGGCGTGGCGGACGTGTTAGCGGTGAAGTGTTGTGTGAGCCCCAAGGAAGCCAGGAAGCAGTACAATACAAATACTATCGCAAGCGTCCCCAAGACGCTGGCTACTTCAAAAATGGCAATATTTAAATCTTAGTAAACTGGCATCTGCCTTGACAAGACAATTAAGTATAATTTGATCATTTTAAATTAGCCAACACGGCGAGATGAGAGATTGGACAAGCAATCAGGGTTTGCGATTTCATAAATAAATTCTAAAGCTCAATAAGAAGAAGAGAGAAAAAAATAAGAAACTAAACTTTCGAAGTGAATAGTGTTCAAAGACGCTATTCACTCCGAAAGTTTAGTTTCCTAAATAAGATCAAATTCACTGACATAAATTTGAGCATAAAATTTACCGAATTTTGAGGCATCTGCCTTGCGTCTGTATCTCAAGCAAATTGGTCAAAAGTTTACAATTTTGACCTAGTTGGTTGATTTGTTTTAGACTCAAAATCAAATGACAACAAACAATTTATATTCGTTTTACTCCGATTTCGCAGAATTTGCCAGAATTCCATTTGAATCGCCAAGTGATTGCTCGAATGAAGCTGCTACATTCGAATAACGTGGTTTCCGCTTCTATCTGCCATATCCTCTAAATCCTAATCCCTAAGCCTGCGAGCTGGTCTACGAATCAGACGACAGATACAATTTCAATCGTTTGAATTAATTGCACAAATCCGTACAATTCGCAGAATGGATCTGGTATAATATGGGGCGGAACGTTTTTAAAGTTAAGGTCCGACCACGGTTGTTTCCGTTCGATCTAGTTTCATCCCATTCTGAAAGCGTGCGGTTTATATGAACTCCTAGGGCGTATAAAATATTCATGCTTTGGCAGTTTCTACCACACATATTGTATTATTCTCAGCTATACCACATAACAGCTTCTGTTTGTAATCGATCTAAACGATCGATGTCTGTTTATGACCCAACAGTTCAGGGGATTAAAATTACCGCGAATTATAATTTCTATTCAGCCGACTGCAGAGTGTTTCATTTTAATTACTAGCTACCACGGAATAAATTACTACGCTCAGCGACTCTATTGTTCCTATTTATAAAATAGTACGCGCTCTCAAGTGACTGCTATTGTTGTGACTTACTGCTAGGATTGCGAGAATAACAAAGGAGTTTTTAGTCTTATTAAAATCTTTATAAGCAACTAGCTTCTTTCTGTAGAATAAGAAGAATTTAAATGTAGGTACCTAAAACTCCTGTTTTTCTATGGAAATGAAACTTTATCCGAACTTATTTTCAGATCTATTCGTCGACTGGTTTTGGCGTTGTTTTACGAACTTTCGCCTAGGTATATAAGGATGAGAGATTTCAAACATGCTTTTGCGCTCACGTAAACATTGAAATTGTACGTACGTTGATACATATTCATGATACCTACATATAATCGTCCTTCTTGGATGTAGGGGCTCTAGATGTGATGATGTAGGTTGGTAGATACGTTAGAACGTGTAGTTTATCATTTTCATGCCCTACCACGGTATGTAAAGTGTCCTATTCGTAATAAGCATTTAGTCGTGATAAGAAACAAGAACCCGTCTAATTTCCTGCGACCTCGGGCTATCCAATTCGAGTTTGCCTGTTAGCAAGTAATTCGATATTTCCGTATAACTTACAATTACAAACTTTACCGTAACTCACCGAGAACTCAAATTTCTTTGAGGCCCAAGTTTGCGCCCAAATTTAATATTTGTCGAGGTATTTTTGCGAAAGTGCTTATGAAATTATGAACAGTTCCTAAGGAGTTCGTCTTTTCAGAGCCTGGGAAGATAAAATTAACTTTATTACTGCTTTCATTGAGTGTTCGGGGAACCTGTTACTACTTATTCATGATAAACATTTCAGAACATTACACTACAAAAATAACATTATTAGGGTCAACAAGAAGACGAACATTTTCTTCCTCAAAATATCTTTATAACAGATTGTTTACAAGAGTCTGCGTTAGCTCACCTGTTTGGGCGATTGGGCCTGACAACTAAAAATTTCTAAGTTAGATTATCGGAAGATAAAGGGCACATATTCTTTTGTCGATTAATCAAAAACTGATGACGATGTAGCCAGTAAAAGTTCCTCGTGACGTCACGGCTAAGTGACTACTAGTAGTAGTCACTAGCCCCCACTCCCAAATTTTGACGAGACGTTTGATTGAGAATAGAAAACTTATGTTTCCAATATCTTCTGATACTACTTCTTTTTTAGACGCCAGGCCTTTCGCTATAGCTCCAACAAAATGAACGCTATACCATCTTACATAAAGTTTATTTCACAGGCATTCGAAGAGTTGGAGGCGTTGCTGGCTCGGAACGGCATCTGCATCGCGGTGAAGGAGAAGCTGGTGAAGGACTCAGGAGTGGCAGACGAGCGCGCCTACGACGACATCGTGCAGAAGCTGCTGACCAAACCGAGGGCCAGAGGTAAGGGGGCGCTGCAGGGCGCGGGGCCCTTCTAAGTTATGAAAGCACATTCACCAGAACTGAGGCGAGAGAGTAAATTTTAATAATATTAAATATGATAAAAAAAATGCATTATCTAGCCCCAAGCTAAGCAGAGCTTGTGTTATTATGGGTTAGGATAACTGATATACATAATACAATACACTACATAGATAGATATTTTTTTATTATACACAGAAAACACCCAGAACCCCCTTGAATTAGGTACGTGTTTTCAAAATACGATTGTCAAGTTTTAGTTTTTTTTGAAAAATACATATATATATTGCACTCATTTTTTCTATTTATGTCAGAAACTGCAAACATTTTTTTTCGATTTTTGTTTTGTTCAGAATCCTAGAAATATTTATTTAGGTATATCTTTAAATTTTTCGATTGGTTGTTTCATTAACTTGTAATTAGGTAAAAATAGTTTAGGTGCATAGATAATTCAGTGCTATAGTCACTCGCGAAAAAACCATGTTGTCTTTTCATCGCTCGAAATCCAACTTGTAGCGGCGTTATTGCTCACTCTCAAAAAGCCATAACGTGATTTTCACTTCGGATGCCTTTTTAAACTTATTGGTAAAAAAACGGTTACGGAGTAGGAATCGAACCATCCAACTCAACCCGTGGACGCGACTAGGGACCTACCAAAGAAAGGGCCGCAGCTCTCTTCTGTGTTTTCACAAATTTTCAATAGAAAACTCGTGTTCATACATCGCGTCGCAAGCGGTTCTATGTAAAACTCTCTGCAGCTGGCCACCCAAACCGCAGCCATAAATCCAGCAGTGGATTTATGTGGAATTTATTGTTGAATGCCAAACTTTGCTCTCCGGAAACAAAAGCGCAGGTGCCAAGCTCCATGCAAATAAACCAGCCGGGCCGATGCTGGCAGTACCTACACACGAGCGAGGCTGAAAACAAAGCCCTATCCAATTCCACTAATCAAACACCCCCAATCTGGTCGCGCAGAGGCTCCTAGCCAATCACCGTCCCGATCCAATTTCTGTGGGCACTTCAGCGAAAAATTGTCTTCAACAGCTGCGTATCGCGGCCGCCACTCGCCGCTGATACTCGTAAATAATAACCGAATTTTCCTCCACAGCGCTCAATGGGCGCTGCTAGAGTGACTTTTATGTACAGTTTAGTGGCTCTTGTTGTGGAGGGGTGTTTGGCGATTAGAGCTTATACTACTTCGGTACTTACGATAAATTAACACAATAAATATTGCTGTTTAGAATCAGAAACGAATTTAAGAATCGGGTATTTATCGCAATACTTACTTAATTTATCGTGTACATACTTTTCATTATTATTTGAGATCGCGAAAGCATAAAAACTAATTTTAAATTAAAAAAACCAATCAAATCAAACGTTGAAACGAAGCGAATAGGTACCTACTCAGTAAAAAAATGTATCTTCAACATTGAGCTACGATATGATTTTCAAATATAATTTGAACGTAGACGTGCGAATGAATGTCATAGTCACAAAAACTAACAATACAAAATAAAAATAAATCGGTGCCTGTGTAATATCTATGTTTGTATAACTTGAGAGCTACTAGAAAATATATTCATAGAAAATCAAACCATACGAACGAGACCCTATTTTAAGAATAATATTAATTTGACAGGTACTCGATCTGGTTCTGAAAATAATACGTCGTAATCGTTTTACGGAGTAGACCTCGAATCGTGTTAAAATGCAAAGCGATCGGAGGCGTCATTTAAATCTATTCTAAGGGCAATTCGCCGGATCAAGACAATAAACCCAAACGATCCCCATTAAAATTGATAAACGCGTTTTTTAAAGCATTTTTCAGGACTTAGATGGCTTTAGATGATTTAGCATTTTAAAAGGAATTGTTTTTGAGCACGCTTTTGTATGATAAATTGTAAATGCGGAGTTGACAGATTATCGACGTTATCCTGACGCAAGGTTTTTGATTCTACCTGGGACCAATGGGAAAATCAAACACATAGAATTACAAGACGAATATGCTAACAGGCACTAGGTTATCTATGAATTTTAAGTTATTTCTCCAATTCTATCCTTTGTGCTATTTTTTTCTTGATAAGATAAAAAATAATTGCATATTTTTCTCGCACCTGCTATATAAATTATATGAAGGTACTTAATGGAAGTATCTACTTACTAACTTACCTACGATAAATCATAAAAAACCTTCTATTTAAGCTTATAAAAAGATTCCATGCAATGTCCTAACGCACAAAAACGAAAAAAAAATACTTGCTTCTACTGAAATTTATGATTACTAAGATATTTCATAAATTCTAATTTAAAATTTTAAAATGATAGGATAGTAGGTGCAGACAACGACAGCGTACAATAAAAGTTACAGTCGAGCACAGAACTGCCGGCAAGTTGCCAGGACTGTCCACTCGTAGTGCCCAATATCGGATGTCAAGGGTACCAACCAAACCCAATATTGAATTTAACGTCTCCAAAGTTCATCCATTTTATTTTTGTTCATATGACAAGCATAGACAAGCAAGATAGTTATTAAAGGGGCCTTTGTGGTTTAGTCGTTTTCATTTTTGTGGGGCTGTGTTGTTTTTTTATGGGACAATACGTTATACAAGTCAGCATGTAACGGCAAACAGTTTAAAGAATACAATCTACATTAGTCGAGGCACTGTCTTGTCTATGTGAATGCCATCAAGATCGATAATTCACAATCAATTGAGGACACGGGTAAATATAAATTTTTTCTCCTCGATGTCCAGAATCACTCACCCTGCCGATATTTTTTCGGCTTAAAGTTTCCGTCCGCCTTGTATAAATGTAAAAATACAAAGAAATCTAACCAAATTTACTAAAGGAACAATTTTGGAAGGTAGAAAATTTTATCCTGACGACTACTTACCTTCTTTTAAACCAGAAGTGACACGTGAGAAGCCACGAGTTGCAACATCATCTAATCCTAAGATATTAACTAGCAGGCAATGCATTCAATATGCATCGGTTGGTAGCCCTGACCAGCAACAACCAATCACGCCTCCCCTGGACACGCGAGATTGCGTCGCTGACCGCCCGACCTATTGTGCATACTGTAATTTGAGATTCCCGAGCGATAGCAATCTCTTTCAATAAGAGTGGCTTTTGAAAAATGAAGCCTAAAATTCAAGTCATATTTTCCTAGGCTGGGTATTAATTTATTAGATAAGAGTCCAAGAGGCTTTCATTAGTACCTACCTAGAGTCTGTTCAAAAAGAGAAGTGTCGTGGGAATGGAGGGCGCGCGTGTGCAAATTGACAGATTTTGTTGGGTGACAACACTGCTCTGTCATGGCAGTACGACTAAAAACTCGGAGCAATAACTACTAAAAGTGTTAGTTCAACGTAACGCCACGACTCTTCTCTTTTTGAACAGACTAGAGTAGATTGTCTTCATTAGGTACATTATTTTCAACAAAACTAGGTAAAAAGTTCTGAAGTTTAAGAACGAAAATCTATCTCAGAATAGAGGCTAGACACCACGTCCACGATACCACGAAACATCACCAATAAATAATGAAGGCTGAAGCGTCGAAATGTTTGGAAAACACGTGAAAAACCCAGGAAAAAACAAAGAGTCCTAATTCTCATGTTATCCGTGAGATTGGCAGGCTTATCGGGAATGCTTGTCACTTGTCAGTAAGCCGCTCAGCGCCAGAAAGAGCGCCCATGACTTCCCTTTAAACGTATCTTTTTAACGTACGAGAATTTCCTGTTTTTGTATGGGATAAATACGAGTCATTCGGAAACCTATTTGCAGTAGAGCGCAGTAGCAGAGGATTTGATACAATCTTTTTTATAACTTTCGAAACATATTTAGGGTAGGCTTTTATGGCCATATAAACTAAAACGAAATTGTTGCTGCAACAAAAGTGCACAACACTGTGAATTTACCAACCTTTTTGTTTTATTCGACCTTTTTTATTTTTATTTCCATGTAAATTAACAGCTCGTAAAACTAAAACTTATTAGTTTTCACCTATAGAATTTTCATATTATGCATATAAATTGAATCTATAATTTAATAATAAGGTAAGTACAATGCCATCTTCTTCTTACATTTTGTTTGGATAAGACACGTTCGAGATTTAAAATAACAAAATTCTATTTTTTACCATGGAATATTCTAGTACCTTTTTCTTTGCTGTAATAGTTTTCATCGGTTGTCGGTGTTTATAAGTGTGATTTAATAATTTATTTATGATTCACAATTTAGCAATCAAAAGTATACGAGATATTTAACAATCTTTATAAATGGTTCCGGCGATACTGGCAGGTATAATGATGACATGTAAGTTTCTTTTTAAGAGAATATATTTCCGGTATTCGTTTTGAGAATTTTACTGCCCAGTATTTTTCTGGTACGAACAGAGCCTAACTATTGGAAGAATGAATCGTAAATTCAAATAAAAAATATTTTTTTCACATAGAAGTCCTGAGCTCAAAGGACAAGCCACATAAATATAACTTTAAAGATTTATGTGGTGTTAGGCTCTCCAACCTGATGGTCGGACCTCACCACTTTTTCTGACACAATATCCAGCATGACCTACTGCTCCCACAACGCAACGAACTAGGAACGATGGCGGCGCATTGCACGAGCAGTCTTAATCAGGAATCCTGATGAATGGCTGCTCGTGCAATGCGATCCGTCTTAGTCGGTCACTTATGGGATCCTTCAGGACCATCATAACCATGACCACTGACCACCAAACGTGACCGACTAAGAAGAAAAATAACACAAGCGCTGCTTAGTTTGTTTATGGTTATAGTGAGTGTACTCCTTTTTCCGCACTGAGACTCTGGTTGGTCCATTGTGCGTGTTTGTTTGCTAGTGTAACCAGCCTAAGTCCCCGTCCAGAAGCACAGAATCTGGGATTTTCACAGGCTTTGCGGAGTGATCTCGGGTGATCGAGGATTTCTTCTGCTTAGCTTGAGGCTAGATAATACTGTGTGGATGGTCCAGCATTATTCATTAATTAAATTGTTTGCAGGAGCAATAATCTTTGCGTCCGACCAAGAGGTAGCCGGTGTGATGCGCGCGGTGGAGCGAGGCAACGCGACCTCCCTCTTCAGCTGGGTGGGGTCGGACGGCTGGTCGGCGCGCTCCCTGGTCTCCGAGGGCAACGAGAGGGCTGTGGAGGGAACCATCAGCGTGCAGCCCCAGGCCAACGATGTGGTGGGCTTCCACGAGTACTTCCTGCGCCTGAACGTCAAAAATAATAAGAGGAATCCTTGGTTTGTTGGTAAGTTTAGATTATGATTAGCCTTTCCCGTGTCTACTCACAGATCTTTGACAGGACAAATGTGCGCAGTGTCTTGTCAAAGATCCTCGATCGAAGGACTCGGTTGGGTACCTATTAGAGAAGTAAGCTGCTATTTATTTGAAGATTTTGATAGGACTTTATTAATGCAAAGAATTCAATATTAAGTGCTAAATATTTCTCAGTAGATGCTCTTTTCAAGATGCATTATAGATTCAGGCGTTACTTTGCGGAAATGTATTGTGAATATGATGAAAATATTTTTAGAAACAATTCCGCGAAAAACCTTCTCTGATAAGCCAACAAATTATGAGTCATTCCCAATGTCTTGCGTGAGACGTGCTCATTTTTAGAGAGATATTGCTAGTCCGAGTTGAAAGTCAACTTGGCGCGTGGAGCTCGGAGTGGCAGCAGCTCTGCCGTTGTTGCTTGGCGCTCACCACATCATCTTGACACTGACATGATGATGTGGTGTCCTGATGGTGTCTCGTGGAGAGACGAAACTAGTTGACGACTCACTTTTTGCATATTAATGTATAATTTGTAGGATCTTATCGGAGGTTTTTCGCGGAATTGTTAAACTACATATTTTGATCCTTAAAATGCTGTATTCAAGTTTGTTATCCTTTCACGTGCCTCAGCAAGGAAGTTAAGCTGTTAGTCCTGCGTCTAACCTTTCCCCGGTAGTGTCAGTCAGGCCGACACGTTCCACCGCATTATGAGACTGAGCCCGCACTTTATTATGTCCTGCGCATCTGGCTAGTCTCCGATGAGACTGGCCGCCGTGGTCGAAATTCGGCTAGGAGGATATAAACATTATCCTTTCAAAAGTCTAAAAGTTAGATTGAAACTCTACCCCCCGGTTTCTCGAACGCTTAATATTTTGACAAATTGTTGACAATTTGTCAGGCTGTACACGCACTGCTTTTATTACTCGCGTGGTTTTTTTTGCAGAATTCTGTAACTTAATGGAAGTTCACTAGCGGAAAAATATGAATGTTTGCAGCACTATAAAGTTGTAGGTAGCTAAAATAGCAAGGAATTTTATTCGTCGTAGGTACGTGTAAATTACGTTAAGCACGCAGGTTATATTCCGCGAGATTAAAATTCACGCTGTCAGATTCCGCAGTGCGTATATAACAAGCCGTTGACTATCCATTCAATGTGACAAGCGTTCGAGCAACCGGGGGACCTGTGTTAGAAGGAGAAGGAATGCTACTCGAAACAAGTGAATTCTGCAACCACGCGTGGACAGTGTGAGTTTTCACCCGACTACCAACGTAACGAAGGAGGGTTATGTATGAGTATTGTACCCTATGTTTGTTTGTATGTATGTAGCCGATTTTTTTGTTTCCGTACACGTAGCGCTAAAACTACTCGTTCGATTTCAACAAATGAGGTATCGATTGATTCACCTTAAAACCCCGTTGGTTATGGGGTATATGACGTCAGACGATATTGGGGGTCTAACGAGATAGCGGGGTCTAACTAAGGGTCGAAAATTTAATTGTTAAAATACTAAGCACAATTGGTAAACGCCGTAATCAGGTTTTAGTTTATTTTATCTTGTCACACACAGATTATATCGATTGAATTTCAACGCGCTGCGCTCTTATTAGTGCGTTACGTTCATCATTCATTACAGACATACTAACTTATTATACATGTTAACAATTTATATATATTATATTAACAATAGTAGCAATACCAAAAGCATTACTTACTGAATTACCATTACCCAATTTCAGAGAACAAAGGCACCCTTTAAATTACGTGCCATTTGTATAAGATTTAGTTACAACATTCACGCTTAGTTACAATAAGTTGGCAACACTCGCCTAAATTACTGGCTCTCACTTAACTCCACAGATTAGTTTGGGAAATTAAAGGATTTATTAAGTTTTCAACACTTTGCTTTTGTTTTAAATTGACACAATTTCATAAATTCTGTTTTTGGTTTCAGATATTCTGTAAGCCTTCATTTTATTTGTTGGATGAATTTGAAAACTTTTCGGCTAAATCGGTTATCTTTTCATTAAAACAATTAAGTTCTATGTTTCAGAAGTTTTAGTTGAATTTATATTTAAATTAAGGTTTTAGTCTTCAGCTTTCGGAACACATAATAAACACAGCAGTACCTAACTAAATATACTATGGAATATACTATCTAAACTTATAAAATTCATGCAAAATAATGAAATTATTCATTCACAAAAACATTTTTAAGCTAAAGATAACAGTTTGGTAATGGAACATATCTCCTCCTCCTACAAATCTACAGTTTCATCATAACCGAAGTTTCGTGAAAGCTGTATGAAATCACAAGCGTTCAAACCTGAATTGATAAACCTTCTAGAATGTCAAACCTAATAATCAAACTGCCAACGTGATTATTGATATTTGAGCCGAGATCTTGCTGTTTGGATAATGGAGACTTTGATGAAGATTATTGACGAAATGTAGGTACATCATAATATTTATTATTAGTATCTACCCTGGGGAACTGTTTTGAACTTGAACATTCTTAATATACCGTCGGTCGACAAATCTTCACTTTCTATCAGGCGGCTGAGTATATTTGACGTTATTACCGAGACGTGATCGTGACGTCTCCTTTTTACGTTGTAAGAGGCGACTTAGTAATATCTACCGGGGGGCAGGCATAGTAATTCTACCACCGAACTGCGATCCCCAACCCGCATGCCCAGGATGGGGATTATGGGAATTACCCCCATTAGTTAAGCGCCGCAATCAGAGGCTTATCAGGAGGATGACTGCGTCCAGCAGTGGCAATACAGGATGTTGAGGTAAATAACATTCAAAGATTAAGTAGGTAACAGTAATAATTTATGTAGGTACTTGCTACAGAAAACACGATTGGTTTGGTAATTTGAATAATTGGGTATAAGTATTCAAAACTTTACAAGAGGTTCCAACTATACAACTCCAACATACAAACTAAAGACAATAATGCGAAGTTTATTGTCATTACCTCGAAATCTCATCGAAACTTTAGCCATTAGATACACTATAATGTGCAAATTATCTTCAAACTAACCCACTTGCTAACACTTATAAACGAGTATAACAGCAGTACCTACCGTGGAGTAGGTAACCTATAAAGAGCACATGTCCCTAAGTACGCGTAAGCAGTTAAGTAGGCTGATAAAGCTTAGATCACGTAGTGGATTGCATGCTCTGGGTTGTAGCGATTTTATGAAGTTTCTAATTTTATCGGTCCTCTGGCCTTTTTCAAATTTCTTAGCGATGATGGTAGGATTTATCACGTTTCGAGGTATCTTATCATTTTGAAGCAAAAAAGAATAATCATACATAATCGTATTCAGTTGGGTTTCTGGTAGGTATCTCTAACTATTTCTTCTCCCTCTTTTTTCTATTTGGCCAATACTTAAATAAAAAAAAGTAATGTTAAGTTATTCGTCTTCCAACACAAACTTATAGTTCATTTTGTGATACATGATGTATCATACATGTCACAATCAACGCTAAGTGGGAAAATAAAATCGGCTACATAGGTATACATGCAATAATAGGGTGACAAGTCCACCTCTATAGCCCTCCTCCGGCGGTAAAGGGTAAAAATAAGAAGAAGAAACCAATTATTTAGAATTACTAAAAAATGTGATGGCAGCGTCAGAGCGAGCCTTGACATCAATGAAATCAAACATCTACCGTGGACTACACAATCGAAACATAAGTATCAGAAATCATTTCACATCAGCAATTTTTTTATTTTTCAATATACAATTGTGCATAAGGTACTTACTAAGTTTCCAAAATAACATAAATTAGCCACATCATCACATCACACATCTGGCCGATATCCAAACGCCATCCATCGCAGCTCTTTATTATGTATGACCAATAAACCCCAAGTGGAAGTTTTCGGTATGATTAATAGTCTTGCAAACTTCCAAATTTAATATGCTTAAAATGTTCCAAAGGCAGTCGTTTAACTTTTCCATCGAGTGTTTATAATGTCCCATCATTTAAAAGCACTTCGTTCACTCCATCCACAACATTTAATAGTGACCGTTTTTTGTGGGTTTTGTAACATGAACAAATAAATAAATAATTTTGCACAATTCACACGGCATAATCTAACTCCAAGCCAAGCAAAGCTTGTATAATGTGTACTAGATAACTGATATACAATACACTAGCTAGATAGATAAATAATTTTAATTATGGATAGAAATCATGCAAAACACCCTGATCAATCTGCAAATCGTACACACATTTGTCCCGCCCGATACAGGAATCGTCCGCCTGTGACGCAACCTTTTGCGTCACAGGCGGACCTACAGAAATTAATAATTTGTTATAATAAGAATTCAGGAAGGCCTCTGCCCAGATATAGGACGAACCAGGCAGGTAAAAAATCGTTAAATACGTATTAGAGACAAAATAGAGAAGATCTGGAGATACCTGACGCAATGTTCTCCTTCCTGCAGAGTTCTGGGAGGACCACTTCCAATGCCGCTACCCCGGCAGTCCGCGCACTCCTTACAACGGGAACTACGACAAGCAGTGCTCCGGCGAGGAGCAGCTCACGGCCAACAACACGGAGTTTGAGAGGCAGCTGCAGTTCGTCTCCGATGCTGTCATGGCCTTCGCTTACTCTATCAGGTATTTATTTAGATGGATGTTTAAAGGGGATTCTTATAGCATATCTAATATACATAGAGAAAAATCTGGCCATTACTGATTGTTCTATGATGTTCGGTTGTTCAACGCTGATCATTTTTTTAGTCAAATCTCTTGTCAACGTTAAAATGGCAAAACAAAGTACGAAACGAGATTTGTGGATTGTTGATTTGAAAATCAGTGTAAAATTATCAGCTGTAACTCTTATTTATTAATATTAATCATCGAGTAACTCGATGATATTAATAAGTACCATCTTCTTCTCACCTTATTCTAAAAGCTGAACACTAAAATTAAAATAATCCAATAAAGTTATTTATAATTATTTAAGTTTATTATTAATAAACCGGGGTTAAAAAGTTAAAAAGAAAATAATAATGTACGAATACGACACGATCCAAAATCATTCTTTCCGAAGTGAAACTTTACTGTAGTAAACGACGGCGCTTGCGACTCTACCTTCATGTGACCACAGAATTCTTAATAATAAGGTATTCTCATTTAGAATTATGTGAAGTGGACGGACAATTTTGACTAAGCTTTAAGGCGGTGCACCGAGGCACACTAGCGCTGCCACGTATTTTATCATAATAATACGTTGAATAAAGCAATTGTCAAAAATAGATAGGGCAGTTTATGATACCTATCTTAGCTTTTTTAAATACGTCTGCAATTGTTTTATTTTGTAAAGCTTAGGATGAGAGCTTATGAGAGGCAAACTGCCTATAAATTTTTAAAAAAATATTTTGTTTAACTTAATAATAAGATAAAATAGATAGCGGCTCTAGTTTGTTTCGGGGTAGCGCCATATTTATGAAATTCGATCGGCTACCTCTGCGCGGTCACATTCAGTTTTACTATATTTTTATCTAGCCAAAACTGTGTAAATAATTACGAACAAACATAGGGTACTTAACATTTTCAAAGTCTGACTACGAGCACCTATGAACATAGCAAAATTATTGTACCATAATAATACAAGACGGTTCCTATTTGCCACAGTTGGGGACCCTCTGTTCGCTCCAATAACCAGTTGAACCTCCGGTGGTCGACCCAGATCTTGGATCCTATATCTTGTCCTGTGACTTTAGCTGGGTAACGTTACGTCGAATCTAGTCTCTATCCGCGCCGTATCTAAACGACGACCATTCAAGCTCAGAAAAGCCACGGAATAAAACTCTAAATTATCACGTTCTACTCCGATAGCTATGCACAAAAAATTGTCTAGAAACAAAAGACGGTGCCGGTTATGTCAGATTTAAGCCGCGTTGACACGATCAGAGCCAGCTCGGACCAAGCTCGGACCGAGTGGATTCGTATGAGTAGCTTCATACGAGTGTACTAGGATAGCTGTTGATATTATCAAAGTTCACTCGGATCATTTTCGTCATTATTTCAATTATTTCTGTAGTCCTTCAACCGTACGTTCCAGAGAACCTCTTCTGATTCGTACAGTTCAAAAAATCTACTTGTTGCACGCTCAGACCACTTTTTTTCGCATGAGACGCTTGGTTGTTGTTATTAGCCGCCATTTTGTTTTCCAACTCGTATACGAGCTAGCTCGGATGAGTAGAACACGGTCCGAGTCTACTTAGACCGGACGCCGTCGTCCGAGAACGCTCGGATAAGAGGTTGCCACAATCCGAGCTCACTCGGTCCGAGCTGGCTCTGATCGTGTCAACGCGGCTTTAGTTCTCGACTCCCAAAGTTCTCGAACCTATCTTTGTTCTAGTAAAATGCAATAACCCTATGGCTATCTACTATCAACATTTTAATATTCCAGTCACTTGGCACTAAGGATAAACACAACTACCAACAAAACAGTTCTAGTATTGTAAATGCAAGAGTTTGTTTATCTGTACAAAGGTGGTTGAATAAAAGATGAAGCATTCAATTTCTGCAGTCGACAACCGGTATGATTTCTGTGGAATGAAATATGAGAGGGTTCGCGAGTTAACTCGCAGTCGGGGAGGGATTTCTGACCACAGAGACAAATAATCAGAATCAATAACATAACGGTATGTTTAATAACATGTTTTATAGACAAAAAATATGTTAAATATTTTAAAACTATAGAATAAAATTATCTTCACCTAAATATTTATTAGCTCTCTGGACTCTGGTGAAATATTGAAGATCGACAAAATACCTTATTATCTAGGTAACTTCATTTCCATGATGTAGTTATTGATGTGACCTCTGAAAGGTACATGTGGGGCCTAAGCCAGAAGCCAGAAGCTTTTATTAGATACTACAACCGAATTTCTTTTAGAAACTTCTAAAATGGAAATTAAGACAAGAACCGATGTATTTTTGTTGTCTGGATCAAACCACTGGTAGGACAAAGACCTGCCTTGTTCGCTTCCACCCGTTTATAGAAGTAAGAATACAGTACAAAACAAGCGAATCTATTCGAAGTTACGTTGTCGACTCGAGGCAGCTCTGTTTCCTCCTTAAGTAAGTGCTTTGTGGCATGAATCTGAATGCTTGTAGGTAGTAGTATGTGGGGTAAATTGCGTGGCAGCTACATTATGCTACCGACTACTTAATTGTGCACAGCTAAGTGTGCATCTGTTATGGAATACAGGTTACAGAGTGTTTCAATGTTAGAGGATGAAACGCACTGGGATGTTCAGGATGCCAATCTGAATGCTATACCGAAAAAAACAGAAGTTTTATATAAATAAAATAAAGAGGTTAGAGCTGATTTAATTTATGACCATTCCCAATGGTCAAATTTATAATAGTAATGGAACATTTCGGTGGTTGGATTCAATCACCATTGATTGATGCTCCAAGATTCAAACACCTTGTATATGTAACCGCAAGTACGTAGGTTACTTTGATCAAACAGACGCAGTAGCAATATGAGATTAACCAACGTTAGGATATATGCGGATAGTACGAAATCCGTATTTCGTACGTGCACAAGATTAGAGCATGTAATCCGGTGGTTTGGGTTTTACCGGATACCGGTGTCCAGCCAGGCTTTGGTTTGTGGCCAATAATTTTGGCGTAGGCTTTGCTACGCTTGAACGCCTTTAACTCCCTAAGCCAGTTATCGCAAAGTGATCAAAATGTTGGTCGCTGATGCAATCGATTGCACTGGCACATTGTTTAGGCTGTCGTATCCAAATATTTCCAACACGGGACGCTATTGCTAAGCCTACGCGCGCCATCTGTCTGTCCGTCTGTCACAGGCTTCTATCTCTGTCAGCATATATGTAGCGAATCCAATTTTGAACAGAATATGGCCTGAATTCATTTGCTGAAAGCAAATGAATATCATTGTGTATGATAATGAAAGTTGCGTTGTAGAACAATAAGACGATCATTATCATCATCTGTAACCCGACTTAAAGATAAAGATAAAGATAAAGAATATACATTTATTTTATTTCACCCACAGCTGGTTGTAGGTCTTCAAAGGATAATCCCCACAGTGCACACAGAATGATCAGAATTTTATGGAGAACTAGCAATGATTTCGCCCGCGTAGTTCCTGGGAATTCCGGGATAAAATTAAATTAAAAATATTAAATGAAATAAATAATGCTGGACAATTTAGCATTATATAGCCCCGAGCTAAGCAGAGCCTGTGTTATGGGTACTACATAACTGATATACATAATAAAATACACTGCTTAGATAGATATTTCTTAATATACATAGAAAAACATCCAGAACGCCCTGAACAAATATATGCAGATCGTACAAATAATTGTCCCAAGGCGGGAATCGACACAGCCACAGAGGTCGTCTAATAATCGAAATATGGCCCATGTTTCCCTGAAAAGTAAGCTTTTAATGATGAAAAAAAAACATTTAATCGATGCAATAGTTTCAGAGCCTATTCAATAAAAACAAACAAACAAATATTTCCTCTTTAATGGCATTGTATCGAATTTCTTATTCTAATCGAACTCTAACGCCATAAACTTGGTCACTCGAGAAGTTTCTTCCAGCACAGATACAAACAACAATTTGAGCGCAGCATCCTCCAGGGATGAGCCTAAGCATCCTTCAGCAACAGAAAATATCGAAGGAAAACCGTAGAGTTACGCAATCTCATAAGAAAATGATTTGCCCTGCCCGCGGCCTCGGGGACCTATTACAAGCTGAGATTTGTTTGAATAAGTTGAATGCTTCCAGGGAAGGTAGTGCTGGCCTATTACCGCGATAAAGCACTCATTACTTTTAATAAAGTTCGTTTCTCTATAATCGACTCTAAGAAGGACGAGGTTTTATGTTTGGCTGTAAATTTATGTTTTTTAGATAGGTGTGTGTGTTGGTCGATTTCCACGTTAGTCATGAATCTATTTTGATATAGTTTTTTTTCGTTATTGTATAGAGAATGATCTAGGTAATCCCATAAAAAAATATCCGTTGGATAAGTATTTATCCCGTAAAACTTAAAAACAGTGTAAAATAAAGGAAAGCGAAGTAGGTTTGTAGCTTTTAAAATTAAACGTTATTCCGTGTAGTTATCGTATATTAGAAACCAAATTATAGGAAACTAGCAGCGCCAGTTTCACCCACGTAATTCCCGTATCCGTGGTAATTCCGGGATAAAATTTGTCACTCCCTGAGAAGTAAGCTTTTAAATGGTGAAAGATATTTTAAAATCGGTTCAGTAGTTTCGGAGCCTATTCAATACAAACAAACAGTCAAATCTTTCCTCCTTATATATATTAGTATAGGCAAATTAGAATTACTTCATTGATTCCTTCATTCAACAATTTAATGGTCGCTTACAAGTTTCATGGAGAACTTTCGATTTTGACTTTAAATCGAACAACCTTGGAGGTTCTTACCTTACTTACACATTGCAGACTCATTCTATCTAATTTTTCGTCTACCGTTATATTTAATAGCGTATCTTCGACCCTCCAGCTAAATAACGGCAAGACCGTGTCCCTACATAACTCTACCTTATTGGATAGTCAGGTGGCTTCGATAACCCGCCTATAAAATCTGGCGGCCAAACGAGTGCCGTTAGAGGTTATGTAAGCTTAAAATGAAAGCTTTTCGAGAGGTATATGCTCTCGGATCGGTCTAGTTATCCTTTGTAGGCAGACTGTAGGACTTAAGTCTTAGTATTTATTGCCGTGTGGCGCCAGCCTAGCCGTGTGGTGCTGACTCAGAAATTGCATCACCCAACTCTTCCTGCGGGTGTCGTAATTGGCGAATAAGGGATATCTATGAAGAGCGGGCAGCAGCGCCTCTTGCAGAACAATTATTTCACCGAACTGCGATCCCCAACCCGCGTGCCTAGCGTGGGGTTATGTGCACTACCCCCATGAGATAAAAGCCAATATGCGAGGGAGGCCTGGATCCAGCAATGGACCAATATAGGCGGTTGAGATTGGACTTTAGAGCAGTACACACATTAAGTTCACTGTTGAACGTGTTGGACGAGCAGATTCTTAAGCCGCGGCCGCCTCGATGAGCCGTTAGCTGGCTTAATCACGCCTCAAACTGGCTTAGAACATGCCTATTTCTGACTTTGTTTATTTAATTCGACTTAAATATTATATCCATATCTATAAAGACTTGTTTATTTCAGCTACTTCCATAGTATTATGTCTTATGGTATACTGCTGTGGGTGAACGCTGGAGATATTAACGTATTTGTGCTGCAGAAGAGGCCTGTTCGTGCCATCTATAAACTGGGTCCCAGAGAATCCCTACGTAATAAATTTAAAGAAATAAATATAATGACAGTGCCAAGTAAATATATTTATGAAAACTTGTTGTACACTCATAGAAATATCAATCGGTTCCATAAAAATAGCGACATAATCGTAAACATAATCTCACCAGAAATAAACATAAGCTCGCTGTTCCCACAACTCGGCTACACAAAATAAATGTATTTTTAATTAAAAAGGGAAGATAGGTAACGTTCTCCCAGCGCTTACTCAAAAATTGGCATGCGTTACAACTACACGCAAACACATACGCTCACAGTTATATTTCCAGTCCTGTGCAATACAAAGAAGAACAAAGACGGAAGTGAGACCGAGACAACAATATTTCACGCGAATGCACACAATTTTACACAATATGAGGTTGCCATTTTCGAGAAACTAGTACCTCATCTTCCCTTTTTAAATAATCAATGTGGCAATGTATGTTTACGCATTTACAACGAAACTCCTAGTGCTTTGTAAAAAATATCAATAAATACATTCAACCAAATTGTCAAAAACTTGATGTGCGAAAGGCGTACTAAAAATATCAGCTTATGTAGACGATAAAAAGCTTGGGACGGGTTTTGCTCCAACTAAAAAACTAACAACTAACAGGCTAACAACTAAAGGTTTCTTAGTCGCTTCTTTACTTTAGTCTACGTACCGAAGTGACAAAAATAAAAAATATCACATTATTTCTTTGTCAGTGCTTGATTTTATAATTTGACCTTTTCTAGGAGTACATTTATTGTATTTATGGAAATACAAAATAATTGATTTTGATTTTGATCAAAAGTGGTAGTAGGTTCGTTTATACTTTATTGGTAATAATGTTAATAAATAGGCATGTACAGTACAAAGACGAGCATAACCCTGAAAGAGTTTACTTACAGCAAACCTATGGATATAAAAATAAATGTATTAATTAAATCTTAGAGTATTTATCACATGAAGCTCTAATTTAAATTTACAAGTAGGTACGATTAATGTATAGGGTACAAACAAATACGTGCTAATAACCTCCTACTGGCTTATATATACGTATAACACGAAGCCAAATTTTGAATTACGTAAAGCTGAGATTAGCGTTCAATCCATCTTCGCACACAAAAGCGTTGTGACGTCACAGCCAAACCAGCTTTCTTAATACCTACATAGTATTGGCATCACCCGTTTCTGTAGCATTGCGATTATCATCAACACACGCGGTAAAACACATGGAGTGGTACCAACATAGTGCTATATACTACAGCTTTGAGGAAAATCATCGTCCAAAAGAAATCTTCAAAACGCACGGACGATTTGCACACGGTTCTTTTTTTGAATTATTGTTCCGAATACGAAATGGCCGATGTCATATGGCGGGTTTGGAGTAAAAACTTTTTGTCGTTTGACCTATTATGAAAATAACCGGCTGTAAATAATAACACGTTAGAAATGGATTACCATACACTTTTCCCTCCCGCTAAACGCGTGATAAATTAAATTCCATAGAGTTTTTCCTCAGAAGAAAGATACCTTTTCTGAGAGTTTTTCCTTCTGTAGTTAGGTACGCCTGCAAAGAAGGGCTTTCTACCTTTTGTTTAGAAAAGGAATAAACAAGTTTCTGGGCAGGTGTAGTATAATATAAAGTAACCTACCAGAGGATTAGCCGCAGCTTTCTGTGTCTTTCTAACAGTTCACCTACCAAGCGTGGTGATTATTAAGGCAACCCCCTTGTTTGGGGGTGGTGTTGAACACACCACCCCCAAACAAGGGGGTTGCCAGACATGCTGGGTAAGTAATAAGAAAGACTTAAGAACTTGTAACATATGAAAAGCGAAAATGAAAATGAAAATGAACTGATATCTAAAAGCCGAAGTTGGGATCCTTCGCATCTTAGTACAAGATTTATTTTAGTAAGAGCGAGGATTCGAGAACTTACTTATTACATAAAGATAATTAATACTTTTTATAAATTGATTAGCAGCTCAGAATGGTTTTCTTTATAATATTAGTGTAGATACTTACATAGAAGTTTTTTTTGTTGGTGTCTCTATTTTGTAAATAAATACCATTGTTTGATATTTGTTGTTCGTTAAAGCGGATATACTTCTTCCGCTAGTGGACAAAAAAATTAAGTGAATTAGAGTCAAGGAATTGAAAAAAATTTGGTGAATTAGACACCTTATTTTTTGTTTGATAGTAATTACTATATAACAAGCTGTTTATATAGTAAAAAAATTACTTGTCTAAGTGCTTATTTCGTTAGTCTAAAGAAATAAACGATTTGACTCTGACTCTGACTCATATAAAGCATAGCTGAGGATGATGATGTTGTACAAATCACCCGCCTCGTGGATGTAATAGCTACTAATCCGGAGCTCCTGAATCAGGTATACAATATTCATAAGTAATTTGTTCGGCAACAATCATATTAATCCCCGCTACAACTAAAACCGAGTTTGGGATTTACGAGCGATTATAACTTGGGACAATACAATTAAATTAATTCTATACTTCGCGCGTTGGGACGGGCCTTAGGCACAGTGTAGATACAGTCATTCATGTTTTCTGTTTTCGCATCTTCTTCTTGACGATACAAAAAAATCTATCACAGAGGTATTAAAAGAAAGCTTATGGTAAGTCATAAACTGGCCTATCACTGGTTGGCTGGTCTGAATACCCAAGTAGGTTATGGGGTATATGACGTCAAACGTTATTGGTGGTCTAACGAGATATCAGGGTCTAAGTAAGGGTCGAAAATGTCATTGTTACAATAATAAACTTATTCGGCGAACGCCGTAGTCGGGTTTTTATAAAGATTGTTTGCAAAATTAGAATTCTTTTTTTTTTAAATCAGGTAGGTACCTATTTATGTAAAAGGTAGGAGATAGTTCTAAGAAATGAAATAAAATCCCAAAAGTTTTCAACTTTGACGGGATACGAACCCGGGCATCCCCTTCAGTACGAGGATGTCACCGCTAGACCATAGTCGGATACCGCCTCAGTCGTATAGCGGGGTTGAATCCCGTCAAAGTCGATATAGGGTATATGCATCGATTTTTTTATTGTTTTAAACGATTCTCTAGGTCATTATTTAACCGAGAAATGATAAGACTCTCACTGAATTTCGCATTAACAAGGTAAAAAAAAAAACAAAACTACAATCATTTTCGGGTGATAAAAACGCTGCCATATTGGCGCCATGTTTATTTGACGTCGACGTTCACACTTGATTAAAACCTTTTGTGACGACCTCGGTAGTGATCATCTCAGGAAAGAGGTTTTCCGAAAATACTGCAAATAATCGACAATACGAAATGTGAAGTGGGCAGAATAGTGTCAAATCATGGTGTAGCAAGCAGAATAAAAAAAGAAGAAAAGTGTACAGTGATGTCACGTCCGTTTTAGTCAATGGCGTGGCGTTTTGAAATTTTGCGATTGAGATTTAAAATATCAATTTTTCGATGGTTAAATTCTACAATAAAAACATCTCAAAATGCAAAAATAAATATGTAGATATGTTTCTATATCAATAGAGAATACGTATTTATTTTTTTAGCCATTTTGAACTCACATGCATATACCCTATTTTTGGGATTTTATTTCATTTCTTAGAAATGACCGAGAGTGTGAGGGCTTTCGCACTATAATAACAAACACCTGAGATAGTTCTTGTGGCGTCACACATAAGGAGCATAAAATATCCAAATTTAACCTGAAAGATCCAAAAATAAATAAATAATAGTTCTGGACAATCCTTACAGCATCATATCTACAGTAACACCATAACTCATGCCCCCTCAGTAACGGCAGTGATTAGTCATTGTTCCTAGGTACCTACAAGCTACATAAAAAGAAAGTCCTTCCTCTATATTTCCCCTCGACATGACTTGACATGGGTCCGTGTAATTCCTGAAGGTAAATAATGGTGGAGAGTGAGACGTTATGCTCCTGTGCCTTCATCGCGTTGTCCGGGTCACGGACACGCACGAAAAAGTGCAATATAGATGTATGGTAACAAACCCATCATATTCTTCGTCATTATAAAACACAAGCTGCGCCCCGCGGCTTTGCACGCCTATCCCACGGTAACTGATTATTATATAACAAGTAGCCTATGTGGTATTTCAGCTCGATCCGTTCAGTAGTTTTTACGTGAAAGAGCAACAAACATACAGACACGTTTATAGACTTTTGCGTTTATGATATTAGTAGGATTATCAATTTATAAATGATCAGAGGGGCGAGTCTTTTGTTGCCGCTGTGCCGGTCGGAGTGGGGGGTGTTAGGTTATTTTCGTTACGGAATTTATGGATTCGGTCTCCACGCTCAAGGCCCGCGATAGAAGCTATGCAATAGCTTAATACAATTTGATTCAGCAGCGCCTATCGTGCGGACAGGAAACTACCGCGATGTAATAAAACCGGCTAAGTACGAGTCGGACGAAGGGTTCCGTACCATGATCTATAAAAATCTAAAAATACAAATCTTTCCTCGTAGAAAAAGTCAACGTGACGCGGTCACCCATCCAAGTACCAACCACGCCCGACGTTGCTTAATCTCGGTGATCGGTTCTCAAGGTGATAAGGATGTTGCCCCATTTAATTATTTAAATTATTTAAACTTATTATTTATTGTTATATGTAACGCCAACAGAAATACCGTGATAGCTAGACTAGCTAGACTATACATAGTCTAAATTTTTACAGATTACTGTAAAAAAATTTACTGTCTAGCTATCACGGTTAATGAGATACAGCCTGTTGACAGGTGGACAGCGGTGGCGTAGTAATCCCGTTTTACCCTTTGAGTACGAAATCCTAAAAAGGAGACGTCACGACCAACAACTTTTCTGTAGGACTGGATGGTTGATAAGATAAATGCTCCAGTATATTATATCATATCATCAGCACGGATCTCACCGCTACATATGTCACCTGCTGTACTGCATTCACTGTGCCCTCTTCATTCCATGGTCCCCGGAGTGGGGCCACACTAATTGATACAGCCGGCCACTTCATTTACATGGGATTCGATGGCGCACGACACCACCCATGTGAATATCGTTTTTGTTTGAATAGGACCTTTTATGGACCTTTTACTTGAACAAACGAGACTGAATAAAAATGCTATGGCAGTCTGTTTTGATAATTGATTATGTAAAGGAAATGGAAATTCTCGAATTTTGCTGTCAGCTAAGCGTAGGATTGTTTTTTTCAAAACGCCGCGCCGCAAACTCGTTTAGGAGTTGCTTGTTACGCAAAATAACTAGATGTCATGTTTTTGTCAGTCGGATGGCAACTTTCTTTAGCATTTTACTAGAACTCTACTTACAGACTCTGACATAGATACCTACCTATCAAGATCTTGAATCTCATTAATCCCACTTCATGAGATCGGTTATAGGTATGGAAAAATGAGGTAGTCTCACTTTGGTGGTTAGGCATCCAATTTAACCGGGCGAGCGTAAAGTCGGATGTAAGGGCGAGGCAATTTTGATTCCTCGATTATATATATATATCTAGCACGGTAAACTGATATGTGCGTTTCAATAGCTGCACGGGGGAAGGTAATGAAGCACCGAGTAGGATGATTAAGGCAGCCGACGACGCTCGGCGATGGAGTAAGACGGTGTTAAAGTGTGTGCGGTGGGTAGTTTAACCCGCCTAGCGCGCTTTACTAATTTTCACATACATATACTCGTATCATTTTGGTATTTTACACTTTATATCCATTTTGCGTTTACATATTAGACTAAACATAAAGTATGTCTTAAAAGGTCAAAAGATATTATAGGATCTCTGATGATGCAAAGACAGAAAGCAGAATCTTCGGAAGATTCGATTATTAAGGTTGAAATCTACCAAATTAATACAAAAAATCTAACTTACGGTGGTGGATCTTAAAGGGATCCTCCATATAACTTACCATCGTATAACAAACCCATCAAGAGATGTAATAAAATATATCCGTCTAAAATGTATAAAATAAATCTGTCTAGCATAAACCAAGAAATTATTATTTTTTATTATTAAACAACCCAGTTAACCATTCATTTATAATGTGAAAACTTAGAGCCATAGCAGTACTATATAGTTATTCTGACGCCATAGGTTATTTTTACCTATCTTAATAAACACCGCGCAACAATGCAAACAGATGAGCAAATACGCCGGCGGCCGGCAAATAGTCTAAGCTAAGCCTTGCTTCCTCATCCGTAATTATTTCCCTCCCGGAACTCGACTCCTGAGAGGAATTTTCCATTAACAACAAATAAATCCCACTCGATTTTACCTTGTTTTCCTCTGAAAATGAACATCTATTTACTCCATAAATGACTTCCTTTTTACGCGCTCTAGATAACATAAATAATTATTTATATCCCGAAAAACTTAGATAAATAAAATTGGGAATGTTTTGTGCATTGCCTCCTTGCGTACACCGCAAGCCAGCTATAAAGAAACAGAGTAGGCATGTTTCCGGCCAACTTCGGCTTTCAATCGCTTGAGCTATAACGGCTCTTACCCAAGTTAACCTTACATCATCCGGCCGGCGGCAGGGTTGGCACTTCGACGCACCTGATTGATGACTAGACGACAGCGGACGGGTTTTGTGGGTCTCGGCCCTGAACTTGTACACTCAGCAACATATGCATATATATAAAACTAATTTTGTGGATAAACCCGTGGCATACGAAGCAGCAAAACCAATTCTACGACCATCCTCGCGCAACTTGTTTGTGCACTTAATGCAAATGTTGTGCAAGCCTGTTATGAGCACACATTATATAGTATAGTCCTTACACTGTTTATATAATTAATTTTGTTTTAAAAACTATAAACCGACATAAATTTTATAGTTTTTTCATGAATTTTCATGGATCCCGTTGTCAGAACTGAACAAAATTAAAATGGGATCACACGGGAAGCACCAGCTTCCATATAAAAAAGAATCATGACAATCGGACCACCCAGTCAAAAGTTCTAAGGTAACAAAAAAAAGTACAGTCGAATTGATTACCTCCTCCTTTTTTGAAGTCGGTTAAAATAAAGAAATAAACATAAGTGCCTGACCGAGACGACGCGATGCGTTTAGAGTTTCATATTTCTGAAAGTTCTCTTTGTACTTATGAAAGGCTTTGAAATTCATACAGAAATACAATTGTAAACAGAAATGCCTCGCATCTCTGTCGATCGTCGAGTGTACCTGTAATCCGTCTGAGAACGACAACCGTACTTACCAACTTACAGAAGATTAAATAGCGAGAACAGGATCAGTCTTTGCGCCGTGAAGGCTAATGTAGGGCGGAAGGGTTTGCCTTCAGTTTACTAATCGAGTTATCTATAGGGTTACAGAGAAAGGGACCAGCTATTCGAGGGATAGAACACTTGTCGATTTCGATTAAGGTAGTTTTATTTTTACGTAAAAAGGGTTGACCCAGCTGGGATTAAGTTAGGTATTAAATTATTAGACGCAGATAACAGTGTTGAATCTGTTGAAATCTTTGTACAAAACAGTCTGTGAGAAAAACGGACATGGTCGTAGGTTTTCTTTATTCATAAGATAAGAAACCACAGAAATACAGAAATACAGAAATACAGAATTTATTTATTACACCATATTATGTAACAAGTCATTTACAAAGAAAAAATATAGTATTAATATTAATTAATTATTTATAGGATTTATATAAAATAAACATTATAAGAGCGGCAGCTCTAAGTATTCCTCTAATTCATAAAATACAGATTCCGTCAGGAATTTATTTAGCCTTGTTTTAAAGGAAGGCGCGGAAGGTGCGTCACGTATCTTTTCTGGCAGTCGGTTATATACGGAAGGTCCCATGACATAGACCGATCGTTTAGATTTTTGAAGTCTGTGTTCAGGTGTTACCAGGCGGTGCGAGTGGCTATTGCTCCGCATCTCGCGGGTCGTGTTCACCCCACGACGCTGGAACAAGCCCAAATGCAGGTGCGTAAAAAGGGCTATCTGGTATATGAGCTCAGATGGTAGAGTCATAATATTTAATTCTTTGAACAGTTCCCTGCAAGATACGTCACTCGGGACACCACAAAATTAAACATCCAAATGCAAATCTGAAATTCCCATAATTTTATAAAACAATGAAAGGAGCCATGCTAATTAGGCCCGGAGAGGCAAACTCTACGGTTTCCATAAATTTAAATAAATATCTGCACTATCCTAAGTTAAACAGCGGATTTCACCGCAAAATGCTTCGGGTGAGGCTCCTAACCTCATCTCAAATGTTTCGCAAATTCCAACTCGAGCTCCTATCTCGCTCGAGATGTAGTTTCTCCAGTTAGCTGGCATTTTTGTCCTAGAAAAAATGTCCACCAAAAAGCACCAGTAAGTATTGTAAGTTATTTTTTTTTAAAGAAAATAGACTAGATATTCCATTATTTTTTTGTTTTTCGGTCTGGAGCTCTATTTTTGATCATTGTAGGTATATTTAGATTCCTATGGCTTGCTAAAATTCACTCAATAAATCCCAGTTACCTGCCAGGTCGTCGGCTCGCCAGCCATGCATGTAGATTAGATGCCTAGATGTGGCTTAGTGCGAGATTTACAGCACGTTCTAGCAATCACAATGTAGCGTGGCAGTTGTTTGCTTACAAAATTGTGTCGGGCTGAAGTTTTATAGCTTGGAAGTGGATTTCAAAATAAATGGTTTATGGAGAAAGGAAATTCAAACAGGCTTTACGTATTTTCTTGCAAGATTGAATCAGATCTTTTTTTACAGTGAGCAAATAAAACTATTATTTTTTGCACTAAAGTTATTTACCTACAGCGGGATATTTACCATGATTTGAGTTTTGAGCTTTCCAATATTTCAGCACAGTTTCATGTAAATAACTTTATGGATCTAAAAGATTTATTGTTTTTTGTGCGTACTCGGCATTATAGATGAACCTTATCATACCTTATTGCAGTGGTATATCAGAACGGATCATAATGCTTACCAATTATGGTCCTTTTTATATCACGTATGATACGTATGTCCAGTAGGTAATGACGAGATCAAATATATTACTATATCTTATTGGGATGTAGGTCCTGAGAAATACATATTCATGAATAAATACAAAAACGTATCATAGTCATATTTTTCATTAAGTTCGTATTCAGTAACAATAAGCTGGATCAAATTAGGCTGCATAGAAAATAAATGTTTATAACGACAACATTATAACAAACTAACATCCTCGTACATACATACTCGTATTTCACTCAAACCAACTCGAGAGCTGGCATACCAAGATACTGGTACATTTTCCGTCAGTCATTTGAACCGTTCTGAATAGGCCCTCCGTCCAGCAAGCTTCACGTAGCAATCATTGGAGGTTTCAATGCTCCAATCTGAGCGAAGCCCTCGAAAGCCTTTTTGTAGGCTGATTGCAGGATTGTGAGTGACTGGTTTTGAAATCAAAAGTGTTCCGGTTTTTTCGCTCGGCGCACTTTTTCAGTAGAAGCGTTACGAATTTGTGGAAACATATTTCTGTTTTATTATCAAGTGGGATAACAAACTTTTTCGCCTGAATTTTAGAACGAGTAGGTAATGTGTTTTATAAAGATTAATAATAATAAATAATAAATAAATAATGTGGGACAAATCACACAGCATTATCTAGCCCCAATGCGAGGTAAATATTATGCATGTGTAGGATATCAACAGAAAAAAAGGAGTAAACTTTTGTAATAAACATTTTTCAGACTGTTATTTTAAATGCGAAAGTTTGGATGGACATATTGAGGTTACTTTTTCAAGACAAAACTACTGAACGGATCGGGCTGAAATTTGGCATAGATGTAGGAGTGGTCGAGTACACCTATTATGTAATAAAACTTAGGCTACTTTCTTTACTATGAATCAGGTTCCATGGAATAAAAGTATGCCAAGCAGAGTGCAAAAACTAGTTAATAAATAAAATGAAGTTATTACAGTATAAAAGTTACTCAAACTTCCCTTACAAGCTCTCCCTATTCACGTTTAAGTGGGTTTTAGTGAAAAGATTTTAATGAAAAGAGTCTGAATATTTTTATATTCTGTTGAACATTGAAATACGTTGGTTGTTTCACAAAGTTTACATAGAAACGTTGTAGGTAACAATTTGGAAGAGGAGTTATTTCGGTGAAAACCGTGAGGTTTCTCTCGTATCTTTTTAAACTTTTCATCTTCTCTAAAGGTAAACGTCGTACAAACAGCTACCAAATTTTTCCAAAAAGAAATAGAAATAGTAAAGTAGTACTTTAATATAATCTGTGCCACTTATTCTATGCCAAAACACAATCTATTAAAATATATATTAAAACTAAAGCGAAATAAAAGAGCAATGGCGAGACCTATATCGTCAAGATTATATCGACTTTTATGTTCTTTTCCAAAATATTATTTGGAGACACAAAAGATAACAATAGAAAATGTACGTAACCTGTACTCCTCACAAAGGTGAACCTTGTGGACAAAAAAGGTCAGACAATTTAATGCGTTGTCGCGTTGTTTTATTTCGCTTTTACTTTTTTTCATCCCGAAATAACCAAAACCAATTCGTTCAGTCAGTCGTTCAGCCATACAAAATTAATCTGACAAGAAAGAACCGTATATTGTTGTCTGCTTTCATAGTGAAATATATTTGCAAAATTCTACTGAAAAAACTTCACTAAGCAATCACATTCTTACATCGTTGACATTTTCCATAAATATTTTCGTTATAATTTTGCGCAAAATATATGAAGTGAAAACGTAATCTCTTTACCTACGTTTTTATTTCATATACCTAATTTGCTCGAAATCGCACAGAATCCGATGATGAATAAATTAATTGAATCAATTTGCATAATCATAACCAACCTTTCCAATGTCTGTCAACTAGGTAACCTACCCAACCCATGTAGTTTATCCTTCTTAACAGTCGGCTGACGTCAGTATAATACAATAATTCTCCAACCAATCTGGAACCCAGACCCTAATTTGAAGCTCTCTGTTTCAATAAGCAATTCCAGCAACGAACTAGAAAATGGAAAACAGAAAACTACCCTCAACCCTTCGTTCCGACCCTTGCCACAGAATAATTAGCAGGCATTGCGGTCGACTTCAACCTATATCCTAAACCGCCTGTTTGCATTGACAGGGTAATTAAAAACCTGAGACTGAATGTTGGATCCTGCCTGTGGTTAGTAGTGGCTACCAGGATATTTCGTGATAGAGGCATTTTATGCTCTCTAATTACAAAGCGTTCGCACCGCATAAACAATTGAATGTTATTGGTTAGATTGTGAAATACAATATGGTTTTGCTGGCCGCTTCTGACATTACTATGTAGTCATAACGTTTATTGCCCTTGTGTCTGAACAAAATTCAAAGAAAATAAAAATTGTTTAGGAAAACACATGTTTCACTCGCCTTTCTTATTCAGGTTTCTAGGAACAGCACAGCGTCAAAAGAAATTAGCCCATAAAACTGGTACTATAGCTTGAAAAGACTGCATTTCACTCACGACCCGGTTGCCTGGTTGCATTCAATGCCTCGCTCGCGCCTTTCATGGCAGACTTCGGAGTTTTCTTAGAAATTGGCGCCAGCGCGCACCCTGGGGTATTCCGTGCAGTGTACACGCTCTATCGACATCATCGCCTCCTTAGAACATACGCAAGTTTTAAGCTAAATGGGGCTATAAATTGACGAGGAGTCGATGGATGGAGGTGGTTCACATTCATTCACATTCACAGCCTGCATCGGTCCACTGCTGGACGCAGGCCTTCGCCTTATTGGCGTTTAACTTATGGGGGGGTAGTGCCCTTAATCCCCACGCTGAGCATGCGGGTTGGGGATCGCAGTTTGGTGGTAGATTTATTCTGCAGGGGGCGCTGCTGCCCGCCCCCCAGAAGATATCCCTTAGTCGCCTCTTACGACACCCACGGGAAGAATTGGGGTGGTGCAAATTCTATGCCGCCGGCACCACACGGCGACGGCACGCACGGAGGTGGTTGGCTATTTTGTAACTAAGCTCGTTTGGAGAGACCTCTGCCATGCAGTACGGAAGCAGGCATAGGTGGGTGGGCTGATAATAATAAGTACCTGGATGACACGGGTTTTTTTGTAAATTTTGTTTTTTAGAAATTATAGTATTATTATTCGCCAAATTATGTCAGAAAGAGTGATAATTTTCATTTTAATATTTAAGTAGATGACGATAAAGTTCATGATTAAAAACACGAATAAAAAATCATTACTATTTGCAGATAGATGTCAGAAAGAGTCAATTGATCACGATAAAGTTGATGAAAGTTTATTGAAAACACGAATAAAAAATAAAAAACGACATTTTCTAAAAATCCTAGCTAGATCGATTTATCGCCTCCGAAACCCCCCTTTATACTAAAGTTCCGAGATTCATACTATTTATATATACAAGAATTGCTTGTTTAAAGGTATAAGATAAGATAGATGATAATAATAATATAAATGCTAAAAGCAAGGCGTGGTACATGATTTTCCAGAAAACTTCGTGCGTCAATGCCTCTCCGTGTTCATTTCAAACAGTCAACCATAGGGGACTCGAGAATTGGCTCAAATATCATCATCATGTGCTAAAGCTCTTTCAATTTTGTTCTGACAAATACCTCTGCTGTGTTTGGGTTTTAGTGGTAAGTGCCAAAAGCGCACTCCTCCACTTGACGGCTAAAACACGAGCAAAGGCGGTCGCTGCTAAACCGACGACGTGGTGCAGCCAGCCAGCCAGCGCAGCGCCGTGTTCCCGCCTGTCAAGACACAGTTGCCTTACAGAGGTTTTTAGCTTTGATTCTAGACTTAACTAGGTTCTGTGAATTTACGCTTCCGGAAACTGGAAGAAACTTAAACTTGCTCAGACTGGATCGGGCTGAAATTTTGCATGATGCATGTATCTTAAAAATAATTAGGCTCTTGTTTCTCTCACAAAACGATTGCGCAGGCAGAAGGTAGTAGTTTATAATAATTAGGGTTACAACTGAAACGCACCAAAGGTCCTACTCAGCTAGAATTAGGGGTAAGGGTGATATATGGCAAAGAGATACCGCAGTCTAGATGGCAGCTCCCCCATCTAGATCATGTTTAGTATTGGGAGAACCTACATCTAAGCATTTGTTCCCAGGGACATGCACTTGACAGTGTGCGGCGGGCGGGCCGGGCTGTGCGACGCGATGCGGCCCGCCGCAGGGGCCGATCTGCTGAGATATCTACGGAAAGTCAACTTTACAGGTGAGACCATAAGAAACCCTATCAATCATCATCATCATCTCTGCCGAAAGACATTCGATCCTGTGCAGATCGCAGTCGCAACGCAAAGACTGATCCTGCGCGGCCTGCATCCAGCAGTCACATGTCACCTCGTCGATTATACTATACCTAATTCTTAGCAGAATATTCAGTTGATTTATATTTAATAATAAAGTAAATAACAATCAAATAATACAAGTAGAAAAAATAATTGAAATTACTAGATAAGTACTAGTTTCTCTAAAACTAACAGACAACTTGTAGAAAAAATATTTGAAATTACTAGATAAGTACGCTTATTTTAGCAGTTAGTAGCATTAAAGTAGCATTACAAAGTTAACTCGACTCACTACAGGTACAACTAGAGTTGGGTACATTTTTGAAGGTAAGTATACCTTCAAAACCTTGATGCATGATGATGATAGCTTCCACAGGATTTAGTAAAATCATAGTATTCAGTCTCGTGTGCGCCTGAAAACCACCTGGTTTTCCGCTATTTGCCGTTTACTACCACTAACTATCACCGCCAAGAAATAACTAACCAAAACAGAATAAACCCAACATTCAGCACCCAATTTTCCGCGCAAAGCTTTAACAGTCTGAAAAATGTCAACGGGTATTTTTGCTCGGCTTATTGGCTGCACGTGGCTTAGTTGTAAAAATCTGTGAGATATTCTCGTTGCGCTATTCGCTTCCCCTTTCGAGTTGGAAATGGAAAGTTTCTACAAATTACGCCAACCGCCGCCGTCGCGCCGGTCAACATCTGTGTGAAATGCCGGACATTTGCCGACTGCCTGGGAATTATACACGCAGAAACGAAAAATATAGAAGTAGCAATGTTAACACAGAATACTATACAGGTGGCTTTTTGAGATATCCAAATTCCAGGTGGCTTTTTGAGCTATCCAAATTCCAGGTGGCTTTTTGAGATATCCAAATCCGAAGCTGTACGAGTAAGAGTAAAGTCACGAAAGGTGTCATGAAGTCAATTAAAATTAAATAAAATCGGTCGGATCAGCAGTCCTTAGAAATAGGTCTAAAAGAAGGAAATAACTCTTGAACCTTCTCAGAAATCTTCCGTATTAGTCGCGATTAGTATACTCCATACGTAAATGCCTGCGCTTACTATTCATTATTTCATAATAAGCGCAGGCATTATAATAAATACTAATAACGTGCTTATTAACTCGCTACAAAATGTATAGGAAGGCCTTAACTTCAAAGTAAAGTAGATAGTAAGAATAATAATCTTATTTGTTAGTAAAGAGTGATTTATTATTGAAGAAATCTCAGTGGAGCTCTAGAAAAGGTCGCAAAGATAAAGTTTACACTTAGTTTGCAGTGTCGAGATACTTCTAACAAGTTTTTAAAGTGTGTTCTCCTCCGTTCGCGCCACACGTGTCGTCCACAGGAGCTCAACTTTACTTCCAACTTTCAAATCTAACAAGCAGTACCTACCCCTTTATGTGCTCCAAAATAGGTGCAGCTGGTTTCTAACCTGAGACGTGGAATATTAAACAAAGATGTTTTGATAAAAGTGTGTCATTATTACGAAAAATTATTTACGTACTTTACATTATTTAAGATTCGGTGAAAACAAAAATTAGGTTTTTGTCAGACCCGAATTTATTTATTTATTTATTTATTTATTGAGATAAGTTTACAAAGCAGATTACAATCAATTTACATCTGAAATATGGAAGTTACAAGTTATTATCTAGATTGTAGCCCTAAATGTAAACATAACAAGATTTATGATAAGTTAGTGTTGCAAACATAGGTACATGAGTTTCCCTAAAGACACGTTACTAATATTACTATTTCAGGTTATAATGTTGATGACTAAGAGATTGAGGATACATGAATAAGTGAAGTTTGTTTGAATTGAAATAATGAATTTTGCATGAATTGGTTAATTGCTCAGTGTAGTCGAAACAGCTTTACGGAATTTATTAAGGTTTGAGTCAAAAATATCAATATTTTTATGAACAGCTGCCAACTCGTTATATTGACGACACATCCTCGTGATTGGGTTATAAAAAGATGTATTGTTTTTGTAAACCCGCAACGAAAACGTTGAAGGGTTACGAGACCTATAATTAGTGTTAATGTCAACTGAGGATAATAGACTAGGACAGTCTATGGAAGAGTGTAATATTTTATGAAGGTAGATAAGATCTATGTGTTTCCTGCGATCCCTAAGAGAAGTAATTTTAAAAGTTTTTAATCTATCATCATAATCTTTGAGTGTACGCCCCATGTTTACGCCGAATTGATAAAGTGACTAAGTATTTCTTGGAAAATCCAATATTTTGTAATCTCAATTGTAGCTTTGTGATAAATACAGTTAGACGTTAAATACCTGTCAGTGTTCAAGAGCAAAGTTGGCAAGAATTAGAAATTTAAATTGGTATAATTTTATAATTGATTTTATAATTTTGAAACTCGTTTTCCATCAGTCACTATTGACACATGGATGCTGAGCCGAGGGGCCAAGGTTAAGAACATACACATTAGGTGGATTTATGAAGCAATCACACACCCCGCTAGGCTGCCGGGGCTCGCATGAACTGTGTACAGTGCGATAAGGGAATCGATACGTATGGGCTGTTCGCGGGTTTTCTGCTAATAAATCTTGCACACAAGTTCGCTTACACATTGAACAACCTGCTGCCTTACTAAAAGAGTTACGAGGATAAACTTTACACATAACCAACACTCAAAACAACAAACAATCTAATTTGAACGCACATGAATGAATCGAATCGGTCTGGATGTATGGAATGGACATCATACGATTCTCTGTGAGATGCTACTAGTGAGAGAAAGCTCAGAACAAAAATAGGTACTTAAATCTGGAAATATCATGAATGGCTAAGATCCATTTTGCGTCGGTGAGTTAGGCCTAAGGATTATATATTATTCTAAAATTCTATTCCATCTCCGTCGGTGCGTTCCGAAACGTGTGCGTTCAGTCTCAAACAGTCCATTGAATGAAAACCATACCCTCCTCGCTCAATACACAAACACCCTTCAAAGTTCTCAGGTAAAGTACAACACGGATTAAAACTCCAGAAGCGACGGTTTGTTAATTAAACACGTGTTTAGAGAGTTTTGTGGCAACACGGCGACAGCCTACTCAGTTGTTCTTCATAAACAAAACAGATGGTTAATAAGAACGGGAAACAAGTTGTGTAACTCGAAATTGGTAGGGGTTCACACGTGATCTGCATTATGAGGATTGTGAGTTCGGGTACCTACAGAATCCGGAAAGTCGAATGTAGGTCATATGTTTTAAGCATTTCGAATCCCGATGCCAATAAATGGAAATAAAATAAACCCTTATAATTTTGTTTTGTAATTAAAAATACGTAAGATTACCTGAGTATTTGAACCTAAATAAACCTAGAAAAATAAAATAATTAGTAACTTATTTTATTTACTTTTTCTATTTAGGTTCCAATTTCTTGCCAGAGAAAAGAAGATTTGAAGATTGAGGTTTTATTCGAACAATATGCTTTATTAAAGAACAGTGAAAATTAATAGAGGCAAATACTGTCTCTATTATTTTTTACTATAGATAAAAACAAAAGAAATAGGTACCTTTATAGAGCGAATAGAGATATTATGCGATCGCGCATAATCTATTCCAGACCTCAAAACCTAATATAATGACAACACCAAAGAAATGGATATCAAAGAGAATACAATAACTTCGTAAGAATGGATATGTCGATGATCATATACCATACATAACTAACATGGCTAGCTTATAAACTCTTAGCCCTATGCTCAAATGAGCAACAAGTAAAGAAGAGATCTACAAAATCTATCTCAAAGCTTTATCGAACTGACATGAAAATAATGAAACCCAATGCAATGCTCTGTACCAGGTCTAAGCGCCGACGAGTTCCACTTCGACGCGAACGGGGACGGGCCCGCGCGGTACAACATCCTGCACTTCAAGCAGCTGGCCCGTGGGGAGTACAGCTGGATCAACGTGGGCCAGTACCTGGATGGGGAGCTGCAGCTTAGCCTGGACAGTAAGAAGAAGATTGGTCTGCCTTTGTGAAATGTGACGTTGTTTGCCGCTTGGTGTTCAACATCGTTTTCTATCTTTATCCTTTAACTTTCATCGATCTAACTTTCATCTTTCATCAATCTTTATCATTAACTAGCTTTTGCCTGCGGCTTCGCACGATCTATTCAAGTAGCTATGTCCGCCCCCGGGATACCGTTTACCTCCCTGCCACATTTCATCAAGATTCGTTCAGCCGGAAACGAAATAAAAACTATCCTATGTCAGTCTCCTGGTTCTAAGCTACCTCCCCGCCAATTTTCAGCCAAATCGGTTCAGCCGTTCTTAAATTATAAATAGTGTAACTAACACGACTTTCTTTTATAAACATAGATATTTATCATATAACTTTATGGCAAAATCAAGGTTTTCTCTATTTCAAGTATCTACCTACTGATATTTCTGAGGTCACCGTCCAATGGTCTCTATAATACATTCATACGCTATTCTATTCTCCAGTTGTAATTTATGCTAGAACTTTCTGCATATTAATAATACTTAAGTTGAAATGACATTCGAGTTTCCATATTTCGTTATTTCAACTTGATTTCTCAGCTGTTTTGTTCACAGTTTCTAGTAAAACTGCTCAATTCTGATTTCCATGTCCATTTACCCAGATAACCAAAGCACTTATACTGTTCTTGTGTGAGTAACGCCTCGATTCACGCGTCTCATTCTGGCCCCCACCGCTCTATGCCAGGATATAGGACCATTTTTGTAACTATATCTTGTGTCTATAATAATAATGATAATAATGCTGTACAATTCACACAACATTATCTAGCCCCAAGCTAAGCAGAGTTTGAGTTATGGGTATCTACTAGATAACTAATATACTTAATTCTATATATTTTGTATGTCCTATGTGTGTGTATTGGTTACAAAATAAACGCATATTTTACTTTACTTATTCAATTCTGAGCCTTATCTTGTTTGTCCAGAGATCCAGTTCAAGTGGGAGTCGCACCGTCCCCCGGAGTCGGTGTGCAGCGCGGAGTGCGAGCTGGGGCAGGCCAAGCAGTACGTGGAGGGAGAGAGCTGCTGCTGGCACTGCTTCAACTGCACGCAGTATGAGGTTAGTTAGATACACTAACACCTTCATGGCCCAAGACGCGGATGCCTAAAGATAGCCGGAGACTGCATGCACTAAACTAACGTGATATTTATTTACGATCTGCGGATATTTGTTCTGTGTGTTTTTTATATACTTATACCAAGTAATAAATATCTATCAAATCCACCGCCATTCCGAGTAAGGGCGCATATACGAGTACACGGACGGAAAATTGCCAACTGAACTGCACCCGTCGTCTGCCGTCGTCTGCTGTCGCTTGCAGTATAGCCTTGCAGTCGGCAACTTGCCTTCCGTGTATTTTTTTAAATAAGCTTGCTTACTATAACTCTCTTACTAGCTTCCTGTGTCCCGTACTGCTCCCATCTAGGTGCTCCCTCCAGCTTTTAGGATGAAAGTGTGAAACCTTCATGAATGCGCCGATATGGCTATTATCCCTTCTTGTACCCTACTAAGTTCCTGATGGGCTGTCTGGGGTACAACTCATTGGAGACGCGGCGCGCCTTCGATCAGCTATCCATGGCGTGCAAGGTGTTCCGAGGGAAAATAGACGCCCCCGAACTGAGTGATGTGTTGTGTCGATTCTACGTTCCCAATAATTACTGTCGGGGCCGAAAACACAGGTTCTTTGACGTGCCGCCGTCCTCTACGGCGGCGCGCTCCGCATCACCCATCCCGCGCATCCTCACCGCTCTCAACGCTCTCCTGAACGATAGCCCTGAAACCGACTTATTTGCGGATAGTCTGAGTGAGATTCTGTCGGTGTGTTTGAGGTTCTGTGAGCGTGATTTATGAATGGGTGTACTTAGTTTTTACCATTTAAAATTTGACATTCTTTTTTTTATTAATTGCATGTATCTTGTTTTGACTCATTTATATACGAGATACTTTATTTATTTTAAATTTGAATTGTGATATATTTCATTATATTTTTGTTATTTAATGTTATTTATTACTTATGTACCTTAATTATAAATTCAATTGATTCATTTGACCAATTTAAACTTGTAAAATAATTATAATCCCATTCTACTCGTATTTAAGTTTTAATTATAAGTAACTAATGTAATTGGTAATTTTATCGTGTTAGTTGCTTAATTAATAAATAAATACAAATACAAAATACAAATGAACGTTGTCCCCAGATCCGTTCCCCGTACGTGGAGACAGCCTGCATGGTGTGTCCCCGCGGCACGCTCCCCGCGGAGTCCCGCACGCACTGCCGGCCCATCCCGGAGGCCTACCTGCGGCCTGACTCCGCCTGGGCCATCGGGGCCATGTCCTTCTCCTCTGTTGGAATTCTGCTGACTGCGTAAGTAGCTCAGTAGTTGAGGAATGTTGTTTTTGGTAAGTTCTGGAACTGTAGAGCTTAAAGTGCTAGTTCACAAGGTACTGGTTCAGCTAAGATGAAAATTAGTTTGTTTCTGTAAATCTTTTCCTTTTGAGACAATGACTATATTCGTCGATAACATTTTTGTGAAAGGAGAAGGGAAGGAGCAATTCTCAAATCCCCTGTGCACAACCCTTAAATGCTTGTTCGAATTTCGCCTTTGGGAAACATTACAAAAATCACTGGGTAACCTTCCCTATTTTTTGTTATTCGATTAACGTTACGCCGTAAGGGGGCCCTTATTCATTTGTTGTAGTTTAGTCCCATTGTGCTTTTTACTTTTGTTTAATTCAATTTCTGTAGGACCGCAGCCATGATTATCACCTTTCTCAGTGGCTACAATCACTGTTTGTTAGCGCAGGAGGGCGCTGACTCTGCTACATAGTTTTTTACTTTTACGATAGTCAGTCCACAATACCCTTCTATACTATTGGTTTAGTTCCTAGTTAATATATTTGTATTTGTATTTGTTTGTTACCGGGGGCGGTCAGCAGCGCCTCCTACGATCCATACTACCATCAAACTGCGATTCCCAACCCGCATGCCCAGCGTGGGAATTATAGGCACTACCCTCCATGAGATAAAAGCCAATAAGGCACAGGCCTGCATCCAGCAATGGACCAAATAGGCGGTTGAGATTGAGATTGGTTTGTTTGTAGGTTCGTCTGTGGGGTTTGGTTCCGACACAGCGCCACGCCCGTGGTGCGCGCCTCGGGCCGCGAGCTCTCGTACGTGCTGCTGGCCGGCATCCTCATGTGCTACCTCGTCACCTTCGCGCTGGTCTTCCGGCCGACCGACCTGCTGTGTTCCATTCAGAGGTGAGACTCTTCAGCAAAGTAACATTATTGACCTTTGGCTTTAATGAAGAATGGTTTATGTAGTGTTCGTTTATCGGACCTTGCAGAGATCAGGAGAGAGGGCTTGCTAAGAAATCAAATACTTACTGTCCCAAAAAAAATCTACTTTGACGGGACTCAATATGGGAACGTTGGTTAGCAACAACAAACTGCGAGGTCAAAAGACGTAGAAGTTGAAAAATAAATACAGACAACAAAAAATTAAAGTTTATTCTATCTATGGTATACTTCAAAAGCTTACATAGTTTGAAGAATTCATTACGCATGTAAGCGGGCAAACTTCGAACCTTATTTGTGTTGAAAGAACATCAACGTTTCATCCCCTAAAGAGGGCCACCTTCAGGGTGAGTGCGGTTCTAGACGCGCGCGTGCCGCATCCCTCCGAGCAGAACAATTATTCTTCCAACACAAATAAGGTTCATAGATAACCCGCTTATATCCGTAATGAATTTATCCAATCCTGTCAAAGATCTACTTTACTTTAGCGCGTACCTTCCTAGTTATACTACAGAGATCAGTGGCAAGCTTACGGCAAAAATAAAGCAATCGCCAAGTCACCATTGTGGCGACATTGCAGAAACTTAAAAAAAAACACCTGCTGCCGTCCCTCTCGGTAATAGCATACCGCACGAGGAAGCAGATTATAAACTATCGCATTGCATGATATTATACTCCAAACGGTAACAAAATAATTATACTTAACTTAACTTTAGTACCTACTTACTCAACATGACCTGTCTGTCGTACTAAAGAGAGCTTAGTAACAAACTAAACGGGTCGACGTGTAAGTCGACTTATAAAGCGACAAAGTACAAGATAGCAGTTAGTGCATCTTAGTGCAGTCTCTACTGTGATGCGTTCCCAACTTGTCTTCTTAAGTAGTATTAATCGTGTCATACATACATGAGAGAATGTGTTTGTGTGCGCAACTCGAAAACAGTAACAAACTAGCATACAGCAAATAAATAAACAATATAATTATTCTGTTTAATAAATTACACACTATTATGTATTTTTCAGTAAAAAATATACAATAACAAATATACCTAACATAAGCAAAAATCATCAAATTACAAAGCTTAACTTCCAGACCCTTAGTAAAATACAAACGATTTCCGCTCTAGACACATAGGTAGTAGATATTCATATTCCTAGTAATGATGGAGCTTGTAAGAGCAAGCCTTCGTTATCTACTCAAGCCGCGGGTGGTGCCGGCGCTACGTAACTCCGCTGATTATTCAAGTCGTCTTTGTGATATTTTCTTCTATGGTGAATTGGTGATATCAATGTAACAATCCCAGTTTTTCTTGAGTCAAAGCTTTGGACATGGTGCCTTAAAAGAGGGAATATTAAGAGGAGCAAACTTGGAGCGAATACGACGCAACCGACTCCAACGAGAAGTTTTTATACTTACCTACTAAATATAGATATTAAAGCATTGTCATTACCCTTCTCAACTGAGCTCCTTATTCGAAAAGTAGTGTCACTAAGTGTTTATTAGGTCAGTCTAAAGAAATAATCGATTTGACTCAGACTCTGACTCTTTACCATTTCAGTACCCTTGGTTGTCCTGATTTTTTTTAAATACGCAGGTATTTCCACAATTAATAAGAAAATCCAGAATCGATGCGTATCACTACCACAGAAGCGTAGGTAAATCTAATCTCATCACTATCAATAGGTTGGTCTGGTACCAGGCCATTCGTCTCACGACCTTCACGGGCTGCCATCATGCGCCGCCACCAGCCTCTCCCATCAGGCGTCCCTCGTCGACTAATTAGCTCGCCACAAGTCCTCGCACGCAGATCATTTCTCAACGCTATCGGATTTCATTAACTATTGTCACGAGTTCTGTGAAATCACGAATTTATATTGAAATTACTATCCATTATCGATAGCAGTCAGTTCACATAGTAGGTTATTTTTTACTAAAAGAGTCGATACCGTCCGCTCTTTAGACTGATTAGTCTCAAGTATTATATTCGTAATTGATAAACCGACCACAAGACAAAGTTATGAAATGAGGGGAAGTGATATTCTATCGAGCTGAGCAGATTGTTTCCGACGAGTTATAATTTTGTACTGTTCTTAGTTTCCTACTCTGCTATTCAGGTATACAGGCTTATGAACAAAAATGACAACAACAACCTAATGGTCGATGATTTGCGATGTCCGTGCCATAATGGTCCACAGATGAAGATTTGACATCGCATGACTCTGCCAACACTGGTGCATGGATGATACCAAAGCTTACACGATTGGACCTCCGTAATCCAATCATGTAAGCTTAGTTAAGGTCTAGATATTCACACACGGCCGCCATTTTTGAACGACAACAACATGTGCACTGTTATTAGTGTCCGGTACTTCCGATCCAGATTCGGAATGAAACCTATATTGTGCACATGTCCCCATCGATTTTCTACAGACAAAACTAATATTAGATTTTTAGAGTTCAGATGGCATAGCTCGCTGATTGGCATTCCAATTCTCTCACAGCTATTGGAGTTTTAGGCACCACTAGACTATCCAGTATGAACGACGTTCAATCAGATAGCTCGTAGCTTATTGCGCAATGTTTCCACAGAAAGGGCAGACTTATAACTTCTATTATCAGTGTTATAATTATTTACAAAAATAATTATAACACTGATAGAAGGTACCTAGATAAGCTTAAATTATTGTAAGGTTTTGAATTTCTGTGGTCAGCTGAAACAATTTGTACCTCGCGGCTATGAACATTACTTATATCCTGCGCTATAGAGATCCGTCTCCTTCACTAATGGGTTGGAGCCGCCGCGCCGTAAGCAAACTGTGATGTTTATTAGTGAGAATCATACAATTTCAACATAATATCTTCTTCTTGAATCTTATGATTTAACACATCAAAGATAAGTATTTCTAAGGTTATGTATTATAATGATCATGAAGACAATGTTGACATTAAGCTTGTAGCTATTTCAAGTTGAAGTACCTTTTTAACTAGTTCCTAGGATAACTTTAACATTAGAGACATGGAGAGGTTGCCAACAGATCTGCAAAATGATAATATGATATTTTGTGGCGGAGATAACCGAGCATATCCGACATTATACGAGGTTTTCGTGAGGAAGTCGCTCATGGCCACGTACAAAAAACTATATCAGAAACTAAACTTGGGACTCTAGCCAAGTTCACCTATCACCTCTTTAAATTGAATGTTTCTTTAAAACTATTCGTTCTTCTATTTCGTTCAAAGGCTTCCAAGTTAACGGATACACACTTTAGCACGTGCCTCTATGAAAACACGCTGTCATTTGCCCTGACAGCGTTGGCATAACATTTTATCTTGGGTACCTACTGTTGTTTTAGGAGATGTAAAGGTTGTGTTGTTTCATCATACTAACGCCTTCTCATAATGGTTAGGGAAACACCCTGGACCTATTTATGAACACACAAAGGTTAAGTTTCTACTTTAAAATCATGACGCAACTAGTATTTTAACTACCTACGTACTCTATGACGCATTCGTCTGTACGCCGAGTTGCTAATGTTGAAATGTAACAGGCTCTAGGTACTAGCCATATCTTTCATTACGGGCTATTCGTCAGTCCTGGAACTTATTTGGAAGGATGTGCTTTGCCGGACGAACTCTCTTTTTAGGTGCCTACCCACTTTATCAATTCGTGGATACCACCTACCAATACGCAACCATCGAACCTAACTCCATTTTTTAAGCGCCGAAGGATCTGAAATAAGTAATCTTGATAATATCATCGTTACAACGGCTACGTGGATATATCTAAACTAACGCCTATTTAATTTGAATTTAAATCAGTCAGACCAATCCATATCGAGTTATCTACTACCCTCGACAGTTGTTTAAATATCGATGGCTAAACTACAAACGATAAATATTTAGAATAGCCTGTCGGTCCATGTTATTTATGTCAATGGATTGTGTCGCCAAAGCGATGTTCTATCGGACTGACAGCAAGAATATTGCGTTGTTTGTCCGCTCGTAAAAGTCATTCGATATCAACCCCTGAATGTTTTTCACGAAGTTATTGCATTTTAAAACGTTTGTTGATTTATTGTTTGTGTAGATTTTGTCAGAAATAATGTATAGTCATAAACCCTGTCATAAGACTAATATTTCAATACAATCGATTGGTCAATTTGTGCTGGTGACGTACGCGAATTGCATTTTGTTGGATCTATGAGAAAATTTTGGGCGGAATTGTTACTACGAGTAAATATAAGTCAGTAATATAATGGCGTTTATTCAGATGTCTCCAAAACTAGACTGAACTAATTTGACAGGACTAAAAATTATGTCGTCCTTATTAATAATAATAGCTCTTTATTGCAGACACAGTGCTCCATATTTTATATACTATTACTTTGGTCGTTATGACAGGGACGGCGACATTTTTAGTACTGTCAAATTAGTTTAGTTTAGTTTTGCCGACATATGAATAGACACCAATATAACATTTTATAATTTACAAAAATAATACTTACTCCAAAATTAAATTCGATTCGTCTAAATTTTCCACTATTTATAACGCAAGTCATACCTAACCCTCCTTGCGCAGTCGGGTAAAAAGATGTGACCCGTCATTGTACATCCAATAATCTCGTCAATTCTATAATTGAGACTTTGCTATAATTATATATGCCTAACAACCTACACCTTAATAAAAAGATCTCGCACACTGTTCCTGTTTATCCATAAAAACACAAAAATCCTCACGCGTGGGTGAGTCATGAGAAACTTGGATAAGATCGTTTAAAAGTAAATGGTGCTGAAAATCGTTTTCCAAAGCGTCGCTTAACGCTACTTTAGATTAAACCATCCCTCACGTACCTGAGGGGCTTTCAAAAAGTTTAGATAGAACATAAACCGGTCGCTTAGTACCTCCTCTATTGCTTAGCGCCAGATACTTATCCAGCATGTAATCAGATCGCAGAGCGGTGAGGGACGAGGAGCACCTGGCCTGTGAAGGTTGAACGTAGAGGGTACGTCGTTTGAACGATGAATAACATCTGAAAGAGAAAGAACGCTACATATAAATTTGAAAAAATATATAGATGGTTTTTACACATTTTCCGTCGATAAAAGGGCTTAGTTGCCCTCAGTTCAGTTTGTCCACCGCACGCAGTCTCAAACTGTATATTTTTTAAAGGTTTCAACCGAAAAAATTAAGAGACGGGCAGAAGAGAACAAAACTTTATACTTCCCGTTTTTTACATTTGCCACCGAATACCGTAACTTGTGATTGTTCACACATATGTATGCTGAGTGTGTACTGCCATACTGCTTACTACAAAGTTAGCATTACTTTATTTTCTATGGAAATGTGAAAGTTATATAAACTTCCCGCTTGGAGCGCTGTCACGTTTCCATAGCAAATAAAGTAACGCAAAACTTTCTAGTAAACATTATGGCCGTACACACTCGGCATATCGAAAGCTAAGCACAGTCCAATATTTACGAACTCTCTGTGAGCCAAGTGAAGGTTTCCAAGACAAGTTTGCACAACAACTTTTTGTAGACGGTCTCTAGCCAGCATCGCATCATGCCTCTCCCTGGATAGCTATCGGAATTCGCCATCAGAAGCGCCGGGAAAAGTTATTTCAAAGCACTTCCATTTCGCTTTGTGATTTTAAACGAGCGTGTCCGTACTGCCATGGCTTTGGCACAAAGGCATGAAAATGGACTCCATGATACTTTGTAGTCCATAAATACGAACATAATAAAAACTTACTGCGTCGTTAACCGACGTCACGAAAAACATACTCTGTAATTTTTTTGGAGTAGCATCTTTATTCCCTTTCATATTTCCGGATATATGTTTATTGTTAACAATATTTTTTGTGGGACAACCAGTTTCTGAGTCCCGAACCAAGGAATTTCCTTATTGGTAATCAACTTTTTAATAGAAGCTGTTCATAGCTCTACAATTTAATCAGTATCCGGAGATTACAAAGAAGAAATAAAATAATTCAAGTAGGTACTTCTCGGTGCGCAAATTACAAAAAGTTAACAAACACACAATCAAATCCAACAATCGGTAAATCAAGTGCCCGAAAGGCCTAGCACAATTGCTCCACGAAAAGAATTGAAACAACGCTCGTTTCTGGCGATAACAAATACCATTTGAAATGAATGTGCCGGTCATCACACGACACACTCCCAGCAAAACCACAACCTCAGCGAGAATACCTGAATACCATTGCGCTGTTATTGACAGCGGCACTCGCCAACTAATGGCTTCCCAACTTTCACTCGCTTCAGCGTTCATTCAATGACGCAGCTTTAAAGTCCACGTGTGCTCCTTCAGGGAAATCGGGCTTGAATGTTTTACGTAAAATATTTTCAAACAAAAAACGGGATCTCAATTACAAGAACAAATGTTTTCTCGACGGCAGATTGTTCATTCCGAGTACTTGTTTCTCGAGTATGTACTCATTTTGTTGGCTGAAAGATTGCGATAGCTCAGTGATTCGATTACAGAAGCAAGTGCTTAGACTGTCGCGACAGTCGAAGCACTTGCTTCTGTAATCGACATGTCGTTAGGATGGTTACTTATGTGTATATGGTTCGGTTTAGTGTAGACAAATAAACATAAGAGTTTTCGTTCTCTATTTAGAGTCAAGAAAAATATTTCTATAACTACCAATAAATAAATTTTCACTAAGTTTGTTCCGCGGTTTCGTCATGAATCAACCTCACTGGTCCTATCAGTCTACACCAAAAACGTGCCAACTAAAATAAAATTATATTCTTTGGTATATCTAGCGTTACTAAACCCACTTCTCTTAAAGCCTCCCTCGCCTAGGCTTCAGATAAGAGATTCAGATAAAAACCTTATTTAACTAGCGATTACCCTTCCTGACCTCTGACTAATGCCTGACTACCTCGCGCACTACCGCCACTCTAGTTAAACTCTTGAAGCCGCAATAAGGGCAGACCTATTTAGTCTCTTCAATTTGAAAAAGCTGCTAGTTTAACGTTCTATCTGTTCAGGCCACGGTTAGTGTTCTACGCTTTTTATGTTTCAAGGTGCCTTTTCTTTCCAGTTTTTTTTTCTTTTCTTGAGACATTAATATAGGTTACATAACTAACTATGTTTAATTCGATATATCTAGCCTAGTCGGTACTTTTCTTCTCAACTTCCAATTCTCAGTAAAGCACTTACGACCGTATGAATAGGAGATCAATAATAAAGAAGCGAGATTTAACAGCACCGCGAACTCATATAAATACGTGCATGGTCCGGACAGGTGGCACGGGTGGCAAGCACAAGTCACGTACGCCGGATCAAATAAATCTCAGTGATGCCGTTACAAATGGACGCTGCTACGTGGAAAGTAGAAATAGCTTTTTTGTTGGTTGCCCGTGGCCCTTAATCGCGAGAGAACCTGCGGAACACCCTCCTAAATTTAGATAAAGCTTTTGTTGTATCCTAATGCCTAATTCAAAATGTCTGTTGTAAGTATTTTATTGTCGGCTGTATTATGTTACATCCACGTACACGCAAGCAATGAATTACACCTAAAGAAACTTTTTGAGCATTTTCTGAGCTAGCATGACTTGTAAAGTACCTACCTACGGTAGGTATACATGAAGACTAGTTACCACAATATGGGTGCGTTACGTCAGTTATTATGTTGATCAGACTCGCAAACAAGATAAAATATGGACATGTTACAAAGGGTAAAATAATCTGGTTGATGTGGCAAAGAGAATACAATAACTTCGGATGTGGTTAAGCTGGTTTTCTTATAATAAAATGTGACAACTGCCCTCGTGTCATGTCATGCATGGCATCTCAATCCATGGGGACACAAGAAGTTGGACGAGGGTCGAATAAATTCTACTTTCTTGTATCGTCTTTGGTTAGCAAAGGGGACAATAATGACTTTCTTATTTGACCCTTGTGTTGGGAGCAACAGGCAAATCAGAAATGAAAAGTGTTCAGTTCAATGCATTTATTCATTCGTGATACACACATGTATGTTCAGACATAAAATTAGAGCACTGTGATCTGCCATTTTGGCGTACAAGTTTAACATTATTTAAAAATGGAGAAAAAATAATGTTATTAATATAGTGAAGCTTACAAGGGAAAAGTTTGAAAAATTGAAAAATTATGCGTTACTCGTTCTGAGCGTTAATTTTTTATTTGATAGCATCATATTATTAATTCATTAAGAACCATAAAAAATGGCTTCATATTATTTCTGTAAAATTTTGTTTTTACTCTTTAACAGACTTGAAAAAATATGAGGTTCTCGACTTATCGACTGTATTTTTTTTGTAGGTATGGTTACCTCAGCACTTTTCATTGGGCGGTCCAATTTTAATTATTTTTGATAGCTTGAGCTTCCCCAGTGGTCCCATTTTAATTTGGTCCAGTTCTGACAATGGATTCCATGAAAAACACATAAAATAGAAGACGGTTTATAGTAAAAAAAAAACAATTATTGTATATATTTGTTTTATTAGGTTATGTTAACTATAATGTTCCTTATCTTCGTTTAGCCTTGTAAATATTTAGATTTTAATTGAACTTCTTGTCTAGGTATCGCATAAAACCAGCGCACAGCAGCGCCATCGTTACTGTGCAGCACGCTGAGCGACGACCTGTTTTCGTGTCATGTCTATCACTTTTATATATTTGTACTAATCTAACTAGTAATATTGTGACACAAAATAAATACTTATTACTTACTTACTTATAATTTGCAATTAGTTTCAACCACTCTGTACTCTAAATTTAGTTAATGCTAAACTGCGTGTCGTTGATTGATCTCTGCCACTTGCCAATTTTAATGTTACCGACTTCCAACTCTTAATCGGATCGATGTGACTAAAAAAACTCTTTCTGTTAGTTCAAGTCACTCAGATCCCTTTTACATTGATCAAGACAGGAAGCTATGGCGCTTATTAAAGGACGGCCCATGGCCACGCCCAGCAGTGGCCTAAGAAGTTGGCTGATTAGCCTATACCCCTTAGTCCACAGCTAGACACACTTTGAGGTCAAAAAGTCTTTCATAAGCGAGGAAACTGTTTCACTTCACTTAGTATTATCCTGGTTTTTGGTAGATATCTCTTAAATTCTACAGCTAAAACACAATCAGCCTCATATCAATAAACCATAGTCCCATATCTGTCCCTAACCTGTCCTAGCTGGCCTCATCGAAAATTAACGCCCAAGTTTCTGCCATAAATCAAGTTCCGAACTCTCATTGTGTAGAATATCATAAATTACCAGCACCCATTATACCAGGAAAGTCTTCGACGTGTACAGTTGGCCGGACTCGGGTCAGTTGAGAGTAGGACAAGGCAATTATGGGCCCATTGCCAAGGCCAGGGCTTGATCCGAGGTATTGAGTTGTACAAACAAATGAATCTGGAGAAATTTTTGGATATTATGTAAGTTGTATGGAGAAGGATTATTTTCATCTGTTGTTCTTGCTTAGTAGGAGATATTTTTGTCTAAATTGCCAAAAACTCTGAAGAACATTGAAAGGGTCGATGTGGCTTTAAGCACTTAGTTTCTTTTGTTGGACCTTTAATAACATCTTTGTCGCCGCTACTGCACCGCTTTCGCAAATATTGACCATTATTGGAAACCTGTCCAAGAACGATTGAAGATATATCCCCTTTGTACACTCAATCACACTATACTTTATATGTAAATACATGACTGTGTAAGCAGTCCATTATGCGGCGGGTCCGCATAATAGACTGCTTATACCATGCTTTGACACAAACTATGTAAACATGAACGGCGAAAGTTGTTTGTTATCATAATAGGCAATTTTGGTTTGTCCCGTCCCATCTATGCCTAAATCCATCCCAGATGGAGCTTTAGACAACGGCCAGCATTGGCACGGCTTGAATAGCTCATGCTGGGGTCACGCGCCTTGTCACGACGGGATGAGACGAACGGTTTTGTTCGACTATTCTAGTCAAAGAGATGGCTGTGTTTGCCCGGCCATGATTAAGGGGCTTGGTTCCTACGATAGCTAATACGTATTAGCGGTGCCAATTTTGGATCACAGGTGCATAACTTACAAGACTTACCGACAATAAGGATTATTATAATAATAAAATGTGAAATGTGTACCTATAGGGATGAGAAATAATAAAATAAAACTTACTATTAAGCTAATACTAGTAGCGACATCTTCGTCGCTAAGCTGCACGCCTTCTTTACCATCTAACGAATTTCTTTTTAATAACGCTAAACCATGCATTCTGCCCAGCATGAAGATTATGGGCTACTACCTCCCATGAGTTAAAACCAATAAGACACTCATCAGGGGGAAGCCTTTGTCCTGCAGTGGACCAATATAGGCTGTGGAGGTGAAGTGAGGTGATGCATTCCAACTATGTACGCGGTCAGTGGCGATTCTTATAATACCTTCTTCTGAATAAAGGACTGCAATAAATAGTGAATGATTTCCCCGTAGGTTCGGCACTGGTTTCTGCTTCACCGTGGTGTACGCCGCGCTGCTGACGAAGACCAACAGAATCTCTCGCATCTTCAACGCCAGCAAGCACTCCGCCAAGCGCCCCATCCTCATCTCGCCGAGCTCGCAGCTCGCCATCTGTGCTGGTCTCATCTCCATCCAGGTATGAATCATCATCAGACTACTTCAGTAAATATTCTGTTGGAATAGTCCAGCGTTGGAACTCAAAGTGAAGATAGTGCAGTAGGTACTAGTGCAAAACGGACATGAAATCGTCTTATCCATTGTTTGCTTGTAAGACCATGGATTGACGAGAACAGTGTTTAACGTCTAAACTTAATTACAACGGGATATTTACCATGATTTGAATTTTGAGTTTTCCAATATTTCGGCACAGTTTCATGCGCCATGATCACGGAATAACTGAGTCTTGCGAGTGAGTTATTATTGGCAGATATAGAAGTGAAGTATTAGCCGAACCGCGTTGTGATACCGTTAGTGTCGTGTGTCGTGATCGAGTAGCGTTCGATAATGAAACCGGTGGTAGTGGTAACGTTCGTAGCAAAAGACTAAAAAAGAGGGTAGATCGATATATCTGTCAATAATAACTCACTCGCAAGACATTCAGTTACTCCGTGATCATGGCGCATGAAACTGTGCCGAAATATTGGAAAACTCAAAATTCAAATCATGGTAAATATCCCGTTGTAATTAAGTTTAGTATTAATAACCATGATGGATTTAAAAGTTTTATAGTGTTTAACGTCGCACAAAGGAAACAAATATACGAATGTGAAATGTTAATTATAAGTTTTACAGCCAAATACTAAAACCACTTTCCTGCATACATCACAGTTATATTATAAGAGAAAGTTATAGAAAGTTTTGATGTTTAGATGTACCGATGAATGTATGTTTGTTACCCGCCAAAACTATTGAACGGAATGAGCTTACAATTTTACATAATACCTGTATGCAAAATTTCAATTCTCGATTCTAATCCTGGAAACAAACATAGCCTACGTTTTATGCCATAAATCAGCTGCCATGAGATATATCTTATCAGTATAAAAAAATGTTCATCGAGAAACGCAACTATGTCTATAAAGGGCAGTGGACTTCTGGTTCATTATACTCGTAATACCTAAGTGCTAACACTATTTAGGCAACAAAAAGCCAATTTGTACGACGATAGGACAGACAGGTCCTAATTTGTTCTCCCCACTTAGGCGTCCTAATCTGACACTGAGCTCCACTCCACTCTTATTCTCATTTATTTGCAAGGTCTGTCACTGACGATCTCCAAGGAATTACAGACACTTTGGACCAGCGAGATTGCCCTAAAACAATCTCTAATAATCTCAAGATCAACTAAATTAGGGAAAGTAACAATCCCTCACAAAGGTCGCAGACAAGAGGCATAATATTAAATTAGAATTAGGCTTCACTCGATCAAAGGCAGTCTAAGAATGTAGTTATTAAGCTCCTAAAGAAAAACATTCCATTTATTATTATAGACCTAGATTTGAGATGGCTACGCCCTACGCGCGTTTAGCTGCATGATTAATTTACCAATGAAATTGCTTTGATTTATCAAACTATTCATAGTAAGCTCGCGCAGGGTACAAAAACAAGCATGTTTCGAACAATTTTAGATTGATGTTTTGTTCGTGTTTGATAGCAAAAAAAGAATTTGAACATTACCTTTGTGAATAAAAGCTAATCTACTACACAAAGGGTAGAAAAAAATGTAAAAATGTGTTTGAATGTCGTGTTTACAGGAGCTATTTGATGCTCGCACATTTCGGTTCTAGTGAATATTTATTTTACGTCGAACAAAGGAAAACCAACAATATATACTCGTAAGGTATCTATGTCTACTTATTCTATCCAACAATAGCAATCGAGCCATTTGTTTGCTGTCAGTGTTCGTGCTTTGTTTAGCTATAATATGAACTTTTGTTTACCGGTAGATTCATTAAAACTGATATGCTGCCAATTTGTGCAGTTGATTGGTTTTTGACATGAGTGGCACTCGACACAGGCTTCCATTTCTATATTTCAATAAATAAATGAATAAATTCAAATTAAATTAGTGAATAAATTCAACCGCGAACCAGTAACGTAGCTTTTAACTGTTATCTTACTACAAAGTCAGGAGGAACAGGAAACACGTGTAGACTTTCTCGGTATTTATTTTACCCAATACAATAATTATCAGCACTGATTTAACTCTAATAGCATTTTAATTAACAGCAGTATTTTAGTTATACTGATACACTTGTTACACTTGTTATTGTAATTGGCGTCTCGCCATGGAATGGCCGCCCGGTCCGTTGTCGTGGCTTTTATCGGAACCCGACTGAGCCACCCGAAGCTTCGCATCGGCGCTCCTCGGTTCGGCAGAGCCCGTAAACAGTCGTCATCGGTTCGGCTCGGGTTGCTTCGAGATGGTTTTTCCCACGTAAACAAACATCGGTTTTGCTCGGGCCGTCTTGGATAGCAAGTTTCCTACACAAATCACCCTGCTTGGGTTGCGCTGTGACTCAGGCTAGCTGTTCTTTATGGAATATTTCTGCTTATTTTACAAATTTATTAAACAAAGCTTACAAATTCGTCCATCCTGATAATCAAATCACGACCTCGTGATATCTAGGTACTCAATAGGTGTAAATACATTCTGAAGAAGCATGTTAAGCTTGATCCTGCACCTTATCTCTCCGGCTATGTCCGTCTGCCATCTCATTGGATTATAAGAGTGAGGAAATACTTGTTGAGAGTGAATTTATATAATAATATGAGACGCACACACTTTATCATTATCATTGGTTTTGTGTCATCATTAGATTCATCGCTGCATTGTTACATTTCTTATTTCCATATTACATTATCTTATCATTGATTTTGTGCCATAAGATTCATTACTGCATTACTACATTGCTAGTTACCATACTACATTGCTAGTTACATTACCAATTTTATAATATTGAGTGTGTTTCAATACTACTCTACTATTAGAAACTACAAAATTAAAGGAATTAAATTGATTGATTCTACTAATAACCTGAATCTAAACGAATGTTATTTTTATCATTTCTTTTTTTTTCTCTTATAATGAATTCGAACCTTTAATTATTTCAAATTCCATCTCTACAACAATACTAGAACCACAATTTTAATGTTCAAATCGTTTTTGTTTTCAAACGTTAATACAGATCATCTTTTAGTTATTTGTCGGATTTATCCGGTCCAGTATTTCCATTATATTTACTATTTCATTATTTCTCATGATCATTTCATTATTACTTTTTATTAGAACCTTTTATTTTTTTTATAATCGTCATTACAATTTCCGAACTTTTTAGCAAATTCCTTTGCCTTTATGTTTGGCAACTACCATCGAAATGATATTTTTGCGATGCAGATTTCAATCACCCTTTTTGTGGCATAAGAAATAAGCACTTAGAGAAATACAATTTTATGAATTTTATCAATAGAGGGAGTACATACTCGGACACCACTTTCTTTTTGTAAGACCACTGTTATGTGGTTTTTGTTTACGTCTGTCCTAAATGTTCTTTTGTTGTTATATTATTATTAGATTTTAATTATCTATTGCTTTTCTTATTATTTTGATTGAACACCTTAAAAGCGGCAAGCATTGCATTTATTGCAATGTTGACTTTCCTTATAACAATCTGAGAGTTTAATATGATTGTGATAAAAAAAAGCACCATCATAAGTATTTGAGATATCTATTTTATGAATTTTATTTCTGACTTTATTTTAGTTTTAACCTACAAAAATTGCGCCTTACCACCACTAGAGTGATTTTTCTGTGAAATAAATAGTTCAACCCCGGCTTGCTCGATATTTTTCTGTTTTTAACGCAAAGCGAAATAGTTTCAAACTGGATAGGCGTTACGTTTGGCGATAACTTCATCAATCATTTCATTTAGAATTTGTATTCGTCATTTGTGTAGTTTGTTATTTGTCATTTACCATGTATTATTTATCTATCATTTATTATTAATGACCATTTGTTATAAGTTATCATTCATCATTTATTGATTTATTATTTATTTACCATGTATCATTAATTTATTTATACCATGTAACATTTCTTATGATTTGTTTATTTATATTATTTATTTATTTATCATTATGCTCTTTATATTATTAATCATTTATTTATATTAGTTAACTTATCATTTGTCATTTGTATTCTTCATTTGTTTAGTATGTGTAGTCTGTTATTTGTCATATATTATTTATCTATCACTAACCATTTATCATTTATTATTACTTATTTATTTATCATTTTTTATTATTCATCTTTTATTTATAATAGTTAACTTGTATAATATGAAGTCATATTTGTCATTTATCATATGTCTATCATTTACTGTAAGTTATTTTTTTTATATCATTTATCACTTGTTATTTACCATGTACCATTTATTTATTTATCATTTATCATGTATCATTTATTATTAGTCATAATTTTGTTTTTTTTTTATCATTCATTTAATTATCATTTAATATTTAACATTCATTATTTATAAATTATTTTTATCATTTATCATTTATCATTTATCATTTATCATTTATCATTTATCATTTATCATTTATCATTTATCATTTATCATTTATCATTTATCATTTATCATTTATCATTTATCATTTATCATTTATCATTTATCATTTATCATTTATCATTTATCATTTATCATTTATCATTTATCATTTATCATTTATCATTTATCATTTATCATTTATCATTTATCATTTATCATTTATCATTTATCATTTATCATTTATCATTTATCATTTATCATTTATCATTTATCATTTATCATTTATCATTTATCATTTATCATTTATCATTTATCATTTATCATTTATCATTTATCATTTATCATTTATCATTTATCATTTATCATTTATCATTTATCATTTATCATTTATCATTTATCATTTATCATTTATCATTTATCATTTATCATTTATCATTTATCATTTATCATTTATCATTTATCATTTATCATTTATCATTTATCATTTATCATTTATCATTTATCATTTATCATTTATTATTTATCATTTATCACCTTTATCATTTATCACCTTTATCCTTTGTCCTTTGTCCTTTGTCCTTTGTCCTTTGTCCTTTATCCTTTGTCCTTTGTCCTTTGTCCTTGTCCTTTGTCCTTTGTCCTTTGTCCTTTGTCCTTTGTCCTTTGTCCTTTGTCCTTTGTCCTTTGTCCTTTGACCTTTGTCCTTTGTCCTTTATCCTTTAACATTTAACATTTAACATTTAACATTTAACATTTAACATTTAACATTTAACATTTAACATTTAACATTTAACATTTAACATTTAACATTTAACATTTAACATTTAACATTTAACATTTAACATTTAACATTTAACATTTAACATTTAACATTTAACATTTAACATTTAACATTTAACATTTAACATTTAACATTTAACATTTAACATTTAACATTTAACATTTAACATTTAACATTTAACATTTAACATTTAACATTTAACATTTAACATTTAACATTTAACATTTAACATTTAACATTTAACATTTAACATTTAACATTTAACATTTAACATTTAACATTTAACATTTAACATTTAACATTTAACATTTAACATTTAACATTTAACATTTAACATTTAACATTTAACATTTAACATTTAACATTTAACATTTAACATTTAACATTTAACATTTAACATTTAACATTTAACATTTAACATTTAACATTTAACATTTAACATTTAACATTTAACATTTAACATTTAACATTTAACATTTAACATTTAACATTTAACATTTAACATTTAACATTTAACATTTAACATTTAACATTTAACATTTAACATTTAACATTTAACATTTAACATTTAACATTTAACATTTAACATTTAACATTTAACATTTAACATTTAACATTTAACATTTAACATTTAACATTTAACATTTAACATTTAACATTTAACATTTAACATTTAACATTTAACATTTAACATTTAACATTTAACATTTAACATTTAACATTTAACATTTAACATTTAACATTTAACATTTAACATTTAACATTTAACATTTAACATTTAACATTTAACATTTAACATTTAACATTTAACATTTAACATTTAACATTTAACATTTAACATTTAACATTTAACATTTAACATTTAAAATTTAACATTTAACATTTAACATTTAACATTTAGCATTTAACATTTAACATTTAACATTTAACATTCAACATTCAACATTCAACATTCAACATTTAACATTCAACATTCAACATTCAACATTCAACATTCAACATTTAACATTTAACATTTAACATTTAACATTCAACATTCAACATTCAACATTCAACATTTAACATTCAACATTCAACATTCAACATTCAACATTCAACATTTGTCTTTTGACATTTGATATTTTACATTTGACTTTTAACATTTGATATTTTACATTTGACATTTGATATTTGGCATTTGGCATTTAATATTTCACTTTTGACATTTGTTTTTTTCATTTGACTTTTGACATTTGATATTTTACATTTGACATTTGACATTTGGCATTGGGCATTTGGTATTTAGCTTTAGGCTCTTGACTTTTTACTTTTGGCTTTTGGCTTTTGTCATTTGGCATTTGGTACTTGACTTTTGACTTTTGACTTTTGACATTGAGATTTGACATTTACATTTAACATTTGACTTGACATTTGTTATTTGACATTTTGACATATGTTATTTGACATTTTGACATTTGAGATTTGAGATTTGACTTTTGACTTTTGATTTTTGACATTTGACTTTTGATTTTTGACTTTTGACTTTTGACATTTGACATTTAACATTTGACATTTGACATTTGACATTTGACATTTACATTTTCAACATTGACTTTTGACTTAGCCACACGCAAGAAGTTGAAGTTTAAGTTGACTTTTGACTTTTAACTTTTGACATTTGACATTTGATATTTGACATTTACATTTTCTTTTACATTTGACATTTACATTTTACATTAATATTCGACATTCGAGATTTGACATTTGACATTTGACATTTGACATTTTACATTTTACATTTGACATTTGACATGACATTTGACTTTTGACATTTGACTTTTGACATTTGACTTTTGACATTTGACTTTTGACTTTTAACATTTGACATCAACAAACATTTACATTTGACATCTGCCTTTTGACATTTGACATTTAACTTTGGACTTTTAACATTTGACTTTTGACATTTGACATTTAGACTTTTGACTTTTGACTTTTGACTTTTGACTTTTTACATTTGACATTTGACATTTGACTTTTGACTTTTGACCTTTTTACATTTGACTTGACATTTACCTTTTAACATTTGACTTTTGACTTTGACTTGACTTTTGACTTTTAACATTTGACTCACATCTAACATTTACATTTGACATTTGCCTTTTGACTTCATACATTTGACATTTGACTTTTGACTTTGACTTTTGACTTTTGACTTTTAACATTTGACTAACATCTAACATTTACATTTGACATTTGCCTTTTGACTTTTGACATTTGACATTTGACTTTGACATTTGACATTTAGACTTTTGACTTTTGACATTTGACTTTTTATTTTACATTTGACATTTGACTTTTGACTTTTGACTTTTGACTTTTAACATATCACATTTGACATTTGACATTTGACATTTGACATTTGACATTTGACATTTAACATTTAACATTTACATTTGACATTTGCCTTTTGACATTTGCCTTTTGACTTTTGATTTTTGACTTTTGACTTTTGACTTTTGACTTTTAACATTTGCCTTTTGACATTTGACTTTTGATTTATGACTTTTGACTTTTAACTTTTAACATTTGACATTTGACAAAAACATTTCTAACATTTACATTTACATTTGACTTTTGACTTATGTCATTTGATTTTTGACATTTGACATTTGACATTTGACATTTGACATTTGACATTTACGTTTAACATTTACATTTGACATTTGACTTTTGACATTTACTTTTGACTTTTAACATTTGGCATTTGGCATTTGACTTTGACATTTGACATTTGACATTTGACATTTGACATTTGACATTTAACATTTGACATTTGACTGATTTTTTTACTTTTATACATTTGACATTTTGACAATTACATTTTTAACATTTACATTTACATTACACTTCTAGATTTATGTGTCATGGAGTTACACGTAGCAGCAGGTAACGCCTAATAGATTGGCAGTGACCGCTGACCGGTGACTAAAGGAGAACCCGCATCCACGACCTGAAGCGCCTAGGATCCTCACGGCGTCTCTGCAGGCGGTCCAGTTTCTTCCTCGTTTCATCTCATGTAACTCCTGGGCTGAAAAAGAATTTTCAACGACATCAATTGCTCAAAATAGGAAAATGATTTTTCGTTTTATGTGAAAATTGTCGTATTAACCTAACGTATGTTACTTAGCTTATTAATGTCATTTGTTGTTAAAGTTTTAACCATAGTTAATTTATGTTTGCCATCTTCTCAAAATGCCACGTGTTTTTTAAATAAAAATTCATACATTATAATAATCACATTGGCACGTGGGGTACCTGCTAAAAGCACCACACACACTTTCTTATTTTCCAGTAAAAACGATCCTTGACTATTTGCCATATGGATGGGTTGGCAGTTGCAGGCTCGAGTTTGAATTGCCTTAATATGGCCTGCTTGGCATTTGGGGGGTCATTGAACAAAAATCAAGAAAGAAAGATACACAATTGAAATAGCCTCGTTCCGACCATTAATTTGCAAAACGACACTACTCGGAATCGTTAACATTATCTCTAAAATGGCTGGCCAAATGGGATGAAAGGTAAAGTATATACTGGGCGTGTAGAAAAGATTAGTAACAACACTAATTACGTACCTTTTCTTTGGAAGAATCCCACTTCTGACTTGTTATCTTACTACAAAGTCAGGAGGAACAGGAAACACGTGTAGACTTTCTCGGTATTTATTTTACCCAATACAATAATTATCAGCACTGATTTAACTCTAATAGCATTTTAATTAACAGCAGTATTTTAGTTATACTGATACACTTGTTACACTTGTTATTGTAATTGGCGTCTCGCCATGGAATGGCCGCCCGGTCCGTTGTCGTGGCTTTTATCGGAACCCGACTGAGCCACCCGAAGCTTCGCATCGGCGCTCCTCGGTTCGGCAGAGCCCGTAAACAGTCGTCATCGGTTCGGCTCGGGTTGCTTCGAGATGGTTTTTCCCACGTAAACAAACATCGGTTTTGCTCGGGCCGTCTTGGATAGCAAGTTTCCTACACAAATCACCCTGCTTGGGTTGCGCTGTGACTCAGGCTAGCTGTTCTTTATGGAATATTTCTGCTTATTTTACAAATTTATTAAACAAAGCTTACATAACATACCGAACTTTGCAATTATTACAAAACAAACCACTTGTGTAAAGTATGGATGCAATATATAACTAGGGGTTTCACTTAATTGTGTTTTATTGCTGACTTAGTGTAAAAGTTTAAGTTCGAAAGAAAGAGAATTGAGGACGCTTGCACTAAAAATTGATTAAAGTTAGTAATGTTCCAGTTTGGATGCCAATTCATCAACTTTAGGTTTCTGTGTTTTATAAATGTATCCCTAGTCTGAGTGTTTTTCTTCGTACAATATGTAAAAGTGTTTCATAAAATAAACTGGTTTTAAGAAGCTCTGCTCACTGGGGCGCTAGCTGATGAAATATTTCGGTACTAATACAATACAAAAGAAATTACATAAGACACAAGTACAATGGGCTGCCTTATTGCTTTGAAGCGATCTCTTCCAGGAAACCTTTGGGTAGAAAAAATTATGTGAATTTAAGAAAGGCAAGGGTGTACCAATAACAAAATGGATCTAATTTCTTATGAGAATCGCGTTCTCGCAGCTGCTCGTCTCATCTACTGTTGGATAAAGGACCCAGTAGTCAGGGCCAGGGATGAGGTCAGGTTTCGAAAGATGATGATGATGAGTAGGTATATTTTTGCATTATTAATCTTGAATTTCAGATTCTAAGTAAATTTTATTCCAAACTGTTTTAACTTTTCCTAATTTCATATAAGGTGGTTTATAAATCAATTTGTTTTAAACAATACAAAACTAGCGACCCGCCCGGCTTCGCACGGGTGCAATCCTGATGTACATACAAACGTTTCTATTGAATCACTCTATCTATTAAAAAATCCATATCTTATTATAATTTATACCTATACGCATTATAATTTATACCTATATATTTAAAGGGACAGACAGACAGTGGGAAGCGACTTTGTTTTATACTATGCAGTGATAGTAACGTAAATCCTGCCAAAAAAGTTTGACAATAGGGTATATGCATGCGACCTTAACAAAGCTCATTGTTTTTTTACGTATGCTCTATTGATATAGAAAATAATACATGATTACTATATATCATTTTATTTATTTATTTATTTAATTTCACATCGACAATAGTATGTTACCGTAGAATGGGGTGGCTATGTGCCACATTTCAAGGTTATTCAGTGCTAGCAAAGCCAAAATAAGTTATATTTTAGGAAAATAAAACAGATATTGCTCTTTATATATTTGTTTACATACTTACTTGAACCATACTTTGGACAAAAAATTTAAAAAAAATGTGGCACAATCTCACCTGACCACTGGGGTGAGAATGTGCCACTTCACAATTCACTTCATATCTCTTTACATTAGTGAAATGGCACGTTGACACCTATCTGTACGTCGAAAATGGTCCACCAGAGAACTTTAAAAAACAAAAACATTAATGTTACCATCAAAAAATCACAAATAAGGACTATTTCTTCTGCGTACTCGTATCAGGCCCAAAATTTAGTTTGCCCTTTAGTGTCAACCTCCGCGACTGGGCTCTGCTGGAGGAAAATAAGTTAAAGTGCTAAATTCCTCATTAGATGTGCAGTAAATATTGAAAATATAGCATTTTATAATAATAGATGCTATATTTTCAAAAATACTGTATACAATGATACATGAAGTACCTACGTAAATTTTGAAAATATAATAAATATAAATAATAAATAATCTCTCTAAATAACGTATCTACGTGATTTAGGGAATGACCTAGTTAAAAACGACACTAAATAGAATGCAACCTGGTCGTTAAAATGCATTATATTTCAAATAAAACTTTATATTTTCTTATTTTTGTTGAAATGTTTCTTCTGTGTAGTTTTTGTATGGCCTGGCCCCAACCGTACGTTTATAATGCCGTGGCACTTAGTAAGCAATGAAATATTAAAAAAAAACAAGAGTAGTGGTATTCTATTCTAATGGTATGGTAACACAGTAAATTTTTAAGCGGTAAATTTGTGGCACATTTTCACCTGCGAAGTTTCGATATTTTGACAAAACTCTCGTATTTCAGTCGAAACAAAACATAATCTTATTGATTTACATTCATTCAATTGCCAATAAAATATACAATAAGTATAACATACCTCGATTACGACAGCTTCCGTAGATTCCGCTGGACAACATAAAGTTTACACCTGATTTTTAATTCGACCGCTTTGACTAAAAACTTCTACAAACTGAATGACACCGATAGATTAAAGTAAATGTTTTGCAAAATGAATTAGAGATGAGAAAATGTTTTTAAAATCGATTTATCGAAGAAATAATCTCTATAAGTCGAAGTAAAAAAAGAAATCGACAATAATCTTGCCGATGACCCCCGTGGCACATTCTCACCTGCGTGGCACATAGCCACCCCATTCTACCGGTAGTCTAGACTTAGTTATGCAAAGATTGTATTAGTTAATAAGCGATAACCTTGCTAGTGGTTTCTTTTTCACTACCGCTAGTGGACAAAAAATTGAAATGAATTAGAGTCAATTGCACCTTATTTCTTATTTGATAGATCTTATGACTATTTATCAAGCTGTTTATATAGTAAAAAAATGACTTGTCTAATTGCTTATTTTGTAAGTCTAAAGAAATAAACGATTTGACTCTCGACTCTGAATGCAAGGGCCAACATGGCAGTGCTTTTATCACCCGAAACTGAGTGCAGTTTTAATTTAGTTTTATTTTTTGGTTTTTCCTCCATAATTTAAAATTCTGTGGGTATAATTTTTTTTAGTTTATCTATTAACCTAAATACTTGATAAAAAAATAAATATTTATGCATATACCCTTTCTAGTGCATAAGGTGATGTTGTTTAATAACGTAACAAGCCTATGGGTCACTGAAAACCAGCGCTGGGTGGGCACACTAGTTCACAACAAGCAGCACAACACTGAGTGGAGGCCATATTTGCCTTAGAATCTTCTACGCACATAACTGAGAGAAAGCTTATAGATTTATCTTTTTAAGGCGCATACAAGAGTGAAAGTTGCGCCCGCACCTATTTTATCTTATTCCTGAGTTTAACGTAATAATATGATAAAATATGTAGCGCTGTCATATTGGCTCGTGTATGCGCCTTAAGGTCTTTCTTTCTTTCTTTTCTTTCTATTAAATAATTGTGTCCCTCCAGGTGCTGATCGTGGTGGTGTGGATGATCGTGTCCCCCGCAAAGGCCATGTCGCACCACCCGACGCGTGAGGACAACATGCTGGTCTGCGACTCCTACGTGGACGCCTCCTACATGATCGCCTTCTCCTACCCCATCGTGCTCATCCTCGTGTGCACCGTGTACGCCGTGCTCACCAGGAAGATACCCGAGGCCTTCAACGAGAGCAAGCATATCGGTCAGTTACACAAAACAATACAAAGTTAAATGCTCGTGTATGCCCCGGCAAATAAGCCAGGGCATACACAAGCCAATATGACAGCACTACCTATTTTATCATCTACGTTTAACATGGGAAATTTTAAAAATCCATCGTACATTTTGTGGTATATATTATAACCTATTTTCTAATAAAAATGTCATAGCTTTATCTTATACAGTTTAGGAAGCGATGCGAAAATAGAGTTTGGTGGCCATAAGCGCAACTTAGTATCTCTGCCTAAGCTTTACAAAATGAAACTATTACAAAAGTATTGTAAGTAACTTATAATAGATACATACCACAAACTGTACGATGGATTTTTAAAACTTCCTGCGTTTAACGTAATAATAAGATAAAATAGGCAGGGGCGCCACTTTCACTCGTGTATGCGCCTTAACTTATGCGTTACACATTACTGGCCCCGCACGAGGCAAGCCGGTATCGCGGAAACCCTGTTTACAAAAGTAGCTTTAGCAGTAACCTTTACAGTTAACCTAAACAACCTGTATTGGTCCACTGCTGGACGCAGGTCTCTCCTGGAAAATGGGCATGCCGGTTGGGGACCGCAGTTTGGAGGTAGAATTGTTCTGCAGGAGACGCTGTAAAATGCAGCCGTAGTATTCGTACCTTAAAAAAATCCCCCTGAAGTTTTACTTTTCTATGGAGTGTCTCTTATATTTCTGTTGCAGGTTGTTTAACCGGCATATTGTGGTTACAATATTCTACTTACTTTGTATGCTGTTATTTAAATGTATCTTATTCACACAAAGTCTATCTCTTCTCCGTAGACACTTCACAATTTCACGCAGTCACAAGCAAAGACATTAGGTTCGCATCTCAAATCAACCTAGGCATTTCAATTACCAACCTGTTCTTGTAACGACATTTTATCCAATATACCTATTCACTTTTTGTAGGTGCCCTTCTACTTAATAGTTTTCGCCTTACCCTCTTATATTTTATTCGCTCTTAACCTTTACATTTCGTCTTTTAAAACGCATCGTAGGCGTACCATTAAATATTTACTTGTTAGAGCTGTCTCTACTCTAAGTGATCGTTTAGCTAGACTCTGATAATTAGTTACAGATAGTTAGGGCCACTAGACTCTAATTGACTTGCCAATTTCTTTTAATGTGTCTACTTGCATATTTCCCAACCTAAAAGTACTTCGGAGACCACTTTAGACCCAGCTGCAAATTTAAATTCAATATCTTTGTACAAAGCAATTTACATAACGATATTGGATTTTAATCCAAACAAAAAAGGGTACTACATAAGTAGTCCTAGAGGTAAGCTTGCTGCGAGGATACTCTCCAAGATAATATTATATGAAAAGACATCATCCAGACTTTTTTCTATGGCCGTACAAAATAAAAATGGTAAAAAAGCTCTGAGAAATAGGCCTGAAAAATGTGAGGACGGCTCGTTGTGTTCGTTAGTAGGTACTTTTGTTCTGTCAGAGGTATTTATTTATCCCAGGTGAGAGAAAATGTTATGAAAGCTGGAATGGAGAGATTTTTTTACAGCTTCGTCACTGGATTTTATGAATACATTGTGTTATTTAATCCTCTTACTGCTGTTTGCGTTTACTGAAACGAATAAAATTTAGAATAATATTTACAAAAATGTATGATCACAGCTTTGTGCAAATAAAAATACGACTAAAAACAGACATTCATTGCGATGATTTAACAAAGTTTGAATTCTCAAAAAATTAACTTGTGTATTGTGTGTGCCAATAATGATGCAATTAAATCAATTAATCTCCTATTTTCCTAATAGGTCTAAACCCCGCTATTCTACATCGAACAATAAATACAACAATGAAAGCAATATCGTATAGGAATCCAATCAGAGCTCAGCGTAATATGATCAATGGTTGATTGAAATCGTTCCCTTCCACTCTACATTTGTTTTACCTTTTGTCTACGAGATCCGGGCTCGAGGGTACAGCGGCTACGGAGCCAATCTTTCAACCTACATTTTTGTAAACATTGCTTTCTTCACAATGGCATAGGGTTTAAAATGGACCTCGGATATTATGTGACATACTTGTATAGGTAATAATAATGATGATTGCACATAGACAAACTAGATGTCGCTGCGCTGTAATTGTCAACGATGTAGAGGGTCTACGACGTAGACGGTCTACGACATTAGGAGGCTACGGCGTAGATGCTCTACGGTTTTCTAATAATACGGAACAATATTGCAATTTGGTAACATCCTTCATATAGCGTACCGCAGGTTACCAAAGTAGGTATGCTTTAGGTACCTACTATGCTCTACACAGTTCCGGCTAATAAGGCCTTTGATTGTGCCAATTACCAGAACCGCAGAGTCAAGCGACAGCAGCCAGTTTACACATTAAATGGAGCAAAAGTTCGGAAAGCCAATCTGCTAGCTAGTATCTGCATTCTCTAATGTAATTTCTTTCGTATGATAATTTTATTATCTTTTACCGTAATTGGCTCGCTTTGGAGCACAACTGTTGTGACTACGGAATAAAAACTTTTACATAAACAGCTATAAAAACAAAGTTCCTATAAAAAGTCTTGGTGTTTTCTGGAATTCTAGATCTAAGAACCAACAATGCACAACACACAGATGCGAAAACTTATTCGAAGAATCCTTCGAATGTGCAGTTTAATATTCTTTCCATATCGGAATGCAAAATGTCTCTCGATGTGTTCTAAGTCTCTTGATATCTTTGTCCTTGTGACTAATGTACCCTGAAATTGTCCGTGTAGGATCACAGAAGAAATTTATACCTAGTAAGTACCAAAGATGTATTTCGTAAGATGGCCCTTTCCGTTGTGAGACCGCGCCGTGTTGGTTGCCAAACGAAGTTTGTGAGCTCACAAACTTGTCAATGTCATATGGAATCAGTGATTTGTGTGTGTTTATGGTGTGCTTGTTCACAAAAGTTCGTGCTATTTGATTGATTGCACAATAAAAAGCAATAACAGTTAGGTTTATTGACAAAAACCCTAATTTTATCTACTCATAGTGAGCGTGCATCGGCATTTTGTTAACGCACACACTCAAAGACAATGCCACAGTTTTATGGGCGTAACGGCGTATCCAACGTTTTAAATCTTTGCCTAGTAGGTACTACTTAGGATGTCATAATAATCTTTGCATTTATCCAAAGTAAACAAACATTGGAGTTATGTCGGTTAGACGGGATCGGTTCGCGTCCCAAACATAAATCCCTAATAATACGTCCCCCCGCCCATAACTTATTCATCTCATCATCACGCAACTTGAATTTAGTTGATATTTAGTTGGAAAGCCATTAAACTTAGTCCAATATAAAGTTCCCTTATGTAATGGTCGGTCACTAATCGAATGCAGTTCGCCAAGTATCGGTGATCGCTGGAGCCGAGGGTGATCGGAAATTTCCAAACCGATAAGAGGCCTGAAGTTACGGATAGAATTATTAAAGCCTTATAAAGTTACTAGCTGCGCCCCGCGGCTGTATGGCTCTCGGGTCGCGCGTCGCTTCGCTTATAAATTATTGTAGAGTACCTCGCACGTTTAAATTTATCTTATAAATAAATTAAGATATTATTAGGTGTTTGGAATTATTTAAAACGTTTGATGTACTTAAATAGGGTAATATGAATATCAATTCATGGCATCAAAACTAAAACTAAACTATTTTCGAAAGGTCGTCTTTTTCGAACTGAATAAATAAAAAAAAAGCAAGTTTGTCAAACTTGTTTTCAATTTAGTTTTTGTGCTATCAATTGACACCATTGACCATTGATCAATTGACTCCGGTTGACCATAATATCCCCAAGCTGAGAAAATATGATTGAGAATGTCGTTTTTGATTTTTCCATAAGCATTCCGAACCAACCAACCTGATATCATCAATATTTTTTGGAAAGAGTAGCTAGATTCCGCTGAACACTGGCACACCGTTGTATGGATTTGAGGACTGGGGGTGCCACGGGTGTAAATCTTAGTTTCCATAACACATCCAGGGGCATCTTTCTTGAGTGCCATGGATCCGGAATTTCCAAAAGTTGCCTTTCGACAAAGAAAAAGATGATTGAAAATATGGTGTGCGTCGTTTTCATGATGTTTAAAGTCATTAATTCAAATAATCAGCTAAGCACTGGATGGCTGACGTGGAGAGGTCGGCTCCGACCTCTCCATAAATCATGGTAAAGCCTCCACTTTATTTTTAATCTGACCCATTCTGTACTCATTTTCTCCTCTGTATTACGAGTAATATCGCCTTATATTACGCATTTGTCACAGGCTCAGTAGTTTCAGAGATAAGGGCGTGCAGATCCCTATATAGGGGTCCCGTTTTTCATTCTTACGCAATATTACCTTGAATAGCTTTCCTTATGAACTGGCGTGACGTAACTGACTACAACTTCATCACCTTGTATTCTAGCTCCTAAGAACACGCACGCAAAGGTTCAAATTCTTGTAGCAGAGATCTTTCCTCAATTGACAATATCAGGTTGCGTACGCAATGGTTCGGAATAAGCATTATTCTAGTTTGAAATCATGTATTAATTTAGCTGGAAACATGTTCGGGCCAATAATTACAGGCTGTAGGTAAAATAGATTGATTACGCAATAACGAGGGTGAATGGGAGCAAGCATCAATCATCGCTGACGTGTGGAACCGATGCCATACAGCACATTCATTTGAAGTCATGCGAACATTTCGCGCTCGGGCTCTTAGCTGATTATTATGACTGGTATAGGTAGACGATTATGAAATAGGTAAAGTAGATTGATGACGTACCCAATGAACCTCTGAATATTTTCAGTTCAGTTTATTGTGTGCATCAGAAGTTGCTCTACCCGCTAGGGTAAAATATCGGGAAATAATTGCTGGCAATACTTACCGCATTTGGTGTTTTGAATACATCTAATAATCTTGTCTCAATAACGTATGTGCCTATAACCATAAATGGCAATAAATTAATAATAGAAAACGAATAAGAACTAGTAGGTACCTTACAACTGAAACAATTGAGGGAAGTGCAGATTGTTGCAAACAATCTAACGATAGCTCAACGGATCCATATAAATAATACGAATTATAAGCCAGTCGGAAGCGTCTCCAAGACGCTGCCTGGCTGCATTGCCCCGCTTTTGGCAATGCTGATGCGCTGCGCCTGATACTCACCACCACATCTGTACTAATATTACAAACAGGAAATATTTGATTGATTGTTTGTTTCTATTGAATAATAGACTCCGAAACTATTAGAACTATTTAAAAAAATAATTTATCATTAAAAAGTTTACTTTTCAGGGCCATACAAACATTATGGTTTTCAGTCAGTGACATAGGCTGTTTTATCCCGAAATTCCTTATTTATTATTTATTTTCTTCTTCTTCCATTCAAGGAGAGGTCCATGTTCACGACCAGCAATAAAGATGATGATGCTGATAATTATAATGAACAAAAGTTTGATCAGTTTGTTTGTACTCTTCCAGGGTTCACGATGTACACGACGTGCGTGATCTGGCTCGCCTTCGTGCCGCTGTACTTCGGCACGGCCAGCCACGTGCCCCTGCGCGTCACCAGCATGGCGGTCACTATATCTCTGAGCGCCAGTGTCACGCTCGTCTGTCTGTTTTCACCTAAGGTAAGGTGGAAGCCTCTTTCTAATTACTAACTTGTGACTCTGCGACGCAAAGAGGTTTCTCTCGGCATTTCTGTTTGGAGCTTGATGGTCCACGGTCCACTGCTGGACATAGGCCTCCCCCTGATATGCGACTTGCTATGCTACGCTATCAATGCATTGCAAGGCAACTGCAAGCGAGCGGGGCTTCGTTCAAAGGCTCAGAGGTGCGTTTGTTTCACAGATGTATAAGTATAGTCCTAAAGAAAGGTTGTTTGGTGTAAATTTTAACTCGTCCGAAGGTACGGAATGTGTCAGGCTGTTCAAACGTCAAATTTGGCATTTGGTCAAATGTCATTCCGTCTGAACAGCCTGACTGTGGACTATTGGACAATTTATTTGTCGGAGGAATGTTTTATAAAGCTTTTCTTCGAAACAACACATATTCAATCCGGAGTTGATGAAGTGAACGCATATCTATAGAAACCACACAGGGCGAGGCGGTGCGGGTCGAGTGCCAGGGGCCTAATTCCACTATTTTTTAAACAAAATGCCATAGTGGCGCCATACGATTAAGATAGAGATTTAATCGTAAATTTATTTGGTATTCCAATACCATAAGATTACAATCTCTATGACTTACAATATCGTGTCAATAATGCGGTGGGGCATATAATCATAATCGTAATAGTCATAGATATGGCATAATCAAAAAAAGATCGTGTTAGTAGAATACCAAAAGGTGTAAATGGCGGTGATTGTAACGCGATAATGAAGCGATAATATTATTGTGTTAGTGGAATCAGGCCCCTGGTTGCTATACCGAGCTAATATGACCTTTAAGCACGTCTTGCGGTATGAGAGCAACGTGAGGGCATAGCGTGAAAAAATACCGTCCGTTTTCTTTTCATACGTTTCGGAATGGGCAGCACAGAACAATATAATATGTTTATTCAGGTCCTCCCCTCTGCCGCCGGTTGCCAACATTGTTTTTTTATTAATGTTGCTCAAACGTTTGTCCGCAAACTCACTAAAAAAGTGAAGATGTGGCCTAAGATGGAGCACGTTTTCCAGAAGGATCTTATTTACCCTGGAGTTGAAGACTGCAAGATTGTACTCTAATGGGAAAACAGACGCAGGAAGCTCATTACACTCGTTGGCTGTAGATATTATGAAAGTAGAGCAGAAGTTTTTTGTTCGACACTGGTATGTCGACCAGGTACGGGTGGTATGATTTTGTGCGACTGCTTGTCTTATGGTGGAAGGGAGAAGATGATTGAAAGATAAAATAACAATCAATTAATTACATTCCAATTAACTAACTGCAGACTATTTTACTATAGAAACTTTCATTGTTTGACGAATTCATTATGAATTTAAGCGGGTAAACAAGGTTCGTAGTTAATTCGCTTACATTCATAACTGCAGACTGTTGCAAACAATCTACAGGTCCAATGAAATTTAGTTTGTGTGTGTAGCAAAGTTTGTAAGTTGCGAACAATCTACCAGTCGGAACCTGCATTGCCCCGCTGCTGTATGGCTATGCTGATGCACTACACCAGATACGTACCAGCTCTCGGGTTACGCGCCGCTTCTACCAGACATTCAGATTATTTTTGACAACTTGAAGTGCAACTGTGTAGGTTCTGTCGAGACCTGCATATTTGCGCCTCTTGAGATCCTCGGCCAAATCTGCCGCCGCACCCACAGGGTCCCGTGAGATCCCCGGAAGATGTTTGATGCAACAGTTTTTCCTTAATTCCAGCTGTACATAATCCTGGTCCGGCCGGAGCGCAACGTGCGGCAGAGCATCATGCCCGTGCGGTACAGCCGCAAGCCGCCGCCCGCGCAGAGCGCCATCGCCATCGCGCATCCCGCCATCAAAAGTAAGCATAAATCCTCACCAGGCTTTACTGCTCCTACCTACCTTTTGTATTTTAACCGACTTCAAAACAGAGGAAGTTCTTAATTCGACTGTTTTTTGTTTTATTACCTCGGAATTTTTGTACGATTTTCATGATTCTTTTTTTTATATAAAAGCTTCCCGTGTGGTCTTCCGACAATGTAATCCATGAAAATCCATGGAAAAAACTATGAAAATTGATATCGGTTTAAAAATGGAGGTGGAGAGGAGAGGAGAAAGTAGTTTTTAAAACAAAATTAATTATTTTGTCTAAATGATGTAAGTAAATGAGTAAATCTAACAGATAATATCCTTTTTACAGAGTTGCCGAGTGTGGACAAAGGGACTCAGACAGACCCCGCGGATTTCAAACTAGTCAATGGACAAACTGTCCCACCACTCGACAATAATCACAAAACACAAGGAAAGAAAGAAGACATCAGGAAGTCTCAAGAAGAGAAAGCTATCAAGGATAATATGCCTGAAGACAAACATAAAGACGAAAAAGTTCAGAAAATACTTAAAAATGATAAATTAGATAAAACACAACTAAACAATTTATCGAATCATGATAATGTTAATGTTGCTGTAGGAAATGATAAGTCAGACATGTTATAGCACAGACATTCTTCCAAATCTCTCCATGAAGTTTTCACGAAGAAACACACGGGTGTGAGGAAAAAAAGCTGCTCTTGTAAACATAGAGAAAGAAAACCGGTTATAGTGTGAATGGTGGCTAAATATAACAAGTGAATTTAAGTGAAAAACTTTGAATTAGTTTTAAGGTTGTTAACGACGTGTGACGTCATTTTATCATTAAATTAAGTTTTATAAACGTAGGTCGCTTTAATGTACATATCTTAATTAATAATCTCGTTGATCAGAACTGTAAATAGTATTGTTATAATGACATTTTTCCCGAATCTCTCTGTATATAAAATACTATAAATAATCAAATTGTAAATACAAGAAGCCAAGACAGAAAAGTGATAGTTGTAAATAAAAGTTACCTTTATCAGCTACTAATAAGTTTGTTAATATAATATTTAGAATATATTGTACGTTTCATAGAAATACATTTAAAATATTTGAATATCTGCCAGATAATAATGTAAGAAAATTTTTAGTATGGCGTATGAAGTTGTTTAAAAATGAAATAGGAATATAAGCAGGCGAGAGCTATGAGCCAAGACAGTACAGACAACAAATAATACGTAGGTATACATATAAAGGTATTTATATAAGTTTTACACCATTCTCTCTATATAGGTACATACATCGTAATCCATTTAGTTTTAAACGTACCTACTAATAAAACGTCTCTACTGTCTTGCTCTCCCTGTTTATATTTCTGGATATTAGATAGGAACATAATCTAGGTATGATATGAACCTAATTAATTAAGTATTATGAATACATTTAAACTATGCCCTTGTCTACATAACATAATTATGTAAGTAATTATAAATTATTTATTGTGTGAAAATAAAGATTTTGATGTTGATTGTTTTCATATTATTAAAGTTATTAAGGTATTTTATATCTTAAGTTAATAACTCCGGTAGGTAGGGAAGTTGCCAAGATATTAAAGAGGAAAAATTTGATATTTTTTTATAGAAAGTCTACTGGTAGAACTGCAAAATATTGCCCTTCGTTGTTCCAGTCGCGGATTTTGCGGTAGGACCACGGGCAACAAACGAAAAAGGACTAACCGAGCGATAACTTCTGGGCTTAGTTCTGTAGCGAAACCCTAAAAGATAGATACATGCTATAGGTACCTCTAATAAATTGATTATCTACCTAATACAATATTCTTTATGGATCCCATTCGAGCACAAATTTGATCGATCGTACCACCAACACAAAGCAGGAAGCTAAGCTTCCTGCTTTGTGTTAGTACCTATCTGTACAGCTAAATATGTATCGGCAAACGTAGTGTAGGAGACTCCTTTCAGGTGGGATGAAAATCTGCGAAAGACCGCAGGCAGATGCTGGATGCGTCAAGCTGAATACATGGCGCTATGGCGCTCATTAAGGGTGGGACGAGCAGTGGACTAATATAGGCTGATGATGATGATGGTGAAATATAATATCTAAAATTAACTTAGACCCGCCTGATGACACTGTTGATACCCTACACAATCTGGTCGAAACTTCGGAGAACGAGGGCATAAAGTTCTGCCCAAAGCAACGTAGGCCATACTACTTGGGTACTACTTTCCTTCCTACGCAAGCTACCAAAGAGCGCACCAAAGGGTAGACAATCAACACACTATTAGTCTGAGTTAAAGGGAAAAGGTTAAAAGGGATGCCCGCATAGTAACGGAGTCACCGCAGCCGAAATCGGCTGGGATACATCGTCATCAGCAGTTATTTTGCTGTGCTCTAGCCGGGTCCTTATACACATGCACAATATGATCGCAATAAAGAATTTGAATTTAAATTTACCTACCAATTGTCCACTTTGAGACAGCAAATGGGTAATGGCTGATGGCAATCCGAATTAAATATATAAATAAATAAAAATAAATAAAAAAGCCCCGGGTGAGGACGAAATCACGTCGGATATACCGTACTCACCGTCTTTCACAATAGGAGAAAGAAAAGGCGTGACGTGAAAATTTTATGAACGGAGACAAAACCCATCTCAATGCGCAAAGGAGTGAGGCGGGGGGGGGGGGGGGGGGGGTCATATCCTGAAACTGATGACGAGCGAGCTGGAACATAATTATGTTTTAGTTAGATGCTGGACTGGAAAGGTAGGGGTATTAACATAATGGCGATTACTTAGTAGGTATCAAAAGACCTCATTTGTTCAAATCGAACGAGTAGTTTCAGCACTAGTCTGTTCAAAAAGAGATGAGTCGTGAGAATTGAGGGCGCTCTTGTGCCAATTGACAACTTTTGTTGCGTTGAAATGAAAGGTTGACAACACTGGCTCTGTCATTGCAGTTACGATTAAAAAGTGGTTAGTTCACCGTAACACAACGACTCTTCTCTTTATAAACAGACTACGTGGGAACATAAATATCTGCGTCAACCTCATAAATCTTATGTGTCATATCATAATCCTAACATAACACTCATAACTGTCCTCCGTTGGAAGTCGGGTAAAAACATAGAAGAAGAAGGCTACGAAGCAGTTAACGGACGAAGAAAATCAAGCACCATCTGCCAAAGACATTGACATTGACATTAATATAATATTGTCATTATCAAAGACGATAATAGTTTCGTTCATGGTTTCGTTTAGAAAAGCAGTTAACCTCTCTGCTGGCACGGCGCCACGGATGGGCTTTTCGAAATTAACGCCTGACTGGCACGGCGCCACGGATGGGCTTTTCGTTTTTATTTTTTTGTTTCTTCACAAAATCGGTCAAAGGTACGCATAATCTGTACACGCACCGGATGTTGTGTATGTTTATTTGAAAGAGCATTTCAGTGTTGTCAGTCTACAATAATAATCCATAGAGGCATAGAGGAAATTTTTTATTTAGTGATCGAATCAAAATTAAAAACCGGCAAAAATCGCACTTCGCGGCAACTTTCGACTTTGGTACCCTCTAAAACGAAAAAATGAGCGGTAACGTATTCTTTTTTTTTTATTATAATATTAGATTAAATAAACTATAAAATAAAACACATACAGTGCATAAAATTCGTTTAATTTTTTTTACACGAATATATACATACATATACGTAAGCATAGCGTTCTCGTACTTTCCATAAATCCTCATTCGATATTTTTATTCTCTTTGTAGAAAAGAAGAAGAAAGAAGTTGAAGTTGTTTTGATTTCAATATTTTTTCTGAAAGCAAATAAACCCAATTCCCAATCAATAAACCCCATTTACTTGAAAGAAAAGCTACACAAGCTCTGAAAACCTGGATAAAATCTAATAATCATCGGCGGTGGAGTTTGTAGTTACAATGGACAATCCTAATACAAATATTGATAGATTGATGAGAATCAATTACCTGGAAGAGGACATCCTCGCCGAGCCTTTGGACGGTGGACAACCCAATCTACTTCCAAAGGTATTAATCAGAAAATTTATTATCCCTCGGCCACAACAGCGGCGTGAACTAAAATTCCATCGCAAACAGCTGAAAGATGCTGCGTGTGATAAGCACCGTTCGCTGGATACTCAACCGTAAGTAATAGATAGTATGAAGCCCAGAATATGCAAACGTTAGGTTGACTGGTGTTTTCCACACAAAGCCAAAATGAATGTCCTGTTTATACCTTTTCTAGGTCGTTTGCCCAAGAGTTTTGACAGGAAAAAATAAATATAATCAACCTAATGTTTGCATATTCTATAGCCTTCATACTTAAGATTGGTATGGAATTTGTGTATTATCCAAATTAGTGAAATGTTAAAAAACAATCAAATTAAATAATCATATTAGGGACTGAATATTTTTAGTCAACCCATTTGAAATAATATACTTATTGACATATTTTATTTGATATTAAATAATTTTCATTCAATCAGCTTGGTGAACGTTATTGTTTAAGGGTTCCTTTACTTTAAAGGATTTTGAACTTATCTATATTTCAGAGAACTAGTAAACGTAGCAGCTTTAGCTAAAAAGCTGAAGAACAGGTCAGATGTAGAGGTTAGCGACCTGAAGACATTAAAGAATATTTTGCTGGATAATGAGAAAAACACAAATATTATACTCTCACAGGAAGGAGCTATGCGAGGGATTGTCAGGGAGCTCACAGGTACTATATTCACATAGTCTAGCTAGTATATCTTACACATTTGGATAGGTATCCATAAATTTTTTTGCTGTTTTATTGCATTTAAACTTGTTTCTATGTGTACCCCCATTTTTTTAATGGATTTATTTTTATTTATTTTATTATTTAACAAAATCAACAGCCCTTATGTCTAAACAATTTTTACCATAATAACATAACTTGCGGCTAATAAGAGATCTATTGATTGTGGTGTAGGTATTTTCTCATCTTATGAAATGTAGTTTTTTTATCGCACATTATCCACATACCTAGTAAATCAGGTAGTCAATCTCACCCCACCAACTTTAGATCAATATGATCACAAAATACAATCAATCAATATGATACGATCAAATTGATCACTTTATTTCCTAGTTTTACTTCAGTCTTTATAATTTTGTGAAGTGTTTATGCATCCTGTGAGGTCTAAATAAATAATAATAATAAATCTTTATTTCAGACTTCATACATAGGTCCATAGATTACACTAAATTGGTAGGTACATAATATATATAATCAAATAGTCAGCTTAATTAACAGAGTCAAATCGGAACACAGCAACACAACAATCAAAACAAGAAAAAACAATAATTATTTGGCAATGTTGTACATTATATTATTATTATTAGTATAGGCGTGCATCCTTGAAGAGTGAAACATATAAATGCAGTCAAACCTACTAGCGAACACGCTCAGAATGCTGTTGGAGCTGGCCCGGACCCTGCGCACCAGAGATGCTCCCCGCTTACGCATGGTGGTGTAGAAACAGTCCACGCGCGCTTCGGCGAACATCCCTGACGCGCTGCAGAACCGGGGCAGCCCCATCAGCACCCTGAATGCGTTATTATACTGCACACGTAGGGCGCTGTACTGTTTTTGCGTATGATTCACCCACAGGCTGCATGTGTAAAAACTAGAACAGGAATATCACTTTTATATTTGTCCAATTTACAAATTGATTGACTACTGACAAGCTTACAGGGATAAAATTAAATTGTAAAGTAAATTGTTGATAGAAAATGATACATGAAAGTATGTTTAATCACAAAGTATTTATTTATTAACTGGTTTTATAACAGGGAGTGATGTGAGGAGGCAGGAACAAGCAGCAGGCATCCTGTGTAACCTGGCCCTATCTCAAGCGGAGACGGTCCTTCTGCTGGCCAGGGTGACCAGTGTGTACCTGGCTCTCACCCTGGACACACTAAATGAACCGCTGGCTGTGAGTATCATAACTAAGTATTATTTTACTAAGTACTACACTCTAGCCAAATTCTATGCACATGTTGCAAACTACTTATACTTAACTAAGTTGACTGTTTTATCATGTATTTTAAATACAATATACATTGCATGTCAATTTTAGATCTATACTTCAACAAATAATGCAGAATACAGATACAGATAACAAATATGTCTGTAACCACTAGGTTAGTGAATTTTAATTTTAATTTTATTTGCTGTGGTTTCTGTACAAAGATTTCTCATCGAATTCGCCAAAGTATCTATACAGCTTCGGTACTCAGTTACCTATACCCATGCGTTTTTATTAGTCATATTTATTAGTCATATATGTAAAAGTCAGTGTCCATGGTCCCCCCAGGGGGTACAAACGGGGGTTTCAAGTGGAAAGAACGTAATTTGCATCCACAATTTGTAATTTGAAAAGGTTCATAAAACATTGGAACTCTTATGAGCTCTTCACTTTCCAGGTGGTAACCGCATGGACAGTGGGCAACATGTATGGCGCGGGGGGCCCGGCGAGCCGTGCGCTGGAGGCCGCGGGGCCCGGGGCCCCGCTATGCCGGCTGGCGCGCCGCGGGGGGGACGCCGCGGAGGCCGCTCTCTACGCACTCAGCTTTTATGCTAGCGAGATGCGGGACGATATGAGGTACCTGTACAAAACCAAACTTTTACTCCGTCGGAAGACCAACGTTGTGGTAGCCTACAGCTATTAAAACACATGTTGAGTCGTACGCCATTACCATGACGGCCTCTGTGGCGCGGTGGGTGAAGGTCTGCCTGCGACGCAGAAGGTTGCAGGTTCGATTTCCGCCTCGGGATAAATATGTGTTCGATCTTACAGCTTATTATGGAACGAGTCCATCCTAAGGTTTGGCTTAATTTTCTGGGCTAACTCTACCAATAAAGACTTTATAAGATTTAAAAGACAAAAAAATGTGTTAGATCAATGTTTAACCTGGACGCTACCGACAGTTGCAGACCTTAGTTCATTGAGCACAATATACTAACGCTTCCATCGTTATATACATATATTTCAAATGGCACTATTTGTTAGAAAGCATCCCCATCTTTTCCTACGCAAGTCATATTATTATTTTTGACATTGTATAAAATTTCATTATACGACATAGTTAGAATACATAATACATTTTAACTTATCTACTGTACCATTTGCATGCTAGTCTTAGTAGAACATAATAAAACTAAAATACTATTAACATCTGTGTAACCTACATTGTGTTCAAGCAAATATACTAGTTTTATCTTTATCTGCAGATCTTTGTCCAGGGTGTTCTGGATGTTTACTATGCATACTAAAAAATATCTACCTATGTAGTGTATTGTATTATGTATCTCAGTTATCTAGTACCCACAACACAAGCTCTGCTCAGCTTGAGGCTAGATAAATAATGCTTTGTGAATTGTCCAACATTATTTATTTATATTATTATTTATTTATAATACAGGCTGTTGAGGTCGAGGTATAGACAGGGCGCTATGGTATTAATAAGGAAAGGCTTATAAACGGCGCTATGGTGCTCATTAGGATAGGCCTATGGCATTAGTGGGACGATGATGATTAAACATAAACTGTGATTTTGTGGTGTTTGAAGTTATCCAAAATAGCGGCCGAGTTGCATGTGCCATATTATTTTATTTTTACATCAGTATACTAGCTGCGCCCCGCGGCTGCGCGTGTGTTGTTTTTATGGAAACGTTGAAAGGTATAATCCCACGGGCTTATTATAATTAGACTTGCCTGTATGTAAAATTGCAGGCTGATCCGCCATTCAGTAGTTTTGTCGTGAAGAGGTGACAAACATCCATCCATCTATCCAAACTCGCAATTATAATATTAGTGTTATGATAAAAATCGTTTTATGAAAAATATGTTGTTACTTTCAGTATAGACCGCCTAAAGCAGATCATCGAGTCGACCGCCAAGCTGCGCTGTAAGGGCGTGTTTCGCCTGTACTTTATACTGAGCTGTCATCGCGACTTCGTAGACGACGGACTGTTAGAGACTGCGATTGTCGACCGTATTGAAGATTTGATGATTGCTCATCGGTAAGTTCTGATAAGGGCAGTCTAAGGCCTTGTTCACGGAGACGCGGGGCGTGCAGCGGTCTCGTCATCGCACGCGTAAACACAAACATATCGAAATGTACGGTGATGTTTATGGATAGGCGGGGCGTGAAGAGTAACCGTGCACGCGTAAAAAGCAAAAAAGGCATTTACTACTTATGGAAAGAAAAATGAATTAAGAAGGCTACGAACCCTTCCCAAATCTCAGCGGCCCGCCCGAGTGAATTTGTTGTTGTTTCTTGTAGAATCGCATCGTGTTGGCCATTCCGCGGCATTCGCTTTATTTTGGAATTGTGCTCCCTGTGTCGCATTGCCCCCCGCGTTTGAGCGAGCGGTTGCAGAAATTTGAAGGAATTTAATTTTTTTTTATATTTATTCGTACTTTGCGATTCATTTTGAATAAACGACTGATTTCAGAAATATTTTTGTTTATTTCTAATGGTGAATATATTTAGGATGTTTGCAGTGTGACATATTTTCGAATAAAGGTGTCCAACATGCATAAAAATAGCTTGAAAATGACTCGATTTGGTGGTCAAAATATGGCAAATTAGTTTCACTCTCATTCAAATATCATAATGTTTTTTAAAAAACGAAAACACTACAAACATAGCTATTTGTCATCCGATTATGTATGGAAAATTGCAATACGATCGGAAACGTAGTTTCCAAATGAAGCGGGAAGTACGTTTGTATGGGGGCTAAGGTATCCGTTCTGTTCTTAAACAGTTTACTTGTGGTCACCACACTAGATTCAGAACCTGTATCGCAATAACAGAATATCAAGATAGGCTCTAAAAATCTAAAACTAAACACAAACATATCGCAATGAAATTTGATGTTTATGGACAGGCGGGGCGTAAAGAGAGGCGGTGCACGCCGCGTGCGACTTTGTCCACGCGACTTATATCATTTATTTATTCATTAAAGAAGATAGAAGTTTACAGTTCAAGTAAATAAGTTCCGGTACTATCTCGGTACAAATACGCCTTTCAGAGTTGAACACGCCGAATGTTCCACGCAACTAAAGAATCTCCTGTGGTGAAATTTGACTAACTTCCGCTGCTCAGATTTTTTGAATTTGACAAACTATTATTTTTCCATCTGATACAATAAAATGATCCTCACAAGGGACTGAGTCACTTGGTATAAAACATTTTTACCAATTTGATGCATTTTAAGGCGCTACTTATGCTTGACCAAAAAGCATTTTTTAGGCGCAATTTTTATTCTTCTAAAAGGCGTTGATGTTTCAAAAGAAACTTCGGGTTATGGGCTTCTCCGTACTATCCCAGTTAAAAACGGAATAATACAGACCAACCTCGCCCTCAACAGCCTGTATTGGTCCACTACTGGACGCAGGCCTCCCCTGATCAGCGCCTTGTTGGCGTCCATCTCAGAGGGTAATGCCCATAATTCCCTCGCATGGACATGGGGGTTAGGAATCGCAGTTCGGTGGCAGCATCGTTCTGCGCTGCTGTCCGCTCCCGGAGGATATCCCTCAGTCGCCTCTTACGACACCCACGGGAAAAGTTGGAGTTGTGCAAATTTTAAGCCACACAACTTAATACAGCCCAGGGTTTAGCCAATTTTATCCAAACTCCTCCATAGAATACCTCTATCAATAATTTCCTTTGTTTTCAGCGCGTGCGCCGCCACTCCTGATTGCTGCGACCTGCTGTACGCCATCCGTACGCTCGCCAACCTCTCGGCAGAGGCGTACTGCCGGCTGCTAACGCACATCAACCAAAATACAGAGAGAAGGCAGCTTTTCAACTCCTTACATGAGGTATGACAACAGTAACTTTTAGGAATTAGCTCGTACATCCAACACCGCTACCGCGGGGCACATTAATCATTCAAATATGTATTAAAATCGACACCTTAAGATATATTTTTACATTGAAATAATTTCTTACCCCAAGCTTCATGCGAATGGGCTGTCTGTTATTTTAGGCTGCACTGTAAAATGTTTCCAAACCGTACCATTATTAGGTACATTTTACAGTGAAGGCTTTATTTCAGCCCGAGCTATGAGCTATACATGACTTCTAGAAACATTTTCAAGGTCGAGAAACGCAAACATTTGTCCCGCAGCGAGAATCGATCCCACAAAGCTTCCGTAGCTTCACCAACTACGCCACAGAAGTCGTACTGGCGAAGGCATGGCAAAAAAAATACAATGTTTTACTTATTTATGTTATTTGTAGAAACTGCAATCCATACCAATGTTATAAATTCGAAAGTTACTGTAAAACGGCTGAACAAATATCAATGAAATTTGTCAGGGAGGTTAAACAGTATCCCGTGGGTAGACATAGGCTACTTGAATAAAGCGTGCGAAGCCGCGGGCAGCAGCTGGTAAAAAAATATAATGTTGGACAATTCCCACAGCATTATCTAGCCCCAAGCTAAGCAGTGCTTGTGTTAAGAGTACTAGATAAGTTAGATAACTGATATACTTAATACAATACACTACATAGTTTTTTTATCATCCATAGAAAACATACAGAACACCCAGAACACGTATCTGCAAATCGTCAACACATTTGCCCTGAGGCGAGAATCGAACCCGTAAGATTTTGCCGCACCTTCGCCTTCCACGCCACCGAGGTAGTCATAAAACATTATTACTATCTCATATTCCAGGATGCCCGCCTACAAGCCAGCATGCTCTGGTTCTACGGGAACGTTCTTCAGAAGCAGCAAGTCTTCACGGAGGACATGGAGCGGAACCAACCTCAAGACGAGACCATGGAACCAGATCCAAACTAACCAACACCAGTTGGAAGTCACCAACAGGCTCCATCTGGTGGGAACGCCCAAGAAGAAGACAAGATATTGGTGGACACCACGCCATTCTCTGCTTAAGCTCTGATGGAGTAGAAGAGAATGATGCCTTTTCCAAAGTTTGAAGCCATGTCAGTAAGAATAAAACCAGATTTAAATTGCAATAAATATTTTATTTTATCAATAATTATCATAATATATCAATAATAGATAATAATTTAAGAGTAATATTGGATAAGGCTACGAATATAGCATTTAAACTTTAATACTTCACTCTCACAAATACAGCGTAAGGGCCGGCGTACACTCGAGCGGTACGATCTATTATTGCTTTCAATTCTCAGTTCTTTTATCCAAAAATTCATAGCAACATAAAAATAGCTGTTATATTTAATAGCCATCTGTTTCATGAATATTTAGCGATATTAAATAAAAACCAAGAACATTCCAGCGTTTTCGATATTGTACAGGTTCTGATTTGCTCTTTCAATTTAACAATAACTGCTACCTAATTTAATTACCTATGCTACCTTACATGTACTACTTGAAACAGCAAACCATTCAGTCTCATTCAATTTGTTCAATAATGAGCAGTGAATATTTCTTTAGTACTATATACGTTAAGTACGTGTTATTTTGTATACTCTCTGCGATCGTACCGCTTACTTACCGGCCCGTTACAATATAGGGAATTCAAAAATGCTAATATTGGCAGTTATTTATTGGAATCAAAAGTTCACTTTACTCTTACAAGGGTATAGAGAAAAGCTAATCTAAATCTCAGAATCAAAATCGAGGCAGTAAAATCAAATTAATCAAATTTAAAATCTAGCTTCAGTTGTTGTCTCTCTTTTCTAGATTGAAAACGAGAGAGAGCTATAAGGCGTGTCTACGAAGATTGGCGTAATTTGGAAAAAATATCTAGTCTCCTAGTTACATTCTTATTGCGTTGGCGTAAGGCCTACTTTTGTACCTCCGATATCTTGCACAACCTGACGATAAAATCAATTTATTAAAACATGTTTTAGAAACCTTAAAATCTTGTAATGTTTAGTTACTAACTTATACGTAGGTAGGTAATTAAAGTTTTAAGTTATAAATTACTTGTAGCTGCAAAATTGACTTTATTCGTCTGAAGTTCGTATGAATCGCTAACGCCATCTAGTTTTGGCTTCGAAGCTATGATTTTATCGTCACTGCGCGTCAGTGGTACCCCGTCCCTAGGTGCGAGGCGAATTGAACCTAGAGCCCAACAACGTAGCTCTTAAAATAGGAACTACGTGCATCTAGGCATTGCCGCTGGACTGAGGAATACCACTGTTGGTGGGGGCTGCCGGTTACTTTCAATAAGACTCGAAATAAATGGTGTGATAAGTATTTATAGGACTGAATTTGACTTTGTACCTAATTGGTCTAGTTTGCCTCTTTTCTTCGAGATCGTAGCTTCTATTTGTTATCCACAATCACAAACATCGGATATCTCTTTTAAGAAACTTCATGACTTTTATAATGTATATTTATTACGAAGCCAGTATTGTACTTTTGATCTCTGTGCAAAATATTTAATTGTCCAACCAAACATCGAGTATGATCTTTCTGAAATAAAGCACTTCACTTTGAACTCTGGTCGGCAGCCCCCTCAGCCTAGGTCGCGTACTACCAGATACTACACACTACACACGCGTATGTGGCACGTAGTGTGTATGTTTGTGTGTAGTGTGTATGTTTGTGTGTAGTTACGTGTGTTCTGCGGCGTGCTTGCGGTGCGGACGTCGCGGCCGCGGCCGGTTGCCCTCGGGATTCACTGTAGATACTGGAAGGTAACATAACATACTGTTAGGAAGTCACGGAAATACTACATACTCGTAGATATAGGCAATAGGTACTAATTAGTTCTTGTGATTAGTAATGGTGTCAATACTAATGTCGCCAAAACCACGGATAATATAATAGTATACTAGTACCTACGAAGAAGTATTGTCGTAATGTTGTATTGTGATAATTAGGCATTGATTTATTAAAAAGGGAAGATGAGGTACTGGTTTCTCGAAAGTGGCAACCTTATATTGTGTAAAATTGTGTGCTCCCACCTCAGTCACCGTCGGACCGGCGGCACGGCCGGTCGTGATTCGCGTGAAATATTGTTGTCTCGGTCTCACTTCGGTCTTAGAAACGTCTTTCCGTCTTTATTGTTCTTTGTATTGCACAGGACTGGAAATATAACTGTGAGCGTATGTGTTTGCTTGTAGTTGTAACACATGCCAATTTTTGAGTAAGCGCTGGGAGAACGTAACTTATCTTCCCTTTTTAATAAATCAATGTAATTAGGTATTTCTTAGTAGACTCGTACAGATGCCTCATCTGATACTGATAGTAAGAAATGGGACACGCTTCGGGCGAGATTTTGCGGGCCAACCAGTTATTGAGTGAATCCACTAGATGGCGCAAGACTTGGCCCGCAAGAACTAATATAATCGCACTTCTGAAGAGCCATTTTCTAATCTCGACAAAAAAACTGTCACACAGCGGTCTTAGTTTAAACCGAGTCGCCATCTATCTATTTACTATTTAATAAACGAAATAAAATAAGATCATTTAAAGACCACCATCACCATCATAACATCGAAAGTAATTAATTAGTATTTTAATCTCATCAAAATCTGTGATCGAAAGTAATGAAATTTTAAAATGTATGAATGAAATTCTATATTATTTTGTTAATTTACACAAACCTCTATGACTAAGTGATACACTTAAAAAAAATACGAAATACCACAGTTGGTGACAGAGGAGGCAGCCTACCAATGGTAAGGGAACAGATACCATAGCCGAGGACCTTGATACTCTGCGCTAAAGAGGAGGACCCAGTCGTGGCTGTCACCGTACGTAGATGATGAGGAGAGTATTGGAGGAAGTCATTATTTGTTTAGTGAAGTTAGGTATGTTAGTATAAAAGCCTCCGGCCAGCTGTGGGGTTCAGCGGGCTGGATAGGATACAGCGCAATTAGAAGTTCAGTTAGCAACCCGTTAGTCAGAAATTAAAAGTAAACTGGGCCTGTTCCTACTCTTAAAAACGAAATCGAAGTGTCTGATTAGTTTTCGTGCAAACGTTTATTCTAAGAAAGCGATATAAGAGTTAGTTATACACGAAAACGAAACTTCGATTATGCTTTTCAGAGTACGCCCCCAGTAGTTAAACAATCTCAAATCAATCTCACCGTTACCATGTTGAATCATTTTGGTAACAACGATTTGCAACTCTGGGTATGTGAAATTAGGGTCCACATTACTGTTTATGCTCGGCAAAAAGTTCTCTTTTTTGGGGCTTAGTCGGCTTTCTGAAAATTTGAACAAAAGTGAAACAAAATTAAGAAAGTTATTTTTTACTATTACATCACCGATCCCTATTTCGTTTACAGGGTTATGTGGGTCGAAATGAGATTAATTGGAGTTAAGTAATCTCATTTTCTCAGTTATTTCATCTTTGCCAAACGTGTTGTAGGTACCTAGCATGGTACAGTCATGGAAGACATTATTATGGTTTTTGCTAAACGCTCATAAACATACACGAACGAGACGTCAAGTTTCCGACAGCAAGGCTCGTCTGCCGTCGAATCAACTGTAATCGACGACTGCCGTCGCGTCGCCTGCAGTTTACGAGTGCAGTTGTAGGTACACATAAGTCCCTAAAGTATTTGGTCTTTCAGTGCCTGCCTAGCTACAACGCGCCAGGAGTTTTACATAAGGTACCTATATACATTTATATAAGAGCTGTAGGTATGTTACCATACCTATAGGTCATAGAAAAGGAAGACGGTTATTTAGATGACTATCTTTCTGTACAGAAACTACAGCACGTTGTCGGCAGCGTTTGCGGCCTTTGTAGCGTCAGAGATTGAAACTGACTCGAAAGTTTTACAGTTCTAATAGTGGGTACAAATACAAACCAAGCGAGCTAGAGCGAGCGAATGCAAACGAGTGGGATTCGACGATCGGTATGGTCGTTCCTGTCGTGACAGCCGCCCGCCGGATCATGGCCGAAGGCGAACGAAGGCCTCGTTGGGCTCGCTTGCTTTCACAATAACGTCCACACTGGTTCTTCCGCGTTCGTTCGTAAGCCTTCGCTTGTTCTCGCTCGCCTGTCTGTCCCCGGCATGATGTAAGCAAGTGGTTGGTACCTGGTTGATCTTGATCTGGAGTCTTCCCATTGGCGACTTCGTTGGAGGTTGATGTTTGCGGCTTCTTGTTTTTATGCTCGTTACCGTTCTGTCGAGGTCGGGAAGTGTGGTCTGTGAACAAAGTGGAGCTGATAAACACCTCATAACGTAATGCACTTTCCTATTAAGTACCTACCTACCGACCTTTTTAGTATTTTAAAGTTGTATAGCTAAAGAATGGGATTGAAGATGAAGACACTGTCCCGCTAAGATAATGTCTGATCAAATGTGAGTTAAGTCAGCCGAAAGAATAAAGGGGCTTGAAGTTCTTTACAACAACGGGATATTTATCATGATATGAGTTTTGAGCTTTCCAATTTAAAAAAACCATAAGTTAATAATATAACCCTCAACCTCAACCTCGGTAATAATTGTTCGGCAGGAGACGCTGCTGCCCGCCCCCGGTAAATATTCCTTAATCGTCTTTTACGACGGATGAGTAGGGGGCCGCCGCCGCGCCGGCATCACACGGCGATAATATAACCATGATGGATTTAAAAGTTTTAAAAAAGGACATTCATTATCAAACAAGGAAACCAGACAATAAGTCATCGATACTGGTTCATATCCGTAACCCGGGTCAGGGTGCAATGAGTTCCCAGGTTCCGCTGACGCACTGACGTGACGCGGAGCAGAGCGGGGTTGTGAATGAGGGAAAAATACATTTTCTGAGCCTGCAGTTGACCCTTGCAGTCAGCAGCTTGCCGTTCGTGAGTGTATGAGAGCGCTTACTGTTGACGTAGACGGTGGCGCCGCGCAGCCCGGCCTGCCCGCCCAGCTCGGGCAGCAGCACGGGCCGCCGCGTGCAGCGCCCGCGCCCGCTCACGTCCCTGCAACGAAGCCAAGTCCATGCAGCTGCATACCACACACTATCAATATGCAAACGGTCGTTTGACGAAGGCATTTTGACAGGGGAGGCCCTCCCGAGTTTCATACATACAACAACACCTTAGTAACTCGGGAGCGCCCCCCTCCCCCCGACCCGTCCCTAGGCCCCCGCACCGCACGATAGCCTTGGCAAAACGCCTTCGTCGAACGACTGTATGCATGCATTGCATATAGCTCAGTTGAAGTGGGCAGTGGCATGTAGGTTATGTTCTGTTATTGTGTGTTTACAATAACAACGTTCTGTGCTAGCTTAGTCTGACGTTCTTAGTTGCGCAATGGGCCGGGATCCGCTAGCAATGCAGGAGGATGCAGGTTGGGTTCGATTCCCGCCTAGCACGATCTGCAGATAATTCTGTTTTTATGTAGTTAGGTTTATTTTATGTAGTTAGGTAGGTACCTACCTACAATTGAAATATCTAGGTAAGTAGCATTTTTAAGGGATAAAACTTTGGTGTTCTTCCAACACAAACAAGGTTCGTAGTTAACCCGCTTACATTCATAGTGAGTAAGTAGCAATCTTTTTAACAGTCTAGTCTAGATGGATGCTTACCTATAACAGAAGCTCTGCTTAGCTCGGGGCAAGATGATGCTGCCTTTAATTAATACAGAATAATTTATTAAGCATTCTGTTTACCTACACGGTAATATTTTATTTTAATATTGAACCTCCACCATAAGCATAGAGATTGACTCCGCCCGACCTTTGGTGCAACCAACAATGCTTGCTCGTTGGTCTAGTCTAGCTAGTCTATGGTTGGTCGTGGCAAGGAACTTCCGATTCCGAAAAACTCCCAAAACAAATCCGCTAAACAACTGAGTGACTTTTTATTTTTGCCTATCAATATTCTCTTTTCAAGTAATTAAAATATGCCTCAAATTAATAATAATTCTCACTCTCTAATGGGCTCCCGCCAAAAGTCCGGCGTGTGGTGTACCGGCGGGAAGTGGTAGTTGTTTTGAAATCCGAACGCGTCCAGTCCGGTGGCGCGCAGGCTCGCGTGCAGAGAGTTCTTCATACACTGCAACTGGGTGCGACAAGTTATCGTTAAAGCATATTTTTTTTTGTCGTGTTGTTTTTTTTCTAAGCCAATTTAAATATAGATGAAAATGTTAGAATATTGCATGATACATAATTTTTAAAATAAACCAGAAATGCACACTGGCAAAGCTTTACTCGGTACTACTCGGTAGGTAGGAAAGTACCTACTATGCATGGATGTAGGTTAGGTACCTTCCTTTCTTAGTGAGGTAGGTAGGTACCTATGTATTGGTTGATCATTAATTGATGGATTGGTAGGTAACACAAATAAATAGTAAATACCTAGCTACCAGCATGCAAGTCAATTTCTATTAAAAAGTGCAATTAGGCGTAATCTACGGTGCTTTCTATGCAAATTAGGTGTTTGCATGTAACCAAGTGAAATTTTAGACAAGGCTCGATACTATACCTACTAACAGAATTGTGCGCACCAAGAGCTAACTAATAAAACCACAACACTACCAAGCAAACAAGATAAAAGAAAACGCAACGAAGACGGGACAGAACAGAAATCAAACCCAAAACCATGCGTCGGCTGTACGTAACTCTAAAAATGGTACTAATTTTATGTGCGCTTATAAAGTGTTAAAATGGAATGACGTCACGCGTTGTCCCGTCCGCGTTTCACTGCTAGGCGGCTACCGACGTGGCTTCACACGATTACATAAATCTGTAGCAATGTATGAGGTACCTATGCTGCAAAGACGTTGTCTCGCGCCAAACTGTCTCGCTTATAGGAGAGGAAAGCAGAGATTGGATAGGACATGAGTAACGTAAGCCCCGCTTCAAACAGAGCTTGCTTCAGCAGACTTACCTAAAATAATATTTGTAACCGGTCTGCTTGGCAAGCTTTTGCTTGGGGGTAATCTGTAGCTTGACATCAGGAAGCCAAGCAATCTCCCTCTCGTTACAAGACCTAGCTTTTATTTATTATTTCAGACAACAAAAGGAAGGAGGGCAGAAAACATGGTTCTAGTTGGATCCAGGTGTTAGGTGAAGCTACATCGGCAGCCGGCGGGCGCATGCGCGTGTCCGGGACGTACGTGTGCGTGCCTCGCGGCCGTGCCATCAAACAAGAGGTTAGTGACTGCGCCGCCTGCGCCGACGACGCTCGCTGCCGCCACCTCCACACACATTATACACACTTAGTTTAGTATGTACCAACACTTGCAACTATTTTAGTACCTAGGTACATCTAACCACTCATTGCTAAGTATAGGCTTTGATTGTCTTGGTCGACTAGATGCAAGTCTGAATCAGAACGAATACTCTGCTCCCTAAAACTAAACTGGACTAGCTTTCTCAATACTTTTTTAAATAGAAAACTTTCAGAGATCAACACATTGAAGATATATTGAATAGCATGATAATATGGAACATGCAGGCAATATTGGGTTATTCATAACGTTAGGATTTCAACAATTCACGATACCAACTAACTGCTAGAAGATACAGTAGGTTTACGTGGAGCACATGCGAGGATAGCAAATTTGTCAGGTTCCTTGTGTGTGTTTGACACCGAGTTATTATTGTTTGGCGACATTTCGTTAGTTTGTATACTTCTGAATCTAATTAACCGTAGGTACGACTATCATAATGAAAATGTTTATTTTTTGAACCACAAGAACAAAGTTTTGAGCAGGTCTGTCTTCTGTTTTAGTTATTACATTTTTATGTTTCCCATTCCATCCCAAAGAAGCCCTAGCTTATGTTGTGCATTGATTTATGTGAATTACGATAGAAGATATTGTGTTGTCATGATGATCAAGTGGTTACCTCTCTGCGCCTGCGCTCAGCCTCAGTCCGCAGCCGGCGCACGAGTTTCTCAGCGTCAGCGAGTCGTGCGCGGAGCTCGGCGCGAGACTCTGCGTTGTCCTCGCCAGCGCCACCAGACGCGGTGGCACTCGCCGCGTTCTCTTCGCAACTAGCACATTTCGGTATTACTTCGAGTTCGCGTATTTTGCTGGAATATTTCATAAAACATTACTTCATCGTATCGTATCACAGTCAGAAAATGTAGCCTGGTTTTATAAATGACTACATACTCAGCTTGAACCTTGACTAACTGTCGGAGCTGAACCACATGAGCCTCGGCTGCCTGTACTTCGCTCCTGACTTCTGCCACTTCTTTCTCCAAACGATCAACTTCATTCTGCAGTATATTTTCCTGAAATTGTAAATCTTGTTTCTAGCTAGCAATAACAGACCTTGTTGCCAAAATATTGGTCTATAAATTGTCTTTATTAAAATAGTTGCACGCGTGCATAGTAGATGGGCACTAGAGATTTATACTCATTCTTGAGCACGACCAATAAATATTTAAATCTTAAGTATATGTTCTGAAGTCATGACTTTTGTTAAATTATTTACCTCACCGGTTTCGGCGTTCTCTTCGATATTTGGAATAGGTGAAGTTGGTATTGGAGATGACTCCTTAGATTCCTTGTTGAAGATCAACTGGAACTGCAAGTCTAAAACAAAAACACCCTCATCATCGCGACAACAACACAACAATTACCCGGTACCTATACCTACCCTATAATGACATCTAATCAGTAGAAATTTCTTATAGGTACCAAAGTCAGTAGATTCGTACTTCAAAATCAAAAAGTGAGGAGTTATAATTATAAACTACTGGTCCCTGTCCATAGTTTTGAAGTCATTTTTCTATCCCATGGGAACTGATAGATAGGCTCAAAGTAGGTATATATTATTCCACTCCTGAGTTAAAACTACCACTATCTATGCAAAATTTCAGCCCGATTCGTTCAATAACTTTGGCACGAAGAGGTAACAATAACAAACATCCATACTGTCTGAAAAATGTTCAGTGAACATTCAAACTTTCACATTTATAATAGAGTGTGTGATGTGAAGTCTGTCCAATCTGTATGCGTGAAATGTATGCAAGTGACTCATCACATTACGCAAGTTCGATACTAAACATACTCTGCTCAGAGCATTGTATAAATCTGTCGTTACATTGGAGATGCACGTTCCATGCAAAGGTCAACGTCAGATACCAGATGCCCAAGCCGTAAAAAATTCAGAAAGGGCATTTTGAAGTTCTGTAGACGTTACTGGCAGACTTCAGTAGATAATTTTATCTCATGTGTCCAAACCAAACTACCATTTAAAGTTCTTTATGCTTGGTTGAGCATTATTATTTTAATAAGTTCGTTAAACAATGAGCTGCGCTCGCAAAACAGACATAAGTAATTAGATTTGAGGGCGCCTCCTCCACTCATCATAATCCTCGAAGTTTTTACGTTATTATTGTCTGCTTGCTTACAGAAGATAATACGACCCATTTCAACTATCGATAGATAAAATTAATTGTATTAATTAGCAAGAAATATTTCACACTAAATTTGGATAGGCTGGCGTGTGTCAGGTCATTAAACCCATGGCTATTGCAAATGAAGCCTGCGTTGAAAGTCATTTGATCCAGTATTAGTTACCTCGGTTCCTCTCTCTCAAAGCTTCGATCTCAGCGTGAAGGCCGTTCAGCATCAGCCGATGCTGTTCCTGTAGGAAGCGTACGCTGTGCTCTAGGTGCGCGACTCTCGTGGCAGGGTCGCCGCTGATGACGAAGCCACTCCCAGCTGGTTCTGGTGGGGACTTCTTTACCTGTAGGGTACAACAGGCAGCTTTTTATCATGGCACATAAATGCTCTGTAGCGTCTTATTTGATCTATTAATTATCTTTGCGAGGTTTGAAGGTAATGAACGATCTGATCTCTATCTGATTAAAAATCCCATCAGTAAGTCAACGTGTTTTAATTTGCAGAAACATCTTTGCCATACTTATAGTGCGGTTTGCCAGACAGTTTGAGAGAAGTTATCTAATTGTCCTGCAATATAATTCTCAGGTGGATGGAAGGGATCAGTTTTCCCAGGGTGGGAGGCAGCGGTGGGGCGTCGCGCTGGGAATACCCACCTAACTGGATACAATCACAATGTATTACTTTTCCTAGTCAATGACCGGTTAATGTTTTCTTTGTGTTTGGCCATCCCATTGTGCTGCACAGAGTAAATAACGACAGTGATTTAAACATTTAATAATTTAATTTGGTATGTGAATATAGAATTGCTTGCCCTCGTAGACTTATTAGGTACAGATAGAAAACGATATTAGTAAGCCCACGGAACTCTAAGACAAAGTACCTTTTGTGCATCCAAAAGAACTTTGGGATCATTAAATGAGCGTGTTGAAAATTACTTACTTGTAGCTTTGTAAATGGTGGTGGAGCCGCGGGCACTAGCACTTTTGATGCCATAGTTGCACTTAAATATTTATATCTATTATGTCCCAAAATCAGTGACAAAGTAAAGCGTATTTCGTAATTAGTAGAACTTCCTTTGTTGTAAACCGCCTCGGGGCACGCGCGACCGACCAATGATAGAGATTCAGCATTTGCACGAAGATCTCTACAAACAGGCTACGACCTTGTTACACGTAATAATTAAAAATACGCAGCTCTAGAGCAAAATAAACACCTTTAAATATTATTTCACTATATCGAGGTAGATGTTTCCCTTAAAGTTAAAAGGGCGATGACCCAAACGACCTTGAAACGATGAACTAGTTTTTAGATAATGTATAAATGTATAGATAGGTACTATGAAATTGACGCAGCAAAGCACTTTTTAATAATTTTCCGGTTAATTTTCAGGAGTTTTCTTTGTTTTGTCTTGTGTCGGACGGCGAGGCGGCTCGTTTTGTGGGGCAGGTGCAGAGCGCGAGGGGAGGAAGAGAAGGGCAGGAGGGGTGCAGTGTCTATCGATCGCGCGCCGCCGCGCCGCCGCCACCGCCGCGCCGCGCACCGCCCGCACTCAGGTTCCGCGTACCGCTGACTCACAGCGTCTCTCTGTCACTATCCAGTCATGGCTCAGTGCCAAATCCTCCGATGGTATAATGGCGTGTCATCTGACTATCTGATAATAACTTGATTTCATAAGACGAACGTTTGTGAAATCCTTTTCTGTGATGCCTGATCGCTATTCTCTGAAAAGCGTTTAAAGTAGGAATTGACGGAAACCGTGACTTTTCCAACAAAGCGTGATAATTTTATGAGTGATATTTTTGTTTTACTTGAATAGGACCCGATGGATTTCTAAAACTTGAATAAATGATGTGGAAACTAAAGATTTAAAAAATTTATAGGTACCTAATGGGTACCTACTTATTTCTTGAAGTCAGAAAGGGTTGACCTAATTTAAGCGCCCACATAATAGCAAACCATTGTTTGGTGTTTTGTTAAGCAACGCTTAAATAAATTGAAGTCGTGTAGAAATTGTGAAAATGGTGAAGGGTAGAACCCCGTTTGGATCTGGTTTCGATTTTGCCCAAATCACATAAGTCTCTATGGCTAATGTTATGACAGGGCGCGCAGTGGATGAAACTGGGTCAAACGGTAATTAATGTCATAACTTAACATGAAGTCTTTGACCATTTGCACAACAAAAGATATCGTAATACTCGTACAATCATTCTGAGGTCGGTGGAAGGTAAAGGTTACTATACTAGGTAATATAATAACTAACATACAAGAGCCATATCATTATGCCTACGTTTCTCTAAGTAGGTAGTAGGTACCTACCTAACCTACTAAATATAAATTGAGTTACCTCGGTCGGTTCATGTTTGTGTATTACCTTATAATTCTACCTACTCTACATTATTGCTTACAACTAGATATTATATTATAGTTTTATTATTTCGTGCATGACTCCTTTACCTTTGTTTTCAGGGAGGCCTTAGGTTCAGCTGTACATGTTCGTAGTGGGCTGATAGGTACCTACACCTACCTAGACATGGTAATAAAGACAATCTGGTTACAATCTTACATTTCCTCGTTCTGATGAGCAGTTCTGTCGTGAGCAGGTAGAAGATGATGAAGACCGCTGCTGTGCCGGCGGCGGTGATGCGTGATCATTTGAAGATCCAACACGATCGATAGTCGCCCGTCTCGGAGGAGCAATAAAGACTGGACTTTTCCTATCAGTCAGTCTTTTTTCTCCCCCCATACGGCTGATTTAGAGCAACTGATCAAGACCGGAAAAAAATGACCTCGTCCCTGATGTGAAAAAATAATTAAAACGATGAAAGACTGAAAATAACGGTACGTACCTACGCTTAAGTACCTACCTACCTACTGCCTCTGCTTACAATTCGTGTAGAAATTTTGTTGTTAAAAACCAATATGTTTTTATAAACTGTAACCTGCCTGCCTGAGAAAGTAACCTACGTGCGGCTTTTGTCGTTTTGGGGGAGGTCTATGGTTTAGCAAGCTGATCTTTACTAGGTACTCGTATAAAAATATAATAAAGAGGAAAGATTTGATTCTTTGTTTTTTTTTGTATTGAATAGATGCTGAAACTACAGGACCGATAAAAAAATCGTTCATGATTAATAAGCTTACTTTTCAGGGCATAGGCCATATTGCATCCCGGAATTCCTACGGGAACGGGATCTACGCGGGGAAACCGCGAGGCGCTGCTAGTAGATAATAAAGCTACAATATATATGTGTGTACTTTGTACCTAATCTTGCATTTCCTGGTCCTGAGGATCCTGTTCTTTGGAAAAAGATGATTTGATGACCAAGACCGCTGCGGTGCTGGCGATGCGTGAAAATGTCAAGATCACCGAAATCGCCCGTCTCGGAGTAGCATAAAGACTTGGCTTTTCCTATCAGTCAGTCTTTTTCCTGCTCCAATACGGCTGTTTTAGACCAACTTTCAAAACCGGATATTTTTTATCTCGTCTACGTCGGAATTTCAAAATTATGAAAATGGAAGATGGATGAAAAACTGAAATAACGGTAGGTAAAGTTCTCACAACCAGTGTGAGTGAACTGGGGGTTTTGTTCTTGATAGGTAGGTAAGTACATTTTTTTTGTAGTAAGAAAGAACTGAAACGGGATCGAACTGCGCAAAATTTACATACTTTAAAGCTTGTAAAACCAACACAATTTAGATCGAGATATTTGAACTCATAACTAACACTAAGCTTAGAAAAATTGCACACATGTTTCAGACTTTTACAGCTCTCGGCAAAAAAAAACAGAAGAAACATAACTACGAGCGGAGCGAGCCGCGAATTTTTTTCTTAAGATTTTAGAGTACCTACGGCTATCGATAAACGACTTGAAGGCACATTCCTTTTAGCCTGCTGCAGCTGCAATAATGTGTGCACTCTAACACAAAAACAGGACGGCGAGCATCAAATCGTCTTGCACTGGGCTGTCGGTAAAAAGTTATGAGAAGTTCTTCTTTATTCAGGAGGTTTTTAATATTAACTACTTGTATAAATCTGTCGTTGGCAAAGGTACTACTCGTACAGACGGTATACCTAGATATGCACAATTAATTAACAATGGTGCGTCAAATGGAACTCAAATCGACTTGCGCTGGATGATGCTAAAAGTGCTTTGTGATATAGTCTGAAATTATTTATCTATATATATAAAAATTAAACCCGTTTTCCGTTGTCACTCACCACGACATAACATGAAAAAGGCTTGACCGATTTGGCTGATTTTTTTTAAATGTTCGTTGAAGTTCGATGGTTTTTACGGCGAGAAAAAATCTAATAATTGCCGGGAAAACACCTATAAACGTTTCCATAGGAACAACGCGTGCGAAGCCGCGGGCAACAGCTAGTATATTCATAATTATTTTAGACCTTAATAAGTTTTTCATTTTTACTTTGATCGCGAGAGCCCCCCTAGCATTTATTACTCCTGCTGATATGGATAATCCGCCACTGCATATAATTACTAACTTTTAAATAACTTGACACAAGTGTAGCTATTTTTTGTGTCGAGTTGTTTATACTTATACATTGTATTTTGAGAGTTACCGACTTACCTAGGTCGATAGGTAGGTACCTAGTTAACTGACGAAATCGAGTCGAGAATGTTCTCGACCTTATGGACGGCTTATGTCCAGGAGTAAACTTTCATGCACGGGCAGATGATGATACTGATTTCATCGACTTATTTCACCCACCTGAATATCATCTTCGATGCTCGACAACTTCAAGATGGGAGTCTTGCTCCACTGCGGGAAGTGGCTCGTGCCTTGGGCCGGCGGCGCGGGCGGTGCGCCCATCCCGACATAAAGCTGAGCGCCTAATAACATTACTAGCAACCTTGCACCACCCGATAGATAGGCTGATCGTACCTAATGATAACAACCCATGAATAATTATTCACCCACGGGCCACGATAATAAGGTCGTGCACCTGCTTTTAGCGTATATGCTTTATGGTCTGTTCAGAAATAATATCTATGGTCTGTTCAGCCAGTTGTACTGTAGGGTAGATGCGCCTGTTATGCGTCCAGGCCCCATTCACGACCTTTCGCGGCACTACTGGTTACTTTTTGTCGAAAATAGCCATATTTGCACTCTCACACAAAGACATTAAATTATATCAACAACCTGGATGTGTAAGCTACGCATACAAGCTAACTACACATCACAAGCACCAGCAATTATAAGTAAAATAAATTAATCAATTTGTGGTCCGCCGTCAACAAGACAAAAAGTGTCTATATCAACGCAAAAAATAGCAGCGTGTCGCGAATTCAACGGTAAGTTTTACAGTGTCTTTATGCATGTCAGAGTTGATGGTTATTAGTTTGACTTCATTTTGGATTAAAAAATATGGATTTGTGTAATTCTATCTAAATTATTGTCAATAAAATTGAAATATTGCGTGGACGAGAACTGTTCCACGATATTTTAAGAAAGTCCCATTTTAGACCGGGTTGGACGCGAATTGGACATATCGTGTCAATAAGGTGATTTCTTGTATGCATTATTGTATTAAAATTTATTCAAACATTTTATTAAATTTGAACCTTATGCTCGTAAGGTATCTACAAACCTTATTTCGTCCAGGCTCGGAGCAACAAACCATAAAATACTGAGTTATGAAATTTCTTGTGGTCGCGAATCGGACAAGGTTAAATGACGTCCTGATTTCGACCTTAGCTTTATTGATTATGTAAACTTAACAATAATGTAATAGAATTTTGTATATAAAGTCATTGAGTTATCCAGTTTTGTGTATTTAACATATTTCATTCAATTTCACTTTATTTGAAATAAGCTATATGCAATTTTTTTTTTAAATATTGTGGTCGAGAACTACTCTATAAGACCAGATATCGACCATCTGCGTATAATAAAACACAGTGCCAGTCATCAGAGTCCTAAATATAGAATACTAATAAAGGTTAAATGTTTATTAGGTATTTTTGTATACTAGTAGCTAGTGATAGCCACTACTACTTTCAAAAATACCTATACAATACAATAAACCTCAATAACCAAACTGCAACGATTCCAAAGACTGGTGTGCTCAGCAATAACAGGCTGCATGAGAACTACACCGGGCGTTGCCCTGGAGGTAATCCTAGACATAGTGCCACTAGACTTATATATACAACAAGAGGAGACCTTATCGGCTTTGAGAATACAAAACATTGGATTCTGGGGGGGCATAGAAAGCCCTCACACTCAGATCTTAAACAGAGCCTTAGCCTATGAACCTCTCTAAGCCGCCCCCTGTGACAGAATGCCCAGCAAACCTATACAAGAGAAACACTACCAGATACAACTATATGAGGAGAGACACCTGAGATGAATATGAGAGGCCCACGTCCACTCCTCCCCTAGCATTCTCACAATTCCGAACATGGGTAAGGCAAAAAACCAGAGGAACGCATGCCGAACGATGGACACACCTACAGGAGTGCCGCCAGGTAAGGCGGCCTCCCTTACCTCCGGCTTCATCACCAAAGCTACTGAAACTGACCAAAAGAGACCTACGCGTCCTTGTGAGAACACTCACAGGACACTGCCCACTAAACAAACACCTCCACACCATCTGAGTAACAGGAAGCCCTCTCTGCAGGGGGGTTCTCAGTGTCGAGGAATCAGCTGCCCACGTAGTCCTGGAATGCGAGGGAGTAACAGCACAGCAACACGAAATCCGTGACCATCCGAGGCCACTCCGCGAAGCCTGTGAAAATCCCAGGAAGATTATGTGCTTCTGGATGGAGTTAGGCTGACCATCCCGAGTCTCAGAGCGGAAAAAAGAGTACACTCACCATACCATACCATACCAAGCCAACCTTAACTGCCCGCGGTGCTTCCTAATTCCTAAATCCAACCAACAAACGAGGAAATGACAAAACAACCCACCAACACGCACTGGACCAGCGTGGTGGGTCATGGCCCAAACCCTCAATTAATGATAGATAGCCAACAAAAAGGTCCAAAGTGCCCAGCGAAGCCAGCGGCTGTGCTGGCGTTGACGGGTGCCATGCCAGACCTGGGGTTAGGGGTGCGAAGAATCCTCGGGTGAAGTCCCACCGAACTTTGAGGTTTGACCATCACCTAGTGCAGTTGTAAGTGGAGTTAGAGAACATTAAATGGCATGTTATGGGGTTATGTAGAGTAGTAGTAGAGAGGGGGAGGACACCGTAACACTAGACTCGGGCCATCTTCTCTACTTTCGCGAGGGTGATAAAACATCGCAGCGTGACGTACGTAGGTGACCTCGTCAATAATGCCCTCGCTAACAACATTCAAGAAATCTCCAGTATGTTGACAGGTATTCAGGGAACAGTAAGTCAGGTCTACGCACCGACCTCGGCAAAATCGGATGATGAAGTGGAGGATATTTATGAAGACATATCCAAAGCCTTACACAACATCCATAAGGCTCGTAAGTGGACGTGGCGAAGCCCCGACACTGTGACTTAAAATGAGATCAACTTCTGATCATGATGGATAACAAGCACATATTCAGAGATGACTCAGTGATCAACAAGTTTAGTACCGGATCTGATCACCGACTGCTCCGAGGCTCTCTGGATATCAACTTAAAGCTAGAAAGAAACCATCTGATGAAATCCACGCTCCGACCTGATCCAATCGAAATCATTGCGGGCACCGAGAAGTTCCGGCAGCTTCTCGGGAATAGGTTTGCTGCCTTGGATCCCACTGATGACGCTGACGAGACCCTACACAATCTGGTTGAAACGTTGAGGCACAAGGGCATCAAGTTCTGCCAAAAGCAGCGTACTGGCAAGCAATCCAAACTCTCTGATGAGCCTTTCGGGCTGATGGCAAAAAGACGGGAAACCACATAAGTGACTTCGTCAGACAAATCCGAACCGAGGGTACAAAGTATTCACTTAGGAGCTTGGCAGGAGCCACCTGACGAATCTTAAAATGCATGATGACAGGACATTCTATGGCAGATTATACGTTGCACATACCCCTCGTTCCCAACGACGACAAGACCACAAGACCAAGATTTCAGAACTCTGAGGCCTATGTCCAGCAGAGGACTAAAACAGGCTGACGATTATGATTATTATAAGTAAGTTTCCTATTAGATATATGGTGGACGAGAACTAGGCAACATAGGGTCGCAAACTGGAATTTTTGGTCGAGAACTGGTAAAATGGGGTATTTCGGATTAAAATATTTTTTTAAAATTAACAGTTAAATTTAAGAAGAAAGTCTATTTTCCATGTGAAAATAGAGTATATTCGTCATGTGGTGAAATTAGTTTTATTCTTAAGAGCTCACAAAAATATATTTTTTTCGATATCTGAATTGGACAACTCCGCTAACTGGACGCAAACAGGCGCAATGACCCTACCTCGCGTAGTATTTATATTCTCTTTGGTTGTATTGTACCCTACGTCCGGAAGAGAGGTTTAGCATACATACTTATTTATGAAATTAAAATTCGCCAGTTTTAAATTATGAATGGCAGGAAGGTAGGCTCAATCGGAATATAAAATTATTAGGTATAATTATTCTTACTAGGTTAGGTATAAAGGTATAATTATGATGATTCGTTGGCTTGAACGATTTAAATATTTGGCGTGGTCCAAAAAGAATACAATAACTATGTAAGAAGAGACGGGACCTCCATATAGCGAAATGAGTCTACCTAAATAAAACACAAGGATATAGGTTAGGTACCGTGAAAGTTGTTTACTTTGCCACTTTTTTGACCTAAACAAAGTTCAAACTGAATTAAATTAAAAATAATGTATGACTCTACTGTGTAAAGTCTATTCCCAAATCTGGCATATTTAATTGGCATTGCTTCGATATGCGTATATTTCCCGTATATTCATATGCAAGATTATTGTTAACAAAAAACAAAAGTGGTAAAGTCAACTGCCGCTACTGGCAAGATTGCCAAACGAAAAAGAAATGGAATATTATAGTTACACGTTTGATAAAACGAGCAACGTGCTGTTCTACTTCTATCCAGCAATATCAAAAGATAAGGCTATTTAGCAGTAGTAAAGAATTTCTCCATACAAGTGGCAATCTCGCCAAATTTTTAATAATTTTCCATACAAAATAGAAAAGTAGGTCAGGGTTGTCACAAAATTTTATGTTGTTAAATCAAAATGATTAATTTTTTCATTAAAAAAATGTGCAATTAACACAAAATTGCTGAAAAAAAACAAGGGGCTGCACTCCGGGAGTGCCGGATGAAGTGAAAAATACACACACCCTCTTCCGATGTACTAAGGCACCACAAGTAGCAATTTTGTTCTTTGCGATAGTAAATACTTTGAACGGCGCCATCTGTTAGCCTGCAGCGATATTTCTCTACTACTCCTAAGGTCATATCAACTGACGCTGTGGGATTTCAACTAAGTGAACTATTTACTCAGGTAGCTGTAACATTTAAACTTTTAAAAGCTCATCTTAGTAGGCAATGTTGTACCAATTTTAAATTACAATAATGCAAGCGTGTTACGTTTACGCCGCTACTGGCAAGATTGCCAAACGAAAAAGAAATGGAATATTATAGTTACACGTTTGATAAAACGAGCAACGTGCTGTTCTACTTCTATCCAGCAATATCAAAAGATAAGGCTATTTAGCAGTAGTAAAGAATTTCTCCATACAAGTGGCAATCTCGCCAAATTTTTAATAATTTTCCATACAAAATAGAAAAGTAGGTCAGGGTTGTCACAAAATTTTATGTTGTTAAATCAAAATGATTAATTTTTTCATTAAAAAAATGTGCAATTAACACAAAATTGCTGAAAAAAAACAAGGGGCTGCACTCCGGGAGTGCCGGATGAAGTGAAAAATACACACACCCTCTTCCGATGTACTAAGGCACCACAAGTAGCAATTTTGTTCTTTGCGATAGTAAATACTTTGAACGGCGCCATCTGTTAGCCTGCAGCGATATTTCTCTACTACTCCTAAGGTCATATCAACTGACGCTGTGGGATTTCAACTAAGTGAACTATTTACTCAGGTAGCTGTAACATTTAAACTTTTAAAAGCTCATCTTAGTAGGCAATGTTGTACCAATTTTAAATTACAATAATGCAAGCGTGTTACGTTTACGTCACCATGCGAGACTGATCTTACATGTTAGATCAGCATCACGTGACCCTGACGCGAGCTTACCATTTATTGCACATGCCAAAAAAAGTGCACAATGTCACTAAAGAAGTTTTCAGTTCAAAAAAGATTTGTTCTTATCATAATGTAGAAACAACATTGAGCACTTAAGTGTTTGAATTACATTAAGTAGGTTTGTGATATATTTGGCAAAAAGGAATATTTTTATTTTCTCTGATTTGTATCTGTCTAAGCGTAAAGCTATCAATCACATGAAACTTGTTTCTACCCACGGCTTTGCACACCTTATTTCTATAGAAACGCAGACAAATTATTATCTTTATTTGACGTCACATAGCCGCGAATCCTTCTGTGACAGCCCTAACACCGACAAAAACATGGCAAACTCGACAACACAACATTTTATTAGGGGATGGTGATTTTTCCAAAGAATTTTTTTAATTTTATACAGCTTCTACTATAATAAAACAACTATTTACGAAATGAACTTTAATATAACGAAATATCAATGATTCACTTAAGTTGACAGTTTATTTCCTACTTAAATTGATGAAGTTCCGGAGCACCAAACTATCGACCACCATCATACATAGCCGCGAATCCTTCTGTGATCATCATGTTCGTGTGTCATTCATGTTCGTGTGTGTGTGTGAGCGCTTGTGTAAACATCGTCGATTTCGCCTCCGTGGCTTTTTGATAAGAATTAATAGAAAAGAGCATCAAACCTTCCGAAAACCTGTTGAAACTCGAAGATTACTGGAAGAGCCAACAAACCAAGGCGTTCATACAACATCGCCACAGTTTTTCAAGCTGTAAGCTCGCTTCAGAAGTTAAACACGGTACGTTTTTTTTATTTAAAAGCATCACACACACATAAATCACTGTCTTTTCTGGTAAAAATAACCAATAGCATTGTTTTAAAAAATATTTGATTACCGTAATTTTGGCGAGCAAAAGTAAACACAACAAAATAACGTCATCCATCTATCTACAAGACGGCGCACGCGCCTGACAGTGACACTGACAGCACTAACGACTGCTCCGCTGCGACGCCGTGTGGATAGGCTATAGCCCTTTGGCCCAAAGACTATAGCGAGTTTGCAGGTTAGAGCGAGATCGTACCTGCAATTACATTATGAGCTGTGGGGGTTGTAGTACAGTTATCGCGGAAAGTGAAGACTTCTTGCAATGCACCGTAGATGGATGTCGAAAGATATTTCACCTGCTCTGTGTTGGCGAAAAAACCCAATCAGTTAGTGAGTGGGTCTGCCCCGAATGCCGCTGTTTTTCTAACCCTTTGGCTGGCGACGCCATTTTGCAATTTTTGACGCAACTGGCAAGCACCCGCTGGCGTTTTTAGCGCGCAGTTGCCGCGCGCTACAAAAATCAATATTTCTACATGATTTTGTATGAAACTACTTAAGAACCTTATATCTTTGGAATGGTCTTGAATGCAGCTATCAGATTGTAAAACATTTTATGCAATTTTGTTGCCATTTGTATTGTCAGTCTAAGCTTAAAAGTAGAGAAAGATAATTTTTGGCCGTTTCACAAGTATAAGTCTGAAAATAAAAATAATTCAAACGATTTTTAAGAAAATTAGTACTTTATTTACATAACAATACACTAATATACATTATTCAACCAAAACATCACACCTCTTCATACATTTTTTTCACTCAACAAGTTTCTAAAAACCTGCCGCGTAAAACACATCCCGAAACAAAAAATAGGGCATGTTTATTATTGAATTCTGAGAAGTGTTTAGGTCAAGTGTCTTTTGTTTTGCTTTTGTTTAAAAGTTCGGTTCAAATACTTATCACGTACAAAGATTCAACTATGAGAAGTATTTAGTTCAATGTTTATAGATTTTAACAAAAGCCACTTGAGAACAAGGTCTTCGCAAGTATTGTACTACAGAGCAAGCTCTGTTCCTTTATTTGAAAATATTTTTAGTCTTTCTATAAAAACATGAAGTTTACTTATGAATCTACATAAAAACAGACCCTGTCTGGTCAGGTTTCTTTTCACTTTCAGACACACAAATAAACACTTTTTTCAATTGTTTTCGAGCAGTCCTTTGTCACGCGCGAACGCTCACGAATGACTGCAAAATTGCCATGAAATTTGTTTGGCGGTTACAATAGAAACACAGAATATAGTTATCCTTGTCTTTTCTAGTAACAACCATACAGGATAAAAAAGGATAGATGTATGTTTCATTTTATAAAAACGGTAAATAATGAGGGACCAGTAGCTGGCCGCTTGCCATTTGGAGACCTTGTTATTGGAACCAGATACTGGTCGCTTGCCAGGCAAGGGGCTAAGAGAGGTGGTGACAATTCGCTTACACCAGTTGGCGCTTCCAAGAAACATCGTGACTCAAATGTGACACTACGCAAAAAGATATCTGCCCCTGTTCAAGTTGACGAAGATCCCCATTTTCTAAAGAGTGGCGAATTAGCTGTCGAGATTCGCAATCTGCGACAAGAGATAGCATCACTCAGAAATGAGCTTGGCAAAGCGGTGTCGCTTATAACTAGCTATGAGACAAAACTGGAGGATTATACGACTCAAGTCCAAAGCGTACATACCTCTCTGAAGATGCGCGAGCCCGAAGCTGCATACTCTGTTGCGACGGCGACTGCTTCCTGCTCGTTTGAGTCCTACAGGTCTCCCTCACCTACGTCCTCATGCCTCGTAGCGGCGCCGGTCTCCCGCGCACCTGGGTCCAGTAGGGTGGTTCCTCCAACGGTATCCAGTCGCAACAACATAGCGAATATCTCCTGTCTACCCGAGCCATGTGGAGCTCCCATACCATCATGCGGCTCCACTGCGACGACAACTGCTATCTTTCCCCTTGATAAGTTAGACAACTCTGCTTTGCGATTGGATGCGCTCAAAGCTAAGCTTGAAACTCATGAAAACAGAACCCAGCTAACATCCGCAGGGATCCAGTTACCTCCTACAAACACAACTGCGTCCAAGTGCAATGTTCAAGACAGAGAACGTCACAATAAGAACAAGCAGCAGCGTAGTCCCAACATACCAGACGCCGTAAACCAAACAACGTTGCCGCTTCCCACCCGAAGTTCCAGTTTCAGCGGCGTGAAAGAGCCTAGTCGTAAATCTCCTCACCTCCATGAATCTATAGTTAATGTTGACATTTGGTATTTAGTGCTGCCATTAAATAATTAAATTTTGCATAAAATACACGAAAATAGTTGACTAAAAAGCCATAATTTAACATTTAGTCTGGAAAAAAGTCAGATGGCAAAGTTTTGTGTCATGGCAAAATCAACAGATCTCACGGTAAATCTAAGTTAATTTTTCCTGTAGGTACTCATCGTAATTTACCTTCACTTATCGAAATAGGTTTATCTTACCCCAAATAATCGGAAGTCCGAAGAAAAACCACATGCACATCGTCATTGTCTTTGACTATGTATACCCGAAAAACCAACCTATCCATGTTACTGAAGTTTTCACGGTAGTTTATCTGCTGTGAAAGAATTTTCAGAATTGTTAGTCTGACCGAGATACCTATTGTTGTTTATCTCAACAATCCGAAAGAAAACTATAACAGGAAACAGGCAAATTATAACACAAATCCGTTTATGTCACTCTACTTACGAAATATTTGATAATAATCAGCATTAAGAATTTTCGATGCGAATCAATCTCAAATTAAAACGTGAGAAAAATAAAATCTGTCAAAAACACCATCAGAGGCCGCCGTCGCCCGTTTACAATAAAATCAATAAGTAATAACAATAAAAAATAAAATAAGTTATTTCCGGGGCCAACTTGAGAAAAATAAAATTTTGCTTCTAAGGTTGGCAATAATTTTCTACTCATCGCCCTAGTAAAATTTCGGTCAACGTAGTTGCGGCCGACTGGCGTGATCTATTTTTGTTTGAGTTATTTTTGCTATTCTAAGTTGTATTCTCTTCGATTGTTTGGTTTACGTTGCTATGCAACATAATGGTCCTTGTTCTCTTTGGTCTAGCAACAACAACCCACCAACGACCTTATCACTCGAAGTTCGAATAGGCTATTCAATTACCTTTTTAACTATTCAAATTAATTAATTAGTAGGTATATTTGTCACAGACGAAATTAATTAACTTTTGAAATTGTTGTGTGAATGTTTAAAATGCATTGTGGCAATTCGGATTGTAAGAAACAATACTATCTACATAGATTTAACGTAATACCTACCTCTAAATTTTATCGTAGGTAGGTAACCAAAGATTTAAATCTATGAACCAAAGTTAATATTTATAGGCTATTCAAAATGAGAAGAGTCGTGGGAATTGAGGCGCTCGTGTGCCAACTGTTGTTGCGTTGACAACCACTGCTCTGTCATTGCACTCATTGCAGTACCAGTACCTACGACTAACTAAAGTGTTAGTTCACCGGCTCACCGCGATTGTCTCTATATTATTATGTATAATATTCTATATATCCACAAACTATAATATATGGATACTACTTTAACTTAGTCTATAATCTCTCCTAACGGTGGTGCCCTAACGACTCTTCTCCATAAGAATTGAACAGACTTTATTGACATTGATTTGAGAATGGACTAGGGAAACTCTATGGTGGTCATTCAGAATGTCTTTCTATCTATGGTTTTTGTGTTTTTAGAAAAAAAAAGCCTGCTTACTTCAAAAATTCAAATTGATTAATTTGGGTGGTTTTCATTGGATTTTATCATTTTGCAGAAGAATCAACAAGACTTTTTCCTGATCCTTGCGGATTAAAATGGAGACGTGCGTCAGAGGCTTTTCGTATATGCCAGAGAAAATCCCAATTCAGGTAAGGTGCTCCACCCTTCTATCGAACCTTCTGAAGAATTCAGAGTTCATCATCATCATTTTCATTCGCTTGCTCATGGGATGGCTGTGACTTGCAAGCTTATTTATTTAATCAAGTACCTACCAACCTACCTACTAATTATTTTAGAATGCCATAAGCTAAGCAAATTATGATTTATGAATAAATCTATGCCTTGAATCTGAGTGACAGCTGTAGTCTCTACATCCTAAACAACAGGCTGGACTGCGTTGCCATATTCACTTCCATTACATACACTTTTCCAGCCCGAATGTTGACGTTGTCATTCAATGTATGGCAACACAGTCCAGCCCCAATGTTGACCTAATTACCAACAGGGGGATGATTGAGGGTGTTTTTGTGTTGTCATAATAAATAAATTTAAATGTGAATTTTGTAAATTCTACAGACACCTATAGAATATGATTATTAGTTTCTTTAAGAAATGTTTTGTAGATTATCTACCTACCTAATTTAGGATGTAATTTTGTTTCCTTCAAATAATGTAATTAGTTGGTTTTAAACATGTACCTAAATAAATAAAATCAATTAAAATTTGTAAAATAATTTTAATTATTTATTATAGGAAATTTTTTAAATTAAAATATGTAAGTATTTTTAATTTCACATAATAATTTCATTTTTCTTTTATTATTCATTAAAATTTAATAAAATCATTTTTTTTTAACAATAAATTAATTACATTTCACATAAGTTTACAGCCGGCCTAGCATGGGGATTGCTGTCTAGGGTAGAATTGATAAAATTGACATCACATTGACATACATGTGTACACACACCATTCGATGACAAAGTGACATAATTTTTTTTCTATTCTCAGTCTCAGTCAAATAATCTACCTACTTAGGTGAATGGTGAAGTTAAGTAGGTACTTATGTTAAAGTTACCTTCTCCTTACCATCACCTTACTGCCTTGTTTCATGCCAGATCTTACCAACAACCACACAATAAACCATACCTTTGCATAATAAAATAAATGATGCCCACCCATGATAATGCTTATAATAAGCAATCTTACAGAACAAAAGTGAAGCTTGTAGGAAAGCCAGATATCATCATCATAATATGTGCAAATTGCGCCTTACCACCACTTGGGTGATTTTTCTGTGAATTTATTTATTTTTATTTATTTATTTATGGACACCCAACAGAAAAAACACATCGCATACAGAGTAAAAAATATAAAGTGGTCTTAAGTCTAGTGTTTTTCTAAATACAGAGTGCCACAGCATGGGCAAAATTATGGGTCGACTAAACTAACAATGCAAAGACAAACATGAACATAACAGAAATAGGGTAGGTATCTAGTAGAGTGAATAGATATGTTTTGTTTTTAACGCAAAGCAAAATAGTTTGAAACTGAATAGGCATTACGTTTAGCGATAGTACATACCAACCAGAGTGAATCACTATTTCTTAAATAAATAAAAGAACTTAAAATGTATTATTTCCAGTTGGTTGAAACCGAGGAGCTCGAGCGCACGTGGCGCAGCCGGCGGCGGCAGCTGCTCAAGGAACAGGAGGAGAAGATCTACAAGGAGTTTATCAAGGATACCGATGTCTTGGAGGTTGTCTGTAAAGGTAGCCAGCCACTGCTGTGCATTTCATGGATCACTTTGTTGTCTGTCTTTCTAGAAGACTTCCTATAAGTGCTACAAGGTAGTCTAGCCTTTTTTAACCGACTGCAGAAAAAGGAGGGAGTTCTCAATTAGACTGTATTTTTTTTATGTTTGATACCTCAGAACTTTTGACTGGGTGGTCAGATTTTCATGAAATCTGGTGCATCCCATGTGGTCCTATTTTAATTATCTCAGGAAAGCTCCACGCGGTGTCGAGTTCAGATTAACATCAAATATTCCAGTCCGTAACCACTTTAGCTGTGTGATGGCGTAGAATTTGCACCCAATTTCCCGTGGATGTAGATCCATTCGCATAGTCGGGGTACCCCCCGTTATTTTTATGATTCTGGACCTAAAGAAAAGTTACTGAGACTCTGCTGTCCGTCTGTCCGTCCGTTTGTCACCAGGCTGTATCTCTTGAACCGTGATAGTTAGAATTTGCACAGATGTATTTCTGTTGCTGCTATAACAACAAAAAAATATTTAAGGAGGCTCCCATACGATAGTCATGTTTTTTTTGCCATTTTTGTAGATAATGGTATGGAACCCTTTGTCCGCGGATGTCAGTCCGGTTCTGGTGGCACAGAGAGGGGCCTCGAGGCTCGGCCTCATTACCCAAAAAGTAAAAGCGGCGCAAAGCTCGTTTTCCGCAGGTGCATTTTATTTTCGGGCTGCATTGGATATATTTAATTTTATTTTTTGTATATTTTTTGCTTCTTAGTGGACGAGCCCGACTTGCGCATGGCCGGTTTATATTTTATGTATAACTAGCTGCGCCCCGCGGCTTCGCACGCGTTGTTCCTATGAAAACATTAAAAGGTGATTTTCATCCCACGGGAACTGATTTATGGGATAAAAAGTAGCCTATGTTTGATTCCAGGATTACAATGTATGCAAAATTTCAGACAGATCCGTCCAGTAGTTTTGGCGTGAAGAAGTAACAAACATCCATCCATACATCCATACAAACTTTCGCCTTTATAATATTAGTGTGATGTGATGGTGTGATAGTACGAATTATGTTTCTACAGCTCTGATGAAACGTGGCTGGTTCTGATTATAGGGTATAGAACCTATAGGAGTTGCGGAAGTTCAACGCGCTCTAGACCTTTTATTAATATGTTGAATCCGTTAACTTGCAGATGATCCGTACCAGTTCCTGCACCAGCTGCCCGAGGCCTGCCTCAAGGAGCTGCTGGAGTCGGAGCTGCAGAAGACTAAGAAGGAGCTCCAACTGGAGAAAGTAATCTCAATTACACTATCTATCCTTCCTCATCACTCACACGTCTGGATGGATGTTTGTTACCTCTTCACGCCAAAACTACTTACAGAACGGATTGGGCTGAAATGTGGCATGCAGGTAATTCTTATCCTAGAATCAAACAACATTCTAACCCATAAATTAGTTCCCGTGGGATAAAAATCACCTTTAAATGTTTCCATAGGAACACCGCGTGCGAAGCCGCGGGGCGCAGCTAGTCATTAGTTGTTTCTTTTCTCTCAGAATCAGGTAGATTAAGTGAGAGCAGTATCTTGCATTCATTATTCTTGCTCAGAAGTCTAGCCAGTTGTCTCTCACACAATCCTCATTTCTACCTACATTCATATTCTAGCGAAATAATTGTATTTAGTTATGTTTTGTATGTTTTTGTATTAAAAGAAGTTCGAGACATTTTTAAGCATGTCCTGTTAAATTCAGAGTGCAATTTCTTTGGTTTGCTGTTATGTATTTTCAGGCATATTTTAAAGAGCATTTACTGACTATTCGTTCCAGACACAAACATACAATTTAAACCTCTTCCAATGTTTAGGTACTAATTTAGAATTATTAGCACCTAGGTAAAAGGTTTATTTTAACACCTCAACTGTGATCACAAAATCCACCAAACGTGGTGATGTTCGCAAAGCCCCCATGTTTGGGAGGCTGTCCAGCTGTGGACGTATGAGTGGTGATGAGAAAGGATTGTGATTGTGCCATTTGAGTGTGTAACAAACAACTTTCTTTCTTTCTTTCTTCGTTGATGATGAATGATCATGTCCTCAGACCAAATAAATAAGGTACTCGAGGCAATTAACGCCCACCTAACTTAAAATATTGTTTTTTCTTCAAATACTACTTAAATATAACTAATAATTCAATAAAAAGATTAAACATAGTTTTCTGTAACGAGGGATATTAGTTGTGTGATGTACCTATTTATGATGTCCATGCTAATAACATCTTTTTAAAAACCTTTTTTGGGCGTTATTAAAGATACTATGTTTAATACCGCCCGTTTGCTTAATAATATGCTGGACCCATTAATACATTCTCAGGAGTTATATATCTAATAAAACAACACATAAAAACATATAAATTTCTTTAATTAAAATGAAAAGAATGTTACAAATCAACTTTTAACATAAAAACTATCAAACTTTTTATCAAGAGTAAAGTAACTTCAAACTTCTAGTTGCAATCATTTTCAACAAAACGTTTTTGGTTTAAACGTATACATTCATATAAAATAACAGTTTAACAGCTGTTTTTAGCATGAAAAAAAAATTATTTCTATACCTACATTGGGCGTTATTAAACGATAAAGGGCAATGGCGCCCTGAGGTAGTGTGACAATAACGCCCATTGATGACAACAGCTATACAAAAGTAATAAGTGTTTTAATGAGATCTGGAAACTTACAGACTATAATAATTATTTATGATGATGATCATTAACCCCGAATCCCGATCCATTACTTGAACTATAGTATCTGTCAGTCTTTCGCCCATGTGTAGGTCAATAGCGCCCATGAAGGGTAATAGCGCCCAACGGTGAATGGAGCGGGCGATATTATCCGAGCGGGCGTTGTCGTTATTTTGAACTTATTATCACGTTAATGGCGTACATTGTCTAAAAATATTAAGGAAATATGAAGGGCAGTACCTCCACTGTAACAAAAACACAAAATTATAGAAGAAATATAATATAATAAATAAAAAACTTACAACTTTGTCGAAGCAGTTTTTCTAAGGACGATGTTTGTGACCGCGGTCTTTGAAGCACAGGGTGTCACTGGCAAGATGGCGGCTCGGGGGCATTACGTTCGTGCTAGGCATGTTCCTATTGGTATACTCTATGTGTGCGCTAGCCATGACGCGGCTCACTTGAATAAAAGTACGTTTTCTGTAGTTTGGGCGTTATTTACCAGAGGGCGTTAAATGCCATACCTACCTTAATCAAGACGGCCGCGGCGTCCCGCCGAACGCACTGATGCCGGTAAAACTACGCCTTGCCGTGTACATACACAGTTACACGCACACACATATGTATCTTATTCATTTCTTTATTTATTGTACAGAAATACTATTCTTTATTAATGATTCGTCTCGACGACGTTCCGGTGGTTATAGGCTATAATGACGTCATACAAAATTGGGGTTCCTACGTGATAGCATGGTCTAACCAAGTGAGGGTAAAAGTTCAATGTTAGTAAAGTGCTCGAAAATTGCGTTTTCTATGGAGCCAAATCGTGCAGAAAGTGCCACTTTTTCTCACTAGTGATTTTCACTTTCAGCTACGCCGTCAGCCGTATACAAAGAGTATTTACTACGTGAGAAAAGTTCTTGAGCCTAATTGCGATACGATTTTTACTTTTTTTTTTATTAAGCTATTGCATAGCTTCTATCGCGGGCCTTGAGCGCGGGGACCGAATCCAGAAATTCCGTAACGAAAAAACCTTGACGTTTGTCTCTTTAGTTCAGCAACTCGCCTCTAGATGGCATTGCAATAGCTTTACCGCGGCAGTCCCCGAGTGCCACACGTCTTTTTTTTATTATTCAATTAAAACGGTTGTAAGAAACGAATTACATGGCGGCTTCAGCACATACGCAGTAGTAGTAAAGCTCGCATTTGGCTTTCTCGTCAGTCACAATAAGTCTTCTTTAGTGTGACTAGTTTTTTATTTACCCGCACAATGCACAGTAATATATTGTTTGATACACGTGCGTAAAGATGAATTTTACAGCAGACATCAATTAATCTCAGATATTTTAAAGCAATTATAAGTAAAATCTTTAAAAAAAATACTATATTGTTATTCTAATTTGTCTTTCTACGTCCCTACCTAAAATTTGACACACAAGTAAAGTTCAGTGAACTTATCACTGAACTTTACTTGTGTGTCCAATTTTTTTATATTATTTTATTTATTTAGTATAAGCTAAGCTAAAACCTACAGTCACTTCAACCATTAGTTGTAAACTTGTAACTTCCTCGTCAACTCCTGGCCTATAATTAGTTTAGTAAAATACAAGGTTAACACCTTCATGGCCCAAGACGCAGGTGCCAGTCTCTATCTGCGTGGAGCTGGGCAGTGAATGCGTTATTAGACTACACACACAAAGAGCACAGGAAAAGTAACAAAAATGACAATAACAGTTAAGCTCTTTTTATGCACATTTTTGTGTATAAACTGTTAGTGGTGCAAATAAATAAGTAAATATACCTTATTTCCAGGAGAGTCCAGTGGAAACCGAGCCCCCCAAGGAGGAGAACCAGCAGGCCTCGCACGTGACCTTCGCGGAGGACACGGACCGCGAGGACGGGGAGATGTTCCGCGTCTACGATACTGATGATAATGACAACGAGAAGGACGAGCCCTCTGGGATCTCAGGTATACATTATACTATCACACTCAGATTATGTGTGGTGTTGGATTTGAATTTGCACCACCCCAACTGCTTCCGCGGGTGTCGCATTGTAGCAAATTAATCTCCGAGGATGTCAAAAAGATTGGTAAAAGTTTTTTTTTGTATTTTATAAGGAATTTATTTATTGAAAAAGAAAATAACAATCAAATAATTAAAACCAGAAGTTGCAATTTTGCAATTGACACCTACGGCAAGAGTGGGGAGTGGTGCAAATTCTAAGCCAACACACAACTACCTTCCTTCTTTACGTTATTATCTAATTCTAATTTTAATTCTAAGTGGGGGAACGATCTGCACGGACGTCTCGCATAGGAGTGTATTGTGCATTATCCCCTGCCTAAGCAGGCCCTGACCAGCCCAGCTCCTTGAAGTATCGGAGCAGGACTTTGGGTGACTGACAGCTTCGTTTCAGCTTTTCTGTGGGTGTGGATGGGGTTGATTCCTCAATGAGGCACTTCAGCCCTGTTTTGTGTCTGGCCTCCTCTGTAGCCGTACAGTGTACCACGACGTGTTCCACAGTCTCTTCTTCTTGGAAGCAGCCACGACATAAGCTGCTGTCTGTGGCTCCAGTCTTGAAAAGATGGTTCAATTCACAGTGACCTGTGATGATGCCCACCATCGTTCTGAGGTCCTCCCGGTTCATCTTGAGCATCGTGTTGGTGGTTTTCCTCTCTTTGGAAGGGAATATTGATTTAGTGTGCTTGCAATCTATCCGACGCCCCCATAGCTTTTGGTGTTCTTTTTCAGAGTTAAGTTTTAGTCTGTTTTTGACTTCCGCTGTGGGCGGGTTACATCTTGGGGTGTTGGAGTTAGTTTCCCTACTTCCTTTGCTACGTTATTACCTAAATATACAATATATAAAGTAGTGACATGAAATACAGTCTCAAGTGAGATATTTCTTCCGTGGTCCCGTTGCCTGCACCGCAATTTATTTTTTCGCTTATCCAGATGATGAGAGACCAACACGGAAAAAATGTGTTCCCATAACCCTGTAATGTAGATGGGAGTGATTATGTTCAACAGAAGACAACTACGAGGGTTTCGGCGAGTCGACGTCCAACAGCCCCGTCACGGTGCGCGAGAGGGACACGCAGGACAACTCGCCCACCCTCTACGAGAGGAAGCACGGTCAGTAGCATAGCAACTACGAGGGTTTCAGTCGACGTCCAACAGTCCCGTCACGGTGCGCGAGAGGGACACGCAGGACAACTCGCCCACCCTCTACGAGAGGAAGCACGGTCAGTAGCATAGCAACTACGAGGGTTTCAGTCGACGTCCAACAGCCCCGTCACGGTGCGCGAGAGGGACACGCAGGACAACTCGCCCACCCTCTACGAGAGGAAGCACGGTCAGTAGCATAGCAACTACGAGGGTTTCAGTCGACGTCCAACAGCCCCGTCACGGTGCGCGAGAGGGACACGCAGGACAACTCGCCCACCCTCTACGAGAGGAAGCACGGTCAGTAGCATAGCAACTACGAGGGTTTCAGTCGACGTCCAACAGCCCCGTCACGGTGCGCGAGAGGGACACGCAGGACAACTCGCCCACCCTCTACGAGAGGAAGCACGGTCAGTAGCATAGCAACTACGAGGGTTTCAGTCGACGTCCAACAGCCCCGTCACGGTGCGCGAGAGGGACACGCAGGACAACTCGCCCACCCTCTACGAGAGGAAGCACGGTCAGTAGCATAGCAACTACGAGGGTTTCAGTCGACGTCCAACAGCCCCGTCACGGTGCGCGAGAGGGACACGCAGGACAACTCGCCCACCCTCTACGAGAGGAAGCACGGTCAGTAGCATAGCAACTACGAGGGTTTCAGTCGACGTCCAACAGCCCCGTCACGGTGCGCGAGAGGGACACGCAGGACAACTCGCCCACCCTCTACGAGAGGAAGCACGGTCAGTAGCATAGCAACTATGAGGGTTTCAGTCGACGTCCAACAGCCCCGTCACGGTGCGCGAGATTGTGAAAACTCATGGTAGACGCACTGAAAAGCATTATCCTCACACTGGGCATGCGGGTTGGGGGATCACAGTTTAGTCACGGTAAAGTTATGTATCGATAACTTTACAGTGGTTTAGTCGTAGAATGGTTCTGCAGGGCTGTCCGTCCCCGATGGATATCCCTTACGAAACAAAAACAAAACGTAAAAATCGCTTTGGCTTTGTCTTATCTCATGGAAAAGCTAATTTCAGGAACTGGTTTATTTTCAGAAAAACCACCGATGAATGTGTCAGCCGTCATTGAAAGCAGCATCTACTGCGCAAAGGTCAAGGACCTCAGGATGAAAATTCGGGACGAAATCGACGCTATCATGTGAGTTATCAACATCAAGTAATAGGAAACTATTATACGACATTAAGGTTAACCGCACATTGAGCTACTAGACGCGACCACAAGTTGTGGAAAAGTAACAATTCAAATGTTGACGTTTTTTCATACATTTTGTCAAATATTTAAATCGTTAGATAGTCTTCGTCCCTTTCCGTAGTGAGAATGCTCCGTGTTTGTTGCCAAGCGAAGTTTGTGAGCTCACTCATTTGGAATCACTGAATTGTGTTTTTGTGGTGTGCTTGTTCACAAAAGTTCAAAAGTAAATAAATAGCAATAATAACAGTAAGGTTTATTGCCAAAACACAAATTTTATCTATGTATAGTGTCCGTGCTTCGGCTTTTTGTTAACGCACTCATGCAAAGACAATGCCACTTTCGAGCGTACCTAAGGGTGTATCCAACAATTGAAATCCTTGCATTTTGTGTAGTATCGGCGCAAACTGAACGGAGTGGACACGCTTGAGATCCAAACTACGGGAATACTACTTGTGGCCGTGTCTTGTCGCTCTTAGGATATCACAATATACAATACCTATACACAAGACAGCTGAATCACTTAAATATAACAAGCTCGTAATTTGAGCACATTTTGTCAGTTTATATGTATTATCGACTTCGACACATTGTAATTTCAGCTAATCTTCCAATCATCAGCTTATATTAGTCCACTGCTAGACATAGGCCTCCCCTAATGAGCGCCATAGCGCCCGTCTTCAGCTTGACGCATCCAGCATCTGCCTGCAGTATTTCGCAGATCGTCATCCCACCTGGCCGGAGGGACTATCTTCTAAGATTAGCTGAAATTACGGTGTGCCTCAATCGGCAATATAAACTGTTTTAGTAGGAGAGAGCTACAAATATAGATGGCTGACGAGATTTTCGGGGCGGCCGTTGCGCTGCAGGAGAACGAATGAGCGTGTAATTGTTCTCTTTGGTGTCCTCACGATTAGGTACCACGGATTTTTCCGCAGTTTCAGCAGGTTTAGACTGCCTCTGTATACGGTCACAACAGATAATGTTTATGTTAACCAACGTTGTGTTCAGAGCCAGCCTGGACCGCGGCGACGTGATGAGGATAGAACAGGAGCAGGTGACGCGCAAGTGCAGGCGCTCCGCCGAGTTCAGCAGCCGGTTCAACCGGATCTACATGTACCAGCTCAAGAGACAGGTACTAAACACTAGCATCGCTAGTCAAATCTAAACTTCAACAACTTTATTTCCTTAAGATCTCAGAGAACTATTTGACGTGAGAGTTAACTGGATTGTCAAAAGGTTTACTATCGGGGATGAATCTAGCTGGAAGAACCATGAGTAAGATCACGGGGCAGAGTAGATAGCTCAAAGCGAGGACTCCGAGGAACATGAAGGATCCATTCAGTTGCAGGTTAATGTAGGTACTCCTTGGGAAGGAACTGGAAGAAAACATACAGTCCCAACAATGCACAGGAGTCTATCAGTGAGAACACCAGCGCATCGCTGTTTGATATCGTCTCATGGGTACCTGATTCCTGGATGCAGTTGGGTTTTACTTGTGACTGGACGTGGTTATCTTAGAAAACGCAGCCTTTGTTTCTCGTTCTTGGTCCTTCCAGCTAGATTCACCCCCGATAGTAAACATTTTGGTCCTTTCTAATTAGCATTCGCTGTGTAAAATCCATTTTTTTTAAACTTCCAAAGCAATCAGATTGTTTTGGAAGTATTAAAACAAATGGATATCTATAGTAATAGAGTGTGGAGGTTCGTGTAAGAAACGACGCTGTTCTTAATGATACCTTTACCTGCATAATGGTCTCTTACTTGGCGTATACTTGGTGTATAGACTATTTGGGGGTAAAGGTAGTTTTCCCCTAAATAAGTACACACAGAGATGTCCTCTGAACCGGACGCGACCCATCTGGTCCACAGAGCCCGGTGGTCTTTGACCGGCAGTTGATATCGTGTACCGCCAGCCAGTTGTAACTGAATCAAACGCTTGCGCTATCTAGGATTTTGGTCTCTTTTTGCATTTCCGATAATTGTGGAATTTGTCGTCATCTAGCGGATATTTATTGTCCAGCATTATTATTTATTGAACGTAGGTTAACTATCTTCAGTTTTCACGATGTTACTTTCTTTGGCGCCTAGGACGTTAGCTTTGAGGTTCGGCAGTACGTCTCTGGAGAGCGCCGTACATCATCCGTAGCATCTATGACGAACCAAAGTAGAAATAGTTATCAGTGAAGTTTTTGAATGTTCCAGATGGAGGACCTGAAGCGCAACAGCCAGAACCCGCTCCCGTTCGCCAAGCACACGCACTTCCAGGCGCAGCTGGTGCGCATCGCCTCGCTGCATCACAACCTGCTGCAGGCTTTCCAGGTACCACCATTTTTAGGGTTTCGTACCCAAAGAGCAAACGGGGCCCTACTACAGACTTCGCTGTACGTCCGTCGTCTGTCCGTCTGTTACCAGATTTATATAATCATGATTCATGATTATATAAATTTTCACAAATGATGTATTTCTGTTGCTGCTATAACATCAAAAACTAAAAAACAGAAAATAATAAAATACATATTTAAGGGGGCTCACATATAACAGACATGGTTTTTTGTTGTTTTTATAGATATGGTATTGCTTTTATGGTACGGGACGCTTCCTTGTACCTGCCTAACTTACTATCTACCTTTTAACCTCACTTTGAAGATGTCCCTCGTTAAGGGATAAAACTTTGTTGTTCTGCCAACACAAATAAGGTTTGTAGTAAACCCTCCCAGTGTTTAAATTCATGACGGACTTTTGGAAACCTTCACTTGAAGATGAAAATACATTGCTGCTCTCTTCTTACAATCCTTCTCTCTGCTGTAAATGTAGCCCTGTAAGGGCTCTAATACACGGCCTGCACGTCTCAAATACACGGCCCGTCGACTCGCGTTGTTGCCTTGCCGACCGTTTATTTGAAACGTACAGTCCGTGTATAAGAGCCCTAAGATATATTTGCTTGTATTGTAATCCACTTTGTTCTGTGCAGGTGTTCCACAAGTCGATAGAGCAGACATCGTGCCTGCAAGAGTCTGGCACAGTGCTGCACGCGCTGGCGCAGGCGGCGCGCGCGGCCTCCGCGCACTGCGCCACGGTGCCCGCGCCCCGCGACATGAAGCTGGCCGCCGCCGCCTTGTACAACGACGTAAGTACTGCACACACCTCAAACATCAACGAATAAATAAATAAATAATGTTGGACAATTCACACAGCATTAGCTCCAAGCTAAACAGAACTTGTGTTATTGGTACGAGATAACTTATACATAGTACAATACACTACATATATAGATATTTTTTATTATACATAGTATAGCTATATATGTACGCCCTGAACAAATGTCTGCAAATCGTACACACATTTGTCCCGAGGCGGGAATCGAACCCGCAACCTCCTGCGTCGCAGACCGACCTTCATCCACCACGCCACAGAGATCGTCAGAAATGGTAAGATCGCTTGTTACTTCAGAAATATAGCCTCAACACCGCCATAAGCCATAATGCTCTGTGAATTGTCCAGCATTATATTTTTGATGTTTTTTTTTAATTCTATTTCATAAATTGTATGGTTTCTTGCTACGTTGATATTGCTTTGCTACCAACCAGTTTGGAAGAGGGTTCACGTCTGAAATGCATGTATTGCATCTTGTTTCAGGATATGGTGGAAGCCTGCGACAATCTGGACGAAGCCCTGTGCCGCCACTCGCTCCGCATTTCGGAGGCTTTGAGCAGCGCGGGAGTTGATGTGAGTATCACTACCACTAAACCACCATATTTATCCGGACCATGACCTAGTCATCGCATGCTTTGCACGTGTGGTGCTGGCGGCATAGAATTTGCACCCCAACTCTTCCCGCGGGTGTCGCAAGAAGCGACTAAGGGATATCTACCGGGGCGGGCAGCAGCGCCTCCTGCAGGATAATTCTATCACCAATCTGCGATCCCCAACCCGCATGCCCAGCGTGGGGATTATGAGCATTACCCCCCATGCAATATCAGCCAATAAATGCGCTTATCAGGCTCCGCCTGCGTCCAGCAGTGGACCAATATAGGCTGTTGAGGTCGTATGCTTTGCACTCATACCAGGTTTATTGTCATAATCACCACTAAGCTGTCCCCACCAGTAGGAGTTATGACAACTCTCAATATTTTTTTGGCGTTTTTACCACTTTATTATGGGTCTTATTTTTAATATTAATTTGTGGGGATTGTAGCATAATATTGTAAGTAGCTGGTATTACTGAAGTGAAGAGCCCCCTTGAGCTCATTGATTTATTAAAAACGAAGATGAGGCACTGGTTGCTCGAAATTGGCAACCTCAAATTGTGTAAAATTGTGTTCTCCCACATCAGTCACAGTCTGACCGGCGGCACGGGCGGTCGTGATTCGCGTGAAATATTGTTGTCTCAGTCTCACTTAGGTCCTAGATACGTCTTTCCGTCTTTGTTCTTCTTTGTATTGCACAGGACTGGAAATATAACTGTGAGCGTATGTGTTTGCGTGTAGTTGTAACACATGCCAATTTTTGAGTAAGCGCTGGGAGAACGTAACCTATCTTCCCTTTTTAAATCAATGCTTGAGCTGTTTAAATTGCAAAAAAATGACTTGCTTATTTTGTAAGTCTAAAGAAATAAACAATATGACTCTGACTTTGATAAGCGAATGTCCCTCGCTCGACCCGTGGATGTCGTCGTGTAGTGATTATAACCGCCCTCGTTCGGGGAGGCGGGTTCATTGATTAGCCGGGGCTCAGCAGATGCTGGATGCGGCAAGCTGAAGACAGGGCGCTATGGCGCTCATAGGTCCAATGTCCAGCAGTGGACTAATACAGGCTGATGATGATAATCACTCAACCAGTCAACGAACGTTTTTAACGCGTACTTGTGTTGATGAGGCTCTTTTGATTAGCAACTAAATATGCTAAAACTTTTTAAATGATTTTAATCTCGATTTGTTACTATAATTTTAATGATTATAAAAACAAAGGTACGCGATAAATACCCGATAAATCATTAAATAAATAAATAAATAAATAATGCTGGACAATTCACACAGCATTATCTAGCCCCAAGCTAAGCAGAGCTTGTGTTATGGGTACTAGATAACTGATATACATAATACAATACACTACATAGATAGATATTTTTTATTATACATAGAAAAACATCCAGAACGCCCTGAACAAATTTCTGCAGATCGTACACAAATTTGTCCCGAGGCGGGAATCGAACCCGCAACCTCCTGCGTCGCAGGCAGACCTTCGCCCACCGCGCCACAGGGGTCGTCAATTATTCATTAATTAAATAATTCTAATCTTTTTACGCATCATCTTCTGGCCCCAAAGTAACTCAAAGTAAACCATGAACCTGCCTCATACGTAACGAAATTCAAATTGTTTCAGAGCCAAGTTTCGAGGAAAGGGAAACCGAAGAAAAAGATACCCAGCCCGAAAAGTGGTCCGTCCAAGTCAAGTAAGACCAAGTTCTGTCGTCAAATAACTCTTTTGACTGATATAGGTTGATGATGATGTTACTTTTACCCGACTACCAACGGAGGAGGGTTATGAATGAGGTTAGCACCCTTGTTTCATTTATTTGTAAGTATGTAGGTAGCCGATTTTTATGTTCCCAAGTAGAGCTGAAACTTCTCTTTCGATTTCAACAAATGAGACATCGATTGATACGTCTCAATACCCCGGTGGTTATGGGGTATATGACGTCAGACAGACGATATTGAAGGTCTAACGAGATAGCGGGGTCTAAGTAAGGGACGAAACTTTGATTGTTAAAATAATAAGCACAATCGATGAACGCCGTAGTCGGGTTTTAGTTTATTTTATCTTGTTGATATTGGTTTAACATTTATTTTTAATCAATAGAAAATTATATTAAAAACGACATGAAGCTATCATCCAACTTCAATGGAATAAATAAATGTTTAATAGGTTTATATATGTACTTCAGATACTGACACGCGCTTGTCCATGTACTCCATGGACACTCTGCGCAACCCCAGCGCGAAGACCAGCTCCAAGTTCAACAGCAGGTGAACACTCACCACACTTTCTTACTAACGTAGCGTAACATAGAAAGCCCAAAAATCTGCTCATGGTTGCGCAAACTGATCGCAGATAAGACAAGAAAAAGGTAGCCTTAAATGAAAACGAATTGTTTTTATTTGCTTTTGAGTGTTATTTGGCCTTTTTTTAGCGTCCAGCACCAATACCTATAGGCTTTTGAGGTGATATGAGGAGTATAATTATAACTATTTATATTTATATGAATACATGGTGTGCAGTGGTATCACGGGCATCTCAAAGCTGCACGGTCTGGCGGGCGCCTCCATCAAGAAGAAATCTCCCAAAGCCAAGAGTCCGAAGCGGACGCCGCGGTTAGACCATACTGAGGCCCGTACACGAAAGCTTGATCACTCATCGATGCTTCAGTAACGGATTTCTTTCTATGGCATAAAAAATCACAAACGTCACTCAAACTCAAACTCAAACTCAAAAATGCTTTATTTCCATAAATACAATAAATGTACACTTAGAAAAGGTCAAATCACAGTAAAAAATACACTGACACGGAAATAAAGTGGTATTTTTGATTTCGATCGCTTCGGTATGTAGACTAAAGTAAAGAAACGACGAAGAAACCTTTAGCCTGTTAGTTGTTATTTTTCGAGTTGGAGCAAAATCCGTCCCAAGCTTTTTTATCCTCTAGATAATCTGATATTTTATATGGCGGACAACACATTTATTAACACTCGCTTCGGTAACGATTATCTATGGCATAAACGTCACTAAATCATGGAGCTATGCTATACTTTTTGTTATTAATTTCTAGCATACGTAATTTAAAAACACTACGAGGGTATTTTTCTATTATTTTATCGGCGAATTCAATCTTCAGGGTAGGTATTTTAGTTCGTCGGAAAGGCCGTCGTATTCGATATCGGACACTTTTGACAAATAAAAATAGCGTTCTAAAGTTCCGTCGGAATAGAATTTAAATTCGAATCTGACGTTTTCGGTTCGGAAACGAATCCAATGAATTAAAATACTGCTGGTGCCGATGATCCCGATCGCCATCTCTTGCATACCAAGGAGCATTAACGATTGCCCTGCGTACTTCATTCTGGGATCTTTATACGATTGCTACATTTGTCTTATTAGTACAGCCCCAGAGCTGAACGCCATAGGTCCAAATTGGCATAAGGACTTGTACATTATAATAAAACTTTATTGTGTACTGCTGAGTAGAGTTTCTTCCAATTGGCCAGTACATCTTTTTGTAGTCTTTAGCTTTCCAGCGTAGCTTGGCGTCAAGGGTCATGCCTAAATATATTGCTGTGTTAGCATATAGAACTATGACTCCGTTGATGAATACCGGATGAAAGTCTTCTCTTTTACTTGTGAAATTGTTATGATAACATTACCGTGGAATAGATTTTGATTCATTTAGTTCAATTCTCCAGGTTTTTGTCCATTTGTATATATTATTCACAGCCAATTTGACTTTACGGCGGCTTCTGCGTGATTTCTTCCAATGGCTATTATGGCAGTGTCATCATCAGCGATGTTACTGCCATAATGGCATGGCGTTGTTTTCATGTTCTAGGAGGTCACAAGTGTATAATAGGTAAAGGACCGGCCCAATACACTTCCCTGTGGCGCCCTTGCTCATATTTGCTTTATTCCAGAGTAATAGTCATCTTGTCTTATTCTAAAGGCTCCATTTGCTAAGCATGATTTGATTATTTCAACGTATTCTATGTGTACCATTCTTTTTAACTTTATACTAGGCCTTCATGCCATACTTTATCAAAGCCTGGTGCAAAATCTAGGAGGATTGTAGTGCAGACTTCTTTGTTTTCCAATGATATTCAGTTTTCGTATCTACTTTGACCGAACTCTCACCCAATTAGTTTCTTTGTTCTTCCTCGTCCGTGCTCCATGCATGGTGCTTTTGATGGGTTGACGGTGGCCTCTCCAACGCATTTCAGTTGCTGCTGTAGAATGGTAATTTGGTTCTTGAGGTCTCCAACAAGGCTCTCAAGTTTTTCTTCTTGATAGCGTTAAAGAGCTTTACAATATACGTACAATAAAAGGTGATGTCATCGGTGAACATGCCTAAACGTGATGATATAGCAAGGTCATGGCGGTCGGGCACACCGGGTCGTTTGTTGTGATGCGTTAGCAATTAAGAGTTTTACGCGCGGTTGCGTGTTTAACAACTGTTCTCTGAGAAAACGGAACGATCACTGACTCGATAAATGTTACTAAAGCATAGAGCTATGATATGACTGAGCAAGCTTTCAGAATACGCGCCTTATTCTTCATTTTATTAGTTAATTTCATCACCATTGTCTGCAAGTGAGCATTAAAATCGATTTCTCCAGCAACTAATGGGACGTACGAGAGGAAAATCAGCAACTATCTTTGTGTATATTAACACCTCCACTGCGACTCATGCGAATCTCGACTCGAAAAGTATCGGAACTAACGAGAGCTGATTCATTCATAGGTATACTATACAGGGTGGGTAGCTACCGTTTCTTTTGTAGTTAGATGGTTTTTTTCTAAGGAACTTTCTGTTTTATTTTGAAGAAAAGAATAATGCCATTTTTAGTTTTTTGAAAAAATGTACGGTTCGCCCAAAAAATGACATTTGTCAAAAAAAACAAGTTGGCCTTAATCGACTCTATTTCCAACCAGGAATACTTTTCCCAAAGGAACATACCAAATCAAATCGTTAGTTTTGGCAATAATTAAAAAAAACAATTCCCATACATTTTCTATGAAAAAACGAGTAAGTGAAAACAACAAAAATAGAAATAGAGTCGATTAAGACCAACTTGTTTTTTTTTGACAAATGTAATTTTTTGGGCAACCCGTAATTTTTTTCAAAAAACTAAAAATGGAAATATTAGGTCCTTACATATGAAATTGGCGTTTTATTTGGGAGGAACAAAAAGTCGAATATTTTTTAATATAATATATTTAATTAATCAAAGTATGAACCATTATTTTCTATGCACTTTTGCCATCTTATAGGTAGTTCATACTAAATGTGTGTGATCCCTTTACTAAAAAAACCAGTCGGACGGGAATCAATAAAATCTTTGAAGGCGATTTCGACTGCCCCATCAGAGTTGAATTTTTTCCCTTGCAAGAAGTTATCCAAATTTCGAAAAAAATGGTAATCTGTTGGAGCAAGGTCCGGGGAGTACGGAGGATGTCTTAGACTTTCCAATTGAAGCTCTTCTAATTTAGTAGCCGTCTGTTGCGCAGTGTGTGGTCTAGCGTTGTCGTGGAGCAGCAGTGGCGTGGAGCGATTGACCAGTCTAGGTTGTTTAGCCGCTAGCTTTTCCATCATGGTTTGCAATTGCTGACAATAGACATCAGCCGTAATAGTCTGGCCAGATTTGAGAAAACTGTAATGAACAATACCGGCACTAGTCCACCAAACGCTTACAAGTAACTTTCTTGAGGTTAATTTTCGCTTGGGGCAGGATTTGGCTGGCTGGCCAGGATCCAACCATTGCGCTGAGCGCTTCCGATTATCGTAAAGAACCCATTTTTCATCACAGGTAATGATTCGGTTTAAAATACCTTCATTATTGTGCCGGTTTAGTAATGTAACGCAGCAGTCGACGCGCGTTTGCCGGTTTGCTTCAGTCAATTCGTGAGGTACCCACCTTTCAAGCTTTTTAATCTTCCCAATTTGCTTCAAGTGAATTAAAACAGTTTTATCACTAACATCGCAGCCTGCAGCTAACTCGGACGTGGTTTGCGATGGATCCGCTTCCACAATAGCCTTCAACTCTTCATTATCAACTTGAGTCTCAGGCCGTCCACGGGGCTTGTTCTGCAGGTCGAAATTTCCAGAACGAAAACGTTGGAACCAAAAACGAACTGTGTTTTCTTTTGCAACACGACCGCCATACACATCATTCACCCTTCGAGTTGTTTCCGCAGCACTAGTGCCACGGCGGAACTCGTACTCGTAAATAATGCGATATTTTAAGTTTTCCATTTTGTAAAACGAGTTACGCAAACAGAAAAAAACAGAAGAAAAAAAACAAATGAATGACGATCATCGAAGCACATATACATGAGTCTATAGCTGTACAAATTTGAATTTGGAATTCCTTACCAAAGAGGAGAAATTTGTGATTAAAGTGGCCAGTACGAAAAACGCCAATTTCATATGTAAGGACCTAATATTAGGTCCTTACATATGAAATTGGCGTTTTGTATGGGAGGAACAAAAAGTCGAATATTTTTTAATATAATATATTTAATTAATCAAAGCATGAACCATTATTTTCTATGCACTTTTGCCATCTTATAGGTAGTTCATTGATCCCTTTACTAAAAAAACCAGTCGGACGGGAATCAATAAAATCTTTGAAGGCGATTTGGACTGCCCCATCGGAGTTGAATTTTCTCCCTTGCAAGAAGTTATCCAAATTTCGAAAAAAATGGTAATCTGTTGGAGCAAGGTCCGGGGAGTACGGAGGATGTCTTAGACTTTCCAATTGAAGCTCTTCTAATTTAGTAGCCGTCTGTTGCGCAGTGTGTGGTCTAGCGTTGTCGTGAAGCAGCAGTGGCGTGGAGCGATTGACCAGCCTAGGTTGTTTAGCCGCTAGCTTTTCCATCATGGTTTGCAATAGCTGACAATAGACATCAGCCGTAATAGTCTGGCCAGATTTGAGAAAACTGTAATGAACAATACCGGCACTAGTCCACCAAACGCTTACAAGTAACTTTTTTGGGGTTAATTTTCGCTTGGGGCAGGATTTGGCTGGCTGGCCAGGATCCAACCATTGCGCTGAGCGCTTCCGATTATCGTAAAGAACCCATTTTTCATCACAGGTAATGATTCGGTTTAAAATACCTTCATTATTGTGCCGGTTTAGTAATGTAACGCAGCAGTCGACGCGCGTTTGCCGGTTTGCTTCAGTCAATTCGTGAGGTACCCACCTTTCAAGCTTTTTAATCTTCCCAATTTGCTTCAAGTGAATTAAAACAGTTTTATCACTAACATCGCAGCCTGCAGCTAACTCGGACGTGGTTTGCGATGGATCCGCTTCCACAATAGCCTTCAACTCTTCATTATCAACTTGAGTCTCAGGCCGTCCACGGGGCTTGTTCTGCAGGTCGAAATTTCCAGAACGAAAACGTTGGAACCAAAAACGAACTGTGTTTTCTTTTGCAACACGACCGCCATACACATCATTCACCCTTCGAGTTGTTTCCGCAGCACTAGTGCCACGGCGGAACTCGTACTCGTAAATAATGCGATATTTTAAGTTTTCCATTTTGTAAAACGAGTTACGCAAACAGAAAAAAACAGAAGAAAAAAAACAAATGAATGACGATCATCGAAGCACATATACATGAGTCTATAGCTGTACAAATTTGAATTTGGAATTCCTTACCAAAGAGGAGAAATTTGTGATTAAAGTGGCCAGTACGAAAAACGCCAATTTCATATGTAAGGACCTAATATTAGGTCCTTACATATGAAATTGGCGTTTTGTATGGGAGGAACAAAAAGTCGAATATTTTTTAATATAATATATTTAATTAATCAAAGCATGAACCATTATTTTCTATGCACTTTTGCCATCTTATAGGTAGTTCATTGATCCCTTTACTAAAAAAACCAGTCGGACGGGAATCAATAAAATCTTTGAAGGCGATTTGGACTGCCCCATCGGAGTTGAATTTTCTCCCTTGCAAGAAGTTATCCAAATTTCGAAAAAAATGGTAATCTGTTGGAGCAAGGTCCGGGGAGTACGGAGGATGTCTTAGACTTTCCAATTGAAGCTCTTCTAATTTAGTAGCCGTCTGTTGCGCAGTGTGTGGTCTAGCGTTGTCGTGAAGCAGCAGTGGCGTGGAGCGATTGACCAGCCTAGGTTGTTTAGCCGCTAGCTTTTCCATCATGGTTTGCAATAGCTGACAATAGACATCAGCCGTAATAGTCTGGCCAGATTTGAGAAAACTGTAATGAACAATACCGGCACTAGTCCACCAAACGCTTACAAGTAACTTTTTTGGGGTTAATTTTCGCTTGGGGCAGGATTTGGCTGGCTGGCCAGGATCCAACCATTGCGCTGAGCGCTTCCGATTATCGTAAAGAACCCATTTTTCATCACAGGTAATGATTCGGTTTAAAATACCTTCATTATTGTGCCGGTTTAGTAATGTAACGCAGCAGTCGACGCGCGTTTGCCGGTTTGCTTCAGTCAATTCGTGAGGTACCCACCTTTCAAGCTTTTTAATCTTCCCAATTTGCTTCAAGTGAATTAAAACAGTTTTATCACTAACATCGCAGCCTGCAGCTAACTCGGACGTGGTTTGCGATGGATCCGCTTCCACAATAGCCTTCAACTCTTCATTATCAACTTGAGTCTCAGGCCGTCCACGGGGCTTGTTCTGCAGGTCGAAATTTCCAGAACGAAAACGTTGGAACCAAAAACGAACTGTGTTTTCTTTTGCAACACGACCGCCATACACATCATTCACCCTTCGAGTTGTTTCCGCAGCACTAGTGCCACGGCGGAACTCGTACTCGTAAATAATGCGATATTTTAAGTTTTCCATTTTGTAAAATGAGTGACGCAAACAGAAAAAAACAGAAGAAAAAAAACAAATGAATGACGATCATCGAAGCACAAATACATGAGTCTATAGCTGTACAAATTTGAATTTGGAATTCCTTACCAAAGAGGAGAAATTTGTGATTAAAGTGGCCAGTACGAAAAACGCCAATTTCATATGTAAGGACCTAATATTTTTGTCTTTAAAATAAAACAGAAGGTTTCTAAGAACAAAACCTTCTAACTACAAAAAAAACGGTAGCTACCCTTAAGAAGGCTACGAACCTCTCCCAAATCTCAGCGGCCGGCCCGAGCGAATGTGTTGTTGTTTCACGTAGAATCGCATCGTGTTGGCCATTCCGCGGTATTCGCCTTATTTTTGAATTGTGCTCCCTGTGTCACATCGCCCCCCGCGTTTGAGCGAGCGGTCGCAGATATTTGAAGGAATTTCTCAATTTTTATATTTTTTTGTACTTTGCGATTCTTTTTGTATAAACGTCTGATTTTAGAAATATTTTTGTTATTTCTAATGGTGAATATATTTAGGATGTTTGCATTGTGACAGATTTTCGAATAAAGGTGTCTAACATGCATAAAAAATAGCTTGAAAATGACTCGATTTGGTGGTCAAAATACGGCAAATTAGTTTCACTCTCATTCAAAGATCATAATGTTTTTTAAAAAACGAAAACACTACAAACATAGCTTTTTGCCATACGATTATGTATGGAAAATTTCAATATGGAAACGTAGTTTTCAAATGAAGCGGAAAGTACGTTTGTATGGGGGCTAAGGTATCCGTTCCGTTCTCAAGGGGCCAAAAATTTGCCCCACCCTGTATATATCGAGCTGCCAGATTTTGTGCCTATGATGAATTTCTTTCATCAAGTCAAATAAAGGAAATGGGTATAATAGTTTTTAATAAGTTCGTTAGTTAGATTAATCAGAAGATATGAAACAGATATTTTTTCAATCAAACAATAAATGACATAAAAAAGCGCATCAAAGTTTGGGAGCGGGGGCTGACGTTACACCTTGCTAGTAGTGACATAAGGTGTGACGTCACGCAGAACTTTAACTGGATATATCTGCATAATTTTTTGTTGAATCGACGGAAGAAAAAATACTTGTTCAATAACTTCTGATAATCACGGACCAACTACAATTTAAAACTTATTTAACTTTCGCGATTTGTTAACATAAATAATGATTATTGATCGGGTATTTATCGAGTACCTAGGGGAAATAAAACAAAAAGGTACTCGACAAATACCTGATATATAAATAATCATCAATTAGAATTTTTCTTATCTTTTTACTAATATTTATTTGAATAGTAAGCGATTGTTTCTGTGAGCAGCAGTCGCCGGCCACTGATGCGCGCCGGCAAGAACCCGCCGCGGCTGCGCGCGCACCTGCCCAAGGACACGGAGATCTCCACCATGGTGGAGGCCGTCGAGATGGTAACTACACATACCTATAGTATACACGTAGGTGACTTGTAACGGGAAAAAAAAATTACAAACGAAATATAGCCAATATCTGTTTTGGAAAAATATTAAACTTGCTGCAAATTTTCCTCAAGGCGCTGTACATTAATGAGTTTTTTTTTGGGTTTTTTTGTTGTACTTATTGAATACTAGCTGCGCTCCGCGGCTTCGCACGCGTTGTCCCTATGAAAACTTTAAAAGGTGATTTTTATCCTACGGGGCCTGATTTAAAAGTAACCTATGTTTGATTCAAATTCAATTGTGTGCAACATTTCAGCCAGATCCGTTCAGTAGTTTTGGCGTGAAGACGTAACAAACATAAATGCGAAAGTTTGTATGGATGTATGGATGGCCAAAACTACTGAACGGATCTGGCTGAAATTTTGCATACAGGTAATTCTAATCCTGGAATCAGACGTAGGCTACTTATTATCCCATAAATCAGTTCCCGTGGGATCGAAATCACCTTTTAACGTCTCCATACGATCAACGCGTGCAAAGTTACTTTTTATCCCATAAATCAGTTCCCGTGGAAACGATCACCTTTAAACGTTTCCATAGGAACAACGCGTGCGAAGCCGCGGGGCGCAGCTAGGTTATAATATTAGTGTGATTATTGTTAGAAATGAAATGTATAATGATGATTCGGTTAATATCCACAGCAGTCCTCGTACATGTCCCGCTCGGCGTCGCCCCCGCCCTCGGCCTGGGAGGACACGCCCAGGTCGCACCGGCTCAGCAACTTCACATCTCCCAGGTAAGGCATCTGCCGACTCACCATCGTGGTAGAGATCGCGCTTGAGCGATAACACCGCCAATTGTCGCTTAGTTTAAAATTGTCTTGTTGTAAATAGTTCCTTTTAGATTTAAGTGTGCAATAAAGTATTATCTATCTATCTCTCTATCATCGTCAACCTATATTAGTTCACGACTGGACATAGGCCTCCCCTACTGAGTGGCATAGCGCCCTGTTTTCGGCTTGACGCATCCAGATCGTAATCCCACCTGGCCGGAGGGCGTCCTACACTACGTTTGTAAAGACGCGGTCTTCACTCAAGAACACGTTTACTCTGTGACCTACGAAGCTGAGGTGTGGACACTCACGGTTAGGCTGGTCCACCCGTTCATAGTCGCTAGCGAGCTATGGAAAGAGTTACGCTCGGAATCTGAAGAATAGGATTCGTGAGGAATACATCCTACAGAGAACCAAAGTAATCGACATAGCTCAAAGAATTATCAATCTGAAGTGGCAGTAGGCCGGCCATATCTCGCGAATGACCGACAACCGCTGGAGTATACGAGTTCTTGGGGGATACCGCGATTCGGCAAGGACACCTTGCGGCCAGGTGGGATCTGCGAAAGACTGCAGGCAGATTTTGGATGCGCAAGCTGAGGAAAGGGCTCAATGGCACCCATTAGGAGAGCCCTATGTCCAGCAGTGGATTTATTATATGCTGATGATGATGATGATGATGATGCAAGAAATACTTATGTACAGCAAGTCGTTTATAAACGAGTTACATGACAAAAATGATCAAGGGAGGGTCAAAAAAGATAATTAAATGATATAAATTGTTCCCAGAAAGCCACGTAACATGACCAGCTCTGCGTGGAACCACCTGAGCCCCAAGCAGCGCCTTCGCCACTCGCCCCAGCAGCTCATCAAGGCTCTCAGTCTCATCCAGGGCAAGGACGACCGCATGATGACCCCCGTCTCCAAGATACGCTGCTCCGAGCGGGAGCCACCGCCGGGAGCCAACAAACTCGACAAACTCAAGAATAACGACAAGATCAAGAATACCAACAACTATAGAGACAACAAAAACAAGGCACGACCTGACAGCGGATCCTACATCACAGAGGTTGATACCGCGAGGACTGGTAAAGACACGAACACTCCGAAAAGCCACGATATCGACAGCAAGTCATTTATTAAAGAGTTGAATGACAACAATGCTCAAGAGAGTGTTCATGGTCGTACAGATATGTTCAAAGGTATTAAAGAGAGTGTTCATGGTCACGCAGATATGTTCAAAAGTGCTAAAGAGGGTCATATAGAGATATTGAAAGATACGTACGATCCGAACAAGCCTGTGAGCAGTACGGCCAGTACGTCGGGACTCAAGGACGCGATGGATGGATCGGAGTCTTTCCGCAGTGATACCCGGAGCGACGAGAGACGGGTGAGTGACCATATTCTTTCTTTGTACATCGAAGCTGTTATGTCTCTAATAGCTCTGTAAACTCATTAGTCCTCAGTAACCAGACATAATCTTACAGACAGAGTAGTTATCCGTGTCGTCTAAGTTCGTGTCTTCCTAGACATCGGGACAGGATCCCAGACATGAGGACCTATCTCAAATCTGTGAAAAAGTATGACTGTTAAATGTACAGCATTATAATAATACAGGATGTTTTGCTAAGGTCAAACATTGATTGACATACAGTGGTGGTCATATAATTAAGAACGATTTGAAGTTCCAGTTTTTTTAAACTTAATCATGCCTTGTGTCATTATGTGTTCTTTCTTAGAAGTAACTAGTTATGGTATGAAATAGCCATACAGATAGAGCAAACGGGATTGGGAATAAAGAATAAAATAACTTACTATTTTTATTACAAATTTTATTTATTCTCTGTAGTAACAAATTCAAATAGTAACGAAGCTGGACGAATAATTAAGAACGATTTATTAAACCGCTCGAGAGATGTTTTATATGAAACTTAGATTAAATAAATCACTTTAATGAGAAGAACGTAAAGAAAAAAAGCAATTTAATACCATTTAAACTAAAATTAATAGTTAGTAGCATGTCCACGGCTTTTAATTACTGCTTTACACCGGCGAGGCATTGACTCTATCAATTTTTGACATTTTGCAAGAAAGATAGAGTTCCATTCTTCTAAGAAATCGTCGTTCAGCTCTCTTAAATTACCACACTGTCGATTTGAAACCCTTTTCTTGACTTCGCACCAAAGATGTTCTATAGGGTTTAGATCTGGGCTGTTAGCCGGCCAATCTAAGACAGAAAGTGATTGCGATGTGAGAAATTCTTTAACGGTGCGTACAGTATGTTTTGGATCATTGTCGTGTTGGAATGTCCAGATAACCGGAAGCACATCTTCAGCATAAGGTAACATTGTTTCTTCCAGTATATTTTTGTATTGGAATTGATCCATGTTTCCTTCTATCAGCCTAACAGGTCCAACACCATGTCCAGAAAAGCACCCCAAATTTTTACATTTCCTCCTCCATGCTTTAATGTCACTTTTGTGTACTTAGGGTCGAATGCTTTATTCGGAGGGCGTCGTCGTTCATACCGTTTTCCATCAGAGCATACCCTGTTTATCTTTGTCTCGTCAGAAAAAAGAACATTTATCCACTGTCTAAATGTCCAGTTTTCATACTTTCTTGCAAATGCAAGCCGGGCTTGCCTATGACACCGTTTCAACATGGGCGGGCACCTTCCTTGCTATCCTTCCGTGCAACTTTTTTTCTACCAAACGCCTTCGAATAGTGCGTGCCGAGATTGCTAAAGGGTTGTTTTCACCAAAATATTCTTTTCTCAGGTCATTAGACCCCTTAAAAGGGTTTTGTTTTGCCAAACGAACGATATTTCGATCATCTCGACTAGATGTCTTTTTCTGTTTAGGTACGCGCGGAACATTTGAAGTGGTTTGGTAAGTTAAAAAATGCTTCACAGCGTGGAAAACCATCGTTTTTGAGCATTGAAGATGGTCGGCTATCTTTTTATACGACCAATTCTCCTCGCGAAGTTTTATTATTACCTCCCTTGTAGATTTATCACAACTTTTATTTTTACTCATTGTTTTCTTGTGAAGCAATCAGGCTTAAGACTTTTACAGTACTAAATGGCGCCAAAATTATACGAATAGTGACCTACAACCACAGAGCCACAAAGTGTTCTCTATTTAAATTTGAATAGAAAAATAAACTATTCAGCGTTCTTAATTATGTGACCAGCCAGTGAGTAGTAATACTAGGTTCAGATCTAATGTATAAAGTTTATCTATCTATTTATTTTTTAGCCAATCATGTGTATAAATGAATGTACCGTAAGTATAGAAACATTTTGCGATACCGAGAGCTACACAAAAAAATACTTGCAATTAGTTAGACTGGTTAGTTTGAAAAATTCTACTCTTTAAATCAGCGTTCTTAATTATATGACCACCACTGTATGTACATATGACATATTCTTGTAAATACCCAAATTTTCCAATACCTAGTGCAGGGGTTCCTAAACTTCAAAAATGCGGAACACATAATTTAAAGTTTAGGCCCTTTACTTTATGTTTACCTTGTATTTAAACCCCCATATCAAAAGATTATAAATCAACACAAGTTATATTATAAGAACAATATTTTTTAAGAAATCAGTACTACACTATTGTTTAAAACAAAGTCGCTTCCCGCTGTCTGCCTGTACTGTACCCTTGTATGATTATCTTTAAAACAACGCAACGGATTTTGATGCAGTTTTTTTTGATAGATTCAAGAAAAGGTTTTATTATATCATACATCAGCATTGCACCCGTACAAAGCTGGGGCGGGTCGCTAGTAACTGAAAGTTTTAAGCCCTACACATCAACGCTAATTTTGAAGCGCGTCCTGTGTCACGCGATTTTGCGATATTTGCTTGCAGAACATTTTGTACTAAAACGCATACGTTGACGAACACTGCCGCGATTCGGCTTGTCCGAGGCGTTTCCGCGTCCTGTGATTTTGCGGGGCGGCGCGGGGTGGCGGGGGGTGGCGGGACGGCCTTCGTCGTTCGCGCTGCCGGGGGCGTCGGCCGCGCCGTAGGCCGCGCCGCTGGAATAGTGCTTAATAATAAGCCGCTGTGTGTAAGGAATCTCGCTGGAAAATCGCCGAAATCGCCCTTTACAAGACGCGCTAACTAATAGGGTATATGCATCGATTTTTTTATTGTTTTAATCAATTCTCTAGGTCATTCTTTAACCAAAAAATTATAAGACGCTCACTGAATTTCGCAGTAACAAGGTAAAAAAAACAAATCAAAACTATAATCATTTTCGGGTGATAAAAACGCTGCCATATTGGCGCCATGTTTATTTGACGTCGACGTTCACACTCGATTAAATCCTTTTGTGACGACCTCAGTAGTGATCATCTCAGGAAAGAGCTTTTCCGAAAAATCTGAAAATAACCGACAATACGAAATGTGAAGTGGGCAGACTAGTGTCAAATCATGGTGTAGCAAGCAGAATAAAAAAAGAAGAAATGTGAACAGTGATGTCACATCCGCTCTAGCCAATGGCGTAGCGTTTTGAAATTTTGCGATTGAGATTTAAAATTTAAATTTTTCAATGGTTAAATTCTACAATAAAAACATCTCAAAATGCTAAAATAAATATGTAGATATATGTTTTAATATCAATAGAGAATACGTATTTTTTAGTCATTTTGAAATCACATGCATATTGCATATACCCTATTAGCGGCTATCTGCGGGGCTTTAATGTGAAGCATGAAATTATTTCACTACACTATAAATAATTGTTTCATAGTTCGGTATTACGTAGCTGGCTGGGTAGCATCCCATCTTGAACTGTACATGTTTTTAGTATAAGCGTAAGCAGAAATGCCTGTTTCACAATACCTACGTTGTGACGAATGGGAGCAATGTTAAGATAGCCTTTTTGGCTACCTATTTCAGGGTATTCAAATAATTTAAGAGTGGCTAACACAAACCCAAAACTCATTCAGAGATACAGATTCAAATGTGTATTTTAATGTGGATGAACTTTGAAGATAATTATATGAATGCCTCAAAATCCAGGACAGTCAGCACCGCTAGTTATCTTTTAATAAATGGATTTTGTACCCATTCAATACCAATATCATTTTCAGTTAAGTAATCGGACAAAGATTTAAGGAGATTAACCAATGGTTTAGTTATAATAATAGTTTTCATTTCATTTGGTAATTCCAACGTGTGTAGAAAGTTATACCCACACAAGCGGAAAACATTCAGTGTCGTCCTTTTCAGCAAAGGCAATTCTTTTAATAGCTTAACTTTTAGCCTTTAGCCTGTCTCTAGCCATAAATAGAGTTTTATGATTTTCCCTGCAAAAGTGTAGTTATTTCAAACCCTGATGACTATTCTACGGAACCCACTTTGGGAATCCCTGACCTAGTGAATAAACAGGAAAAGGCACGTCTTATAAAACCAAAAATAATTTATTTGTTTTTTATGTAAGCATGCAATATAATAATTTAAAGTTTACGTAATTTTAATATTTTTTATATACCGAAATAAGAAATGCAAACCACTTACTACTTTATATTACAAGTATTTACAACAAATTCAAAGTACATGAAAATATTGTGGCATATAAAATCAAATAGTGTACCTACAATGAAATAATTATAATATTTTGGAACAAACTGAAAGATCAATTTTATAATAGAGACAAACCATAATTATTATTCAACATTTTCTTATTTTATCTTCATCATATATCTTAAAACTTAGTTATAAATAAATAAACATCTTTTATTTTCGTTTGTGACTTTGCAATAACTGCTGGTGTCGCGATGCGCTTAAAATGAAACCTTAATCTCGTAGGATCTACTCGTTGGGTAGATGCATGTGTAAATTAATATAAATACAAATAAATATAATTATGTCTGTTTATTTAGGCGCATTTGCCGCAGAGTGGCTTGTTGTCCATCACAGAGAAGGTAGAGTCGGTTACGGGGTTGGTGCATTTCTGAAACGAGAATATTAAGTCAGTTATGGTTATTAAAGTTTACAATGGTGTCTATTTAGATGTTGCCAAAACTAAAATATAATAATTTGATAGTACTAAAAATGTCATAGCGATCCGAATAATAAGGATGGCATCATTTTTAGTCATTTTTAGGGCAATATCGTATACGGTTTTACTCAGGTGTAGGGGCAAAGCCGTAAATAGTACAAGTTTGCTATTTTTCTGTTAATGTCATAGTATAATATGTGAACGTAATTATTGGGTGCCAAGATCCTTAGCTATACGGCCTTGCCCCGGTCTGCCCTACTCAGTGGAATTGTTCGTTGCATACTTTTGCCTAGATGGCACTACCACCTAGTGTAACCTCAACCTCAACAGTCTGTATTGGTCCATTGCTGGACGCAAGCTTCCCTGGATAAGCACCTTACATGCGTTTATCTAATGGGGGGTAATGCCCATAATCCCCACGCTGGGCATGCGGGTTGAGGATCACAGTTCGGTGGATATCCCTTAGTCGCCTCTTACGACACCACGGGAAGAGATGGGGTGGTAAAAATGCTAAGCCTGCACCACACGGCACAGCCTAGTGTAACAAGTTCTCCAATTCGCCATCAGCCATATAACAACATTAAATGTTTTGGGTCATAGCAACGATTACACTGGTTTACTTAGCGCTATGCGATAACACCAATGTACCATTGTACCACGCAAAGCAATACATAGCGGGTCGTCTTTTTAATGAGAACGGCGGTTGTTGACAGGCTACCTGCAAAGCTCGTATTACCCTGATGATGTCCTCTAACTACTAAGATAGTCGAATTTCGTCGAAACTTAACCAATATAAAATTTAAATTTTCGTTTTAGCGAGGTCGGGCCCCGAGTCTTTCGTATAACTTCATAGCTTTGTATGCCCTGCTGTGTGGTGTTGGCTTAGAAATTGCACCACCCCAATTCTTCTCACGTATGTCGTAAGAGGCGACTATGAGATATCCACCGGGGGCACGTAGCAGCGGCTCCTAGTTCAATTCTACCACCGAACTGCGATCCAACAATGCATGACTAGCGAGTGGACATTACTCCCATATGATAAACGCCAAGAAGGCGTTTATTGTTCAACAGTGGAGCAACATAGGCTGTTGAGCACAGGATCGTATCTCCTTACCGTGCAAGTGAAGCAGTTACGATGCCACTTGGCGTCCAGTGCGATGATCGCCTTATCCACGATCGGCTTGGAGCAGCCTGCGCAGCGAGCCGCGAACTTGTCCGCGTAGCAAGCAGAGCAGTAGGGGCGGCCGGCCTGAAGGGAATGACAAAAAATTTAATATTCAGAAGGCTTACTATAAAATATCAGATACTATATATAGATTATCTCCTAAATGATAAAAAAAAACTTGGGATGGGTTTTGCTCCAACTCGAAAAATAACAACATGCTAAAGGTCTCTTCGTCCATGCTTTAGTCAACGTTCATACCGAATTCAAAAATATTACGTTAATTCCTTTTAATGAATAATTTTATGAATTGACCTTTTCTAAGTGTACATTTATTTTATTTATGGAAATAAAGTATTTTTGATTTCGATTTTGATTTTGGTTAAAAGTACATGATAGTCACACTAATTTCACAGCTAAAATTTTAATTGCGAAAGTTTATGATGCACGATTTTATTATATTTTTCTTCACGCCTAAAAATTGACAATTTCAGGATTGAGCTGAAATTGTGCATAAATACAGGTAGTTCTAGGCCTGGAATAAAACGAATACTTACTTATTATCTCATAAATCAATTCCCGTGGGATTGAAATGACTTTAAAAGGATGCTTTTCGCTCCATTGTGTGAAATGCATAGGCATAGGATTTCGCGTTGATAATAACGGGATAAAGCATAGGTACAATGTGTTCATAGAAAATGGTTTACAATATGCGGTTAACTACATTTCCCGCTAGTTTTGAAAAAATACAGAAAACCGCAAAAAAAAATTGAATTTCGTACGAATCGGTGTTTGATTCCGATCGGGAAACCTGTTTTCTGTCGAATTAGAATAGCCAGGTTGGATGGATTTTCCCAGAGGCAAAAAATAACCATAATATTAAATTTGTTGATTCATATTCGATCTTGAAGAGTCTTTGCACTGCTGGTACCAGATATCGTTTCGATGTTGTATCAAAGATATTTCTTCGTGAGTTTTTGGCTAGCTCGCTGTGTTTTCCTACTGTCGATTGGCTAGTTGTTATTACAATTGCCTATACTATACACTAGCCAAACTCAATGTAGAATGTTTGCAAAACCACTCATACTTAACCAAAAATTTACTCAGTTGCCGCATCATTTATAGGCAATTTACATTACTTGTCGATTTGAGTTGATACAAAATACTAGGCAAAAAAAAAATGTTTCTAGTCATGGTTGGACAAACATTTTACATCGAGTTTGCCTAGTGTATCTATAGGTACCTATTTTAAAAACAGTTTGTTAGGTACGCAATTCTGACATCACGGGACGACCCTGGATGAGATTGGCGCAGGACTGAGTGGAGTGGCACAAAAGTTTGAAGGCATTTATGTAACCCAGTGGGTGAAGTCTGGCTGCGGATGATGATGACGATGATGTTAGGTAGTGGTTCTCACCTGTTCCATGAAGCCTCCTCCGCCCAGTTCCTTCCTGCAGACTCCGCACACGAAGTGGTGCGCGTGCCACGACACTCCCAAGGCTTGGATCACGCGCTGGAAAAATCAAAGTCATTTATTAATACAGATTACTTATAGTAAATGTTACACAACTCTGACAAGGAAATAAAGTGATATTTTATATACTTTCATTAGGGCTTCGTTTTCTGCGGTCTGCACTGCATCGGCTATTTTAACTACCTATGTTAAGAATTGTAATGTAGGTGTATGTTTCATTGACAGGGCGTACTACAAGGTCGACGAATTTCTCGACAAAAAATGTGATGTTATATTGTATTGCTTTTTATTTTACTGTAGGTACCTATATTGAATTGAATTATTGTTTTCGCATTGAAAATTTATAACTGTTTTAGTAGTAGGTACCTACTGTAATTTTCATTCATTCCTTTATTTTGTTATTGATAAAATTATTACCTGACCTTATGATTGTGATAACTTTAATTGCTGTCATATAAACTTTACAAGAAGTTTTTGTAGTCAAACATTGTGTCATTAACAGCACGCAATTCATATTTTAGAATAATTCTTTATTTATTCTGTAATCTTTAAAACTCATTTCCTATTCCACCTTAGTCACATCCCAATAAATGGTACAAAAACAATGAGTCGTCCCGGGCGATGAGTCGGTCGGTGTCTGCAGAGGCATGATGTCACCGGCTCCGTGCACAATGGTGTTTTGTGGACAGCATTGTCAGGACCCTGTTATGGCTGCCGAGGTCCAGACGTAACATGTTTGTATCTTGCATTCATGCTGCTGATGCATTCATATCTTGGTTTTTTAGTGATCCTAGGCAGAAAGATTTAAAAAATCTTGCGATTTAACTATACCCATGCCATTATCAAAGTATTTTGCTGTATTGGATAAGATTGTTGATACCTGCTTTAATTCGATTTAAGACCCTTATGTATGATGTCCTTACACAATTTATACAATAAAATATTATTATTCTTGGCCATACGTCTGTCTGCCTGAAACACCGCCGTAATGCAAATGTTCGTATGTTTGAAACAGTTGTCGATGATCAATGTCGGATCTGACTGATTCCTTTGCGATTAGTATTTAGATGTGCAAATATCTATCAGCGCGTACCCGGCAAGAGTTGCTAACTTTGTAGCTATATTATATGTAAAATGCCCTGCTAAAACTTCAGTAAGTTACGGCATATTAACCCGGCTTAGTAGACTACTTTAAAAGGCAACCTGTCAAATCCTTTCATGATTTCCGCATGACCTTAAAGAAGTTGCCACGCTTTAGACCCCATTAAATTATTTCGCCGTGTGATACAGAGCAGACCATGTTTGGTAGCGCCTGACTCACGCTGCGAATGACTGCTGAAATGAAATGACAGTAATACGTTATACTGAGACCTCGAGCCCATATGCTTACAGAAAACAGGATTTTAAGTTCGTATATAGTGATTTTGGGTATCAAAGATTGGAATGTTCGTGTGCACCTGGACAAAACAATCTGTTTAATTAAAAGAGCTATTTTATGAGGCAATTAAAATAAAAGTATAGACAACTCTTTGCTTTTGGATGAGTCACGAAAACAGGAGCAGATTTTTTACAGTTTTCAACAAACCGCGGCGCAATTTCAGGAGCACATAATGACAGACCTAAATAAATTAACGGGTGTTAAACAAGCGTTATTAAATAACCTGTGTTTGCAAACATCTGTCAAAATAAATCGGTGAGATAACAGGTGAAACCTGGCCTTATTCATACACTTTTGCGTGTTTCTTCCGAACAAAGTCAATAGTGGATGAGGTATAATAAATCCATTAAGATCTTTATTAGTCAATATTTGTAGGTGTGATTGAAATTACCACAATAGACTACCAAACAAGACAACGTGAGTCACTAATTGACGTGTAAACACGGGCGTGTGTCTTGTAAAGAACAGCTTCATTGTAATTGTGCTAATTTGTATGTGTTGTGTTTGTTTTAAAACTAGTTTAGTTTTTGCTACGTCTTCGATTTAATATTAGGTATACAGTCTTGAAAGCGCTCACATTATGTACCATGAGTTTAGGTCTATTGAGTTTTCCAAATGTATTTCCTATACCTACCTAGTTTATAGAAAGTGCTATTCTTTTAGTTAGCTAAAGGTAAAGGCTTTAACGAAAATTTCTGACTAAATTGTCTGAATTGTCACCAAAACTAATTTGACAGCACTAAATAGACTAAGGACTATATATCGTATGTTTAAAATAATTGATGATTCCCTTGGTTTGTTCAATCTAATCTCCGATATGAACACCATCTCATTCAATTCTTTTTTCCCTAGTCAAACATCGATAACTTCCTTGTCGAAATTATCGATTTAATGCAGCACAATCTGTTTACCACACGTTCGGTTTGCATCGCACATGTTTATCGTAACCATTGACGGAGACCTTGTTTACATTCATCTCGCCTAGTGGACGTGGACGGGGATAGGCCAGCAACAACCTGTTATAACCATCTATTCATTGTCATTGAATACTTAGTATCTATCTCACTTAAGTGGTGATTGAGGTAATTTTCAATTGACAAATTGCGTATAATAGTTTAATGATCTTGATAGCACTGCTTTGTTGTCAGCAATATTTCAATCTATGGGGTCCTCTAAAGCCCTCGTAAATTCTCCGCGTAGGTTCTAAATTTAAGCCATACCTCGGAAATAATCACCTGATATGTTGTTACAAAATTGAAAACAAAATGCGCATAATTTCGTCCTGTGTATTTGATATACTATATCTGATTATACGGAAGGTACTCTACTTATATCCATTTAGATTATACTGGATTCGATAACTCATAATTAAGTACTAAAAATATCACTCAGTATATTATTTTTCTCTATTTTTATGAAATCATATGTATTGGTCATTGTACGTTATTGTTTTTGTGTATAATGTTATCGTGGTCTCTATATGGGCCTAATGGATTTTAATGAGTTTGCGCAATGGTTTTATTATTAGCTATATTATATCACTTGCTAGTTTTTTGTCGCCATATCAATCAACTACATTACGCTTCAATCATCACACCACGGCTTAAAATCATGACTCCGACGAAATAAGGTCAATGTAAAAACAGGATGATATCGTCCAAAAGCGCAGTCAAAGACTTAAAAAATGTCGCGGGCGATATAGGATACCAGATACTAGGTATATAGGTAGGTACTAGAAGTGTAGTCTTCTGAAGAGATCCCCACTTACTGCAGTCTTAGCCTCCCCAAGGTCTCGGCAGACTGATTGCTGATCTCAGGATTTGGTGTTAAAAACTGAGCTAAAGATGGCTACCATCTCCTCGTGTAATTCCTTAGTCGTCTCTTTGGCCAGGATGGGGGAGGATGAGATACCCGGGGCGTAAACTCACGTCAGTGATGGGGTCTCCGCAGCCGTGGCAGCGCGGGCTGTGGTGCTGCGAGAAGCACGACACGCAGTGCACGCCGCCCTCATGCTGGTGGAACTTGGCGCCGTCGATGGGCTTGCGGCACGTGTTGCACGTGAAATGCTCCGGGTGCCATTTCTTGTTCAGTGCTGTTACTATCTGTGGGAGGAGAGAGGTAGATTAGAGTTTGCACGTTTTAGAAGAAACAACTATCAAACGTAAACAAGTCCTTAAAATAATGTTTGATGGACGAATTCTGACTCCTTTGCGCCAAAACTATTGAACGAATGGTTTTGATAATTTCAAAAAGTTGTAAACTTATGAATAAAAAACTTGGCTTTCATCTGGGAAACTTGTTTGCGATGCCCTGGACAAGGGCAATAAATTCATTCTATTTACATGCCCAAATCATCTCTTACCAAAGCTTTTTATGGAAATATTTGTCATTTTACAAACAGACTTTCCACATAACGTTAATATGTATTAATAAATCAATATTCAAGCCAAAATATTAGAAAGAACTCAAGAGCAGATGACATAGTAACTTCCTTATTTCGTCAGGCAAAAACGAAGGAACGCGTGATGAGTGCTCAAACCAACCTGACCTTGCTTTTGAAAACCATTACAATTTTAAATGCACAAACCGCATTTAACCAAACAATGGACAGGCGAGAGAACCTAATTTAAAACTGCATCCTTGGTTATGCACTCGAGATTGAGATTCCTTACGGAGGTCATAAGATGCTTTGCAAGCTTGAAGCATAAAAGGTTTAGAAACTTTTGCTCAACAGAATACCATCGCCAAAATTCAATTCCGCTTAGTCGCGTTCGTCATCGTCGCCTAGCGATTATGACAAATAGCATGTTTCCCGGTCAGGCTCGGTCAAGGTTGAATACACCATCGACTGCCAATCTTGTTAGTATCCTAAGAGCTTTGTTTTCGTTGCATGACGTTATCAATAGTAGACTCATTGAGTAACTATATCGTTAAACCAAGTTTATAATATCTTGTCTGGGTGCATTTAAAATAGTATGCACAATTAAAATATGTAGGTAAGTATTGTACCTATTAAATTATTTTTGGTGTCCATTACCGCATTACGCAAGCTCTGTGCACTTTAGGTTAAATGTTGCTATGTGGATTGATCAACATTTTGACTAGATAAGTGTGAATTGTTTAAAATTTTAAATTTTGTGATGTGAGATCGACGGTTCTAATTATGCGGTATTTTCCTCTCCCGTCTTCCTTGTATTGGCAACTGCACGGAGCTTCCACTAAGTAGTGGTATTAGCAACGTGACAACAGACGTTCGGGAAACTGTTGTTGTAGATTCTGTCGTCATCCCTATTCGAGGTCGCAAATAGATCTGACGTTTGTTGGACTTTTGAAGATTTTGGTTTATGAATTTTTCAGCGGCCATTAACTTTTGCTGTATATTTGTTTTATCTTTAGTTCTCTAGTTAATTATATGACTTAAGATCTCCTTCCGCTAAGTTGTAGAATCCATTTTGGTAAAAAAAATATGTTTTAATAGGTACATGTTTCAATATAAATTATTGTTTTGTCAGCAATTCACTTCTGAATCTGAAGTCTAATTAAAACGTTGTACGAATTTAGAATGATTTATTTAATATAATATAAAAAGTGAATTTTCCTGTATCCTGCAAATTTATTTTCTTCGATGGTTTTGCACGCGACACTTAAATATTTTACCTACCTACGACTTTAATATGTGGTAGGTAGGTAGAGTACTCATATGATTGGTCCAATTCTTGTTAGTGTATCAGAGATATCGACGATAAAGAAATACTTGTAAACAATTTCCCAAGTACCTACAACTGAATACGTAAATACTGCTTTATTTAGTTGGCTGCATATTTTAGTAACATCCATGCATGATTTCAGAAATATTTATTGTACGGATGATAAGACTATATTCTAACAAAGGATTCTTTATTGACGGAGTGTTGATTTTAGATCTCAAGCAACTAAGTACTTGTGACTCAGTACTAAGGACACTCACCCCCGGTTTCTCGAACGCTTATTATTTTGACAAATTGTTGACAATTTGTCAGGCTGTACACGCACTGCTTTTATTACTCGCGTGGTTTTTTTTTCAGAATTCTGTAACTTAATGGAAGTTCACTAGCGGAAAAATATGAATGTTTGGAGCACTATAAAGTTGCAGGTAGCTAAAATAGCTAGGAATTTTATTCGTCGTACGTGTAAGTTACGTTAAGCACGCAGGTTATATTCCGCGAGATTTAAATTCACGCTGTCAGATTCCGCAGTGCGTATATAACAAGCCGTTGACTATCCATTCAATGTGACAAGCGTTCGAGAAACCGGGGGTCAGTAGCGGATATTACTGTAGCGAATTTTGAAAATATTTATGTTATGATAAGAAAATCATCCCAGAAATATTTTGATGAACCTAAATTTTACATTAAGTCATGTGTTTGTTGATCTAATGCAAACAAATTAGTATTTTACTTACTCTGCCGGAAATTACGTGATTACAGCTGTTGCAAACAGCTGGCGCTTCTTCTTTGGTAGACTGAAACAAAACAAAGTCATTGTTAGATAATTCTATACCACAAGCACAAATACTGCAACTAAAAATAAAATATAAAAAACCCAACTATACAATTGGAATATTTTTGGCCTGTATTGTTTGATAGATATATAATATTTTATGACGGTTAATGATAAAATAATCAGATAATATTAAAAACTGTTTGATGTGGAAGTTTTACCAATACAAGTGTTAATTTTATGATAGCCGTAAATAAAAGTCTAAAACAATTACACGTTCCTTGGTTGAGATTTTATAATTATCAGAAATGAGTGAAAAGAGCCTAAAAATAAATCCGATCATACATTGTTAAGGTCATGCATTACCAAAGATATTTATGAAGCTCCAATCTTATCTGCAATTCACCTCCAATGCATGCGGCGTCGGCGTCGATAACGATAGCCATTGTCGATTACATTGTCATTATGATGTCACCCACCATTCGGGTTAAATTGCAGCTGGAGTATAGAGGAGCTGTGTGACTTTGTATCCTCATTTCTAATTTCATAAATTCCAATTTCATAAATTCTAATTAGTCTCAAAGTTTATTTTAACGTCGTTCTTACTGATTGAAAGGCTTGTTTTTATCCATTGGCGCTCTGTTATCAGCCGTTTCTCAATCATGTCAAAGGTTTCTTACAATCCAATCAAAAATACTGCTGAAGCTTTAACAAAAATCGTGATACCAACTTCACATACAGTAGAGTTGGTAGGTTGTCACTTTATCAGCTTTACCGTGTGTAAGCTATGTTCTTTCGTGTCCCCTATATAAGGCGATGCGCGTTTTGTTTTATATATCATAGGTAAGTACATTCGAACACATGCAAATCGTTTCCTGCGTGTAACGTGATCTTTTTTCTATATACTTACTACTATGAATTCTACTTGATGTCTGTATGATTTGAAACAACTGTTATTATTGGCTTCAAGATATTATTTACAAACTTTATGGGTGAAGCGATTCTCCTCCAGCACTCAATAGGTACGTCTATTGACTGCTGAACGCGCATGAAAAACTGGGGGTTTGCCATAATGCTTAAAATAATTTCACGATACCATCTACAACGTATGCTATACACATTTTAACAACAAACTTAAAGCACACATGACATCATGTTATCAATCGAGTTACCAAGCTCTTAATTACTATCTATTTATTAAATTCTTGGAACGGGTTTATTAATTTACTTCATACCGAATTTGGGATAATCGCCCATCGCCCACTGGTGGGCGTATGACACATCGCGTAAGTAGTCATTTCTTGTGTAGGCTGACACTTGAGCAGACTGTTATATGAGCAGTGAAGTGCGGTAATATCACTTAAGTCACCTGTTTACTGTTCTAATAGTGCATGGATGCAAGGTTAATATTGATGCTATATTTTTTTCCCTATTTTATCGGCAATACGTATTTTCATTGAAAGTCCATGGGGATGTGGTCCCGAAAGGCTCACCCGGAGGAGGGAGGAGATTTTTCTTTGCTTTGTAGGGGCATACTCCACCTTTTCGCCACTCAATACAATATGTTTTCTAAAAAGCTTAAAGCTTATTTACTAAATCCTGTTCTCTTTTCCTTGTTGTAAAGTTATTTTAATAACACAGTCGTTTCTGCTATTCTTAATAATATCAACCTTAGCCAAGATGTCGCATTCAAGAGCAAGACCTCTATAAAGTGTATATTATTTAGGCTACAGCTCAAACAAATGTTGGCAACACTGTTGCAGACAGTGCTACTGACTGCTACACTAATTGATCGTAAAGACGATGCGGTGAAAGTTCACGAGGACCTTGGTTTTATTTATGACTTTAAATGTCCTGATTTGCATGCTCCTTGCGTATTCTTGATGTACGTTTTTGTCCAATAATTTAATTTACTTAAAATTAAATAAAATAAAATTATTGGATTCACATCTGTAAGTAATTGAATTTGTTGATACTTTTTATGCTTAATGAATGTGATGTTCATTGTTTTGACACGAGCAAGAAAAGCCGTTGTGATATTCTTTACCTTACCTACTCGCTGAATAAAAAGTAAGTGGTTTCCATCCGCGGCGATTGTGCAAATTCCAACGTTTGTTTTTTTTTGTTTTTTGTTTATTTATAAAAAACTTAATCTAATCTTAAATTTTAACATTCTTTAAACCCGTCAGGATTTGTGCAGAATGTTACATTCCTCGGGTTAAATACAATTAGTGGTAAGAAGTGTACGAACATAATAGGCACCTACGTGCGGGCCATCTTCATAACCATTAGATAGGTACACTTATTTTATAAAACTAGAAACAGGCATGTAATTATACATTAAACAATTTATTTAAGGTAAGTAGATATTACCTACTTTAGATTAGACTTACATACACTATCATTAAACCAGAGTGGCTAAAAAAACAAGTGACGTAAGTAGGTAGTTTGTAGTCAACCAAAGTGTGCAGATTATCAATGCATTGTTCGATGTTCGGGTGGCCGAGCCTCCCGAAGTTCCCCGAACACTGCGGAATGCATCGACTTCGCTCCAGTACAGGGTGCACAAAGACTAATTCCAATAAAAGTAATTTTTAGTTTATTAATAAAAAGTAATTTAGTCGTTACGTTTGCTTTTAATATGTAATTAATTAATAATAAGAACTAGTAATTCATAATTTGGGATTTTAAATGATTTCTTAATTTTTACTATTAATTGATTTAGGTATTATTGTTCTTTACGTTTTTGTATATAATAGTTTTTTAGTTGGTATCTGATGTTTGTTATAGTTAATTTATTTTTAGTAGCTAAGGGGATGTTGTTTATCAACCTGGGAACTATGTAGTCCACTTTTCTTGTTCCATAGAAATTTTTGGCATCTGTAATTTTAAGTTTTTTCTGGACAACTTGTCTTGTAGTAATGTTATGGTTTTTGTAGTTTTTACAATTGAAGTAGTTTTCGACCAATAGCGCTAGTTCAACTCTCTCGTAGATGGATAGTATGTTGCATTCCTTCAAAAGATTTTCGTAGTTTTTACTGTGTTTTTCTTTTAAGTTTTTCGGTACTATGGTTTTTAAAAGTCTTATTTGTAGATAATAGATTTTATCAAGATATGTTTTATATGTGCGACCGTAGCTGCTAATAGCGTATAGCATGATACTCTCTGCAAGTGTTTTGTATAAGGTTAGTAAAATTTGATATGGTATTTTATATTTGAGTATGAAAAATTTTGCTAAAATTGCCCTTAATTTATTACAAACATTATCTACATGCTTACCCCAATTGAACCGGTTATCTATTGTTACACCTAGGTACGTTACTTCTTTGACTAGCTCTATAGGTTCACATTTACAGGTGGTTGAACTCTTTTTGTGCAGGCAGCTATGGTTATGAGTCATTAGTCTTATGTTTTTGTTTTGGTGACTTTTATTTTGGTGCGAACATACATGCAGTAGTTTAGTTTTTTGTGGGTTGATAATAAGCCCAACATCGTGCGACCATTTATTTAGATTAGTAAGATCTTGTTGTAATTGTTTCATGGCCACATCTATGTCGATGTTTTCTGCAATCAGACATGTATCGTCTGCGTACTGGAATACCTTGCAGTGTTTGATCACCTTTTCAAGATCATTGACGTACGTCAAGTAATGTAGTGGACCAAGAACGGATCCCTGTGCAGTCCCCTGCGTTATCAGCACGTTGTCACTTACACTTGAGCCTACTTTTACACAGTAGGACCTATTTGCAAGGTATACCTCACACCACGAAAGTAGTGGTCCTCTGATACCACTGCATTCCAGCTTATTTTTGAGTACATCATGCTTGAGGGTATCGAAGGCCTTTGTATAGTCGACGAATACCATCACAACTTGTTTTTTGCTATTCAGACAGTCATTGACGTAGTCAGTGAAATGTGAGAGTAGTTCTGTTGTGCTTTTCTTGGCTTGAAACCCGTATTGTTGATTAGAGAGTATATTGTTATCGCTATAAAAGCTGTGTATTTCATTGCAAATGTATTTCTCCATGACCTTGTCTAAGATAGGTAAGATCGTTATTGGTCTGTAGTTGTTATAGTCATCTTTAGTTCCTTTTTTATGTATTGGCCTTACAATGCCAGTCTTCAGTTCATCCGGATATATTCCTGTCGCGATGCTTGTATTAATCAGCTTAGCTATAGTGGAAGAAATTTTCTCCGATAGGCTTTTTATATCTATGGGACGTAATTGGTCTACCCCAGGAGATTTGTTATGATTAAATTTATTGATTATTTTGTAAATATCTTTAGGTTCAGCTTTTTTTAAACGCATAGACATATTTGTATATTTAGTGTAATTTTCTGATTTGAGTAGCTGATAGGGACATGCGGGAATAATTGATTTAACTGCTTCATCAAATCCTGACGCAAAATTGTTCGCTATTTCCTTTTCTGTTAGGCAGCTTTTCTTGAATGCTTTGAGTATAATTTCGTCCAGTGAGTACTGTGTTCGCCCTGTCATATTGTTTAAAATAGTCCAGAGTTTTTTCATGTTTCCTTTATTATTATTTATTTCATTTTTATGGTACAATATTTTATTCCTTTCTATAAGTTTATTAGTTTGATTCCTTAATTTATTGTATTCTAGTTTAAGTATTTTATCTGAAGGATCTTTCTTTAACTCAATGAATAGCGCATCACGTATGTTGCTTTTATTTATTATCTCTTTATTTATCCAAGCCTTATAATTTCTGAAAGAATTGTTAATTTTAGTTGTATATTTAGATTTGTTATAACAGTTTAGTATACTAGATTTTATGTAGTTGTAAATATCGCAAGGATTTGACATACGCTCGGCCTCATCCCATTTAATATCATTTAATTCTTTATTTAATATTTTTGCATTATAACGTGTAATCAGTTTCGGCACACCCTGTACTCGACTCCCTATTCTCGCCGAAGCAAGTATGACGCGGTGGTCAGCCAGTACAGTGCCGATCGCTGCGCAGTAGACATCTTGTGAACGGGATCTTATAAATATGTGGTCAATACAAGTTTTAGACATTTCATCATTTCGTGACTCAATTCTAGTATAATCGTTGATCCCGCACACAAGACCATACTCGTACATCAGGTTTAAATACTGCTCTTGGATGTTATTACATGTTTTCAGGTCAATATTTATATCTCCCAGTAACCATAGATCGTTCCTAGGGTAACAACTTAGTGTACTTCGTAGCTCTTTTAAAAATAGTGATTTACTTGACGAGGGCGGCCTGTAGATTGCACACAAGTCTAGCTCGTCGTTACCGTGAAGGCTCAGTTTTCCTATTATCGATTCAAAAGTGATCGTTGAGGTTTTGTATTCATTAAATTGATACTTAGACAAAATGTAAATAATAATTCCTCCTCCCTTACGGCCACGACGTAGTTTTGTATGCATATTATAGCCCGGTAAGTGAAACAGCGAGCTCACACAGTCAGATATGCCTACCTCCGTTAATATAATGACATCTATTATTTCGGTACTGGTACATAAAAGGAGTTCTAGTTTACTAAAATTTTTAACAATCGATCTTATATTGACGTGCAATACTGTTGCGTTATTATTGTGCAAGGGTAACTGCCGCGTATATTCAGATATATTATTACAATTTAGTATTTCACATACGTTACTTGGCAGATCATCCATGATTTAGATAAAATGAATATATAACTAGTTAGGTAGTGTTTAGGGAACTATTATATAAGATGTTTGATGTCCGACTCACAACGAATTATGGTGATTTTTTCGTTATCGCTTTTTCGAGCCATCACTTTTGCGTCTTTACACCAGATATACTTGTAGCTGTCCCCAAGTTTCTGCTTGGCAGCCCAAAGCAAGCCTTTAAAGTGAGGAGTTAGGGCTTTAAATACGAGAATCTTCGTACTTTTCTCCTTTTCGGGCAAATTAGTGACAACATCGACGGCTGTAGGTTTTACGTTGCGTGCTGCTGATACCCACTCAGTCGTCCTTTCTTCTTCGTGCAGCTTAACTAGGAGGGCTCCCGGTCTTCCATATTTCATTGGCAGGCGCTTGACTGTCTTGATATCCTGAGCATTAACCTTCAGTTTGTGGGCCAGTTTCTTGGCAATTTCTTCTAAGCATTCGCCCTCAGTTGAGGGTAGGCCTTGTATCTCTACCACTTTGCTCAACTTCTTCTGTTCTTCCTCGTTTACGCGCTGCTCAAGAGCTTGCATCCTTAATTCAAGGTGTCTATTCTGATTAAGGAGATCGGTATTTTTCTTCTCTAAGTCCTTAATTTTACCCTTAAAGGTCTCCATAGATTCAAGGCAGTCATCTACCTTCCCACAGCAAAACTGAATTGCCTTATTAGTCTCTTTGATCTCTCTTTTCAGTAGTTTATCCATTTCCATCGTGATCTCTGCCAGAAACTTCTTTTGATCAAATGGGTAGTTACTGAAGGGAGTCCCAAAATTCTCCTCTTCGTCTTCAGCATCCTCATCAGGTATAATGAGCGAAGAGCCTCTTCTCATTGATTTTTGGGAGCAATTATTGCAGGTCCACTCTAGATTTTCGGCTGATCGAACTACATTCAGCTGCTTGTTGGACAGGTCCGTGCACGAAGTAGTTGCATGCACTAAGCACGCACATTTGTTACATTCGAGCCCGGGATTCTTTTTGGTTACGGTTTTGTTACAATGGGTACACTTCGACATCGTGATCGCGAGAATACGACAACACACCCGCGACGCGCGTGCACTGTTCCGCGGTCGGAAGAGGAACGTGATATCAAGTCGCATGCTATGTCTCAGCTGACATTAATGAAAACAAATTGCTGACGTGCCTTGCCTTTATTGGCATGGTGGCCGTTTCGCGATGGCGGCCCAAGGTCAATCCATGGTTTTATATAGCAACGGAGGTAAACATTTTGATGCCCTCATATAGTTAGTACCCGACTCTATATTCTGTATTGTTATGGATGATATTCTTAGCTTACTAACTTCTTCGTTACCGTTGCATATTCAGATTTCATTAATATTATGTATGTATGCGTTCCTAAACCATAGATTTGCTCATTGATTGTCTTCAAATCTTGTCCCCAATATCTTTAGTGTGTCAATGTCAATTATGTCATCCGCATTCGGGAACTCAGTCGGTATCATCAAAGAACTAAACAAGGTGTCGAGAACAATACGTTGCGTGTGCCAAACGGTCCGTGTCCCCTTTTGGCTTATTCGGTCTATCGTGAAGGTGGTCGGTGTTGGAAGTTATCCAATTGATCCTGTAGAAGGTCGTTGAGTAAACACCTATCTATTGTATGCCTAGATTATAGACTCATGGATGTGAGAAGAGTCCTTTGAGACTCTTGTCATATCCATGACTCTAAAATCTATTTATAAATCTACCTAAGTATCTATAAAGTTTAGGTGTTGTAAATCCTGAAACGTAAAATCAAAATTAAATTGTATGTGGTTGCAATTCAAAACTGTAGGAAATGATGAGGGATGCCATTATACATCGGCCTTTTCGTCTTTTGCAAACGCATCTGTTTTGATTTTAACTTTTCCAACAGCTATAAAGTAGGTAAGTACTAAACTTACTAGAAGATTTTGATAAAATAAGTGTATGTACATAAGATCGTTATCTTTTGCATAACATCATAATAATGTTTGCAGACTGTCGTGGTGACTCATGCCAGTACGTGAGTTGTTTGTCAGACCTTCTGTCCTTGACTTTCAGCTGAGACTATGTTTGTTTATGTGGACTTCTGTTGCTCTATGTACAAACTGTGCTAAGGTTCATAGTTTCCTATGTTGATCTTTGAAGTCAAGTTCAATAACATAGTATTCGTGGTGCATCCTCTTCGAAGGTACTTTTTGCTGCTATCTTCCATGTTATCCATCCATTCTTCTGAATTCGGGATAATTATACAGCTAACTTCATCATTATTGATCGCTCTATTAGCTAAAAGTACCGACCGGCTTCAAGTGCGCCCGCGCCGCCGCCGCCGCCGGCGTCAAATGTAGGGCGCTGCTCGCAACGCAAGGCCAAGGCTACTTGAACTTACGAACAATGCCATAATTTACTGCATAGGTATAACGAAAGTATGGGATAGTATGACATTGTGTGTACTGTCTTTTACATTAGTGGGTGAAAATAGCAATAATAAGTTTCAAGGTTTTTGTTTATATTTTGGGATTTTTATTTTAGAAGGATCTCCATTTGTCAAATTATTTATGTCTTTCAATATATTTCTAGTTGCGTGTAAACGCGAAATTCTTCTTTGAGATTATCGTAAACTATTATAAGAAGTTTATATTGTTTTTGATGAAGTCTCTATATGAAAGCCCGGACCGTATTATAGGGTTAATCTTTAAAAATAATCCAACTTTCTCTATTTAAAGTTTGAAGATCTTCTTAAAGTATTTTTAGGTTAGCTAAATTTGAAGCCAAGGGCTTTTCCTTGTTCGTTCTGTTTTGAAAGTGTTTTGGTTTACTTTTGTTGTGTTTCTAATTGTATTTTTTTTAATGTTCGGTTTCATGTTTATAATAATTTACCCGTCTATTCTTAGCAAATGTAAATCTAGTTACTGGAAACTCTTTCCTACTACCTAGACCAGACATCTAAAAATATAACAGTTTGTTTATTGGTCACCTGTGTTGTTTAATGTTGTATAAATAGTTATTCAGGCTAATCGCTCCCTATAAACTTGTGGCAGAAAGGTAACAGTCATAATGTTGACTGTAATTCATTGGGGAAATAAACTTGGCGACAGTGATATTTTGATTCCAAGTGACTCGAATATGGGCCATAAGATTAATACAATATAAGTCTGGAATTAACGTCGCCAAAAATATATTTGGAAGAATTCTAATTATGAAGTATTATCATTGTTTTGTGAATACATAGAAAATGTAGGTGTTTAGTTTACTACTTAAGATTGTACCTACTGCGTCTAGATTGCTTGCAATAAACAGCCTGCAGTTCGCTTAGCTGGTAAAATAGTTGATCCTAGTTATAATTTGTATTTTTCTAACGTGAATAGATTAAAGTAGATATTGGGAACACATGAAGGAAATATTTCGATAGACCTAGAAAGTACGTAGAGACCCTTCAAGAGCCATCATATTAGTAAAGGTAAGTACAAAGAGTATGGTTGTTGTTTTTACCGCGTTGTAAAAATACGGCTTGGCACAACGATGATAGCAAAAGCGTAAAATATAAGATTTCAAGAATCGTCCAACACGATATTCTGAAATCTCCAATGTGTTGCTTCTCAGAATAAACTACACACTACGTTTTTTAATGGAACGTTCTTACGAAATGGAGCAATCAATTTTGCTGAATGATGTGATAAAATTTAAATTTAGCAAATTTGCCACATAACTTCAAAGTCTGTTATTTTATCCAAACAATAAACAACCTTATAACTATAATCTCTCGTCTAGTTACAAAGGTAACGTCGTTCGTCGGTATCAGAATAATCTTTCATTTCGCATGCTCAAAAAGTGTGACATCATTATAGCATAGAACAACTTGTACTAAAGTGCAAATTTAATCCTGAGAGCTGATAAGTATTTTTTTGTGTGCAGCCTGTAGAAAAACTTTGTCCGCTTGCCCAAATAGACTAGGGTTGACTCTTCTTTTTGATGATCCCATAAACAAAAAACATCATTATAATCTAATATTTTTTTCTGCATTTTTTAATGCCTAGCTATAATGATTTTTAATTATTGCAAATTGCCTAATCTAAATAAACATGTTCCTGATAAAAAATGATAAGCTTAATCTTATCAAGTTATCTCCTACTCATTGATTGGACGTTGTTTAGATAGCGGGTGTTGTGTTGCTTATCTAGGGTTTATTCATTTGTTAGCGTTCAAAGTCAAATTGCGTTGTGTAGGTACTAACTAAGGTATATTGTTTTATAGTGATATACTTGCTTTTGCCGGCGGCTTCGCACGCGCTCTTCATGTAGTCTGAGTAATTCCGTCGGGATATCCGTTTACCAAATTTAATTAAATGCGTTCATCCGTTTAGGCGTGAAAGTCAACAAACATTACTTTTGCGTTTATAATATGGATGCCCTCAATGTGCGAAGGATCGTCAACAAAATGTGCATAGTTTATTTTGTGTGCTCATTACTTTTTTATTCTATTTTATGTCTCTCTATATGTCAGATTCTATTCATTTACTTCTTTCTCCCCCGACCCCCTTAACTCTGTTCTTCAACCCTAGGTTTACTTGGTAGTGTCATTGAAATGGTTGCCTTCTCAAATCGTAATGAATCATTAAAATTCTCACCATCAATTCTCAATAAGTATTTAAGTAAGTACCAAAGCTATATTTAAAAAATAAAGTTATTTCATTTTGTATTCTATCGAAGTGTGCAGTGAAGCATTTTTAAATTTAAATATTCTAATTCAATAAACCCCTCGTCGTAAAGCTTTGTGCGTTCAATCAATTGTTCAAAGGTGCCAATCACAATTAAACCAATCACTTTTTCTCAGTAGCCGCCATTAAACCAGTTTTCCTGGTACTCCTTAGTATAGCGATGTCAAGGAAAAACGAGTTGCCTAACTTGAACTTTACATTGGGCTTCCGGAGTGACTGTAATCGAACACTGGTCAGGTCATTGTATGGTTTGCAGGTCATCTAATTGTAGTGCTGTTTACTGGCTACCTACTGATTATTATAAATATTCACAGGTATTCAACGGGTGACGTTTCAACAGGTTTTTGTGTTCGGATCGCGTAAGTTATAAAAACGTTACCTACTGATTTCCACTCTAAGGCTTATTTGTGAAGAAACATATTAGTTTACTTCAGTTACTTCCATAGTGTTATGTCTTATGGTATTTTGCTTTGGGGACCCGGGACAGGCAGCTGACATCCAGACTATCTTTGTTCTTCAGAAAAGGGCGGTACGCGCTATTTATAAATTAAATCCACGTGACTCGTTGAGGGAATTATTTAAAGAAATAAATATTTTAACAGTAATTTCGCAATACATCTTTGAAAATCTAATGTATACAAACAAAAACAGAGATAACTTTATGAAAAGGTGTGATGTTCGCAATTAAAATACAAGAAACAATAACAAATTACACATCCCATCATATAGATTACGAAAGGTAGGGAAATCATTTGTGGGCAATTGCGTAAGATTCTATAATAAGCTTCCATCTGAAGCAACTGAGCTCCCTATTCGTAAATTTAAACTGTACATAAAACGAAATCTTATCAAGAAAGCCTATTACTCCGTAGATGACTACGTCAACGATGTTAATGCTTGGCCGGATGTAGCCCAGTTCCACACAGACAATAGTATGTAAGACTTGGTCTTAGTTATCCTATGATTGTATTAGTTGATAAGCGATAAACTTGCTAGTGGTTTCTTTTTCACTTCTTCCGCTAGTGGACAAATTGAAGTGAATTAGAGTTAATTGCACCATATTTCTTGTTTGATAGTAATATCTATTTATCAAGCTGCTTATATTGTAAAAATTTGACTTGTCCAAGTACTTATTTTGTAAGTCTAAAGAAATAAACGATTTGACTCTTACTCTGACTCTGATTCCTCCTTATTGTGATCGAAATCTACATTGTTTATTTGTTGCTGATGCTGTGAGGTTCGTCCAGCAATATTTAGGTAGGTAATCAAAATGATGAATCATGGCAATATACATATCAGTAAACAAATGTTACATTTACCAAATGTGTTATTTGTAACAGGGTTTAACAAGGGTTATCGGAATATCTAGCTAACTTGGGCTAGGTTCAAAAATAGCAACAAGTTTTTTTTTTCTGGTTTACTTTAGCTTTGGAGTGAACACAGTCAAAAGTAGCCAGTGAATTCGTAAAAATTATAAAAATATATTATAGCAGCAAAAAAAAATACAAAATGTAAGACTTACCTAACAGATATGAAATGGGAAATTTGTACATAATTTGCTGAGCGAATTTAAATAGTGATTTTCGTCGACTTCCTTACTAGGCTGGGCATGCATCGAGGAAGGTACTTATTAGATTATTAGAATATTTAATGTCTAAGTTTCCTCTGTTGGAAACAAAGCATATTTGCCTCTAAACAATCAAAGCATAAAGTCTGCCGTTATTTCATCTGAGTGTGCAGTCTTGCAATATTGGAGATTGCGTGAGCGCCGGTCGCGATAACCCCAAAAACTTAAATAGTACGCGCGTGGGTGCCATTGTATCACCGGCCTCGCTCTCCAGAATTGCGAATAACGGTAGGGATGGAGCATTCGACCGAACAAATGACGAACAACCATTTATTTGTTCGGGCGAATATTGTCGAATGACCAAGAAGACAGCACGGTGGTTCGACCTCATGAAAACGGTAACTGGCTGACAAGGAAGTCGTGAAACTAGACAGAAACCTGCAGAATCTCGAGAAAAGCATATTATGAAAACCTACATACTGAAAATGATAATGTTGATGCATGACAAATAAGACAGGGGAAATAGTGAATCTAGCGAATTAAATATCTGAACAAGAGAACATGTATTTGAGGCATATCTTAACATGGTAATGGTAATTGGCGGCATCATCAACTTGGCGTTGTTTCTTCATCGATCAATAAGAACTCATCAAGTTATCAGAAATATCATTTATCAAACTAAATTATAACAAAGTGATTATTTTGAATCAGCTACCCTGAAACAAAGTTTTTTTGCGTGTACGGGTGAAATTGTATAACTGGCCTTGCTCTTCAGAATTATTAACATCCTTCTCATCTCATGCAATAAGACGAGGATTTACGGCACTTATAAAAAGTCTGTCATGTCCTGTAATGGCTTATTCGACAATTGGTGAATCATAATTCAAGCGCGTATCTTGTTTGCAAATTACAAAATGTTTTAAAACATTTATTTTATTTGAATACAAGCCCACCCCATCCCTATTAGGTATATCATTATATTTATGTTCTTACGCATACGACTCTTTATTGTGTGTGATGTGATGGGTTATAAAATATCACAATATTTGAATCCAATATTGTCTTACCTGACAATAAAATCGTGTTGAATGCATTGTTTTTGTTTCCGAAGTGATTTATTTTACAACGCCTACGCTCTCTGGGAGAGTGAAAACTCTACCTGAATTATCCTAAATCTTGTTATCGGTAGATTAGTTACTCTACATAAAAATATGCATGACTTATGGATAATGATGTTGACCTTCCTTAATAATTAAATCTGAAAGGTTGTGACTACTCGTTTCGTTATTATTCGTTTAGAAACCAAAAACATCCAACATCATTATTTTCTTACGCTAGCATCTGTCGATGGCCTTAGTGATTCAACCTAAGAAAAAACTTGCATGCAATATTAGAGGAAAGTGATGCATTAATCAAATACATAAAAGGGTTATTGGGGATATAAAACGTGTGTAATGGTTTATTTATAGCAAATTCTAGTTAGTGTCCCTCAGTAAAATTCAAAATATACCTAGTTTTTATTTTAATCGCAACACTCACAGAAATTATTTATACAAGAACCAAATAAACAAATATGATAATCAAATAAACTGCATGATTAATCACAAGATTTCATTGCAACAAAGTAGACTTAAAATACCCAAGACCACGTTAAGCTGCAATCCACTAAGCCAGACACTTTACATATTTAAGCATTACCAAAACAATGAGTTGAGAAAATGCAAGGTTGAAACGCATGTAGTAACTAGTCATGCTTTAGTATACAATGTGCCTAATCTTACACACGACACTACAGACAACAATTATAGACGCACTTCAGAAAGCTCTGAAAAATACACAATGTAAAGTCAAAGTCACGCGTGGAGTTGGCACTGGAGCGGCAATTTATAACTTCGGGTTAGATAGGTGAGACTGGAATATGGGGAAGCATGTTTTTTTTACGGTAAATAGACCTTTGTTTGACCGCAATCTCACCTGATGGAAAGCGAAGATGCGGCCGACGGTGTATCACGAAGGTCTAGAAGATACCTATTCACAGTATTCACCCTTGTCTTGAAGAGACCCAGGTTGTAATTGGCCGGAAAAACAGAGGCAGGGAGCGAGTTCCATTAAGTACTTTGCACTTCTTATGTTGCACATAAGAAGACGATAAAAACATTTAAATATTATTAAACAATATAATATGCACAAGATGATCTATCTGATCTTGACATCTAAGTTTTAGTTAATTTTACATATCATTTTGATATTAATTATAATGTAACGGAATTGACTAGTGTAATTAAAATTTCTGTGCGAGTTTGATAAATAAATAAATAAGACACAGAAAATACAAGAAGAATATTAGATTTAAAATAACACGCTATAGCTAATATACTGGACCGAAAGCATTAAATACTAACTCCAATACAAAATAATACTACAAGATCCAGCAGATTTGTACGTATGACTAAACGTAAATATGTTATACGTGCTGTTGACTCACGTTTAGTGTTGAAAATGACTAAAGTGACTGAATTTGACTCACCGTCATTTACGGTCAAATAGGTCAAAATCGGTTAAAAATGGTCATTAACTGTCCAATATGGTCATTTTCAGTCATTTTGACATCAGTAATATAACGTACTTTTTTCAGTTTTTTTTAGGTTGTGTGATTGATAACAACTTGTCACCATCAGATACATTTTCTTCCGGAGAATTAAAATAAATTATTAGGAGTTTATCTATATAATTATGTATATTATAAATAACTTTTATATATAACTTCAACCTTTAAACGATTTTTTTGCGCCTAAAATCTATTTAAATGTAGAGCTCACTCGCCAAATCCTTTTGCTAAATTAATAAACTTAATGCATCTCGATCTGTATTCCTGTAAATAAAGTTTTCTAGTTTTATTTTGACTCGTTCAGATGAACACCAGCTTAAAATAAGTATTGCTTGGTCATATATGTGGGAAGATTCCGTTAACAAAAAAATTAACTTATTAAGTTACAAGCTTTGAATGATTTTAAAATATTCGTCAATAAATCAGTTTTTAGATTATATTTTTCTAGTACAGTTTTAACGAGCCTGAAGAACAGAGATTCAGAGCTTCTAAGAAGTTTTAGAATAATTTTAATTTGTTCGTAATATTTTGCATAATACGAAGCTACTTCTAGCCATGTACTCCACCTTGTTATGACAGGTTCTGGTGGCAATGGCATGTTCGGTAATCTTTCTTTTAATAATTTTACTCTCTTGGGAGCCATTTAAAATATTTATTACATTTTAAATTCACGTATCAACCACATACATATGCATATTCTGCCCTTATTTGTTCTGAAACTTGGCTAAGAGCGTGTGCAAAACAGGTAAAATGTCACTGTATCAAATTCGACAAAAAGTTTTTTTTAAATTCTGTCTTAGATGCGTACACAACTGGGGTAGCTACAGGAGTGAGTGAAACACGCACAACGACTCTTTGAATGCGAAACATGCCCTCAACAGAATTATACAGTTATACAACAATGTTATAAAAATAAAAAACAGTTTGCAGCCGTTTATTATATTGATTTTTATCATTAACATTAGTTTCAATAAAATTTACATACTTTCTTTCCTACGGCAACAATTTTTCTAATTTTCGGCCCAATTGCCGAAAATTGGCCGAATAAAATTGTTGTAGTAAGGAAGTCTCCACTTTTTTTGACTCTGTTCTATGCACTTTAGGTATTTTAGCCCTCATAATTCCGATCACTGATTATTATTATTACCGTCACAGAAACTTTATTATCATACAGTGTGAATGTTTTTGAGTATAATCCAGATTTGAACCTATTGTGTCAGTCACTTAATAAATAAAACTATTTGCTAGTTGAGAATAGACAGTAATATACGAGTCAAATTGACTGAATATGACAGTAAATGACCGGTCATTTAGGGTTTATGACAATCGTGACTGGTCAAATTAAGTCATTTTACATCACTACTCACGTTCGATGACACTACCGTAAAATATAAAAAAACACGAGAATGTATGCGTATAATATACGCGTTGCTAATGTAACTCTAGGTCAAAATATGTCAAGGTCACTTTGTTATAAAAAGATGAGAATACCAATGCAATTAATTATTTGGACGTCCCAACAGAAAAATATGAAACATGGAAAAACATTATGTAAATGAAAAACAAAGAAAATAAAGTCAACGTCTAATATATTAAATTTATAGTTACCAAAATCATAAACAGATTACATACTTTACCTCTAGGTAGGTACCACACCCGCAAACAAAACAAAAGTCAACAAATTATCTTCCATTGAAAGCAATTGAACGGATGGCCATCTAATAGCACAAATAGATCGAAGGCGCGCTGAACTGCTCAATAAACACGGGATTACTCAATGATTCCATCTTATAAATAGATCCTAAACTATTCTACGCTAGATTATCTCGGTAACAATCAAAATAATCTAAGCTTCTGCAAAAATAAAGAGGCATTTGTTTTATATCTTGTCACGTGACTTCAGAAATAGATCGAAAATCATTGTTTGTTCTTTATCAACAAGATCAGCTATTTGCTCCAGGCGTATTAATAACTTGTCTCATGACCTTTTTTTATTGTTTTCGCTCTAGAATTGAGTCGTAAAAGTCGGCTATCCAAAACGAAATATGCGATTATTTACAAAATCTTTCCAGTTGACACATTTGTCCTAGATCTTATTAATTGTCTCCAATCTAGACCACATCTTAAATAAGTATATTAACGGAGCAGCCGCCGCCGTCGTCGACATCGTCAACCTAGTTTTTATTCGCCTCGCGCTTTTCCACGTGAAAACAAATTATTTACAGTTTCTGGAACATGAAATTCAGCGAAGCTACTAATAACTATTATATGTTTTGAATTGAAGAGCTTACACGAGTTTTTTTGTTTTGTTTCAAGTTGCTATACGCTTTTACTTGCACCATTATAATGTTAGTTCGTAATAGTGGTTCATCGTTGAGTCCTCGCCAATCTCCTCACCGAAGGGCCTTATCTTACCGAATAGTATAGTTGTTTTAGCTTAAAATTCTGATCGTAATGTATGTGTGTTGGTCGTAAGTTATCTTTGGAACTAAAACTCCAATCCTTCTCTACTATGAAATTAGTTTCCGTAAAACGACAACGTTTATAATTTGATTGTTTTGATAACTTTAAACCCGACTTCAAATTCCTTAACTTTACACTGGTTTGAAATTTTTCGGGATAAATACTAATCCCACTCGGGAATTAAATTTATAGGACCATCTCGGAAATCTCGGAATCATTTTCTATTCAATGTCGAAAAAAAGATTCAAAATCGTTCCATAATTTGGTGGGGAAATCGACGAACATACTTCATAAAATCAACCTCCTCCTTTTTTCGTGGACGGTTAAAATTACAAAATAGCATGTTCATAAACATGTTACATTTATGACTCTTACTTAAAACATGCGAACAGAACAAATAATGTACAAAATCTACGAGTGCGATATTCTGAATCTCTGCAAATTGCTAAATCCGACTATTTGTATAAACGCATGGCTACTTGTGAACGATTTTATTACGTTTATCTACTGTGTATTCCTCTCTTTTCGAGACTAATATTGTTATAATATGTATTAGCTTTATTCCAATGTTATTTTATCATGCCCTTGATGTTAATATCTAACTCTTACGAAGACTACTCAATAAAAAAGTTAAAGTGGGATCAAAAGTGCTCTGTTTTTCAGAGCGTTCTTTTGTTATTGAATGAAGGCTACGTTATCAAACCTACTTTATCAGATTATTTATGTAGTGTTGTAAGAAATAATACCTAATCGCTAATCGCCTGCCATTACACTAACAAGAATTATCCCTATCTATAGATATTATTTCGTCGTATATTGTTGTCACTAAGGAAATGTTGTAAAAAAACTTGGAAGTAGAACATTTAACAACTTTAGTGTCACAAACATCCTACTAATATTATAAACGCGTACAAACAAGTTTGTAAACATGTATGTATGTTTGTTGCTCTTTCACACAGAAAGTACTGAACGGATCGGGCTGAAATTTAGCATACAGGTAGTTCTAGGCCTGGAATAACACATAGGCCACTGTTTATGCCGCATTTCTGTTCCCGTGGGATAGGCGTGTGAAGCCGCCGGGCGCAGCTAGTTATGTATAAAGAGACTCAATAATAATCACCATAATTTCTCGCGAATGGAAGGAAAGAATTGAAAGCTGCCTTCTTCTACATGCTTGCCAATATATATTTTCTTCACAACCAGAATACCTAGTTGCAAATCAATTCAAAATTTAGCGCTGAAATCGTGCCAAGCGATTTCATGGGGCCTGTCAGTCGACTGGGACCGAATTCTGCTAACCACTACCATGAGTTGAAGAAGAATACATGATAAGAATAATTTATTTTGTAACGTATTTTTATTTAAAGAATTATGAATAAATGGGTGTGTAATAAATAATTCTGGACAATCGACACCGCATCAAAGCTTAACAGAGATTGTGTTAGGGGTACCTACTAAATGACTGATATAAGGTACAGTACCTGGATGACCGAGCTTCGCTCGGCTTTTTTTAGTAAATTAGGTTTTTTAGAAATTATAATATTACTATTCGCCAAAAGATGTCAGGAAGAATCAATTGATTACGATAAAGTTGATGAAAATTTATTGAAAACACAAATAAAACAACATTTCTGTCTGGTCTAAGTCTGGTACAACAACTTGTCTTATCATTCTAAGGGGAAGCACTCACTACCAAACCACAAGCTATTTTTAAAATAGCTTATACTGGTAATGAGAGCCCTAAATAAGTGTCATGTACTTTTTATGCAATAAACAATTTTTAATTTTAATTTTAATTTTAATTTTCTAAAAATGAATCCTAACTAAAATCGATTAAGACCAACTTGGTTTTTATTAAAATGGCGTTTTCTGGGCGAACCGTACTTTTTTTCAAAAAACTAAAAGGGTCAATATTTTTTTCTTCAACATAAAACAGAAGGTTTCTTAGAACAAAACCTTCTAACTACAAAAGAGACCGTAGCTACTAGCTACCATGAAGGGGCCAAAAATTTGCCCCACCCTGTATATTTATTTTTATTTATTTATTTATTTGCAACCTTGACACTTTGACACGATTGAGATTGAGATTGAGATCTAGCGAGAAGAAACTACAGATTATAGTTTCTTTCATCAAAGTTAGAATGCCTAATGTGTCATTCTGAGAATGACAGACGTCTCAGAATGACACATTTGGTTTGGTTATGGTAAAGCGACTGTAGTGGAATTCGGCCAGATCTTAATGTACCATTGAATCGACTTCATCTGGATTGAAGAATTAGCTAGAATGTAACCGTGTGACTCTACATGCAACATTATCCTTCAATACGAACGTCGATCACCCGCGTAAACCATCTTGTCCGAGCGATGCATGCTGAACACAAACAGATGCTGGCCGCTAGGCAATAAAATCTAAATTTGATTATCCTAGATCTAGAACTGGATATGATTGAAATTACAAAATTGTTAATTTGATTTTAATTTTAAATTTATTATGTTTGCTTTGACCTTGCAGGAGGCAAGCCGACTTTACCTAAATTAAACAAGAGTTGCTGTCGTTCGCAGTTTTTTAAAATTACAAGACAAGAATAAAGAAATCAACAATAAATACATAGAAACACTACGTTTCTATGTATTTCTTGTTGATTTCATAAGTAACAGGAAGTTCTTCTTACTTCGACCAGAAAGTTCCTACAATTTTGTAACGGGTAGGGTTAGTAAATCGCTTCCTTCCCTTCATGGTCGAAGTCTTCAGATGCAAAAAACAAATATAATTATCCAACGTAAGAGTTATTATGCGGATCCTAATCGATTTCGAAACAGAGAGATTTCAATTTTGCACTTTGAAAATTGCATAACAAGCACCTTTAGCCAAATAAAAATTACTAATCACTAGTATAAGTTCTTTGTTTGTTCACACGATTCTCCATTTACTACCTTTTTGACCCTTTAAACTGGTTATTTATATTTTTAAACGTTAAGATTCGCAAGGATAATATTTGCATAAATTTTTCGAAATGCTGGAAATATCTGCATAAAATATTTTCAGTAAAAAAGCAGTTAAAGATTTAATAGATTAAAATTATTACAAACAATTCATCTAAGTACATACAATCTGGAAATTAGTAACAGATTACGTTGAGTTTTATTGACTGTTTCAAATACGTTCGTGAACTATCAGAATTTCATTCCAGCTACCTACATACCTAACCTTGAAAGATATTCCCATTACGATTCTAGCAAGTTTACAAACACTTACCATATCGCTCTGAAAACTTCAAAATAGGTCACAAGCGTAAACGTGCTCTCGACTCGGAGGCGATTCGCGAACTGCCGGCACATAGGGCGAGCCTTACTGCTATATCACCACAGAATACGCAGAACCTCGTATGATAACACCACAGAACTACTACTAGTTAGTATACAGCTAGAAGGAATAGGTACCTATACCTACTGGCTACTGCAACAGATCCATTAACAGTTAATATGCAACAGCTAATGGAAAATACGCCATACCTCGATGATGGTACCACACTGTCCTTACCAGTTAGTCCTTAGTTAGTTCATAGAATACGACATATTTGGGATACACCACAGATTCACAACAGTTATTATGCTACGCACAGGTAAATTGTCATAGAAGATACAAGAGTAGCCGCCGCGTCCCCAGAATACACTGTAATGCCTTGATCATTTCACAGAAAGCTTAGCAGTTTGCATGTTATCATATCATTATCAATTCCTTACAATCATTTACATGGTTGATAACGCGATTCGATTAAAATAATCGGCATCATCATCATAAGCCTGGGATCGCGTTCTCCGACTTAAACCAGCCTCAGCTCTGTGCTTTTCGCATCCTTGTGCACTTGTGCACTCTACGACAGGTGTGATATCGTTAACCCACCTTCCAAGCGGCAGCTGGGGGGCTTACATGAAACGATTCCTTTAATCTTGCTCATTCCATTTATTATCTGACTTATTATGACGTTCCATTTATTATCTGATTTATTTGCCATTGAAAGTACCACCTTATGTAACTGACCCAAACAAACTTGTTTAAATAGATGACTTTTTGTCAAATTTTAATATTGCTGCTTTTGGCAAATATCGACACTGACTCTGACTCCTATGTTTAATATTAATAAAGCTAACCCCGACAGTATTAGATATACGCCAATGTTATACTGTTTCAGATTTAGATTTATTTATTATATTCATATGTAGGTACATGATATACAGCTTAGGTCTTAATGTAGGCTTTGCTCAATAGTAGACATGCACCCTGTAGGGCACTGTAATTTTGTTTTTCGCTTCTTGTTTTTCTTTTTGTACCTGTATCCAAATAAATGATTGATCTATTCTATTCTATATATTTTTACCCGACTGCGCAAGGAGGACTATGTTTTTGAGGAATAGCTTGTTCCAGGTGTCCAGAATCGGTCCAGCGCGCGAGGTCTCCAGACTCCTGAAGCAACTCTGCAGTGGAGACTCCTCAGGGTGAGTTTTTGACGGATTACGGTTAAATGTCAAATAAGTAATTTGAAAGAGCCAAGCTCGGTAGGAGTTGTCATAAATAATTTACCTATAACCATTTCTTGAGAAACAAACTATAAACAGGGAGCGATAGATTGTATTATTATTTGTATTTCGATTGTAAAGTTTGATTCTTGCATGGTCCAAAGGTTCAATGTTAAACGATGTTCGTCTCGTGATGACAAATGCTTCCTGATTTTACTTTTATTAGGTCATTAACAAGATACCTACTAACGCTATTATTTGCTACTATACGTTTGGTTTTATATTGTTTGGTCTCGCGACATGAGGATGGTAAGTATGTCATAGGCATTCCTTGGCTGTTCTGCTGTGTGAGAGATGAGGTCCAAAACGTTCGAAAAGATGCAGACGCAAAATCAATAGTTTATCAATAGTTTTAGCGCATTCGTTGACACAAAAAAAAACGGCAAGGGCGTGTAGGACTCTATATGTGCAAAAGGTTCCGCAGCTATTTGTGATAGTTTAAATGATATATATAGGATAGGGGATTTTGTATTTAATTGTAAAAATTACAATTAAATAGAAAATCCCCTATAATTTTCAAAATGTACAAGAGCCATCCGCTATATTGTTTTTGAATTTGCGACATATAACATTTAGTAGTGAATTACCTCACTTTTATCTTACTTGTGTGCACAATCGAGCCAGAAAATAAACAACCCGGTGATGGTTCCGATTCGTCCTTTGGCACCGGAAGCCTAAAACCCACAATGAATCAAAGTGTATCATCCCATCCTAATCACCTGACGATGAACGAGCTTTCGCGCAGTTCTGCACGAATGTTCCGAGAAAAGATAAGGCTATCGACCCACGTGCGAGCGGCTAACAAGGCGTGTGACTAATTAGTTAGGTACCTCATTACATCTTTTGACGTAGGACGGTAATGACTTGATTTGGAGCCTGTATCGGAAGTCCCATTCATTATTGTCAATAGGGTATATGCATGTGATTTCAAAATGACAAAAAAATATATACGTATTCTCTATTATACAGGGTGTGGCAAATTTTTGGCCCCTTAAGGGTACCTACCGTTTCTTTTGTAGTTAGAAGGTTTTGTTCTGAGGAACTTTCTGTTTTATTTTGAAGAAAAAAATATTGCCATTTTTAGTTTTTTGAGAAAATATACGGTTCGCCCAAAAAATGACATTTGTCAAAAAAAACAAGTTGGTCTTAATCGACTCTATTTCCAACCAGGAACACTTTTCCCAAAGGAACATACCAAATCAAATCGTAAGTTTTAGCAATAATTAAAAAAAACAATTCCCATACATTTTCTATGAAAAAACGAGTAAGTGAAAACAACAATTCAATTCATTCAATGGTTCTTAATTTAAACTCGTATGTAACTACTTTTTTAAGTTAGTAGGCTAATTTTGAAGGCATCTCAGGAATTTAATTTTTTACTTATTTTTTATTTTTATTAAAAATCAAGTAGGCTAATTTTGAAGGCCATGTTCGGTCTAACGACGATATAGGTAAAAATGTCTTCACACCAAAATAAGAAATATACCTACCTAACTATTTTTAGACAACGGTCATTTTTATTTGCGTTTAATTTTAAAAAAGTTTGGTAAGTAAATAACTTGATTTTTAATAAAAATTAAGAAGTAAGTAAACATTTAATTCCTGAGATGCCTTTAAAATAAACCTACCATTTTAAAAAAGTAGTTACATACGAGTTTAAATTAAGAACCATTAAATGAGTGACATTGCTGTTTTCACTTATTCGTTTTTTCATAGAAAATGTATGGGAATTGTTTTTTTTTATTATTGCCAAAACTTACGATTTGATTTGGTATGTTCCTTTGGGAAAAGTGTTCCTGGTTGGAAATAGAGTCGATTAAGACCAACTTGTTTTTTTTGACAAATGTCATTTTTTGGGAGAACCGTACATTTTTTCAAAAAACTAAAAATGGCAATATTTTTTTCTTCAAAATAAAACAGAAAGTTCCTCAGAACAAAACCTTCTAACTACAAAAGAAACGGTAGCTACCCTTAAGGGGCCAAAAATTTGCCACACCCTGTATAGAAACATATCTACATATTTATTTTAGCATTTTGAGATGTTTTTACTGTAGAATTTAACCATTGAAAAATATGTATTTTAAATCTCAATCGCAATATTTCAAAACGCTACGCCATTGGCTAGAGCGGAAGTGACATCGCTGTTCACATTTCTTCTTTTTCTATTCTTGCGTGCTGGACTATGAATTGACACTAGTCTGCCCACTTTACGTATTGTCGATTATTTTCAGATTTTTCGGAAAACCTCTTTCCTGAGATGATCACTACTGAGGTCGTCACAAAAGGTTTTAATCGAGTGTGAACGTCGACGTCAAATAAACATGGCGCCAATATGGCAGCGTTTTTATCACCCAAAAATTATTGTAGTTTTGATTTGTTTTTTTACCTTGTTAATGCGAAATTCAGTGAGCGTCTAAGAAATGATTTTCTCGGTTAAATAATGACCTAAAGAATCGATTAAAACAATAAAAGAAATCGATGCATATACCCTATTGACAGTAGCCTAGCTAACTTAGGACTCGACTCTGAGGAAACGTCGCTTGTTTTAAATATAATATTATTTACTGGTTGCGCCCGCGGCTTCGCACGCGTTGTTCCTATGGAAACGTTTAAAGGTGATATTTACCCCACGGGAATTGATTTATAGGATAAAAAGGCCTATGTTTGATTCCAGGGATAGAATTACCTGTATGCAAAATTTCCGTTCAGTAGTTTTGGCGTGAAGAGGTAACAAACATCCATCCATCCATACATCCATTACAAACTAAACTAGTGTGATTGGTCGAAACTGTGAAAAAAAAGATCTTCTAAAATAAGGTGTAAATAACAGTTTGTCCACAAAATAAGGACGAACAATTAAATAAGGATATTGTATTGGATGGTGTGTGTGTGTGTGTGTGTGTGTGTGTGTGTGTGTGTGTGCGTGTGTGTGCGGGTGTTTGTGTGTGTGTGCGGGTGTTTGTGTGTGTGTGTGTGTGTGTGTGTGTGGGTGTGTGGGTGTGTGTATGTGGGTGGTGCATCTAATCTAAAAAAATGTGAGAGAGTTAGCTTGGCTCTTCATGAGGTCTAATAACAGAGAGTTAATCACCTTATCAGAAAGAAACTGAGCTTCAGTGGGTCTTTTTAAACCTACTTTTTCCCTATTATGACCCTTTACGATCAGTTCTTCGAATCAAATTATGTGTAAGTGCAATTGTGAGCAAGATTTGCAAGATGAACGGTCAATTGACGCTTTCTTGCCCAGTCATTCATACATCATCGAGTTGAATTATGTGCTGTATTTTTAACCTCTTCGGATGATTGTCAACTCGGCAGCTAACTTTATCCTTAAAGTGCCCCTTCGTGTTGACGCGAGGAACTCTTTTTTTGAATAATGAAAGTTGGTCGGTTTTATCATAAAACCCATCAACCCATCATTTTAATTCAATTGTTTCTTAGAAGCATCTGAGAATATATTGATTTCTATGCCATAATCTGTAATTTTCCCAAATGCTCCACAAATACTAGTGCATCGAAGTAAGTTTTTTCATAAGTAAATAGAAAATTGTTTACACTTTGCAGAAAATTACTTAGCCGCTAATTTTATTCCTTGAAGTAAGCAGAAATGAACAAAATAATTTTAATCTTGCGTTACTCTTGCAAAACGATCAACCTAAACTGAATGTTTTTGGGTCGACTTTTTCAGATTTTATGTCCCCATTCGGTTACCCAAAAGCTATCTTTACAAAATTACGCTTTTGATGAGACTGATCGCTCCTCTGAGGTGCAATTACTCATAGAGCCAAATAAGAAGCACGTGGGAGGAGCGCCGAAACGTCATCCTCCGTCCCTCTCTACAGCGTATTTATAGAACGAGACGGATGCTTTTGCGCCCGGTGTTGAGCCGGTGATATGGGACCGTTTATAGATGTAAGATTTGTACGAATGCTGGTAATGACTGGGACTGATGGTCGCAGGTGTCATCGACCCGTTCTGTAGATCCGGAAGTAGCTGATTGTTGTAATGTTTTGGTGTTGTAACTATAGGGTGCGAGGGAGATTCATCATCAGCCTTTACCTACCAGTCCACAGCTGGACATAGGCCTCCCCCAGTGAGCGTCATAGCGCACTTGTTTCAAAACACCGTATCCAGCATCTGTGCAGTTTTTCGCAGACGTAGTACGTGTGCCGAGTCACGGTTTCCACAGGTTTGTCATATGGCCGGCCCAGCCCACAAGTGCCAGTCTGTCACTTCAGCTTGCGAATTCTTACAGAAAGATTAAGAAAAATACAACGCCAACACAGCCGCTGGTGTCACCGGACACTTAGGGACTTCTTTGTGAGCTATCCATCACTGGGGGGTTTGGATCCACCACGCTGCGCGCTTGTCCAGTGCCGTGTTGGTTGGTTGTTTTGCCATTGCCTCTTTTGTAGGTTGGCAGGGAGCACCGCGGGCAGGTGAGGTTGGCTTGGGCGCCGAAAGATGTAAGTTGGCGCCCCGTACGGGGAGTAAGGGGCGCCAACTTACATCTTTCGGCTTACTGTCATTATCGCCCTTAAAGAATACGGATCGACTTTGAGTGCTTTTAGCGCTGATAGTTTGGTGAACTATAAAACGGACCGTAGCCTATCTACTACCGTTGTCGGTCAGCATCCGTCAGTCAACATCTGGCGCCCGTCTGCGACGCAGCAGAATGCGAGTTCGATTCCCGCCTTGGGACAAATATTTGCAAATATTTGCTCCTGGTGCTCTGGGTATTTTCTAGGTATAATAAAAGTATGTATATTATGTAATGTACTGTATTAAGTATATCAGTCATCTGGTACCCATAACACAAGTTCTGCTTAGCTTGGAGCTAGATGATGATGTGTGGACTGAACAGCATTATTAATTTATTTAACCTACCCTGAAACTGAGATAAGTAGGACCTACTATTTGCTCTACAACTACTAAAATAGCTCGATAACTGAGTCATTGTAAATAGAATTCCCTGCACACCTTCAATAAAGTGATAAATTAGAAGACATTATCATAATGAGCGTCATTTTAAGGGAAAACAGGTTCGTCCTTGGTGTAATCAGACGTATTCATTAGCGACTGAATGAGTAGGTTCGCACTCTAGCAATATAATATGGGTAAGGCTAAGCTCTCACTGTCGAGAGACTGGTACTAAATTATATTGGAAGGAACCCAGGAATTCTTCAAATGTGCTTTTAAATGGTCTGCAGACAGGACTGGCTGTCCCTCAAGGCTCCATTTTAGGTCATTTCTCTTCATTCTGTACTGTGCCGATATAACTGAACAAATCTATGAACTATGAAAATTTCTCTTACAAAATTTAAGCGAATGACCTGCAGCTTTATAAATCGGCAAGAGTTAAATATTGATGCATAAACAATCAAATGAAAATATACGGATCAGTTGAGCTGCCTATAGATTTTTTGCAACATTCTACTGTTCGTTTAAATTAAATAGATAGGTACTGTAAGCTAATGGAACATCACCTTAGACCACGCCCGCGTGACCTAAGTTTAGTACCTACGTCGAGTGACCTAGGGCATCATAAACTAGCTGTTTTATGTATCTAGTAGCCACTTTAGGCATCCATTCCCATTAAATTAATAACCCTAGCGCGTCGCACATCTTAATAGCATAATATATTATTGACCTGGCAATTTATAATCTACGATGCATTTTAAAAGACATTTTTATTTGTCTTTGTTGCAACAATAGCACAGACAGACAGAGATTTATATATTGTGAGAGTTTTGGCCAATTTCACGGATAGATTCCTAGAATGAGATATATTAGGTTTAAAGAACTTTATTCTCATACAAACACAGGGTTTACTTATAATCTCATTATAAACATAAGAAAATTAATCTAGGTTTTACAATATTTTAACTAACATTTTTCACTAATTATTATGTAATAATATTGTGTATTAAATAAATAAATAAATAATGTTTGACAATCCACCCAGCATCATCTAGCCTCAAGCTAAGCAGAGCTTGTGTTGTGGGTACTAATATGACTGATACACAATAAAATACATTACATACATAGATATTTTTTTTATTATACATAGAAAACGACCAGAACGTCCTGAACAAATTTCTGCAGATCGTAGAAAGATTTGTCATGAGGCGGGAATCGAACCCGCAACCTCCTGCGTCGCAGGCGAACCTTCGCCCGCCGCGCCACATCGGTCGTCAAACTATATTGGGACATAGGAATTTCTATAACGGCTTAAGTTAGTTTAAATTGGAGAAAAAAATGGTGCACGATTTGGTCATACAGTTCATCAATACCTTACACAAGTAAAAGTAAAGAACTTTCTCTTCACACGCGCGAATCAAAATTAGAGCGCACTTTTTAGGTCATAATGTTTTAATAATACATCTGTTACTTGGACACAGATGCAGTCATTGCAATAAAAAAGAATGTACCTAGCTTGGAGCATTGTCTAAAGCCGCTTTAGACAATGCTCCAACACGTCTAACCACCGTATCACGACCGTATACTCAAACACGAACTATTTTTAACACTGAAAATTCTCAAAAAATGCCAAGGGAGGCTCAATCTGATGAATCTCTTATAAGAGTCGTCTTCACAAAGACTCAAGTCTTTGTAAAATGCACCATTAAAAATTCGATAGGGCAAAGCTAAGAGGCTTCGGCCAAAGATCCGGTCCTTTTCTCATCAAAATTGACTCTAAACGGCCCCAACAAACCAGTTGTGCCAGAAGTCCTAACATGTTTAATTAAGCTGGACATTTCAACGATTGATTTGATGCGAGAGAAGTCAGGAAAATAAATAGGTTAAGTTTTATGAATTCCGTATACGTTTCCGAAACAATGGCGCGGCTGCACATAACCCTGCACCCGACATGGCTTGGCTACCGTAATGCTACGTGACGGTCCTTTGAACCACGGCGAGGCATTACTTGGATATTATGGTCTGATGACTTCAGTAGCATCATCATCAATGTCTTGCCCTTAACCCATCTAAGGGGAGTTACCATACAACAGGTTTTCTTCAATTCAATTGTTATAGCATTTCAGCACTCACTCCTTTCTTATTCATATCATCTTTCACACAGTCTATCCATCTATTTGTAGGCTTACGTGTAGTTCTGTATCCCTCCGGCCAGGTGGTATGACGACCTGCCGGAGACTGCAGGCTGATGCTGGATGCGTCAAACTGAAGATAGGGCGCTATGGCGCTCATTAGGGGAAGCCTATGTCCAGTTGTGGACTAATATAGGCTGATGATAATGATTATGATGACTCTCCTCGTAACATGACACTATTTCCTCCTTATAACATGCACATACCACGCTTAGTGCTTATGCTTACCCATCGCTTGTTATCCCATCCGTATCTGGCCCAACTTTCAAACTGCCTCTTATTAGGTATACCCATTTCTTACCTTATCCAATCTCGTACACGTACCTACATCTCAACATTCGCATCTCCTCCGTCGCGTGCACTCTTCAAGCATAACTTTGGTGGCCCAGAGGCCCAGTCGTATTGCATGGAGCATTCAGATCCATGCAACACGACGCAATAACATAAATAACATAAACGTAGTCTTTAATTTAATTTTTCCGGAACCAAATGTGCTGTCCATTTCTATCTTCGATTGTTAAATACTTAGTTTTTTTCTGTGGAAACATATAATTAGCCTTTAGTTACCCATTTTTTCATTATGTTATACTTACCTAGCTGTTAGTTTTCCAAAAATTGTAAAATAAATAAGTAAATGTCACCGAAATTATCGAAGTCGAGCGACGCGTTACATCATACAAACGCATGTAAAATCGCTTCTCTGTAAACACACTTTACCAACGTCAAGTGTTTGAATTCAGTGCGGGCACGCTCGTGCCAGGTCTCCATTAAAAAAAAAATGTTGGACAATTCACACAGCATTATCTAGCCCCAAGCTAAGCAAAACTTGTGTTATAGGTACTAGACAACTGATATACTTACTAATACATTACACTACATAGATAGATATTTTTTATTATACATAGAAAACATCCAGAACGCCCTGATCAAATATCTGCAGATCGTACACACATTTGTCCCGAGGCGGGAATCAAACCCGCAACCTTCTGCGTTGCAGGCGGAGCTTCACCCGCCGCGCCACAGAGGCCGTCGAATAAACAAGGCCTTAGGTATGAAAATTAATCCAATAAGAAGATAACCCAATAGATTTCTGAAAACAATTTTATCATAATCGCAGGCTCAAGTTCCGCTTGCTAAACACAAAAACCCTAGTAACAGCAGGATTAACAATCCATCAATATCGAATCCTGTTGCATACCGATAAGATTGTGAAATATCAATTAAACGCAACAACAAAAAAACACTTCAAAGAAATGTGTTTTGACGAATTGTTATCGAAGCTGATGATTGTAAAAGAAAGCTGCAGTGCACTTTGGCACGTTTTATGATGGAAGTGGGTGTGCAAACTTGCAAGATTAAATATAGTAGTACCTACTAGAAATAAAATAAAAGTGTCCTAGGTAAAAACTTATTATATAGAATAATAATATGTTTTTTCCAGGACACTTCGACAGATGGACGCGTATTTTTCTTTTGTCAGATTTGTTTCTATGTTACTCAGTCCGTTTTTCTTTATTCGATAAAAAAATACAAAAATAAAGTGCGAGCAAATAAGGGCTAGTGAGTTCACACCTTGCTAAAAAGTTTCGTAAGGTGTAACGTCACGCATGAGGATCTTTAGTGTTTAGTGTGTATCTTATTTTATTAGCTGAATAGGTTTTGTTTTTAAATGGTTTATTTTGATGCCATTAGGGTTTTTCCTTTCTAATATATTTTTTACTCGTTCATTTATACCCTAACTTCATAATAAATTTAAGTAAGAGAGAGGTAGAGTAGTACATTAGCTTTCAGGATCGAAATAAGCTTATTTTAATCGACTGTAATCGTACCTGTATTATTAGTATATTCACTGTTATATATAATTGTTAATAAAAAAAATGATAATTTTAATCACCCTGACTGCTCATATGAAACAATGAATGCGGTGCTTACGACTATTATGATGATTCGAACTGCGTATATCAAATTGCTTTTATGTTTTTAAGATCATTTTGACTACTCTAGACGGTCATATCAATTAGTACTAGATAACTGATATACGCACAGAATTGGGAATTACTCTGTTCCATGGATATTCGTAATAAAATACATTACATAGAAATATTTTTTTTATTCTAAATAGAAAACATCCAGCCAGAACACACTGAACAAATATCTGCAGATCGGTCGTACACACATTTGTCTCGAGGCGGTAATCGAATGTACAACCCCCTACGTCGCAGGCGGACCTTTGCGCGCCGCGCCACAGAGGTCGTCGTCGATAATTAAATACATGACTAAATGAGAGTAAAGATCTGCTTATTCTCAATCGACTTGTAAAATATTACCCAGGACCTACCCAGGTAGATCCTGGTACCATCAATTTCTTTTAATTATCAGAGCATAGATCTGCTCTACTCCAGAGTACACGGGGCTGGAGACCGGCAATTGCGTCTTGGGCCATGAAGGTGTTAACTGGCTGTACCAGGCTATTCAGACAGTATTTTTTTACAAAAACAAGTTTTTATGTAAATCTAGCCATCATCATCATCATCCACAGCCGGATTTTACCCACTGCTGGGTATAGGCCTCCCGAAGTTTGTGCCATCCACCACGGTCCTGTGCTAACCGCCTCCATTGACGTCCCCCGACACGTACTATGTCGTCGACCCACCTTGCAACTGGACGTCCTACGTTTCTTTTGCCCATTATTGGCCACCAGTCAGTTGTTGTTTTGCTCCACCTATCATCACCTCGCCTTGCAATGTGTCCAGCCCAACTCCATTTAAGCTCCATGACTCGAGTGCCAACATCCTGGACCTTTGTTCTTTGTCGGATCTTGGTGTTCGGGACTCGGTCTGTAAGGTGAATGCCGAGCATGGCGCGTTCCATAGCTCTTTGTGCAACTCTCAGACGGTATACAGTCTCCTGTGTGAGCGTCCACGTCTCGGCACCGTAGGTCATGGTGGGCAGTACACATTGATTAAATAAGCGGGTCTTCAAACATTGTGGAACCTTCTCTGATTTTAAGATGTCATCTAGCTTGCCAAATGCAGCCCATCCTAGCTGGATTCTTTTTGAGATCTCCTTAGGCTGGTGTTCTTTGCCGAAGGACACAACATGTCCAAGATAGACGTATTGATCGACTCTCTCCAGTACCTCATTTCCCACCGTGATGTTGAAATTTGAGGGGCTGGAGAGGTTCGCCATAACCTTCGTCTTGGACATATTCATTCTTAAGCCAACTTTCAAAGAAGCATTATAAAGTTGTTCAAGCATTTTTTGGAGATCATCAAAACTTTCTGCGAAAAGTACGAGATCATCTGCGAATCTAAGATGAGACAAATTGACACCATTGATGTTAATGCCGCAGTTATCCCATTTTAGGGTTTTTACGACGTCTTCGAGTGCTGCTGTAAATAGCTTTGGTGAAATGGTATCTCCTTGTCTCACTCCTCGCTGGATTGGAACGGGATTGGTTAAATCGTGAACTCGTACCTGCAGAGTCGCTGAGCTGTAGAGCTCCCGGAGCACATCCACGTAACGGGAATCGATGTAGCAGCGATGAAGAGCGTGGAACACGGCCCAATGTTCGATACTGTCGAAGGCCTTCTCATAATCGACGAAGGCCATGACAAGGGGCTGGTTAAATTCGTGACACTTCTCCATCAGCTGGTTCACCGTGTGGATATGGTCGGTAGTTGAGAATCCGCTCCGGAAGCCAGCCTGTTCTTTGGGTTGCGCTTCATCAAGATCGCGGGTAAGCCGTATGGTAAGTATTTTTGCAAAAAGTTTGTATATTTGGGAAAGCAAGCTTATGGGTCGGTAGTTACTCAATTTAGCAATGTCGCCTTTTTTGTGGATGATGGTGACTATGGCATTCTTCCATTGCTCTGGTGTTCGAGCTTCTTGGAGAACTTTATTAAAAAGTTTTTCAAGAACTTCTACTACAGGTTTTCCTCCTGCTTTTAGCAATTCGACTGAAACACCATCAGCGCCAGGAGATTTATCCGCCTTCATTTTGTATAGAGCATTTGTAATCTCGCACGGAAGAATAGGTGGCAGGATTTCCGTGGTCCGATGTTCAATAGGCGGGGCTCGAATATCGTCCTCCAATGAGTCCGGTTCTACAGATGTCGATGTATATAAGCTTGTGTAAAATTCTTCAATGATGGTTGTTATTTTAGCTCTGTCGGTAGTTAAATTATTATTTTTGTCTCTAAGTTTAGAAATTTGTTTGGTGCCGGAAGTTGTTTTTCTACGAAATATTTTAGGGCCTTGGAACTGTTTGATTGTATTCATAATAGTATTGGTGTTATAAGATCGTATATCGTGTTTAATGTATTTATTGATAAGTTTATTAATACGATCTAACTCTTTTTTGTCTGAAGCTGATTGATTAGGTAATTTGTTCCGTTTTTCAATAAGATCTAGGGTTTCTTTAGTAAGTTTATTGACCTTCTTGCGAGTGGTTCCTAGGTGTTTCTTGGCAGTCTCGTTTAAAGTTCTACATAGTAACTGATTTATGTGATCCACGTCGAGGTTTAAATCCTCGAGACCCTCAAACATATTCTTGAGATCTAATTGGAATGAATCTTGGAGAGAAGCTACTTCCTGTTTTTCATACTTGCGCATTGATGATGAGATCATCTTGGTTCTTTCACTGTTAAAGTCAAACTTTAACGTAGCTCTAACCAAACGATGGTCGCTCCCAGTTTTGAAGCTTGAGAGGACGGAGACATCTGTGACAACATATTTGTGGGAGCTTATAATATAGTCTATTTCGTTTCGAGTGGTCCCACCCGGATGTACCCAAGTCCACTTTCTTGTCTCTCGCTTCTGAAAAAAGGTGTTCATGGCGTAGAGCCCTTTCATTTCTAGGAAGTTTACGAGAGTCTGACCTCTGTTATTGCGTATTCCGAGGCCGAAGCTACCTACAGACTTTTCATTTACAAGGGGTTTGCCAATTTTCGCGTTAAAATCTCCGATGATGGTATTATAGTGGCAAGGAGTGCAAGCTAACGCCTTTTCTATGTCTTCGTATAACTCTTCTACTTCCTCGTCTGGTCTGAGGGATGTCGGGGCGTATACCTGGATTACCTTGATAGCGTAGCGCTTGTTTAATTGTAGTATTAAGTAGCATACACGAGTTGATATACTTCCTACATCGACAAGTTTATGTGCGATGGTTTTCGACACAAGGAATCCAACACCTCCATAAGAAGAGTCTTCATGTCCTCTATAAAAGAATAAATCGCCTGAAGGTAACTTAATTAGTTCCTCACCAACTCGTCTTACCTCAGATAGTCCTAGTACGTCCCATTTAATCTTTTCTAATTCTAACTGTAACTCAAATAATCGGTCGTCCGTGCGAATCGTCTTGGCGTTATAACACGCCAAGGTCAGGGTCGTTGGGGATTGGCAGTGGGGCATCTTCCAGCGATTCTTCGCACCCTCTACCCCACCGGAACCATGGCCACTGCCGGGACCAGGAATAGTGGGGCTGCTGGGGACTGAGGGCCGTTGTGTAGTGGCACTTATCATAACAATAGGGGTTTAAGCCATAAAACGCCGCGCTGGCCAGTGCGTCGTGGCGAGTTTTTTCGTCAGAGCCTCGTTCGTTTGTCGGCAGGGGATACCGCGAGCAGGTGAGGTTGACTTGGGGTCCAAGAGATGTTGGTTGGACCCCCTTACCCCCCATGAAACAGAACTACATATTAGAAATCTAGCCAATTATAATAAAATATTTTTTGAAAATAAGATATTTTTTTCTAATTTGCCCTACCTTATAAATAACTTGATATATGTTGTTTTTGAACTGCCTGCGGCATCGCATGCGCTGACACGTTATTACTTATTGATATCACATGGTAACTAAAGGATAAAAAACATCGTGTTTATTCAGAGTCAAGATCTAAATCTATGCAAAAATTCAGATTAGAATCGAACTGAAATTTCCATCGGATTCTTTCAGTGGTTTTGGCGAAGTAACATCCGACATTAGTGTCAATGAATAAATTCACAATGTGAAGTACCTAACGAGTTTATGAAAGAATTTATGAAACGTGCAGTAATTTAGTAAAGAGGTGCATGATGTCAGTCCATAAATTAATAGCTGTTCCATCGCCTTGGGCCATAGCGTGCTCTACCAACACTAGTGGCTCCATAAATTTGTCGAATGCAACAGCTTAGGAAGGTAAATGATCCTATTATCATGCTTACTACGTATGCAATTTCATTTTAGAATCAATTTCATTAGTAGTTTGTTAGTCTGTTATTAGTAGTTTTCAGAGCTGTTTGGTGCTGGCTTAGAATTTGCACCACGCTAACTATTTCCGCGGATGTCTTGGTGGGCGGGCAATTCTACCAACGAACTGCGATCCTCAACCCGCATGCCCAGATTACGGACATTACCCCCCCATGAGATAAACGCCAATAAGGCGCATATTAGAGGAAGGCCTGCGTCTTGAATGGTAAAGGTGATTTTTAGATTTTTCTGTCTAATAATGCCATTACGTCACTAAAATGAGATGCTAAAGGGATTCTTGGACAAATAGTCTAAGAATCCTCATCGTAGGGCAATCTCTCAGGGGATTTTTACCAAGCCCAGCAGTGGACCAGGCTGTTGAGGTGAGGTTGAGGTTGTTAGCCATCCACCTTCTACACCCTAAAGATGTTTTGCAGCAAAGCACTCCACAAAATCTAGATAGAATCTATAAGCGTCATCCGAATCAACCGATAGTCGTATAAATCGTTACCAAATACTCGGAATTTTTAAGAATTCAAATAATCCTATCCCGTAGAAGGTGTTGGGACCATCTTCTCTAGCTTTGGACCCGGAGTGGTGCGAGTTTGCAAAATACCGAGAACTTTGGAAGAATGAGGAAGTGGGACGAAATGGGAAAAAAGGGAAAAAAAATATCCAATGTATGTTTTCTTTAGCTCGTTCATATTTTCTTTTTTACTTTCCTTATAATCGTAATGAAAAGCAGTGTTTACCTCGGGTGAAAGAAACATTTAGTCCCTCGAACTATTAGCGACCAAACCCCGTCTCGGGACTAAATAGGTTTCTTTCATCCCTTGGGTAACAATGTACTATTGTTTAAAAAAACTTTAAGTAAACCGACTTAAAATTTTTAAAGTTTTTTAAAGAATTTTCATGGATCCCATTGTCAGAACTGAACAAAATTAAACGACACACGGGCGGGAAGCACCAGCTTTCATATAAAAAAAGAATCATACAAATCGAACCACCCATTCAAAAGTTCTAAAGTAACAAACATAATAAAAAAAGGCATTTTTTTGAAGTCGGTTAAAAACAGCAGCTTATATGCTGTTGGCTGTGTTTTATCCAAGTAACGACTGCCGCCTGCGCGGCCAGAAGCTAGCTATCACAAAAAGTAAAAGCTTCCATTTACAATTCGAAAACACTCGAAAAAACTATATTAATTCCATAATTCAAGTATTTAGGTATGATATATTGTTCCGAAGCGTGGTGACATTACTGTACCACCTCGTCCCAAGGCCCTGCCACCAGACCCCTTCCTGCGAAGTGCCAAGGTCAGGGTTGAAATCGATCAAACTAGAACCATGGGAACTTGCTAACGGCGACAAAATGATATAATCATAAACATGCGAAATAGATTATGATGGACAATCCACAAGCATCATATAGCTCCAAGCTAAGCAAAGCTTGTGTCATGGGTACCCGATAACTGATATATTATTACATACATAGATAGCGATAAATAAGCTTCCACTGCACTTATGGCTTTGACGGTTGTTTGAAGTCATATTATTTAACCCTCACTTTTTATTCCCGTAGTTGCATAACCAAGTTTTTCTTTTATCTTGAACTTTAACTATGGAACCACTTACTATCGTTAGCGGCAATGGATTACGAAGGTCTGAAAGAAATCTATTTTCTGGTGTCATTGTACACATACAGCAGTGGACATGTATAGGCTGATATGATGATGATGATGATTATGATGAAGCCTAACCGATACCATTTGATTCTTGATGCGTATATTACGTATAGATAGATAGAGTTTTACATTTTGACGTCTGCCTTCCGTGACTAGCGAACATGAACCATGGAGCTGTCTTTAACTCCGCTTATCTTTGTATCATGTAGCATAGCTGTGTGTGTTTGCAAAGTTTTGTGACTAAGTTTTGTTTTTAATAGGGAATGGAGTTTTGCTAGATGGCCTAGCTGATACGAATACCGACTCGTTACATGTTTTTATTTTGTTTTTGACTAAACGACTGAACGGATCTTAATGTAAGGCAAAGATTCGTATACTTGGCAGGAACAATATTTTTTATACTGGAATAACACTTGCGAAACTAGTGTAAAATATTTATTTAATAAAAAAAAACTTTTAGAATAATTTTTTATATCTTCCTGGATCAAAGTGTCTCGGAAGACAAAATCAAAGAACCCAAACTCGACGGGGTAGAATTGTTTCGTTTAGAAGTACTTATGGCCACCTTCTGTCTCCATCAGCAGAACAGCTCGATGGTACATTGTATTACACCAAACTTTCGTAAGTATGCCAAATTTCAGGTTAAGTATAATAAAGCCTTTTTAAATCCTTAATAAAAAAAAATGACAAAATTAATTATGAATTGAATTTTATGTCAAACACTTTACTTAAAATAAATAAGATATTAATTGAAATTAATGAGTAATTATTAAGGACCTCTCATCGAGTGTGGGCCTCCTCCATTTTACTCCATTCTTGAGCTTTGATTAACCAGTCTTTTCAGGTTAATAAGATCAGGAGGGGTAGGTATTTTAATCCATTCGATGCGTTTCCGAAGCGAAAACATCAGATCGGTGAATTCTATTCCGACGAGACCTTAGAACGCTATTTTGATTTGTCAAAAGTATTGAAAAATATTGAATCAGACGGCCTTTCCGACGAATTGAAATACCCCTGCTGGTCTAAAATTCAGTTGCATCGTATTTTGTCCCACACATACCTTCTAACGCCTTACTTATACGGTGTGATGATGATAATGATTATCAGGTCAAGTTAAATAAAAGCTTGTAAAAATAAAAGGTTAACTGCTAATTGACATAGGATTGTCAATTAGCAGTAAAACAGTCTCGAAGGTTAAAAATTTCCATGCAATAGGTACGTAACGTACGGACAGACAAAGACGATACAAATGATTACTGTGAAAGTGTAAAAGTAGTCCGAATAGAATATTCAACATCTACCACCTTATTCATAAGGTCTGCTAATATAAAACAGCTGCTAAGTAGTGTTATTTCTCAGTCTGACTTATGTCAACAGAAGAAGACAGAGCGAGATTTAACAGTGTGCTAAGTTAACAGACTATTATGAATAAGAGGGCTAATTCATTATGAATGTAAACAGTGCTCGAAGGGATGTTCCGCATCCCTTGCGCGCGTCTAGAACCGCACTCGCCCTGAAGATTTCCCTCGTTAAGGGATGAAACGTTAGCGTTCTTCCAACACAAACAAGGTTCGTAGTTAACCCGCTTACATTCATAATGAATGCGTCAAACGAATTTTAAAATTCGAAAAATATAAGAATACTTATTTACGAATCTTAGAGGAGTGACATTCCGTGTTTATATCATCTAATCTGGTCCAATAAGTGGAGTCGGAGAGGCGATTGTCTAATCTAAACTGTTGCGATTGCAGTGACATCAACGTCGCTGCCCGCGAGGTCGACTCAATCAAACTTGCATTGCACTAAACGGACTGTATTTTTGGGAATTAGATATACAAAGCGGCTTATTATTAAGCGCGATTTCGCCGCCCCTTCCCCGCCCCTTACTGGCAGCGCGAACGACGAAGGCCGCAATATCGCAGGACGCGGAAACGCCTCTGACAAGCTGAATCGCGGCAGTGTGCGTCAACGTATGCGTTTTGGTACAAAATGTTCCGCAAGCAAATATCGCAAAATCGCGTGACACAGGACGCGCTTGAAAATTTGCGTTGATGTGAGTAGGGCTTAACATGAGTGAGTGGTTTTCCTGTGCCTATCAATTTCAAATAATTTAATATTATCTTCGAATCGTAAACCGCCAAGTGCGTGTCGACTCACATACGAATGGTTCCGTACCGTAATAATCAGGCAGCTTATTTAACGGACATCAAATTGTTCGGAGACCCCTTAAAGCCCTACTCACATCAACGCTAATTTTTAAGCGCGTCCTGTGTCGCGCGATTTTGGTATATTTGCTTGCAGAACTTTTTGTACTAAAACATATACGTTGACGCACACTGTCGCGATTCGGCTTGTCCGAGGCGTTTCCGCGTCTTGCGGACGGCGCGGCGGCGCGGGGTGGCGGGGCTGAAGTGCGATCGCAATGTCCTCCACATCGCCAGTCGTCGTGTCGTGAGCCATGAAGGTGTAAATAGGTACCAATGTGCAGAATCAGACCACTAGTGTAAGTATCTATCATTACCCGTTTTACTTGTACATATCCAACGGCGGCATCGCCGTAGGATTCTCGTTCGGATCTGTCATATCACATAACATAACAAAGATAAAAATGATTGCCTGCTTGAAATATTTCTCGTCTAACACTTACAAAACCGTGAATAAGTTATAGGTAGGTAGTACCTAGAGTACCTACCTCGTATAAATATTTTGAAATAGGTAAGTAGGTAACTTATTTACCTTGCGGCTTTTACTCCTCTGAGTTCAGCAGATGTGAATTCCGAATTTGATGCGAAGAAGGTAGACATCATGAAAACATCTATTTTCGGAAGATTATCTGACTGCGCTCTTACAAAACCGCTTTCAGTCATTGTTTTTAGTAAGAAGGTTGAAAAACTTCACAATATTTCTCAAGGAATCAACTTTGCTTACGCTCTCCGGAAAACACCAAACAACCGCAAAATAATACCTAGGTACAAAAAGATATCCCGCCGAAACTTCATGACATAACGAAAAGTGAAGTAGGTAGAATAGTGTCAAACCATGATGCACCGTCAAAAAAAAAAAAAAGAAGGAAGTGTGTACGGTGATGTCACGTCCGCTCTAGCAAATGGCGTAGCGTTTTGAAATTTTGCGATTGAGATTGAAAATATCAGTTTTTCAATGGTTAAATTCTACAATAAAAACTTCTCAAAATGCAAAAATAAATATGCAGATATGTTTCTATAACAATAGAGAATACGTATATATTTTTTTAGCCATTTTGAAGTCACATGCATATACCCTATTCCTGATTATAAAAATTCAATGATGTATTATTTTAAATCGGTAATACATATTTATTTGGAACAGCATTGCATGCTTATTTACAACTTTTACGTAGTCGGGTTGTAGTTTTAAACTTTATTTTAATTTGAGCCTGTTCACCTTTGATTAAATTAATACTCAAGGCTCTGATCGGTCAAGAAAAAAGGTCTCCTTCTAAATGAACACTGGAAGAATCCTACATGTCACTGTGTGTCTTTATGTGTCATATTAATCGATTCATAAATAATTTTTATAATTTTATTTGATTAATGCTATAAAAAGGCTTTAAGGCGCATACCCGAGCCAACTGACAGCAATTCCTATTTTATCATATTTTTACGTTTATCATAGGAATTTTTAAAAATCCTACGTTCAGTTTGTGGTATCTATTATAAGCTATTTTTTAATACCTCTTTTATAATTTTATCTCATATAATTTAGGAGGAGATGCAAAAATAGAGTTTGGTGGCCAAAAAGCGCAACTTCGTATCTCTTCCTAAGCTTTACAAAATGAAACTATTACAGAGGCATTAATAAATAGCTTATAATAGATACCACAAACTGAACGTAGGATTTTTAAAAATTCCTGTTTTCAACGTAATAATAAGATATAATAGTTGGGGGCGCCACTTTCGCTGGTGTATGGGCCTTAATATAATGTGAGCATGTCACTTTGACGACCTCCAGACAACACAAAAGTGGAGAGTATTAGCATAGAGTTTATCCCCCACGGGCGACGACGGCGTCGCGGCGTATGAAAAATGGCAGCGACGCGACGACACGTCTAGACGTCGCCCGAGGGTCGGACCCTCCTTTGTTGTTCATCTGATGTCATCGTTTCATCATCATCAACAGCGTGAACCAGTCCACTGGTGGATATAGGCTTGTTTTTGTACCTGTAATTTGAATCGCATCGCAGCGGATCTGTAGGAAAGAACGAACGAAGAAACAGGGAACATTGAGATGGTTAGATCAGACGCGGCACAGATTAATAATTCAATACCCCAAGGCAGTGTCCTTGGATGTATCCTTGGATGTATCCTTTTTTTAATTTATATAAACGACTTACCTAAATGGATAAATCAATCATGTATTTTATTTGCTGACGACATTTCACTATTGACATCATGCAAAAATGACATATCCCTTATTAAAAATCTTACTGACATTTTTGATAATATAACTAATTGGATGACCCACCATAACTTAGAAATAAATTACAATAAAACTAAAATTATGCAATTTAGACCAAATCAAAAACCTCCACTTGACATAAACTTGACATATAACAATATTAAAATCGAATGCGTGGACACATTTACCCTATTAGGATTAGATATTGACACAAATATTAACTGGAAAAACCATATCAAAAAAATTAAATCCAAATTGTCTAGTTTCTCATATGCTTTGTGCGAACTTCGCAAAGCAACAGACCTTAAAACAAGCTTATCTGCTTACTACGCATATGCATACTCTTGGATCGGTTATGGAATCATATTATGGGGAAATAGTGTGGACGCCAATGATCTGTTCATCTCCCAGAAAAAATGCGTCCGTACCATAGCTAATATAAGAGTGCCAGAAACATGTAGACCCCACTTTATTCAATTGAAAATCCTAACCCTAGTTAGTATATATATCTTAGAAATAAGCAAATTCGTGAAAAATTACCCAATTTTTTCCAAAAAATTAATGACCAGCCCCGACGATACCAAACTAGATATAAACATAACCTGGTGAAGCCGGAATCAAAACTAAAAATCCACCAATCCTCCCCCAACTCTATGGCGGTAAAAATTTACAATAAAATCCCAGAAAACTTAAAATGTCTAGAAAAAAATAACACTTTCGAAAGCAAACTGAAAGAGATGCTCATAAAAAAATGCTATTACAAACTTGACGATTTCTTCAATGATCCTTTTAGCGACTCGCAAATTAAATTATAAATTAGTATAATATTAAGTTCACTATTATTAATTTTAATATTTCCAATAGCAACTCAGTTAATTGGCACCCACAGGTTTTATGTACATTGAAACACGAAAAAGAAATTAAGCTTTTCACGTGCTTCGATTAAATACGTGCCTTAGTGATAATGAAAAGTTCATTTGGATAGGACTAGGGTATCATGTTGATAAATGTACCAATCTTTTGACTCAGTTCGTTTCTGAGGGCCTATCTCAGCGGCATTCTAATGCCGGGCCGACTGGTGACGGGAGTCTCTCTTGGTGATGAGAACTCGCTCTAATTCATTAAGGAAATGACGTGACGAGTAAGCAAGTCCGAGGCGGACCAATCCCAGGGTCCGGAGACAGTCGGAAAAGTAAGAAGGTTCGGGTCCATACCCGCTGTAGAACTACGATAATTTAGAGACGCACTCACATTCACGCATAGATTTTAGTGAGATGTGTAACGTATAATAAAAAAAGATTTTTCTTAAAATATTTTCATAATAGCTCAACTGTTAGTCCAGAAGCCTTTAATTGAACAATACAAGCAAATAGCATAGTAGAAAAATAATAACAAATAATAATATGTAGCTACAAAGACCCAAGCCTCTTCTAAAATGATGATTGTGCACGATTGCAATATGTGTCGCAAAAATAATTGTCCTTGTTTTATAAAAATAATATTTTCCATTTTTAATTACGTGTAGTGGCTAATCAGAATACAGTTTTTGATAATTTTAGTGGCGTACTGAAATTCTCTAGCTTAGTCAAACCATAACAATCTACCCATAACAAAAAAATGCTAATTTAGAGGTTTGACTCTTTTAACGAAATGTACCTAAGGGAAAAGTTTTTAGCGATTTCTGACATTTCTAGTACTTAAACCTCAGTCGGTCCAGCAGAGACTTTTGATCCTTCTAGTGAAACTTACTTTTATGGTACCACCTCAAATTCAACCTTTACCAATCATCAAACTTCGATGATAATTGGCAAACATTTTACCAAAATAGTTGTAACTAGTCGTGATTTTTCTGAAGTATTAGGTATGACGAGATAAATTAAATACTAATGCTTCAAGAATCAAACTTTTATGTGATCATTTCGGAACCATTCTCTATACCTACAACAGCGAAATTTGAAAATCGATCCTTTTTTGTTGAACATACCTAGATACAAAAAACACAGACGAAAATAGAACCTCCTCCTGAAGTCGGTTAAAATCAGGTAAGAGTAGGTATAGTTGTACTGATCACTAAGCTCCTTCACAAAATCACATAGCAACTGTAAATTAACATTGGGGACAACGTACAATAAGTCATTATTGCTGTAATAACACCACAGAAATCGTTATAATAAGGTACTTTTCCACTACTATCCACAGAAATCATATAATATCATTATATGATTTCTGTGGATAACACCAACGGATTTTGTTGGTTTATAATATTTAGGTATTAACAAAATCCGTTGGTGTATAACTTGCAACAATCTATATTAGCAATAGTATCAAATTAAATAAAAGAAAAGATTGAAATTATGTGTAATTATTGGTGAATTTTTACAAAATAATTATATTGGAAAAGCAATAGGTGTCATTTACTGAGCTATAAACATGATATCATTTACTGAGCTATAAACATGATATCATTTACTGAGCTATAAACATGATATCATTTACTGAGCTATAAACATGATATCATTTACTGAGCTATAAACATGATATCATTTACTGAGCTATAAACATGATATCATTTACTGAGCTATAAACATGATATCATTTACTGAGCTATAAACATGATATCATTTACTGAGCTATAAACATGATATCATTTACTGAGCTATAAACATGATATCATTTACTGAGCTATAAACATGATATCATTTACTGAGCTATAAACATGATATCATTTACTGAGCTATAAACATGATATCATTTACTGAGCTATAAACATGATATCATTTACTGAGCTATAAACATGATATCAAAAATGCGACTATTTGCTCAAGCATTATTAAAAAAAACAGTCGTGAATATCTTCGTTTGGGCAGATGAGTCTAGAAAATTCGGTGTTTGAGACGTAGGTACTGAATCTGAAAAGACAATTTTTTGACAGATTTGTTGTGTCGTAAAAACGAAAGGATGCAGGCGGTACGAATGATACAGGTAGAAGAAAACCGCTTAGTTAGAACAACTCCGTACGCGACTAGCTAAATAACATTATTATTAAGGTACACATAACTTTAATACATAGGTACTTTATAACTTCCTACTTACTTTTAGAAGTGACAACTATACCTTAGGTACCGTTCAAGTTACTTTGTAAACAATCATCCCGTGACACAGGCTTGCCCCGTACGGGTTGAATGGCAAATAAATATTTTATGTTTTACATTTATTTTAGCTCTAGTTTGTTTTTTAGTCGGATCCCTTCAGTCCCTAGTTTTGGCGTGAAGACGTAACAAACAATCGCATTTATTATGAGTGAGTGTGATGTGATGATTGTTTTGCAGTGAGAATATATCCGGGGCGAAGAATGTGCAGCTGCAGTTCGTGAACGGGAGCAGCCCGCGGCCGCCGCCCACCACCCCGCAACTGTTGAAGGTAACACTACTTACTACTTAAATTACTATCGCCACCCAGTTGTCTGTTACCTACATGCCACGCCGCCATTTCTTACTTACCTCAAGCTCAAAAGCAACAGCCTTCATTGGTCCAGTCTCTCTGATGAGCGCCTTATTGGCGTCTATCTAATGGGGGTAGTGCCCATCCGCTAGTGTACAAAAAATTTAAGTGAATTAGAGTCAATTGCACCTTATTTCTTGTTTGATAGTAATAACTATTTATCAAGCTGTTCATATAGTAAAAAGTTGACTTGTCTAAGTACTTATTTTGTAAGTCTAAAGAAATACTAAAACGATTTGACTCTGACTCTGACTCATAATCCCCACGCTGGGCATGCGGGTTGGGATTGCAGTTTGGTGGTAGAATTGTTTTACAGGGGTCGCTGCCCTTCCCCCCGGTGGATATCCCTTATTCGCGTTTTATTTACGACACCCACGGGAAGAGATTTGGTGTTGCAAATTCTAAGTCAGCACTACACAGCTACTTACTAACATGTCGTACTTAAAAGTACCACGTCTGAAATCTGTCATATGGCGAAAGTTTGGTTGAATGAGTGGATGGATGTTTGTTACTTCTTCACGGCAAAACTACTGTTCGGAACGGGCTGAAATTTTGCATACAGTTCTAGGGCTCGACTAAAACATACCTATGCTACATTTTATCTCATAAATCAGTTCCCATGGGTCAGCAATTACCTTAAACGGTCCATGCAGACAGAAACCATTAAGTTAGTATCTAAACATTATTTCGTAATAAATATGAGAAAATGATTTACTGTGTAGATTTTAGAGACAACAATAAAGAAGAAGCTGCCCAAGCCGTGGCTGGGCGCGGCGGCGCGCGACCCGGCGCGGCACCGCATGCAGTTCAACCTGTCCGCGCGCACCAGCGACAGCCACTTCCAGTACCGCACCAAGTTCGTGCAGCACATGCTGGACAGCTCGCTCTACGCCAACAGCGCCGTCGGCAAGCCGTGGGAGGTCATCTGCAGGTGAGCTCATGAGAATAGTGTAAATGCATTAATTTTGTAAATTTTTTAATCGATTATTAAAAAAAAAGAACATCTACAAAATTTAAAATTATCGAGGTAAAAAACTAAAAGTAAGACTGCACTCAGTTTCGGGCATTGATTTATTAAAAACGTTTTTTAAATCAATGGTTTCGGGTGATAAAAACGCTGCCGTGTTAGCCCTTGCATTTTGTGACGTCACGGTTGATCGGATCCCCTATTGTCAACTCAAAGTAAAAACTTCATGCCCATAAAAAATGTTCAAGTATGACGTCACGCTTGGGGTGCCAAAAGCGTTGCGTTGCGTTTAGAAATTTTGCGGTTGAGATTAAAAGTATCTACTTTTCAGTTATTAAATTTCACAATAAAACATCATAAAATACAAAAATAAATATATCTACAGATATATTTCTATATCAATAGAGAATACGTAAAAAATATTAGCTTTTTTGAAGTCACATGCATATACCCAAATAACGCGACAAACCTTAGCCTCAGCCTACCTTAATGTATACTCCAGTCACTTTAGCATACAAAAAGGTTCAACTGAGGAATTGAGAGACAAAGGCTGAATTGTCGGATATATCATTTTGGGATTCTAAAAGATGTCTCGAATAGAGACCCTTTATTTATAGGCTTTAGCTCGTCACCTTTGGATACATTTTACTGTGACAAATCTATGGTGTAGTGTGTGTTTGAAACACACAATACACCATAGATTGACACTAAAGTTAATGTTCCCGTGGAATGATCAAAGTTATTAATCGATAACAGCGCAGGCGCGCAGCTACCTAGTAAATCATGATCCTTTCACCTTTACTGAATACAGATGATTTATTTGCTATAAAAACTATCGTAGTTTGACGAATTCATTACGGATGTAATCGGGTTATACTACGATTAAACGTTGATGTTCTTACAACTGAAGGTACCTACTACGCTCAGAAGTGTCGTGCTGGCTCTAATCACACTGGCAGAGCTTTTCTAGATATTTAAATAGTTTAGAAAAAGCTTGAAATGTTTTTCCTTCGTTACAGCGTGTCCGATAAAATAACCGACGAGATGCTGCTCCAGTGCGTCTCGGACATGCAGATCAAAGATATGATAGTGCAGCTGTACCTATCAGAGACGAAATGAGTCTTTTTTAATCATATTTTAACAGGATTTATTGTTTGAGAGTGAAATAAAGTTTTTACAAGATAGTTGAGTTATCTTTTAATTGTAAAATATAATCAAATATCGACGGGAGGGTGATAGAGGGTAACAACGGAAACAGTCTTGAAAGATTTCGTAAGTTTAATAGGAATACCCTTATTGCTTTATTGGACATCATTCTTAGGTATGGATTTGAATAGCTACTTATTGTAATACATGGCACTACCACTTTAATACAATATAAATGCGTTAATTCACAGTATTCAATTGTAGCTCTCTTTGCAATCAGTCTTTCTGACATCTTTTGTTTAGCATTTGAGACAGATTGGTTCAATATCTAAACAGGCGTAACAATACAACCTAATAATAAACGTACGTAATAAAACGATATAATTCTAAAATAAACATATAAATAAGGCACTTGGACATGCGACTAGGTTCATACCCGAAACACTTTCTAATTGTCCCACACCGCTAACTCTATACAACGTCGTCTTTCAAACTTAGCCTATTGTTGATCGAACTCAACACTGCGCTGAACTTATCTTTCTGTCTTTTCAATGTGTCGTTCTTGTCCATTTTTGGTAGTTTTGGTATACTTTCGTTACTCGACGTGTCAGTTGGGAAGGGTTCCTCCGGCGTCGGTGGGTTAGACTTCATCAGTCTTGGCTTCAGCAACTGCGGCCCGCCGGCAGCGAAGATACCCTCTAACTTAGACTTTAATTCACGTCTCGAGAGACTTAAGTCTTCTTCTTCAGACTCCTCCTCGGGTTTCTCTTCTACGTTCACAGGTCGCAAGTTATGTGACGCTTCTTTAGATGTTATTTCATTTTGTAATGCTGCTAACATGAAGGGTCTTTGGTTCGAAAAGTCAGTGTTTTCTACAACGTTGCCTGTCGAATGCGATCGTTGTCTGGGTTCTTCGTCATCGGTTATCTTGGTTTGGAATATATTATTGAGTTTGGACATGAAATGCATTTGTCTGTCGCTTCCGAAAGTGATATTGTCCTCGCCTATAGTGCTGTTTGATTTGATGCTCTCTCTGGGAACGCTTATTTCATCCTCATCATCAAGTGATGGGGGCTTATAGTGCTTAGATGCAATAGTATAGGATTTCCTGAACTTTGGGCTCATGAATACAGAACTTAAATCTGGTAATGGTGGGGGTACTGGTATTTTTGGTAAATCTTCCTTAGATTCTTCTAGCGATTCAATGAGTGCGTTTCTATCTAAGGTATCCGAGTACCCTGATTCATCGGTTCTAGAATCGGTGTCATTGAACGCAGTCACTTGTTCATCGTCATCTTCATCGCCAGCATCTCGTTCAATTCTCTCATCTTCCTCGTTCACTCTCGGCAAATCTTCCCGATGAACTTGCGCTATAACATCATATTTAGATAACCCCGGGTTACCCAGTGATGCGTCCGATCCCGCGTCCGATAGTTCGCTCAGAGATTTTCTGTGCACCTCGGTTTCTTGCGAAGTAGATACTACATCTTCTTCCGATATCTCTTTGAGACTGATCATTTCTCCGTAGGAATCCTCTTCGGCTTGTAAGACCTGGTCGAGGAGGTCGATGATCTTCGCTTCCTTCTCTTCATTGTTTTCAATGTAAGATTGATGTAGCACTACGTCTTCTGTTTTGATGGGTACTACTTTTCTGGTGACGCTTTCATGTATGTCTTCTTGTATTTCATCTTCTTCACGTATGGTCTCTCCGTAGTTACTACTTCTAGGGATAGTACCTGGAGGTGTAGGAGACTCTACTACGATCTGTACGGGGACTTTTCCGTTCTCGCTTGCGTGGATGACTGTTATGTTGTCATTCGCTTTGATTTCTTCGCGTTTGCAGCAGCAGTATTTTAGCAAATATATTATGATTCCTGCAATAATAGAACAGTAGGCTTACATTTTGCCGCCCTTGTAATGATTTCAAAGAATCAATGTAAAGAGACTTACCTATCGCGACCCAGATTGCCACTCTTATCCAAGTCTTTTCACTGATGATAACCATCAGATGGATGTTGAAGTAAATGCTCAGGCACGGTATTAGTGGGACCAGAGGTGTCTGTAAAGGATAGATGTTGTTTTAATTTATTTTCTAGCTTAAGCAGCTTTATCACAAATAGTAAAAAGTAGTGATCGTCGCCAAATTTTGTCAAGCTTGCGCTTTTTATTATACTATATTTTTGTGCTTCCTAGAAGTCCTAAGTGACTGGTAGAGTACTTTGGTACCTTGAAAGGTAGGTCCTCCTTGTTCTGCGGCTGGATAGTCATGACGAGGACCAACAACAGGGCTAGGCCATGCAGCACAGAGGTCGGTATCAACGGACTTGTCACGTGTGTCAGCACCAGGGCTGCTGATATTCCTGTGCAGACTGGAACGGAAAATATTTTTTTTTTTTTTTTTTTTTTTATTGCTGATGGATTAGCGTTTGGCTACCAACTCACTTTAAGAAAGCGAAGATGTAGCCTAAGATGGAACACGCTTTTCCAGAAGGAACTTATTTACCCTAGATTTGAAGACTCCAAGATTGTACTCTAATGGGAAGACAGATGCAGGAAGGTCATTCCACTCTTTGGCTGTGGATATTATGAAAGTAGAGCAGAATTTTTTGGTTCGACACTGGTATGTCGACCAGGAATGGGTGGTATGAATTTGTGCGTCTGCTGGTCCTATGATAGAAGGGAGAAGACGGGATAAGGTCGTGCAATGCTTGCGCACAATCACCAAAGTGGTACTTGTAGAACACTGACAGTCTGGCAACGCGCCGCCTGTGATCGAGGCTTTGTAAGCTAGACTCTGTAAGCGAGACATCATCAACAAGTCTAACAGCGCGTCTTTCAATCGAGTCGAGAGCTTCAAGTTGGTATTTAGCCGAGCCGTCCCAAAGGTGGCAGCAATACTCCATGCAAGTTCGGACCTATGCCTTATATAAACAGAGGAGCTGTCCCGGTGTAAAGTACCGCCGAACCTTAGCCAGGATGCCCAGCTTCATCGCAGCATTTTTTTTAAAGATGGAAACATATATGCGTGAAAAGTAATGGATTTTATAGATAAGTAGCAACATTAGTTATGATGTAACTGACTAGCTAACACAACCCACTTAGTATGAGTTCAATAGATCCTGAATAAAAGTACCTATGGTATTATAAACAAAGACAAGTGTACGGTGAAAGTAACGGTATGAAGACAGATATGTCCTTTTTGTTAGATGTCGAAAATCAGTGGTAGCATTCGAAATAGTGAATGTGATAATATCCAACTGCGAGATGACAAGTGATATTCAACAGTGAAATTAACTGGAAATGAATCACACTAATATTATAAATGCGAAAGTTTGTATGGATGTATGGATGGATGTTTGTTACTTCTTCACGCCAAAACTACCAAACGGATCTGGCTGAAATTTAAAATAGAAATAGTCCTACGTCTGGAATAAAACATAGGTAACTTTTTATCCCATAAATCAGTTCCCGTGGGATGAAAATCATCTTTTAACGTTTCCATAGGAACAACGCGTGCGAAGCCGCGGGGCGCAGCTAGTAAGATAATAAACTTACTGAATAAAATCAGTGTCACATAGATGATCATCGCTGATGTCAATGTCGGGGATCTGCCCAAGCCGAACACTTGTCGGATGTACCGGCCTTTTCCAGGGGTGTAGTCAGAACGGTACCTTGAATTAAAATTTATAAATTAAATATTGCTTCGGCCGAAGAATCTACCAGATCAGACAGCGCAAAAACTACCATTGAAGGTATTTTCTCATTCATTTTATCTAGTACCCACCATATCACAAGCTCTGCTTAGCTCGGACACGGCTTGGTTCTGTGTAAATTGACCAGCATTACAATAGTAGGTATTGCAATCAAGTGCTGTATATTTTGGGCTTGCATGAACTTATTTGTCATGTGCAAAATTTTATGACACATCCCATATTTAAAAGTAAATCATGCATGGATGATAACAAACTGAAAATCAAATTCCAACTACATAATTGCGTTATCAAGATCTTTGATCGAGATTATTTAGTGACGTTTATTTATATGATTAAAAATAATAATACAATAATCACATCACACTAATATTATAAATGCGAAAGTTTGTATGAATGTACGGATGGATGTTTGTTACCTCTTCACGCCAAAAATACTAAACGGATCAAGCTGAAATTTTTCATACAGATAATAAGAATCCTGGAAACAAACATAGTCTTTTTATCCCATAAATCAGTTCCCGTGGGATAGAAATAACCTTTAAACATTTACAAATATAGGAACTATGCATGCGAAGCCAAGGGGCGCAGCTAGTAACAGAATAAAACAATAACTGACAACAACATTGCCACGTTGAATGGCAATGCTTTTTGAACGAAAAAGAAGTCAGCATTCCGATCACAGGTTTACGGCAACACTATGAGAAGTTAGGTAAGATCTGTATACATTGCGTGCGCCCCAGGACATTAAGTGCGTGTAAACTGACCTCAGAACAACAACGCTGGCTGCAACCGCTGTATACGAGAAGACGGTGCCGATGCACATCGTCTCCACGAGCACTTCCAGCTCGAAGAAGCCGGCTAGAGTCGCTGAAAGTAGATATTTAGCTGATAAGTGGACGTTGCTTATGTGTTTCTTGCTTTGGCGTAAAGTCAACGGATACACTTTCCTAAATAGCAAAAAATTGTGAAACTCGCACAATATCACTCTGAGAATGTCCACTAGTTCAATCAGTTGCAGGTGCCTGTGATTTCAATTTTCAAACCGGAACCAGTGATGCTTAATCGCTGGTTGGCGGTAGAAAAATAACGTAGGTTTGTAGTAGGTAAATAAATACAAGGGCTTACTATCACGTAGGAGACCAATTTATTGTAAGTTGCTTCACTCGATTTTTTCGCTTCGCTTCTTTTGGTAGGTTGATAAGACTTACCAATAAACAGAGTAGGTACTGCAGTAGCGATGAGAGGCGCCTGTCGACAAGCAGTGAGCTTGCTGAACCAGCGCGTGAGCAGACCGTCTGAGGACATGGAGTACAGCAGCCGGGGCAGTGGGAACATGGCTCCGAACAGACTGGAATATTGGGAAATTCCTGGTGAGTATACTGCCGAGGCATCTACCCGTCTTACTCAGCCCATGGATGTTGTAAAAACCGAACCTTATGGAGAATGAGCAGCAGCTTTCATCTGAATATTGTTAAACACCTCCAGTACGATGCACTGATCCTACCATTGGGTTACGGGTATACCTACCCGCTGATAGTTGTAGTAGACTTATTGATGGTATAGTTCGCGTCATGTTAGAAGAACGGCGATCAAGCTGCGCAGTAGGCGATTTATAGGTATATTTAGTGTTATACGGGGGGCGCGGGGCGGGCGGGGCACGCGCCGTCTGCTTGTCGGTGCGCTATTGGTTCGTCAGTTGACATTTGCTTTCAACTGCTGTACGCTATTGCTTCGTTGGTTGACATTTGCTTTCAAATGTGCAAACCACACCCCTTTCACTTTCTTCCAGCGTGCTTTTCACGTGACGCGACCTATACAAGGGAGGTGAAGTTAGAATACTTTTCCAATTTCACCTCCTGAATATTTTAATCAGGTTTGATGACGTTTGCCTTATTTTAGTTCATTGCAACAGTGGTCGCTGCGGGAATCAACTTTGCAAATTTCTGCGTCTCAGGCAGATCACTATGCCTCAGAAGTCGTCTATGTGCACAAAACCTCAGGAAGACATTTCTATTGGTCCAACCACTCCGAAATCCGGGAGCAATTGCATACAGCTTATCTTTGCTGCAATTGTTTTAACTTGAAACAATTTTACCTGGCATACAGCCCGCAGAGGCACCCCAGACGGACAACCCATTGCGCCCACGTCCACCCGACATAAGCAAAGGCCCCTGACACAGCCATGTAAGAGTCCTGAAAGAAACATGATTATGTACTTATTATCAAATTATTATCCTATAGCTGTGTGGTGCTGGCTTTGCTAGAATTTGCACCACCCCTTCTCCCCGTGGGTGGCGTAAGTGGCGACTAAGAGATATCCACTGAGGGGTGGGCAGCAGCGCCCCCTGCAGAACAATTCTACCACCGAGCTGCGAACCCAACCCGCATGCACGAGCGCGGTGGTTTTAATCTTTAGTTTCATATTTTTCTTTCTACGCGGTGTCAGTTGGTTTAGCAATTTTGGACTCTTACCTGTAGATAATAGGGCACCATCATGGTGACGACCGCGGACACGCTGGCGTAGCAGAGCAAAGATACCAGAATCACGAACACGATGGTCATGGGGATCACGCGCTGCGGTTTCTTCACCTTAAATAAAATTTAAATCTTATTATCTACCTTCATATAGTAAAACATTCTACACGGTGTGAATTATAAAAGCTCTCAGTAACGAAAATTAAGTATGGTGGTCCATAGAGCTTAGTTATAAAGCTTATTCATCAGTTATCTTAGGAAATCGTAAATTCGCATGTGCCCTTATTTATTTCTATAGCTACATAAGTTTAGTTCCCTAGGAGGATCATTAATATAGACGTTAGATTATCAGAAGACATTGGGCACCTATTTTTTCTTTAGTTTATCAAACAAAGAATGACAAAAAAACCGTTTCAAAGTTTGGGAGCTGACTAGAGAGAGAGCTACTGTTTGATGTAAAGTACATAAGGGAAGCAACTGCTCTCCTGTAACACAGCTATATCGTAGCTACCACAGGAGACAGTGCTCTAACCTAATTGTTCCACACATTTATGCAAATAAACGTTTTGTATTTTTTGTATTTTTGACAGGGGCGAGTGACGTCACGCTTTGCTAAAAAGTATCAAAAGGCGTGACGTCACTATAACGGAACCATAACGGTGTCCATCTTCATCATTGTTTGTTTAATACAATAGAAAAAATACAAGTCCAATATCTACTAATTATAACGTTGCAGTCAGTTTAGCCTATTGATACCCATTTTGCTAATTCTATTTGTTCTATACGTTTCTATTTCTATTTCTAATTTAATATTCATTGGAGAGCCACAGTGGGCCACATCATCATCATAATTCATAATACAGCAAAAGGTATCTTTGGATTACCTCCTCGCCAGCAGCACAGATGCTGTCGAAGCCGACGAACCCGTAGAAGCACAGGGCGGCCCCCCTCAGCGTGCCCCACACCTCGTATGGGAAGAAACCACCCTTGCCGTGACCCTCAGGCACCTCTGCTAAGGGTATACTCCAGTTGCCTGCATCGGCTGAAATATTTTATATAGGTTTTGATTAATTAATAGGTTGTTGAATACGTACGAGGAGACCAAGAGGAGGATCCAGTTAGGCTGGGCAGCGTTTGGAAAACTACGTCGAGTCTTCTCGTCATCCATACCGCAACGCAATGCTTGAAAATAAAAGTTTTCAATCAGTGCGTTCTACCCGTCATGACCTACGGGGCTGTGACGTGGACACTCGCGATAGGGTTGGTCTACCAGATCAAAGTCGCTCAGCGACCTATGGAAAGAGCGATGCTCGGAGTCTTCTGAAGGATAGGATCCGTAACGAATACATCCGACAGAGAACCAAAGTTATCGACATAGCTCAAAAAATTAGCAACCTGAAGTGGCAGTGGGCCACATCATCAGCCTATATTAGTCCACTGCTGGACATAGGCCTCCCCTAATGAGCGCCATAGCGCCCTGTCTTCAGCTTGACGCATCCAGCATCTGCCTGCAGTCTTTCGCAGATCGTCATCCCACCTGGCCGGAGGTTAGTTAGTCAGTTAGAAAAAAAACATTATTTTGCAAACTGACCTGCAAAGGCTCCCACTGCGATAACGAACAAGATCGTCGCGATATTGATCGCAGAGAACACGTTGTTCACCAAGGTAGCCTCTCGCACGCCCGCCGATAAAATAACTGAAACACAATAGCGTATTAAAAACAAGGATAGGCGTTATAAACAGTAATACATTGCAATTTAAAAACTTGTTATAACGGAGGTAGTTAGGTATTTGAGTCAATCATCATTTCGCACCATTCAGCTTGTCCCAAATTCTGCGAGTTGAGGAATCCTAAAAGTAATATTATTTTCGTTCTGCAACTCGCACCACCCTTTGTTTCCATTGAATTTATACGTCGAGTACACTCGCCGGAAAAAGCGGACTTTAGGATCCAAAAATTTTTATTTGCTCTATTACCGCCATTGTTTGTTAACTACGTTGTTTTTAATGTTACGGCCACATTACAAAGTGAAGATGTGTCTTCGCATTGTCGTGATAAAACTCCGTGTTAGATCTACGACGAAGTGCTTGGCCACATTGGAAAAAAACTTCATTCATTAATTTAAATTATTTATTACATCATTTATTATTTGAACAAAAATAAAATAAATAATAGAGAGACTTCGAGAAGAGTAGGTACATGCTTGTGAACGACTTAAAATGGAGTTACAAATTTTTTTGAGTTCAGCGCGTCTCGTCGGACGCCTGTTCATGGACCAACTGATGATAACAACGCTACTGTACGACGGTTTCAATGAAGTCACTCTTGACGTGCGACATTCAATCTAGGTATTTCTTTCATCCGAGTGCAACAAGTACCTGCATTATATGACGACTAAAATCGGATCGGTCATATTTAAGAAAGCAACACTTACCTCCCATAGTAACAACAATGATAAAGGCGAAGATATCGAAATAGGGCAGCATGAATGGCATTGAGATGGGGGCCACGGCCTCGAACCACTCCGTCATGGAGGCGTTGAAGATCTCGTCCGTGCGCATGCTGAGACCCCGGGCTACGCTAGCTGAACCTGAAACACAAATTCTCAATCCTCAACACCCTATAATAGTCCACTGCTGGCTGACCCCCTAATAAGATAGATAAATAGATAGATAATACTTTATTGCACACTTAAATCTAAAAGGAACTATTTTCAACCAGAAAACTTAAAACTAAGCGACAATTGGCGGTCTTATCGCTCAAGAGCGAACTCTACCAGACTACCATGGATGGACAGGATCATGGGACATTACACGGGGATATGTCTGCTTCTGTAAGTTTTAAAATGTTATAAAAATAATAAGCGCCTTATCCTTGCATAATCCCCAAGCTGGGCATGCGGGTGGTAGAATATATAGTCTAGTTCTGCAGACGGCGCTGCTTCCCACCCCACGATAGATATATCCACGGCCGAACGAACAGGCACAACGGGAACATAAATAGATGAAGTTAAAATCGGTTTCACAAAAGATTTATTAGATGGAATCAAGAAGATGGTTCGACTCCCGCTTTGGGACAAAATGTTTGTAGGTTGTTTTATAAATGTCTAATAAAAAATATCTAAGTATCAAATTCAAATTCCCGTGGGTGTCGTAAGAGGCGACTAAGGGATATCTTCTGGGGGGCGGGCAGCAGCGCCCCCTACAGAACAGATCTTCCACCGAACTGCGATCCCCAACCCGCATGCCCAGCGTGGGGATTATGGGCATTACCCCCCCATGAGTTAAACACCAAAAAGGCGTTTATCAGGGGGAGGCCTGCGTCCAGCAGTGGACCGATACAGGCTGTGGATGTGGATGTGGAAGTATCAAATTATGCATTGTATTATGTATGTGCTTACGATCTGCAGATATTTGTTCAGGGCGTTCTGGATCTTTTCTCTGTATAATAAATAATATCTATCTATGTAGTGTATTGTATTAAGTATACACAAGCTCTGCTTAGTTTGGGTACAGATATTATAATACAATAGGTTAGACTAGACGATGCTGTGTGGATTACCCAGCACAATTTTATTTATCTATCAAATGTGTTACCTAAGGCGAACTCCAGGATATTGCACCATCCGATGAGGAAGGCCACCAGCTCGCCCAGCGCCACGTAGGTGTAGCTGTAGGCGGCTCCGGCCTTCGGGGTCCGAGCGCTGAACTCCGCGAAGCACAGACCTGGACAAGAGTACTGTTAGAAGATGCGTCCTCATGTATTTATTTTGGCTTATTCCCATCACATACAAAAAATATTCAGAAGTATGAAGGTGGCATCATTGGCCGCCGTACCACGTTGTTTATTTTTTTCAAAACTGCGGCGCATAATGTAAATTTCAAACAAAATGGAGGACAATTATTCAAATAGAAAATGGCTTAAGGCCCATACACCAGTGAAAGTGGCGCCCCCAATTATTTTAATTATTAATACGTTAAACGCAGCAAGTTTTAAAAATCCTACGTTCAGTTTGTGGTATCTATTATAAGCTATTTATTAATGTCTCTGTAATAGTTTCATTTTGTAAAGCTTAGGTAGAGATACGCGTTGCGCTTTTTGGCCACCAAACTCTATTTTTGCATCTCCTCCTAAACTATATGAGATAAAATTATTACATAGGTATTAAAAAATAGCTTAGAATAGAATACCACAAACTGAACGTAGGATTTTTAAAAATTCCAATTATAAACGTAAAAATATTGTAAATTATAATTATATTGATATCGCTGTCATATTGGCTCGGGTATGCGACTTAAAAAATACAAAAACGTTACTGAGCTACACCAGTAACATTTTGCTCTAATGATTTTTTTTAGTTCGTATTTCAGAACCTTAGCCGTTTAGGCCTAAAGGCGACAGGCATAATTATTTTCGCTTTTTATAATACTAGAAAAGCCTGTTGTTGTTCGTAAGACAGATTCATAATTCAGCAGATTCGCTACATCATCTACAGATCGTAAATTGAGCAGATTTTTGGAGGCATTTCCGGCATATTCGCTACTCGACAAAAGTGTAAATAAAAGTGTACCTAATAAATAGAAAAAGTAAAGAAAATGTAAGTAGAACTAAAATACATATTTTATTTGGGGTTCTTTGTTCTAAAATGTTCTTTAAAGCAAGTAAAGACATTCTTGATATAAATTCCCATCTACTGTGTTGATAATAAGTAATTTTTTACTAAAATTTATATTCCTCAGAATCATTTGCCACTTCTCGAATGCTTTACGGCGTCGGGTAAGTATGATATATGCATTATTATTATGAATAATGTTTTGGATGGATAGAGATTAGATTCACTTATCAGTCATTGGTACCTATCATTCAACGACTGAATCATGTTACTATTAGTAATGCAGTAAAGCGATTAGGAATGCGCTGTCTGATTTGATCACTAAGCCCGAGATGTAATTTTGATAGCAGTTGGATTGTTTAGCTAAATTTCACCCCGATCCGTTAGTTCAGTAGGGGGCACCTTACCTACTATATTTGTTTATTCATATTATTTGATTGTAATTTTCTTTTTCAATAGGTGAAAAATGGAAATGAAAATAATGTTTATTGCTACTTAAACAATACAATTACATTTAACACACGTGGGATCATAAAGGGCACTACAATTATTACTGAGTAAGTAGAGAGGATTTTCGGACTCAGGTGACAACGATTCCCACACTAGGCTGGGCCTGTATCGTGGGAATCAACATGGTTAACAAACAGGAAACAAGCCTCAGTTGACTAACAGCATTACTGAAAATTACAGATAAATTATAATAAAAAATACAATGTAAATCTTAAAAAGAAAATGAAAGTAACAAAAAACTGGAACATAACAAGAATAATAATAAATTTGGGAAACAATATTAGATTACTCGTAGGAGACTTTTGACAGTAAACTTTCTGTCTCATCATACGATTGAGTCAGTAACCACTTTTGTAAAGCGCAATTTAGTTGGCCGACCGATAATGATTTGGAATCTGTGCAACAGTGTTTGACAGCCCTGTTATATTATAAGTTATAACATTTTGTGAAGTCCCCGAAACGCTGGGCGAATGCCGTAGAAACTGACGGAAGTAAGATTTTGTAAGCATTGCGCTGTCTATTTCTATAATATTTTTGCAAAAATGAAGGCGAAGTGTGAACATTGAGACATATTTTTAGTATAAATAGTTTTCTTATCGACAATACTCCACTTTCCTTATAGACCAAGTCTGTTGAGTATCTTCTCGATTTTTTCAGTAGAACTTTTAATACAGAACGTTGTGCACGTTCAGCCGGAATTAAAATAGTTTTCCCCGCGGACCCCCAGGCGGTTAGGCAGTACATAAGTAGTGACTGACATAACGCAAAGTATACTGACATCAAAGTTTCGAACGGTGCCACTAATCGAAGTTGCTTTATAACATGGACTACCTTTCTCACCCTGCTAGAAAGAGTGTCAATGTGTTTCTTAAAGGAGATATTTTCATCAACTATGACTCCTGAATATTTTACTGACACAGATCTTACGAGTTCCTCGCAGTTACAGCACTGACTGTCTTCATTACGGTTGTAAGCGGGTTAACTACGAACCTTATTTGTGTTGGAAGACTGACTGTCTTCACACATGTGAGTGTGTATTTTGAGAGGTAGGAGAGAAGTAGGCGGTTGGGATGCTTTCGTTTTGTGGAAACAAGTGTACGTAGTTTTATTGGTATTTAAGGTAAGTAGGTTGCTGTGTAGCCACTTTTATACCTCAGCCATCCCTATTTCCATAGAGGAAAAAGCCTCTGTCCACGTTTTTGTTTAACTTTCACAAAATGGTTACAAAGTTGAACGAATTGGAAAAATAATTCCAATTAGTTCAACTCGTTGAACTTTGAGTTGAACTTTTCGGAATAGAGGGTAGTTTTGGTGTGAATAGGTAACAAATATCCAAACTTTCGCATCACATTTATATTATAAATGCGAATGGCTGTTTTTTTAGATGTAAGTATACAGTTATATTCTAGGCCTGTAATGAAATATAGGCTATACGTTTACCCATAAATCAATTTCTATATATTAGAAATCACCTATAATCGTTTCCATAGAAGAAACTCTTGCGAAGCAGCGGCCAGAAACTAGTTTATAATAGACTAGCTGCGCCCTGCGGCTTCGCACGCGTTGTTCCTATGGAAACGTTAAAAGGAAATTTTTATCACACGGGAACTAATGTATGGGATAAAAAGTATATGCTTGATTACAGGATTAGAATTGTGAAAAATTTCATCCCGATCCGTTCAGTAGTTTTGGCGTGAAGAGGTAACAAACATCCATCGCATTCGCAATCATCCATCCATAATAATATCACATCAGCACCATTGCTGATGTGATATTATTATGGATGGATGGATGGATGAACCTCCGGCCTTATAGCGATTTCTTCCAGGCAACCAAAATTTACCTACCGGACGGTAAGTTGCTGACTTCAAGGCTCAACTGTAGGCGATTGTAGTCGACGGGTAAATTGTCGTCCGTGTTTTTGGGATGTACAGTAGGTACGTGTAGGTATATGAGCCCTAAGGCCCGTATTATGAAAGCTTGCTCAGTCATAGAGCTATGCTTGAGTGACGTTTATGCCATAGAAAAGCGTTGCTCAAGCATATACCTATCGATGACTGAGCAAGCTTTCATAATACGGGCATAAGTGTGATGTGATTTTGTGAAATAACAAAGCTTGTTTAAAACGCCAGATCAGCAGAAAAAGAGATGGACCCACCTGCAAACAAAGCGGCCACAGCTGCCAGCAGGAACGACAGCACCACGGAGGGCCCCGCGTGCCTCAGGGCCACGTGTCCGACCAGCACGAAGACCCCGGCGCCCAGCGTGCTGCCCACGCCGACGGCGGACAGGTCCCAGCGGGAGAGACATCTGGGAGACAGGATAAGACATGAAGCAAAGGAAACTCAACTATACGGTAAGACTGTTATTTCACCGCCACGTGTCTATCAGCCATTTGATGATGGCGCCCAGTGCGCGTAATTGCGCAGTGCAAACGCGACTCAAACCGCACTCTCTCTGATGTAGTCCCTCGTTAAGGGATGAAACATTGGTGTTCTTCCAACACAAATAAGGTTCGTAGTCCGCTTACGTCCAAGATGAATACGGTAAGACTTATTTCACCGGGACATGTCTATCAGTACTAGACGCTTACGTTCAGGGTGCTGCCCACGCTGCCGGTGGCTGCGGGTTGGGACCTCTCACTCCTCTCAGCCGGAAAGACATATACAGGAGCAATGAAACTCTTTTTATGGAGGTAAGACAGCTCTGTGACATTGTGATTCACGTGGATTCCGATTCAAACTGTTATAATAACCTGTTTGTTTCCTAAATTAAACCAAAACAAAATCGTTGCCCAAAATCCTAAAAGCCATCGATCAAGCTTCGTAATTCGCCACCCATGAGGACGCATAGTTATGGTTTTACCTTCTTAAGAGTGTGTCCTCCACGTGATCGGGGTGGTAGTTCTTCCTCCTGAGTGCAGTCTTCCGCAGCTGCCGCCACGTCCCAGCCATTGGTCACCACCAGCTCCAGGGCATTGGTACTGCTGTCCTTAATCCTGAAGATTGCCATAGTAGTATAAGTATAATCAGATAGTAGGCGGTACGAAGATGACGTTCTCTGGTCCCGTTTTATTTGTCAATCTTTAAAGCTACCTTGACATAAAGTACACCTATCATCACCATAAGTTTATATGATGGATATCAGCGTCCCCTATGTGTGCCATGGTTATTAGTTTGGAGCTGGTAGATGCAGCATCTGCCTTCAGTCTGACACTGGCTCAGAGCTCCTATTTAAAGAAATTGCCATCATCTTCAGTGGCTCTTGTCGACCCACTGCTGAGGCCTCTCACACTCAATAATAAACTAACTAAAACTAACTAACTAAAAGAATACAAAAGGGCTATTAAAATCCTAACTCGATGTGATGTACATAAAAAACCTGTTTTTCACGGTATACTTATCATTAATCTATATTTACTTCTTTAATAAGGTACGTCTTTATGTTCGTGCGTTTCTTTGTATTGGGTAATCTGTGGAACTACTACTCCTATCTCAAATCAAAAGTGAAATTCTTTCATTCTAACCTCAACCTCAACAGCCTGTATTGGTCCACTGCTGGATGCAGGCCTCCCCCTGATCAGCGCCTTATTGGCCTATATCTCATGGAGGGTAATGCTGGGCATGCGGATTGGGAATCGCAGTTTTGTGGTATAGTTGTTCTGCAGTGGGCGCCGCTCTCGGTGGATATCCCTTAGTCGCCTCTTACGACACCCACGTGAAGAGTTGGTGAAATTCTAAGCCAGTACTTCACAGCTTTCACTCTAAGGTAGCATTCAATCTATGGTATCTATATACATTGTCCTGGTCTGAACCGGTCATTGTGTTGGTTCTGATGTGATGAGCTACGTTTTCTTTACGTATATCCAAGCCGCACGCAGAACCCATTTACTAATGGAAACTCTTCTGAAACATTGGGTCCTTATCACAAAGCTAGGTCAGCGCAACCTGCGGCATTGCCACCAGATTATTTTACTGAAATCTTGTTAGTTTTTCCTTCAGTATCTTTATTTAACCACCACATTGTTATCGCTGGAAGATTCGATTCTGCTGTTAGCTGTAATCTCTGTTATCTCGTGGTTTAGTTAACTGTACATTCCGATGCATTACCCAATGTTGGTATCTACCACCCCACGTTGGCTAGAATAGTGGAGTAATAACACGCACAATAGTTCCTAACTAAGGTACTCGAGGTTGTTCTGTGCCTTGGTAGATCAAAATAACGAATAGTCCTGATAGAACGAATGTTTACCTGCAGCCAATGCTTATCCACCCTACTCTATTGGTGTTGATGGTTATGATCAGCATCACAATAGCCTCATTATTAAAGGTCAATACCATACAAAAATTAATGGAGCCGAAAGCATTAAATAAAATCATAAAAATCCTCGGTAACCTATTCGATTTCCTACAGATTCGTACAGAATCGTAAAATACAAAATTGCTAAAAAAAAAAATCAGTTTCTTTAAGTACACCATCACAGTCTAGAGTTTCATGAAGCACATTGTGTACTAACGATTAAATTCATGTGACTAATCTATTTCATGCACGAGTGTCTAAAACACAAACAAGCAAACAACGCAATAGTAGAACCCCGATATCCGTCGAAGAGAAAATCTAAGTTATAAAACATGAACTCACCTCTTTCGCTCCTGTCAAATCCAAAGCAAGGGATAATCACACAAGCATTTTATAAAAACAATAAAAAGGAGCACTAAACGCCGCGCTCGCCGTTGGGTTACTAAACATAGATAACATTGAGGTGCCTGATAAGATAACAAAATAATCGGAAGATCTTTTCACTCGTTTAACGGAGATATTGTGCGGTGGAAATGAAAAGATGTGAAAAGGGTTTGAGATTTCAGATCTGGGAACATAATCAAGTGATGATGATGCAGACTTTACTATTACTTTTAACTTCATGTCGTTTTGTTATCGGTAGTTTCTGTGCCTATCTTCATATCAGTTGCATTATCAACATCTAGTTTCAGCCCGCGGCTTCGTCCCGGTATTACCTATTTGAACTGTAGAGTACCTATACCTACTAGAGTAGTCACGTAGACGCACTAAGGAAAAATGAACTAGCCTATGAATACGTAGATTCGGTTCGTTAGTTCCGGTGATAACTCTAAACAAACATACAAACTTTGAATTTATACCGCCTTGATTAGTAAGTTTGGATTTATTTGTAGTACCTTTCTTTTTATTTATTAAAAACACAGTATCTTACAACCATTACAATTTTATAAAGTTCTTAGATTCCAGCTAGTAAGGCGTTTTATCTGGGCTTACGCAAGGCTCTGTCCTATGTCCAGTTTTTAAGCTATTGCATAGCTTCTATCGCGGGCCTTGAGCGCGGGGACCGAATCCAGAAATTCCGTAACGTAACGAAACCTTGACGTTTGTCTCTTTAGTTCAGCAACTCGCCTCTAGATGGCATTGCAATAGCTTTACCGCGGCAGTCCCCGAGTGCCACACGTCTTTTTTTTTTTTTACTCCTACATGATGCATGTAACAAGGTTCAATTCGTTGAGTTTTCTTCAGTGAGTATAAATTTATCTAGTTAATGATGAATGTACCTATATCACCGCAACGTAATTATTATGGAATGCGACGAGCGCTTATCTGATATCGTTAAATTGTTTGATTAGTATTTGTTTACTATCTACATTAGCATCTATTGCTGTGTGGATTGTCCAGCATTATTTATCTATTTATTTACTGTTGGAAAACCTGTAAGGGTTCTATTTTTACCCTTTTGATTACCTTAAAGGATGCTCGAATCTATGACGTAACCCGAACTCCTGCTCTCCATTTATATTATGCTCTTTTATTCCACTACTATTCGTTTACGGTTTATCTTTGAGAGTACTCTATATCTACTGAGATTTGTGGATTTAAGGTTAACTTTTTATGTTTTTTTTTAATTTGATAAAATAGTATTCTATATTCGTAAAGTAAAATCTCTATGTTTCTTTAATTTACAAATTTTACGATAGTAATAGTAACATTCTTCATTTATAACTGGTTTCAAAGAAGTAGGAGGTTCTATGTTCGGTTGCATAAGTATAGTAGCATAGTTTTTAGTTCTTATGTCTGTCGAATGTTCCGTCATTCATGGAAAGATTTTGCAGTTGTATTATGTATTTGTATAGAAGACGAAGACGAATGATCTCGAGGTGATCCTTTAATGTTGTATTCCGGAGGGACTAGTATTTATCCCACAAAACCATTGATTAATTAAAAAGTGAAGATGAGGTACTAGTTTCTCGAAAATGGCAACCTCATATTGTGTAAAATTGTATGCTCCCACCTCAGTCACCGTCGAACCGGCGGCGGCGGCACGGGCGGCGGGCGGTCGTGATTCGCGTGACATATTGTTGTCTCGGTCTCACTTCGGTCTTTGATACGTCTTTCCGTCTTTGTTCTTCTTTGTATTGCACAGGACTGGAAATATAACTGTGAGCGTATGTGTTTGCGTGTAGTTGTAACACATGCCAATTTTTGAGTGAGCGCTGGGAGAACGTAACCTATCTACCCTTTTTAATTAATCAATGCACAAAACGTAAAAAACACTTTTCAAACTAAGAAATTCGATTTCGGTTTTGAGTTTAATCAAAACAATTAAATTACGAGTATTATACGCAATAGTTCATCCAGCAAGGTGTTTAAAGGAATGCACCCTCCGCAGGTAGAGCCGTAGCTATCGTAGGGCCAGGGGGTGCAGAGCACCAGGGCCCCGGAGCTCCGAGAGGGCCTCTAACCTAAGCTTTGAAAAGAGAGGAGCAGCTCCAGAAATAATAAAACCTCGAGCCTGCTTACAAGATATTTTTTTATTATTTTGAATTAATATCAACATAATAGTAATGTTTGATAATGTTAATTCCGTCGTTATTTATTTGTTCCCATTTTCTTGCAATACAAACCTGTGTCTAATGTATCTCTATAAAATATCCATAGATTTATAAAGACGAAATCCACAATTAAATAGATTAACCCAAATATGGATCCTATGTTATCTGAAAATAAACGATTATTATTATTATTATTTGTCCTACGATAAGTTCAACTCACTGTACCCTGTTCTCATCCTTATGTATAATTTTGAAGACCAATATAGCCAATATCCATCCGCGTAGTTTGGAGTTATATTTGCCTATTGGTGAGGGCCCGATTCTGACGCCTAGTGCATTTTTATAGCAATGGATCGTAATGTTTGCTGATATGCAGATAGTACATACTTTTTTGTGGTTTTTAATTTGTCTGCTGTATTATATTATAAGGAATTAATATAACAGAAAAGTTATTTGCTGTAAATCGTAAACCATTTTCTACGAAACTGAATAAGCAATCTGAGATGTAAAATCTTGATTGATTACAATGCAAAACGAATACTTAGGTATATTTTTTTTTAGAACACTAAATAAATATTGGCAAAATGTTGTAACTTCTTCACGGCTGAGCGAAAAGATGTGAGTGAATTTGGTATCGCGATAGTTTATAATATGTTGCTCCCGGAAAAAAATCAATGTTCCCGTGGGATGATCAAATAATTCGCATACAAACGTCCTACTACCAATAATTTTATAATGGTTTTAGGCCTGGAATAAAACATATGCTACTTTTAATCCCCTATATCAGTTCCCATGGGATAGAAATTACCCTTTAACGTGTACAAATAACGTGTGCGCAAAATCTAGAAAGTACCTATTCAATAAATTCCTAAACATAATTAATAATTTTATTCATTGGCAGTAAAGGTATTCACACTATTCACCGCTAGTGACCTTATTTACGCACGAGCCCACTTTAATGCGCTAAACATGTTTTATTAGCTTACTAGATTTCCGGTGGTAAGAATAGGAATAGGGTACCTATATCCATGTGATTTCAAAATAGCTAAAAAAAATATACGTATTCTCTATTGATATAGAAACATCTACATATTTATTTTTGCATTTTGAGATGTTTTTATTGTAGAATTTAACCATTGAAAAATTGATATTTTAAATCTCAATCGCAAAATTTCAAAACGCTACGCCAATTGTTAATGCGAAATTCAGTGAGCGTCTTATCATTCCTCGGTTAAATAATGACCTAAAGAATCGATTAAACAATAAAAAAAATCGATGCATATACCCTATTGATTGTAATAACAATCAATAACTACCACCGCAAATCATATCGGCTACAACACCACCTGCCCATGCCCGGGGCATTGTTAACCGCTGTATCTGCGTCTACCTACCTATGCGCTGAGTGTTTTCTTCAGCAGCGTTTAGTGGTAGTTCTGAGTGCGCACGCGTCGGACGCACCAACCGTTGGAGCATTTACATTAACGTAGACGTTGACATCACCTTAGTATAAAACGATTATTTATTTAGTAAAATATTTTCAAAAGTTAATAAGTTTTTTTGAAAGTTGTGACGAAACCAGTTTTGCAAATTTCGGATTTATAGAATTCCTAAGGTAAGCAATACAATAAAATAAGTCTTAAATTTTTAAATGTATCAATACTTGTGTCTTTACTGATTTTATATGCAAGTAATTCAAGCAGACAACTTTTAGTTTTTGTTTAAAAGTTACGTGATTGCGTGGCTAACTTAGCCACACTCGTAAGCTTCATAGATTCAAACTTCAGTAAGATTAGAAATAGGAGAGAGGAAATAGAGTCCACGGTGTACTATGCATCTCATTTCACAATCTATGTAAAGCCTTTAGTTTGTTCGTATGCTGATGAACTACCTAATGATTTATCTTGTTAATCTCTTGTCGAATCGTACTTTTTTGTGCAGAATTGATCTTGAATGAGATTTGATAATTATTGGCTAGTGAACTAAAGAGATGAGTTTACTTAAACCTGGCTGGAGTAAAAATATTTACTAGGTATGTAAACCGTTTTATCCTAGATCGGTTAACTAATATCATCCGTCTCTAAATACTTACACACAAAACGAAAACTTGTGCTACTAAAAATCACATCACACTAATAGGCGAAAGTTTGGATGGATGTATGGATGGATGTTTGTTACCTCTTCACGCCAAAACTACTGAACGGATCTGGCTGAAATTTTGCATAAAGGTAATTCTAATACTGGAATAAAACATAGGCTACTTTTTATCCCATAAATCTGTTCCCGTGGGATGAAAATCACCTTTTATGATGTTTTCATAGGAACAACGCGTGCGAAGCCGCGGGGCGCAGCTAGTAAGGCTATAATAGAATTAAACCATGGCCTCCACTCAGCGCTGTGTGTGGTGGATGGACACTGGTCCACCCAGCGTTAGTTTTTACCTCATAACGGTTTACATACCTAGTAAATAAAGTAAATATTTTTACTTTATTTACTGAGTATGTAAACCGTTCTATCCTAGATCGGTTAACTAATATCATCCGTCTCTATTTGGCAAAACATCTTACGAAATATTTCGGCTTAGTTTTGTAATAGGTGCTAATTGAGGTTGATTGGATACTAAGTATTTCGGTCGTTACATTCACTTTTACTTCAACAATAACTATTTTTGGAAGAAACTTTTCTAAATTCCTTAAATTAAATGAGATTATCGATGAAACCTAACTGTTTTTTTTTAATTCTGGTAGGTACCTAACGGTTTTAACTCCATGGATATTATCGGTGAAGGTAAGCTACTTAGACAAAGCATGAATTAGTTTTCACCAAAACAATACAGTATATAGTTCTGTGGTGTTTGCCCTCTTTTTTCCGCCAGTCTGATTTTACGGAAGTTTACTTGATAACGGTTATTTTCTGCCAACGCAACAAAATTTTATTATTTTGAAAAAAAACTTCAATTAGAAACCCTCGGGATCATGCGAAAGAACCATCCAAATCGGTCCAAAATTAACAGATTGACGGTAATTGACGAATATACCTTAAAAAATCATACTTACATACAGCCATAGAACCTCATCATGTTTTGAAGTCGGTTAAAAATACAAGGGTTCAACTATGTTTAACATTAATGATAGTTCCGCTGCTGGTATACCTGAGATACTCGATCGTTTGCGAAGAAACTCTGACTGATTCTTCAAAAAGGCCTGATTCTTCAGCCTGTATAACTGAATGTCTCGTAACGAAAATCCCCGTCACTAAGGTGTGCATCGATTGCATTATTACGAGTAGGTATGTTGGTAGGTAGTTTACGTACAGTACTTACACTATGTCAGAATATACATTTTTCCTCGAGCGCACCGTATGCCTCAAGTTTATAAACTTGTAAACATTCGAAGGTTTCTGATCCGGTTCGCTTTATTGCAGAACGTATCCGATTATCCGTCGAGGTGAAACTGTGTCGATGGAATCTGGGAGATTCACAACATTAGTTTTTGTTTTTATATAGCAACTAGCTTGTGGCCGTGGCTTCACGCTCGGAATGCCGTGAAAAGGTAACAACCGATAGAGTTACCATCGCATTTTCAATATTTGTGTTGATGGTGGACTTTAAAGTTGGTAGGTCCAGACCTACATATATTGGTCTACTGCATGACGCAGGCCTCCCCTAATAACCGTCTGGCTTTTATCCTATGGGGGGTAATGCCCAATGCCCAATAGATCCTCGCGATGCGATGGGCTAAATAAGCTTTTTTAAAAAAAACTCGTAAAAGGACAAAACATAAGGAGCATTAAACGAATAAATATAGCCAAGTTTAACAATTTAGCCTGAACTAGGCTATCCTGTGTTTCAGGCAATACGAGTGCTAATTATGAAATACAATAGTCACTTAGGTAGGTACTGTTACGATAAGGGCATTTAGCATATCAATATTTTTTAAAAACAATTTGTGAATATATTATATAAAATAAGGTACTTACACTGTGTAAAACTAGATTAATTCTAACTAGATTAACTTTATGTGTTATAAATAATAATAATAACTTTATTGATAATGTCTAATGGTTTTTTCTGTATTATCGTAGGATATATTTTTTTAATAGTTTTTTTACAATTATTTTATAGTTAAGTGCGTAAATATAAGACATTGAATTAAGTCTGTTGTATAGAAACGTATCAAGAAATGTCTAAATTTATTTTAGTGTTCATGAGGTTATATTGGTTACACAAACTCACAGTCGGAGCCTGCAAGGCAGTATTAGAATAACAGAACGGAGTGCTTACTAAGCACTCCGTTCTGTGCCGTTTTTGAAATAGGGCGTCTAAGGCCCGTATTATGAAAGCTTGCTCAGTCATAGAGCTATGCTTGAGTGACGTTTATACCATAGAAAAGCGTTGCTCAAGCATAGATGAATAACTGAGCAAGCTTTCATAATACGGGCCTAAGAATTCTAGTGGGAACGGCTAACCCATAATGTTCATGATTATTGACGAACAGTCTATTGTATTGTTTATAACATAGAAAAGGAATAATAATTCAAGTATTAGTAATGTTAAATTACTTAAAGACTTTAGAAATTACTAAGATGAGTAGAGTACACTACACAATGCAAGACGAAGAAGCATATCCGCGTGCTAATGCGATCGTCACATTCGTCACGTCTCCCACATCAGCTTCGGCTATGCGTGACGAAAAATAAATACTTCATGCATTTAATTCATTGTTGATTTTTGTGTTTCCTTTTTTGCCGTCTCTAGCTTTTTGAAATGTTTGTTGTTTCGAAATAAGTAATCATTAACCTATGCTAAGAAATCGCGAAAATTTAAAAAGTTTTCACATTCATTACACGTGTCCTCTGGGTGGTGCTAAGAGCGGTACCCTCTGGTGGTAGGCTTCGGCCGTGGCTTGTCACCACCCTCCGTACTGGGCCAGTCCGTGAAGCAACTCTGTTGTGTTTCGGAATGTGGTCCGGAGTATCCATCTTCTAGACCTTCGTGATACCTACATCGTTGGCCGCATCTTCGCTTTCCTGTGAGATTGCGGTCAAACGAAGGTCTATTTCTGTCAAAAAAATAATAATAATAATGTTATCATCAGCCTATAATAGTGCATGGCTGGACGTAGGTCCCCCTAATGAGCGTCAGGTCTCCCCTAATTAACGCAATAGCGCTCTGTCTTCAATCTATATGATTAGGTATGGGCTTGACGACTCGAAAATTAGAAAATTCGAGTCCGTAAGTAAGATTATCAGCAGATAGTGGATGCGTATTTTTTCTTCATTTATTAATGAGTCAGGCCTATTTATTATATAATAATATGGTAAACGGTAGGTAGGTGTCTTTAACCTAGCCCCTGTTGCGTGTTGTGTCTAAAAGGCTGACCCACACTTATCGGCTTCGTAACCGATCAACGCTCATTCGAGCCCTTCAATAAAGTAACATAAAATATAAACTCATTATATCGATTTCATAGGCTTCTATTTTCTCTCTCGAAGATGGTTCAAGTGAGGTGTTTATCGGTTACGAAGCTGCCTCTTTTACTCATTGCTCGGTAGGTAGGTACTCAATAAGGACGAGCTCAAAGCTCACACATCTACGGCAACCCCGTCAGTCCAGCCAGTCCGATGCATTTTTGACATTCCCAACGTGCGCGCGTGCGCTTCCATTAGCAATGATATTGCATAAGCAACAGAAAAAAAAACATCATAGAGCGCACCAAATAGTACATTTTATACCTATGTAGATGAGAAAGTGCCCAATTCCTATCGAGTGTCATTTGGGCCTTAAAACGCACGAGCGTTTTAAGGCCCAAATGACACTCGATAGGAATTGGACACTTTCTCATAGAGAGGTAGGAATCGCACTTTCTTCCGAGTAATACATAGTGCTTTACACCTTTGCCGAAAATCATAGACCATTTCCTCCCGCATTTGAGTACGCCTGCAAAGAGTTACTTTCTACCTTATGTTTGGAAAAGGAATAAGCAACATTCTGATCAGGTTTAGTATAAAAAACAAAACCCTATTGAAGTGACCTAGTATGAGGCGAGACTACCGAAGTGGATCCACGTTGATATGTCTGCGCCCACCGTTATCATCCGCCAGCCGCCACTCACCGGCTGTTTCAAGTTGCGAAATTATTGTACACTTGGCTGTTGATTATTGTGCTATTGACACACATTCTTATGGAGGAGGTAGTTTGTTTATTGCGGTAATGAATTTGAAGTGTTGGAGCACGGGGCTTGTTAGCGAAACCAGTTCACGCGGGTAGGTAACTCATTAAACTAACCTTTGGTAATAGGTGTTTCGAGAGGTACGGTTCAAACTAGCTGCGCCCCGCGGCTTCTCACGACTATCCCACGGGAACTGATTTATGGGATAATAAGTAGCCTATGTGTTAAAGCTATTTACAACGGGATATTTACCATGATTTGAGTTTTGAGCTTTCCAATATATCGGCACAGTTTCATGCACCAAACTCAAATCATGGTAAATATCCCGTTGTAAATAGCTTTAGTATTAATAACCATGATGGATTAAAAAGTTTTAGCTTATATCGAGGGTTTCCTGCGAAAACCAGTTAGATGCAATGACATGAGTTTTGAGATATTTGATTTCTAAAGTTTGAGTCCATGTCACTTGCTAATTCATCAATAGATTTGGTATTGTATTATATAAAAGAAACAATACATCTAATATGATCATGTTTTGTATAGTTTCAGGAAAAACTATTAGCCGGATTTCCTTAAATTAGGAAAATTATGAGCAAGGTCGTGCAGTTACCATGCTTTACCTGTTAACTTGTAAAATGCCGTTTTAGCGAAAACTATTAGTTTTTGATACGATTTATTAAATAAAACGTATAGTTTATGACAAATAACTACATTTTACATTATATTGAGATGCTAAATGATTAAATTAATTGATTTATTCATCGACGAAAAAAATCTAGCAGGTTTTGCCTGTTACTGTTTCAAATTTTATGAAGCGGTGGTACCAAAAATGAAAAACATTTAAATGCAAAATTATGTTTAATTGTTACTTTTAATCACATTTTAATCAGGGGTCTACTCGGAAAACGATTAACGAAGTTCCTGATTCGTTTTCATTCAAAACTTACTTTGATTGCTACATAAAATAGCATTTACACGGAAACGAATCAGATAGGACCTACTCGTACTTCAATTTTCGTTTCTAACGTACGTAGTAGTGCGTACTTTGATGGTTATTCGTTATCCCCAATTGTAGTATCATCACGAATTGCTGGCTCTGGTAACCCATCTTTTGGAAGTTCCTAAACCAGCCGTGAAGCTCTTCTGGTAATATGCCTTTGGTATATAAACGTACGAGGTCTTGTTTTTTTAGCTTTACTTTCAGGTGATCTGGGTAAAAGTAGTGTAGCTGGCTCGGAAACTGATGGTTAACTGGAGGCCAAGAGAAGGATCCAGTTAGGCTGGGCAGCGTTTGTAAAACTACGTCGGAGTCTTCTCGTCATCTATACCGCAATGCTTGTAAACTAAAGTTTTGAATCAGTGCGTCCTACCCGTCATGACCTACGGAGCTGAGACGTGGACACTCACGATAGGGCTGGTCCGCCAGTTTCAAGTCGCTCAGCGAGCTTTGGAAAGAGCTGTGCCCGGAGTCTCTCTGAAGGATAGGATTCGTAACAAATACATTCGACAGACAGAGAACCAAAGTTATCGACATAGCTCAAAGAATTAGCAAGCTGAAGAGGCAATGAGCCGGCAATATCACGCGAAGAACCGACAACCGCTGGGGTAAACGTGTTCTTGAGTGGAGACGCGGCGTATGTAGTGTAGGACGCCTTCCGGTCTGCCAAAAACTGCAGGCAGATGCTGGATGCGTCAAGCTGAAGACAGGGCGCTATAGCGCCCGGGGAGGCCTTTGTCCAGCAGTGAAATTATATGGGCAGATTATGATAATGATCTTTTGAATGGCCCAGAGGAGCAAGGGAGCAACAAGCTGATTGTAGTTTTGACTGTGGTCAAGCTAAGTAAGCTTCTGCGTATTCATTTTTATTTTCTGTGTAAATTTGTGCACACTTAGTACACAGTAGTCAGTAAGCATTGATCTTTCCTTGGTACTAAAAAGCTTAGATTATATTCGCGCACAAATGTTCCCCGGTAGGTTTTCTCAGACGCTGGTTCAGAACAATTTTTCAAACATTTACTTTTGTACAATTCATTCATTTTTCGAACCTTTTGACGATGATCTACTTTCGCTGTGTATCTTTTCTACAGCTCATCGTACAGTCTATTGTGCAATGAGATTCCAAAGAAGAAAACAATTCGATGTGTTTTCTTTCTCTTTGAATAATTTCTTGGTATAATAATTTCGTGGTGGTTTAGTTTTATTCACAGGTTCGAGTCCTCTTCTGTGTTTTTTAATTGCATCAGTACGTAAGACGAAACACACAACGTTTTGTGCGTGTCGTTTGCAAAAAAAACTGACATAATCGAAAGTACTTGCTTTTTTCATCTTGTTTAGAAAAAAACGTTTATTTGAAAATGATTTTGGGCTGGTCGGTTACTACATCCAGGACTCGTTTTGGTGGTTGAATAGTGGCCGAAATAAAATATCTTAATGTGAAATCTAAATTCCAAAAAATTCTGCAAAATCTATGGGTTAATTTAAGTCCCCAGACACATTTTCTGTTACCTATTGAATAAAACTAAAAATGTCTAATTCGCTCGTGTTTTGTAAGGCAAACTATCTGAACGTCTTTTTTATCCATATTACAAGTTTAATTGTTTGGAACAAGATTTTACCATTTTAATGGTTGAATTAGCAACCAAATCCTTTTAATAAGCTCACTCAAAATGTTTATTCACTATTTCAGTCATTTTTTAATGTTATCTATTGTTTTGTTCAAGATTTTGAATTAATTTCCTTTACTTGCATTACATACATTGAGCGTAAAACTGAACAAATTATGTTGCGTAAACTAACGAGTCGTTTAGTCGGTTTTGCATGTTAACAATTAGTAAAACATATAATTATTATGTTCAAGTATATACGATTATTGCAACAAATACTGTTTTCACAGTACTTTTCCTATGGCGTTATTGTTAAAGTACAGTCCAGTAATTCCGTATAAATGCTTTTGATTCATTTTTCACGAATAATCTTTTGAACATTGATATAATAAAAGCGTTTATGCAATTTTAGCAATAGAGTATTAGTCCATTTGCTTCATTTAGTCGGTTTCGCCATTCCAACTTCTGTTTGGCTTGTCGTATCATTAAATGGGTTTTACCAGTCGATGGAGCGCGAAAAATTGTGTACCACTGTGTCATTAACTAATTTTTCGAAAAATTGTCACTTAGTCGGTTTTCGCAGTAAACCCTCGACATGTTTCGACAGATATAAACGCTGACAATATTTTTTCGAACCCCACGCCATTGTACATTGAGAATGACAAGAGTATACTCTGTTGTTATTGTTATATTGTTATAACTCGGTTGTTATTCTATTGAGTTATTATTATTATATCTAGTAGTGTACCTACTGAAGTTTACCTGTAACGCTGTAGTATTGTCTTTTGTTCTTGATCTTTCCTCAGTAAATTCATCTTCAGTGCAATATTGCTCTTGAACGTAACTCTGATGATGTCAGTGAATAATTGTTTAAAAACAAAACATACTAATCATGATTCGCGAGACAGAAAGTCTTTACTAACAGTAATGTTCTTATTCGCGTAGTCTTGCTTACTTAGAAGCTTCTGGCTTGCTAAGAAATCAACATAACACCGACCAAAAGCGAAAATGTTCTACACCGTGTGGCGTTCAGTAAATTTGGATCCAAAGCGTTGGGACTTGGGCTCTCCCAAGTTCCAAGACCCAACACTAGCACCACTATTGCAGCGCAGTATCGAATCCATCATTCATGTCATGCATTATTATATACATTTTAATTAATATAATAACATAATTCACCTTGACGTTCTTATTCTTACATATTAATTGTACAACCCACATAATTTTGTACAAATTATTTACATATTCGCCGTTGCGCTAGCAGCGCCTCGCGGTTTCACCCGCGTAGTTCGCGTTTTCGTGAGAATTCCGGGATAAAATATAGCCTATGTCACTCCCTGATAGGCTATAATAATATATTTTTTTAAATCGTAATTTCCAAGCCGTAATCAGTCATTCATAATCTTCTATTTTATGAAATAATAATGAATCGCTTTTTAAATGTTCGTTGAAGTTCAAGGATGGTTTTTACGGCGAGAAAAATCTAATAATTGCCGGGAAAACACCTACAAACGTTTCCATAGGAACAACGCGTGCGAAGCCGCGGGGCACAGCTAGTATAAGTATAGATATCTACCAGTGCACAATACAGTTGTGCATGCCCCGGCACATTTATTTATTCCTAAGCCGAAATTTCTAATAAAATAAATTTTTACCTAAATAGGTACTGTAATTTCAGAAAAAAATATTTTATAATATATATAAATATATATTAACCTATAAACAAACACAACACAAACCAAACAATTTTCCTTCTAATAAAGTTTTTGTTTTTTCTATAGAAAAAACGCAAGCGAAGCTGCAAGCAGGAACTAGTTCTTACTTTATATACTACGAGTAGTAGTACATCGCTAGTAATTAGATAACAACGTAATAATAGTATCTAGATAATTGAAAGATGTAGATTTAATTCCTACCTCGCTCCTACAAAGTATTTATCTAGGCACTTCACTTTTAAAAGTGGCAACACGGGTAAATTAGAAAATCGTGGAAAATTTGATTTTTTTTTACGTATGTATATTTATACTTACTTACTGCGCTACATTAATTGTTTTGAACCCACCCGCGGTGTTCCCAATGAAAACTTCTACTTTGTCTTGTTGTAAAATTCTGTTTCGTAGTAGGGCTCTTATACACGGACTGCACACGTCTCAAAATACACTGGCGGGCGGCAAGTTGCAGACTGTAAGGCAACTACACCCATTGACTGCAGTTAGGGTCAACTGCAGTTGACGACTGCCGTCGCCTGCAGTCGACTTCTTTACTTACAGCCCTGTGTTGCCCTAACACTCGTAAGACCCTTGGCTTACTTTCAAACCTAATCGATTGTATCTCGGTGAGTGCATCGACATTACCAAATATTGCGTAGCAAGCTTTAATTATATTGATTTCGATCTACGCGTAGGTTACTTACCTTTCAGTTTTTTTATTTGCCGTTTTTGTCTCACCGATAAATTATTATGTCGGTTTATTAGGACGGATGGAGACCGGTTATAGCAGTTGTATAAGCAAAAAATAAGAAGGATTATTCAAATTTGAAAATAAACGGTTTGTTGGTCAACATAAATTTATCAGTTATTTTAAACATTATTGTTGTGAACGAAATTCCATGTAAAACAGTTATATGCTAATTAATTACTTTATTTGTAGAAGTCACTAAAAGATACGAAAGATAATTTATTTTCTACCAAAATATTCTTATAAGGAAAATACCTTTTGAGTGTAATTTGCTTACAAAATTAGGTATGGTTAAGTGTGTTAAGGATATCAGGTTTGGTCGGCCATCGTGATCTTTTATTTGGTCGAGGATGATGCTGGTATTTGGGTCTTTAAGGTTTTCCCAAAAATATAAGCTAATTTAGATTGTGATATTGGTGCCTGCCTGTGGTGCTTGCCTACAATTCCGTGGAAGTCACAAATCTGTTAATTCGTGGATCTTAACCCCCGACACTAGAGATCTCCAGTTGTCCCGGTCCCCTACCGTTTCAGTCCAGTCGACGGCACGAAGTTCTTGCAGATCTTTCTCAACTTCTTCGCTCCAGCGGCACCTCGGACGATCAAAAGGACTCCGTCCCATTGGGCGACCCATGTACGCTCTGATGGCATGTCTGCCCGATCCTCCCCCATTTGGACTACATCCATCCTGTCCATGTACTCTGCAGTAATTAATTTAATTTTATCTATTATCATCATCATCAATGGCATTTACACCCACGAAGGATTGTTGTAGTGTTCGATTTTTGGCACTTACGTAGAGGACTTGTAAGGCCTAAACGGGAACGACAGATGTCTATAAACTCAGTGTTTTCTTTCAATTATCAACACCCAAAAACACTTACTCGTATGTCCTTTTACGAAAAAAATGCAAAAAGCACCGCCTAAGCATACCTACATTAAAAGTATAAAATATCTTTCAAAACCAGTAAGTAAACACTTAGCAGACGCGATGTACTTGGGGTATAAAATGAAACCTCGGTCGTTGTCCTTATCATGACGATGATTTTCGCTAACACCGTGGAAGCCTTCGCAAACAGAGATACACTTGTTTGTTTGTTGATGTGTTGCTACGGTGTCATTCCATTGGCAATTATTATGCTTGTTACACGATATCACAAAAGAAAGTAGGTACTCGCCTAGAAATTCATATTTATTTCATTAGTTAAGTCCCTAGTTAAAGTCTTTATAGACATCGATAGAATTTATTAAATAAAGAAATGATTTACATTGTAATTATTATAACGGTTCTTGAATTGCAGTTTTTTAATTGCAGTAAATATAAGAAAAATGAGGGTACCTACCTAACCTAGTTGAAATAAAAGTGAAGTCTAAGTCCTTAAACAGAAAGAACGCTTGAAACTTACCGGCGGCGCTGGTAACCTTCGCAGGAAAATATATGAACGCGCGCCGATAAGCACTGATCGATGCCGACAAGTGCCGACAAGCTTCAACACGCGCTGGTTAGCGCTGGGCGCTGCCATCTAAAATTAATAAACAACTGCGACAACCATCTTCCTTTGTGTAGAACGGCGGAACAAGCGCCGGGAAGCGCTTATAAGTTTCAAGCTTTCTTTCTGTATACGGCCTTATTGCCAATAAGTTAGGTATATGGATACCCTACCTCCGACGCTAACGAGGTTGCGGGCTACCGCTAGTTTTTCATAATTTGAGGGTGCCTAGTTGAAAACTAAAGCCAGAAACACATTATTGAAACGGCACGAGATCCGGCAAAACGCGATGTGTGTTGTGTTCGATCAAATCGTATTTTCATATCCAGAATCACATTAACGCGAAGAAACGTCGAATGTTTATGATGCGGTCAAATTCGTGTGGAGCACCTGTAAGCAATAACTAAAAATGGCATAACATAAATAGTGGAACTTATGCTGTTCATCAACAATCCTTAAACATGGTAAATCACCGTGCCAAGTAACATGACATGATTATTACAGTATAGGATGACAGGTGACATTGCGCTGCTGTGATCATCATCAGGCTTGGCCGTGAACTCGGAGCCGCTCTAGCGCAACGTATTTATCGTTACCTACACGCCTAATACTTCCATTGTAATCAAATTAGGCACGAACTGGTTAGATAGATCCGGCAAAGTTTTGAGAAGTTTTAATTATCAAACATAAGCATAAATATGGAAAATAGATTTGGCAAGCTTTTGAAGATTATAAATGAGGAATTAGGATTATACAAAGTGTATTCGGAGCTTAAACGTTTTGCAAGTAGTTTCCTTCCTCTACCAAACTCAGAGAACTAGGCACTTATAGACTGTAAGCTGTGTAGTGCTGGCTTATTATTTGAACCACCCAAACTCTTCCCACTGATGTCGTAAGAGGCGACTAAGGGATATCCACCGGGGGGCCGGGCAGCAGCGCTTTTGCAGAACAATTATACCACCAAACTGCGATCTCCAACCCGCATGCCCAGCGTGGGGACGACAGTACGCTTAAATACCGGACATCTGGCAACCCTATCCATGAGATAAACGCCAATAGAGCGCTTATCAGGAGGAGGCCTGCGTCCAGCAGTGGACCAATACAGGATGTTGAGGTTGAGGTTGAGGAGGCGACTGCAACGAACAGTCAGACAACCTTACCTGCCTTTCAGTAGATCTTTCTTCTGTGTGCACAGTGTAGATAACAGACAAACATAGACGGTGACGAGCACATTAATTGTAAATATCATTGTTTAGAGACAGTCACGTAGTGATTCTGTGCTTTTCTACTCGTGTGGGAAAATTCTGTTACTGTAATTATTTTTATTTATTTTATTGTCTAAGGTGAGTTTTTGTGCAGATTCCTATCAGTGATTTAAAAAATTTGGTCATCTAAGTTACGTGGATTTATTTCTACGTAGCAATTGACTGTATAAATTATAATTATCAATTATAGTACCTTTCATTTATGATTGCTATTAAATGGCTAGTCCTTCAAAAACTATCTAAAGAAACGTGTTCTTAACAGTTTCAATAGTTATCCTACTAATATTATAAACGCGAAAGTTTGTAAACATGTAAGTATGTGCATATGTTTGTTCACGCAAAAACTACTGAAAGGATCGGGCTGAAATTGTGCATACAGTAGTACGGTAGTTCTAGGTCTGGAATAACACTTAGGCTACTTTTTATCCCATAAATCCCGTGGGATAGGCGTTCGAAGCCGCGGGACGCAGCTAGTAATACCATAAAAGTTCCAAAGATCAGCCATTTGTCTGAGGAAATGTGTGATAGTTTTGTTTGGGTATTTGAAGAAGTGAAGTTGTACAAATACTCTGAGATAACATTCATACTTATCTTGATTATTTTTACATACATATCTTATGATAGAAAATCTTCACCCAGCTACAAAGTATTCATTGTATAAGCGCCTGAATGGGTTTCATCTCATGGGAGTAATGCCATAAGAATAAATAATAATTCCCATAATCATGCCCTATTAGATTATACAAATAGGTGAGAGCCTCGTTGGTCTAGCGGTCAGTATGTTGAACTGCTAATTATGAGGTCCTGTGTTCAAATCCCGGTTCGAGCCAATAGTTGTTATTTGGGTTTTTCTAGCAAGTAAAACTCACAGTAGCAGCCCGGAGTCAGGAAGTCCGCGAAAAGCACTTTAAGCTGTTGGTCCTGCGCCTACCTCTCTCGGATTATGAGAGCGAGGGAATAGTGAGTGCACATGTGTTTGCGTGCACACTTGTGCACTATAATATGTCCTGCGCACCTGGCTAGCCTTCGTTGAGACTGGCCGCCATGGTCGAAATTCTGCTAGGAGGGCAAAAAATAGGTAAAAATAAACAAAGACATACACTATGTATGTCATTGTTTATTTTTACCTATTTTTCGCGGTGTTTACCATGTACACTGGAACAGGTTTTAATTTCATAATGCCGCTCGTGGCATAATAAATAACAAAATTATTTAAAGAATAATTAAAGGCCATCGTCCATCGAACAGACAAACATGTAGCCTGCCATTGCATCGTTCTTGTTTATTTTCCCATTATTGAGCAAACTTGAGGAGCGCGTTCAAATCTTTTCTATGGAAAAAAATATTTTGACAATTTGAACCCTAATTTGAACTCTATAATGATACTAAAATCTAAAATTCTTAACTTCTTAATTACCATTAAAGTAATTTACAACCGGTTATTAAACATGATTCGAGTTTTGAGCTTTCCAATATTTCGGCACAGTTTCTGAGTATTTATTCGCAGGCATACCGATCTACCTAAAAACTTTTTTGCCTGATAATTACTTGGTAATCACTTACATAAAATCTACAACGACATATAATTCTAAAAACTTGTGTTCAACAAGTCTATTTTAAATTATATTCCGCCTTCATCATTCTCGGCGCGTTCTTCGGGTAGAATTGCGTTATTTTAACACCCTTTTGCCCTTGTTCCTCTCGAAGGATAATAGTAAAGTTTGTGTGCTATGACTCTAATCAGCTGGTTATGAGGAAAACAATAGAAAGTTATCCAGTCTCACCTGCCACCAGCCGCGTCACTCGGCCCTGCGCCGGCGTCACGGTCATTGCATGCGACAGATCGTGCTCAGGCTCTGGTGATGTATTGACGGTATTTACTACCTATTGTGGTTGTTATCTATGCGGGTGATTAGTCGATGATGTATCTACTTCTTCCTTATGTTGTTGAGTGGGTATTTTATACGCTCAAGTCATCTTTAAGTAATTTAACATCGGGATTATTGGTCTTTAATAATTTGGTTATTAATTTATGGTTCTTTACGAAGCCGGGCGGTATCATTCGCACGGGCAGCAGAACAGTTCTGTTCAGAATAATTCTGTTATACATTGTTTTTATATTATAACTCTAACTTTATTGGTGTACCTACACGCCAGCAAAGGTCCCATACAATTTTATCGACATCTTCGACAAACATCGTCACATTTCAGATAATTTGCATAAAACCGGTAACCGTTCACATGGTAAACCTTCCTTATGAATCATCACCTTCAATTGGTGAAAAGAAAAGAAAGCTGAATCTGTTTGGTATTTATCAAGTTGATCGCGTTCTGCTTCAGACAGACAAACGCGGCGACTTTATATGAAGAGAACTTTATCCAAAGTTCGGGAAACAAAAAACGTAGGGACCTTTAAGTAGATTAAGCAGATTTGCTTCCGTATTGATTAATTATTACGACCATGAAGCTTCAATAATCGAATAAAATCAGTCGGTCATCAGAAGCCGATCATCTGATCAATCGATTGCGTAAGCCAATCTTCATTGATGAACATCTAGTACCTACGTAAGATTAATGAATGTCGCAAACAAACAATTTTAAAATTAATAGTTTGGTAGGTACGATATATCGAATGTCTTTTTAATATCGAAGGTCGAGAATATCGAGCGGTCCACGTTTCGAATGTCTGATATCGTGTTCTCAATACGACTACTATATTATACCTAGTACAACTTATATATATACCTTACCTTACCTACTACCGTACATACCAACTTCCAGAGGCGGGGCGGGCCCAAAATACTTTTTTTCTAGAATCTTCTGAACAAGATTGGCTGGTGACATTTTATGGCTGGACATAAAACAATTCGGCTAAATCTAGTTTAAGCCCTTAGTTTTCGTACGAGCTGATGCTGAGATATGCCCACTCATAGTATTGCGCCCGTTGACATCAAGCATATCCAACCGGAGATGCGGCGGCGGCGGCGCGGCGCGACAGCGGTGGCAGCGTAGTGAAATTGTGTGCATGTTTTCACCACACCTGTATAAAGTGCGAGGGAGGATGCGTAGCAGAGCTGTCAGGGGGTCTGGGGTGCGATAAAACCTCCCTCACTCACACACTTCTGTAACCACACGAAAATAAATCTTGGCCGACAGCAAAAGATCTTACTTCTCTCTTGTTTAGGTGGCGTCGGCTAAGTTGGTTTTCCCACTTCGTCCCCGCTATACCGGGCAGTAACTTGCCTTACTGCGCGGTGGGACGGGGATACTTTAGGGTGGAATAGAGAAAAAATACCAACTCTGTCATCTAATGCGTAAATTATTTAATATTCATTTTAATTAATTTCCTCCGTCTTCAATAATGTAGGTACAAGGTACTCAATGTATGAGGTTGCGATTTCATTCTTGTCTATTTTACCCTAGAGAACAATCTCTGTACCTAAGCACCAGGATTATGTAAAGCAAGCGTACTGGCGAGGATATCTATGAGACCTCTCTTTCCTACACGACATTCGCGCGGATTCCTCGCTCACGTCCCTCATTATTAGCTTTTTATCGATGTTATATCTATATACAATACAACACTTCAACGTCACATTTCTAAATGTTGTATCTTCCACAGATGAGTTGCCTCCGGCTCCTCTCGGCGCTCCGCCGCTGCAAGCAGCTCCGGAGCGACGAGAGCGCCACGCCGCTGGCGCGCTGCCTCGGCCTCACCGACCTGACCGCGCTCGGCATCGGCAGCACGCTGGGGCTTGGAGTCTACGTGCTGGCGGGCGCGGTCGCCAAGACCGTGGCCGGACCAGCAGTCTGTATCAGCTTCTTGGTCGCCGCTATAGCTTCTGCGTTTGCTGGTAAGACTTTATGCTCCATTGGAAAAGTTTTGCAAAATATTTTGAGCCATGAAAGCAAGTAACATATAGCAAGGCTCTCGCTTATAATAAAGCTCATTTTCACGTTGCTTTCGGACGATACGAAGCTGTTTATATAGTAAAAATTTGACTTGTCTAAGTACTTATTTTGTAAGTCTAAAGAAATAAACGATTTGACTTTGACTTTGACTATACCTATAAATCTTAGAAAACTCAGCAAAAATGTTATGTATACCTACAGAACGAGTTCTGTGAGTATACCAGTAGAATGTTAGTAAACAAACCGCCCAAACCCACAGTTATTGATTTTTGGATAGACATATATTGAAGACCACAGTCTAAACGTGGCAACCCCTTCAAGCTGGGGCTTAGGTACATTACAGATAATGTAAGCCCCAGCTTGAAGGTGTTGCCATCATAACATATAACGACATCTACGAGTGATATGTAATAGACTAACCTTCCTATAAACCCTACTATAAAGCATTCTAGAGCTAGACTTAAAATAAGCGCTCAAGGAGCGACGCCGCATTCGCGCGCAAAAACTTGCCGATGTTAGCGGTTTTTCAATGCAAAAGCTGTCGATGTCAACAAGTTAAAGAGTGAAAAATAAAAACATATTCATATTCATAGTCAAGGGCAGATTCAGCACTGTGTGTGCCGTATGCAAGGAAGAGGGCATAAGGCGCTCTGATTTTAAAACTACTCCCTTCGGGAGGTGGCCGCAGAGGAGTTATGGGATATCAATGGGATATCAGAAAAACCTAACTATTTTAGTCTACACAATGTAATGTAACCTATGAATACTTGAAACATATCTATATAGAAGATTAACTTCTTGTATCATTCATTCACTTGATTATCTGAATAACCCATGGCCAGGCCATGGCATTGGACTTGATTTGACAAAAGCAGCGCTCGTCCGTAAATAGCAGTCGATATGATTTGACGAGCAATTGGCAGCACGTGGCCGCCAATAAACCGACTCGAATCAATCGCCCGCGACCGACTGATTATAATCCATTGAGTTCGGAATGGCTTCAAATTATTTCATCCTAAAGGAGGTAAGGATGATTTTTGAGAAGAAATCTGTGAATGGGTTTCTTTTTTCTCAAAAAATTAATCTGTTCCAATGGGATAGAAATAAACTTTTCATCCCACCATCTCGGAAAGAGTATTTTTAATCTTCAATATCTGAGTGGAAAAGCCGTTTTTATTCTCTAGAGGATAAAGTTAATTGAATTTAGAACATCGTGTGCACTAAGTTTGTGAATTAAAAAAAACATTAAACCTATTTACTGCTACCTCTATGGTGCCGAATATATCATACAACTTTTTTTTAATTTGTTAAAAACTCAGAATCGGACCTTCTTGGTGTTCTTTTTTCAATTTGCTTTGTACGCGGTTCTTTACGCGGCATTTTTTCACGTCATTGTTAAACCTTATATTAAAAACAAGAAACTTGAAAACAAGTGAAAAAACTAAAATGAGTGATTCTAGCGACGAGGAAGTTTATTTTTGCATTCAGTCATTTCCTCGCTGAGGTGGAATGAAAAGTTACGTGTTGCACTCGAGTGCAAAGATTTTTCACCTCGTGCTCTTTTGATTCCCTCGCTAACGCTCAGGATTCTAATTTTGAAAATTCAATTTTAGAATCCTTCGCTTGCTCGGTCATCAAAATTGAACACGCGGTTAAAAAGCAACTTAGCACTCTTGTATAACAAAAAACTATTTAAGGCTAGCTAGTAATAGCAAATAAATAATATATATAATAGCAAATAAATAATATATAAAAATATATAAATATAATAAAATAAAAAGTTAATATTATTTTAAAAATATAGTGAACTAGTTTGTGCCGGTTTCGCACGCGTTGTTACTATGGAAACGTTTAAAGTTGATTTCTATCCCAAGGGACTGATTTATGGGATAAAAAGTATGCCTATGTATGTCAGTGAGTTGTAATACAAGTAGTAGTAATTCTAGCCTATGTTTGATTCCAGGAGTAGAATTACCTCTATGCAAAATTTCAGCCCGATCAGTTTTATAGTTTTGGCGTGAAAAGGTACCTAACAAACATCCATCCATACATCCAAACTTTCGGATTTTTAATTATTATTGTGATTAATTACTGTGATGTAATGTGATGTTATTCAGTTCCCTAGACTTTCGGAGATTGATTGACGTTCCAGCATTCCTGAGCATTGAATTGCTACTATTAACTCACTGTTCCTGAGGGACCCTTTTAGTGAGCCTGTTGACCTGTCTGTACTTTCTGACCTTTATATCTTTACAAATAAGTAAATCTTCAATATTTATAATATTAATGTAATGTAATGACACGTAATTCGCACTTGGCCGGTCTTGTTTAAGTAAAGGCACTCAGAACAACACACTTCAAAGAGCAATGAAATCATTAATAAACACACCTTCGTAAACTCCAGCTGTAACAATGTTATCTACGAGTAGTATCTACTGCAATGCTATTGTTTTCGGTCATTGTATGTCGTTATATTAATTTCATATTGAGTAAGTACTTATTATTAAAAAGGGGGAAAACTGGGGGGTTATTAAAATTTGGGAGATTGGGCAGGTACTTCTTACTACTGCTTCTAAAAACTGAAACGCACAAAGTAGATCAAATTAGGGAGGGAGGTAAACCCACTTTAGTCATAGTCGAACCGGTAATCGTCCTGGATTAGCATCCACTTTTACTCCTAAAGCTGGAATTGTTCATGAATGAATTACATCTGTGGCTGTTACTATAATTCGAATTTGGGGCGGGGAATTCGTGTTTCGCGTGCGTATCGTTGTCTCGGTCGCACTTCGGTCTAAGACTTAGAACAAAACATTAGGGTACCTATACCTACTTAGGTATTTTGCAAAAGGTTGGAAATAGCGTGTCTTTGCGTTTAGTTGCGCAGTGTTATATCTATGGGAAAACACAGATTTCAGAATATCTGAAAATCAGTGTGAACTTCAAAATATCTGATATTCTGAAATCTGTGGGGAAAAAGAGGTGTATACTGTGGGTGTATAGCTCAACTTCCTCAACAACTTTTATTGGTCCCCTGCTGAACGCCGTTATCCCCTTGATAAGCAAGCACCTCATTGGATTATGCCCATAATCCCCACGCTGGGCATGCCGGTTGAGGATCGCAGTTCAATGGTAGAATTATAGATGGTGTAAATTCTAAGCCGGCAGCACACGGCTTAGGGGTCGAGGTAGGTGTATTAACCTACGTATAAACATGTAACATGGGTAGGTAGAGATTACCTACTTGTATGATTCCAAATTCCAACACAAAAAGCGTAGGTAGGTACTCGTACCTATTTCAACCATGCATTGTCATCAAGTTGTGGTAGGTATAGGTATGTTTCGTACGTAACAGGGGAAAAACTTGCAGTGATTTGTAATTTGGACAAATTCCCTGCGGGATTTTTTTTACACAGCTTAGGTATTTATAGGTACTATTAAATATTTTTCTGCATGCAATCCAATGATATTATAATATAAACGATGCAATCTTGATTGATTTTCCTCAATTAATGAAGCGTTCCTAGCGTTTTAGGTATTTTTATCGATGATTATGGGCATTACCCCCCATTAGTTCCACACAGACAATAGTATGTAAGACCAGTTAGACTTAGTTATCCTAAGATTTTATTAGGTAGTTGTATAAACCCTACTATAAAGCATTCTAGAGCTAGACTTAAAATAAGCGCTCAAGGAGCGACGCCGCATTCGCGCGCAAAAACTTGCCGATGTTAGCGGTTTTTCAATGCAAAAGCTGTCGATGTCAACAAGTTAAAGAGTGAAAAATAAAAACATATTCATATTCATAGTCAAGGGCAGATTCAGCACTGTGTGTGCCGTATGCAAGGAAGAGGGCATAAGGCGCTCTGATTTTAAAACTACTCCCTTCGGGAGGTGGCCGCAGAGGAGTTATGGGATATCAATGGGATATCAGAAAAACCTAACTATTTTAGTCTACACAATGTAATGTAACCTATGAATACTTGAAACATATCTATATAGAAGATTAACTTCTTGTATCATTCATTCACTTGATTATCTGAATAACCCATGGCCAGGCCATGGCATTGGACTTGATTTGACAAAAGCAGCGCTCGTCCGTAAATAGCAGTCGATATGATTTGACGAGCAATTGGCAGCACGTGGCCGCCAATAAACCGACTCGAATCAATCGCCCGCGACCGACTGATTATAATCCATTGAGTTCGGAATGGCTTCAAATTATTTCATCCTAAAGGAGGTAAGGATGATTTTTGAGAAGAAATCTGTGAATGGGTTTCTTTTTTCTCAAAAAATTAATCTGTTCCAATGGGATAGAAATAAACTTTTCATCCCACCATCTCGGAAAGAGTATTTTTAATCTTCAATATCTGAGTGGAAAAGCCGTTTTTATTCTCTAGAGGATAAAGTTAATTGAATTTAGAACATCGTGTGCACTAAGTTTGTGAATTAAAAAAAACATTAAACCTATTTACTGCTACCTCTATGGTGCCGAATATATCATACAACTTTTTTTTAATTTGTTAAAAACTCAGAATCGGACCTTCTTGGTGTTCTTTTTTCAATTTGCTTTGTACGCGGTTCTTTACGCGGCATTTTTTCACGTCATTGTTAAACCTTATATTAAAAACAAGAAACTTGAAAACAAGTGAAAAAACTAAAATGAGTGATTCTAGCGACGAGGAAGTTTATTTTTGCATTCAGTCATTTCCTCGCTGAGGTGGAATGAAAAGTTACGTGTTGCACTCGAGTGCAAAGATTTTTCACCTCGTGCTCTTTTGATTCCCTCGCTAACGCTCAGGATTCTAATTTTGAAAATTCAATTTTAGAATCCTTCGCTTGCTCGGTCATCAAAATTGAACACGCGGTTAAAAAGCAACTTAGCACTCTTGTATAACAAAAAACTATTTAAGGCTAGCTAGTAATAGCAAATAAATAATATATATAATAGCAAATAAATAATATATAAAAATATATAAATATAATAAAATAAAAAGTTAATATTATTTTAAAAATATAGTGAACTAGTTTGTGCCGGTTTCGCACGCGTTGTTACTATGGAAACGTTTAAAGTTGATTTCTATCCCAAGGGACTGATTTATGGGATAAAAAGTATGCCTATGTATGTCAGTGAGTTGTAATACAAGTAGTAGTAATTCTAGCCTATGTTTGATTCCAGGAGTAGAATTACCTCTATGCAAAATTTCAGCCCGATCAGTTTTATAGTTTTGGCGTGAAAAGGTACCTAACAAACATCCATCCATACATCCAAACTTTCGGATTTTTAATTATTATTGTGATTAATTACTGTGATGTAATGTGATGTTATTCAGTTCCCTAGACTTTCGGAGATTGATTGACGTTCCAGCATTCCTGAGCATTGAATTGCTACTATTAACTCACTGTTCCTGAGGGACCCTTTTAGTGAGCCTGTTGACCTGTCTGTACTTTCTGACCTTTATATCTTTACAAATAAGTAAATCTTCAATATTTATAATATTAATGTAATGTAATGACACGTAATTCGCACTTGGCCGGTCTTGTTTAAGTAAAGGCACTCAGAACAACACACTTCAAAGAGCAATGAAATCATTAATAAACACACCTTCGTAAACTCCAGCTGTAACAATGTTATCTACGAGTAGTATCTACTGCAATGCTATTGTTTTCGGTCATTGTATGTCGTTATATTAATTTCATATTGAGTAAGTACTTATTATTAAAAAGGGGGAAAACTGGGGGGTTATTAAAATTTGGGAGATTGGGCAGGTACTTCTTACTACTGCTTCTAAAAACTGAAACGCACAAAGTAGATCAAATTAGGGAGGGAGGTAAACCCACTTTAGTCATAGTCGAACCGGTAATCGTCCTGGATTAGCATCCACTTTTACTCCTAAAGCTGGAATTGTTCATGAATGAATTACATCTGTGGCTGTTACTATAATTCGAATTTGGGGCGGGGAATTCGTGTTTCGCGTGCGTATCGTTGTCTCGGTCGCACTTCGGTCTAAGACTTAGAACAAAACATTAGGGTACCTATACCTACTTAGGTATTTTGCAAAAGGTTGGAAATAGCGTGTCTTTGCGTTTAGTTGCGCAGTGTTATATCTATGGGAAAACACAGATTTCAGAATATCTGAAAATCAGTGTGAACTTCAAAATATCTGATATTCTGAAATCTGTGGGGAAAAAGAGGTGTATACTGTGGGTGTATAGCTCAACTTCCTCAACAACTTTTATTGGTCCCCTGCTGAACGCCGTTATCCCCTTGATAAGCAAGCACCTCATTGGATTATGCCCATAATCCCCACGCTGGGCATGCCGGTTGAGGATCGCAGTTCAATGGTAGAATTATAGATGGTGTAAATTCTAAGCCGGCAGCACACGGCTTAGGGGTCGAGGTAGGTGTATTAACCTACGTATAAACATGTAACATGGGTAGGTAGAGATTACCTACTTGTATGATTCCAAATTCCAACACAAAAAGCGTAGGTAGGTACTCGTACCTATTTCAACCATGCATTGTCATCAAGTTGTGGTAGGTATAGGTATGTTTCGTACGTAACAGGGGAAAAACTTGCAGTGATTTGTAATTTGGACAAATTCCCTGCGGGATTTTTTTTACACAGCTTAGGTATTTATAGGTACTATTAAATATTTTTCTGCATGCAATCCAATGATATTATAATATAAACGATGCAATCTTGATTGATTTTCCTCAATTAATGAAGCGTTCCTAGCGTTTTAGGTATTTTTATCGATGATTATGGGCATTACCCCCCATTAGTTCCACACAGACAATAGTATGTAAGACCAGTTAGACTTAGTTATCCTAAGATTTTATTAGGTAGTTGATAAGTGATAAACATGCTAGTGGTTTTTTTTCACTTCTTCCGCTAGTGGACAAAAAATTGAAGTGAATTAGAGTCAATTACACCTTATTTCTTGTTTGATAGTATTTATCAAGCTGTTTATATATTAAAAAATTGACTTGTCTAAGTACTTATTTTGTAAGTCTAAAGAAATAAACAATTTGACTCTGACTCTGACTCATTACATATTACATAAACACTTACAAGGCGCTTTTCAGAGAGAGGCTTGCGTCCAGCAGTGGACCAATACAGGCTGTTGAGGTAAATAATTGTCCACCTTTGCTCCCAGGTCTGTGCTACGCGGAGTTCGCAGCCCGCGTACCCAAGGCGGGGTCTGCGTACGTGTACAGCTACGTCAGCGTCGGGGAGTTCATCGCCTTCACCATCGGCTGGAACCTCATCCTGGAGTACGTGATCGGTACCGCCAGCGTTGCTAAAGGTAAGCCATAGAATTAATGACGGTTTTTAGTTTTTTTTAAACAAACCCAATTATTTTCCTGTGTTTCGACATTTGTCGGCTTCGTTGCGTGCTACAAGTCAATTACCTATTTATAATTTAATTCTGTAACTGCCCACCTCAGGCATGGCGCTGTACATCGACAGCCTCACCAACAACACGATGGCGCGCGCGATGACTGAGTTCGCGCCGATGCGCGTGCCCTTCATGGCGGACTACCCGGACTTCTTCGCGTTCGCGCTCGTCATGGTTATAACTGGTGAGTGGAACTCAATTTGTTTCAGTTAGTAAAAATTGAAACCGAAGGAACGTATTACAGGTTACCTATTTACTTCTTGTCTAACACACAACCTCAGACAAAGGAATATATTCCTTTGTCTGAGCACACAACATGGTGTCAATAAACATTTTGAATTTGAATTTGAATTTGTAGTCGAGGCGGCGGTGCGGCGCCGTGGTGGATTGGCGAGTATGCGGCAGTCTTCTAGTAGGAGAGGCTTTTTAAACCGAAAAGTATGATGTATCGGCCCTCGGAGAGTCTACTTCACAAATCACAATGATACCATAATACCTAATAGTTTTATCTATACTATACTTATGTCGATACTATAAAAGCGAAATTTGTATTGTGTTTTTGTATTTTACTCCTTCATGCTCAAACGGCTGAACGTATTTAGATGAATTTGGGTACCAGTATGCGTTATATCCTGTATAAAGACATTAAGATGAACAAATACTTCTATTATTATGGTATTCAATGCGGGCAACTCCGCGGGCGTAGTTATTTATTTACATTTAACGTTTCACCTCAACAGCCTATAAATTACTCCAATACTGGACGATTTTTTTTCCTGCTTGTTACATAGTTAGGTAAGGTACCTACATAGAGTCACCCTGATCTGGAAAAATATTAGCCGACTAGTTAAATCAGTCTCGAACCGCTCTTATCTGCATACGAACAATGTCACTGATTCTGTATCCAATTATTATATGACGAATCGATTTAACGCCTGCTGAAAATTATAAGTCGCCATGTCAGGCCTTGGTCTCTTGATCTTGTTGTAGGTTCCATTCCTGAACGGGACAAATGTACCTATTGTTAAAGATAATATAATTCTAATTCTAATTCTGAGTAGGGGAACTAAGATCTGCACGGACATCTCGCATAGCCCAGCTCCTTGAAGTGTCGGAGCAGGACTTTAGGTAGCTTCGTTTCAGCGTTTCTGGGAGTGTGGATGGGGTCGACGACGATGACGCCTCAATGAGACGGTTCAGCCCCGTTTTTGCCTGGTCTAGAATGTTTATGTGATGTTTCATTTGTTCCAGTACTGCTGGGCACGGGTGTGAGAGAGTCCACGAAGCTGAACAACGTGTTCACTGCTCTGAACCTCGTCACAGTCATCGTGGTCGTCATCGCCGGTGCGATCAAGAGTGAGTAACGTACATTGTTATTGTTCTCCCACGTATTAATTGCAATCCTTGGGTTAAAGCTGTCACTAACTCATCAAGCCTCAGTGGTGCGTCATGAACATTCAATGGATGAAACCTGAACTTGAGACACTAACTAAAGTTTTATTACGACGACGACCTAACTCTCAACAGCCTGTATTGGTCCAGTAACGCAGGCCTCCCCCTGATAAGCACCTTATTGCAGGGCTTTTATTTCATGGAGGGTATACCCATATAATAATATAATCCCCACGTACACATATAACATAATCCCCACGCTTGCCATGCAGTTTGGGGATCATAGTTCGGTGGTAGTAGAATTGTTCACAGGGGGCGCTGCTGCCCGATCGTGATTGATAGTGTTGGGGAGGCACGATGTTATACCTAAAACGCAATGCGCTTTATATCCTGTAAACGTTCCGTTACTCAACTTTCGCATTTCTAATAGAACAAAACCTCAATCTCACATTCTCCTGCTAGGTACTCTTTATTTTCTTAGAAGTCAGATTTCACAGCCATCAGTCACCTAATCACGGAATGCGTTGTAAAAAAGATTAGCGCCGCCTTATCTAAACCCCACGGCACACAGCGGCGGGCACTGGCAGCGAGGAGTGCGCAAATACGGGTAGCCAATCAGCGCTGCTTCACATTAGCACGGTCGATCATACTCGCCGCTTTGTTCTAAACTTTAGGCTGCTATTATCTGCCAATTAACTGACAAACTGTTACTGATACCCTCTATTTAATTTTTTAACCAAGTAGGTATTTGACTAAACAATGTTATTTATACGAAGATGATTATGTTATTAATGTAAATGCTCTCCTAAAGCTTGTATATTTTGTAGGAATGTCTTTACATCCTTATTTATTTTAAAATTACATCTACTTATGATAATGTAAGTAATTATGTTTTGTAACGCGAAGTATAAAAATACTTACGTAAGTTTTGATAAGCGCACGCCCCAGCTTCTAAAACGTTTTTTTATTTAAGTATGATTGTGCATTCTAGGATTTAATTTACTCTCGTAATTGTACCCGACTAATGTTATTTTTGAAATTGAAAATTGATCATAAAATCTTATATAGACATTACTATTACTAGCTGTGCCCGAGCTGTGGGCATCATCATAAAGACGAAAGAGATGTCTTTAGAGATGGGAAGACGATCCAACAAAAGGTTGGAGGAGGTAGACCGTGACAGAGATGAGTGGAAGAAACAAGTTGCTAAAACAATCTTTTTTTCTTTTTTAAATAGGACTTACTGTATTAATTATGATTATAGTACCTACCTACTGTAACATGCTCAGAGAAAAAGGCTTATTGAAATTGAAATCATTTTATAAGGCCAAAGTTTGCGAAATTATCATTTTGCAATTAAAATTTACGCTATTGAAATTATGTACAGATGAAGATCAGGGGCCTTACTTCGGACCCTTATTTCCATGTAATAGACCCTTATTTCCATGTAATATACGCCGTAAACTGAGCTGCCCGGCATTTTTGTAAACTTGAAAACCGGCCATAGACAACGTATCCGTATCAAGCCAGACATAATCCGCACAGAGTTAGGTACCTTATATTACGAAAAAGAACAAGGCAGTATTAGGCCGTAAACTGAATTGCCTGGAACTTAGATGGTTAATAAAAAGTTTGTATTAGGCCCCCAGACCTGGAATAACATAATAGGCTTCTTTTAAATAAAAAAGTACAGCTTGCAAACGAAGCTGTTGGTAGTAGGTAGTTGTAGGTATATAGGTACGTTATACATATATAAACCAACACAACCAGACTGATGACGGTTAGGTACTCAAATTTAATTTTAATTCAGTTTAGTTAGTAACATTATATTTTTCATTGTGTATTGGGTTAATAAAACTGTTTCTATTTTTTATTTCATTTTAATCAAGTTTCATATCTTCCAGGCAACCCAGCAAACTGGTACATCGAAGTGAAAGACATCCCCGAGGAGTACCGAGACAAGGCGGGCGCGGGGGGATTCATGCCCTGGGGCATGGCGGGGGTGATGGCGGGGGCCGCCAAGTGCTTCTTCGGGTTCGTGGGCTTCGACTGCGTGGCCACCACCGGCGAGGAGGCCAAGGACCCCAAGAGGGACATACCGCTGTCGATCGTGCTATCGTTGGTCGTCATCTTCGTCTCGTATTTTACGATCGCAACGGTGTTGACGATGATGCTGCCTTATTATTTGCAGGTGAGATAACAATTCATATGTAACAAAGATTCAAAGATAGCTCCCACAACATGTAAAGTATAAACAATGTGCTCATCAGCACACTATTAATACTTACAGAGTCAGAGTCAGAGTCAAATCGTTTATTTCTTTAGACTTACAAAATAAGTACTTAGACAAGTCAAATTTTTACTATATAAACAGCTTGATAAATAGTTATTACTATCAAACAAGAAATAAGGTGCAATTGACTCTAATTCACTTCAATTTCTTATACCATGCAGTATACTATTTTCGTCACGCCATCTAGTTTCTAACTATGAAACATGTTTTATGAGATGCCAAAATCCCCTGAAAATGTTGTTCTATCGGCACAAATCAGTTTACTACAGCCTTTACTAGACCTTTCCTTCATTCTTGCGGATATCACATCACACTAATATTATAAGTGCAATGGTTTGTATGGATGTATGGATGGATGTTTGTTACCTCTTCAAGCCAAAAATACTGAACGGATCAGAAATTTTGCATGCAGGAAATTCTAATCCAGAAATCAAACATAGGCTTCTTTTATAGGCAACTTCTTATCCCATAAATCAGTTCCCGTAAGATAGAAATTACTCCAACGTTTCCATAGGAACAACGCGTGCGAAGCCGCGGGCGCAGCTAGTTTTTAACCGACTTAAAAAAAGGAGGAGGTTCTTAATTCGACTGTATTTTTTATTTTATTTTTATATTTGTTACCTCAGAACTTTTGACTGGGTGGTCCGATTTTCATGATTCTTTTTTCATTTGAAAGCTGGTGCTTTCCGTGTGGTCCTATTTTAATTTGGTCCAGTTCTGACAATGGCATCCATATAATTGAATTCGGTTTATAGTTTTTTTTAAAACAAAATCAATTATTAATAAACGTATTACGAACCACACTTGTTGAACGACGTAAAAGGTAAATTTTCTGAGGTAAAATTTTCTATTAAGTCAGTTTAGCTGTTAGTAACTACTCCGCATAACCATGGGCCGGGACTAGGTCAGACGACGACCCTGACACTGTACACTGTACGAGTACAATATGTAGATGTGACTTCTACTTCAAGTTCTAAACACAATTAGATAAATACCACAAATACCAAGACCTAACGGGAATGCATAGCCTAACTTGTTTTAGGATTCCGTACCGAAAGAGTGCCAATGGGAATGCATAGCCCAACTAGTTTTAGGATTCCGTACCGAAAGAGTGCCAATGGGAATGCATAGCCTAACTAGTTTAAGGATTCCGTAGCGAAAGAGTGCCAATGGGAATGCATAGCCTAACTAGTTTTAGGATTCCGTACCGAAAGAGTGCCAATGGGAATGCATAGCCTAACTAGTTTTAGGATTCCGTACCGAAAGAGTGCCAATGGGAATGCATAGCCTAACTAGTTTTAGGATTCCGTACCGAAAGAGTGCCAATGGGAATGCATAGCCTAACTAGTTTTAGGATTGCGTACCAAATGAGTGCAAAAGGGAATGCATTAAAAGACATATATAAACCATCGTTGTTAGAGCGAGCATGGCTAGGGGCCTTCAAAATTAGCCTTCTTGATTTTTAATTTAAAAAAAATGTAATAATTTAATTCCTGAGATGCCTTCTAAATTAGCCTACCAATTTGAAAAAGTAGTTACATACGAGTTTAAATTAAGAACCATTGAATGAGTGACATTGTCGTTTTCACTTAGGTACTCGGTTTTTCATAGAAAATGTATGGGAACTGCTTTTTTTTATTATTGCCAAAACATACGATTTGATTTGGTATGTTACTTTGGGAAAAGTGTTCCTGGTTGGAAATAGAGTCGATTTAGACCAACTTGTTTTTTTTTGACAAATGTCATTAAAATTTGTTGGGCGAACCGTACTTCTTTTCAAAAAACTAAAAATGCCAATATCTTTTTGTTCAAAATAAAACAGAAGGTTCATAAGAACCAAACCTTCTAACTGCAAGACTAAGGTTTCTGTGTACAGTGCGTAACTTCAACCTCCACTGCCTAAATTAGTCCACGGCTGGACACAGACCTCTCCCTGATAAGCGCCTGAGCCTTAGCCTTTATCTCATGGGGGAGCTGGGTATTGCATATAATCCCCACGCTGGGCATACGGGTTGGGGATCGCAGTTAGTAGAATTGTTCTGCAGGGGGCGCTGCTGCTCGTCCCCAGTGGATATCCCTTAGTAGCCTCTAACGGCATCTGCGTTGGGGTGGTGCAAATTCTTAGCCGGCACCACACGGCAAAGTAGTCGATATATTTTTGTGATATTATTTGATTTCAATCAAATAGAAAGGTACTATGTAAGGACAGCATTCAATTAAAGATGGCGACTATCTCATAGATCTCTTTCTCTTCTCTCTCTCGGAGATGTTGAAGTAATTCTCTGAACATGCGAACCTTCCAATTCCAAGTAAAAACTCGTAAACATTAACGGTTTCAGCGTAAGTGAGCCACAATGTTTATGTTATGCAAATATTCCAAATAGAAAACTGCTTGAAATTTTTTGTCTTCAAAACATCCGTTGGTTGAGTTATGTACCTATACTTATTTTTGCTATAGTACGCATAACAAGGCCGTGTGATTTAACTAACATAAATCAGCTGCTTTGCTTGCGTTTTTCTTGAATAATTAATAATAATAATAATATAATAATAAAAAATACTTGACATTTCCCATAGCGTTATCTAGCCCCATGCTAAGCAAAGCTTAGAATACAAGTAACCCATGTCCTTTCGTTTCAAACATAACCCATAAGCTTTTTTTTGATATCTCTGTAATAGTTTTTTTTGTATAGTTTAAGAGGACATGCGAAGTTGCACCTGGTTCTGTCGCATCTCCTTTTACTGACCTGAAATTAGCCTATATTTTTTTTTAAATTCCTTTTTTCAACGTAATAATAAGATACTTAAAATAGGCGGCTGCGCTAGTCTGCCTCGGGGTACCGCCTTAAATCATCTACTTAGTGGGTATGGGGATGCCAATTCAATGTTTTTATACAATCTGTTTTAGTTGGAATAAAACTTGGTGTCGCCTCGTCACGCGGCCTTTACGATTAAAACAAGGTTGCTATATTGTTAAGGTATGGAGGTACGATCACTTCTCTTCCGGTAGTCCTTGATTTTGTGAATGTGACTCAGCTCAGGTTTTATTTATTCATTTGCGTCGAGTCTAGTCTAATATAATTACTTACTCCTTTCTTTTTGTTAGGTACTTTTTAACCGCGTTTTGGACAGACCTATATCGGCGGCGTTTATAAATAACTAGCTGCGCCCCTCGACTTCGCAAGCGTTGATTCTATGGAAACGTTCAGAGGTGATTTATATCCCACGGGAACTGATTTATGGGATAAAAAGTAGCCTGTTTAGTTCCAGGATTAGTAGGCGATCCAGATGCTGGGCATCAAGGTAGGAATTATAGGCATAACCCCCCACGAGATAAAAGCTAATAAGGCGTTTATCGGGGGGAGGCCTGCGACCAGCAATGAACCAATACGTATAAAAAATGTATATGATTGTCTCCTCAGGATGCCGACGCTCCCTTCCCCCACGTGTTCGAGGTGACAGGCCTGCCCACCATCAAGTGGATCGTCACCATCGGCGCCATCTTCGCGCTCTGCACATCTCTGCTGGGAGCTATGTTCCCTCTGCCGCGAGTGCTGTACGCGATGGGCACAGATGGAGTTCTGTTCAGGCCGCTGGCGAGGATCTGTGAACGTACCAAGACCCCGCTGTTGGCCACACTACTGAGCGGGCTGCTGGCAGGTTTGTGTCTTCCTATTGTCACTTTTGAGAAGGCGATCAATGACGGTGTTGTTCTAAGTATTTTTAGGGTTACATTTTCTAAAATTTGGGTTGTTTATGTGGCTGATAGATAAGTATTGCAAAAAGGTCGAGGAGACAGACACTTTGGCTATTGGGATACAGTTTTACGCACCCCTAACTTTAATCAGTTGGTTTAGTAAGCCAACAAACTCCTAGCCGATCAGAGTCTTAGCAACTGCTTCAGGTTGAGAGAGTCTGAAGAATGTCTTCCAATTTACTAAGGGCAGCCCATCCGAGCTGAACTCTTCGAGCGATCTCCTTCAGTTGACGTGACGATCAGATTCGCGCAGGACCGTGTCGAGTGGCACAAGTTTGGGAGGTTCATACCCAGCAGTGGGTGAAGTTTGGCTGCGGATGATGATGATGATGAGAGAGTCCAAGGGCTCATATACAGGGGCGGGAGGTTGCTGACGCGAGACGTGGCTGTCCGTGCAACTCTTATACTCTCATGTTTAGTGTATAGAGTTGCCAGTGTTAGTGTCATAGTCAAATGTAGTGCTTTTGTTCCATTCCAGCGGTGATGGCGGCAGTGTTCAACCTGAACCAGCTGATCGACATGATGTCCATCGGCACCCTCCTCGCCTACACCATCGTGGCCATGAGCGTGCTCATACTCAGGTATTAAACCTACGGAACTTTAGAACACTATTTTGTTTTGTCAAAAGTTTCCGATTTCGAATCCGACGCCCTTTCCGGTAGTTAAAATACCCCTGCAGAACACCCTGAAAAAATATCTGCAGGTCATACAAACATTTGTCCCGAGGCGTAATCGAACCCTCAACTTCGAAGGTTCCCAAAGGTCGTCAATTATTATCAATATTATATTTTTATTATAAGATAGTATCCCAGGAGAGGTAAAAGGAAGAGAGGAAGACCCAAAAAAGGTGGGATGGTGATATAAGAGAAGTGGCAGGAGTTACGTGGAACAGAGTGGCTGAAGAAAGGCCAAAATGGAAAAGGTTGGAGGAGGCCTTTGCCGATTGGCAGACAGATCTACAGAAAACAAGCAAGCAGCAAATTCTAGAATAAGCTTTTAAGTTTATATTTCGAAAGGCTTTATTATTATATTATAAGATAGTACCTATAAGTGAGTATGTGTATGCAGATACGAGGAGGAGGGGCCCCTGCCCCTGGCCCTGGGGGGCAGCAAGCCGGCCCCGGAGAGCGGGCGCGCGGTGGCGCGGCAGACGCTGAACCTGCTGGGGCTCAAGTACCCCACGCAGCTCTCCGCCACCATCGCCAAGTGCACCATCTTCATCTTCTGTGAGTTCTTCTCTTTCTCCCTTTACTTTTTTGGTATTCAATCACTTTCACTGACACTTCTGGTGACAGATTCTTTATGTAGGTTTATTTATATGATACCTAATCGTTAACTTATTGATAACATGATGTGAGGCAAAGACAAGTGCAGCCAAATCTTTACTAGAACCATCTAGTTATGATTTGGCCGCACTTGTCTTTACCTGTTACTTGGATACCAATCCCAGAGAAGGCGAAAGCAGAAGGTTTGAAAGGGTGGGACGAGGACATAAGGCTAGTTGGCAAAGTTGTTGACTGTTGTTTAGTGATGTGCAACAGGGTGCCTCAAAAAATATCAGAGTGTGTGAGTACCTACTTGCAAACCTCTTTTTACGATTTTTTTTATTATTATAATACTCAAAACGCATGTCTATCCGGAGCGACTGGTGGCGGCGCGCCGCCGCTGCGGTCAGTGAATGCGATAATAGAATAGTGTATGTTTGTTCCAGTCGTGGTAGCCCTGGTGACGTGCGTGGTGATGCAGTGGGAGGCGGTGGGCGGCGCGGTGGGCGGGCTGGGCGCGCTGCTGGTGTTCCTGCTGCTGGTGCTCTACCGGCAGCCGAGGAACTCCACCAAGAACCTCACCTTCAAGGTATGGATCCTACACGTTTGCCGAGGCGCGTTTGTGGCCAGTTTAGACCAAGCACGGTGACCGTATGCTCTAGGGTAGAATATACAAAAATGACTTAAATATGAAGAAATACTTCCAAAAAATTACGCAATCAAAGATGATTTTCCGTTAACTTTAATTAAATTTATTCCTTTTTACCACTTCAATAAATTTACGCTATGTCATATTTCCTCTATTCTAGCCTAAACAAAACTAACTGTGTCTAACTAACTAATTGGCCAGGATACGGAGATCCTAATCTTCCCATTAGTTCTTCTTCTTGAATGGTCAAAGTGAGAATGGTTTGTTTTCCCGCAGGTGCCACTGGTCCCCCTGGTCCCGTACCTGAGCGTGTGCATGAACGTGTACCTGATGGCACAGCTGGACTACCAGACCTGGGTGCGGTTCATCATCTGGCTCGTCATCGGTGAGAATAGCTACCTTGTGCCACTTCTTCCTCAACAACGTTGGTCCACTGCTGGACGCAGACCTCCCCCTGATAGGCGCCATGAGATAAACGCCAATAAGGCCGCCATGGGGGTTATGCCCATAATCCCCACATGCGGGTCGGGGATCGCAGTTCGGTGGTAGAATTATACCGCAGGCCGAAAGGCCGAAAATTTGTATGGCGAGTGATTGATCTCCTTTGAGTTTGATAAATACCTTCCTTCCCTCGCAGGCTACCTCATCTACTTCCTGTACGGGATCCGCAACAGTTCCCTGAACGAGTCCGCCCCCGCCGCCCCGCCCGCCCCGCCCGCCGGCAACGGACACGTCACGGAGGAGAAGCGACAAGTCATCACGACCAAGTTCTAGAAACGTGATGACTAGCTAAAGACAGACTCACGAGGCTTAAGGTACCAGCTTCATGAAAAAAGATTATACATAGGACCGTAAAGTTAAATGTTCAAAACTGTAATTAAATCCTGGCTGGTCTAGGATCGACATATATTACTTCGTCCACAGCTGGACATGGGCCTTCCCGGTCTCTATACGGACCTTAAAATATATTCAGCTTTAGAAAATCTTTCGAACTGCAACGAGTTGAAACTTGAGTCCATTCTTGGTGTCCTTTTGAGTCTAGCTTCGATGTCTGTGATCAGTTCTTGAATTTTCCACATACAAAGACTTTGAGAGTATAGATTTTTCAATGTTTTTATTTAATTTAGAGTTAAGTTTGTGTGGATACGTTTATTTAAATACGTTTGTGTTTGAGATGACGTGTTTTGTTTTTGTTCAAATTTTGTCACAAATTATTGATTTCAGATAAGTTTGAGGACATTTTGTATGCATTTAATTTATCAGATTTACTGTGCCAGTTCAAATGTATTTAGTTTGTATTTCTAATCACAGAGAAACTAAATTATAATCAAACCCTAGAGACGATTGTATGCTGGATGTCTTTTGAAAGTTGTCTACTACAGTATTAGGTTATGTGTCTGCACTGCACTAAGTTTAACTTAGCTGTCGGCAACCCTTTCCGGACCTAGAGAAGAGATAGTGTTATTCAATTTGCTCAATAGAACAAATATAACGAAATATTTTAATATTATTGTTCCTAGTAGTAAGCCGAAAATAATGACGTTCCCTAATATTTATTGAATTCCATGAATACTTAAGAATGACCATGCCAATGTCTGTTTTATGTTAAGTTGTGATAATGAGTGTGATCGTGATAATTTAATATATTTATAAGATTAAGTTTAAGTTCATTCTCGTCCAGGCGGCCAACTTTTGTTTGCTTTAGTTATTTCAGAGTTGAACCCCTAGTTTACTAATATTAAAATACGTTTCATACGACACTTTCTTTGAGTTGTCGTCAAAAAGGATTGTGAAAAATACTTAATGTTCCAGTTTTTACAAGCCTGAATTTTGTATGCTTACCAAACATAGCCATCGTGTTCGTGAATGGACTTAGTAGGAGTAAGGGAGATGTACTGTACAGGTGTTAACAAAATGAAAATCTCATTTGAGAAATATTTAGAAAATATCATCTCTACATTCTACTCCACGCTCTTCGGTAAATGCAGGTAGGAGGCCAGAATTTAACTTGAATTATTTTATGTTATTTGAATTTATTTAATTAGATTTAAGAATTAACAACCTGTGATTTTTTGAGAAGTCGTTTATGTAATTAATGTTTCAGTTGAATTAAAATGATACAAAATAACACGGTTTATTATTTTAATTATTTATTTTAAAACACATTTTTGGATAAGTATAATTATAAGCATAACATAGGAAGCCAACTTAACCTAGGGTTTGCTGTTTCACAGCCAAATAAATACTTGTAATACTGGAAATTAACACTCAGTAAGTACATTTTAAATTTTAATATCATATCCTCCGATTCCAGGTTATAATAGACGCATCAAATATGAATATTATCTACAAACTATCTATTCAAATACAAATTAAATGTTAATAAAACAAATAAATAAATTTAAGTTACAAATAAATAAAGTGTAACTTTGGCAATAGTTTAAAGGAACATTTGTAGAGATTCTAAATAAGATTTTAAAACAGGCATTTTCATATTTTTAACGTTGAAGGCAGTGTATTAAAAGTAATTCTGACTTTTATTTTATTACAAACAAGAGAGTCCATTATTAATGTTTTGTGTCAAAAATGACACATAGTTACAATCAAATATAAAGTACCTTATACATGTCTTAGCGGTAGTTGAGACCGTAAGGATTTGCTTCTCAGGTTTTAAGTAGATAAGCATCTACATCTAAAAATTTATAAAAAATAAGCCAACAATAAGGCATGTCAAAATGAGTCGGAAAAAACATCTACTTATAGCTTAGGTTAAGTACAAAATTACGCTTAAAACTACGTAAGGCAATTATCACGTCACAACTGTCTCCCTTGCTCTAGGGTCAGCCGCGCGTGTGACAGAGCAAGCATGAGCACTCAATAAATACACACTAAATACTATTACAAAAATGATAAATACTAGGTAAGCCATACATACTCACGAGTCCCTTGTAAGACAATTCTGAAGACCAAACAAAACGTCAAATGCATAATGTCAGTTTCACCATGAAACTTAAGACCAAATTAAGAAATCTCAGCCACTGATGTATGCTTGAGTAATACTTATCGATGACAGAGCAAGCGTTCTTAAAAGCTTGCTCAATCTTCAAGTTAGATTCCAAGTTAGAAACTAACGATTATCTGACCCTTCCTAACGAGCCGAACGCGTTACAAATACAATAAGGGATAAACTAAATCTCAAATCTACAGGAGATAAGATTTCGTTTTTGTGCAAACGTTAATCTTATGCAAGCGACATAAGAATTAGTTTTGCACGAAAACTAAAACACAACTTCAATTTTCCTTTTCCGAATAGGCTTTAGATTTCAAAATTATCAAGTGACACTAGTAAATTATCTGGTAATTATCATTAATAAGATAATGTCCTTTCGATCCTACTAAATACTACTTACGAAAGAGACAACCGTACCGCTCGGGCTAACCACGGAACCAGCTGGGTGTATACCGTCGTCTCTCTCTTCCTCGTATCACCCGAGCGCGTGCGAGAGCGAGGTGTGAGCGAGAAGGCCGGTCTGGCTGTCGTTGTGTAGGTCGGCGAGGGGCACCGCGTCGAGCGCGCGGCGCCGCTCCGAGCTGTGCCACGCGCCGTACGTGAAGTAGATTAGAAGACCTGGACAAAGGGAATAAGGTGCAAACATCAAAATATTTATCAAAATTTATTTGTAAAATAGCGCTTGGTGCAGGCGCAGGAAGTTGCGGGTTCGTTTCCCCCCTCGGGACAAATGTGTGTACGATCTGCAGATAGTGATAGTCACGGTGTTCTAGATGTTTATAAATAAAAAAATTGTCTATGTAGTGTTTCATATTAAGTAGATCCGTTATCTAGTACCCATGACACAAGCTCTGCTTAGCTTGGGGCTAGATAATGATGTGTGAATTGTTCAGCATTATTTATTTATTATTAATATTTACCTATAATGTTTAAAATGTGATACCCAAAGCTGTTTAAAGTAGGCATTGTATAATGACATAGTTGTTTTCTTGGTGACAAAGTGGCCAACAACTTAGCAATTTTTCATCCTAATTCTGACTTAAAATATTATCATGAATCATAAAACGTTTAGTTTTTAAGGCTCACTTAATAAGTCACAAGTCAAATTGGATCTAGGAAGGCATCATTATTAGGCTAATTAACTTAGGCACATTATTAGGCTAATTAACTTAGGGCTAATATCTAATCACAGCTAATAAAAGAGAATATAATTAGGCAACAACAATCAAGGCTTAGTTACGCCTATACCTTGACTAAATGCGGGCGCATCCCAAAACTAATCCAGGTCAATTCTGTGATAAGACTTTTATATAAATCCACTGGTTTCACTATTTCATTACAATAGTCCGTGCTCTAGGCTAGACCAGACATATACGCAAAAGACTGGTTATTATTTATTAGATTTCTATGTAACTAGTTTCAATAGGAGCGAGAGTAGCTCCATCTAGATACGCTCGTAGTATTAAAATGTATTTAGTGTACTCTGTGATAATACTGTTCATTATTGAAGCATCGTCATTTGATCTCAAGGATGCATCATCATTCGATCTCAAGGATGCATCCTCATTCGATCTCAAGGAAGCCTCAACATTATCATCACTGGATCTCAACATGACACTACGAGGCATAACGCAAGATGGCGGCCTAAACTTCAGGGATCTAAGTGAAAAGTACAATCACCCAGCGGACGAGCATTCTGTCATAACCGACGATGGATATAACCTGACCATGTTCCATATACCAGGCGACAAGAAACGGCCAGTGTTGCTAGCGCACGGGATTTTCGACACTTCCGACGGATGGATTTTGCGGGGGAATATCTCTCTCGGATACCAACTGGCCGAGGAAGGTTACGACGTGTGGTTTATGAACCAGCGGGGGAACAGATACGGGAGACAACACGTGAAGATTGACCCGGAACGCCCAGAGTTTTGGGACTTCAGCGTCCACGAGCTAGCGACCTACGACCTGCCCGCTTGTATAGATTATGTCCTAAAATTCACAGGACAAGCCCAGCTCTCTCTTATAGGCTTCTCCGAAGGGACCAGCATGGGCTACGTGCTGGCGGCCACGAGACCCGAGTACAACAAGAAGATCAGATGCTTCTTGTGCCTGGCGCCGGTAGCCTACCTGCACAACACAATCGGCCAGATGAAGCTTTGGCTGATATTGGGCGGATTCCTGGACAAGATCTTGCCGCTCCCCGAAATGCTCGGGTACTACAGCTATATGAAGGGGATGGTAAACTTTATCTGCACGCAGCTGATTTTGGGCTACAAGATCTGTTACGCCGGCGTTATGAGCGATTTGATAGGGTCGAATCTAGCCGGTATCGACGAGGAGTTCTTTGGAGCTATGATGGGACACTTTCCGGCGGGAACGTCTAAGAAGAACCTGGTGCATTTCGCTCAGATCGGAATGAGCGAGACGTTTAGCTACTACGATTACGGGTTCGCTAAGAATTTGGTATTGTACGGGTCGGCCAAGCCTCCCCTCTATGATTTAGGGAAGGTGACCATGGACGTGTACTTGATAAGTTGTAAGAACGACCGCGTGTCCACGATCGCGGACGTGCGGCAGCTGGCGGGCGAGCTGCCGAACGTGCAGGAGTGGATCGTTCTAGACGATGAGAGGTGCAACCACTTGGATCATTTGTGGGCTGAAGATGCCCACTTGTATGAGTATCCTAGGGTTTTGGAATTTTTACGTAAATGTTTTGAAAAGGATTAAATGAGATTACTTTGAGAACAATGTTGTTTCATTTGTTGAGTTGAGCGCACAATATGGTCCACAGCAGAACAATTTTACCACCGGGCTGCGATTCCCAACCCGCATGCCCACCGTGTGTATCATGAACCAATCAATACAAGATGTTGAGGTTGAGAGTAAGTAAGGGCCTAGACAATGTAACAATCGATGTCGAAAGCGATAGTAGAAAAATCCAAAAATGTATGGGTTTGAAATATGTCACGAGATCTGTTCAGATTATTTTTTTCCTGCGAATCTTTCAATTGTTTGATTAGCTTCATATCGAATGCCGGTTGGCTACGCCCTCTGGTGTCGTATGTCCTGTATACCTGCGGCGATCCAGACGGCGAACCGCAGCCACGTCATGTAGTCCAGGTTCAGCATGAGGTACACGTTGATGAGGATGCTCAGCCCCGGCAGCCACGGCACCAGCGGGACCTGACAACAATAGACATACGACTTTATACCTATCAAATTAAATACCTTTAGCTATTATAACTATAACAGTACACAATATGAAATCAACTAGTTTAAATATTATACAGATAATTAAACAGAAATCAATAAAACCGGCCAAGTGCGAGTCATACAGTGAGCATACAGTTTTTTTTTCGTAATATCATTATTATTGTTATTCACTGAAATATTATAAAAGTCTCAAATGAAACTAACTCAAATTGATTTATTTCCTCAAGAACGTACAAGAATCCTGGGCCAGTCCGAAACTGAATTATGTAATTGTTGTGTGTATATGTTAAAGCATCCCCCCCACCCCCTGCTCAACGAGCGCCCTTACGTAGTACTACGAGGGATACGTACGATACGCGCGCTCCAGAGCCGCACTCACCCTGAAGAAGTCCTTCGTTAATTGATGGCACGCTCGTTGGTATTCTTCCAAATTGGCACAAAATAAGGTACTTACGTATTTAACCCGCTTACATCCGTAAAGTATGTTAAAGCGCCTTCAAACTGGTCTAAAATTACAAACTTTTGTGTGTGTATGTGTACTCATACTCACCGAGAAAGCCAATTTCTTCTCTGATACAGGCTGCCTAGAGATGGCGACCAGCGTGGCCACGGCCAGCGTCGCGCACAGCGCCGCCGCCGCTAGCGGGGCCGCGTGTAGCGCTAGTATGGCCTCGCCGTGCGCGTGGATTATATACATCGTGATGAAACTCCACGCTCCTGGAACCAAACGCTTTAAACTTAGATTATGTAATACTTTTGTTATGATATAACCTCCTCACTTCTTCACGACTGATTTATTGATGAATGCACGCGTACAACTCGGTAAACGTATTGTTGGAGATGGCCAGGTGAGATGACGATCTACATAAAACTTCCTATATAGCGATCATTAGCCGTCCAGCACAGATGTAGAACGAGCAAATAAGTTTACCTATAGAAGAGCGTTTCAGTCATTACATAACTTATAGTGACAGTTCATACGTGCCATAGAGTACAAATCATACGTACCGTAGAGTGACTGACAGAGTGACAGACATACGTGCCATAGAGTGTCAGATCATACGTAAGTGCCATAGAGTGACAAATCATATGTATAGAAAGAAATATAGAAATAGAAAAAACATTTATTTGGACACAGGTACAAACAGAGGTTCAAAAATAAACAAATTTAAAACAAAACCTGGAATTGAGAACCTCCTCCTTTTTTGAAATCGGTTATAAATATAATAAGAATGGTCCAAGACACTCATGTGCCACCCCAACCGCGTCATATTATTATATATAATATATCCTCTGACCGATTGTAAAGGCTGGGCTGTATAGCATAGAGGTACGTGTCATGAAAGGGTGGGTGGTAGTTTACATTAAATATGTGAGTCTGCCTCCACGTCCCTGTGCAGAAATAGGGGTTGGCTCAGCGTGTGCTGAACATATGCTCAGCGCTGTTTTTCAGCCAAGGACCTTATTATTAGTTGACATTACGTATAGTAGAGTGACAGACATAGGTGCCATAGAGTAACAGTTCATATGTGCGATAGAGTGACAGTTCATACGTACCGTAGAGAGTAACAAGCGCCGACACAAGCGCAGAGCTGAGCCGCGAGGGCCGCTCCAGCCGCTCCAAGTTAAACAGCTGTCGGCTGGCCGTGCGGACGGACCAGTTTAATGGCTCCACGGTTTTGGTCTTTGTTCTTTCGTATCTGGAACGAAATGTGACGTTTAGTGTAAAATAGTAAACAATTATTAAGTCAGTGTCAGATAGCTGTCATCGTCGAGAATAACATTAGTCTTGCATAAAATCGGATCTGTCTCTTCTGCTAATACCGGATCGTGTAGGCTGCTAAATGTTTCAATTGCTGTTCTATCCCGTAATCAACCAATGAAGATGGTTCGCCCTTTTATGAAACCTGTATTTTATTATTAATAAAATCATGTGATAAGAACAGAATGCACAGTACGTTTGGTGTTAAAGAAATGTGTCTTTACTATTAACATAAATAAATACACACGTAGACCTACGTATATTCTACATACTTACTAGTAGATATACACTATAATAGATATATTTACGTACCGAATTATTCTTGCGAAAGAGAGTGGTTATAGACTCTCTCTCTAGATTTGAAGACATCTATTGAGGTCCCCTCGCGATATTCGATTCGAAGGGTAGACTGTTCCATAGCTTAGTGGCCTATAACTCTACTCAACGTGGAAATATGCCGCGTTTATCTAGGCCAACTCGTTTATATGGCAAAATAAAAAATACTTGGCTATACGACACATAAACTTTAACTAAATATTATATTAATTTATGCTTGCAATACATAATTTATTTTCGCTCACGACCGTGAGGTATTTCACCCCTTAGTTTTAGTCAGTTGTCTATACTAATATTATAAAGATTATTATTTAAATAATAATAATTATTATTATTTAAATAATAATAATAATTATTATTATTGATGAAATATTTGATTGATTGTTTGTATTGTATAGGCTCCAAAACTACTGGACCGATTTTTTTTTTATTTAATCATTAAAAAGCTTATTTTCAGGGGGTGACAAAGGCTATATATTAACCCGAAATTCCCACGGGAACGGGAACAAAACGGGGAAAACCACGAAGCGCTGCTAGTCCTTAATAACGCGCCGCGTGTAATGAACAGTATTATTAAGTAACTATATACCTGAGGAGTAGAACGCAGGAGGCCACCATGGAGTACGCGAGGAGAGTGCCGATGGACATCATGTGGATCAGCTGCTCCAGCTCGAACAGCATCGCCAGGACGCCTGCGGACAGATAATAATAATAATATTTATTTATTCAAGTAAAGGTCTTATAAACAAAACAAAGTAGGTATGTGTACGTCTACTCCAAGATGAAACAGTAATTAATAAATGAGATCAGTATAAATACTCACGTGTATTTATCGCGTTTATTTAGCTATTTTTCTCGACCTTTCTTCAACAGGTTTAAACCCTGTCGTGGTCACGGGATGACGACAGAGTGTAAACCTGTTGAAAAGTCGAGAAAATAAGTAAATAATCGCGATAAATACCCGTGAATATCATACTATCACATTAATAATATCATAAATGTGAAAGTTTGTATGGATGGATGGATGGATGTTTGTTACCTCTTCACGTTAAAACTACTGAACGGATCTGGCCGAAATTTTGCACACAGTTAATTCTAAACCCGGAATGAAACATGGGCTTTTGATCCCATGAAACAGTTCCCGTGGGATAAAAATCACCTTTAACCTCTCCTTTGCCTAAGCACAGATCAGTACCTACTAACTTTGTCGGCCTAAGATCTGATCAGTGCGCTAGCAACCAGCGATACCATTTATTCGTTTATGGTATTTAAATACAGTGCAATACAGTCTAAATTGTTTTATTTGTTTACCTCTGAAATGAACGAACCCACAATCATTGCATTCATTCAGTGAAGTTCATAGAACCGTCATTACAAGCAGTTCAAATTTGAACATCGGCAGGCAAGTGTGGATGTTTATAGCGCGTCGAAAAGTGTCATTTTTTGTGGAAAAAACTTCATGAAGGGTAAGCTATGTATACATTTTATTATTCTTTACCTATTTTAGAACTGTAATCTACTTGAATATAGTTATCAAATGTAACTAGTTTTGAAATATCTTTCGTCAAATGTACTGTACCCTTTGTAACGGCTGTCCGTAACTTATTCCGTTGATGATTTCATACATTTCGCGTATTGTTTTTGTTGAAATAGATATATCATTCAGATGGTAATTTCATTGAGAATATATCATTATATCTAAAATGAGTTATAAATGCGGAATAATTGTGCAAAGTCATTATTTATTACGCATCTGACGAAAATACACGCACACATACACAGTACAAAATGGCGATGTGATGTGTAAATATACGAAGTCACCAATGACGTTATACAGCATGTACTTTTTTCAGGTTCTGTAAACGATGGCATAATGAACATTGGACACAGTTATTACGTTTTAGTTATTTACCCCCTTTTTGACAGGACTCAATATCCCCTGTTGATTGTTTTATAGCTCTTATTTTGTATTGTAATAATTTGTAAGATAAAAGTTATGTAAATATATTAAATTTGTAATGTGAATAAAACCAGTGTTTTTTACATCGTGTGTTTTTTTTATAATAAAAGTGATTACCTCATGAAGTTTTGTAATTAGTATATATAATAATATAAAATACTAGCGGTCCGCCCCGGCTTCGCACGGGTATATTCTATGGACTATGTTCATCAGAGATATTGTAGGATTCTAATGGTGAAAAAAAAACTCTAAATGGTCCAGTAGTTTCGGAGCCTATTCAATTCAAACAAATAAGCAAATCTTTCCTCTCTATAATATTAGTTTATAAGATATTTTTTTCATTCACTGTTTCCAAAATTAACAACCTGTATAGTGATCCTGATCAGTGCTTAGGCCGTTGACGGACCGCTTTATAAGCGCTGATAAGTGCTACGGCAGTTGTCACTTTCTCTGTACACGCACACATGCAAACAATAATTGAACTAGAATGAACAATGATCGAAATCTATGCCTCACATGTTACCACATTATTCTAAATTATTTTGTATTGGACATTCATGAGTGTTTATTATCTATGAAAAGCTCATTTTGTCTATAATCATTCACAATCATTTCCATGGAGCATTGAGATTTAGAAGAACATGAAATTTGTTTATGAAAAATGCCTTGACAAGTCACGTACCTGTTTTGGTTATTTATCGAAAAAATTGATTATTATTATAATACATGTACTTTTAGCACGTAACAAGTAACAAATAATATATTTTTCACAAACATGCGTACTTACTTTCATGAAAATTTTACCTAGAATGTTATTATCAAATAATAAAAGTGTGGTTTGAACACATGTGAAATGGCAAACTTTTCGGTGTGAATTGTGATTTTCAACATGGTATTTTTAAATGATTTCTAGCTATAAAGATTGTGTTTTTCATATAAATAAACTGCTTTGATATTGAACTAACGAGGGTAATAAATTAAATTAAAAAATGTTCACAGAATTTACTAAAAATATCATTATTTCTACAGCCGGTGTGTTAATTTGATATTGGGTACAATAACCTGTGAAAAATAAAAGCGTAATAATGTTTTAGCAGTAAAAAGTTACATTATAAGGTACAGTAATTATCTAACTTTATAATATAATCATTAGATATCCTTCTACCAAACAATTTATTGAAAATATTCAATAAATTCCGAACCCTGTCGAGTGCACTCTCTGATTCCGCCATTTTGCGGCACACGATGGGTGCAATTCTCTTCCCGGTCCGGCCTTCCACAGGTTAAACGTTTCCATAGGAGAAACGCGTGCGAAGCCGCGGGGCGCAGCTAGTTTATAATAATGTGTTCTGACCCTTGCGGTGTTTTCGGTTGCCTAGACTCTTACGAGACTAGTGAGACTATTTATTTATTTATTTTTATTTATTTATTTATACTAGTGACCTCTAGAGAGATCACAAATCACCCATTCCATACCAACAAATCGTCTCACTATACTTGCTGCACCATATTCTAGTGTTTGTTACAACTTGATTTATTGCACGAAAGAAGCAATTTTTCGTAGGCAACGCCATCCCTAATTCTAAGGGCGAACAACGTGTCCGTGAAAGCTTTACCTTAAAATCATAAGTTCTTTAAAGCTATGAAACTATCAAACTAAAATAAGTAGAAGATGTCTCACCAGTGAAGAGTCCAGCGATGACGGTCCCTACCAAGGGAGTCTGGAACCGTTCGTTGATGGTCCCGAGGAACTTGAACAGCAGTCCGTCCGACGACATCGCGTAGATGATGCGGGGGAGGGGGAACACGGCGCCGAGGAGACTGGAACCAATTTGTATGGATATCATTATTACTTTGATATTAATTACTATTTACCAAGCTGTTTATATAGTAAAAAAAATTACTTGTCTGAATGCTTATTTTGTAATTCTAAAGAAATAATCGATTTGACTCTGACTCTGACACAAGTACTGTACTGTACACATAAAAATCAACTTCGAAAATCTGCAATTAGCTCATATTTTATTCAAAAAATAATATTTGTGTTTTTATTTAAGTGTCTCATTGTGTATTGTGTAAATTGCCTTAAATAAATAAATAACAATAATAATTGGGTCAAAAGTTCGTGAGCTACGATTACAGTTACTTACAATACCATCATAATTTTGATTGTTTTATTTGAGACGTATATGAGACGCGCAGTCCGTGGATAAGAGCGCTAAGCCGAGCTTTTGTTATGGGTACTAACTGATATACATAATACAATATACTACTACCACTATAGATAGATAGTTTAAGTGAACCCTTGTTAACAAGTACCTGGAGCAGAGTGCGCAGGTGGCGCCCACGCTGACGGCGTACTTGGCCCACGGCCAGCCGAGCTGCTCGTACACGAACGGGAACGGGGCCTTCTCGTCCTGAGGGGACACACAAAACATTTACTATACCTGATAGAGAAGAAAGAAAGAAAACAATTTTTCACCTCTCGCTTGATATAAATAAGAGAAAAGAAGATTAAACTCTAACACCTTCATGGCCTATGACGCAGGTGCCAGTCTCCAGCACGTGTAGGAGGCTGGGCAGTGAGTACAATACAAATACAATACAATGTATTTATTGGTAACACCAAGTTACATGTCGTGTACTTAGGTACTAAGGTACAATAGTAGCTATTATTTTATCAAATAATGGTACTTAAAAATCATAATTATAAATTCATATTATAAAATAAGTTACATTAAAAATCAGTTATTTTACAAATTGTGTTCTATATTATATGTATTATTAACAAATTGGCAGATCGTAGAACTCGTTAATCGAATAGAACGACTTTTCTAGTAGCCATTTGCGTAATCTCGATTTAAATACCGCCGTGGAGGTTGCATCCCCGCGGATTGTGTCCGGCAGCCTGTTGTACACGGAAGGGCACATGACGTATACGGACCTCTCCGTTTTGCTTAGTTTAGTGCTCGTCGCGACCAAAATATGAGCAAGCTTGTTGCTGCCTGAATACGTTATACTTTAAAAAACACAAATGTTTTTGTAAATTCGTTAAATTTGTATTTCAAATATAAATACTACAAAAAGATATCTCTTTTACGCTCAAAAAAATACTTTTTGGTAGCACCTAAATATCATTATGAAAGGACCAAGTATTTGAACGCACCACAACTAAAAAGTGACATGCACCTAACAATTCGTGAAATGTAAAATGTTTAACTGGCAAGCAAACGTTTTTTGTTTCGTACCTTTTAAATCCCTCGCTAGCTCAGCAGTCTACTTTAGTGCTAGTGACTCTACTCTAGACTGCTTCGCTACTCGGGATTTAAAATCGGCACGCCAACAAAAAACAGTTTTGCCCACTTGTTGAACAAATAACTATTATTTGCCTTAAGACGCATACCCGAGCCAATATGACATCGATACTTATTTTATCATATTTTCACGTTTAACATAGAACATTTTAAAAATCCATCGTACAGTTTGTGGTATCTATTATATGTATACCTGCAGGTAGTAAGGCATCATGAGCGTCAGTACGGCAGACACCCCGCAGTAGGCCAGGAACACGACCAGCAGGGAGGCCACCACGGCGAAGGGAATGGACTTCTGCGGACGTTTGGCCTCCTCGCCGGCCGTCGCCACGCAGTCGAAACCTGCGGGTAACGTTTGCTTTCATTATTTGGGCGTGGACCATATTCCACTGTAAAGGCATTTCATCCCTACTCTGAACTGGTTAAAATGTCGGGGTCTTACCACCAACGACAGTCGTTTCTAAAATATTGCATATTAGTCAGTTAAAGTGCAATATTTCGTTAACCCAGTTTAGAAACTTGAAACATTCAGGCCAGTAGTCTGAATGCTTGCTCAGTTAGAGTCAGAGTCAATTTGTTTATTTCTTTAGACTTATAAAATAAGCACTTAGGCAAGTCAAATTTTTACTGTTAAACAGCTTGATAAATAGTAATTACTATCAAATAAGAAATAAGGTGCAATTGACTCTAATTCACTTCAATTTTTTGTCTCCTAGCGGAAGAAGTAAAAAAGTGATCGATTTACGCTTGAGTAACACTTTTCTATGGTGTAGTGTCTGTAACAATGCGATACAGTATAGTACAGTATATGTACAACTGACCGATGAACCCGTAGAAGCAGACGGCGGCGCCCTTGATGATCCCGGGCAGGCCGTAGGGCGCGAACCCGCCGCTGCCGAAGTCCTTCCCACCTGTGGGCACCTCGGACGCGGGGATGCGCCAGTTCTTAGTGTCAGCTGTAATGGAACGGTATTTTAAGGTATTTAGTCTTGAATTTCTCAATTAAGAAGACTATTATTTGATGAAGATAATATCTTCATCAAATAATAGCCTGAAGTTATAGGACGGCTTTTTACAAAACAAATTCATTGAACAAGAATTTTACAGAATAGAAATAAATATCTTTGATCATTTTACGGCCACGGACCTACTGATTTTTTTACCTAGAACAGATCAGAATACGAGTATAATGTAATGACACTGATAGGCCAGAATACAATACAAAATATAGCACGCGTCACAACTATCGAAACAAACCGGTAAGAAAACGCGGTCAGAAAGCAACCGGCCGACATCGCCGGTCAGAGCGTTCTGCCCGGTAAGAAAGAGCCGCAGTATACATACTAGCTCCGTATATCGTCACACACAGCCCGGTTTCAACCCAGTGCCGGAGATTTTGCCTCAATACGCCTGCAGTTGTGCGCCTGAGTACATCTCAGCAAACAGGCTAAAGGTTTCGTCGTCGTTTCTTTACTTTAGTCTACATACCGAAGCGGCCGGCAAAAATACCACTTTATTTCCGTGTCGGTACATTTTTTCATATGATTTGACCTATTCTAATTGTAGATCTATTGTATTTATAGAAATAAAGCATTTTTGAATTTGAATTTGAATCTTGGAAGTAGGAAAGAATAGTATCGTGTCTGTGGTCGCCGCGCTTAGGAGTTCGGACACAGAGCTGATTAATACAATGGTGTATATGCATGGTTTTTTTTTTTAATATAACACCCAACAAAAATTAAATTATTGAGGTAAAAAACTAAAAGTAAAACTACACTTCGTTTTGGGTAATAAAAACGCTGCCATGTTAGCCATTGCATTTTATGACATCACGGATCATCGAGTTCCATAATGTAAACTCAAAGTCAAAACTTCATGCCCATACAAAAATGTTCAAGTATGACGTCACGCTTCACGTGCCAATAGCGTTGCGTTTAGACATTTTGCTGTTGAGACTTTAAATATCTACTTTTCAATGATTAAATTTCACAATAAAAACATCATAAAATACAAAAATAAACATACAGATATATTTCTATATCAATAGAGAATACGTAAAAAAAATATTAGCTTTTTTGAAGTCACATGCATATACCCTATTGTAACATGAGAACACACACACCTATGTCCTCAAGTATAGTAAAGAGCAGTCCTAGGGACATTCGTTTAGACAAATTCATAAAGCTGCTTCAGTCAGTCGCTGGTACAAATCGGCGTTGGAAACCTCTGTGCGTATTTGAAGCGCACCAGCCGATTTCCTGTCTGTTCTGTCGACGATTTTTGTTTTTAAAAAATCTTTATTTACCATATAAGTTTTACATACTTAGATAAAATAATTGTTATTGTTTAGAATCCTGATAATATCCTGATAGCTGATAATTAACTTTATTATTCATAATTTTTACTGCATGCTTTTCTCTGTACCTTTTTCATATTTTTATATACATTTTGCTAGTGTACCGCTCTATATGTAATGGAAACTCAATCATTGTTCAGTCGGTCTCCCGCGACACAGGCCTAGCCTAGTGCGGGGATCATAGGAAATACTCCAGCATTATACCATAAAAATGTAACAACTACTCCGTAACACCTTCTTATAATCTTAATGTCAAATTATTTTATTTATTTTGTATTTAAAAAAAAAAAAAAAAACACTGTTAAGAACCTAACTAAGTACAAGACCAATTAATAATTACATATATCTCAACAAGCTAACTACGACTTTAAAAGCATGAACAAATAAATTATACAAAACAAATCATCACACTATCACGCTAATATTATAAATGCGAAAGTTTGTATGGATGTATGGATGGATGTTTGTTACCTCTTCACAACAAAACTACTGAACGGATCTGGCTGAAATTGCATACAGGTAATTCTAATACTGGAATAAAAAATAGGCTACTTTTTATCCCGTAAATCTGTTCCCGTGGGATAAAAATCACCTATAAACGTTTTCATAGGAACAAAGCGTGCGAAGCCGCGGGGCGCACCTATTTTAACATAAAATTGTAACGTTATTACGAGCACTTTGTTCAGTCGACTGACCTTTGAAGGATCCGGAGATGATGACGAACAGCACCACGCACAGGTTCACCCCGGTGCAGAAGTTGTTGAACTTCGTGGACTCCTTCACTCCGAACGCGAGCGCCACTGGAACGTTACAACATCTAAATAACCATACATCGAATTTACACAACGATTTCAGCGGGAATTCTTCAATACAGGCACAGCCTACCTAATCTCTCTCAACCTCAACCTCGTCAGCCTGTATTGGTCCACTGCTGGACGCAGGCCTCCTGATAAACGCCTTATTAGTGTTTATCTAATGGGGGGTAATGCCCATAATCCCCACGCTAAGCATGCGGATTGAGGATCACAGTTTGGTGGTAGAATTGTTCTCCAGGGGACGCTGCTGCCCGCCTCCCAGTCGATATCACTTAGCCGCCTCTTTCGACACCCACGGGAAGGCATGGGTTGGTGCAAATTCTAAGCCAGCACCACACAGCGCGTAATCTATCTAATAATACCTAATATAATTTTGTACTTAATTATTTGTAGTGTATTATAGTGTTTGGATCAATTTGCATGTTGAATTACTTAAATATTTTTGGATGACTACTCTTAGGTATAACCTGTTAAAAATCTTATTTTTTTTAAAGTTAAACGGTTTATATATTATCATCAGAACTCAAGGTGCGCACCAAATTTCAGATTATTCCGTTAACAGGAAGAGATTTATCTATACATTATATTGAATCTAGATTAGACCCAAACAAACAGGGCAACCCAAAATAAAATAGATGTAACGCTTTAAATAAACACAAATACTCTCTCTCAATATCCGCATTTACGCACAAATATCTCAATATCTCTCTCAAATGGAATGTTGCCAACTCACCCGAGAAGATCATGATGACGGTGAAGGCGAAGAGGTCCGGGTAGCGCGCCAGGTGCGGTGTGTCCAGCGGCATGGCGGCGGACAGGTGCGACGAGATGGCCTTGCCCAGCAGCGAGTCGATGTACTCGCTTAGAGCTTTCACCACCGACGCGGCTCCTGTGGGGAAACACACTATAATAAGTACCTGGATAACCGAACTCTTCGCGTTTTTTTTGTAAGTTTTGTTTTTAGGAATTATAGTAGTTAAGTATTATAAGTATTCGCCTATAGATGTCGGGAAGAGTCATATTTTTTCAGTTTAGTGTTTAAGTGTATTGTATCAAATTGTAAATTTATTTAGAGTAAGCATAAGTGCCGTAGCACGAGTAATGAGTTTGAACGGCCTCAGTTGAATAAAGAACCGTATTTTGTGTCATGATAGGTATAAACATATGTCGTCCATCAGATATGACAATTAATTGGTGAGATTTTGGGTGATTTACAAAAAAAAACTTTAATAATCATATCTCAGTAACCGTAAAACTTTGTACATTGAGTCTGCCAGGTAAATATAGCGCCCAACTCCCCAAATAAATGTCGGTCGCAATACAAAACTCCCTGCATAATGAATACTTGTACTAATATTTAGTATTTGAGTAGTGTTCCTAATGGTTGTCATCAGTATATCTGGATTATACCGCCCCTAATATCTGCCATTTATAACTTCTTCATGATCAGTATAATTCAAATAACCCTGTTTTAACTTAAGTGAGAAAGAGCTTCAATTAATTTCGATAAAGCCATTTTACTAAATAATTAATAATATTAATAATAATGCTGGACAATTCACACAGCATTATCTAGCCCCAAGCTAAGCAGAGCTTGGGGCAAAAAAATATTGTTTGTAAGGAAGTCAAACGTTTTTCTAATAATTTAAAATGTTCCTTTCGTTCACCGATCACCGATCCACAGAAGTTTATCAATTTGTACAAAGTCAGCTAATTTTACTAAACACCAACTTGACCTACTTACTTGTTTGCACTACATTTCCAAAATAATTTATTCATAGAGTATGCGCGACCGGTCCGCTACATTTCGGTAACGCTCTAACTGGTTCCGTGGTGTAGTGGTTATCACATCTGCTTTACACGCAGAAGGCCGCCAGTTCGATCCTGGCCGGAATCATATCTTTTTGCACTTTTTTTGCACAATATTTAACCAGATCCGTAACATATATCCAAAATCAAGCATTTATAATATTACTATGCTACTCCCCACGGTTTTGCACGCGTTGTCCCTATGAAACGTTTAAAATTGATTTATATTCCACAGGAACTGATTTATGGGATAAAAAGTAGCTTATGTTTGATTCCAGGATTAGAATTGCAAAATTTCAGCCCGATCCGTTTAGTAGTCTTGACGTGAAGAGGTAACAAACATCTATTCATTCATCCATACATCCATCCATCCTTCCATACATCCAAACTTTCGCACTTATAATATTAGTATGATGTGATAGTGCGATTTACCTGATTTTTTTAGCTTCGGACCAGATTCATAATTCCAATGTTTGTGAGATGTGTTGTTTCGGCCAAGACAAAGCCAAATTTAATCATAGATCATGACTAAATTTGACTTTCACACACACGGTATTAATTAAGCGTCAGCTCAAATTTTGAATTGTCTTGAATTGCATTTTTCAGAAATAACGGAGAGGTACCTTACTAATATAGCATAGAATTATAATATCTGTGCTATTATAATACTAAATTTGATCCTGGTAAAAAAACTAGCGTTGCCGCACTGGCAAGGCGGAACCTGTCCAGAAAAAATTGACAAAAACATTTACCAATGATATACTCGAGTATAAGATTCCATCCGATGATGAAAGCGATGAACTCGCCGACACATACGTAGCTGTACACATAGGCCGAGCCTGCCTTGGGCACGCGGGCGCCGAATTCGGCGTAACACAACCCTGTAAGGAGAAAAAATATATTTTATAGCAACTTATAGAATTTCCTTTAACCCTGAGTGGACAATTCACACAGCATTATCTAGCCCCAAGCTAAGCAGGGCTTGGGTTATGGGTACTCGATAACTGATATACATAATACAATACACTACATAGATAGATATTTTTTTATTATACATAGAAAACATCCAGAACGCCCTGAACAAATATCTGCAGATCGTACACACATTTGTCCCGAGGCGGGAATCGAACCCGCAACCTCCTGCGTCGCAGGCGTACCTTCGCCCACCGCGCCACAGAGGTCGTCTATCAGCATCTTTTTAGATAGTTTTCCATGAAAAACTGCCAAAAATCGTCATTTGAGACGTGCTGAAATGAGAAATTTGAGTATTCGGGATTAAGGGACTAGCAATATTACCTGCAAACACACTGGCCACAGCTGCCAGCAAGAAGGACAGTATAACCGCCGGTCCGGCGTAGTTCTTGGCCACGTCCCCGGCCAGCACGTACACGCCGACGCCCAGGGTGCTGCCCACGCCCAGTGCTGTCAGGTCCAGGGCGGACAGCACCCGCGCCAGCCGGGCAGCACCGTCCTCGGCCAGCTTGCGCCGGGACAGAGCATGGTAGGCGAGGCTCGCGGCCCGGGAAGCGCCCGCTTTTATACCACCTGAAATAGATAATAATAACATTTTTTTTTTACAATCAATTACTTAATTTGATTTATAAATTAACACTCATTAGTAAGGTCTTAAGGTCTAAGGTCCTTTCGAGTATAGGACTGCAATAGATAAATAGGTAGAGATAAACCATTCCAAATATGAACACGTCTCCAGTGAATTATACCAGTTTATTATACGGTTTATTGTTTGGTCATACATGATGAATTGGTAATCGTAAACTATACTTATAGTTAACTTTTTTACACATACACGCCTATGAAGATAGATCGACAATTATTGACGGGTGAGTGGATTAAGACTGGATGAAATATTTTATAAAAAGTTGCTTTTTAAAAAAACCGGCCAAGTGCGAGTCAAACTCGCGCATATACCTACAATACACCAATGTAGACAACATTCAAAATTTTATGAAAACCATCCGACACTAAATAATTTACGCATCACTGCACTGAGAGTGTTAAGGCACCATGGACAAGTTTTTTTGGTTATTTCTTTTAAGGAAACCATCAGCACACTGCTATACTTTATGCGAGAATAGAGAAAAATACACTTTTCATTCTTGGCTAGACTAACAGGTTTTATTGACTAGGTTTATCTACGTAGTCTGGCCTAGAACCTGACTGGTATTTAGGAACCGAAGACAGATTAATATCAATAAAGATAAAGATAAAGATAAAGATATTTCTTTGCAAAAACATGTGTATAAAAAGGTGACATATACCTAGGCACAAACAACTGACCTGGCATATCAATCAACCTCCACTTGCAATAAAAATTAAACACAGAATCGTCCACTGTTGCCCGATAGCCGTTACCGATAACTCACAATAAAACTACGAGAGCACTGAACAGCCTTATTCGTACACTGATGCTGAATCTAGAAATGCCTACACGATAGATTTTTAGATGTTGCTTTATCGAAGTCGTAACCGTTGGATTAAAGTGGATATTACTTTTTCTTTCAGTTTTGAATGCTCACTGATTTTCAATTTAGTCAACCATGACGCCGCCGTTTTGTTATGTTCTAGGTAGGTATAACTACGTAAACGTACGAGTGATTAAAAAGCATACTGAATTAAACTGAACAAAATTTATGGAATTTTTGCACTATACAAACTCAGACCAACAAAAAAATGTTCTTAATCTTTTTTGTTGGTCTGAGTATACAAAATGATTGGCAATGCATCTCTTAGAAACTTTAAAAGCTTGTTATTCAAACAACATAAAGCCCGGAACTGACCGGGGTGTGATGGGGCGTAAGTAATGTATGTACCATTCGCAGTGATGCCCGCCGCCACGCGCCCGCGCCGCGCCGTGAGCTAAAATCGACCTCGTTGCTAACGTAGCTAAAGCCGCTGTTGCAACGGGAGCACCTTCTTTCCTAATACTGACTAAACGAGCGCTCACTATGTAACACGTTACATAATGGCCCGTAACGTAACGCCGCCAGTCCCACCTTATAGGCAATAGTAAGTTACGAAGCTTATCCACATTAATGTAACCATTTCAACCAATTGACACTAGACTCTATCTAGTGACTAAAAGTTATGCTTCATTAGAAGATTTAAAGAACTGCTGAAGCGACGTTATTACACAAATGGGCACAATTGGCTCAAGCTATAACATACCTAGATCTAGATTACTGAAATGAGGGCAAACTTACATCATCTTTATTTTTCCTCATACTTAACTCCTCATACTAATTTAGTAAAGGTGTTTGTTATCATTGACTGTCCTGTGAATGCAAGTATTTATATATTTTTAAAAGAAAGAAAACTATAGTTGTAAGTATAGTTTTCTGTCTGTTTAAAATATGATGCATTCACAGGACTCGGAAGATTTTTCGTTTTTTTTATAATGATTTGTTGAAAGCCTACTAAATGTAGCTAAAAACCATTAAAGGAGATCATGGCATCCCAGTACTGAGGGGAGGACGTGGGTTCAAATCCCGTCAAAGTCGATTTTTTTTTGGGATTTTATTTCATTTCTTAGAAATTACCCAGAGTGTGAGGGCTTATACACTATATTATAATAACAAAAACCTATGTTGATACCACTTTTATTAAAATGGCTTTAACTATTTTGATGCTCAGTCGGATGTAATAAAGGGTGTCTGTCCGCCAATCACATAGATAAATGATTAATATAACTCAAGACTTACGAGTAAAGAGGTGGCCATGAGGATGTGATACAAGCCACAATGCAGACAGAAGATAGATATTAATATTTAATATGTATTAGATTAGACAACTAGATAGGTAACAATAGATTAGGTACATGTATTATGATTATGAATAAATTATTGATTTTTTGTAAGAGCTTTAAAAGAAATAGGTGTGACTGAAAATAACTCACGAATTAAGAACAGCATGCCTCGCTGGACCAACCAAGACTGAAGAGGAACAACCGCAGAATTGTTCCAATCAATTTAAAATTAATGGCACTTGTAAGTCACAGTCAATAAACTGTCTTCAATTTAGCGAGCCACTGCTAATTTGTTAGTGCAGGTCAGAAGGACAACTTTATAAGTAAAATGCTGTGTTCAGTTATTATTGTCAGTATTTTATTTTTATTTACTTTGCCTTAATAGTTTTTTTATTGACAATAGAGTCCTTTGTTTGAACACAGTCTCATCTGATAGGAGGTTAAAATGTGGCTGACAGTGTATCACAAAGTTTTAGCAGATACCTATTCACCCTTGTTTTGAATAGACCAAGGTTTTAATTAGCTGGGAATACAGAAGCAGGAAGCGAGTTCCATTCCTGAGCGGTGTGAATAAAATTATGTATATAGTTTTAGGAAATTAATTGAATTGATAATTATATGACTTATACTTAAAGAAAAAATTAAATAACAAGGAGTTTTCTTTCAAAAGGCTAATTTAATGCAGCTGATAAAACACCAACCAAAGGAGTGAGTATATTTTACATAAGTAAAAAGAGGTGATTCACAATTTTGTACGGAACTATGCAAATCCCATCACACTAATAGTAAAGTACTAATATCAAATAGACCCCTCAGTATGTTATAGTATTTTTCTATTACCAAAAAAAAGTTTTTAGAGTGCATGCAACATAATTATATGATGAGGTAGGTATGCCAATCACAGAGACTAAATAAATAAAACAAAAATATTTATTCTTAAGAATAGGTTAGCAAGTAGGTATATACAGAGACTATAAAACTTACATACATTACTTGCAACAAACTTACCTTATATAGGAAAAGTTATTGAAATAATGATCAATGTTTCATTGTTGTTTAAAGTTTGAATATGTATGAGGATAATACCTATACATTTATTTGGGACAATACTAGTTTAATAAGCGAATGCATTGATGAGATCCTTTTGAACCATATGGTCGTTAAAATAAAGGCTATTCTGAATACTTTAGGGTCTTCAACCGCCAAATCAACATTTACGTAGTTTGATGGGAATTCTCAATGGAACTTACCGTCTGCGTATGCCTGCCGCCAGGTATAGCTCGGCGCTACATTTCTTCTCCTATTTTCGTAGTTTCCCAGCAGTTCGTCACCCGGAAAAGACATTTTTGTAATCGATACCACGGCTCACGTTACATTGAAATTACTGAATGAAATACAATAATCCTAGCCTATGCAATTACTCTTCAAATAAAGTGTCGTTATTAATACTGATTTTAGTTACAATTACACGTTTTTGTACTCAATTTATCACTTAATTATATTTCTTTCTTCTGTTTTTAGTTTAGATTCGAGAAATGTGCATGTTTTTGACATTGACAGACATTAACTGACAGTTCATTTTATTGACATTGACATCATCATCATCATCATCATCAGCCCTTTGCGACCTAAACTGTGAATAATCACACCTGTCGAATTATCTTTGTAGTGATAAAAAATTAAACTATTTTGGAATCTTTCATCTTACAAAGGAATCAGAACGTTGATCTTAGAGGTACCTACCTACCTAATTGAGGGTAGGTAGGTACCTAACTAAGATCAACGCTATTGTTATATTTAAAAATTGGCCTTTTTATCACTGATACTCAGAAGGTAGGTCTGAAGTTGCCCGATAAGCGGGATGAAAGTGATACATTTCATCCGAAGGGATACTTTTCATCCCTTGGGATGAATGATGATAACCGGCTTATTAGGCTTTTAACGGTTAAATTGAGAATGTTATGGATCAGTTGAGCTACCTGTAGATTGTTTATGTGTCCGACTGGTATTGATATGGATCAGTTGGCTTAGAAATTTGTTTTTTTCACAGCTCCAAGGGACAGTACCTGTGGACAGTACCTACAGTAGACGTAGACCTGAGTATTTGATATAAATTCCAGCTTGATTCCTCCATGTGTTCCTGAGAAAAGGGTCTTGACAAACAGACGGACGGACGGACGGACGGACAACAAAGTGATCCGTTTTAGCTAGGATTGACGGTTCCGTTTTGTCCTTTCGAGGTACGAAAACCTAAAAATGGTAATGGCACCTTATTGATTGGTAGGTATGTACTAGGTACATTAATTTATTTACTTACCGCCCGCGCCCGCTTACCAAGCTCGCCGTGAAACCAGTGGCGCGCGGCGGCCGACGCGGCGGCGGGGCGGCGGCGCGTCGTTGTCGTCGCGACGCGGCGTGCTCGCTGAGAAATCGCTGCGCACTCGCCAGCTTTTAAATCGCTCGCTTAATCGCTAGTGTAGTACTAAGACTCAGCCGCACTCAGATAGGTAGGTACCTATTTAGTTTACTTAAACCTTTTTCTTTTGGTTATTCATATTTTTATTTTTACTTTCCTTGTATTCGTAATGAAAGGCACAGTGTTTACCTCGGGTGAAAGTAACATTTAGTCCCTCGAACTATAGCGCCCTCGCTACGCTCTCGGGTGCCAAACCCCGTCTCGGGACTAAATAAGTTACTTTCATCACTTGGGTAACAATCTACTATTGAGTGCGGCTGTTAGACCTTTTTAAAAATGGGTTCAAGATTAAAGATTTTTATTGCGATCATGTGCAAGTGCAAGGTCTTAAAATTAGATAAGTAGGTAGGTACCTATAGTGCTTGTGTCAATTTTTTATATAATTTTATCCTAAGTATTATCTGGTATCAGATTAACTGTGTCACCGTTAGTTTTAACTTCCTTGTCAACTGTATTTAAATATTTACTTAATGTTTTTTCACTAACCGTCTATAATTAGTTGAGCACAAGCGCTCTAAACCAACTCTATTCCATTGTGTAACTTTGCTGTGTATCTATCTGTTGGTGGTTCAAATAAATAAATAAACATGAGCCCGGATGGGGCACTGCAATTCGGAACATAGGTTCCTGCTAAGAACTCTACATAGCTCTATCTAACTTATAATTTATTTTTATTGCTGTTTCTAAGTACGATAATTTATTGGAAACCAAAGTAGCCTCGTATTCGTACTGCTTAGAGAAAATACCTAAGCATAGAAATTGACCAAGAAGTTTTATGGTTTGTTTACTATTTCTTATTTAAAACCATACAAATACGTACGTACCCGTAAATGAAATAAAAAATGTCATCACAAAATGCAAAATTTCTCGTGTATGGATTTCTAATGCTTTTGTGATCATCAAATTATAAATTTCCAAGTTCGATAAGTACCTACCTACCTCTCAAGTTATCATAAATTTTTTGTTCCTCAATAATCTAAAACACCGTGATTGTATCGTCCAATGTGATCAAACGTGATATTAGCTCGACAAACAAGTAGGTACCTACCTACCTATCTACTATCTACGTAATATCATAATATTCTGTGTAGCGATTTTTTCCGGAACTTGAGGCCAACCAAGGTCCATTCGTCAACACATAAATACTGTAGCATTCTGTTAAGCTGTAACATTATAAACATTCGTCGGTATAAACTGGTTGATCAACCAAATAAAGTGGAAAAAAAACAAATCAACAGGATTTTGCAAGCTATGAAAATGAAAATCAGCGTGCTGCTGCTCTACATAACGGTATTGGCCCTCAGCAACTTGACCGGGGCGGCAAGGCAACAGGGAGGGCTTCAGAACCTATTCATCCCTGAAGACGCAACCCTCAACTTCACAGGACTCGCCACGAAGTACGGCATGAGCGTCCAAGGACACGACGTCACAACGGAGGACGGGTACATCCTCAAACTCTTCCACATCCCCGGAGACCGACGGAGGCCTGTGCTACTCATGCACGGCATCCTGGATTCAGCTGACACCTACATCCTCCGAGGGAAAAACTCGCTGGCAGCCGTCTTGTCATCGGCTGGCTACGACGTGTGGGTGGGGAACTACAGAGGCACCAAACAGTCTCGTCGGCACAGGCACCTGAACCCTGACGTAGACAACAGCTTCTGGGACTTCAGCTTCCACGAGGTCGGAGCTTACGACTTGCCAGCTACCATCGACTACATCCTGCAGCACAATAAGGTGAAGCAGCTCAGTGCCATCGGACACTCGCAAGGAAACATGATCTTTTACGTGCTAGGGTCAGTGCGGCCGGAGTACAACGACAAAATCAAAGTGCTGATTGCGCTGGGGCCCGTGTGCTACGTCAACTACGAGAACTTCAAGTTCCCTATAACCAGCGTAGTCCAAGCGGGGCCCATCGTCGACCAACTACTCCTAGCTTTGAACCAGGAGGAGATCATGGGGCCTAATTCGTTCATAACGCTCATAAGGAACAATATTTGCGCTCAAAAACTATGGGGATATAAACTCTGTGCTGAATTGCTGTTCTTCCAACTGGCTGGGGAGGACAAAGAGGAGTTCGAACCTAACATGTTCTACTCCCTGATCGGACACTATCCGACTGGCTCATCGAGGAAGAATATTCTGCACTTGGCGCAGTTGGCGAATAAGCGAAAGTTTGCGCGATTCGATTATGGGAATCGGAATCTCGAGGTGTACAACTCGACTGTTCCTCCTGTTTACGATTTGACGAAGGTGACGATGAGGGTCGCTCTGCTGGTCGGCAAGAACGACAAGATAACGCCGCTGTCTAACGTGGAGCTCCTGAGGAAGCAGCTCCCTAACGTCGTCAGATACCAGGTCATGGAACGGAAGAAGTTCAATCACATGGACCATATATGGGGCAAGAATATGCACAAGTACTTGTTTCCGCAAATTTTCGATATTTTAAGTGAATATAGATGATCTGAACTAGACCCGTAAAAAGTTAAGAATTTTGACAATATTGTGCCGTAATAGTTTCCCACCTTGGTGCGTCATCTACTAAAGCGTGATACCTTAAAATAAGTTAATTTATTTCTGAGTACCTAACAGACAAAAGGTAAGTCCTACTCGTAGGTATGATGTGTGAGTGAAGATAAGTTGAAAATTTTATTGACCTAAAACTTATCGACGAACTTCCTGCGCCACTCCACGCACGCTAATAAGATAATTATATTCCCTTGCCCTTGTTGCATACTTAGTCCTTATCTCAATCTCAATCTTTAGTCGTTTAGTCAGAGGTAGGTAATTATGCATTTTGAATACCTGCTAAGTACCTACGTACGAAGGGACATTTAATTATTTTGCGTGTGCGGGGCCGCACTTGTGGCCAAAATAATTAAATGTCTAACTAACCGAATTTCGCGCTTCGCTATTCGTTATTATTATTTATTTTTTATTCGCTTGCTTTTCTGCCAAGAGCGTGTGTAGTTTGCTGAGTTCAGTCTTAGGTATGAGTAAAGTTCGTTCTGTTCGACATTGTGTTGCCTTTACAAACTTCATTTAGCGTGGCTCGCTCCGCTCGCCGATTAAATTGGTTACCTACTTCTGTATTTTGTCTCGAGGGTCTTGCAGAATATTTCAATTCAAGGGTTCCCCAATTCACATTTGCTAGCGCGGGCCCCGCACACCCCGCACTTAATCCGGCACTGTGCCCACCCATTAATTAACTATGGATTTTTCCCGGAAACATTTTGCATTTCCAATCGGAAGCAAATAAAAGGCCTTCGTTATGATAACCCTGCAACGGCCATGACTCTTTACACCGGTTCGCGAATAAATTTAACATTATTAGATTATTACGAATATTATAATCACGACCTAGAGCAAGTTTGACCTCAGGTGATATTTCGGGTTAGATTTGGCATTGTGTTTGGCTCTAAAATAGAAACAAATAAATTATTTATTTTATTCTTGCTGTGTTTTAGTGCCTTCCTTATTATGCAACCCGTAGTAGCTTCCTGCGACTGTTTTCGCATGAGAGTACCTACAATCTTGGAGTCTACAAATCCAGGGTAAATAAGTTTCTTCTGGAAAAGAACTCTAAAAAAAATATCGTTGTTTGACGAATTCATTACGGATGTTAGCGGGTTAACTACGAGCCGTATTACCAATCCAAATAAGGTTCGTAGTGGAAAGGGGGAATAGGTACCCCCTAATCAGTAATCACCCCGCTTGGCAGACAGATTGGGGCTCGCAGTAGAGGTTAAGGTAGAAAGCTGCCCTTATGGACAATAAGAGCATAATTCGTTGTATAATTTATTTATTTATATATTACATTCCATAATGGCACCGCTTAAAGGCACGTCCGAATCACAAAATAACAGTAAAAAAAAACTAGTATACAGGGTGAGCTGTTTTAAGTTTCGCTTGCGATCTATATTCGAAAGCGACAGTGGTGCTCGGTAGAGCGAAGTGTTTTTGTTCTGTTCTACTGTTCTACATACGCGTCGGTCATGGAATTTTCCCGAATTGTGCTGATGTAATTTAAGATTAGGATTCTGTAGTCCTTTCTTCCATTAATATGTCTATGTCGTCCTGAATATGGCTTCTTTAAAATCGCTATGTTTTGGATACTATTTATAAAATCAATAAAATCATGAATGCAATTCATAAAATACCTACTAAGAATGTCTTGTGAACATACAAATCTCTAAAACTCACCCTGTATAACATTATACTATATGACGCTACTTCGTTGAAACTAATACTGACCTAAAAATAAATACTATGTTATATACAAATCACTGTTTGTACGTTATTATGTACATTTAATCACATTTAACATATTTTTAAAATTTTCTGTCGTCTAGACGGATTTGTTTTTACAAAAGGATTCATAAAATTAGACAAAAGATATTTTAGCATTAAGTATGACTTAGAACGGGATTGATTTTTTTTTCTATTCAGGACATTATTAACAAAGAAAATTACAATCAATTAGTACAAACAAATAGATATTAAATTGAAACGATTGCGTTAACTCCAGGCTGTCGCAAACAATCTACAGATAGCTGGCAACTGATCCATATTAATCAAAACCAGTCGGAATTTATTGTTGATTTTATGTTTTCCGTCATTTCAAATTTTCAAATTATATTACCCCGTTTAAAAACTAAATTTTAACTTTCATAATTTCGAAAGATAATAAATAACGTAATTTTATACCATAATTAAATTATGAAAATTAAATAGGTACCAAAATTTCATGAAATAGTCATAATATGACGTGAGGTGGTATTTACTTTCAATTACTTTAATTAAATACATAGTGCAAATGCAAAAATTAAATAACAAAATACCTTTTATATCACTAGAACAAATTATATCTAACAAAGTACATGGTTTAACTTTAATCATTATTATCACCTTAAATTGACTCAATTAAAATCAATATACACTTACATCATTATTTATTAAATTAAATACATAATTTATTCAATACGTATGCGAATAATTACAACCATTTTATTTTAAAACTCCTTGTAGAAAGTTACGCTATCTTAACTAACATAATGTGCGTTTAGTTATCTATTTTATTAAAACAGTTTTAAACTTTTTATATAACTTTAAGTTAGGCACTTAGTTTATTTAAGGCACCTACAAAGCTATTATTATAAAACTCTATTAATATTCTTCGTTTTACTTCCCAGGCTTTTTATTATAACATTCATTTCATCAATTCAAAAGCCAAGCGAGGCTGGCTATTTATTCTGTTATAATATTTCTTAATATAAATTACCTACGACATTGAAAGTTTAGCCCAATAAAATTCAAGCGTTAAAAATACGCATAGCGAATTCCTGTTTACCTTTTGTTAATAAATTTTAACCGTTTACTTTCCACTCAACAACGTCTGTGTACTTGTAACATTTTAATTCATGTCTCATAAGTCATAATCCTGTCTATATAGGTATCTTTATTACTAGTCTGGCTCAATTTTTAATTCCTCACAACCTTCCTACGTCTACTCGGTGGCAGGCTGGAGATAATAATATTATCTCCAAGGTTGTGAGGAATTAAAAATTGAGCCAGACTAGTAATAAAGATATATAGACAGGATTATGACTTATGAGACATGAATTAAAATGTTACAAGTACACAGACGTTGTTGAGTGAGTAACAAAAGGGAGATTATAATTGTTGATATAATGATGGCTTTTTGATACAAGTCTCTTTACCTGGGCCAGTGTCTCATTAATCTGGCTATATGTATAATTCGTCTGTCTCACAGTATAGTTACGCTAACCTAGACGGTGACCGAGGCAGGATGGTAAGTGATGACGTTGTGCGCGTGCGTGAAGACGGGCGAGGGGTCGTGCGGCGCGCGGGACGCGGCGGGGAGCTGCAGCGCGCGGGACTTGCCGCCGAGCGTACAGCGGGTGGTGGCGCCACTCTCTACTTCTACTATTAAGTCGCCGCCTGTTAGCCTGTGAACGAAATATTATGCTGAATCACACTAATATTATAAATGCGAATTATTATGGATGTATGGTTTTTTTTCGGATGCGACGTAGTGTAATCTATCTTTATCTCTCAATCATTTTATTAGGACCACCTCGATGGCGCGGTGGGGGAACCGCCTGCTACGCAGGAGTTTGCGGGTTCGATTCCCGCCTCAGGACAGATGTTATAAATAACACAAGGTCGGCTTAGCTTGAGGCTAGATAACGCTGTGTGAATTGTGCAGCATTACTTATTTATTGCTTATCTAGGAAATAACAACTAAGGATTTTTGAAATTATTATCTTTAAGTGTCACTTCAGCATGGACGTAATACTTGGGATGTCCATAACTTTGATGCTGCATGTGGCTGAAGACCGGACGTTATAGCGGTTATAGCGGCGGATGGACATACTCCTCCCCCAATGAGCGCCAAAGCACCCTGTCATCCTACGCTACGTGGTTGGTTATAAGTTGTATGAATGACTTACATAGAGAATCTATTGACAAGCACCCCCACCAGTTCGCCCACCAGGTCCGCGGGGTGCGCGGCGGGGGCGGCGCCCATGGGCACCAGGCCCACCACGAGGTCGTTCTTGGCAGACGGCACGTGGATCACCGCCAGCTGGGCGTCGTTGCTCATTATACGGATAGCTCCGACCTGGGGACAACATTTTACAATGCAAAAATCACACGATGGGATGTTTAGATGTTTGTTACGATTTTCGTTTTACGGAACGGATCGGGCTGAAATTTTCCATACAAGTAGTTTGCATGGTAACAATGCGAACTTAGCCGTGGGCAGAATAAAGTTGATAAATATATACAAATCAAGAGATTTAGGGCACTACATGCCACCCGTGTATATAGGAATACACAGACGGCACGGTCGGCACGATGTTGCCTTGCCATCGGTGCCGTCCGTGTACAGCAACCCGTAGGTAGATGGACGAAAACAATTTATATCAATCTAGGCTTAGAAGATCAATAAAGTCTGTTTTAATGTGTTTATAAAACCAGGTTTTGTATTAAGAACTTAGAGACTTTTAGCAGTTCGTTTATCTTAGCGCCATCTAACAGATGGTTGCGGAAGCTCGTAGTGATAACATTGACGGTTCATGCATAATACAATAACGTTCGATGATGTACCAGCAATATAACAGCGATGTTCTTTCTCTTTCTCACGGGCACTGTGGTGTGACATTTCAAATACACTTTATGACATCACGATTCAAGGGTGTACATTTGTACAATCAAACGTGATTGCGTGCCCTATAAGATACATACGTCAGTGATACTGGTAGGTTTCTTCAAAGGCTTGAAGGTGTTCGCATCCAGCTTGTAGACGTGCGAGTCCGTGATGAGCAGGCAGCGCTCCGCCAGCTTGTTGAACCGGTTGAACTTGTGAACCTTGCACGAGAACAGAACGCGCCCCGCCTGCTGAGACTTCTGCAGCGTCGTGAGCGCGGACCGGTACGTGGCTGCGGGGAACAATGGCTTATACATTAATCTCATCACACTAATGTTATAAATGCGGAAGTTTATATGGATGGATGCTTGTTACATCTTCACGACGAAACTACTGAACGGATCGGGCTGAAATTTTGAAAACAAGTAATTTTAATTCCGGAATAAAATCACCTTTAAACGTTTCCATGGGAACAACGCGTGCGAAGCCGCGGGGCGCAGCTAGTCTTGTGCGTCAAATCGAGTTTTGCCCCCATGACCCTGTGCCGAAATAGGTTTTGACTCAGGATGTGTTGAACCGCTAGCACTGTTTTTCAGCATTTAAAGTAGGGTCAAGTGGGAATAAAGTTTGAATGTATGTTACTTCTTCACGCCAAAATTGTAGAACGGATTGGTCAGAAATTTTGAATAGATGTAGGTAAAGATTTAGATTATCACATTAGATACTTTTATCTGTGAACAAACAGCCTTCAGACTACCTCAGAGGGCCTAAAAGACGACTAAGGGATACCCGCGGGGGCCGGGCATCAGCGCCCTCTGCAGAACAATTCTACAACCGAACTGCGATTCCCAACCCACATGCCCAGCGAGGGGATTTTCGGCAATATATCCCATAAGATAAAAGTCTATAAAGCGATTATCAGGGGGAGGCCTGCGTCCAGCCGTGGAACAATATAGACTGTTGAGGTTGAGGGGAGACCTAAGTCCAGGAGTGGACTGGTACACGCTGCCGAAGTCTTTGTCACGTCGGCACCTATAGTCCACTCACCAGCCTTGTCGTTGTAGGTGACGTCCGCCAGGTAGTCCGCCCGCCACTGCCGGGCGGCGCCCCAGTGCGCGCGCCGGCCGCGCAGCGCGGAGGCGCAGCATATCTTCATCTTCAGCTGCGGCCACTGCTCGCGCGGGATCGGCTTCAGGGTCAGGTAGGCACGCCAGCGCCGGTACGCTCCCTGCGGGGAACACCAGTTAGGTAACATACCGATACTACGTGGCCCATTTAGGGGGAGGGCGAGGGAGGTCTTCAAACTACCACGCTTGGTCATAGGGAGAAGGGGTCCTAGGGCTCGTTTACACGGATGGCAAGTTGCTGACTGCAAAGCTCTACTGTAGGCGATTGCAGCCGGCTGTTGTTGTTCAAGTCTGAGACTAGGGTAACAGAGGTTGTGATTGTTCAAGTCTGAGACTGGGGTAATGGAGATTATGATTGTTCAAGTCCGATACTGGGATAATAGACATTGTGATTGTTCAAGTCTGATACTGGGATAATAGAGGTTGTGATTGTTCAAGTCTGAGACTGGGGTAATGGAGGTTGAGTTGTGATTGTTCAAGTCTGAGACTGGGGTAATGGAGGTTGTGATTGTTCAAGTCTGAGACTGGGGTAGTGGAAGTTGTAATTGTTCAAGTCTAGTTGTGTTCAAGTAAGTTGTAATTGTTCAAGTCTAGTGGAAGTTGTAATTGTTCAAGTGAGGCTGGGGTAATGGAGATTGTGATTGTTCAAGTCCGATACTGGGATAATAGACATTGTGATTGTTCAAGTCTGATACTGGGATAATAGAGGTTCTGATTGTTCAAGTCTGATACTGGGATAATAGAGGTTGTGATTGTTCAAGTCTGAGACTGGGGTAATGGAGGTTGTGTTGTGATTGTTCAAGTCTGAGACGGGGGTAATGGAGGTTGTGATTGTTCAAGTCTGAGACTGGGGTAGTGGAGGTTGTAATTGTTCAAGTCTGAGACTGGGGTAATGGAGATTGTGATTGTTCAAGTCTGATACTGGGATAATAGAGGTTGTGATTGTTCAAGTCTGAGACTGGGGTAATGGAGGTTGTGTGATTGTTCAAGTCTGAGACGGGGGTAATGGAGGTTGTGATTGTTCAAGTCTGAGACTGGGGTAGTGGAGGTTGTAATTGTTCAAGTCTGAGACTGGGGTAATGGAGATTGTGATTGTTCAAGTCTGATACTGGGATAATAGAGGTTGTGATTGTTCAAGTTTGTTACTGGGATAACATGGGTTGTATTTGTTCAAGTCTGAGACTGGGGTAATGGAGGTTGTGATTGTTTAAGTCTGAGACTGGGGTAATGGAGGTTGTGATTGTTTAAGTCTCAGACTGGGGTGGAGGTTGTGATTGTTCAAATAGAGTTATACAATATACATTATAAGAAAAGATTTATCTGTGTTCCTAAAGCGGCAACTACACAGAGGGGTGAGTAAGTTACCTGTAAAAGTCTGACGTTCAGCCGTTTCGGCGGCGTAGGCCACTGCTTGATGACGTTTCTGTTCCTCTGCAACTCCGCTTGCAGGGTCGCGATGTAGCGACGCACGCAGTACCGTCTGTGAAACACAGGCATTAATACGATGTCAAATGGATTGATGTTTTTACTTTACATAAATTAAAGTTAAATCACAGTTAAATCGTACGAAGTCCGTTGTGAAGTTGCAGCTACATTTGCAGTCTCCTAATAGTCTTGATTCATTGTTGTATAAGAAGCTGTTTTTACTGGAAAAAGCGTTCTTCTTTTCTTTCTTTACCACCATTATAGTAGCTGTGCTATAAAGTAGTTTGTTTTGAGATCTCAGGGTAGATTTTGTAGTTAATTAAGGCCCATATTATAAAAAAACTTCCTCGGCTTCTTCAGCTGTGCTATAAAGTAGTTTGTTTTGAGATCTCAGGGTAGATTTTGTAGTTAATTAAGGCCCATATTATAAAAAAACTTCCTCGGCTTCTTCAGCTTAAGTGAAGTTTCTCAAAATTTCTTAAGCAGAGATCGATGACTAAACAAGCTTATAATACGAACCTTAAGTTATCACTTCATAGTATAAAGCAAAGTCGCTTCCCGCTGTCTGTACGTCCCTATGTATGCTTCTATCTATAAAACTACGCGACGGATTTTGATGCTGTTTTTTTTTAAATAGATAGAGTGATTCAAGAGAAAAGTTTATATGTTTATTATAACATCAGCATTGCACCCGCCCGAAGCGGGGGCTGGTCGCTAATCTTGCAAATAAAATGCAAGTTATGGTTCAGTACTAACTTCCAGGCATTATAGATGGTGAGCGCGGCCTTCATCTTCTTGTAGCGCATGCGCGCCAGCGTGCCGCGCCACAGCTTCTGCAGCAGGATCACGATGGACGGGATCAGCTCCGCGCGCGCCTGCTCCAGGCTGTGCAGCGTCTTGGCACTCCTGGGGGAGGAGGTTATGTTGGATACACGAAGTCAAGAACATGTTCTACTTATGAGGTTAGGTTACCGTTCGTAGTTGTTTGTATTTGATTATTTCAAATATGAGCAACTACTTACGTGGATCAGGAGATTTCTGGAATTCTTATTCATAAATTCCCCGGGCGTCCTCTCTCGAGCCATTCATGGACAAAAACTCCAGAAAACGCCTTCGCAGGAGATTTTCTAAGGAGATTATTGGAATAAGCCTAAACTTTTTTTTTCATTTATTCCGTGATCATGGCGCATTAAACTGTGCCGAAATATTGGAAAGCTTAAAACTCAAATCATGGTAAATAATCATGTTGCAAATAACTTTAGTATAAGCCCGTTGTTAAGAGAGTGTAATAAGGCCACTACGAGATGGATTTGAAGGGGGATGACAAGATATGGTTATCTCGTGAGTGAGAAGTACAGAGCAGCGTGCACCATATTTTCTATGCAAAAAACAGTTTTTATCTATTTACAAGTTAATGAAACAACCAATCGAAAAATTTCAAGACACAACTAAAGACATGCTTCTCGGTTTCTTATCAAAACAAAAACCTAAGAAAAATATATGCCGTTCCTGAGATAAATAGCAAAATGTGTGCTAAACAAGTATTCAAAAAAAAGAATTTTTCAACAACCGTGTTTTTAAAACGCGTATTCCACGATAAAAGTTTATAGAGTGCCTTTTATAGAGTGTGAGAAAAATAACGATTTCGAACTTCTAAATTACATTACACACTTATATTATGTTAGTAAACAGTTGCAGTCGCCTATGAAGCTACTTGGCTTTGCAAAAAATAGTTATGCTCATAAAGAGCACTTTCTGTTGTATAAATTATGATATAGATAGATGTACCATCTGGAAAATAGTCAGCGAATAAAGGCTTTTAGAAACTGAATGGAATATAGCTTCTTCTAAGTTAAACTAATACGAGTGAAAGATCGTTTTAGTATAGAAATCTTGGAAAACTGCTTTGGAACCAAATAAAGCAAAACCAAATAATTCTATAAAGGATCCCAAAAAACCGTTGCCACTGGGATCAGGATAAATGTAATTTTACAAGTAGTTCCAACAAACCTGATGAATATCTTAGTCTTCCCAGCCTGTACGTCCGTGATGTTCAGATCCCTCAGCAGCAGTAGGACCGCGTCCCTGTCCCCCGCGCCGCGGTAGTTGGGCCACGTGTACTGGGAGAGCATCTTGTACCGCTTGAGGAAGCGGTCGTACCGCTGCCGGGAAGCGAACCCGGCGCGGCGGACGCGCACGTTCTCCACTAGGCCGAGGTAGGACACTTGGTGCCGGACCTAGGATGAAAACAAACGAATAAATTACTTACGCTTAAAATATAAGTACGAAAATATTTATTACAAATTCGCGATTTATTTTTTTGCGTAATATGGTATATGCATGGTTTTTTTAAATCGATTATTTAGGTTAATACATAAACGAAAATAAATATAACATCAAATAAAAATTAAATTATTGAGGTAAAAAACAAAAAGTAAAACTAGACTCAGTTTCGGGTGATAAAAACGCTGCCATGTTAGCCATTGCATTTTGTGATGTCACGGTTCAACGGATCCCCTATGTCAACTCAAAGTCAAAACTTCATACCCTACCCATACAAAAAATGTTCAAGTATGACGTCACGCTTCACGTGCCAATAGCGTTGCGTTTAGACATTTTGTTGTTGGGACTTAAAATGTCTACTTTTCAATGATTCAATTTCACAATAAAAACATCATAAAATACAAAAATAAATATACAGATATATATCAATAGAGAATACGTAAAAAAAAAAATAGCTTTTTTGAAGTCACATGCATATACCCTATTATTACTAAATATTTAATTCTTATATTTACAATGGATTTCCGCAAAGTAACGCCTGAATCTATTATGTAACTTACTCTTAATTTTCTTTGATGAATTTTTGAAATTGGTCCACGAGTTTTGAATTTATTCGTTAAAAAAAAACAATAATTCTAACAAAAAAAAGAGACTTCGAGAAAACTATAAACCTTATGTTTATATTTTTCTCATGGATGCCATAGTCAGAACTAAACCAAATTGTGACTACACGGGAAGCACCAGCTTTCAAATTAAAAATAATCATCAAAACGGGTTCACCCAGCCGAAAATTCTCAACAAAAAGTAGAATGGAGGACCTCCACTTTTTTTGAATTCGATTGAAAATACAAATCTTTGCTTTATTAGACAAATATCGTGGCAGTCTATTCCTAGCTCGTTTCCCAGTAGACCTACCAGTTGTTCGTCCCAGTTGTGCGGAGACTGTATGGGGTTGGGTTTGACACATCGCACGTAGAAGGGCTCCTTGCTCTGCAGCCCCGTCACCAACGCTGACATCGAGTTCTTGAACAAGCAAGCGGCCGACGGCGGTCGCTTGGACGTCTGTAACAAATACACTAGCTTTATACCCGACTACAACGGAAGAGGGTTATGAGGTTGGCATCCTATGTTTGTATGTGTCATGTGTGCCACGAACGCCTACGTAAGGCGTTTGATTGGTGCCGTTGCTCATCACGCCTTATTGGCTTTCATCACATTGTAATGCCCATAATACCCACGCTGGGCTTGGGGGTTGGGATAACACGTAGATTACGCCCAACGTTTGGTAAAAAAGTTCGTATGACAAACTTGGGTGTCCTTATAGTTTGCGGATCTAGCCTTGGTAGGACTCCTCAACCTCAACCTCAGCAGCCTATATTGGTTCACAGCTGGACGCAGGCCTCCTTATAAGCGCCTAATTGGCTGTTATCTCACGGGGGGTAATGCCCATAATCCCCACGCTAAGCCACGGTGCGATCCTCAACCCGCATGGGTTGGGGATCGCAGTCTGGTGGTAAAATTGTTCTGCAGGATGCGCTGCTGCCCGCCCCGGGTAGATATCTCCTAATCACCTCTTACGACACTTGCAGGAAGACTTGGGGGTGGTGCAACTGTTCCTGCAAGGCATTGCCTGCCGGCACTACACGGCAGGCAATGCCTTGACCGAGCTATGCTCGGAGTCTCTCTGAAGGATAGAATTCGTAACGAATACATCCGACAGAGAACCAAAGTTATCGACATAGCTCAAAGAATTAGCAAGCTGAAGTGGCAGTGGGCCGGCCATATTTCGCGAAGAACCGATAACCGCTGGGGTAAACGAGTTCTTGAGTGGAGACCGCGACTCGGAAAACGTAGTATAGGACGCCCTCCGGCCAGGTGGGATGACGATCTGCGAAAGACTGCAGGCAGTCAAGCTGAAGACAGGGCACTATGGCGCTCATTAGGGGAGGCCTATGTCCAGCAGTGGACTAGTATAGGCTGATGATGATGATGACTACACGGCAATGGTGGAGGTAGGACTAACCTTCTGTATATGTGTGCCGCCCTCGGGCCACATGTCCCTGAGCGAGCTGGTGGTGGAAGAGTGCAGCAGCCGCTTGAGGTCCTGCCAGAGGGAATCCTTGTTCTTGTCCATGAATCCTGTTATAGCGTAGGTCACGTCGCCCGCGTAATGTCTGCGTAGATACCAGCATATTATATGTATAAGAATCTCTAAATCACATCACGCTAACACTTTGGATGGATGTTTGTTACCTCTTCAGGCCAAAAAAATTTCAGCCAGATCCGTTCAGCAGTTTTGGCGTGAAGAGGTAACAAGGTCATCTATGTATCCTACAACTATGAGCTAAGCAGAGCTTGTGTTACGGGTACTAGATAACTGATATACATAATACAATACAAGGATATTTTTTATTATACATAGAACCACATCCAGAACTCTTTTAACAAAATATCTGCAGATCGTACAAACATTTGCCCCGAGGCGGGAATCGAACCCTCGCCCACCGCACCACAGAGGTCGCCATATACCATCGAATACCCACGTGATCTTGAAGTCGACGCCGTGTTTGAGCGTCTTGTCGGTCGGCGCGAGCTGCCGCGACGTGTAGTGCTTGTGTCCGCTGAGCCGCTTGTCCATCGCCTCCAGCAGCTGCTTGTCCGATATCTGGGGGAAGGAAATATTCATGACGCAACATTCAGTGTAACGTGGCTGTAGCTGTGTGGTGCTAGAATTTGCACCACCCGATCTCTTCCCTTGGGTGTCGTAAGAGGCGACTATGGGATATCCGCCGGGGGTAGGCAGCAGCGCCCCCTGCAGAACAATTCTACATGCCCAGCGTGGGGATTATGGGCATTACCCCCATTAGATAAACGCCAGTCAGGCGCTTATTAAGGGGAGGCCTGCGTCCAGCAGTGGACCAATACAGGCTGTTAAGGTGAGGTTGAGGTGTAACGTGGAACGTTTTTCAAATCAGTTTGTGTTTGCAAGAACTATATTTCATGCTAAATAAATTTTTAGACGTGACTTGACTTTGAGCCGTAATCGCGCGCTATCTTAGTGGGGCGAGCGAAGAGAGCCGTAAACTCTCACAGCATGGCGAGTGAACTGAAATGTGCATTGACATGCGTTGCCAGTAGACGCCGTGTCTCTCACAGCGGTTGCGTTCCCGATACACGCATGGAGGCGACCTCTAGCGACAAACTGCCGAACTACACAGCAAAAACATCGGCGCCAGAGAACCTTAACGTTAACCTACCTAATCGCTTAAACGAACATTCGCTACTCTTAACGACAAAGACAAATTCCTTAACATTATCGGAAAAGCAAAAACGATCCTAGATCGCGCAAACGCTTGTGTCGCTAACAACTGACTTAAATACGAATACCCGACATCAACTGTCTGTCGAAAGACTACCCGGCTCTGTGGACCAGATGGGTCGAGCCCGGTCAGAGGAGATCTCCCTCTGTACCTATTTGGGGGAATACCACCTTTATCCCGCAAAGCCGACATGATTTTCTTACTAGAATATTTACCTAGTCTACTGCCTGTCCACTGCCGGCCTACTCATGTACCATCGCCAAACGTAACGCCTATCCAGTTTGAAACTATTTTGCTTTGCGTTAAAAACAAAAGATATCGAACAAGCCGGGGTTGGCAACTATTCACTTCACAGAAAAATCACCCTAAGGCAAGGCGCAATTTTTGCTGACTATACCTTGGTGGGGTTGAGACAGGCCTCGTCCATGATGGCGTACAGGCCCTGGTGCGGCGCGTCCACCAGCTCGCAGATGACGCGGTTGTTGAAGTACTGGATGGGGGTCCACTGGATGCCCTCGCGGGCGTACTCTTCTTGCTCTTGTTTGAGGACCAGCTCTGTGGAGGAATTATGATGAACTTTAGGAATATTGTATCGTTGCAGATGATTCGAGGGGTTCATACGTTTGTGAAACTACTCTTGATTTCGGCAGATTGCAAACATATTGGCAGGCATTTAAAGACTTTCTTATCTCAGTCTAACAAGGAAAAACTAATCAGAACGATCGATTGCGACACTTGTGACACACTGACATACAAAACTTATTGTACTGCGGGTAGGTAAGTAAAACAATACTTTGATCCGAACAACATCGCTTTTGCAGGATGCACCTCATTCAAAGATTTTTACCGTTGACGTTATGGAAACCGTTTGCTGCGCGGCCTGGATAAGGCCTAAGGCAGGAAGCTCACCAATAAACAGCTGCTGAAGCTTCTCATTGCAGTAGTTGATGCAGAACTGCTCGAAGCTATTGTTCTCGAAGATCTCGAAGCCGTAGATATCGAGCACGCCGATGAGAGTGCTTTTGTACGTGCCCGCCGGGACGTCGATGGCTTTGTTTATCTGGAATGAGTGACGAGCTTATTGCATGGTAAATTGCGTGGTTCCACATTTGTTCGTAAAATGAGCAGGCTTTTTTAATTTTAGTCATTCATTTATTCATCATCATTATCATTCCAATTCGCAGCTGGCCAACGGCTTCCCCCATGAGATCCATAAATCACAGCTTACCTAAGGCATTGAGTCGTTCGACGAAGGCGTCTTGTCTTGACAGGCAATCGTGCGGGGCCTAGGGACGAGTCGGGGAGGGGCGACTGCTAAGCCGAGTTACTAAAACGGTGATTTATGCAATTTGAAACATTCCTCCTACGTCCCGTCCCTCGCCCGCCCCCGCACGATTGCCCTGTCAAAACCACGTCAAAATGTCTTCGACGAACGAATGTATCCATATGGGTATTAGGCTGTGCCAGTAGTGTGTGCCCTATCTTAAGTCAGCCGCGTCCAGCATCAGCCTACCATCTTACGCTACGTCTTCCTTTCGAGTCCATCTTCAACTCACCTGCTGGACAATCCAAGTGAACAGCCTATCATAAGCCGCTTTTGCCAGCGCCAGCCGCGTATAGTTGGCATCCACCAGCGAATGGTCCTTGCTGACCAGGTCCCCTCCCGCGGACAGCACCCTGCTGACCATGGCGCTGCGGAACGCTTGCTCGGTGACGCCGAATGCACTGACGCACTGTTTGAGTGGACCCCCGATGGATAGCTGGCCGTCTGGGGTTTCCGTGAACGTGAGTTCTCCCTGGAAATTGGGTTATTTGGTTGTACAATGGAAGTCAAAACTGTGGTTATGCAATGGGCCATCAGCAGAAGACGATTATGTAAGCGCTCTTATAAACGGACTTCACTTCTTCCGCTAGTGGACAAAAAATTAAAGTGAGTTAGAGTCAATTGCACCTTATGTCTTATTTGATATTAATATTTATCAAGCTATTTATATAGCAATACAAAATAGAAAGTTGCGAGTTCAATTCCTGGCCGTGGGATGTAACCCGTACCGCTTCTTGTGGTGGTTAGACTTATCAGAAGCTCCAGATATCATCGACAACTTGTGACGGGAAGCAGAGCGCGTTAAAAGCGATGTTGGTCACGCTGAACTTCTTTGGCCTTCGGCCCTTGTGAGGGCCTCGTTGGCCTGGCCTCAATACTCCGGCTTCAATTCGATGGGTGGCGACCCCTCGGTTCTTGGGTTTGGGCTAGAACGCTCTTTTTTTGCATTTTCGTAAATTTTTTTAGCTGAGTATAGTAGAAGGAGTCATTTGTTTTTTAACCGACTTCAAAAACGGAGGTTCTCAATTCGACAGTATTTTTTACCTTTGGGCTGGGTGGTCCGATTTTCATGATTCTTTTTATATGAAAGTTGGTGCTTCCCGTTTGGTCCCTATTAATTTGCTTCAGTTCTGACAATGAAATTCATGAAAAATCTATAAAATTGAAGTCTGTTATAGTTTTTTAAAAGAAAATAATTATTTTTATATGTGTATTGTATTAGTACAATAGACTTACCAGAAGCACAACTCCAGCCACGATGCTCCAGATATCATCGACGACTTGCGGCGGGAAGCCGAGCGCGTTGAAGGCGCTGTTGGTCTGCGCGTGCAGCTTGCCGTCCTGCGGCGCGGCGCGCTCGGAGCCGAGGATCCTGTAGCTGGCGCTGGACGTGAGCCCGTAGCGCTTCGTCTGGTGGTTGTTTGAGCTGAGGAGCTGGGGGTAGTATCGTGAACATAAATACTTGACGACCTCTGTGGCGCGGTGGGCGAAGGTCCGCCTGCGACGCAGGAGGTTGCGGATTCGATTCCCGCCTCGGCACAAATTTTTGTTTGATCTGCAGGTATTTATTCAGGGTTGTTCATATCTATCTATGTAGTGTATTGTATTATGTATATCAGTTATCTAGTACCCATAACACAAGCTCTGCTTAGCTTGGGGCTAGAGATAATGCTGTGTGAATAGTCCAGCATTATTTATTATTTATTAATCACACTAATATTATAAATGCGAACATTTTATTGGATCAATACATTGTATTGATAGATGTTTTGTTACCTCTTTACGCCAAAACTACTGAATGGATCGGGCTGAAATTGCTTACAGGTAATTCTAATCCTGGAATCAAACATAGGCTACTTTTTATCCAATAAATCAGTTCCCGTGGGATAGAATTTACCTTTAAACGTTTCCATGGGAACAACGGATGCGAAGCCGCAGTGCGCAGCTTGAATAAAATAAAATAAAAAAATCCTTTTATTTCTCGAACCACAATAATCAAATAATAAAGTAAATTGAATTACATACAAGATGCATTGAACAGTGCATGTAAATAATTTAAATTATCCTTATTTATCACTACAATTTTTATATAGGAGGTAATTTTATACGGATTTCCCCTATTTAGGTGAGGACCTCCTCCTATAATAAATAAATAATGCTGGACAATCTACACAGCATCACCTATCACCAAGCTATTAGCAGCAGAGCTTGCGTAATGTGTATGACTGATATACTCGTACTTAATGCAATACATAACATAGATAGATATTTTTGATTAGGTATTACATAGAAATAGGTCACCCGGAGCAATGTGAACATTTACGTATCGTGCTAACATTAGTCCCAAGGCGGGAATCGCAACCTCCTGCGAGGCAGGCAGGCCTTCGCTTCACGTTCAACTGTCTCGTCCCGTCTGTGTCCAATAGAGGGGAGGAAAGGTGACGGAAGAATGGGGTCGGCGAGTGTGTGGAATGGTGGACTCGCCGGCCATGTATGTGAGGAAGAGTTTAAAAAGTTTAAGGGTCGGTTCACATCTGACGGAAAATGCGTCGAGCGTATCATCGGTCGCGACTATTCGTTTAAATAGGGTGTTTTTATATCTCACGGAAGATGCGTCGGGCGTAACTTCGTTTTACCACATTATTACGCGTCTATTCAGTTTCTGCATTCAGCATCTAAAGAGCACACCGACAATGCGTTGACGGAAACGGAACAGACGCCTGTACGCTCGACGCACTAACACATCATTTTCATATTTCATATAATTGTCTGTTCTGGCGTTACGCGACCGATAATACGCGACGCATCTTCCGTCCAGGGTTGATAAAAATCATGATTTTTATAAAAAAATCAAAAAAATCAGATTAGTTTGATTTAAATCGGATTTATTTGATTTTAATCAGATTTTTTTGATTTTTTTAATTACCTGTTTGTTTTCAGTATGAAAGTCAGTTATTTATTTATAAAAACAACATATTTTACCATAGTGAAGTCATTCTTTTATTAAAAAACGAAGCAGCATATTTATTTGCCTATTTAACAAAAAAATATTGAATTAAATTTACAAAAAATTACAATAAAGAAAATCAACAAACATATATTCTTCTTCATTTTGTAATATCTAACAAAAAATAATAATTAAAATAAAAAAGACAACATTAACAAATCAACAAAGAACCATTAGGGTTTGACCGCAGTCGCAGGCACTTATTTATTCGAATTTAGTTCTTTCAGAAGGAAGACTAATTTCGCTGCCTTCTCGGTGCCTAATCTATTCCGTATTTTGCTGTGCACCATATTGAATGCTGACAATATTACTCGAACCGTATAATGGTATAGGCATATTAGCGATGCACACTTATGTATGTGTGCGCAGTAGTTTATGTCGAGGGAAGTCCCTAGATACTTTTTGGCTGTTTTGGTTGCAGTAACAAATCAGTACGATTTAAATCATCGATTTTTTTTAAAAAATCATTTGATTTTAATCGCGATTTAAATCACTGATTTTAATCAAATGATTTAAATCATATCATCCCTGCTTCCGTCAGATGTGAACCGACCCTAAATGTTCCCGTGGTTCGGCGATAATGGTGAGAGAGGGAACCGGAGAGGTTTTAGTAAGTACAACGTCGTCTCAGGGCGTCGAGTCCTACATAATTCTAGTCCCTCCCAGACCACTCTTTTCGTAAATGTATTTCCTGGCCGAATATGGTGTGTATTATTTTATTTTATTTTCGGATTACTTTTTGATATACAAAACAAACCTAAAGACACATTGGACACGCGTAAAATAATAAAATAAAGTAAGTATTTGACTAAAGCTAAGTTTAAGTAGGAATATCCGAAAAGAACCTATAACTTAGCAGTCGTTCGAGAATGGAGGTAGATGTAGTAAATATATCAATATCAATTTCAGCCCGATCCGTTCTGTAGTTATTGCGTGAAAGAGCAACAAACATACATGTTTACAAACTGACGCGTTTATAATATTAGTAGGATGTACCCTAGTAATGCCTGTCCAGTTTGAAACTATTTTGCTTTGCATTAAAAACAAAAGATATCGAGCAAGCCGAGGTCGGCAACTATTCACTTCACAGAAAAATCACCCTAGTGGTGGTTAAGCGCAATCTTTGCTGACTGTTTATCTAAAAGTCTGAAATATAGAAAATATCAAAGGGACATAAACTTGGCTGACGCTGTAACGCGCGACTCAATAACAATATGATGGTATATTATTACGGCATCGTGCCCAACAATGCCTGTATCCATTATACCACGTGACGTGTTTGTAAACATACTACGGCGATTTTCGTAGCAGTAAGATAAAACAATACTGAACGCGAGTGTTACGCACTACGTGAGGTACGTTGTTTGATATTACTACGCCGGTATTACGTTACTCGTAAATGATACTGGCCGTCAATTCAATTCAATTTATTTATTTATTTCGTATTTCGCATACATTTATATTGCACTTAGAATAGACAAATATTATCTCATCAAACGTCATCCTTCTATGCTATGGAAACTGGGGTGGGTGGAATTTAAAAAAACGTTAGTCATGTTATTTCGTACAAATAAAGATAGCAGAACTTAATAGTTAAAATCTAAAATCGGAAAAAATATTAAAAATAGTCTAGCGGTTTATGGGGGTTAAAAGTCCCACTGAGCTGTTGCATTTGGCTCTACCTAACTCCAGTTTCCATATGAGAAAAGTTGTCCCTAACACCTTGTTTCATTCAAAATCTCTCTCTTATTGTCGCCACTGCTCTACCATGTTTTACCTCTCATTGGTCTGTTCCAATGCCTTCCCAAAATGAGAGTAACCATTGAATTACTACACGTCCGGCTAACACTGTGCTTAGATATATACTGAGTCCAAGTTTATGCATGCGTAAGGTTCGACTTGGACACACGGGCGGCGGCGGCGGCGCGGTCTCACTGCGGTAAGGGCATATCTAACGATTTAAATCTATGCTTACATCCAAACTGTGATTCACCGAAATTGTATAACTCACCTGATAGAAAGCATGGAAGTTCCTCTCCCCCGGTTGCAGAGTGACCACCCGGCTCTTCTCCAGCAGGTAGTTGCTGATGTGTCCCCCCACGGGGTCCCCCTTGTAGTCGAAGTGAATGTCCATGTACTTGCCGAAGCGAGACGAGTTGTCGTTTCTATTCGTCTTAGCGTTGCCGAACGTTTCGAGGATGGAGTTCGATTGGATCAGGACGTTTTTTACTCTGGAAACGGAATTGGTCGCGTTCAAAACTTTTAAATCCATCATGGTTTTTAATACTACAGTTATTTACAACGGGATATTTACCATGATATGCGTTTAATAATAATTAATGCTGGACAATTGACACAGTCTCATCTAGCGCCAAGCTAACCAGAGCTCGTGTTATGGGTCGATGACTGATAAATTTAATACAATACATTACGTAGATATATAATTTTGACTATACATAGAAAATACCCAGTACAGCCAAAACAAATATTTGCAGATTGTGCGACATTTATCCCAAGACTCGCGTACCACGACCCTTACAGATGTCGTAGAATCAATGGATCATCCTCACCTCACCTCAGCCTATATCAGTCCACTGCTGGACACAGGCCTCCCCCTGATAAGTGTCTTATTGGCTTTTATCTCATGAGGGTAATGCCCATAACCCTATGCTACTGGGCATGTGGATTGGCAGTTTCGTGGTGGAATTGTTCTTCAGGGGACGCTGCTGCCCGCCCCCGGTGGTACCTTAGTCGCCTCTTACGACACCCGCGGGAAGAGTTAAGGTGGTGCAAATTCTAAGCCAGCATCACACAATGGCTCATACTGTGTAGTAATAGTGAAACTACACTTGTTATAATACCTGTCAATATATTCCCTGTGAACCTGTGTCGTGTTGGCGGCGATGTACTTCATGATAAACTTGGACGCCTCCGTCTTCCCGGCGCCAGACTCTCCCGATATAAGCACGCATGTGTCTTTGCCCTGAAAAAAACGAGATATATTTAATTTTACTATAGGTACTCATTGTTCTGAGTTACAATAGGGGTCACCTCCTCCACCACGCAAAACAGGCGACTTTAACATACCTACCTATTGATTAATATTTTAATGCAAGAATTACTAATAATGGCCATTTTAACTGTTGTATTTAGTAATTACTCGTAAATAAATGGCTTTTTATAATTTAATTTTATATTATTGAGTTGTTTCTTCCGATTTTTTTTTAATGAACTTCGATTTGCACTGATATGTCGCATGTGCATCAACACCCTTGCCAGGCGAGGTCCTACCTAACTGTGACCGTCCGAATTCCCCGAAGTAGGAATAAGAATTCTGGTGTATTAAAATAAATTAGATATAAAACAAACTTTTATTTTAACACCAAAAACAGTTATGAAGTCAATGAGACCACCCCGGTCAGAACCGAACCCGTCTTTCTTTATTTGGAAAACCTTTTAAGCAAAACTTAAGACAGAAATGCAAAACTCATAAAAAGCTAATGTTCTGTTCAACAATGGATTCCGAATGCTGAATATACCTTCGCGGCTATTGTCAAAACTCAGTTTACGGGTGTGAAAACATGCGTTCAGCACCGGCGATGAGCGCGCTGCCTTTTAGCGTAATGTGTGCCTAATGTGGTATTGTTCGCATTTCGGGGCTCCACGACGACGTAGGTACATGGACCGCCACAGGCGTTGCTGGCGAAAGCTCTTAAAAGCTTTAGCTGATTTACCGCTACAACCAACAAAGCTTTTCTTTTTTTACCGACCGAAAAAGGAGGAATCTCTTTTCGGCTGTATGTATTTTTCTCGTCAATTATAGACTAAATTTTGAAAATTCTTTCGCTTTCGTTTAGATTGATTCGAAGGTTTTAATATTTTTTTATTCTTGAATGATTAATATTTGTCCCGCAAGGCTTAAAAACAGCATAAATGCAAAAGATGGAGTACCTACGTTTGCCAATAATTATGAAATTGCATTAAAATGGTTCTAGACCTGGAAAAATAAATAGGCTACTTTTTATCTAGGAAAGCATGCAGCGCCTCCAGGCAGAAACTAGCTTTTCATACGCGCTCATCAAAGCCATCTTTTAGTAGAGCAGTAAAACATAACAATCTTCATCATAACATGGTGTGCCAGGTAAAATGGGTCAAATGTTGCAGAGACACCCCTTATTCCGTGGAAACTGTACCATAAAGGGAAGTGCTCTTGCAACAATGTCACAATTGTCAGGAGTGTCCTAGATTCTGTTAAATCACATTGTTTACGTTTTACCTTTGAAACTGCAGAATAACTAGTTTGAAACGGATTCTGTCGTGTATTCTAGCTTGAATCATCATTTACATAACAATACTTTCGTATCATTAATTCTTTCAGCATTGTTTAATAAATATCATAATCGATAAGCATTTATCGCTAGCCGTAATTAACACATATTGGAATTCGGTAAAGCTAGAGTGTTATCAAAAATAATCGACTTTAGTTTTATGTATGTACTTAGGTACAGGTTTTTATAATTACGTACAATAAATCACTTTTCTTATTGATAACTGAAATGAAATGATATATTTATTGCATAAAAGATGGTATACAGATACAGGTGATTAGTGTTGTGAGATTTGAGCTCATGTGCAACTATCCTATACCATGCAATAAATTAACTTATGTCTAGGGCATAAAATTAATAAATTAATCGATGTCCTAAAAATTACACTCACTTAGCCAATTAAATAATTTCTACCATCTAACGCAAGGCCTGGTTTTTTCTGGGTTGCAAGAAATTCGGCACGATGACAGCTAGTATGCTACCGTAAGTATGTTACATTACATCCATGATGATGACAGAGCATAATGTAGGGTCTGACTAGAATCGTGAAACGCTTAACGAGTTAAACGGTCGGGAGTCTTACCTGTTTTCTTAGCACGCTGGCAGGCATCTCTGCGGCACCTTGAACATCTCTATACCTATATATAATGTCTACGGATTCACAGATACTAGGCTATGTTAGTCTTCATTCCTGTTGTCTGAGCACCCTCTGGCAGGCATCTGCGATGGCGTACACATAAGGAGGCACCTCAAACTATGCTGTGGGACATAATGTCCAGGGTCTTGTACGGATTCACAGAGACTAGGCTGAGTAAGTCTTCTTACCTGCTGTATGAGCAACCTCTAGTAGGCGAACACATGTGGAGGCACCTCAAACATCTCCCGTCCCCGGTACTGGGCCATGTGCTGCGCGCCATATATGTCCAGGGTCTTGCAAAGGTTCACAGAGACTACGCTAGGTCATTCTTCTTACCTGTTGTCTGAGCACCCTCTGGCAGGCGTCCGCGATGGCGTATACATGGGGCGGCACTTCGAACATCTCCCGGCCCCGGTACTGGGCCATGTGCTGCGGGCCATATATGTCCAGGGTCTTGTACGGGTTCACAGAGACGAGGACCTCTCCGATGTATGTGTAGATCTTGTTTTGTTGGAATCTGCGGGCAAAGAGATAAGGGAATTAGGTACAATTTAGAGTAATTAAGAACTCTTGGAAGACCCAGAAACGTACTCTATAATTTGTTGAATAGATCCTTGCACAGGTCCGCGCCAAACGGATGAATAATCATGATCTCTTATCAAATTCAATTCCTTCGGCTCTCTCGCCTTGATCGGTTTAGGAAGGTGTGCCTTTTCCCCAGTCCAAAATCCAGCTACTTATTTTCAAATGAACTTCAATTTCGTTGAAAAATAGGAAGCAAAAGATGTGACACATCGCTAACATCGAAAACATCGCTATGAAAAGTGGATCACTAAAAAAAGCCGATACACCTCTTCTATCTTTCAATTTACTCTAAATGACTGTGACGAAATCCATAATCATGACCAGACGGGCGTTAAATCAGTGATGATTGAATTAGCGATGCCATTCCGGCCCATTAGCGACCGACTCGGCTAGTTAGCTATTGTTCGCGATCAATCTATAACCTGCTTCTCACACGATTAAACACGAGTTCTGCGTGGCAAGAGGTGAAGAGGTTTTATTATGAGTAATTCTATGGGATTTAGGTAGTTTAGAAATAATATAGAACCGATAAGATACTCGTGACATGAACAGATGCTCATTGAAATTTCCTTTTTTTTTATTTGCTTTTCCGTGATTCCGTTTTCAGATATATAAGAAAATATATAAGACAATTCACAGCATTATCTAGTCCCAAGCTATGCGGAGCTTGTATTATGGGTACTGGATATACTTTATACAATACACTAAATAGATAGATATTTTTGTGTTATCCATAAAAAACATTCAGAACACCTTGAAAAGATATCTGCAGATCGTACAGTTACACTTGAGTTATTGCTCCTGGCATCACACTTATTATATAAATACGAAAGTTTGGATAGACGTTTGTTCCCTCTTCTCGCCATAACGACAGAGAACCGATCGCATAAATGTATTTAAGCCTGGAATCAAACATGCCTGTGAACAGTCTGCGATCCATTATTGATATAATATGCATCTCTTGTTTACACGGAATGTAGGTATATCTACTGTATGTTTCTTGAGCAAGAAAAAGTCGCGTCCCGGCGATTAAGCGACTTTTTCTTGCTTCTTGCACGTCATAGCCAATAAGTTTTTTGGGCTCCTAATAAAGCCGTGCAAAACAGACGCGTAACAGGCATGTCACCCGATAACATCAAATGTGCCGATAGTGCTTAGTCACGGTCCCTGCCTGCAGGCTTGGGTCGCCGACCCGACAACCCCGTAACTTATTATATCAAACACGCGATTCTTACATGATTTATGGTCTGGAAGTTAAACCATAGATTAACTTAAAGGGCAATTTTAGATATTGCAAACACAATATCCTGTAAGGGTTGATATTTGATGATTTAGTGCCAGGACCAATTAGTAATTGCGTTAGTCAATCGGAAATTAATACCTTTTATTTATTTAAGTTTACAAAATAAGCTCTAGACAAGTCACTCACTTTTTAAACTTACTTTAAACTATGTACTTGCCAAAATGATCTCTAGCCTATGTTTTATTTTAGCATTAGAACTACCTATAAGTATTAATAAAAATTGTCCGATCCGTTCAGTCATTTTTTTGGTTATACATGAATAGGTAATAGGTATCTAGTTTGGAATTTTGGATGGACTGATGGATCTGTTACATCTACAAACATCCATCCATCCAAACGTTCGCATTTATAATATGAGTGTGGAGTGATTAACCTAAGAACTCATAACCAGAGCACAGCCTCGCCCTAAGGGTCAAAATTCTTTCAAGAAACAGCGGAAATACTTGCCCTGCCAGTATCTACGTCGATAACATTGACTCTGTTTAAAGTGAAACAAGTACAATTTGTACCATATCTAACTCAAACAAAAAGCTGTCTCTCCCACTGGTGACGCATCCCGCATACTCGATACGAACATAATCTTACTGTGAAATAATAACAAAACTATGTAGAAACGAAATCCAATGGAAAACTTATTTTCTCGTTCACGATAGGTAGATTTTTTTTGGATTAAATTGGGTCAAGTTTCTGTTGTGATAATCGTAGATTTGAGTGTTTCAAAGTAGAGTTTCGAATAAAGTTCATAAGTTCTGTTTTTGTGACGTCATTAGTATCGAGCATTTGGCAGATCCACGTTGAACGATTTACAAATTCATTTCACAAACAAATTATACCCTGACTCAGACGACGATTTTACTTTGAATTTTTAAACCATCTTTCGATGACTCGATATAATATCAAAAACAAAAAATATACTCAAATATATTAACAGAGACAGATTATCAACACGTAATTATAACATTTCTCTTTTTATCAGTGGTTAAAATGTCAAAAGTAAATCTTCTAGTCCAGGTTTTGGTTATATAGATTACACACTACGGGTAATTTCTCAGAAATCAAATAATATCCCAAAAATTTTCGACTTGGACGCTATTTAAATAGATGTGAAACTAACCAGAACATCAAATAATATATTTAATAATAATATCTAGAACTTGAACCCTAGATTATTATTGATTCCCGTCGTCAAGTCAATTTCGGATGTTATTTGTTCTAGTTAGTTTCACATCTACTAGTTAGTTACTCTATAAGGAAAGGTGCGCGTGCGCTGACGTCACCCCGCGAGCCTCCGCCACTGCTGCGTATTCTGTGGCCGTTTCTGGTTCAAGATCACAGCTGAGGTTAAGCAATTTCAACCTTACTTATTAACTTAGCGGTCAATAGACTAGATGGTAATGATTCGGTTTAGTGCCAACACAAAACTTTAAGTAAATCATCACCTTATTAATGCATACGACGAAAGCAAATTTTAATGGGAAACTAAATAATTACGATCAAAAGAGGTTATTTGTACGATAGAAACCTTTCTGGCTTCTTTTCTTCTCATTTCCTGTAGAACTCTGATAGGTAACAAGATTTCAGGATTGTCCATTTAAAGATATGAAACTCAACATCCTCAAATGCATCCTTCACTGCTTCTCCCGATTCGATAACTTCGCACGATTAGGTAAGTGCGGACTGCACGTATACAATGCCCTAAGCATTCGCTGCTTAGGGCTCAAAGGCGCGGATGGCAAGTTGTAATGTAAAACAACTAATTTACAACATCCACCTTTGCAAAAACACCTTGGCATTTTAAAGTCTATAAATATTTTTTTAGGGTTCCCTGGACGATGTAGAAATAATAATGTGGGACAATTCACACAGCATTGTCTAGCCCCAAGCTAAACAGAGTTGTATTATGGGTACTAGATAACTGATATACATACATAATCCAATACACTACATAGATAGACATTTTTTATTATACATAAACATCCAGAACACTCTGAACAAATATCTGCAGATCATACAAACATTTGTCCCGAGGCGGAATCAAACCCGCAACCTCCTGCGTCGTCGCAAGCGGACATTCGCCCTGGATTTCAGAGCATTTTGTTATCACACTAATAGGTATTATAAATTGCAAGTGTTTGAATGGGTGTTTGTACTAAACAGACCGGGCTGAAATTTTGCATACAGTTAATTCTAATCCTGGAATCAAACATAAGCTTCTTTTATACCGTAAATCAGTTCCATTGTTATAGAAATCACCCTGACACGTTTCCAAAGAAACAAACGCGTGCGAATCGGACGCGGGCAAAAACTGGTCTCTCAGAAATTCATCGAACATCTAGTGGTTACCTAGAACCTAGAAACTTCTGAGCATTTACACACAACACAATAGAATAAGGTTAAATAGGTAAGATGACTCAAGATTGACTCATTGTTAGCGTCATCAATAGTCATCATTCATCGTTATAATTAATGACGAGAACCTGTCCAGTTTGAGTACGGAAAAACGGTCAAGGAACGTCACGGGATTTACAGGATACTGAAAAATCTATGGAACTACATTATGACGAACTCGCGCTCACTTTCTCGAAGTAACGAAAACAAATGTACCCAATTGTCTATTAGATTTACATAAATTATTAAAACCCTAGCTAAACAATTTTACTGTTTCCACGAAAATAAGATTTTTTCAAACATACGAAAACTACAATAACATTATTACTAAGTTTCCATCCTTGTTTGGCGCTCTCTCTCAGTGTCAAGATCGAGTGGTGTGGTGTCCTGATGATGTCTCGTGGAGAGACGAAACTAGTTGACGACTTACTTTGATAAAATTTATTTCAATAGAATAAAACAGTCACGCAATATATTCAAAATAAAAATGAAAACTTTGAAGCTCGTTTCTGTAAAATTATGAATTTGTAACATATCACCTTCATACACTCACGTCTTCAAATGTTCTTTCATTTTGTATAAATGTATGTGTGTTTGATAACATCCCTCTTTTGGTACCACAAATAATGAATCACTGTCTCTGTGATTATTATCATTATCATCAGCATAATGTTAGTCCTCAGCCGGACATAGGCCTCCCCTAATGAGCGCCATAGCGCCCTGTCTTCACGGATCCAGCATCCGCCTGCAGTCTTTCGCATGTCATCATCCCACCTACCAAAGCCGATTCGCGATCTCCACTCAAGAACTCGTTTATCTCAGCGGTTGTCGATTCTTCGTAAGATATGACCGGCTCACTGCCACTTCAGCTTACTTATTCTTAGAGCTTATATGTCGGTTACTTTGGTTCCCTACTCTATCGGACCTATCCTGCTGAGAAACTCCGAGCATAGATCTTTCTATAGCTCGCCGAGTGACTTTGAACTGGTGGACCAACTCTACCGTGAGTGTCCACGTCTCTGTCATGTGTGTATGCAACATAGATGTTTATGTATGTAAGAGTGTGACCTGACTCCATAGTACAATGATGCACGCGTCTGAGTCACAGCTATCACACATAACAACAATAGTAGGTAGGTGCCACAGAGTTGCTATTATCATACTTATCATTATCAGTTATCAGTTATCATAATCCTATCGAGACTACACTCCACGCTATCTGATAAAATGTCGATATTACGGAATTATTTATCTGCTCCGGTGTTTATCTAGCAGGTGATATTGAATGAAACAGAAGAAGTTGAGTACCTCTGAAAAACGAATACCTCTGCGTAATCAAAAAAACAAATAATGCTCAGTAACCTTGCATAGCATAGTCATCGAGTTTCCTGCCTCTTGCATCGCGACAATACCGAGACGTAGCAACAAACGGACGTAAATCGCCAAACGTAATGCCTTTCCAGTTTCAAACTATTTTGCTTTGCGTTAAAAACAAAAGATATCTAGCAAGCCGGGGTTGGCAACTATTCACTTCACAGAAAAATGACCCTAGTGGTGGTAAGGCGAATCCTTTGTCCATGGTACGTGCCTACTTCGCGTTTTGCTTAGGGCTCTGCACGTCTTAAATACATGGACAGCATGTTGTCGCCGTCGCGGTGGTAGTCGACTGCCGTAAACTGCCACCGACTGCAGTTCGTCTGCCGTCGTCTGCAGTTGAGCCTCGCAGTCGGCAAATTGCAGTTTGCCGCCCGTGTATTAGAGCCCTAAAGTTGCTCGCTGCATAGCAGTTTCACTAAAGCCGAACAAAGCTATAAATAGCTCTTTTAAATGCCTATTAAACAATATAAATAATTATATAGTTTAGCAATAGATGACGATCATCGACAAATATATATTTTATTATGTGGTCAAGGTAGCTACGTTGCCTAACATTTATTAATTATAAACATCTAAAGGCAACGCCATGTTCAATATAAGGCAGGTTTGGTTCTGAAGGGGGGGGGGGGGGGGGGGGGGGGGTGAAAAATAGGTAAGTTTGTCTTGGAAGTACTGAAGCCGGCAGAGACTTACTGAAGTAGCATTTCAATAAACGCGACCGGGTCGGCTAGCAAATATCGAAGGAGGCCTAACATCCAACAAAAAGTGTAATTAAGGGCTACAATGATGATGATGAGCTTGCCAAAAGTAAAACTTCATAACAGGAAGACGGACAATATACCAAACCTTAATGAGGCGGTCAAGGCAAGCAGCCTCGGCCCCTGCATGAGACACGGGCGGCATACAAATACGCTGCTTACGACATGTGAGAAAGCGTGTCAGTCCTTGCAGGGTGCACCGAGACAATTAACCACAGTTCGTGGACTCGAAGGTGGTCTAATCGGTCTGATTACATGTCAATTAGAGATAAGATGTAATACAGAGCTATGGTAGAACGACGGAAGAGAGAAGAGTGAAATAAATGCCTAATTAGATCAGAACAATAGTTTAACTTGGGAAAATTAATGGTCGTCAATAGTTCCTGCAAAAATTCATGCAGACGTACAAAATACGAGTAGACATAGACTATGTTATAGGTTTATAGATTACACATATACAGGGTGGCAGATTTAGATCGGTCAGTATAGGAAAGTCTGAAACTTTAAGACATACGAAAGATATTTCTTAGGAACCATGTCAACGATTTTAGTAACTATCTGTTGTTCGAGTTGTAAGTTGTCCAAAGATTCGAAATACCATAAAATAATTATGTGTAATATAGCCTAAGATAATTTAGTCATACGATTAAATAGTTAAATTGTAATTAATAATAATAACGTATATGTCACACAATCACATTACACTAAAATTATAAATGCGCATGTTATTTATTACTTCTTTACGCTCCAATTTCTGAACGAATCGCGTAGATGTAAACCTCGGATATAACATAGGATTTTTATCCCATAAATGAATTTTAAAAAAAAATCCATGGCATAAAACACTCTTTAAAATTTCAATGGAAACAACGCGTTTGTAGCCGCTTGTAGAAACTAGGTTTAGAGATGGTAAAGATACACAACACCAATCCAACCTCAAAATATGAAGTCCCAAGAGCTCTATGATCACGATAAGGCTTGCTCATGCTATTCCCTTACTGGTAGTACTTACGAATTGTGTCATAAAAACGGACCATATTAATTCAATTATAGTTAAAACAGGTCAGTTTATTACATTCATGCTTAATAGGACAAGTATTTCTTATGACTCGGAGCCATAACAGCAGGGTTTATTTACTTTATTCACATAATATAGCTACCAGTTTGAAAAGAGACACAAGATTAGGTACCTTCAGTAATCAAAACTTAGTCCCGTATTATGAAAGCTTGCTCAATCATCGATCTATGCTTGAGCAACGCTTTTCTATGGCATATACGTCACTCACGCATAGCCCTATGACTGAGCAAGCTTTCATAATAAGGGCCTTAATTTAATCAAAGGCTAAGCAGCATAGCGTACGACGCGACGCGACCTGAGCCCGTACTCTAAAAAACGAAATCGAATCGTAAATAGACCTTCGTTTGACCGCAATCTCACCTGATGGCAAACGAAGATGCGGCCGACGGTGTATCACGAAGGTCTAGAAGATACCTATTCACCCTTGTCTTGAAGAGACCGAGGTTGTAATTGGCCGGAAAAACAGGCAGTTTCTGATTCGTTTTCGTACAAACGTTTTGCAAGCGTAAAAAGAGTTGGTTTTGCACGTCACACGTTAGTAGGCCCTGACGAAACGACGACGTCGACGTCTTCAAAGCATTCGTAAGATTTGACTGACGAATCTTTTCTAAGTTAAGGTTGAGATTCCTTTAAAGCTAAGGCCCAGGAAGGCAAGGAAATTACATTCGCAGGAACATCTGCTCGTAGCTAATTAAACAAACGGGTTATGCAGTAAAATTAGCTATAAGACATCACGGTAAATAAGACCATGTATGACTCACATCGGGTGACGTAATGGCCATGGCTGGCTCGTTATGATCGGCTTGCCATTGTAGTTTGCATCGTCTCGAGTTGTTTTCGCGTCTATTTTAGTTTTGAAGTGGTATTTAATGTAAACAGGAATGAATGACTGGATTATTTTATGCCTCGGCGTAGCGAGGAGTTGACTGACTGCAGACAATGATACAAGAAAAGAAAGAGAAAACATATGCCCTGCTGTGGGACGACATGGACTGAAAGACCTCACAACCTCAACCTCAACAGCCTGTATTGGTCCACTGCTGGACGTGTATTGGCTTCCCGCTGATAAGCGCCTTGTTGGCGTTTATCAGCGGGAACGGAAGTGAAGAACACAAGTGACTAGCGTAGCGAGACAACGAAAAAGGCTCAGTACAAAGTGACACTTGTTAAATTTCGAGTCGCAGTCCGAATCGTCATTGTTGACACAACACAACCGCGCCAGCACGTGCCTTGAATTACACACGCCTATAATGATATCATATTACTTCAGGTCACCGGCACACTCGCACACGCGAGTTTCGGTTGAGCTCCCGACAACCCACGCATGGACACTGGTCAGTACTATCGATCAGTAGGTACACTAAAGATTTCTTCTAAGGTATCCCAACAATAAGACAAAAAATAAAAAATAATGTTTTTATTTCAGATAAAAAAATGTTACAAAGTACTTAAGTTCAAAAGATAAATATAAAACATACTAAGTACACTTACTAAGTTAAACTTATATGAAGATGCTAGGGCTCTTATTTCCGATTCTTTAGGGTTCGATCTGTAGTGCATAACTGCATATACAGCAATGGCACCATAAACCGTGATAAAAAGGTAGCTTCACAAAAGATAGCGAAGAAACGATTATAATATACAGCGGAAATAGAGCAGCAAGCAAAGCAATAACGACGTTCCTACAGCCGGATATAAACACATCGAATTTGAATAACGTTGCCGAATAGCATCGACCGAGGAACGCCCGTCATTTCCTATGGACACATTATATTCTACACTACGCTATAGCTAAGGCCCGTATTATAAAAGCCTGCTCAGTCATCGAGTAATGCTTGAGTAACGCTATTCTATGGCATAAGCGTCACTTAAGCATAGACCGATGATTGAGCAAGGTTCCATAATAAAGGCCTAAAGTTGTACTTAGCAAGGTATTACCATCATCATAAGCCTAGTCTTAGTCAACAGCTGGACATAGGCCTACCCTTATGAGCGCCATAGCGCCATGACTTCAGCTTGCAGCACGCATCCAGCATCTGCCAGCAGTCATTCGCGGATCGTCATCCCACCTGGCCAGAGGGACGACCTTCTCTACGTTATTGGTTTAAAGCAAGTTATATACATATAGAGCAATGGAACTACGAATGTATGGAAATGTCATCATAACTGCAGCCGGGAAGTTTGCAGTTTCCGTTGCAGCTAACAGGTGGTAGAAAGATAGGTGGTGGAAGTGGTGGAACGTGGAACTGATTGATCAATGATCATGCAATTGGAATATCCCGTGATTTGCTCGAGCAAATGAAGATAACAAAGGAGATTTCAAGAGGCATAGTTTATGCACGGATGGATTGTTTTTGTATAGATTCACAAAGGGTATATAAATATTTCTGATGAAGTAAGGTTGAAATAATTTCTTGATACATATCTTATCCAAGTCTAATTCTGTCATCCACACTCTTTGGTATGTCACTTAACAAAAAATACCGAAAGAAAATGGTGGCATCAACGTTTTTAATATGACATGTTTTGAACTGTCTTCAAATCAGTCCATTATTCGGCGTCCAAAACTGCGGTATGTGCCTATGCCACACTTCAAAGCACGATGTCAAACACCTCTGGTTTAGTTCTATTTGTGGGAAACGCACCATTTTACGATGGTGTTCATGCTCAGGATGGTGAGAATGTGTGAATCCACAGCGATGTCGTAAGAGACGTTATAAATAAATGCCATTCATTCAACTCGTTGGATTGTTGTGGAATTTGGAGCACTTTTGAGATACGTTGAGTACGTTACGTACCTATTTGAAATCTGAATTTATACAAAAATATAGCTTTATACGTCATCTGCAATCAATAATATAATAATATTGCTAGTTTGTATATGAGAACGAAGGAATAGTTAAATATTTGTGTAGCCAATATGGTTGAAATAGAATTCAATAAGACGGAAATTGATTTTATTAAGATTTTGTAATGAAATCTGTTATGATTGCATACGAATTCCAAATTCTTATTGCAGATACTATATTAGCCATATTTCTCTTTTACTTGGAAACTATATTTCTACCCCCAGAAGGAAGTAGATACAGGTTTATAATAAGGAAACAGTTCGTGTTTTAAAAAAACAAAGTTATGATTTCACCGACAGTTCAACCTTTCTAATACATGCCCTACAAACTTCGGTTTATGGCTATGGCACAAATTGAATGGAACGAGCATAGCTAGTAAAGATACCATGACCAGTTAGTGTAAGTATGTTACACACACAAAAGACTTAACGGATTCAAAGAGGCGAAAGGCAATGTAAGTCATTGAAGGGGCATCAGATTAGGACGACAGAAGTGCAAAAGCTGTAAGGCACATAAAACGATAATACCTACTTGTTTTCTCTCACCTTACCACAACAGTCAATGTTTGTACACTGCTGGACGCAGACCCTGATAAGTGCTTTATTGGGTTTTATCTCATGGAGGGCAATGCTTATATGTAATTCCCACGCTGGGCATGTGGGTTAGGGTTTATTTTTAACAGGCTTAGACAGTTCTAAGCTGTCACCATACAGCAATCTGTTTTCTCTGTGGTTATGTAAATTACCTCTAATGACATTCTTAATAGGAAGCAATACAAGCAAATCGTCGGGTAATCTTCGGTATGGCTCCATTGACTTCTAATTGGTTATAATATAAATTGTAGCTTATCTTCCTGGGTGGTCTAAAGAGCAACATACTTAAATTAAAAGCTCTATGCCCGCTTTAATATTATGTATTTTGAGTCTTTGAAATCTCTGATATATTAGAAAAAGAGTAGAGCAAACTCTATCGCTTGTATTATGTATATCATTTTTTGTCGAGACGACCTCGGTGGCGCGGCGGACGAAGGTCCACCTGCGACGCAGGAGGTTGCGTGTTCGATTCCCGCCCCGGGACAAATGTGTGCGATCTGTAGATATTCATTCAGGGTGTTCTGGATGTTCTCTATGTATGATAAAAAAAATCTATCTATGTAATGTATTGTATTATGTAACTTTATCAGTTATCTAGTACCCATAACACAAGCTCTGCTTAGCTAGAGGCTAGATAATGCTGTGTGAATTGTCCAACATTATTTATTAATATTGTTATTAATGTAATTTGTTTTTAATTAAGTTCTAGTAACCATAACACAAGCTGTGCTTACTTGGGCTTCCAAATAGTTGACCAATGGAACCACGTTCGAGGTACGAGTATGATTGAAAGTTTGTGTCTTGCGTCCGATATCGCGTCGTGCATGATTCGACCTCCATCGAGGCGACCGCACAACTCATGTACAGTTGTAATACACATACTTGCACTGCTGCAGCGAGATTTTGTATGACGACCTCAATTTAAAGTTAACAGATGACATTGCAAAAGATGCGGGATTTCAAGAAGCTAGGACATATTTATTTTGAGAGAGACAATAGTGCTTACTTATGCTTGTTTAAAACACCTAGTGTTTTCTAATAATCTATTCTAATATTATAAAGAGGAAAGATTTGATTGTTTGTTTGTTTGTATTGAATAGGCTGCGAAACGAATGGAACTATTAAGCTATTGCATAGCTTCTATCGCGGGCCTTGAGCGCGGGGACCGAATCCAGAAATTCCGTAACGAAAAAACCTTGACGTTTGTCTCTTTAGTTCAGCAACTCGCCTCTAGATGGCATTGCAATAGCTTTACCGCGGCAGTCCCCGAGTGCCACACGTCTTTTTTAATTCTATCTATAATTATAAATTCTTTCACCATTAGAAAGCTTACTTTCAGGGAGTGACATAGAATACATATTTTATCCCGGAATTCCCACAGGAACGGGAACTACGCGGGGGAAACCGCGAGGCACTGCTGCTGGACAATCCAGAGATCATCATAGTTTATAGTTTATTTTATTTATCATCATAATGTAACATTACAGTCATCATGTAACCCTATTAAGCAAAGCTTGTTTATGTTATGTATGATGATGAATGATACACTAATTATAATAGATAAGTACATTACCCACATATTTTTTTACTTTAAATAGAAAATTCCCCAACACCTGGAACTTAATGATATTTGCAGATCGTATAAACATTTGTCCCAGGGCGTGAATCTAACCAGCAATCTCTATAAAGTTTCTTTAAATATATTAATGTCAGGAATGAATTGAAAAGTAAAGAGTCGAATTATCATAGTAGGCAGGTAAAATCATCATGATGTTATGATATGATGATTGAGCAACGAAGAATTATGAAGACAAATTTCAACCTTGAAGTTTATAATTTGGGTTAATCTGAGCACCAGAATAGTTCCAGCTTTCGATTCGATTATTTTTGGACCGTCTTCTGATTATTTGGGCATTCTCAAGGTTACCTACTAAATAAAAGTGGTCTTTATAATTTAATTTATAGGAAATACAAAAGGGTCCAAAAGGGTGCTTCATCAGGGGGTCACTGTCACTAAGTTAGTTCGTGTCGTGTGAAAATGTTTTTTTCTGCTGAAATATACAAGAAATAATAATGTATACGCACAACTTATACGAAAACTAAGAGAAATACAAAAATATACATACCTTACCTTACCTTTGAATTTCTATTTTTAAACATATTGTAATTGTAACTAGGTATGTGCGCGGCTAATCAGGTCCAGCCTCAGCTAGCTGCTTCGCACAACAAAAAAAAAAAACAAATTTGAGAAGGTAGTCATTTCATCCACTTCGGATGAGTTGACCCCCTGAATAATTAATTATGATTCTCGTTCGTCATCCGGTTCCTATTTTGTTTCAAAGCAGGTACTAATTTGGTACAGTCGCTTATAAAAGTACTGCAATGCCAGTATTGGATATTATAACATCATCAATGGCCTTTACATCCACGAAGAATGGTTTTTTTACGATTTTCAGCACTTACGTAGATGACTAGTAAGGCCTATACGGGAACGACTGATGCCGCATCTGTTGTTCCCGTATAGGCCTTACAATAATAAATATCCTACTATACTAATATAAAAAATGTGAAAGCTTGTAAACATGTATGTATGTATGTTTGTTGCTCTTTCACGCACTGAGGGGGATCGGGATCACATAATATAATATAATCTTATTGAAAACTTATGAGATCATCGTCATCGCCAAAGAGAGTGCTTATGATGCAGTAATACAAAAAAGTTCGACCCTGCATCATGCATATGAATCAATCCACGTGACTAAATTTACCAAAAATTGCAGGTGACAAAATTATCGTTGAGTGCTACACTTTTATGGCAGTCTTTCAATTTTCCTGTTTACCTATAGCAGGCGTGACGTAGATACTAGATACATCTCGGATTTAAACACACCAAAAAAAGTGGAAGAGGATGACGTTGGCGATATTCCTACATCTGATATGTGTATGGTTGTGTTTTTGCAGAACGGAAGTGATTTTTTTAAAATTATCAATGGAACTTTCTGAAATTGAGATTTAAAATTAAACCTGTCAACATCCTTCTCCTTCCTTATACGTAGACGTAGTACTTAGACGACCTCTGTAGGCAGCTGGGCTAAGATCTGCCTGCGATGCGACACAGGAGGTTGCGGGTTCGATTCCCGCCTCGGGCAAATATTTGTAACATCTTAGGTTCTAGGTATTTTCTAGATTCTTATGATATTAAATACATACTTACCTACGACTATATAATAATATAATCTTATAATGAAATATGAGTTATTTAGTAGGTACCGTTCCCCTAATTACACAAGCTCTGCTTAGATTGGGGCTAGATGCTGTGTGAATTGTCCAGCATTATTTATTTTTATCTTTAGCGATCATAAAAACCGAGAAAACAAATATGTTAGTAATGATGATGTTTGTAGGCGTTAAATTTGCGTAGGAGAGAATGAATGATAAACCACGAACGTGACAGACAGGACGGTGGAATAAAAATAGGGCAAAGTAAATTGGACGACCGACGAAGTTACAAGCAAGGCGATGCCTTACTTACGCCTTATATTTTACTAAAACGTACAGGAATAAAAAGATTTGATATTTTTTTCTCTTCGCTTTGTATGATTGATATCAAGCTGTTTATATAGTAAAAAAAATTACTTGTCTAAGTGCTTATTTTGTGAGTAAAGAAATAAACGACTTGACTCTGACTCTGATTGATTCATGACCTATTCCATCACCTCTCCTATAACTAAGGTTTCGCTGGAAGAAACCTCTTTGTCAGGGTTAAGCTCGCCGTTGTACATATCTTTTATAATAAGTCCATACTTTGTATCATTTGTGTACAATAAAGAATTACAGAATTACAGAATCATGATCACTGATAAATATACCTTGGGATACAATCTGTGTAAAAAAAAGACGTGTTGCACTCGGGGACTGCCGCGGTAAAGCTATTGCAATGCCATCTAGAGGCGAGTTGCTGAACTAAAGAGACAAACGTCAAGGTTTTTTCGTTACGGAATTTCTGGATTCGGTCCCCGCGCTCAAGGCCCGCGATAGAAGCTATGCAATAGCTTAAAAATATAGTTACTAAAGTAGTTATATAAGAATAACAGATAGAGGCTAATTATATTTTGTGCATGATTGGGTGTTTTTTTTATTAAAACACATTCGTCAGACGTAATAGAGTATTTACTGCACTATTAATAAGAGATACACATTATTACAAATAATTGTGTTTGTTTAAAAAAACTATAAATCGACTTCAATTTTATGGTTTTTTCGTGACTGCCATTGTCAGAACTGGACCAAATTTAATGGGACACGGGAAGCACCATATTTTAAATTACCATAAAAAAAATACATTCGAATTCAAAAAAGGAGGAGATTGTCTCCTCCTTTTTAAGTCGGTTAAAAACAGGTTGAACTAGTACATTCAAATGCGTGGTATTTCCCTCTTATAATGCATTTTTTACACTATGCTACTCGTTTGTCTATATACTCTACTAAAGCGTAGATCTATGCTTTCTCCGATTTACCCACAGTAGAGTAGAGACCGACCGAAAGTATGTTAGCAAAATTGTCCCCACTTTAGCCAAAGTGTTCTTATCTTAGCTAAAGAGGGTGCAACTATTGCAGTAAACACTTCATTCATACTTGTACAACTACTCAAACAAATCTCAATAATAAGTCACATTAACATTTCAAGTGAGCCTACACAATCACATGTTAAAGTGTCGTATGTTTTTAGTACTGTACTGGAGGCCTACTATGAAAGGAAAACCGTAGTTTCGTTTTCGTTATCATATCATGCAAAACAAACTCTTATGTCGCTTGCACGAAAACGTACCGAAGCTTCGATTTTGCTTTAAAGAGTACGGGCCCTGTTGTAATGAAGGACTCACTTTTCCTTCAGTATCACTTAGTTATTGGAAACTCAACCTCAACCTAAACATCCTATAAATTGGCCCACTGTTGGACGCAGGCCTCCTCCTGATAATCGCCTTATTGGCTTTTATCTACCTGGGGGTAATGCCCATTATCTTCATGCTAGGCATATGAATTGGGGAAGCAATTAGGTGGTAAAGAATTATTCTGCAGGGAGCGCTGCTGCCCGCCCCCTGGTGGATATCCCCTAGACGCCTGTTATGTTACGACCCGCGGATAGAATTGGGGTGGTGTACATTCTAAGCCGGTACCACACAACTTAGTTAGGTAATTGAAGCACCAACACAAATAAAGCCAACAACAGCTAGAAACATACCATTAAACCTAAATTGTCATAATTCAAAACAATCATACTCTTATGAAATACAGTTGTGCAATAGAAAATGGTTCCCAGCTGGTTTCCCAAGACTTGCAATTGCACACATTGTTGTGTTATCATCACTTCCTGATCAAAACTGAGCGAGTACTTAGGGCTCTTATACACGGACTGCACGTCTAAAATTTTCTACCGACTAGACGTCCGTAACACTAATTCAAAGGTTTTTGGCTGAAAAACAGCGCTGAGCGGCAATCGTTCAGCACATGCTGAGCCAACACCTATTTCGGCATTCGGCAAAACTCGATTTGACGCACAGCATACTATGTTTAATTTAACGTAACGACCTCCTTTTGTTCTTTGTTTTAGTTTTGTATGTTTTTATCTGTATGTTTTTATTTTTCTTTGTAACTATGTGTATATGTGTCGAAATAAACGATATTCTATTCAATTCTATTCTAAAATACACGAACGGCAAGTTGCCGACTTCAAGGCTAAACTGTAGGCTGCAGCGACGGGAGTCGACGACTGCCGTCGCTGCAGTCGACCACGTCCACATTGCCGTCCGTGTATAAGAGTCCTTACCGGTAGATAAGTACCATACCAGTAGGTAAGTACTTAAAGCAGTGAAATGAAATAGTTTTTAATGCTTAACTTATACTGGTTTTATAATAGAGAAGGTATCACTTTATCCCACTTTTTAGTCGTACAAATGTCTAATCGTAGTGAAATAAAAAGAAATAAGTAGTATTTTTAACCGACTTAAAAAAAAGGAGGAGGTTCTCAATTCGACTGTATTTTTCTTTCTTTTTTTGTCTGGGTGGTCCGATTTTCACGATTCTTTATTTATATGAAAGCTGGTACTTCCCATGTGGTCCCATTTTAATTTTGTTCAGTACTGACAATGGGATCCATGAAAATTCATGAAAAAACTATAAAAATTTAAGTCGGTTTATAGTTTTTTTAAAAATACTTGTTTTGTCTAAAATATAGGTCAACAATGCTGGTTTTAGAATAGTCACACTATATTTGACTTGTTAATTGTTTTCAAATTTTAGCTCTAGTAGAAAAGTTGACATATTCGTAAAGTTTTAAAAAGCATTGCTATACAGATTACATAATAATAAGTACATGTCAAAAAAAATTAATTATGTGATCTCAAATTTCAAATATTCATTTATACAGAGCTGCAGAGGTAGGTAAAAACAGTTTTGACAGAGCCTTTTTATAGAATTAATTAGTGATTTGGTGGTTCGTGGCAGTGGATTGGTGGTTGTGTTTCTTGGTCATCTAAAATTTGGTAGTGGATTCACGAACGACGCACTAAAATTTCAAATTAAATTTATACACATTAACAGAACTAAGTTTAGAACGTCATCACATCAGATAATAGATTTTTTTAATTTTCTTTGACCGCAATCTCAACGTTTAGGTATAGGCTTTATCAATAGGGTATATGCATGTGATTTCAAAATGGCTAAAAAAATATATAGTATTTTCTATTGATATAGAAACATATCTACATATTTATTTTTGCATTTTGAGATGTTTTTATTGTAGAATTTAACCATTGAAAAATTAATATTTTAAATCTCATTCGCAAAATTTCAAAACGCTACGCCATTGACTAGAGCGGACGTGACATCACTGTACACATTTCTTCTTTTTTTATTCTGCTTGCTGCACCTTGATTTGACACTATTCTGCCCACTTGACATTTCGTATTGTCGATTATTTTCAGTTTTTTCGGAAAACCTCTTTCCTGAGATGATCACTACCGAGGTCGTCACCAAAGGTTTTAATCAAGTGTGTACGTCGACGTCACATAAACATGGCGCCAATATGGCAGCGTTTTTATCACCCGAAAATGATTGTAGTTTTGATTTGTTTTTTTTACCTTGTTAATGCGAAATTCAGTGAGCGTCTTATCATTCCTCGGTTAAATAATGACCTAAAGAATCGATTAAAACAATAAAAAAAATCGATGCATATACCCTATTATAGTGTCAAAAACAAACCGGCTAAGTGCGAGTCAACTCACCCACAGATAGTTCCGCATAACTAGCTCGCAAAAGGAACCCGGTTAATGCGGCCGCTGCTGACAACGACGGACCGACGAAAGACAGCGCAGCGGAGGCTTAGTAATAGGGTCCCGTTTTCACCCATCGGATGCGGAGCCCCAAAACGATTGCTATTGGCATCTCAGCAATGTCGTGATAAGAGTCTCGTTAGTGTGATGTCTGGTATGTCTGGTAAGCAGTAAGTGCGGTAGGCATTAGTGGGGTCGAGCTGGAACTGGCTAAATTGCCACTTCCAAGCTGGTTCTTTACTTCTGGCTTGTCCAGTGGTAAGATGTGACAATAAGATATTGTAGGTACTTCACTGAAGCAGTTAAGCCAGTGGCTGTATTTTTAACCGACTTAGAAAAAAGGAGGTTCTTAATTCGGCTGTTTTTTTATGTTTGTTATATCAGAACTTTTGACTGGGTGGTTCGATTTTTATGATTCTTATACCAAATTAAAATGAGACCACACGGGAAGCACCAGCGCTTCCCGTGTGGTCCCATTTTGGTTCAGTTCTGACAATTAGACCCATGAAAATCCATGAATAATCTATAAAAATTCAAGTCGGTTTATAGTTTTTTAAACAAAATTAATTATTGGAAGTTCGGGAGTTTTCCGAAATTGCCTAATAATTCAGCCTCTAGAAACTTCTAGAGGCTGAATTATTAGGCAATTCGGCGTTGAATCGCAAAATGTACTTGTAAATTTGAATATGCTTAGTTGCTTATTGGTGCAAAATTGATGAGTCGCAAAATGGTTTGTATCGTAGGCGAAAACAAATTTATATGACACTAGCAGCGCCTCGCGGTTGCACCCGCGTAGTTCCCGTTCCCGTGGGAATTTCGGGATAAAATTTAGCCTATGTCACTCCCTGAAAAGTAAACGTTTTAATGATGAAATATTTTTTTAATCTGTCCAGTAGATTCGCAAGAGAGCCTAGCAAGCATTTATGCTGAGTTAGGGCCTTTTTATAACAACTTTTATATAACTACATCCTATAAGATTGCCTGGCTCTCCCTTTTGATTCTACTCATAGTTGTAGGATATAATATTCGTATACTAAGTTTCTTCTGTTGTTATAAATAAATGTATTTCTTTCTTTCTTTCTTTTCTCTTTATAATATTAGTATAGACAACTCAAACTTAAGTCTAAAACTATAGGTACTTACTTACCAGCGTAACGGAATTGAAAGAATTCACGTATCAGATACGCAAGCATGACACCTGTCGCTGGCCAGGGCACTTATCGATACGTAATCTTGAGATAGAGCTCTATCAGTTTACAGCGAGTGGATACCTCTATACATCTAACACTAAATAAAATTACTAACAAAACACATGCCTGACGAATAAAACAAAATGCGATTATTAGTAGCTAGAGTCCTCAACCTCAACAGCCTGTATTGTTCCACTGCTGGACGCAGGGCTCTCCCTGATACAAATACAAATCGTTTATTTTCATAAATGTGTGGGACAATCAGCCGATCAGACGATCAACTGATCAGCGCCTTGTTGGCGTTTATCTCATAGGGTTTTTTTTATCAGAAATAGACCTTCGTTTGACCGCAATCTCACATGATGGAAAGCGAAGATGCGGCCGACGGACGATGTATCACGAAGGTCTAGTCTAGAAGATGGCTACTCCGGACCACATTCCGAAACACAACTGAGTTGCTTCACGGACTGGCCCAGTCCGGAGGGTGGTGACAAGCCACGGCCGAAGCCTACCACCAGAGGGTACCGCTCTTAGCACCACCCAGAGGACATGTGTAGGGGATCAACACCTACGGATGTGAGCGATACTGTCCTCCTGTATGGGTATTACCCATAATCCTCACGAGGGGGTTATGCGGGGGTTGGAGATTGCAGTTCAGTGGTGGAATTGTTCTGCAGAGGGCGCTGCTGCCTGCCCCCCGAAATTGACAAGTTTAGAATAAGTACACGTTTTCGGAAATGGATGACCTTAGTCGCCTCTTACGACACCCAAAAAGAGATGGGTGAAGCAAATTCTAAAAAAAAAAAAAAATCTTGGAACCAAAACTTACGTAGAGGAACAGTTCGTCCCACTCTTGGAATCAAACCGCAATAGAACCACTCTACCTAGAGTAATGTTTTATTTATTCCTATGATAGAGGCAAAGCCTGTTTGGGTTAAAGCAAGAGGTACATATATAAGTAGCATAGTCGACGGGACCGCTGTTTTTCTCGTAGTCCTATGCGGTTGTGGAAATTTTCGTCCTTTATATATTTTCAAACAAACTTTTTCGAGTGAAGAGTGAAGAGTCTTGAAGAGTCAGATTATAAATAAATGGCAATGTTTTTAATACTTTTCCTTACAATCCTGTCGTTAGTACGGTACACCTAAGATTAAAAAGAAGAAGTTGAAGTTATTTTATTGGAAACGATAAAATAAAAACGATTCAAATACGAAAATTGTACCTCCATTTATTATGGAAGAAATATCTTGACAATGACAGTATAAATACTCACATGTACTCACATGTTTACTTACCCAAGTTTTAGTAGAAAATAAAATAAAAGTGATGTGTTCTTTAAAAAAAAATTGAAGTAAATATAAGTACCTCCTGCAGGTGTCTAAAAAATCAATCTTGACAAATCCTGTAGATTGATTTGTCAAGATCGCTACCGAAAAGTGGGGATACATACAGCGTACCTGTATAAGCGGTGGTATACATATCTTATTTAATAAGGATTTCATTTGATAAACCATACACATAAGTTATACCATAGGTACTTGAATCCAAGGCCGGTATCTGTGTCAGATACAAAAGCTGAAGGTACATACATAGTACAAGTAATAAGAGCACGTTACGGTACAGGTACATCACATGAACGTGACCTTTTCAAGGGAATCAGAGCACGGAAATAGTCGCAAAAAAGGTCCCCAAAACCATAAAACTGCAGAAACCTGACGGTGCTTTAATTGGGTCGGCGGTGGATTCGTGACGTGAGGGGGGTTAATCTTTGGTGGGTATGCCACCTTGGCAGACGGCAAGGTGGCATACAAAACACAGCATTGATAGGTACAGTTTTTGTTTTAGAAATATAGGGAAATGGGTAGGTATCTTGCATAATTAATTTTGTTTTAAAAAACTATAAACCGACTTCAATTTTAATATTTTTTTTCATGGAATTTCATGGATCCCATTGTTAGAACTAAACTAAATTAAAATGGGACCACACGAGAAGCACCCGCTTTCATATAAAAAAAAGAATCATGGAAATCGGACCACCCAGTCAAAAGTTAATAAAATACATTTGAATTGATCCTCCTCTTGTTTTTGAAGTCGGTTAAAAAGGGCAGTGATTTGTAATTTTGAGGTAATTTTGGTGCAATGATTGATTTTCTTCATTAATTAAACAAAATCTGCTTAGCTTGGGGCTAGATAATGGTGTGTGAATTGTCCAATATTATTTATTTATTACTAGTTTCTGTCCGCGGCTGCGCACGCGATATTTTTATGGAAACGTTAAAATGTGATTTATATCCCACGGGAATTAGTTTATGGGATAAAAAGTAGCCTATGTTTGATACCAGGATTAGAATTACCTGTATGCATTATTTCGGCATGTTCCAGTCAGTAGTTTTGACGTAAAGAGGGAAAAACCATGTCTGCCGCATGCCCAAAGACGAGGGGCTAAGATCACCACTCAGTGAAGTCCCAACAGTGTAAGGCGTCGCGGTAGACCGAAGAAACGATGCCGCGACCAACTAGCCCCTTCCATAGAACGTGGGCCAACTGGCTCAAAATCGTGATGTGGGAGAAGTGGCATATAGTGGGACATTCAACTCAATTCATTCAAATTTAATTTCAATGTATAAAGGGACAGGGAAAAATGGCGACATCTCTTATTGGAGGACAAGAAACACTTCAGCTCACTGAGCCATAGTAGTGTAACACATTTATGATGCTTTTCGACTGTAAAAAGATTCATGGAAATCCCGTTTAATTAACACAATGACATATTTATCTCACGCAGTTATTAAACAATAAGCAGATAAGTAATGATTCTTCACTGCAGTAGTGATGTTTTTGTCTCCTGAAACGTTACGCAACTATGCCATATTGCTAAAGTCATAGGCTTCTATACTGCTTAGGCTTATGAAAAGGCAATACTTTAATGGCCGTAACCCGCAGAACGCCCTAAAGCTTTTAATTTCCTTCACTGTATCCATTGATTTATTAAATGGGAAGATAGGTTACGTTCTCCCAGCGCTTACTCAAAAAATGGCATGTGTTACAACTACACGCAAACACATACGCTCACAGTTATATTTCCAGTCCTGTGCAATACAAAGAAGAACAAAGACGGAAAGACGTATCTAAGACCGAGGGAGACCGAGACAACAATATATCACGCGAATAACGACCGCCCGTGCCGCCGGTCTTACGGTGACCGAGGTGGGAGCACACAATTTTACACAATTTGAGGTTGCCACTTTCGAGAAACCAGTACCTCATCTTCCTTTTTAATAAATCAATGACTGTATCATACATAATAATAGAACGCATTTTTAACCGACTTCAAATACTTGGGTTTGTTTTAAAAAAACTATAAACAAACATCAATTTTATGGATTTCTCATGGATGCCATTGTCAGAACTGGACCAAATTTAAATGGGACTACTTTGCGTATACGCAGCAGATTTATGAAGTCAGAAAAGTCAAATGCCACCTTGATGCTTTAAGTAGAACTCAGAATAGGGAAACTACAATAAATAAGTAACATAAACATTATGCTTATGTTAGTCATCGCTCAGTGATCACGTGTCAGGATTTAGTAGCCTTGTCCTTGACAGGTATTACTCAGAACTTAACCGTTATCGACATAAGCCTGTAACTCGCGCGCAATACTTAAAAATAATTTAACGTTATCTACGTGGAAAGCAATAATCGATAACTAGCGAGAGATTAGCGTAATCATTGGTTCTATTGCGGTTTGATTCCAAGAGTGGGACGAACTGTTCCTCTACGCAAGTTTTGGTTCCAAGAGTGGCATGGATCAATAGTGGATAGGAATACTTTCGAACTAACTGTTCCTCTGGATTCACTGAATCTCAAAGATCCCAACTCAAGGTCTGCCAAAGGGCAATGGAGCGTAGCGTTCTTGGAGTAAAGAGGATCGATCGAATCCGGAACACCACGCTTCGTTCCAAAACTGGAATTGCCGACGTTGGTTACAAGACAAGACAGCCAAACTCAAATGGGACTGGGCGGGGCATGTGAGCCGCATGTATCCAAGCAGGTGGCTGGTATCATCACACCGTGGGTGCCTGGGGACGGGCGACGACGTCGAGGCAGGCCAAGGAGACGCTGGCGAGACGATCTCGACACATTCCGGGTAGATCGGTGGAACCTTGCCAACGAACGCGATTCCTGGACGAGTTTGGGGGAGACCTTTGCCCAGCAGTGGGACAAATAAAAAAAGGTTAAACAAAAAAAAAACTGTTCCTCTACGTTAGTTTTTAGGAAGATCAACTCTACCTTAATAGAGTACAGTACTCACGTAGAATCTCCTCTACTCTACGTGAAATCAAGAGTTAGTCCTCTTTCATTTTATTATAGGTAAGTTATTTTGCATTTTGTTACACTTATCATTAACTAAGGAAAGTAGAGTATGTATCAATCTCCTCAACCTCAACAGCCTGTATTGGTCCACTGCTGGACGCAGGCCTCTGCTTGATAAGCGCCTTATTGGCATTTATCTCATGGAGGGTAGTGCCCATAATCCCCACGCTGAGCATGCGGGGTGGTGCTGGCTTAGAAATTGTACCACCCCAACTCTTCCCGCGGGTGTCGCCTGCAGAACAATTCTACCTTCGAACTGCGATCCCCAACCCGCATGCCTAGCGTATTTTTTGATTTTTATAGATGGAGTGCGCGAGTCCGACTTACACTTGATCGGTTTTATTCCTATTACGATAACGGTAACGATAACGATCCGTTCGTTTTTAAAATGAACTCGGGAGTTATTTCCTAATATACCGGAGCTCATCATGCAGCGGTATGCAATGCACTATGCAGTGTGAACTGCAAACTGGGTCACCTATGTGCTGGTTATTAATTTAGCTGCATGCACCACACGCCCGTTATTTTCCATGTTGGTAGGATAAATTGGTAGGAAGGTACATTAACTTACTTTAGGGATGTCTAACTTTCTGTTTTGCGAATAAAACATTTAGACGCAGATCGGAGCCAAGGCCGGATTTTGGCGTCTGCGATAGTGGAAAGGACTAAGAAAAAAAAATTTTTTAATTTACTTAGTCCTTCAGATAGATTTTGAGAAGATATTGGACTTCCCCCGATAAGCGCCTTATTCGCGTTTATCTCATGGAGGGTAATGCCCATAATCCCCACGCTGGGCATGCGGGTCGCAGTTTGGTGGTACAAATAGTTCTGCAGAGCATGCTGCAAATTCTAATCCAGCACCATACAGCTACAGCTATAGTGATGAAAGTATCAAAACGAATCGGGCTGGCCTGAAGACTAGCATTGAACTGATTAAACCGACGTGTTTAAGTATAAGACAACGCAATATACCTATACCCTAGCTGTGGGTGTAAGGGGCTGAGCTACTGATGATAATGCTCAGCTGAGAAATGTGGTTCCACGTACGAGTGTATATTGCCTTCGCGGTCCAAGGTTTACGGTCGTAAAGTTCATGAAACGTAAAATGGTTGCGGTCGTAACCAAACAGCTTCATTACGTCTGACGACCCGGCCTAATACCGCTGGAGCCCTAAGAGCCTTTGAGAAAGCCGCGCGAGACCGACGACGCCGCACGACAAATGTTTACGGCTTAGCCTTTAAACTGTTTAACGGATATTGCAGACGGCTGATTTAATGAGGGATGGTGTCTTTTTGTTCACTTGAACTCGCTTTTGAGTCGGCCGACATATCTGAATGGGTGTACATAGATTGTGTGGTAGTTTTAAAGGACCACCCGGTCCCCATAGGCAGAGAATATTCAGGGTGTTTGATATTGGTGTTTGTTTTAAAAACCTATAAACCGACTTCAATTATATGGTTTTCTCAGTGTGGGGAAGATGTGGAGAGAAGTGAATCCTATAAACTTACCTCTATAAAAAGACCACCCAGTACAAAGGGCTCATTATTATGTAGTTGTAGATAGACCATATCTTTCTTAGTTATCACATCAATAAAATAGTAATAGCAGATAACACATGCAATTGTAATTTCAAGAATGTTGGTTACATGTTAGATAGAACAAGATATTGTTTTGAATAACAGATAGCACTGGAACAATTTACAATAAAAATGCAATAACTGGAGGAAATTGAAAAACTTCTTCAGTGGTGACATCAGACAAATACCTTAGGAGTAGAAAAGACAGCACTTTCTTTTATATAATATATGAACAAAATTAACTTAGGAGCAATTACCAAAATCACTGAAAATACAGTAAGCAACTTTTTGCAATTGTACACACATTTAAATCTCTTTTTGCTTTGGTGCACTGGAAGCCTGGATTTGTGATGTCATTGTTGATGATTGTATGAAAAAACTGAAAATAATCAGCCAGCTTTTAAAAATGTGTTTTATCTACTTAATTACAAATATTCAGGCTATTGTTTCTGAGTGCAATAAAATTGCATGAAGATACATAGATAAAAAATATTATACTATGTAGTATCAGTACAACTATGAGCAAATAAATAATTTAGAGATTTAACCAATCATTTTAACTTCTTAAGACAAATATTAACCAAGACCTAGACATATGCAAAATAAAAGAAACACACTGAGTGAGCTCACCGGTGAGTCACCCGGTGATATCATAACTACTATTGATTGATCAAAACAACAGCCTAAATTGTAAGCAAAATAGTTTGTTGTCAATAATTTGGTAATAGCTTTGAATTTTTCTAAATATTTATGTTTTAGAATTCTAGTAGGAATTTTACATGAGTCCCTTTATTTCAAGATGCTACTTAAATTGTTGAATTCGGTTAATTCTGAATGCCAGTGGTGTCAACTTTTTAATTATTCAACTTAACTAACATTCAGTTGAGCTACCTATAGATTGTTTGCAATGCAACAGTCTCTGCAGTTAGCTCAATTGTATCAATTGTAAATGCTTGTTTTAATTATTTGATTCAAAAAAATTACATTAATCATAACTAAATCCGGTAACATACTTAGGCTTTCAATATACTGTTTTCCAAAGATATACATAAACAGCACAATATTATTTTCGCTATGAAAATGTCAAACCAAACAGTATTTGTGTAACATGTTGAACAGCAATAGTTGATAATATTATTGAAATAGTATGAACAGCTGCTGTCAGCAAGGTCACTATGTAGGTAAGGTACCTACATTCATTTCTTGGGCAAGAATATTTAAAAATCCAATTTAAAGAATATGCTTACTTAAATTTTGTAGTTAAATATATAATGACTTATCATAAAACAATCATAACATGCGGGAATATTACCAGAAAAAGTTCTAGTAAGAATTTAAAATTGAACACAGATAAATGTAAATTCCTCAGGTACCAACACGCAACAGATGGTATCTGTTGACCTACAGACTGACTTGGAAGCGAACTTTGCGGTGGTCTCTATTACAGAAACTTTATGGTAAGATATCAAGAAAAGGCATGATAGTTTGTGCTCTGGTTAGCTGCCTATATGTTGCACAAATATGCTCAGGGCAGCGAGTAGAACAGGAAAAAACTCACCTCAACTGTAAGTTTTCAATAAAGGTTTCAGTGGTCAAATTGTCCAATAACACAAAGTCGGACACACCGACTTCAGGTTGAGTCGCCATTCTACACTTTTTAGCTATACACCAAGGTAATGTTCACTCACAATCGACATCAGTTTCGTACAAGTTTTAGTAATAATGTCAACAAACCGTTAAAAATTTCGAAACGAAAAACGCGACCTCCTCCTCAAAGCATTTCATTCAAACTGACATTCTTACATATCTATGAAACTGACAGATAATATTTTATTTTGTTTGAAGTTTGCGGAGCGATATGTTGCCAGCACGTGCACCAACAAAAGCCATAATCTTAATGAAAATATTATTATATATTATTATTATTTATTATTTCGTCTTTGACTGTGCTGTATATATATAGATATCATGAAATTTTCAGTTTCTGATGAATCATCCCAACCATGATACATTTGTCAGAATCTTTAGAGCACCGTTTTGGAAGCTTGTAGGTATGATGCATAGGAATGAGTGGCAGGCAAACTCCCAATGTTGGATTCCATACGTCCATACTGGTTTTTAATAAGTTTTGTAGATGAGAAGTTTGTTAAGAGTTTAGATAAGAGTTATTTTCTAGCAGCCAGTAGTTACATATTAAGTAATCCTTTTTATTCAAGGACGAGTTTCGCTTGGGGATGACTATTCCAGGTTAGTTGTTGTTGTTTTCTTTTCTTATCTCATTGTTTGATTTTCGATATGATGTAGGGATGTATAGTTTTATTAAATTTAGTTAAGGGTTAATATTTTGGGGCAACTCAAATAAAAAAAATATTATTTATAAGCTACAAAAACGATGTACGAGAGCTATGTTTTAATTCTTCATCTACCTATACCTATCTTTATGAATACATTAGAATTAAATAAGGTCAAGGACGTCAAGACCCTTTGTTGGTGATCGACTAATAACTTGTCATAAAACAATAATAAAATGAGATCAATGATAACAAAGATAAAAAGGAAAGAAACAGAAAAACAAACTTTCTTGTAGGTACCACCTACCTATTTCAATACCAACACAGCCGACTTTTTCAGACAAGTGATTTTCGGTGGTTGAGTCTCATTATTTTTGGCTAGTTTCAGTTGTTCTATGACATGGTGGCCGTACAAAAACTTTGCCTGTGTTGCCCCTTTAAAAAAATGTATCCATGAAATTTTAGAACGAAATTGAATCCAAAGCAAGTTAATCTTTGATAAATTCCGCTATGTATGTTATTTTTCTTTCATTTGTATTAGATGTTAAATATCTAGATAGGAATGACTTTTACTCATTACAGTATAATTTTACAGAATGGTTTGATTTTTGTCGTATGTCTAAAATGCGTTGTGTTCACAATTAAATTTCGAACGAAACTTATCATATCCGCCATTTTCCTTGTTGTAGTAGGTGCATCAAATGTCATAATAATTTCGATTTTACAAAATTTTCAGGTTTTCTTTCATTTCCTTGAGTTAATTCCTATTTTGTATTTGTTAGTTGTTCTATATATTGTTATTATTATATTTTCATATCGGTAACATAAGTGCGTCAGCGTGATAAGTGATTTTGCTTAGGTCGTCATTTCAAGGATCCTTGATGCTCCACAATGAGGATCGCGATCGTCTCCGCGCGTGAGTGAGCCGTGCCAAGATAAAGAGAGGGCTGCGGTTTCGTTAGAACGAGGGAATGGTGTATCGGTGTGGGTGTATGTCCGACCTGGTGGTTGATGGACAATGAGTGAGTCTCCGGGCGTGGAGTGGCTGCCCGCGTACAGCCCGGGCCCGCCGCGGCACAGCCCGCTCGGCCCCATCCCGCGGTTCCTGTACGAGGACGTGCAGCCGCTGGCGCTCTCGCAGGAAAACAACAACAAGGAAGATCAGAAGGAGAACGCGAACAAAATAAAACACACCAAACCTGCATACAGGTAAATGAGATTGATGAATTCTCCTTGCATGCGATACGACTTCCTATTATGCGCGGCGTGCGTCACGCCGTGGGCTGGAGGTGACCCTACACCCGCTGAGTAATGTGCTGATATGCTAATTTGATTGTGGTTTTGCAAAGCTCAGTACTTTGTTGGTCATCATTACTGTTGTTCTATTTGTGCACATTTGTTGCTTACCACAGGAATTTTACAGATAATCATGCTATGCTAACAAACTATGTGTTTATCTACTTCTTTGTTATATAGAAATGAAACGAGTTTCCCCCTCATTAATGTTTTTTATAAAACAAGAATATTTTGGTTTCTAACAAAAAGAAATCAATCAAAAAGGTGCCAAAACCTGTTGGTACAATTCTATACCTACATATGTATGGTGTATGTATCTCTTGCTTTTTGATCAAGGGGATCCTTTGTTTCAGCTATGCGAGTATGATCAGACTGGCAATAAGCAGCTCCTCCAAAGGCAAGATGACCCTCAATGAGATCTACACATACATTTGCAATGCTTTCCCTTATTACAAAGAAGCAGGGAAAGGATGGATGGTAAGTGTGATCTTGAAATCCTATTAGAATTTTGTGGCAGGGCTTTACAGTCTTACAGCCACTCCCTGAGAATGTTAAACCAAGCCATTGCATCAAACACCTGCAATTGATAATAACGAGGTGTAAAATTGTTAACGTAATGTAATGTACAAACGTGTGGAGTGTGTTATGCTCGAACACATTTGTCACGGGACTTGTTACATGGCCTATCTCACCCGATACCCCACTGCCACTCCAGTAGCATCTGAGCCTACTAAACTGAATTTTCTTGTCTGAACTTAAAAAGTGCTTGATTGCTGCATTGAAAATCCATGCTGTTTTTCTTGTTTTCTTATACATACAATCTGCTGTTTAGGCATGATTTGAGGTTGAGTTGAATGAATGAGTCGTATTGTAGTTTTTTTAATAAATTCACCAATGCGTTCAATTCAATATTCACACCCAAATCGAAGATGGTCTCAGTAAAACTTGACTTTAGTGAGTGGGCAACAGTGGGTATACATAAAAGTAGAGTAACTTTGTATTAACTGTAACTATATAGTAAGAAACAATAATTATAATTTTAAAAAGGACTTCAAAGAAAAAGTAAAAAATTACTCAAAAATGTTTAGAAAAGTTTGTCAAATAGCAAAATCAAATTATATTAGCTCCAAAATTAGAAACAGTGAAAATGTAATAAAATCAACATGGAAAATAATAAAAAAGCTTTTGAAAACTTTTTTACTGACATTCCAATCTCTACCACAAAGTTCCTAAACTCTTCTCAAGCAATTGCCGAGTCTTTACTGACAGAAAATGTACCTAAATGCGAAAATAAATTTAATTTCAACCACATTGATGAAAAAGATATTATAAAACTCTTTAAACTTTTAAATATAAAGAAAACTGCAGATCTCTGGGGCATTTCCGTTAGAATTATTAAACCTTTGATTGATACCATTGCACCAGATCTAGCTTTTATATTTAATGAGTCTATTGATTGTGGTGTATTTCCTGATCTAATGAAATGTAGTAAAATAATCCCACTGTTTAAATTAGGTAGTAGGTCTGACCCCACTAACTTTAGACCAATATCAGTACTGCCAACATTCAGCAAAGTTTTTGAAAAACTTATTTTACATCAATTGCTCAGTTATTTCAATAGCAATGACCTGCTTCATAATAAGCAATTCGGGTTTACTCGCGGCAGGTCAACTACTGATGCCGGTATAGAGTTAGTATCGCATATTTTTGATGCTTGGGAGAAGTCACAAGATGCCTTAGGCATTTTTTGCAACTTGTTTAAAGCATTCGATTGCGTACATCATGAAACATTAATCAGGAAACTTCACTTCACTATGGAATAAGGAACACCTCCTTGGATCTTCTCACATCTTATTCGAGTGATAGGATACAAAGAGTTGACATAAATGGGAAACGGTCTTCGGAGTCTGTAGTTACAATGGGTGTACCGCAGGGATCTATGCTCTGTCCTTTCCTATTTTTAGTTTATATTAACGGCCTGCCTCAACTTGTCAAGAATAATCACGAGATTGTATTGTTTGCTGATGATACTTCATTAATTTTTAAAATGAAATGACAAAACACTAATTTCGACGATGTAAACAATGCAATCTCAAAAGTAGTTCATTGGTTTAGTGTCAACAATCTTTTGCTTAACGGAACCAAAACAAAATGTATTAGATTTACTCCACCTAATGTTGAAACAAGTTAAGGCTGATGTAAACGTAAATGGAGAAACATTAGAAATTATAGAAAGTACGGTATTCTTAGGAATCACCTTAGATAATAAACTTCAATGGGGCCCACTCATAGATAAGCTATCGAAAAGACTTAGTTCTGCAGCATATGCAGTAAAAAAAATCCATGATCTCACAGATGTGGACACATCTAGACTAGTTTTTTCAGCTACTTCCATAGTATTATGTCTTATGGTATACTGCTTTGGGGGAACGCTGCAGATATTAACACCATATTTGTGCTGCAGAAGCGGGCTGTTCGTGCCATCTTTAAAATGGGTCCCAGAGAATCTCTATGTGATAAATTCAAAGAAATAAATATAATGACAGTACCAAGTCAATATATTTATGAAAACTTGTTGTACACTCATAAAAATATCAATAGTTTCCCAAAAAATAGCGATATACATAATGTAAATACTAGAAATAAACATAAACTCTCTGTACCCACAACTAGGCTGCATAAAATTAATGTATCTTTTAAAGGGCAATGTATACGCTTCTACAACAAAACCCCTTCTGAGCTGCAAAAATTATCAGTAAATAAATTCAAACAAACTGTCAAAACTTTTCTATGCAAAAAGGCTTACTATAAAATATCAGATTATCTAGAGGATAAAAAAGCTTGGGTCGGATTTTGCTCCAACTCGAAAAATAACAACTAACAGGCTAAAGGTTTCTTTGTTGTTTCTTTACTTTAGTCTACATAGTGAAGCGATCGAAATCAAAAATACCACTTTATTTCCGTGTCAGTGTATTTTTTAATGATGATTTGACCTTTTCTAAGTGAACATTTATTGTATTTATGGAAATAAAGCATTTTTGTGTTTGAGTTCGAGTTGAGTTGTTTAGGGTGGAATTGCCATTCCAGTAAAAATCACTATCTGTAGGCTGTATCTGTAGGGTAAGAAAATTTATACAGTGAGCCCTATTGATTCACAAATCAAAAAGGCTCACTGTATAAATTTTCTGTCTTTTATCAGCAAGCTTAATTAGAAAAATATATACAATTTTACAGAAAAGTTATTCTTGTCATGTCTTATTTTGAATTTAGCCATAATTAATAATAGCGAAGAATAAGAACTGTAAAGTAGTCTCCAAACGGGGTTTAGTTCGGTCATATGTCACATTTCCGAGAAGAAGACTGGACTAGTCTACGCTGGGTTAATGATGGTTTTACATGATTTATAGAGGATCTGGTCCTAGAAAACAGTTGTTTTAATGCAGAAAATGTATGTTGAATTGTTTAAAAGCAATTTATATAAGAGGAATAGAATAGTGTCTATACTTGTACTAAATATTATTAATAAATTAACAATTCTTGTACAAATTAATAGGTAGTATTATCAGACCACTTCATGTTCACATTAAAAGCATGAGTTTGCGACCGATTCATGCAAACTTATAGACTACTCAACTCGCCTTTAAATTCTTGAGATCATCACTCCAACAATGTTAGTTTAAAGTTCTTATTATTATAATATTCTCACTAATTTTTTGGCGCGGTCGTTTAAGGAATGTATTATTGTGCATTTCATTCTAGCGGGTATGTCTACTATGTCTACTATGTCAGGTGAGATAGCATAGATTTAGGCCACGCCCACTGACGACTTCGCCGCGACGCCTTGTGCAGCCTTAAAACCTCCAGCGTACTTGTATAATGTAGCTCAGTGAGTCAGAGCCATCGTCGGCCTTAACGCGGATTTTTCCCTTTCAGAATTCGATCCGCCACAATTTATCCCTGAACAAGTGCTTCATGAAAGTTCCCCGGAGTAAGGACGACCCGGGCAAGGGCTCGTACTGGGCGATGGACACCAGCTATAAAATGGCTGAGGTCACGCCGAGACGCCGTCGGAGTTTAAAGGTAAACTTACTTCTGTTTCCAATTTGAATGAATAAAAATAATTGACAAAATTTGCAGGGAGGTAGATGGTATCTCGGGTCAGACATAGAGTTTTCATTCCTTAAATACGGGTGCGAAACCGCTGGCAAAAGCTTGTTATCTATATATATTCTAATTTAATGAAATTTATAATGTGTGTGCCTGAACTAGGTCAAATCCTGTTTTGCAGGCAAAAAAGGTGCTCACAATCAAATGATCAAATAGACGGGATTAAGGCAATATAGCATTAAAGTTTCAATCTGAACATTGTTTCCATACTTTTATTGAAATAGTATCTTCTTCATCATAGGCATAAAGAAAAAAATCGCGTTGCCTAAGAACAATTAACGCAAGAGTTTACCTAGGGTCCCACTACGTCTGTGTCCAGTCTGTGGACAGGACTATAGGCTGATGATACTAATGACGGCAAAATACGCCGAGAGCTGTACTTTCCTTTAGCACCCCTGCGCCGCGTTTTCCTCTTTCTGTTCTCACAGTTCTGTCGTAAACATGAAAGAAAGAATATAATTTTATAACTACTAAACTACACAACACAATATTTAACTTCACTAAATTATAGGTCAACATAGGTCTTTCTGATCGGGTTTAGGTTAGGTTACTAACTTTGAATCTCGTCCCACAGATGGCACCCTACAGTCCAGAATGCAGTTCAAACAGCAGCGGTGAGGCGGCGCTGGCGGCGGGCCCGGACGCCGCGCCCACTCCGCCGGCCACGCCCACCACGCCCACCTCGCCCACCGTGCCCCGGGTCAAGGAGGAACCTCTAATCAAAGAGGAGATGGGTCAGTGCAGTACTTACTTAACGCAGCATCTATACAATGCGCAACTTGTGCTTGTGTGAACTGGGCACAATATGTGCAGGGGTCTGGCATAAGGAAGAAACTTGATTTTTAACTTGACATTTGATAACCTCCGTGGCGCTGTGGGCAAAGGTCCGCCTGCGACGCAGGAGGTTGCTGGTCCGATTCCCGCCTCGGGTCAATTGTGTGTACGATCTGCAGATATTTGTTCAGGGCTGTTCTGGATGTTTTCTATGTATAATAAAAAAATATCAATCTATGTAGTGTATTGTATTATGTATATCAGTTATCTAGTACCCAGAACTCTGCTCTGCTTAGTTTGGGGCTAGATAATGCTGTGTGAATTGTCCAACGTTATTATCATTATTCGTTGATCATAGAGACATATATACAATATTTAATATTTACCTGTCTATCACATTCAACACAGAAATGCGGTTTTTCCTTACAACACAAAAAATATTTTTCTTATTTGTATTTCCAATGTAAAAGGGCAAAAAATTGTCTCATGGCAAAGCCATTTATCTTTACATCAATATTCTTTTCAGATTCACAAACAGACGACGCCCTCACGGCACTTATGAATGAAGAACTCATGAACGACGTCGATATCAGCAGAGGTAATATTGAGCCCCTGTGAAACTGTTTTGTTTTTATACTGCTAATTCTAATTCTGAGTAGGGGAACTAAGTTCTGCACAGACATCTAGCATAGGATGTCTGTGCAGATCTTAGTAACAATGGTGTGCATCATCACAGGTCACTGTGAATTGAACCATCATCTTTTCAAGACTGGAGCCACAGACAGCAGCTTATGTCGTGGCTGCTTCCAAGAAGAAGATACTGTGGAACACGTTGTCCTACACTGCACGGCCACAGAGGAGGCCAGACACAAAAAGGGGCTTAACTGTCTCACTGCCTGCTAAGGCAGGGGAATAATGCACAATACACCCTTGTGCAAGATGTCTGCAGATCTTAGTTCCCCTACTCAGAATTAGAATTAGAAGGTTGAATTCAAGTCCCGTCGACGACTAACATTTTTGGGATTTAACCTACGCGCTCAGATATAATAGATTTATGTTGGCAAAGCGATCTCTATGCGCTTTGCCATCATGCCTTGTTCTTCTGGTTCGGGCAGTGCAGATATACCTACTCGTGTGTGCGCACGTGGATAGTTATATCCCACTGTATTATTACATTTCCTCTGCGAGGTTTAAGCTAGTTTTTGAACAGTTGTTTATTTTTGTCCAGAGCGTCCGTGGTCCGAAGGGTGTCGCCGGCACGTGTGCGGCGCGCTGCGCCACAGCTCGCTCACTGACGACTACGGCAACTTCGTGGTGCAGCGCATCGACGACTGCGACTGTCCCGCGCTGGAGCCCTGCGACGCGCCGCCTGAGCCCTACGCCCCCTACTGGCAGGCCGAGATATTATAACGACCGCGCGGCGCGGTAGCGTGGGGAACAGGCTGCGGTTTGAATCTTATGGACAGACGATCATCAGGTTTTTACTATCAAATATGCTGTTACAGGTTTTTGCTACGTATTGTAAAGAAAGCAATCAGGTTTTGAAATCATTTCTGGTATATTTAGAAGCTGTTGTGACGGGATATCAAAACTTATGGTAAGATATCCCAGAGGAGTATTTTTAGGTTGGTCAAATCGATTAATTTAAGTGTTGGCCTTTTTATACCACCTTAACCTACCAGTGGCCAAACTATAACAAACTGATTGTATAAAGATTAATGATTTTGTTATGTAAATGATGATTGAACCCAACAGTGCTCGAAATAAGATTCAAAGTTGCATTTTATTGCGCCCGTAGGCCTTTGCATCTTCACGGGCCATTCTGAACAGAACCTTACACTGTGGTGTTAAGATTCAAAACTGTTTATGTATACACAGTTCTTCACGTAGCGTTAGCTACTTCATATTTTTCGATAGCGAAAATAGAGTTCATAGATATTACTAAAAGAAGATATTTTATATACACGTTTATTTTGATTACCAGGGTCTTTGTTTACTTGATGTTCATAGATATTTGTTTGTCGATATTTACTGATCATATTCGATGGAATATTAGTAAATTTCGCGTTGATTATACTCTAAACGCGTTATTATCGGCCGGTCGGCTAGTGTGTTCTATATACAGTATGTTGTATAACACTGGGTCTATCTATTAGGTCCTAGGTTAGGTTAGGTCCAGCTGGTACTTACGAGCCCAACATATCTGCCATTTGTACTGTTATTTCGCTTTCCTAGACTGAAGCTTCTCCAATTCTGCAAATTACATTGTAATTGGAAAGAAACCAAAACCATACCAAGTTATTAAGCTTTTCCAAACATGGATATTCGCTGGATATTCATGGATATCGATAGATCCATATTACGCAACATTATTCTATGGGTTTTTTTGATGGTTCAATCATTAGTTTGGTATGATTTAGGTTTGGTTTCAGTAATGTTGTGGAATTGGCCAGTCGGCCGAAATTTTTATAGTTTTTGGTATAAGCCAAGTCAATTGTGTGCTCGTAAACGTCTGTCTGCTACTCAGTTATGCTTCTATAAGATGAAAGGAGCAATATACAAAGTAGCATCGAACTTGAATTGTTGATGCTTCGACGAATGATTTGGTGCAACTGCAACGGTACTGTTTACCGGAATGTGACACTATTCATTTTTATTCTGTTTATTATGCTTTAATAAATCACACATTTGGATTTGCACGGTTTTAGAATTGGTTTATTTATCTTAATATTTTGGTAAAGACTGTTCGATTTAAATTGAAGGAATGTTGTCAAGGGGCGTCGATTCAATGTTGTTTCAATGCAGTATGGTACTGATAGGTAACTTGACAATCGTACTTAAACACCATACCCATAAAACGATGTAAAATAACCAGTATTTTGTTACTTTTGTGTATAAATGGTATGACATATTATGATTTATTTAGAGTTTCACGTTGTTTTAGTATGAAGTAGCGTATTTAATTAAGCAATACAAAAGAAATTTAGAAACAAAGCAACAGTATTGGATTGGTGACTTAAAGATCTCAGAACGACCAGTATAGAGTATATTGTAAAAGTTATATGTATAGTGTGCTAATTAATTTTTAACTGTGCATAATACTTAGTTTAGTTGATAAATGTATGAGTTAGTCGTTACGAATTTATAATTTAACGAAAAAATATTGTATGTAACAAAATCGCACTTATATACGTAAATGAAGCTTTTTAGTATCGTGTAACATTGGCCTATCGGTAAGTACGTTTAGGTTCCGCTTGTCTACAAATTGGTTTCATTGCCGCTAGGTGCAAATAGAGTTTATTACGTTGTGCCATACGGGAGCGTTGGCGTCGGACACTAGAATGTAAAAACTGTCCCATATCTTATTGAAAATGTGTTCAAAGTTTTTTAGAAGTTGTACCTACATACATAATTTAGCATGTATATAAATAAGGTAATATTTTAGTACGTGCAGATTTCTTGTGAAATGATGTTGTATAGAAAGAAACATTTTTACCACTTTTTGAAATGTTGAGTGTGCGTTAGAGACTTGTTGGTTGATGCTGATCCAGTGTTCACACATTTGAATGGTTTCAACTTTGTCGTATTATATCAAAGTAAGCTTCGGTTCGTAAGAATATTTTTGGGTAGTTAGCAGGTTCATGTAAATAAAAAATATACTAAAAGGAAGGAGTACTTATATAAATATAATTATTCAAAGATGTGAACATTGTATTTGTGCTTCAGAATATATTGTAAGGGTCACGCAGTGCAGATATTTTAATGCCATGGATTATAGGTAATTATGATTCGAGCAAATTCTTTATAAATTCAAACAATTATTTTATTATTTTATGATTAAGTTAATCAGATTTTTTTCTATTGGCTTATATAACATTCCTTTAAATTATTATTTATTAGTACAATTATCTTTGTCGTGTACTTATTTTTGGGAAATATTATTTAGAATTGAGTACTAGCAGTATTTAAATTGATGTATATTTTATTACATTGCAATTAATTTTAAGTTAACATTTAGTTCTAAATCGATTTCAAAAGCACACATTTTGATCAATGTATAGTTTTGAATGAAGTACAATTATGCAATGCTTTCATCAAGTTGTTTACTTACTCCGTATCTTTTTAAGAGCATTGCAAATATATCAAAACGATAATTTTAAATATTAGTTAACATTATATTTTTTTATAATAACATTGAGTTAGACGCGGTGCATAATTTAAGTTGCCATCTTTTTGTTTGATAGTATTTATTATTTACTGTGATAAAAACTTTTTTCGAAGACTATAGAAGCGATAGATTTTTTGATATAGATAACAACTCAAACATTTTCTCTGGATGTTTGATTCAAGAGATTTATTTTGTATATTTCGCAAACTATATAAATCAAGCCACATAATATTTTATTTTATACAAATAATATCTACAGAAGAAAGAATATAAAGGAAAGTTTTACGCAGCTATGTCTTGTAGAATTCCTTCGGATTTGTTTGAAAATAATTTTGGTTTGTCACTCCGCCTAAGAATGATATTATCGCGGCAATTAAAAAATAACTATTTTATTATAATAGTAAACACTTTAGCCGTTTAATTTAATCGTAGGATGTTCTACCTCTAAAAAAATCATAGTTGATGTACAATAAAACTTTTAACAAAATACAATGTTTTCTTTCTACTGTCCTATCTATTGTCGTGAGGAGCCGCTAGAGTTTGCACAACCGAGTATTGTCGTTCCACCCATTATTTTGGTCCGAACGACACCTACTAGGAAAACTGACTAGCGTCGTTTGGAGAGGCGACTAAGGGATCCACCGTGAGCGGGCAGCAAAACAATTTCACCACCGTATTGCGATCCCTATACTAAGTACTTTGTACTGCGTTGCTCATTGGGGGGAGGGGGCTAATATACGCTGAGAATGCGGGTTAGGGATCCCCACTCCCCCCAATGAGATACAAGCTAAAGACACGTTCTTCCAAGCAAAATGCAAGGAACTTGTAATTGCTCAACTGCATTGTAGGCTTATTGGTCTTTAGTTAGGTCGGCAGGGATTCCTTTTAGGGTTCCGTAACCGAAGAATAAAACGAGACATTAGGTATAGCATATAGCATAGAATACAATTGAGAGTTAAAATTTTAACGGTAGTTAGACAGTTGAAATTTTACAGATGATGTTCTAACAGCCTTATCAGCCCGACTGAGTTATTCGACCAAAGGATCGCGTAGGCTGATATCTTGACCTTGAGCAGTATGGTTGGCTTAGAATTTGCACTACTCCAACTCTTCCTGTGGGTGAAGTAAGAGGCGACTAAAGGATATCCACCGGGGCAGTAGCGCCCCCTACTGAACAATTCTACTACAGAACTGCGATCCCCAAGCCGCATTCCCAGCGCTGAGATTAGATAAAGGCCAACAAGGCGCTTATCAGGGGGACACCAGCATCCAGCAGTGAACCAATACAGGCTGTTGTAGTTGTGGAGCCGTTTGGACTTTCGGAAGCGAAGTTTCCCTTCTAAGTCTCGTCTATTCTTAGGTACGTATGCCACGGGCAAAGAAAGAAAGAAGAAATAAGTTTATTTTTAACTAAAACCTATTACACAGTTAAACAAAAACTTAAAAGTACTAGTTTTAAGTTTAGAGTGTGTATGTTGTAGCTATAATTAAGGAACTGGCTCAGCATGAATGCTACGTGTAGGTACCTACTGGTAGACCAAATACACGCAACGCTGATCTTCCGCGGAGTCAAAGAGTGAAGGCAACGTTCTATACAATGTTGTTGCTGTTTGTTTTTGATCTAAGCGTTTTTATACAGCTTCGTTAACTGCAGCTCACTGGCCACAGTTGTGCCTTGCAGTCGACATCTTGCCGTCCTCTCTATTTGAGACGTGCAGTCCGTGTATAAGAGCCCTAAGGTTATCAATCGGGTTTTGGTTACGGTAAACGTCCAGCAGTGGACAAATATAGGCGGTTGAGGAGGTAAGGTTGAGGTTCTATAGAGACAGAAAAAGGTTGTTCTTCCTAACCAAACTACATAAGTTCGTAATTAACCCGCTTACATTCATAATGAACTTGTCAAACTACGAAAGTTTTTATTGTAAATAAGGTAGGTCCTGTGAATAAAACACTATTAGAAATATCAACAACTTTAATGATAGAATAATATACTACAAGAATATAAATAGATATTGTTCAACAAATACAATAAACGCGGGTGTTGGTAGAGTTGTCGCGCGTTCAAAATAAGGATAAATACAAATGTTGTTTTGTTGAAGATCTAAATGACAAATTATAATACAAACTAAAGTTTTACGAGGCCAAACTACCAAATAAATCACACAATGTTGATGCTACAGACTATTTCCCTATCGTAATCGTCATAAAATAAATTTGTTGCAACTAAAATTACATACAATCGTCAAAATATTTTAGACTTCGTTGCAAGTACATAATCAGCATTAATCTAAAACACTGTTAATTTCACAAATGTACTAATAAACTTAAGTTACCTGTAAATGTTTATAGGGATTACAAATAATGCACAGAATATATTTTATAAATTATATCACTATTGTCTATACTATAATGCACCCTGATATAATTAAGTAGTTTTATTATATTAGTAGTGTATCGATGATCATCAAAGTTGTTATTTTTATATAATTAAATGACGTACGCCTATCTTTGAAGATAACTACCTACTTAATATTTAAAGGTGTTAAAATGACGAGAATGCGAATTTCAACTTTAAAAGATTAAGAATATATTTGTCAAGGTAAGTAACTACTCAATTACAGACAATGGATTATGGAACATTTAATTTAGGGTCAAGATTTTTAAAAACGAAAGTAGAAAATGAAGCTTCTCTTGTTAAAGTAGGCATTATTTGACTAAAGCTAATAGAAATAATTTAAATACTATTTAAAAATAATGATTAACATTTAACCACGTGATGCGATATCACGTGGTGGTATAAAACAAAAATAATATTTTTGTCAAAAAAACGACCGAAATCTTCGTCGAGTCTGCATAGAAATAATTTACATATTCACAGCCCTAGCAAAACCCAAAGATATTAATAAACGCGGCTATTTACACAAGGTTTTTCAAACGTTTCATCTCAAGTGTTTGACAAAACTTTAAACACCAAGTAAATCATTGGTTCTGTCTAATTTATAGAGCAAACTGCCTTTACGCACGCTAAGTCCCAAATTGCGCAAAATGCAAGCTAAGAATATAAAAATAACACAAAAAACAAATCATATCAGAATTTTGTCCAAGCTCTGTTATTTATAACTATAGTACTAATGAGATTTAATAAATGGGGAAAATACAAAATTTATTTATACTGTTTTTGCATTTTTATATCCTTCCCTAAGTCCTCAGCAGTACAACCTGATTTACTCAAATAGAGTAGATAGTAGAAGAAAGCTGTAACCAGTGCTAGTCACAATGATTTAGTCAGATATAACTGTTTTTAGTCCTAGTAACTTACCTGTAAGGTCAAAAATCCTACATTCGGCTCTCAAGTCGTTGGAGTTCTGTCAACCGCTGTAGGTTGGTGAGCAGTTAGTATGAGAGATGACTTCGTAGATTTGAAGGCAAAGCAGCATAGTAGGCTAATATTAATGAAGCGAGAACTACTTCGACAACCGCACACGCTTGAAACGTAGAAAAGGAAACAGATTCAGTTTCAATTCCGATTCTCTATAAATGATCTAAATCTGCACAAAAAGACGCCGTATAAAATAAAATAGCTTGACGAGTCGTTGCTTACAGAAATACCGACCATCAATGAGAATGGGTTCCTTTATTAGAGTTTAGAGATCGTATACTATGACAAGTGTAATGTAGAACCAGCTTTATAGCAGTCAATGAAGGTGTAATGTTGTTAGTCTATTCCCAGGTCAGTTCGACGAGCGATCACAGCGAGTCGCGGTGCCAGACCCACGTCCTCTTGGTGTGGTCGAAGCGGTGCGCCAGCCACTGGTCTTGGAGGAGCTCCAGCCGGTCCTGGGAGAGGTATAGTGGCTTGCCGCGTCTGGAAATAACACCAGGTACTTACTACTAAGATAAAACTAGGAAATAAACGGTATTCATTTGTGATTGATAATGATCCAGTAAATTATATAGCTTGATAAGCTATCGGGCACAAAAAACTAATTGATATACTCCTTAGTGCAAAACAAAATGGGTAAAAAAAGACAAAAAATAAATCATTTAATGCAAGGAGAATCTTATCTAGGCGGGCCTCTGATTTACAGAACTATAAAGATTAACAGAACACATAATATGTCTTATGCATAATTGTTAACAGATATAATGATTTTATAGTGAGAACCTATGGTTCACATTCGCATTAACTTCACACACAAAATGAATGGCACTAACTTCAGGAGACATTTTATCTTTAGCTGTATTTAATCAGTAGTAGAGGCAGTTCAGCAATGGACGTATACAAATGATTGATTATGATGAATCAGTAGTAACTTGTAGGTAACTTGTAGGATAACTAATGCAACTCAGATTTTCATAGAAAACTGTCAATAAATCGACTTGAGACGTGCTTAAATGGCTGACATTTTTAAATCGCAAAACCCGCTCTTGGTTATAGATTTCGATCAAATCGAGAGTGTATGTTAGGTAAAAGGGTAACAAAATCTAAGTTGCATTTGAGTATTTGGGGGTTAGTCAATCCAGTTGCGAATACAATGATGATGTTCCTGATTTGACTTAATTTTATTAATTAATGGTGTCGATTCTGTTGTTTTAGGATTAGCTAAAATTAGGATTTCGGAATTTCAAATAGATAAAAACGATTCTATGATTGAAAAATTTGACTGACACGTTTAAAATTACGATGACAGCACAAAAACTAAGCTGACAGACCTAAAACAACTCAATTTAGTTAAAATGGCTATAACCATATTCCTTGCGTAACATTTTAGTTGTTTGAAAAATCAAACTAACGGGTTTAAAATTAGGATAACAGCTCTAAAATTAGATTAATAGATCTAAAACAACTTAAATTAGTTATGAGTAGCTTCAACTCTATTCTTTGCATTACATTTTAGCTATAATAGAAACGTCTACCTAATTTTAGCAGGCATCTAATTAGGTTATGATTAAAATTTATCGATTTTAAACTGGTATCGATTTGGATTTCTAAACGATTTCTCAAACAAATGGATGAGCTGTTTGACCCATGTAAAGAAGTATTTTGAAATAACATTTTAGAAAAAAACATATTTTAAGCTCACAGCAAAATTTTAAGTACCTTTATAGAGAATACCATAATTTTTTGGTCTACCTAGCATAGAAAATTTAGGAAACTTAAAATTTAGGTTAGGAATCCTAAAATAACAGAATCGACACCAATGACTTCCATTTAATTCATATTTGTAACTTAGTCACTTGTAACATGTCATGTCACGTGTCTGTTGAGATGAGACTCACTTGAGATCTCTATCCTCCTCGTCGTAGTCGTCCAGGTAGAGCGAGCCCCACAGACAGGCGCGCCGGCCGCGGATCACGATGATGTACGTGGACGTCACCACGAGGAATATGCCCGTGCCGCCGCCGCATTCCATCGCGTGCTGGAATATACAACATTCACTCAGCTCACTAAATAGAACATTGAACATATCTTATACCTTTAAACGACCAATTCTTGTATATATGTATATAAACTGAATCTCAAAAACGGCGCCAACGACTTTAATGAAATTTAGTATACAGGGGGTTTCGTAGCGGCGATAAATCGATCTAGTTACGATTAATTTTTAGAAAATGTAGTTTTATTCGGGTTTTCAATAAACGAACTTTCATCCACTTTAACGTAATCAATTGACTCTTTCTGAAATCTATTGGCGAAAAGTAATAAGTTCTATTTTATTTGTTTTCAATAATCAATTTTATCATAAATAAATAAATAAACAACTTAAACACTAAACTGAAAAATATGACTCTTCCTGACATCTATTGGCGAATAATATTACTATAATTTCTAAGAAACATAATTTATTAAAAAAGAAAACCGATCGAAGCTCGGTCATCCAGGTACATACTATTATATTAGTCGGAAAAGTGGCTGATTTCTAGTGCGTCATTTGATGCTCGTGGCGATTGGTCAAGTGGGCGTCTCTACCTGAACTAATCGCTACAGGTGACTCAGAACAGATTATAAATCTTCGTCGTGTGAGCTGGGGTGTAACAAGATGTGATCGTGACGTTTCCTTTTTCTATACAAATTGGCAAAGCGCCTCTATCGTGTCGACAGGGAACTACGCAATCGCATACAAAAAGGCTCACCCCTAGATGGCGATTGGCAAAATGCTGCTGACAGATGGATGCTGGATGCGGCAAGTTAAGGCGTTTATTAGACACCAACTGACCACACCGACTGCACGTCCGTAACGCCAAATCAAAGGTTTTTGGCTGAAAAACAGCGCTGAGCGGCAATCGTTCAGCACATGCTGAGCCAACTTCTATTTCGGCACAGGGTCAATGCGAGAAAAACTCGATTTTACGCCCAGCATACTATGTTTAATTTAGTAGCGACCTTCTTGTTCTTTGTTTTAGTTTTGAATGCTTTTATCTGTATGTTTTTTTTTCTTTGTACCTCTAAATAAAAGCTATTCTACTGTATTGTACTTACTTGCACCGCCTCTGCGACATGGTGCGTGCGACAACACTGCTGCTTCAGGCAGACGAGCGTGCCGCACAGCAGGCAGACGGAGGCCTCCTTGGGCACGGCGCCGCACTGCAGGCACACGCGCTCGTGGTAGTACGTGAAGAGACGGTCGTAGTCGCGCGGGAGGGCCAGCAGGGACGGCTGGCCCCATTCCAAGTGCAGGTTCACTAGCAGGCGTCGGACCTGGGGGGACAATACTATAACTAGAAGCGAGAAAGAACACAAAACCTATAGCGTGTCATTTGGGGCCCGCGGCGCAACCGAGGGCCTTAAATCACAGGTAGGATAAAGTGCTACATAGTACACCTCGAAGAAAATCATCGTAAGATCATGGTTTAATTAAAATAGTAATCTCAAAAACGCGTACGAGTGATTTTAGCATGGTACTTTTTGTGAACTATTGTCCCGAATACGGAAGAGGCCGATATCATTTGGCGGATTCGGAGTAAAATCTTCTTGCAATGCTTTTGATTGAGCTATTATTGAACAGAAAACAGCAGTTTTTATGTAAAATATTTACTTTGACCTCTTGTTTTACTAACGATAACGCATTAGAGTATAAATTCATAAGCAACTATCGAAAAACAAAACACTAACCTACTAAATTTCATGGGATTCCATCAGGGATTTACACTTTGACCGTTTCTATTTCTGCTTTTCACAAAACCTACGTCAAGTTTTGCTACAGGAAATAGCACCCTAATAGAAAGCAGTAAAGTATACTAACCGCTAGTTGTGAGCGTGCCGCGGCGCCGCCGAGCTGCCTCGCCCAGCCCCAGGCGGCGGTGGCGGCCCAGGGGGGCAAGGCGCGCCCAGCACTCCACTCGCTCCATTCCATGCCCTGTGGTCAACAGATTATTAGTAAACATCCCTTGCCAGGTCCGACGATATTCTTTTAATGGAAAAGATGTGTCGTGAGCTGTGTGGTGCTGGCTTAGAATTTGCACCACCCCATCTCTTCCTGTGGGTGTCGTAAGAGTCGACTAAGGGATACCCACCGGGGGGCGGGCATCAGCAGTGCCCCCTGCAGAACAATTCTACCACCGAACTGTGATCCTCCACCCACATGCCCATCGTGGGGATTATGGGCATTGATACGCCCCATGAGATACGCCAATAAGGCGCTCTTCAGGGGGAGGCCTGCGTCCAGCAGTGGACCAATATAGGCTGTTGTGGTTGCACTGACCTCAGTGACCAGTTCCAGGTAGTAGGCGAGTCGGACGAACTCCTGCCTCGGCGTCTGTATGTCGGGCAGCTCCGCGCCGAACAGGTGGTGCCGGAGCAAGGCGCACATGCGCAAGAACGGTAGGAGCAACGCTTGCAGCTGTGGACAAACTACATGTTTTAACAACACAGCTAAGATATATGTTAACAGATAATATATGATCCGGGGAAAGCAGAAATATTTCAAAATATTGGGATGGTATTCCAAATAGTTTTTAAACAGGTCCGTTTTTAAATTAGCGCTCGACCGTCTGCGAAGATGTGAGATATCAATAAAACTTAATACAAAAAGATTAGAAAAAATATTACTTATCAAAAATTCAGGCTATTGATTAGCGTTTGGTTTAAAAAAACCTCGACTTAGGTATAATTTCATTCAACAAAATCGCAATCAAAAGTATAATTTTTAGTAAGTTTTCCGTGATATTAGCGTGTCCCGTTAGGTCAAAATGTAAGTCATTTTTATTTTTTCTGGGACTTAGTATATGAAGTCATTCATGGTCTAAAATTCTGTATATTTGTTTTTTCAATAAATTGTTTTTATACTTTACTGAGAATTATTTAGTACTACTATATAATCGATGCAAGAACGCGCCAGCACTTACTTAGTCGCGGCCGAGGCCTTTCAGGGGAAGGACGTATGTCTCTTGTCGCTCCAAAAAAGGTCTAAAAAAAGTCACAGTGGTCGTCAAAACGTCATGTGGTAGTTTACCTGCGTCTCCATCTCAGTCAGGTCTGGGTTCTCAGTGTTGTCGCTGGGCGGTCCGTCCTCCGTGAAGAGTTCGGAGCCGGCCAGCGCGGACAGCAGCAGGTGCGCGGCCTGCCTCAGGCCGGCCGGCTCCGGCTTGGTGCCGGCGGCGGCGAGTGCGGCGCGACCCTCCGCCGTCGCGTTGGCACAGAACTGACACACTATTTGGTAGTAGGTGAGCGCGTACAGAGATTGGACTATGCAGGTGAATTCCTCTGTGGAAAAGGAAAAATGGTGGGATTGGTAGACTGTTATAAGAAAGACGAAGAAGAAACTCGTAATACCAACGCGGATATGGTTTAAAACACTGTGAAGTTAGCTTCAAATGTCGAATCTTGATGGTCGCTGTACGATTACTGTATAAACCGCACAATTGCACTTTAGCAAGCGGTGCATTTTTATCTAGATCAGCTAATGCATTCAGTACGCGTTCGACCGCAGTCCCGTGTATTCATATCATTATCCATTAGCAATAAATCTAGTTATCAGTTAAATCTCTGTATCACTTCTGCATCTCATCAATAACATCTAAAGGTGTAAGGTCGGAAAACCTTACAGTCGCAAAATGCGAATTATATCGTGGTTTGCTCCACTCGCCAGCTGACTCTGTTCTTCTGTTTTTGCTTTTTAACAGTCTGCTTTTTGGTTTACAGTTCACTGATTATGGTAATTTTAGGCAAGTTTTTAAACAATCGGTTGTTGTTCTCAAACGCTAGAGAAGAGCGCCATATGACGGGACCACCGTAGTTTCGGTGCTGCTGTCTTATTGTGAAACCAATCTTATGATAAAGAAATAGATTCAAAATAGAAACATTTTATTCTTGATGTAGACGGAATTGCATATTGCAACGTGACGTGAAAGTGTCCCATATCTAACGCAATTTATATTTTATTTTTATGTAATCACGTCAACAAACAATTATACTAAGATCTTACAGTTAAGAAAATTAAACTTAAGTAGTCTTACTCAATCAGCCCCGTTGTCCACGAATTGTGACAGTTACATAGTAGGGTAAAAACGGTACTTAACAAATAGTTGTTACTTAATGCTATACTCCGATTCAGAATCCAAGATATTTTATAGCAATAAGGTTCAAAACACTTACGCATATCTAAATAGGGTGGATTCGGGGGCGCTAGCAGCAGGAACTGCATAAGCAATGTCGTGGGGTCCTTCAGCATTAATGGGACAGGCTTCTCATCGGGCGGCATGGCGGGCACGGGGGGCGAGGCGGGGGCGCCGTCCCCCGGCAGCGTGGGGGGCGGGGGGTGCAGCTGGTTCCACGTGTCGAGGGCTCCGATAGAGGAGAGATTGTCGCTGGCGGCGCAGAGGGCGAAGGTGTGCACGCCGGCGACTACCATTAGGGGGACTGCGGGATAAATGTATGGTCAGCTTTATAATGAGCAGCAATCGTATCATATCAGCCATCTTTATCATCATGCTAGTAGCTTTTGGAATATTTTCATCCTCACACAAGAAGTACAGAGTTGACACAGCATATTTAATTTCATTTTTTTATTTCACCGTAGCTACGTTTATACATACACTTAATGTCGTTTAATGTAAATTCACAGTGACTAATTTTACTACGAGTATTATAATGTTAAGCTTAAATGTAGTTTGTATGTAAGTTTTCAAAAGCTGTTTGTTTTTCACATAAATAAATAATCGAGTATGATAACAATATTACCTATACACTCGTTCCTCGGCTTGTACCGATGGGGAGTGGACTGCAGCAAGTTGCCCCCCCTCTGCACCAGTTCGCACTCCAGGTTGGTGCGCACGAGTGACGCGCAGAACGCAAAGATGGCGGCGGGAGAGGAACCGAATCGCTGCTTTAGTTTGCTGCTTGCACAGGCTGTAATGTCTTCCATTGCCTTGCCCATCGCTTCGAAGAGTTTGCTTGGCACCTGATGAAGGAAAATATAGGGTTGTTTGATTATTTTTCGGATATTCATATCGTATTTAAAGAGATAAGAGAAGTGACATTTTACGCAGCTGGTTCAGACTGCTTTCGAGGAAGATTATAAAAGTAAGTGAACGCGACCCGAATGCATTGAACTCAACTTCATGCCCATGCAAAAATGTTCAAGTATGACGCCACGGTTTGGGTGCCAATAGCGTTGCGTTTAGAAATTTTGCGGTTGAGATTAAAAATATCTACTTTTCAATGATTAAATTTCATAATAAAAACACCATGATGTACAAAAATAAATACACAGATATATTTCTATATCAATAGAGTATTTTTTTTTAGCTTTCGAGAAGTCAAATGCATAAACCCTATTATTTTTGATCAGATGTAATGATGCAAATGATGTCTGAATCTACAATATCAAGCCATTGAAATCAGTCAACGGTGCGGTCACAAAAAATATATGCAAAAAGACACGCGAGTGTTTGAAGTGGGTATATACTGACCGGATGCGGATGTTGTTCCCTGAGCAGTGTGGCGACGCGCGCGGAGGGGCGGCGCGGCGGGCGCGCCTGCAGCGGCAGCGCCCCGTTGGCGAGCTGTCGGCACACGGGGCAGAGGTACTCGCCGCGCTCCACGCCCGGCGCGGCGCGGTTGCCTGACCCGTGGATGGAGCGCAGGTACGCGTGCAGGCAGCGCAGGTGCAGGTGATGCCCGCACGAGGACACGTGGACGCCACCTGTGGACGAACATGTTTAAACGGAGCAAGACTTTTAAGGGGGTCAGCTGGAAAATAAGAAAATTTTAAGGTTGACGATTGGGATATCCGAATAAGACAGTTTTGCTAGATCAACTGACAGTTGATCTAGCAAAACTGTCTTATTCGGATATCCCAATCGTATCGTAAATATTTCAAAGTAGAGTAGACCAGATAACCTCCGGCATGCGGGCTTTGCGCTGAGCTATTCGCCTTTTTGACAGGCTGCAGCTCTTACATAATGTCTCTCACACACTCACCCTCCTGGTTGTGGCTGGCGGCCTGCAGCGGCGCGTGCGGGCCGAAGTGCGTGTGGAGGTGGTCGTGCGTGCGGTAGTGGTGCGCGCCGCAGGAGCCCTCGCGCCGCGCCTGCAAGCGAGCCCTGCCTGCCTCGCAGAGGGCTAGGCGCCCGCCCGCCGCTTCAGACTCGCCTGCGTTCTCTTCTGTAATAGATACGACCAAGTTAAGGCCTGCAGAAATACAGAAATACAGAAATACATTTTATTGATAAAACCACTTTACATGTCATTTTTTGAAAATATAGTTTGATACGAAATCGTATATATAAAAAAATTACAAATTATAAAAATAAAATTAAAATTAATAACAATTATAATTAGAGTTCCAGTAATTCGTTTACAGAATAGAAATTCTGTTCGACAAGCCATCGTTTTAGGTTGTATTTAAAACAAGATAGACTGCCATCAGATGTGACAGAGTCTGTCAGTAGATGTGCAAGGTATACTCCGGCGCATGTAAATACACATCAAGCCAGGACCACAACTACTCCGAATAGCTGTAAACGCATAAAGCAAAATATTCTTCCTTCAAGACAAAGTTAGGGCCTACGTATTCTAGTCGTGTCTTCGGTTTCATGGACTACATTGAATGTTAGAACATACCTTCAGCGCGCTTGTTGGGTCGATGCGCTAACACCGAGGTAGACTGGAGTAATACCACCAAACCCTGTAAACAAAGCCAAAAATATTTCAAATGACCTCTAAAATCTGAAGTCCTAAAACGAACTTCAAATTGATTAAACATCAAAGATGTAAGCAGGTTAGCGACGAACCTTATTTGTGTAGACTTCAAATCATCTTAGAAACTTTAGTCACAAAGAAATATTTCCAAATAACCTCTTAAACGATAAGTCCTTTAGGAATTTAGGTTTAGAAAATTATCTTCAGAAATGAATAGAATAGAAATGTAAAAGTTTTGCTGTTTACCTGTGGGTCCTGTGGTGTCGAGGGCGCGCACGTGTTGCATATCACACACGTGTAACATTTCTCCGTCTCTTCCTCGTCCCACTGGAATTTTTTTACAACTTTACCATCGTAAACTAAACATTTAAGTAAGTAAAACATAACTAGATATGCGTTTGTTTAATATTTAAAGAAGCTTTGTTTGTTTGTCTGTGTACCTGCATGGGTGTGGCGGGGTCCATAGATTCCATAGCAGACATGAACTCTGCTTGTTTCTGCGCAAAGTCGCGCATCACTTGGTGCTGTCTCTCTCTCGCGCGGCGGGACCGCTCCTCTTTCTCGCGACGCTCTCTGCAAGGAAACAAGAAATTAACAACTTTACACGAGTTCATCTTAGATTGAATTGTTGGACAGAGCGGCAAAGGACAATGTGCTTGATGAATAAGAGGATTTATGGACTCAATTGAGTGTGCAATAGCACAGCTATGAGATGGATTTCGAGCGGGATGAATAGATATGGTTTTCTCGCGAGTGAGAAGTACACAGCAGAGACGTGCACCGAATTTTCTATGCGCCAAAACTGTTTTTACCTAATTACAAGTTAATGAAACAAACAATCGAAAAATTCAAAGACATAACTAAATAAATACTTCTAGGTTTCTTACCAAAACAAAAACAGATAAAAAGTGTGCTGTTCCTGAGATAAATAGCAAAATATATGCAAAACATATATTTAACAAAAAAAATACTATCGAAAAAACTTTCACTAATCGTTTTTTTAGACGTAATTCAAGATAAAAGATGGAAGTAACATTTCCCTAAATATGAAGGTGGTAGCTTTCATAGATTCAGAGATAAATAACGATTTTGAAGTAAACATTTTAAGTAAATTGCGTATGGCTCACTCTTAAGAAACGAAGGCTACTGCTCTGACTCACTTAGGTGTTTTACATATTAATTGTTTGAAAAAACTATAAACAGAAATCAATTAATCCGTTTTTTCATGGATCCCACTGTCAGAACTGGACCAAATTGGAAAAAATGAGACTACACGGGAAGCACCAGCTTTCAACTAAACAAGAAACATGAAGATCAGACCACAAAAGTCAGTCAAAAGTTCTGAGGTAACAGACATAAGAAAAGCGTCGAATTAAGAATCTCCTCCTCTTTTGAAGTAAGTTTAAAACGAGGGATGATGTGTAGTGTGTACTGTACATACCGTGTCTTCTGCTCCGCCTGTCGTTCTCTCTGGTGCGGCCACAGCGAGCAGCGCACGTGGGAGATCGCCTCGGCGCAGCGCTCGTCCAACGCGGCCAGCTTGCGGAGCACCTCGCCTATGTAGTGTGGACCATCGCCTGAGGGAAATCACACGGCAATATTTTACTATACAAACTTTCGTAGTTTGAAGAATCACACTTCATATTAATATTATAAACTGGCTGCGCCCCTCGGCTTTGCACGCGTTATTCATATGGAAACGTGTAAAGGTGATTTTTATCCAACGGAAACTGATTTATGGGATAAAAAGTAGCCTATGTTTGATTCCAGGATTAGAATTACCTGTAAGTAATTTTCGCCCGTTCCGTCCAATAGTTTTGGAGTAAAGAGGTAACAAACATCTAATTTATACATCCAAACTTGCGCATTTATAATATTAATAATATAAGTGTGATAGCAGCAGTTCCTTCAACCGTAGAGTAAACGTTTTTGTCAATAGGATAGGAATAGGATTTCGCGTTCATAGAAGCGGAACAGAGAATACGTTTTTGGAATAGCGTTAGTGCAAAATCAAGTTTCTGCTTACAAGAAATCTACACGACTTATGAAGAAACTGATGCAAAGATTTTTTATAATATCCATTGTTCAGGCACTTCTGTACCCAAATTAAACTCCCGAAATGATCGAATAACTTGTTTTAATAACTTTACAGTGTTTTGGGATAAGGGTTCAAGATAGAAAATCGTTTAGCTCCGCGAGTCAAAGACGAATGAATGATCTGTCAAAATATATGCCTGCAATAAAACACGGACTGTCTTGGAGATTTGCTCTTCACTTTCAGTCAGGCGTAAACATCCATGTTATTTCGATCTGTACGTACCCCCTTGTTCAGGCGGCGGCGGCGGTTCTTCCAACGAGAAAGCGTCCAGTCTCCCCGACAACTGGGAGTGCAGTTTTAGTAGCAACGATATTATGGACTCGTTCACCGGGAACGAATCTTCACTTTGACTTGGCACTTGTATCTGTAGAAATAAATACATTGCAATTGAAATCAGGCTTCAGTCTTCGTCATCAGCGATCCCCAAGCCTCATGCTCAGCGTGAGGAGTATTACCCCCCATGGGATTAAAGCCAATGAGGCGCTTATCATGGAGAGGCCTGCGTCCAGCAGCGGACCAATAGAGGCTGTTCAGGTTAAGGTTCAGGAAATCGCTCTTTGAGAGCGTTAAAAAGTTTATTTCAATAACTGAGTATGTACAGACTCCAAAGTCCTAAGTATTTTTTTTCTTTATTTGACGGACATTATAGTATATCTAAAGCTGGGTATTCACATACGGTCTTACTTGATAGTTATACTTTAAAACAAGTAACAAATAACATGTGGACCGGAAAACCTATAACTTGAAGGCTCCCGGCTGGCTCGATGGAATTAAATGAATGTAATTTCCTTAGCACCTACTCATGTGTACGTAGAGCCCGAACCATAGTTATTACTGTATTTTTGCTCTATACTTTATAGAGTAAGACCGTATGAGAGTAAGTAGAGCTTAATAATACCTCTTGAATAAAAGTTTTATCCGAGTACCATGGAATCACTTTCTATGCACAAGCCTATCACGGAAATCAGTTAACGATGGACAAAGATATCGAACAAAATAATAATAATAATGTTGAACAATTCAACAGCATTATCTAGCCCCAAGCTAAAAGCAGAGCTTGTGTTATGGATCAGTTATCTAGTACTGATATACAGTCATAATACAATATACTACATAGAAATATATTTATTATTATGATCCAGAACGCCCTGAACAAATATCACAAACATGTATTAAAACAAATATCTGCAGATCGTACACACATTTGTCCCGAAGCGGGATTCGAACCCGCAACCTCCTCCTACCGCGCCACAGAGGTCGTCAAAAATACAAACAAACTACTCAATACTAACTTAATTTGTTTCTCTTATTTGATTGTTATTTATTTTTTCAGTTAAATTTTACTTATAGCAAAGAATATAAACAGAATAGGTATAGGTTGCATCACGTAAAAAGACCGCTGGAAGAAATTGGAAGGGGTGTGTTTGCAAATTTGAAAGCAAATGTCAACTGACGAACCAATAGCGCACGGGCAGGCATGCTGCACGTAACCCCCCCCCCCCCCCCCGCATACCTCTCTTTACATTCTCACCCTCTTTTTACATGACGCCAACTATACATGTATTTGAATACAATCTGCACTTGACTGTTCTAGTAATGGAATCGTACCTGGTTGCTAGTAGAAGGCGAAGGCTGGTCGCTGATAGCGGGGACGCTCCCCTCACTAGACCCCAGGACTGATACAGTCCAATCTGCACCGTCCATGTCTGAAAACAGAGTATACATTACAAACGGCTACGTCAGACTTTGATCACTATAGAAACAGCCTCTATAAAACGCTTTAGAAAAAAAAGTTTGTGGAAAAAAAACATCTCCACTGTCAACTATAGCGGCTTCTAGCCTCAATATCTGAGGCATATTATGTTCTGCGCTCATTAATCCTAAAATGTGCATTCAAATATGAACTCGTTATATTTGGGTATGTTTAATAGTGACCAAATGGCTACCAAAAAGTTTCAAACGACCCAAGAGCGTCTGTTATCTAATGGTGATCACTCACCATAGTCAATAGGTATCGGAGGCAGCGGCGGCGTGTCCAGGTCTGAAGTGAGTGCGAGACTCATCTCCGTGTCGAAGGTCTGCAGTGGCAGCGCCAGCGCCTGGCTGTCGATGTGAGCGTACTCCAGCTCTTGGCTGTCCACCACAGCGGCCTCCAACGCGCGGATCTGCGGCGTGTCGCCGCCGTTGTCTGATTGGTCGTCGGGCGTCGAATCCGCTCTTGTGAGCTGTTCAAAATACGATATCAAAATTAAACAGATATCATGAACGTGCAAGGTATACATACATGTGTTATTCAGGCTACGCATGTGATATCAAGGTTCCTTTCTAAATGTACACAAATATTCAATGAAGTATGTAAGGAAAATATTAATTTTTATTTTGTCGTATGCTAACATTATTGTTCATTTGACTTGATACCTAACGAACAAAACTAATTTCGGATTTCGTTTCGTGTCAATAAATACATCCTAAAAATGTATCCTTGCATAAGCAAAATTTAATAAAAATACAATGGAAAATATCTAGAGTAACTCCGATACCGAAGACCTCAAACAGGCTTGCTGTTGATGAACACAGACCTATAGCAATATTGTCGTCTGCTGCAAAAATATTTGAAAATACCCTGCATAAACTGATATACGCGCAAGTGGAGAAATTTCTGAATGCTAATCAGCATGGTTTCAGAAGTCGCAGGTCAGTGAATACTAATTTGCTCTCCCTTGTCGAGTATATCTCCAAGCAGCATGACAGGAAGAAACAGGTAGATGAGCTGTACTTTGACTTCCGGAAAGCGTTCGATAGGGTTAACAATGACATACTGTTGGCGAAACTAAGCGCCATTGGCTTTGCGCCTGGCCTACTTCAACTTATTGCGGACTATCTGCGCGATCGACAACAGTATGTCAAGCTTGGAATTTACGAGTCTAGGCCCTATCACACGCGCTCTGGAGTAAGTCAGGGTTCAGTGCTCGGACCTCTACTGTTTCTCATTATGGTAAATGATCTGCCCGCCTCTGTAGAATTTGCCAAATGCCTTCTTTATGCGGACGATCTTAAGTTATACTCTACCATTGAGTCTCTGGAGGACTGCTTGGCTCTGCAGAGGGACATTGATAATATCTGTCAATGGGGCCTCACCAATAAAATGGAGTTTAACATAAAAAGTGCTCAGTAATGACCTTTGGACGGATGTGGCACCCAATACTCTTTGACTACACTCTACACGGTGACGTAATTTCTCGATCCACCACTGTCAAGGACTTGGGGGTCACATTCGACCAGAGGCTTACTTTCCATGACCATATAACTGCAGTTGCTAAGGAATCCTTCTAGAGACTCAGGTTCATTTTAAGAAATGCTCGCGACTTTCAGAACGAACATGTTCTACGGCTACTGTTTTCTACTTTGGTCCGAAGTAAACTTGAGTCAAGTTCTAGTATATGGAATCCTTATGAATCCACCTACGCGCTCCTCTTGGAATAAGTACAGAAAGCGTTTCTAAGATTCCTATACAAACACAACCAGGGATATTACCCTTTCATGTACCCGACGAGATTCCTTCTAGGGTTTCTAGGCTTTAATTCTCTCCAAACGCGAAGGGCGCACGATCAGCTGTCAACAATTTGCAAGGTGTTCCGTGGTACCATAGACGCGCCTGATTTGGTGAATGAGTCACTCCGACTCTATGTACCCAATAACTACCTACGGGGCAGGAGACATCGACTCTTTGCTCCAACCCCGTGCCGCACGGTAGCGCGCTCCCGCTCTCCCATACCTAGAGCCCTCGCAGCCCTGAACAAACTCTTGGAGGCCCACCCAGACACCGATATATTTGCAGACGAGTGGAGAACTCTTATGCATGTGATTTTATCTTTATGTGAATCTGATTTTTGACAAATGTTTAACCGTATTATTAATTTTGACTTATTTTTAAATTATGTGTAAATCTATCAATTTAATATTTTAATGTTTTTTTTTTTTTTTTGTTTGTTTTATAAGATAATTTAGATATTGATCATTGTTTATTCTTTGACATAATGTATGTAACTATTATTTAATTTTTCAACCTACTGTAACTAGTATATTCTAATTACATTAATAATAAATAAATAAATAAATTCTAGAGGTCACTTACATACACAAAAATCAGTACAGGCTTCAGCATAGATCCTTGCGGGACACCACTAAAATAACCGTACACTTACCTGTGAAGGCGGTGGTACGGCCAGCGCCGTGCTGGTTTCAGTACTGCAAGGCGGCAGCTGCAGGTCCGGGGTCTTGTGAGGTGACGTTATGCGGGGGCCGTCGCCTGATGGGGGCTCCCATTCCGTGTCACCTGGATAATGGAAGGAGTTTTACATTAAGATAAGATTATTTGACCTGGTTAATAGAGGGATGGACAAGAGGAATGCCGACAAAGTTTGACAACTGAACACTCGATAAAATTAGATGAAAGATTAAAACTTAACAGAAGAGTGGTGCGTTGATATCAGGCTAATGTATTCATTAGCTTGATAGCACACGAGCAAAGACGCAGGGCAAAAATAGATTGAGATATAAGCACGATATCAAACTCTTAGAAGTTCGACAGCTGTACGCGAACAGGGGGGCCCTACTTAAGCCAGTCGTAGTTTAAGTTAGGAAGGGGACAAAGAATTTCCCTTCTTGCTTTAATTTAACTTTAAGGTCGAGGCTATTCAAAGGTGGCATAACAACTTTTGACTATAATATAACTAAGTCTAGCCCATCAAGCAGAGGAGAAACTTACCCCCGATGACAAAAACGCATCTCAGATTAAGCCCTCAAATCAAAATTCGTCACTTGAGACGTTATTAAATCTGAGTTACGTTTAGGTATATGTTATGCTTACTTATCTTATTATTACTTACAGGGACATTGTGTAAAACTTTAACAGGATAAGCCGGATGAATCCTAAAATACAACCTAGGCTAGTTCTGGATTCTACAGATTCAATATTGTACCGAAACACTGTAATCGTGTCCAATTTGGAGGTGCCTTTCTGTCCTAGATTAAATATCGCTAGACATTGTAGCAAATATCAGGCTATTAGGTTATTCAATTCTTTACCAAACGGAATGAAAGCATCTGAGAGGTTAAACCAATGTGAACTTACCCAACTCCTGCTGAAAGGGTGTTTCTACACGGTCAACGAGTTCCTTAACCGTAGCAATTAAATAAAACTATATTGACTTTATGTAATTTAAGTTAGCTCATTGGACAAGTGTAATTTTTAAGCTATTGCATAGCTTCTATCGCGGGCCTTGAGCGCGGGGACCGAATCCAGAAATTCCGTAACGAAAAAACCTTGACGTTTGTCTCTTTAGTTCAGCAACTCGCCTCTAGATGGCATTGCAATAGCTTTACCGCGGCAGTCCCCGAGTGCCACACGTCTTTTTTATAACTAAGAATTTGACATTATTCTCTTCACATTGCATGATATTTTGATGTACCTACTGTTCAAACACAATATATGCATGTGATTTCAAAATGGCTCAAAAAATATATACGTATTCTCTATTGATATAGAAACATATCTACATATTTATTTTTGCATTTTGAGATGTTTTTATTGTAGAATTTAACCATTGAAAAATTGATATTTTATATCTCAATCGCAAAATTTCAAAACGCTACGCCATTGACTAGAGCGGACTTGACATCACTGTACACATTTCTTCTTTTTTATTCTGCTTGCTGCACCATGATTTGACACTATTCTGCCCACTTCACATTTCGTATTGTCGATTATTTTCAGTTTTTTCGGAAAACCTATTTCCTGAGATGATCACTACCGAGGTCGTCACCAAAGGTTTTAATCAAGTGTGTACGTCGACGTCACATAAACATGGCGCCAATATGGCAGCGTTTTTATCACCCGAAAATGATTGTAGTTTTGATTTGTTTTTTTTACCTTGTTAATGCGAAATTCAGTGAGCGTCTTATCATTCCTCGGTTAAATAATGACCTGAAGAATCGATTAAAACAATTTAAAAAATCGATGCATATACCCTATTGTATGGTTGTTGATGAATAAATCAACTCGGTTTATGATTTTATGATTTATGAATAAATGATTTTGATGTAATGTTTGTGTTTTTCTTACTGTCCGAGTTGGTAGGGTCCCTATGCGCCGGGGGCCCCTCGTGCGGCGGCGCTGGTGGCGGCGGGGGGCGCGGGCGCGGCAGCGTGGCCACCAGCGTGCGTGCGTTCAGACAGACGTCCCCTCGCAGGGCACGGAGCAGGGGCACGCCGGACACGCGGGCCGTGCGGCAGCCGCAGCGGCTGAAGCGTTCCGCTACTGCCATGCAGGTCTGAAGAAGAAATAACTAATTTAAAGTCCATTCAGAAATCCGGAAGATAAATTTAGCAAGGACCTTTTAGGCTGCGACAGCGACCGGAGATGAAAAAGAGACAAAGAGGGGCACCGGAGAGGTTTTAGTGGGTATTACGCCTTTCTCAGGGCGTCGGGTCCCTTATAATTTTGGTCCCACCAGACCAGTCTATTCGTAAACGAATTTACATCGCCGAAGAAAAAAAAATGCTTGTAAGTAAGAATCTTCTCCCTTCCATCATAGGACCAGAAGACGCACAAAATCATACCACCCATTCCTGGTCAACATACCACAGTGTCAAACCAAAAAAACCTACTCTAATTTCACAATATCAACAGCCAAAGAGTGGAATGAACTTCCTACGTCTGTCTTTCCATTAGAGTAAAATCTCTTCAAATCTAGGTTCAATTTGTATCTTCTGGAAAAGCGTGCACCATCTAAGGCTACACCTTCGCTTTCTTAAAGTGAGTTGGTAGCCGAACTCTTGTCCATCATCAATAATAAAATAATTAATTTTGTTTTAAAAAACTATAAACCGACTTCAATTTTTACAGCCTTTTCATGAATTTTCATGGATCCCACTGTCAGAACTGAACAAAATTAGAAAGTTCTGAGGTAACAAACATAAAAAAAAATACAGACGAATAGAGAACCTCCTCCTTTTTGGAAGTCGGTTAAAAAGGACATTGTTGATATTGAAAGGAACAAAAAGCTCACCTCCTCCTGCATTTGTTTCTCTGCGCGCGTGTCGCACGCCACCCGCAGCAGATACACCGCCAGCGCCAACACGTGGTCGGGCGGGACGTGCGGGGCGTGGATGTCGCCTCGTCTAGGGACAAAACAGTACATTATAGATAATGCTGGACAAACTCCCATAGCATTATCTAGTCTCAGACGAAGTAGAGCTTGTGTTATGGGTACTAGATAACTGATATTATTACATTTACAATACACTACATACCTAGGTATTATTTATTACACACGTAGAAAATATCTAGAACACCATGATCGTACAAAATTTTGTAGCGAGGCGGGAATCGAAACCGCAGCCTCCTGCGCCGCAGGCGGATCTTCACCTGCTGCGCCACAGACGTCGTCGTATATCACACTAATATTAGTTCTGCGCTTCTGGACGGAGTTAGGCTGGTTACACCAGCAAACAAACCACACAGAATGGATGACCCCGAGTCTCAGTGCGGAAAAAGGACCATAATAATTATGGAATCATCTAAAAACAGTCGGAAAAGACCGATAAATGAGTATTTACCTGTGCACTCCTCGATGTAAGACCGCAGCGATAGCACCGTGCAACACTCCAGAGGAGCAGATAGCGCGGGGGTCGCCGGCGCCCCCGGGCGGGGCCCCCGACACCCGCAGCGGGGGCCACAGCGCGGGGCCCTCGCCGCCGCCGCTGCTGCTCGTGCTGGGGGCTCCGCTGGCCTTCTGTTTCTCACGCATACTGGAATACAGAATAATGGTTAATTTTTAAATTCAAAAAATTCTTTAAAATAGTATAGGTAAGGTCTATTGGGGCTAGATAATGTTGTTTGAATTTTCCAACATTATTTATTATTATTATTGTCCATTATATAAAACCTACCGTATTATGAAGGTTATTTGTAGGTAAGTAAATAAATAAATAACGGAAAGCAATTTTTGATACCATCTGGAAACACGGTGACAGTGAAACTAACAATGGCACACCGAGTTACTCAAACTAGCGCTCCATTTAGGATCAATATAACACACAACACAAAACATAAGTAACAACACCGAGCGGAGTGAGCCACGTTTTTTTTACGGATGGCAATTTGGGGTTTATTGCGCCTCTATAAGATGTTATGTGCCCGTGACGACCGGCTTCACAGTTTCTTTAATTATGGCACTTCACATGGCTATTTGTATTTGTGTATTTGGCAAATTTGGCTAACAATTACTTTATGTGGGCAGTTTATTTGACAAAGTGTTCGCCTTATTTGCCTATTTGACAAATAAGGCCAATACCAAATACGCGTTACCGTGCGCTAGTCGGTTTCTCGAGGCACATCAAAGCAGTCCAATAATAAAAATATTAGAAATATATATGTAGGTATTTTATAAGTTTAACAAATTGTGATAATAACGATGTTAGTTAACCATGAAAATTACTAACCCGGTTCGATTTTTATGCATAGTCAGCATAATTGAGTTCCATGTGATGGATAGTCGTATTTGCCTCTTTTTGCATGTTCGCCTGAACGTCATATATATGCCAAATACAACAAACACCTAGTAACGAACACAAATAGCCACGTGAAGTGCCACCATAAGACCTTACTACACTTACTATGTAGTGTATCTCTCCATAGAGGCGTGGAAGTCCCGCCGATGCACGGCCCTGCGTAGAACGTGTAGCGGGTCGTAATGCTGCTCCCACACGGCGCTGCGCGGGACGAACAGCCCTTGTTCTAAGTTCTCGGAGCCTTTGGGCGGAGGCCGGTATCGAGATAGCTGGAAACAAATTACGAGGTTAATAAACATACATGGCAGTTAGTTTTGAAGTCCTCCAACTCTTGCCGCAGGTGTCGTAAGAGGCGCATATGCATGTGACTTCAAAAAAGCTAATATTTTTTTTACGTATTCTCTTTTGATATAGAAATATATCTGTATATTTAATTTTGTATTTTATGATGTTTTTATTGTGAAATTTAATCATTGAAAAGTAGATATTTTAAGTCTCAACAGCAAAATGTCTAAACGCAACGTCATATTTGAACATTTTTGTATGGGCATGAAGTTTTGACTTTGAGTTTACGTATGGGACTCTATGATCCGTGACGTCATAAAATGCAATGGCTAAACATGGCAGCGTTTTTATCACCCGAAACTGAGTGTAGTTTTACTTTTAATTTTTCACCTCAATAATTGATTTTTTTTGGGTCTTATATTTTTTTCGTTTATGTATTAACCTAAATAATCGAATAAAAAAATCCATGCATATACCCTATTCTTCCACTAGACTGCGATCCCTAACCCGCATGACCAGCGTAGGGATTCTAGGTATGAGCCCCCATGAGATAAAAGCCAATAAGGCGCTTATCAGGGGACGCTTGAGTCCAGTAGTGAACCATTTTAGGCTGTTGAGGATTGAGGAAGTTTTGAAGTGGACATGTCTACCTATTTTTATTAAATTAACCTATTTGTATATAATTCACAATAAAGAAATTACAGTAAAAGACTGAAAATAAATTAGAATTAGTATTTACAACGACTGATTATCTCTAAAATGGTTAAAATTGTTCGTAGAAAAAATAAATTGCTATAGTGTAAGATGACAAATTGCGTTACCAATCTAACATGGTGTATGTACCAACTTCAGCTGTTACTAGAACCTAAGCTACCTATCCATGTATGTACATATTTGCAATAAATGATTTTGAACTTTGACGCATAATGGGTCAAAGTGGTCTCAGTGCATCATTTGCAGATTGCGGTCATGCATTAAAATGATGGAAAAATTGTAAATGCATTTGAATGCGAGAACCACTACTTACTGGGATATAATCTTTAATTTCGCGTTTCTGTAAAGGATGTTTGCTAATTGTTCCTATAACGAGTGGAAGTGAGTTTTAGAATAGAAAATAGAATAAATAAACATCATCTGGCGAAGTCAATAACACTGTAACTGAAATGATAACTAAGGACTATCGAGGTACCGACCGCACAAACGCCCAGTCTACCTTCATCCGTCACAATGCACAGACGTACCTCCTTGAGCACTTGTTCAAAGTTCCTTGTGTGCGCGTTGCCAGACCGCTCCGGCATCAGCTCCAACAGCTGAGAGTGGGTCTTGTCTCCGGCGGCCAGCAATGTGCTCACTTCCAGGCGAGATTGAGTTAGCTCGTCGTTACCTAAGGAAAAATATAAGTTACAACTATTTGTGTTCAGACACACTGAACAGGCCAATCAAGGATGGAGCAAGATTGGACATGGACATGGATTTTATAACTTACCTACAGGTCGTTAGTCACTTTCGTCGTTTTTACCGTCATGGTCTAATAGGATACAGAATCGTATGTATTATGCAAACTCCTCTAATCTATACAGTCCACGGTCAGGACCACGACCTGCCTTCATCATTTTCTAGAGATGACGTACAATTTTGGCAGTACTTTTTTAAGAAATGGGGGAAATTATTATTATTATATTACAGACCTATGGACGATATCCACAAAATAGAGTGCAATTAATCAAAAGCCTTTATTTGTAACTAAAACATAAAAATATACAAGAAAATAAACAGTTACACTTAATTTAACAGAAAATTAGTTCTAAAACAAAACGGTCCCAACCCAACTCAGCTTGTGTAGGCTTAAAAAACAACCTACGCTGGTTTTCTGCTGGGGCCTATGGGACCGAAATGTTGCAAGTTAATAGTGTGCATTGCTTCTGCGACTGTACCGAAGTTCTTACCGAGATTAGTCCTAGAAGAGACCAGTATAGCAAGGAAAGTGAGCAGCCCTTCCACCATGGCGTCTTGTTCCGCCGCTCGCGCCGGAGACATGGGCAGCATGCTCAGCCATTCTCTCACGCCGAACCTAGAATACAAATGTTAACATCAACATAAATGTAAGAGTGGCCGAATCAGTAGAGATACACAGATAATCAGTCTGTACTTTATTGCATCATCAATAGACAGACTAGTTTTATTTTAAATGTTGTTTTTGTGTAGCCACCATGATTTTAGTATTACACGCCATCTTGGAAAGAAGTAGGTACGCATCTTTTATTTCTCTCCTCAACTCAATATCAAAGCAAGTCAGGCCTACATCGGTTCCCGTACCCGTGGGAATTCCGGGATAAAATATAGTCTATGTCACTCGCTCCCTGAAAAGTAAGCTTTTTAATGATGAAAGAATTTTCCATTAGTTTCAGAGCCTATTCCATACAAAAAAACAATCAAATCTTTCCTCTTTATAATATAATATAAATAATAGATTAATAAGTTGCCTTATACCCAGGTAGCAAAAACTTCGTACCCAAAGTTGTATTCTGCAGTGGTGTCAATTCAGATGTCGGCGTAACTAATAACTGAACTAATTTTACACTAAGGCCCGTAATAAAAAAGTACTATGCTTGAGTAACGCTTTTCTATGGCACAAACGTCACTGAAGCTTGCTTAGTCACCTGTGACTGAGCAAGCTTTCCTAATACGGGCCTAAGACTTGTGCCGTGGATACTAGACTAGACAGGAGAGCACTCATCTGCCAACCGCCCTAAGAATGCATACATTGCAAACCGGCAGGATTGATAAATGACTGAGACACAAGAGGAATCAAATGATCAGATCACTGGTTCCTGTAAATACTGCGTGGTTCGTATCGAACTTGGCTGACGCATCAGCACACTCATATTACTTAAAAACCCTGGTTTAAGTTGACTTAATCAAGGAGCGGGTTTAGTCTGCAAATAACCACTCCTTAGCCTGACAAGGAAAGGTACTGTTTTATTACGACCGCACAACTAATGGGCTTCACATACGTATTTCAAACATCTATACTAATATTATAAAGAGAAAAGGATTTTTTCGGAGAAGAGTGACATAGGCTATATTTTATCCTGGAATTCCCACGGGAACGGGAACTACGCGGATGAAATCGCGAGGCATTGCTAGTGTAATATACGTTATAGCTGCTGTGTGTTCTGACTATTTCTATGGCAAGATGTAATGAGTCAGAGTCAGAGTCAGAGTCAAATCGTTTATTTCTTTAGACTTACAAAATAAGCACTTAGACAAGTCAAATTTTTACTATATAAACAGCTTGATAAATAGTTATTATTATCAAACAAGAAATAAGGTGCAATTGACTCTAATTCACTTCAATTTTTTGTCCACTAGCAAAGAGAAACCACTAGCAAGTTTATCGCTTATCAACTAATACAATCTTCTTAAGCATAACTAAGTCTAACTGGTCTTACACACTATAGTCGGTGTGGAACTGAGGAATGAGCTAGGAGATAGCTATAGCATAGTGTAGCCAGTCAAACTTGCACGGAAGGTCCGGTCAATGCAAAGCAAGGACAATGGTCATGCGACGTTGCCTCCACACGTTTTCATCTTTTTATAATTTATGATAGCTTCCTCATTTATGTTTCGTCGAGCGGTTCAACTTTTATTGGCTCAGTATTGTGTTGCCGCATTACGTTCATTGGGTGATTTTGTTTATGAAAGTAAGAGAGGTTAAAATAATCTTTCTTTTGATGAACATCGAAAAGTTTCCGTCAAGATTTAAAATTAAATAAATCAGTTGAACAACCTTTAGATTGTTTGCAACAGTCTGCAGTTGGCTTAATTGTATCAATTGTAAATACTATACCGTGTCCATTTGAATGAAGCATGTAAACAAACCGCCCATACTGAACCTAAAATTCACTTTGTTGGCGCGTCCTTTTATAAGTAATTTACATTAGGTACGTGTCGATTTTATGTAGATCCTCCCTTCAATAAAAATTGCTTACGATTATATCTGAAATTGTGTTGTAGTTTGTTTACTAACATGCTTCATTCAAAATGGATACGGTATAGATTTAACACATCATTTGTGTCATTCTAAAATCCAAAGGGCTTGAACAAGGAACTTTTAATTTGCTTTATGTCGCATTAGTGTTACTGAGGCCATGATAGGCCTCATATGATCGGCAATTTGTATATTCACCCTCGAAGCAGCGGCACACAAAGACATCCTTATAACTGTCGCTCTAGTGGTACTCACATGTCAATACACATGTCCAGGAACTGGTCAGCCTCGAGATGCGCCGCGCACACCTGCAGCCAGTAGATGTCCATATCCACCATGGAGTTGCAGAAGTTGGCCTGGATGTACGTCATCGCCTGCCCTTTGATCTGCAGACCGTTCCGCACCCACACCCCGGCTAGGATCTCGTAGAATAAGCTCTGTGGACAATAAGATGCAGGTGTTATTAACCTGTCGGCCGGAGTTCAACACCTAACAGGGTATAGATTTCTAAAATACGACAAAAAATATAAAATAATTAAAACTAGTTTTTACCATTAAAACAATTGAGCTAACTACAGACTGTAAACAATCTACAAGTATTTATAAAAATGCGCGCTATACAAAGTGCTCGTAATAACGTTACAATTTTATGTTATATTTGTGTTGTATAATTTATTAGTTCATGATTAAAATAAATAGTAATTTTATCAAAAAGCTTTTAAAGGCGTTCTTAGCCTGTTGAGTTATTATTATTAATTGGTCTTGTACTAAGTTAGGTTCTAAACCGTGTTTAGTTTATCTACGTATCTAAAACTTATAATGGTAAATAAAGAACTTTAAAAAACAAACAAACAAAAACAAATCTACAAGTAGCTCAACTGATCCATATATCATAAACACTCGGATGCGTCCCAAAGACGCTGGCTGTATCTTGTCATCTTGAGGTTTCTTGTTCACCTCTTTACTTTACCTTAGATATATTGAAGTGCACAATATATCAAAGTGACTAATTTATTTATTTACAGAGGCGTTCATTGTTAGCTAACCCCCCTGTGATATTCCGAGTCAATTTATACGAGTACATAACTATTTTAAAACTTACTAAAATGAAGGTAGCAAGACGTACGTTTTATAAAACCACAAAGAAATCAAATAATGTCCCAAAAACAATTACTTCGACGAGACTCAACCCGCGTACGGGAATGTGATGAGATAACACCACTAAGTCAAGGGATGTAGGAATCGAAAATCTCTGGTACTTCATTCGGACTCTAGCCCTCCACGTAGAGGCGAACATTACATTTTATCCAAGCACGTTCAAAGACTAAAGTTACATTTATTCGTTTGACGAGAGCTGTCGCTTAAGCTAATTTTCAACCGACATCAAATAAACCATGATAGAGTTAGTTTAAAAAAAATCTATAAAGCGACTTCAATTTTATGGTTTTCTCATGTAAACCATTGTCATAAGTGGACAAAATGGGACCACACAGGAGGTACCAGCTTTCAAATAAAAAAAGAATCATCAAATTCGGATCACCCAGTCATAGTTCTGAGGTAACTAACATATTAATATTTATAATAATGTATTCTGATAAGTTTATCTATGGGTAATTTTAGTATAGTATAGGTAGTATAAAGCATGTTAGGTATAGAGGTATGGCATATGTAGTATGTAGTGTAGGTATATTCATATTGATTTCTGTTCCTTAAGTTGTTTTTTAAATGCCACCGTCTATGTTGTTCTTTTATCTCCAGTCCATCCCAAGGTTGCCTGGAAGAGATCGCTCAAAGCGATAAGGCCGCCCTTTGTACTTCCATGATTCTGTACATTTCCTTCTGTATTATTTTTATGTTTGTGTGGTACAATAAAGAGTTATCTATCTATCTATCTAATTTCTAACGAAAAATTTTTTTGAGTATTTCGTCTCGTCCCACTTTGCTCATAACGCGAATGACATCGTTCATTCATTTCATTATTCCACTTGTGATTCAATAGAAAAAGATATAACAGAGTAGAGGTAAGTAAAAATAAAAACGTCAAACTTATGATACATTCGCATTTTCAATTACCTGTGATCTGATCATCAATGCAAGTTGACAAACAACATACCATAACAAGATGTGAGGTTATTTCCCCGGAATGCCTCAAACAAACATACAATGTAAAACGAAACGATTATTGTCTAATTTATAACCAAAATGTTTTTTATTATTAATCTGTCTTAATAATAACCGATTTTAAAATAGGCCACTATTTTCTTCAGTCTACCGTCTCGTCTTGCCACAAATTTTAAATTATTTTAATTCTTATTCGGCAGGTATCTGCGGTAGATATCCATGAATAAATTAGCATACATTTGTTAATATTCTGGAATTTACACAACCCTCTCAAATATCTAACCCCTGATAAAGCAGCACGAATGAAAGTAAAAGCACAAAAAACGGTTTGTTGACTTACGAGAGTGGGACAACAGTGTTACCAACTGATATGAATTTCCCTATTCCGTTGTCTTATTTTTGTCCCTAATACTGAGCTAAAATTTCACTCCACTAGATAACCGGGCGAATAGAGTCGTACCTACGTATTGAATTTGATTGAGGTCCGAGGTCTCATCTATTCAGCGAAAGGTTGCTGCACACTATAACATAAACAATAAAAATTGCAAGATCACAATAATTGGCGTTTTCTTTTAGTACGATGCTATTAATTCACAATTAAAACTAAATATTTTATATGTGCCCTGAAAAACTTGCATGAGATACGAGAACAAGGAAGCCATTTGTTTACAAAACACTACAGATGATTACGTCGCTCTGGTATGATTCACATGCATACAACAAAATCAATAGCAATATTTCCCCGCGCTGTTGTATGGACTACTAAACTTGGAAATTGACTTTACTACTATTTCATAGATAGGGTATGTCGAGATGCATCGTTCATCTGGCAAGTGTTTCGACAGAGTTGGGCACACCGTAAGGTCGGTTCACTGCTCACTCAGCGCGGGCAGTTAGTGAAAGATCGCCATGAAGGTTCGACGCGTGCGCTTTGTGTTCCTGCTTGCGCTCGCGACCAGCGCGCATGCGCTCGTAGACGATGTCATAGACGTGATAAAGCTAGGCAAAGAAATAGGAGAGGAGGTTCTTTCTTCATGGGACTTGTTAGCGAAACCTTTGAATATTTCGAGTGGTGTAGCGTTGCCGATCATTAGGAGGAGAGAGAGGGAGGTGTTGGAGCGGTTAGCGGGGGTGACTAGGGCGATACAGCGGGTGGAACTGAACGTCGAGAAGGCAGGCGCGGCGGCGATGTTTCTGGCGAAGAACAGCGGGCGAGGGACCAGAGTGGAGCTGCGATTGCATGAGCTATCAGATCTATTGGGGAGGGTTTCGTCGGGTGATAGGAGAATGCGGGAGTATGTGGGGCTTCAGGAGGAGTTGGAGAGGAGTACGCTGCAGAACTTCGCGGAGTGGTGCGTGTCCCACGAGCCGACAGCACTGCCGGGCCTCATGGAGCGAGTGCACAACCTGGTGGTGCCGCCGCACAAGCAGCTGCTGGGAAGGGGCTTGCTCGTAATGCTGCTAGAAGATCTACAGGTTTGTTAAACTGTCGCGTTTACGGAACACAGATGTTTACAGTTACAGCCAGACAAAAGAATATCCACAATAAGACGATTGTACCCACAACATGTATTCAATGCCGAGGTTTTATAATGGCGTACAATGAGTCAACGATCAATTTAGTTTCCTCATTTACTTTTCGAATGAAAAGGTTGGTTTGCAGGACTAATAATTTGAACAAATCAAGTCCTTTACGTAATTAAGTATTGGCTCGATGAGCGGTATCGTACTTTGACCTTGGATTGTAAGTACCGTTACGTCATCAGTAATTTGCACTCAGCAAATATGTTTTATAGCAAAAGGCTGGGCACAAAAAAGTGACACGTGAAATCCTAATTTGAAAACTTGACAAACTACTAACGGTTTTTAACTCTGTTAATGGTGTCGATTCTATTGTTTTAGGATTTACGGATGTCAAATAGAGGATAGCTTTTCAAATTAAATAGTTATCTTCTGTTTGACATTAAAACTAGCTCAAAAAAGGATTTAGGAATCACACATTCCTAAATTTTAGCAAATTCTAAAACATCAGAATCGATACCAATGATTAGATAGCACATTGAAATATCTAATAATGCGATCGACCTGAAAAGACATAAGGCCTGCCTATACTCTATACGCCTATATTGCAGTTAGTGAATGGCAAAAAGAACTCAATATCCAATGTATTGTCAAAAATCAAAATCTCTTCGGATGCAGCGTGCTCTATGTATAAGTGAAGTTTGACCATAATAACTCGTGTTATTATGGTCAAACTTCACTTACGGTAGGTTTGTTTTCTAACTTTCGATTAACGAACTACAAAATATTTAAGCTTAAAAGGTTTTTGAAATGTTTATAGTACAATATTCCTATAGGTTTCTAAAGTAGTTTTAAGTACAATATGCCAGTAATAAAACAAAGTAGACGGTTGATATATCGGTAAACATAAAACTGTTAAGTATGACTCATAGGGTCAAGCAACTTGGCTGTACCGGAGACAGCTCGGTTGACGTTGGTCTGTCCTTGATAAGCGATTCCTGGCGGCCTGATTAGCACAAACGGCCAGTTTAGAGGGACCTCTGTCACCCCATCCTAAAGTGTGTGCATTACGTCCTTAAAGGTTCAAATAAACCAACTGCAGGTCATGGGAATTTCAGATGAATGAGAAGGTCGGATGAAAATCGCTGGCATGATGGCATTGAGCTTTGAGTCCATAAGGGGCGTCTATGGAAGTCTGTATGATAATGATAAACTACCTCAGAAATAGAAAAAAACAATCTTATACGAGTATCTTCACCTTTCTTGGGGAAAAAAGTAGTACATCTGATTCGTACCTATTAATATTATAAAGGCGAAAGTTTCTGCCTTTGAAGCCGCGGGCAGAAGTAATGTTAATGTTGGTATAAAAATAGCTGAGTAAAGAGGAAAGATTTGATTGTTTGTTTTGTATTGAAGAGGCTCCGAAACTACTAGACCGATTGAAAAAAATATTTCTAAAAAAAGCTTACTTTTCAGGGAGTGTAATGGGCTATATTTCATCCCGGAATTCCCACGGGAACGGGAACTACGCGGGTGAAACCGCGAGGCACTGCTAGTAAGAAATAAAGAGATAAGTGACATCAAATTAGGATTTGCTGGGCATATTTTGTTAACATCAAGGAATTTAGTACCTACCTACCTAATTAATAATTTTCTTTAGATATGATAAGAGGCAGTGTGTCAAGGTTTTTAAGTTTGTTCGACCTATCTAATAATTTAAAATTAATATTATTTATTGATTTGGTTTCTTTAGTTCAAAGTTCAAACTATGCACTGGTCCAATTCTGAAAATTCTTTAATTGTTTTGTTAGTTAGAGATGAGCCCGCATTTAACGACGAGTATAATTTATTTATATTGTATTATGCCATTACAATAAATAAGTATCATCTATCTACTGGCTCAGATAATGATAGCACAGAAGCAGTGCTTCCGTGAACCGATATCAGCACGTAAGTACCTATCATACAGTGTCATGTTGTATGAATTGTATGAATTGCTGTAACAATAGCTCCGCTTCTCATGTGCTTTTTACTGATAACACAGATACGAAAGAGAACAATGAGGTTTTTGAATACTTTGTAATAGTAAACGTGTTAGTTTAGCTTCTTTTTTAGAGGAAATAAACGCTGAAATAGTAACTAACATTAAGATTAATTTTTATAGTTCAGACACATTACTATAGTTTTTGTGTAGGTAGGTACCTGCTACCTGATAAAAGTTATTTGTATGGGATTGTCTGTCTTATCAAAAACATCAATTAAGCTGAAACGTTGTACTTATCAAAGTTAATTTTTTAAATAAAAAACATGTTTCCCACGAACTCGCCAAGCAAGAGACTACTAAGATTTTGATCTGGGTTGCGGAGCGGTAATCGAATCAGCAACTTTTTGAAGTAAACCAGTTCTTTGTTTCTTATATAATGAAATTATGAAACTAGAAGCGCCTCGCGGTTTCACCCGCGTAGTTCCCGTTCCTGTGGGAATTCCAAGATAAAATATAGCCTATTGCACTCCCTGAAAAGTAGACATTTTAATAATATTTTTTTTATCGATTTAATAGTTTCGATAACAAATAATCAAAATAATAATAAGTATTGATTCTCGCCTTTTGCACTAATATAAGTTTTTTTTTTAATCATATGTATTATTATTAAAAAGAACTTTTACTTTGCCAAGTACCTATGTATAGTCGTTGCTATCATAACCTAAACTTATCATGAACTAACACAAGAAGAATAAACAAAATTATTCTAATCAATGGAGTAGTTCTATTCAAAGTGACTCCCTTCGAACAGAAACGCTAGTGAATTTGGTTCTACTAAAATGTTAGATGTTCCTAAAAGTGATCAAAAGTTGATAATGCTGAGACAGCAGATAATGCTTCAGGGGTGGAGTGGAACGAGGGACAGAAGATCGATATAGCTCACCCGCTCCCCACAAGCCATCGTGTGAAGTACGTCTCATAATGCACTTACTTCATTTGAGTTGTCGACCTCACAAATGAAATGAATTGGAAATGCAGGATACTAACAACATTTATTTGCTGTAATCACACTAGTATTTTAGATGCGAAAATTGGGATGTATGGATAAATGAATGTTTGTTAACCTTTTCCGTCAAACCCACTAAACGGTTTCGGATTTTGCATACAGGTAATTTAAAATACTGGAATCAAACATGGGCTATTTTTTTTTCATAAATTATATTCTAATTAAACGTTTCCATAGAAACAACGCGTGCGAAGCCGCGGGAAGAAACTAGTTGCATATAACAAGACGCGGCTACAGTGTTAATTTTAGCTAACGAGGCCGTTTGTTTACAAACAGCCCACATGTAGATTGGTCAGGGTATATTATAAAAAAGAACGTCTGTAGCCAGTCATTGATCGCCGTTCATACTGGACTAAAAACCTGTTACCGATTGCCGATATATAACTGGCTGACTCATTTGATCAAGCTTTTTACACGACTTCTATTAACACACTGTCAAACACTACCTACGTGAAGTAAACTTACAGTCTTGGAAATATAATAATGAACTTGAATACCATACCAAATCACGCCACACAGGGAGATTTCAACTGGTCTACCATAAAACTTGCTGCTTACTTTCAAAGCTCTACTAATCATCTGCAGTTGATTCGACGAAGCGATCGACTGCAGTCAACTGCAATCGACGATTGCCGTCGCTTGCAGTCGAGCCTTGCAGTCGGCAATTTGCCGTCAGTGTATTTGAGACGTTCAGTCCGTGTAAGAGCAAGGCAACTACACCTGTCGTCGACTGCAGTTGACGAAAGTCGTAAAGTCTCCTAGCTGTAGAGTTTTGTCTTACATGAGTCATGCCAAAATACAGGCCTGCAGCGAGAGTTGAATGAGAAAACTTGTCCTATTTTTTGCCAGTAGCTTGTTTTGTGTTATCTTATTTATGTAATGAGTGGTTATGATTATGACTCATGTTCAGAAACCCCTGTGAATGCTGACTCTGACCCCTGCGCAGTAAACAGGATGTAATATGGGTGATGTGAAACCACACGTGGTGGATTATACGACACACAGTATTGTTATTGGATCCATGGTTGTGAACTTTAGTAACCAATTTATTGTTAAATACAAGGGGCAGTTCCGTTCACGGTACCTAAAGATAAAAATATCATACATGAATAATCTCATTAAATTGAAAAAAAGTTTAATGCCGTAAGATAAGGTCGATGCGTCAATATATCATTTTTTAATATCTTTAACCCTTCGCATGCTTCTAAAAAGTGTAACGGAGATTGGCCTTGTTATCTTTTTGTCGTCAGCAGTTCATAATATTGGAAAATCAATCGTCGGCCGGAACCATGTTTGAATTCAAGGTAAACTACTGAAAAAGTCCGATCAATAGTAACAGGTAAATTAAGTTAAAAACTTCATAAAAGTCTCATGAATTCCTTTGTAGGTAAACCAGTTTCCCTCAGCAATAACTAGATTTCTAACTCGACTCGTTCACAACAAACCGCAAGTTAACTACGTATGTACGTCAGATGTCTTTAGCTCTCTTAAACGTAACACAACTATTTGTTAAGTGAGTGGACCTACTTAGTTAGTTAGGACTCATTAGCTCTTAGTTAACTGCAGTCGACGCGTGCAGTTGCGTTGCAGACGGCAACTTGCCGTCGTCCGTGCCCTTAGAGCTTATGAGCACTTCCTAGTACCTTGTCCTTTTAAAAGTTGACCTACTCGACGATCGCAATCATTCTGATTATAAAGCTTTCCTTAGTATGACAAGGTACATAATGTATCGTGCCGTCATGTGTACTTCTTAGTGCAAGCAACTATACACAACTAGGTTACGACTACGAGTACGACCCTCAATGACATAACATCATATCCCCTTTGCAACCAGTAATTTTTACTTCCGCGCCTGATTTTATCGAGGAAAACCAATCGTATTACAATCGACTAAGGTATTGTAGGCTTTCACGATTGAATAAGGCGAAGGAGAAATAAGGAAGGCAAGGCATCAAACTAAACATATCGATAAAAGCTCATATTTTTCTGTAAGGTGTCGATGCAAGAGCCCTAAGACCCCACAGCTTCAAAACATGCTATAGATTGAGATTTTACGATTTTGGTTAACATAAACACGCAAGTAAAAAATCACAAAGGCAAGTACCAAACCACATTGCGCGGGAGTCGCCAGCTGACACGGCAGTGATGAGCGAATAAAGAAACACATGGGCGCGCACGAAACAAGGCAATAAACGTTTTGTTCCGCAGACATAAGTGCTGGGTCACTTGCAGCGCATGAGTTGAGTCGGCTGAGTTGATGAAACTGACATGCTGGTTTGTAGGGATGTGCCTAGTGTGTGAAAATAGCGATAAATTTCTTTGTACCACGTGTTTTTTTAATCTTTTTAGGTACGAGATATACTTTTTCGTAGTTTCGGATCAATTTATTTTAAAGCACTTTGAATTTTTCATTCGCAATCAATATCTACATTTTATTAATTAAAACTTACTCAAGGTACTACTAAGGTCATCGACAATCAGACACGTTTCCGTACACAAACAAGTTTCACATTAAAGCAAAACGGGACAGTAAACGGCCTCGTCCGCAAATGGCAATCATCGACAGGTCATTGAATCGATAGTGTCACATCACTATAGCGCAGCGTCCCCACTCGCATCGCACTCGCGCGCCCCTCGCCGCGCGCGCCCGTCCGCAGTGCGCCTCCGGCCGTCGCGAACACTTCACATAATCATGAGGTTAGCGGCGCTCTTCGCGCTGTTGGCCCTAGGCCTCGCCAAAGACCAAACCCCAGTAGATAATCTACGACAAATATTCTACGACCTAGAAGACAATCTGTGGAAGAACGTGACCGATCCCGCCTGGAGGGACAACGGCTTCGGCGGGGATGTGGAGCTGACGAAGGCGTTCGTTGCTATCAACGATCAGATAGAAGCTCTGCCGGTTGCGACCAGGCCAACCTACTCCTCCTGGCTGTGGTTGAGAGCTGCTGAAAAGCTGCAAATCATCGATGGGCTTTACAAGAACTTCGTCGGGTTCATAACTCGACAGGCGATGCCGGGCGGTGTGCCGGCGCCGGTGCGCGAGTGGCTGGACCTGGCCGAGTCCATCCTCATGGACCCCAAGTCCTCCGTGTCTCAGGCCGTGAAGAAACTCCACGACCTGATGGAGCACGGCGATCTATTCAGGACAGCATTGCAGGTATTGTGAAGCAATCTAAGTCATGGTTCTGACAACAAAGGAGTGCGACGTTGTGTATTTGTTAATTCGATGTCAGTGACCGATTTCATTGTTCGATTCGCGTCAACGACCAGCGCATCTCCGAAAATTAGTAACTAAATTTTCAAGGAATTATGCAGGTTTAAGCAAGTAAAGCCCGTGTTTGTATTGTTTCGGTTGACCAAGCAGGTTAGCTCACCGCCGGAATCATACTTTCGCTTGGTTGCGGTATTTGTGCTGCCTTAGGTATTCGATGACTCCAGTTTAAAGTGTTACATGGTTTATCTTCAATGATGAGCCGACCTCAATATGTATCAGTTCAAGTAAGGCCTGCTACTTTCCATTCGTGCTATGTTTTATAAACATTTGATAAGTAACGTGATAGAATTCGATATTGTAATTGCTACGACGAGACTGTTATTGTTTCCAACTAAGGATATTACCTACTTGCCATCACGTTTCTGTCATGAATAACTAGGAACTTATCTTGCTTTTGAAAAAATGCCTTCGCGAGTATTTTGCTAACATTTATTTTACGTTTAAAATCGAACAAATATCTACTTCACTCAAGTTTTTATAAGCGTCCTTGTCTGAATCTTACGACGCTGTGTAACCATGGTTTAGTAAATAGGATATGTATTTATTTAATCAATTCTGAATAATTAATGACAAACAAAGATAAACGAAAGGTTTACTGTACTGTCAAAAAAGTTCATACACCTAGCTAACGCGTGATCGAAACCTATGTGCTCGATTTATCAACAACGTAAACAATAATAGCCGCCTAGACTTGACCTTAATCTAGTTAACTATGTATATGTAAAAACTTGTGCTTCGAAATAGCAAATAAATGAAACGAGTTATAGCTAAATTAGCGAAATACTAAAGATGCAGTTAGGTACAAAAGTTTAATGGCTCCGTTAAAAAAAGGTTGAAAAAACACATTATTTTTAATTATTTACTTTACACAATCAAATTGATAATACTGATCGGTAGACGTTATTGGTTTTGTTTGTATAACCTCTAACCGCGAACTAGTTTGATTCCTTTTGCCGTTAAGTATCCAAATCAAACAAGTTCGACTCCTACGGCTGCCGTCGAAATGTTACTTTCGAAGAACTGCGGCAGCCGTCGACGGGTTCTGGGAGACCATTTTTATTCTCAAAAATGAGCAACCGATTGTTTTGTTTCGTCTTTTGCGCTAATTGGTACTTTAATTAGGTGTATTTATGGTACACCAATTGGCCGAAACGAAACACGAAATTGCTTGGTAGAGAATTAAAATAGGCCCCAAGCCAGTTGTCTCGCCGCTCGTCGGCAACGTGCCGTCCGAGTATAGGAGGAACTACGAAAACCACACTTTAGATGGTTATCTAGAACGTTTAAAATGCAGATCACACCGACATTTTGTCCTATAACGGAAATAAAATCCTAACCTTCTATATCCCAGGTGGCTATGTCCGCTACGCGACAGATCTCTATGAAAATGTTTATATGATTCGCACCGGTCCACCATCCAACGGTCGGTTCCAATATTACTGACATAATTATATCATCACACTTTACATTAACATAATAAATAAACAGGCTCTAATTTTTGCATACAGATAGTTCTAGGCTTGGAATAAAACAAAGGTTTTTTATTCCATATCTATGATAATTATTACTACTTTAACATTCAGGTACTTACAGTATATCATACTACTTTTTATGCAATAAATATTGATACGAAAAATTTACATATACATTATATTGATAGAAAGAAAAAAACTTTTAAACGTTTCCATAGAATCAACACGTGCGAAGCCGCGGACAGAAAACTGTCCAAAAGTTTGTCTATATAACCTTAATGATGTAAATTTCCAGGAGCAAGGAAGGGATGTGTGCGAGCTGGAGATGTCACCGCATCAGCTTATATTTGACATGTACAACACGATCGCGCTCACGGAGATCAAAGGATACGCCATGATGCAGTTTTCGTGGATGCTACTCAGGATATATGGGAAAGGTGAGTCCTCATTTGGTCTGTTTTGGGAAGGATGATTCAGGTGCTATCAGCACTGGCTGGAGCCAGTCCAGAACTTTACCATTAATGAGGCAGGAAATTATAAATGCAATGCAGTCAGCATCTTGGAGACACTTCCGATTAGTATTGATATGGGACAGTTGAGCTACTTGTGGATTTTTAGATTTTTTGCAATCGTCAGCAGTTAGCGCAATCGTTTCAATTGTAAATACTAGTTAAGTAGTAGTAAGTCTTCTATTACATATTTGAATGTTATTTTCTTTGTTAATAAATATTATATTTTTCCCGTATACATTCTGAACATTCATAAATAGCCTAGTAGCTTTATGCATTAAATGTTTTGTATTCATCGATCTAGCTATCCAGTCAGTATCCGCTGATATCCCACACGACTGATACCAAAGTTTGTGTTGTATGTATTGTTTTTAAACATGATTCGATGTTTGTTAGTTGTGTGAGAATTGTGATCATATATCAATAACTTTAGATGTGATTTAAACAATGATTAAAAGACGAAATCAGTGAATGAAGAGTAAGAGTGAGACCACCTCTAACTAGAATGAGAGTAGGACAGGAAGATGAAGAGGTTATAAACCTGTCAATAAGGAAGTTACGTTTTTTCCTTTTGACCTACGTATTACAATTGTAGGTAGGTATAGGGAAACTAAACTATGCAGTCTAACAGCGCTAATGATAAACATAATAAAGTCTGTTCAATTTACAATCCAATCTTGCAATAACAAAATTGTCGTACCTATACTTTTATCGAGAACACCCGATACATAATTAGTTAAATAACATACCTACATTTGAATAAGTTACCGTAAATTATCACGTATTCCAAGCCAAAGCAAATCGTCGCAGTTTATCTGGAATGCGTCACGACTATACGTTTCTTTGTCTTCGTCAGCATGTTTACGGGTTGCGAACATGTTAACGAAGTCGGTTTTTAGTTTTTCAAAACAATTATTAGATATAATAAATTCCTAACCAGTCAGTGGGAGAAAAAAGTGCCTATACACTTGTATATTAAAGTTGCAGACAATAATTATCTTCTGTTTTTATTAAGTTTACCAGATAAGTTGTTGGGTTTTGCCAATGAGGTTAATAAATAACAGTTATGTTAAAAAAACTGTTTTTTAAAAGGTTATCCGAGTTGATTTGGGTTCACCCCAATACGCAAAACAGGTTTGAGAAACATAAATACCCTGAAGACATACACAAACAGTATTTATAAAGCGTGAAGCAATTAAAGTAGATTGGCATGACAAGCTGTTTGCGGTTGTGTCATGCAACGCTCCTATTGTGTATGTAGTTAGATTATTTCAAGGAACTGAGACATTTAAGAGGTTATTCAGAAACATTCCTGTTTCATTTATTAGTTAGTGGATTAACATAAACTGGTATTAACAACCACCTTGGCCATTAACAAAATAATTGATTTGTTTTAAAAAACTATAAACCCGACTTCAAATAAATAGTTTTTTCATGGGTCCCACTGTCAAAGCTGGACCAAATTAAAATGGGACCACACGGGAAGCACCAGCTTTGAAGAAAAAAAGAATCATGAAAATCGGACCACCCAGTAAAAAAAAAAAAAAAACAATCGAATGGAGAACCTCCTCCTTTTTGAAGTCGGTTAAAAACACGAAACGACTTTTAAATGTTTACAAAATATGTATAAGGCATATAAAAAATAAAATTGCGGCTTACGGAGTGACAGCCCAAACAATTTTCGTTCAGAAAAGCTGTAAATGAAATTGTAGTATAACTAAAACTTTTAATTTGTGACATTATAGGCGTACTACATGTTTAAAGAGGTATAATGGTGCAAATAACGGAAGAGGCTCGGCCGCGTAGGATACGATAAGTTAACATTGAACTCAATTGGAAGCTGCAGTGATTCATATAAATTGCACAAGTGTAGAATATCCACACAACTATGCGTAATTGCAAGCTGAATAATCATTATTTGCTTAGTGATTATCTAGTTATGTTATGATGAGCGAGCGAAGGAATTCCAACGAACATGAGAGAACTCAGTTGATGTTTGTTTGAGGGACAGAATTTGTTTTTTTGGTCACTAGCACAATTTTATGTTACAAAGAACAATGAATTTGATACACCATTCCTTTAACTGTAGTATTAGAACTGCTTACTAGGTCAATGTTGCCATGAAAGACATTGTTCTTAGACTAGGGTATTTTTATAGATGTTTCTAGTAACCAAAAGCCATGTTATTTATCATGTGGAAACTTGTGATTAGCCTTCAGAAGCATATCATGTTTGTATCATGCATGTTATCCTATGCAAATACCTTATAGTACAATCATAGCTGTAAGTTTTCTTAATTCGTAAAATAAATAAAATGTTAGCAATTTAGAAAACAATACGATATAATAATAAATTCAGCTGTGATACATAAGAACTGGGGCCTAATTCCACACTAAATAACGCGTTTCACCATAACCATAGTATTGTCTCAGAATTGGGTAAACATTTTGGCATTTAACCTTTGATCAAAGAAACCACAGATGGAGGGACGCGTGTCATATCAATCTATACGAGCAAATATCACCGCACGCACTATCTAGAGTTCCTCTCATCTACGGACGATTCTCCGACGATACCAGTATCATAGTGAAGTGATTAGTTAGCAGAATTCGGCCTCCGCTATTGTTCTCCATGAATATAAGGGATGATTTGTACTTCCAGGAAACTACACACAGGAAGCGAGCCTGACGAGACAAAGATACGCCGAGAGGACTGGCCAGGCGGCCGCGGCGGCCCGCGCCGCATTGGCGATGGCCAGCAGGGACCTCTACAGGTGCGACCCCCCGATGCATGAAGAAGGTATGATAATATTTGTTATATACTTGTTGTAAGGTTACATATTACTAGTAAACAAGGGTGAGTCTAGGAAATGTTAATGTGGTGTATCGTAGGGCAGGGTGGTGCAGTGCACCAGGGCGTAGGAGCTCAGAGAGCCCTCTATCCTAAGCTTTGAAAAGAGAGGAGCAGCCAGCTCCCGATGTTATAAAGCCTAGAAAGACTCTAGCCTGCTCACAATGTAAATTGACACTTTCGAAAGATTATTATATTACAAAAAAAACGCTATATTTTAGTTTTAATATCTTCATTCGTTCTCTTAGTTAAAAGTACAGTCAGCAGATTCGATAATGCAGAAGTGAAAGTTGCACTGCCATTTTATGTCCATAACATGTACTTTGGATTGATGACTATCTTACACAAGTATGTACACTACACTACACTACCAAAGTATACAATAGGAACAATTTATGGTAAATTCCAGGAGTAACGTACGAGCAAGTAACCCGTCTCCTCCAAGGCTACATCGAGAACGAAGTGGACATGAACCCGGACGGAACATGCAGAGAAAACTGCGCCTTCTACTCATTAACAAAGAGCTACAACTGCTTCAGCGACGATATGTTCTGTGCGCAGCAGAAGAGATGCAGCGGGAGAATCATAGGATGTAACTATGTGGACAGCGATATGTGGGTGTGCCCGGCGGTACGTGAAATAATGCTTTAAAACTAGACTGATAGGTTTTGTAATTGTATTTACGAAGGTATGTCACACTTTGCTACAAAGCTATAGAAACTATTATGGGTTTTGAAATCGGTATTCGTACATGTGACGGAATGAACGCAGATGCAAACTTGTTGTTATGTTTAAAGATTTAGGCAATAGGATTCGAAATAATGTATTACAGTACGAGGCATTGCAAGTTCAGAGACGATGACCTTTATAAAACTGGCAATCATATTGACCCGAGTTGAATTGTTTTCAAGCGTTGAATTCACGCTAAATGACCGTCAAGACAATAAGCAATACTAATTAAGACCGACATTTCCGTTAGCCACAATTAAATGTGACGAATAATTTAGCCTTGTTAGATGCGCATGAATTCATAAACTAGGTAATATGAAGAGGCCGTCCAAATTAAAATAATAAAATAAATTATGAATAGCTATTATGAACGGCTATTGCATTAATATAGAAGGCACAATTTTGTAGCCGAAAAGCAGTGTTTTACAAATATTTGTCTACCAATGCATATTGACCATACGCGTTCGAAAATTGCGATATACAGTGTATGGTTTTCTGGTATTTACTCAGGTGGTTATTGAAACGAGGTATGTAGGTTATCTACTCGATTCGATAAATTACCTATTGAATTATATCTATTGAATAGTTATTTTTCAATTTTCAGAGTCAATATAGCAACAAACGTTACGACTGGATAGAGTTCGAGAATGGCAGGACATATGGCAAAGCCGGCAGCTGTATGCAGGGAACAACAAAGGTAAGCATTAGGAATTATACAGCTATGGTTCTTATTGCCATTTGCTGGTATTCTACCTGGAGAACCAGATGTTTTAAAGAGATAAATACTTCTCAATGATCAGATCAAAGAAAATATTGTTATTGTCGGTTATTACCGACATCAGTTGTGTGTCTACATTTCACGGCACAAATAATCCTTTGTGAAGCGTGAGCTTATCTCCGTCGACCCGAGATTCACGATTGAGGTCACGGGATTGTGTAAACAAATCTGTATAAATGCGACACAATATCACTTTATTTATTTTTAGTTTTAGAGTTTGAATACAAACATGTTGTAAATATCGAGGTTTGGATTGACTAAAGTTTCCCTAAACAGTGACGTGTACATAATTTTGACCTCTGTGTTATTTATACACAATAAAGTTTGTAATCTATCTTGAAGCGGGTAATTTGTTCTGATCTTTCCCGACGAAGATATTTAGATGGTTCTCGAAAAATCAACAGGTGGACTCATGGTGGAGATGGCTGTTCTGGCACTGTTCCTACTGCATGTGTCTTTGCGACGACACAACTAACTCAGACAGATACTTCAGTCTTCGACAGGAGACGTCAGACGTCAAGAACAACAAGTTAGTCCCTTTCTAAGGGACTCCCGTTATACTTATGCTGTTTTGCGGAGATTGTAGGGCAATTTGGTGGTTTAATGTCAAGGGTAGAAGGGTTTTAGGGACTGTTGAGATGGAGGAAGTCAATAGAACAACGCTCCAGACTAAATTGCATCCTGTTTCTAGCAGTTTTTGGAAGTATGTAGTTTACAATTAATGCTGTTTTTATCCAAAGGTCGATTCCTGGTGGAGATTTCTCAGTCATTGCACGTATTGCCTCTGCCTTTGCGAGGAAGAAGCAAGCAGAAGCGAACGTTTTTTCAGCATGAAAGAGGCTGTCGCGGATATGGACAAGGGCAAGTCAGTGGAAAGGGATCTGACACCACACTGAACATAAAGGCTTTGATAAACTGCTTGGGGCTTTCAGTAGCAAGGGTAGCGCTTGTAGGATTTTGGTTCTGATCAGCGCTGGTCGGAATTTAATAAGTAATTCAATCACGTAGCATCAAGCCATCAAAACTTCACGGAAATTAAGAGAGAAAGTAGGAATTTAAAGATTCACATTATTTAACAGCATGGGTATACGGGAGTCCATCTAACCAGCCATCCATCTTCAGGCTCTTCAAACACTAAAATTTTCCAGGGTTGTGACCGGATTACGATTGGTGAAGTATGGGAAGGTGTTCCACCTGCAGATCCACCAGGGAACGCTTGGCGAGAGGGGTTCCGTGTCGCAAGGGGACTGGCTGCCGGTGCAGAAGTTTGATCCCTCTGATCGTGACGTTTTGGAAGGAACAGACTTCCATACGCTGACGTATGAGAAAAGAGCTATTGATTTGGATGAGCTGGACTCGCCTTCGGGGCATTGTTTGACCGGTGTCAGGTGAGAATTTCCTTATAATTCAATTAATTAATACTTCATGCAGGAATTTTTCTATCTCTGTGGTCTATCTAACTAAACCTTATCGAGCAAATTTGAGATTCGTGATTTGGGAGGTGTCGTCTATATTGTCCCTCGTCTACCCTGAAAGCCCCTTTATTTGGAAATACATTCAATTCTAAATTCTAGATGACATGATACTAAGTATAAATTCCCTTGTGATTCCAGATTCCGCATGATAGGAGCCCACTTGCACTTCGAGATCAGATCGACGCCATTCAACTACACGACCGGGCGACTGTCGCCAGACAAGAGTCAGTGGGTTAGCAATGACAACACCGAGGGCACTTTGGAGAGTCCCAGGTAAAATCACACCCTTTTCTTATCACCTGTGCTTAAAAATTGACATCATATTTCTATAGTATTTCTGCTAACTGTTTTGTAATTAAGGAGAATAAAAAACATTGCTACAGATGCCTAAGCGGTCTTCTCACTGCTGGGCTTATAATAGCATGCACATTTTACAAGAATACTTTTTAACATTTGCGGAGGGCTGAATACAAAGAAAAAGAATCCTAGAAAATGACATTGGCAATGTTCTTTTTCAAGTGTTAAATAAATAAATTTTGTATCGTAAGGATTGTATGTCTCCTTTACTTATTTGTTATAGCAAAAAAATGCTCATGACAATTTTAAACCTTTCTCCAACCACATAAGACTTCTAACCATAATTCTTGTAATTACAGGAAGAAGCTAGACCTTTTCGCGCCGGACATCCCAACCCGCAGCCACGTGCCCCTACCAGTGGACTCCGCACACGACCAGTACATAGAGTTCACGAACACAGACTTCGACGCCGACGCGGCGCAGAGCACCGTGCCTTTCGTCGACACACAGCCCGTGGTGCCGTCTAAAGGTTTGGCTATATTATTGCTGTATTTTTTTAACTAGTCTTCGTTAGAAACGAATAAATAGTAGAAAATTAGTATAATGCTGGACAATTCACAAAGCATTGTCCAGCCTCAAGCTAAGTAAAGCTTGAGTTAAAAGAGATCTATAGATAATCTTATATCGAAGGTCGAATTTGATTGCAATCAGCTTGAATTCGTGTAAAAGTCTTTTAACAGCCATTATTTTATACCTACTAGCTAGTGCCAGCCGCGTATGTTGGATAGAGCCTTTATCATGAAGCGCTATATGTTAGCAAAAAATCAGGCCGATCCGTTCAGTCGGTTTGACGAACCTAAAACCTTTAGCAATAACAAAGTTCAACGCATAAATCTCGTAACTATAATCAGCCTAGTAACTTCGTAATGTTTATTGACCCACACAAATGTCTTTCTATTGTAATGACAGAAATGTCAACGCCATTATAACTTATCTTTTCTTAAAATTTGTAGTATTCATATATATTTATTGCAATCATTATGTACATATTTCAAGTCTCCCATAATCATAATGGTCTGCTAACATAAAACAGCTGCTAAGTAGTGTTATTTCTCAGTCTGACTTATGTCAATAGAAGAAGACTGAGCGAGATTTCGCAGTGTGCTAAGTTAGCAGACTATTATGAATAAGGGGTTTAGTATCTAGGTAATGTAGAGACACAATGGTACCCAAGCAGCGTGGCAATAGCTGCTAAAAGTGAAGGTGGACCGGGTTTCTATAAGAATCTCTTGTTAGGTTTAAGCATATTCATATGAATTGTATTTATTTCAGGAGGAGCCCTAGCCAGCGGCGCCGGTATCATCCACCGCGGCACCCGCGGCTCAGGCGGTTTCCTAGCCATCAAACTCGTCACATACGACTTCTCCAAGCACGTGAAGGCAGAACCACCCCCGGCAGAGTTCCTAGAACCCGAAGGTGGCGAATTCGCGGCCGTTATCAATTAGTTTAAGTTTCTATCTAAGGTATACTCAATAGATTATGATTTACTGAATAAATGAGTGATTTTGTAACTGTTTTTTTCTAAGATAGAGATTGAATAGACAAACGGCAATTATTGTCAATTGCCATTTGCCTATTCTTTATTATAACTTGGTGACAAGTTACACATTACCTTAAAACCCGATCATATAAGTATAACATGTATGAACTAGTTTACAAGATAAAGTATAGAAATAATTGAGTATTTCTATATTTTATCTTGTACGCTAAATCCGCTATCCTATAACTCCTCGGTGACCACCTATGCGAAGGCAGTAGATTTAAAATCAACGTCTGATGCCATACAATGCTGAATTTGCACCTTTTACCTTTGAATAGTTTGAATTTTTCAGTGTTTAATTTTAGTTTAGGTTATTAACTTTATAGGCAACTAGCTGCGCCCCGCGGCTTCGCACGGCTATCCCACGGGAACCGATTTATGGGATAAAAAGTAGCCTATGAGTTATTCAAGCACCCGTATGCGTAAGCCTGTACCTGTATGCAAAATTTCAGCACGAGCCTTTCAGTAGTTTTAGCGTGAAAGAGCAACAAACATACACAGGTTTACAAACTTTCGCGTTTATAATATTAGTAGGATAAGCATTAATACCTTGCATGTCACATTTTATTAGAACTTGCTCGAATTTTTTACACTAGGGAACTGTTGTCATTTATTTCATCTGATTTCTACTTAAATTCAAGACCAATTTATGTAGCACTGTGGCATTGCATTGAACACAGACAACAACAACATAAGATAAGTTTCGCTAACTTATTGATTGAAATCTAAATAGTTGAAAAGGCCAACGACTTTGAAGCTTTTTAACCGACTTCAAAAAAAGAAGGAGGAGGATAAATCTGTATTTTTTTTAATGTTACTTTAGAACTTTTGCCTTGGTGGTCCGATTTTCATGATTCTTTTTTATTCGAATTCTATTTCTTTTTTATTTGAAAGCTGGTGGAGTGGTCCCATTTTAATTTGGTTCAGTCCTGACAGTGGGATTCATGAAAAAACTGTATAATTGAAGTCGGTTTATTGTTTTTGAAAATAAAATCAATTATCAAGTCTATAACATCCCCAAAACATTATCTTTAGTGAGCTGATGCGTTGATGTAGGTATGAAATACATTTTAATTCTAAAAGCTGGTTGGTATTTGCTAGCTTTTAAAAATGTACCACTATTAATTTTTTATAAAGTTTATGAGAGAGAGCAGGTCATTGCCCACCCAGTGTCATAAGAAAAGACGATCAGTCTAATGACTGAAATGAGCACGACCGACGGAGGTATCCCAGCTAACTTCACGCCAGTCTCCTAACAGTCAGTCTATTGACTGAAAGCAGCACGACAGAGGTATCCCAGCTAACTTCACGCCAGTCTTCTAACAGTCAGTCTATTTATTGAAATGAGCACGACAGAGGTATTCCAGCTAACTTCACGCCAGTCTTCTAACCGTCAGTCTATAGACTGAAATAAGAACTACAGAGGTATTCCAGCTAACTTCACACTAGTCTTGTAACAGAGTCAGTACATACCTGAACTCGTAGCGGGTGGAAAGCCATCAAGGCGAGCAGCTCTTGCTCAGGCAACACGTCCGCTGCCTTCAGTCCCATACAGCGCGTGCCGCAGCAGAGGAAGGCCGCTAGGTACCGGTGCAGGGGGAAGTGGAACGACGCGTGCATCACCTCCGTCTGTGGGATAAGGTCTATATTGGCATGTTTCTATTCAATACTAGGAGGCTTGGTGAGTAGGGACAGTCAGTAGCGCAAGTTCTTGTAAACCTTATATTGTTCAAAATTGTATCATTTTGTGTAAGTTGCGCCGTAACTCGTGTTTCATTATGGTCTCCACGGAAGACCAGCGTTCTGGCAGGACCCATCCTGCCATAGCATTTGCTGAGTGTTGGCCATTTTTGTAGCCTTTATATTGTGTACCCATGTATTTTGTATGTCTTAATTACTTATGTGTAATGGTTGCAAAATAAACGCCTTTTTACTTTACTTTACTTTGACCATGCCACATGGAGGGAAAATATGTTAAATTTTGTAGTTAGATAGAAATTTTTAATGAAAGAAGACTTCGTTTTTTTATTATTTGGACGTTTTGAGCAGTTACTACATTAAAAACGCGTGCCCCGGGCCCGTCAGGTGGCTGAGGACGGACCACATGGGGTAGGCGGCGGCTTCGAGCTCGCAAGAGAACGTAACAGAGACACTCACCCGCGGTACATTAGTACATGTAAAGTGCACGGCGTCCATCCAGTCAGTGAGGTGTGTGAGTGCCGCGCGGAGCATGCGGCGCGCGAGCGGCGCGTGCTCCGGCCCCGTCAGGTGGCTGAGGACGGACCACATGGGGTAGGCGGCGGCTTCGAGCTCGCAAGAGAACGCTGCGTAGTAGGACGAAGGTTCGAATTCGATGTGACCGCCGGTCTCGCGGATGTTAACGTTCATGCCTGGGAAATAAAAATGTAAATTTAAAAAAAAACGCCTCCTTTAAAATCAAGTCAATATCGCTAACGATAAGTATCCGTATCAGGCTCGATATGATATCGGCCTCTTCCGTATTCGCTACAATTATTCACAAAAAGAACCAATTAAAGTTTCCATTTAGATATTCAAATACCACAAAGAGATGGTCTAACATCTTTTATTACAGCTTCTCTTCACTCAATAAATCTTTTAAATAAGAAGAAAGAAAGAAGAAAGAAAATAACTTTATTCTTAACTTCAACCACACAAATTCTTAGGTTGGTGATATTAACAGACGAAATAATAAGATAATTAATACTAAATTAATTATAACGAAAAATGTCACCTATAGATACATCCTATTATCAAGTAGATTAAATTATGAGATAAGGATCAGTTGAGCTATCTGCAGATTGTTTGCAACAGTCTGCAGTTAGCTCAATCGGTTCAATTATAAATACTAGTTCCAATTTAATTCTGTTACTAGATTGAGATGTCATCTTTCAATAAAGCTTTGTGAGATAATTTTATAGGGTTGAAGTTAAAAACTGGGAGCAGAATATAAATCAACCATGGTTATCAACACTGAAATAATTTACGACGGGGTATTTACCATGATTGGTGTTTTGAGCTTTTCAACATTTCTGCAGTTTTATGCGCCATGATCACTATAAACGTTACCACTACCACCGTTATTATTATCGAACGCAACTCTATCACCACAAAACACTAACGGTAAACCTAAATCATACTTAATATCCCGTAGTACATTTCTCCTCACTCACCTTGCAAATACGACAAGAACTGGAACCACATATCCACGAGCGCGTCATCCTGCAGAAACAAAAGCGCAACGCTCTTATGCGACAGCACATTATTGAAGTCCGACACCAACGGCCAATAGCAGTGCTCCTTCATAACCCTCCGCGTACAATCGATCACATAATGGAAATTCATATCCGGATCATGTAACGTGTTCTGTACTAGTATCTTCCCCATCATAAGACGCAGGGATAGCACCATAACGTGTAGGAGGTGGAGTTGTTGGACGCAGCGTAAGGCTAATGCCTCGTTCGAGAAGAGTTGTACAGACATGTGGACAACGCGGTTGGAGAGTGTGTCCGGATCGGCGGCTGATTCTAGGACGAGGGGGATGCGGGCGTAGTGCATCACGAATGTGCGGGTGAGGTGCTCCTGTGGAGAGAAAGAGTTTCTGAGTTAATGTACAAGTTGAGAGGGTTTGTGAGGTAATGGTGTATATTCAGATGTTGACTAAACTAATCTGACAGGACTAAAATTGATGCCATCCTTACTATTTTGATCGTTAAGACAGGGACGGCGACATTTTTACCTCATACGTAGCTAAAATGTGTTCAAACGTAACGTCACGAGGAACTTTAACTGGTTATATCTTCATAACTTTTTGTTTAGTCTGATAATCTTACCGATGACGGACTAATTAGAATTTTTTGGACACTAGCGTTTTAGGGAACTTCATAGTCGCGCATGTACCAAACAGCAACAAAATATATAAATAATGTTGGACAATTCACTCAGCATTATCTAGCCCCAAGCTAATCAGAGCTTGTGTTATGAGTACTAGATAACTGATAAACATAATACAATACACTACATAAATAGATGAAAACATCCAGAACGCCCTGAAAAAATATCTGCAGATCGTACACAGATTTGTCGCGAGGCGGGAATCGAACCCGCGACCCCCTGCCTCGCAGGCGGACCTTCGCCCACCGCGCCACAGAGATCGTCACATAGAGATCCTCTTTGATTGTGGTACAAAATGTTCAAGACGCTCGTTATTTGTCTGATATTAATACATGAACCTCTAAATAGAGGTTTTTTTTAGTCTGCCAATATGGTAAACTAGTTTTTGCCCGTAGTTATGCACCCTATGTTTCTATGGAAACGTTTAAAGGTAACTTCTATCCTATGGTAACTGATTTATGGGATGAAAAAGTATCGAAAGGTCGTCAATATGAGTTGCTGGGGTATAGTTTTGAAGGGTTGTATCACATACCTTATAGTCCTGATCGGGCAACATGTTGAGCAGGAAGCAAACTATGTTTTGTGGGAACTCGTACTTGAACGTCCAGAATATGAACTCGTCGAGCAACGTGTTGTGTGTGAGGCGCGGCGCCAGCGCCGGCAGGTTCCGGTACCTGTAATAATAATAATAATATTTATTTATTCAAGTAAAGGTCTTATAAACAAAACAAAGTATGTAATACTTCTGTAGTGACACAGTTTAGCTTATAGTACGCGGCGCAAGCGCGTTTCGCTAATTCAACTCTTTCAGCAGTTAAGCCGTGCCTCGCCAGTCATTCCACCAAGCTCTCCCAGAAAACACCTACCTTAGTTATGGGTTACAGATTATATTACTGTCACTTCAGAGAGCCCCATTTGAGTAGTCATATCCTGAATAAGGATTAAAGTTAATCTTTCTATTGTAATTTCATGTACGTGTGTCTTGTGTAATGAATAGACTCGGTTCAATATAATAACTCTTTTATTGCAAACAACCCACAGTAGCTAAAGTAATTACTAAAGTATATAATACAAAACTTCTATACTGTATCCATCGAGCATGTAGCATGTTAGTAAACAAACCAGGACACAAATTACAAAAACTCACTTGCTTGGCGTAGAGTTACAGATATAATTGTAAGCAATATTTATTGAAGGAAGAATCTCGAATCGACAAGCAATGTAAATTACGTATAAAAAGGACGCGCCAACAAAGTCAATTTTAGGTTAAGTATAGGCGGTTTGTTTACTAACATTCTACATGCTGGATGGATACGGTATAGTCTAGGTATACTATAGACCTATTTCACTTCTTAGTTTCGACACCTCGCTCTAACTAAGATCAAGACTTGTGATGTAGACGCGAGGGCTCTCTACCTCGGTAAGTTAGTAGTTTTACACTATTTTTGACTTATACCAATGTAAAAACCTTCTAGGAATTATGACACTGTCATTTAGAACCAAAGTTATTTACAACGGGATATTTACCATGATTTGAGCTCAAATCATGGTAAATATCCCGTTGTAAATAACTTTAGTATTTAGAACCAGTCAAATATTAGGTCCTTACATATGAAATTGGCGTTTTGTATGGGAGGAACAAAAAGTCGAATATTTTTTAATATAATATATTTAATTAATCAAAGTATGAACCATTATTTTCTATGCACTTTTGCCATCTTATAGGTAGTTCATTGATCCCTTTACTAAAAAAACCAGTCGGACGGGAATCAATAAAATCTTTGAAGGCGATTTGGACTGCCCCATCGGAGTTGAATTTTTTCCCTTGCAAGAAATAATCCAAATTTCGAAAAAAATGGTAATCTGTTGGAGCAAGGTCCGGGGAGTACGGAGGATGTCTTAGACTTTCCAATTGAAGCTCTTCTAATTTAATAACCGTCTGTTGCGCAGTGTGTGGTCTAGCGTTGTCGTGAAGCAGCAGTGGCGTGGAGCGATTGACCAGCCTAGGTTGTTTAGCCGCTAGCTTTTCCATCATGGTTTGCAATTGCTGACAATAGACATCAGCCGTAATAGTCTGGCCAGATTTGAGAAAACTGTAATGAACAATACCGGCACTAGTCCACCAAACGCTTACAAGTAACTTTTTTGGGGTTAATTTTCGCTTGGGGCAGGATTTGGCTGGCTGGCCAGGATCCAACCATTGCGCTGAGCGCTTCCGATTATCGTAAAGAACCCATTTTTCAGCAGTCGACGCGCGTTTGCCAGTTTGCTTCAGTCAATTCGTGAGGTACCCACCTTTCAAGCTTTTTAATCTTCCCAATTTGCTTCAAGTGAATTAAAACAGTTTTATCACTAACATCGCAGCCTGCAGCTAACTCGGACGTGGTTTGCGATGGATCCGCTTCCACAATAGCCTTCAACTCTTCATTATCAACTTGAGTCTCAGGCCGTCCACGGGGCTTGTTCTGCAGGTCGAAATTTCCAGAACGAAAACGTTGGAACCAAAAACGAACTGTGTTTTCTTTTGCAACACGACCGCCATACACATCCATCACCCTTCGAGTTGTTTCCGCAGCACTAGTGCCACGGCGGAACTCGTACTCGTAAATAATGCGATATTTTAAGTTTTCCATTTTGTAAAATGAGTGACGCAAACAGATAAAAACAGAAGAAAAAAACAAATGAATGACGATCATCGAAGCACAAATACATGAGTCTATAGCTGTACAAATTTGAATTTGGAATTCCTTACCAAAGAGGAGAAATTTGTGATTAAAGTGGCCAGTACGAAAAACGCCAATTTCATATGTAAGGACCTAATATCTTACTAAACTATTAAAAAAAATATTATAAGTGCGAAAGTTCAGATGTCTGGATGTAAGGATGGCGTGAAGAGGTTACAAACATTCATTGTTTGTTAAATTGGATGTTTGTTACTTCTTCACGACAAAACGACGGAACAGACATAGCTGAAATTTTGCATACAAGTAATTCTACGATCACTTCTTATATACCAGAAATCTGTTTTCATAGGAAAGATTCCATAAACAACCTTTAAATGTTTTCATAGAAACAACGCATGCGAAGGCGCGGGTAGAAACTAGTACTCAATAGATGATAAGTCGCTTTCGACATCCGCGGCCTATGTTGGAGGGTTCTATTCTTAATTTCTTTGTTTGAATTTATTTACTGATAATTTTTGCAGCTCAGTGGGGGTTTTGTTTTTTTATTGCAGTCGGCAACTTGCAAACCGTGTGTACGATTTACTAGCACGTGTGAATTGGACAAGCTATAATCAGTAGTACCTGGGTGACCGGTTTTTTTTGTAGGAAGTCATATTTTTCAGTTTAATTCTTAAAATACTAAAGTTGATGATTGAAAACACGAATAAAATAGTATTACTATTCGCCAATAGATGTCAGGAAGAGTCAATTGATTACTATAAGGTTAGTTATGAAAACATAATTAAAGTAATAAAACGACATTTTCTGAGAATAGCTAGCTAGATCGATTTATCGCCCCCGAAACCCCCTGTATACTTAATTTCATGTAAACCGTAGGAGCCGTTTCCGATATCCGGATTATATATACAAGAATAGGGTATATGCATGGATTTTTTTTTAAATCGATTATTTAGGTTAATACATAAACGAAAAAAAATATAATACCCAAAAAAAATTAATTATTGAGGTAAAAAACTAAAAGTAAAACTACACTCAGTTTCGGGTGATAAAAACACTGCCATGTTAGCCATTGCATTTTATGACGTCACGGATCATCGAGTTCCATAATGTAAACTCAAAGTCAAAACTTCATGCCTATACAAAAATGTTCAAGTATGACGTCACGCTTCACATGCCAATAGCGTTGCGTTTAGACATTTTGCTATTGAAACTTAAAATATCTACTTTTCAATGATTAAATTTCACAATAAAAACATCATAAAATACAAAAATAAATATACAGATATATTTCTATATCAATAAAGAATACGTAAAAAATATTAGCTTTTTTGAAGTCACATGCATATACCCTATTGCTCGTTTAAAGGTATAAGATAAAAAAAAGAGAAAAAAGAAAAAATAGAAAAAAAGGTACAAGGTAACTCACTCGTCCGGCGGCTCGGGCGCTGGGAAGTTATCTAAAGCCTTCTCATACATCTTGTTGGACTCCCGCATGTAGAAGCCGTACTCTGTTTCAGGGAACGGTGGCTCTGTCATGTTCCGGTACATCTGGAATTGAAGATATGAGGACATCAGACGCGAAATCACGTGTATTGTTCTGCTCGGTCGGCTCGGAGAAGTCCAGAGATTGCGGTAAAGTGGGACTGTCAATAACGCTGTGCTGGCTTAGAATTTGCATCAACCTAACTCTTCCCGCGGGTGTTATACCTAAGAGGCGACTAAGAGATATCCACCGGAGGGCGGATAGTAGCGACCCCCGCAGAACAATTATACCACCTACCTGCGATCCCCAACCCGCATGCAACGTGGGGATTATGGGACACTATCTTTCATAGGATAAACGCCAATAAGACGCTTGTCAGGGTTAGGCCTGCGTCCAGCAGTGGACCAATACAGGCTGTTGAGGTTGAGGAGGTTGAGGGTCTGTCAAGAAGGCGTATTTGGGAAAACTTTTTTATTGTATTGTGTTGTCCCTTACAAATAATTAAATTAGGTACTTTCTTTCCTTCTTTCTTTCAAAATGATCGGGGCGTAGACCATTATAAAGCCACAGATATGCACGCCCGGTCTATCCAAAAACGAATTTCTTCGCCTATTAAAAATAACGTTAATTTTTTACAGACAACTGCATTTTATGTGTTTTATTTTTATGGTTTTTGCAGTCCTGATAAGCACCTTATTGGCGTTTATCTCATGGTCATGTCCATAATTCCCATGCTGGGCATGCGGGTGGTAGAATTGGGCAGTTCGATGGTAGAATTCAGCAGCGAGGATATGGTCTATTATGTTAACGGCTACAATAGGATGAGATAACAGCTTCCCATCAAGTGGGCTGCAAGCTTGATCACCACCAGTGTGGTATACAACCTGTAAGTAAGTACCTGAGGGTTGATCAGTGCCTTCGTCATGGCGGACCGCATGAGATCGCCCATGTTGTTGAACTCCATCAGCATCTTCACGTAACCGTCGCACTCCTGCACCGCTATCCTGTAGCTGTCTGACGTGGCTTGATTGCCGTTGCTGCTGCTGGAATCAAACGGACAAGTCACATTTTGCACCTTGAGTTCTGACTTGAAAGGTTGAGAATTTAATGAAATGGGTAGTGGTAGGCGGTGGTCTTGTAAAAAATTACTATTCTGTTGAATCCGTCAGTTGATTGTCAGATGATATTGGACTTTTTTGGCTAAAAAGTGTCGCAGGACGTGACGTCAAGCGGAATTTTCGCTGGCTATTTTTTTTTTTACACAAATTCCACAGCTCTCTTAAATAAAAGATTATCTAAGAGAGATAAATTAAGAATATCAAAACCGTTACAAAAACCGTTTTGTAACTCTAAGGCCCAGTCTCAGCATGAGTTGGTTGTACAGGATTAAAATTTTATAAAAAATTTAAAACTAAAGACCACAGTCACAAATTTTGTAAAGGTAAGAAAATTCTAAAATCTTATACTGCTTAGCCATTCCCCATAGTAAAATAATTCCGTTCTCGTAATAGGTTTATGTGGACTATTACAAGTGGCAATGAAAGCGGCGTTCTTAGGGATTCCATAATCGTTTTATTTAATGCCTATGTTAACAGCTGAGCAGATAGGCAACAACTACAGCTATATAAATAATGAGCTTTAGTAATCTGCGGAACGTCAGACCTACAGCTATATTTTCTCTGAGCATTGGCACAAGAGCTTAACACCACACTAATATTATAAATGCGCAAGTTTGGATAGATGAGAACCTCCTGCTTTTTTGAAATCGGTTAAAAAACTGCTGAGCAAACACCGCATCCCATCAGACGGGCTGTAAGCTTCCTAAAAAAGCTATTGAACAAACTACCTCAGAGCTGAGGAGCTTGAGGGAAGAGATCAAAAACCCGAAGGATAACTTAGGTTAGAAAAAAGGAAGACTAGCTGTTCCGTAATACATTAGAGTATTAGCAATGGGCTAGTCATTCTCATTACCTGTTCTCTCTGAAATGCTGCAGCAGTCGCAGGATGAGGCGCGGCATCATGGCTTCTGCGACGCACATCAGCTCTGCCGGTGCTGTGCCGGGCCGCGGGCACTTGTTGCCATGGTTACTGCAGAATCTGCAACGAAAAATACAAGTATGGGTAGGGCATAGCGTGTTTGTTGTAGTCTTACTAAGAAACTCTCTACGTAGAACCTAAGTCTACACACTAAAGTTATTCTGACTGCTGGACTTGGGTATGAAGTCTCAAGAGATGTTCCCATCTGAGGATGTACGTAGCTAACCCCAAAATACTCAAACGCATGTCAGAGTTAAACACGTCTCAATAGTCACGATTTTCTGACAGTTTCCATGAAAATCTGTCAAAAAATTCACCAGTCACCTGAGTGCCATGTGTTTCGAGTATTCGGGCGTGAACGATGAAATGGGCAGAATGTTGCGCTCCTACAACTAAACTAACAATACAAATAAACGAACAAATCTAGACCATTCACACAGCATTATCTAGCCCCAAGCTAAGCAGAGCTTGTGTTATGGTTACCAGATAACTGATACATACAAAAATAGTTTTTATTATACGTAGAAAACATCCAGAACGCCCTGAACAAATATCGGCAGATCGTACATACATTTGTCCCGAGGCGGGAATCAAACACTCCTGCGTCGCATGCGGACCTTCGCCAACTAAGCCACAGAGGTCATCAAATCAATCTTATAATTTTAAAACATAAATATGTTTGTGTATATGCAATGTAAGCCATGCATTATGTCATCTCACCTACCGATGAGATCACATTCTTCAAAAACCTGCAGACATCAGAGCAGTGACACGTACTGACCAATACACAACACTTTATTTACCATCGAGTTATTTCCATTTCATGTTTTATGCAAACAGCCTTCTGCTATTTCTAAAAGATTAATGTCCTCTCTTCCGCAAAAGTAAAGCTAAATTTAGCAGCTCATTACAATATTTATAGAACACTAGCTGCTGTTCGCGACTTCTCACGCTTCAAGCCCATGTTCGTTCCTTTCCCAAGATACCATTTACCTCCCAGACAAATTCTATTGATATCCGTTCAGCCGTTAGGCGTGAAAAGGTAACAGATAGACAGAGGTCTCACTTTCGAATTAATGTATTTGAATTGACAAGGTGTCGAAGAGGCAACTAAGGCAAATATCCACCGGGAGTGGACAGCAGCGCTCCCTGCAGAACAAGTCTCAATCACTATGCCTAGCGTGGGGATTATGAGCATTACCCTCCATGAGATAATTCTAACAAGGCGCTTGGCGAGGCCTGCGTTCAGCAGTGGACCAATATTAGGTTGTTGAGGTTGCGGTATGGATGAAGACATAAACAAAAGGAGTCCAATATGGCACAAAAACAGCATCACGGGCAAGGTATGGTGGGATGACGTAACCTGTTCGTGACGTCACCGGCAGGTCTGCCAAGGTCGGCTGGGCAGGGCACGCAAGGTCAGAGATGAGCTTTGGGCAGAAAGCTTTGTTGGTTTAAGTCGTTTGTGGTTTTAATGTTTGTTATTTTGGGTCTGAGAACAAAATTTATTCTGTTCAATAAACTAGTAAATGTGGATGCTATTTAAAACATATATAAATAACTAGCTGCGCCCCGTTGTTTCTATGGAAGCGTTTAACGGTGTTAAGTAATTTTTATCCTAAGGGATTGATGGGATTGCCTGTTTGATTCCAGGATTAGAATTACCGTATGCAAAATTTCAGGCAGATCCGTTTAGTAGTTTTGACGTGAAGAGGTTACAAACCTCCACCCATAATCCATACATCCATACAAACTTTCGCATTTATAATATTAGTGATTATGAAGATTATTTATACTTTTTATTTATTAGTATTTGTCATATTTGAAATATGGTATTGCGAAACTACTAACGCGATTCTCCTATTTCTCTTATGGGTATTATATTACTATTTGTTCACATTGTTCCTGAGCGACAAATTAAAGTTGTCAATATCCAGGAACTACGCGAAAATTTATTTAAATTAAAATTTGTTTACTACATAATCCAGTTATCATATACCTGATTCAAAGATTGAATACTCCAGTCGATAAGAAATGTTTTTATACAAAGCCCAGGAAAAAGTGAAGATGTATACGCTTGACGTTGGTCGAGTTTTAGAGGTACCTACCTAATTGTTAGTAGTTTTTTGTATGGATATAAATTCGAAAAAGAATGTAGTAAGTTGCATATAAAATACACGACGGCAAAGTTAAATTTAGGTCACAATAAGAACGGTTAGTTTACAAAAATGTCACATGTCACATTAAAAGAGTTGCAGCAATAAATTTAAAAACCTGGGTCCCATACATAAGGCACAATCTAAGATGTCAAAGACGCCAATGTTTGACAGAGAAAAAAAATCGTATAAAATACACGACAACAAAGTTAAATTTAGGTCTAAATAAGGACGATTAGTTTACAAAAATGTCACATCAAAAAACTTGCAGCAATAAATTTGAAAACTCGGATCCCATAAAGGCACAATCCAGGATATCAAAGACGCCAATGTTTGACTCAGGACAAAAAAGATATAGTTCTCGATGTACCATTACGGGGAGTAATGGCTTCAAGGTTAAGGTCAAAGGAACGAACTCAAGAGCAAGGTCACATTTGTACTAGGCGATAATCTGTACGAAATGGCTGAAGGGAACAGAATCGTGTGGGAACTGAGCGTATAATTACGGAGTTCTGCTTGGAAAAAAAACTGGCTCGAGTGTGCTTGAGATTGGGCTTTTCTAATGAGATTTTTTGCGACCATGAAGCTCAGATATGCGAAGGATAAACAACAAAGAAATACTTATGCTACTAATACGCGAAAGTTTGGAAACATGTATGTATGTTTGTTGTTCTTTCACGCAAAAACTACCAAACGGATCGGGCTGAAATTTTGCATACATGTAGTTCAAGGCTTGTAATAACACATGCTACTTCCTATACCATAAATCAGTACCCGTGTATATGGACAAGCGTGCGAAGCCACGGGGCGCAGCCAGTCATACACCGATAAAAGTAAAATCTGTTATAATCCGTATCTGATTGACATAATTAATCCTAGATTGAATTATAACAAACAATGCAACTTTGCATGACTGAATCAAAGTACTGCACTGACTGAACAATCAATCGATCCCAAAGTTGCTTAAAAGAGGCCGCCTCTGTACTTCCGAGACTTCTGTACTGTTTGGTGCTCTGCGAAATGTCAAGCATTAAAAAAAGATAAAAGAAAGGCGGTTTTCAATTTGCATTTTTATACTGAAAAAAATTAGTTCTAAATGTTTCGATAGGTAGGGCGTAAACTGGAAATTAAGGTAGGTATGTCAATGTCCAATGAAAGGAATATTGGGGAGGGTGATTTACTTCGTCCGTGGGAAAACCATAAGTTTGTTTCCCTTTTATTTGACATTGACATACCCTAATTTCTAGTTGACGTCCTGCCACCTGTCGAGACATTTGGAACTAAGATATTTTTTTAAATTGTTAATCGAAAACCGCACATTCTAACGCAATAAAGTCTCTACAGAAAACTTTTTACTTCACGTTTCTTGCGCTGACTTCAAAGCGTATCTAGCCGCAGAGGCATGATATCCAGCAAGAAATAGCATTTTTGTACGTTCATGAATCATAATTCATATTTGATAAGCATTTCGTCGCATTCCAACTCCGAGCAGCTGAAGCGTCGTCATGGCGCAGTGCGATTTCAAGTCCAGCGTCAGTGTGTATTCTCAATTACTTTTCCGGATAATTCAGCTTCGAGCCATTTCTAAAGGCTGGAGTGGTATCCTAAGTACAACGGAGATACGTAAAATCACACTAATATTATAAATGCGAAAGTTTGTTTGGCTATATGGATGTATGTTTGTTACTTCTTCACGCCAAAACTACTTAACGGATCTGGCTGAATGCACACAGGTAATTCTAATCCCGGAATCAAACATAAGCTACTTTTTATCCCATTAATCAGTTTCCGTGGGATAAAAATCACCTTTAAACGTTTCTATAGGAACAACGCGTGCGAAGCCGCGGGGCGCAGCTAGTAATTAAATATAAATACCATTAGAATTTCACATGAACCTTTTTGTTACACTTTTAGTAAGTTTTCGTCAACATAATCCATACAAAAACCATAAAATAATTTTCAAAATCGATCTTTAATTGACTGTAAAATCGACGAACATGCATACAACTGGACGGACAATCTGGTCATAGAACCTTCTTTCCGGAAGTCTGTTAAAAATAGGCTCGCATGACTACAGGTGGCATCGTCACTCTATACTACGTCCACGGCTGGACAAAGAGCGTTATACCGTCCATCACATGTCATAACTATATTCAAACAGCTATTGAGTAAACAGCTATAGGTTTAATAACACTAAGAAAAGGTCAAATTGTATTAAAAAATAATACACTGACACGGACATAAAGTGATATTTTTTTATTTCAGCAGTGGATTCATTCCAGTCCAAAAGCATCACGTGACATCTTTCTCAAAGTTATCTACAACGGGATATTTACGAATACCATGATTTGAGTTTTAGTTTTCCAATATTTCGGCACAGTTTCATGCGCCATGATCACGGTATAACAGTACTTATAGAAAACTTTAGTATTAATAACCATAATGGATATAAAAGTTTTATCTTTCTCAAATCACAAGAGATCTAGGGACCGTGTCCATTATCAGATACCTATGTATCAACTGTGTTTACACTTCTGCAAACCATTTCCATCATCTAAAGCACTTTGTTAATTGATTCGACCATTTGCGTAGGCATAAATAACTACTGGTTTTACCAAATAAGCTAACTATAGATGCACGACTGTCAACAATCAAATCTAGAACAAACTCATCAATATGCTGTTTGACACCTACAATCCATATTAGGCCACGGCCGCACGGCAAGCCGTTGGCGGGTAGGAGTTGCTTCTGGGTAGCTTACTTCATTGAATTTATGCAGGCTTATGTGTAATTTTTATCTTATAATTTAGGTTGTCGTGTTGTTTTGACTGGCCGCACAAGGCTTTTTTGTCCAGTTACCTGTAAATGCAAGACGTTTTATCAAGGTAAAGAAAAGAACCTAGAAAATAGACATAGTCTAGGGGTCGTCGAACAATCATGTTCTTTTATTATTTCATTTTAAGTACAATTATCGGAAAAATAACAACCTAGGTATCAATAATAACAAAGGGCTAAGTATAAGTTTCCACGACAAAAAAGAGTGAAATTGAAATTAACAGTCGAAGAGGTAGAATAAATTTGATACGTTCGTTTTATCTGGAATATGTATGGTTTTGGTTTGTCTTAACGGAAGTGTTTAATGTTGGTATTTTGCATAACAACATAAGGATGTTTATTTGTTTAGTGAATATTATTTTAATTTATTTTATATGACAATTTATTTATCAATTAATTTATTCGCCTTATCTTAATCTATTTAATTTTTAAAATTCTACGTTAATTATATTTTTTATAAAAAATTAATTTATTGGATAATGAAGTTTGAATTATTAGATTTAGATTAATCTTAAGTAACTGGTTTTCCAAAATTCGTGTTAGTTACTGAATAAACAAATAATAAATATGTCGTAAAACGTGGGGCTAGCATCGCACCGCCCCGCCGCCGCCGCCGCCTTGCGATGCGGCCGTGGCCTTAGGGTCACCTTGGCCATCTGCTGTCTCAGGTCTGAGCTAGGTCAAGTTCAATGCTGTATTGTCTCATATCTACGCTACGGCGCGATAAGGTATCTGATGATAGCTATTATGAGCTGATAGCGATGTAATTACGATGTTGTATCGTCTCATTATCTGGTGAGTGTGATTTATCGTTTCAACATTTATTTTGCGCTATAACTAGAAACTCATGTAATAGATAGATAGATAGATAATATTTTATTGTTCCACACAAACACAGAATACAAATAGTGGTAGCTAGAGGAAATACAAAGGTCTTCTGATTTCTCGTAGGTTTTAAGCGACTTTAAGAAAAGGAGGAGGCTCGACTGTTTTTTTTATGTTTGTTACTTCAGAACATTTGACTGGGTGGTTTGATTTTCATGATTCTTTTTTATTTGAAAGCTGGTGCTTCTCTTGTGGTCCCATTTTAATTTGGTCCAGTTTTGACAAAGGGATCCATGAAAAAAACTATATAATTGAAGTCGGTTTATACTCGTAGTTTCAATTATTGGAACTATCATGCATGATGGATAACATTTTTTATTTGTCGCTTATAAACTTTTGTTTGAGCAAATCTCACCTGTTGGCACAGATTACCCCCAATAGATACCGCATTACGATACTTTTGTTCGGATGCTAGCGCACCAAAATTGGCGGAAGGCGCGGGTTGCGGGGACTGAAACAAAGGCGTTGTGATTGGCTATTTCAAGGTCGCACTAATAATGAACTAAGGGTATACTCACCGTAGGGTTGGGAAAGTCGAACACCAAATTAGAATTCATCGATAATTAGTTTGTAAATTTCGTATTAAAAGAAAGTAAATAATTAATTTTCTATAGGATCATGAATTTATACAGACATTCAAACTAATATTTTAAACCTAAGTAAATGACAAAAACACTACTACTATTTAATTAAATAAAATAAAAAAAAATTGTACACATTACACAATAATGATGAGAGATCATCTGTTTTGAATTCAATTATAAAGTAAAGAAAAGTAAATTAAAAGTTTATTTCAATAATAAAATAGCACTATTTAAGGTTAAGAGTTACAAATGTAGTAGGTTATAGAAAATTTTGTATTTATACCATTGATTTAAAAAGGGAAGATAGGTTACGTTCTCCCAGCGCTTACTCAAAAATTGGTATGTGTTACAACTACACGCAAACACATACGCTCACAGTTATATTTCCAGTCCAGTGTAATACAAAGAAGAACAAAGACGGAAAGACGTATCTAGGACCGAAGTGAGACTGAGACAACAATATTTTACGCGAATCACGACCGCCCGTGCCGCCGGTCAGACGGTGACTGATGTGGGAGAACACAATTTTACACAATTTGAGGTTGCCACTTTCGAGCAACCAGTGCCTCATCTTCGTTTTTAATAAATCAATGATTTATACAGTCACAGTCTCTGTATGTGTTGTTACCCGTAGTCGAGTGACTGTCCTCCGTACTAGTTAATACAATAATACCTACCTACCGAGAGTCCCGCTCATCTACGTCATCCACCATTTTTAACGATATCGACTAGACTCGAAATAAGTGAAATTCACAACACTAGCGTAACACGTGCTTTCGCCGAAAAGGACAACGAGTACAATAACAGCAATGCGGAAAAGAGACAAGTGACCGTCCTTACGTACCATTAGCCATTATAAGCTGACCTGTTCTATAAATGATAAATTTGTAATTATTTTACTTACCGATGAAATGTTAATCCGTCCTTTTGGTAGTTTGAATTTCTTGATGATTTTCCACACGATTTCACTGCACATGAAGTCATTTTATCCAATTTTCTATCACAAAACCAATTTTCACAAGCGTTAGAGCACAGAAACGTAGGGGTCTGACACTTGGTCGAAACTGAAGCCGTACTTCGAAGCGGCGATTTACAACTGAGCATTTGCATTGATGCGTGGTGCGCGGTCGTCGTCTTTCATGCGGAATCTATTGGGGGTAATCTGTGCCTGTTGGTAAGTGACTAAGCGCCAGTGTAGTCAACAATGTGTCACGAAGGTTTAGAAGACGTTACCGAGCAAAATGGCGACATTAGTTCGTTCGTACACCCAAATAAAGAAACAAAGAACCTCTCAGCCTAAGGACATCTACAATCCCTCCTCCGTTCTGCATGTCTACTAGGAGTTGTCACAGTTAGATCGCTGACATTACTACAGTAGTAACGTAAATAGTAAATACACCTACGCGACGCATACGCCATATTTTTAACCGACTTCAAAAAAGGAGGAGGTTCTTAATTCGTCTGCATTATTATCATTATTTCTTATTTTTTATGTTTGTCAGAACTTTTGACTGGGTGGTCCGATTTGCATGATTCTTTTTTTTATATAAAAGCTGGTGCTTTCCGTGTGGTCCCATTTCAATTTTGTTCAGTTCTGACAATAGGATCCATGAAAATTCATGAAAAAGCTGTAAAAATTGAGGTCTGTTTATAGTTTTTTTTAACAAAATTAATTATAGTTCCTTACTTTCCGCTAGAGAGGCGCTTTAAAAGTTTTCATACATTTTTTAAACTAGAGCCACTAGTGAGTATACATTGTGAAAACTCATACACAGACTGTAGTGTAAATGAATAAGTGAATAGAACACTTGGTGTGGTATTTGAGGTCATGATACTGCAACCCGAGCGTGGTCGCGGCACGTGACGAGGAACAGACCTAGAATGCAGATAAGGCTAAGGTTATCTGAGCCGGTTCTTATAGTTCCTGAGTGGCTAAGGGATTTCAAACGATACAAGGTAGGTATAACGCGGGTGTTTTAAGTCCTTTCCCGGGACACCACACTAATCTCCTTTATCATCATCATCATCATCATCATCATCATCATCATCATCATCATCATCAGACTATATTAGTCTACTGCTCGACATAGGCCTCTGTGTAATGCCCTTGCCTTTCCAGTCTAGCCTCTTAAACATATCTTCCAACGCGCTCGTGAACAGTTTAGGAGATATAACATCCCCCTGCCTCACTCCTCTGCGCAGTTGGATGGGTTTGGACTGCTGGTCCTGTACTTGGACATTCATGGTGGCGGCGTCGTAAAGACATCTCAGCACCTCGATATAACGACAGTCTACTTGGCATCGCTCTGTAAGGATTCCAGAACCGCCCAGGTTTTGTCAGAGTCAAAGGCTTTTTCATAGTCCACAAAGGACTACGGACATTTTTAAGCTATTGCATAGCTTCTATCGCGGGCCTTGAGCGCGGGCCTTGAGCGCGGGGACCGAATCCAGAAATTCCGTAACGAAAAAACCTCACGCTCCCCACTCCGACCGGAACAGCGGTGATACTTTTTAGTTTTGCCATCTATCGATGAATATTAGAACTTTTAATGACTTTTTGAAATATGACGTTTGTCTCTTTAGTTCAGCAACTCGCCTCTAGATGGCATTGCAATAGCTTTACCGCGGCAGTCCCCGAGTGCCACACGTCTTTTTTTTTATTTTATTATTAATAATCTGCCTCACTATGTGTATGTGGTCTATGGTTCCATATCCTCCGCGAAACCCGGCCTATTCCGGTGGCTGGAAATCGTCGAGTCTCCTGGCGAGATGATTAGTGACCACTCGTGAGAACAGCTTATAGACTAATCTCCTTTCTTGATTTTAATTAGGACTAGCTAAAGACTCCCATTACGCTCCCGGCTACGCACGGTCGGAAATAGAGATCCGTTATTTTTTCTGGTCACTCAGGGAAAATGTAACATTCGAATGGTGAAAGAATTTTGAAATCAGTCGAGTAATTTTTGAGTTTAATCGTTACAAACATCCAAAAAAACCCTTTATCTTTTCTCTTTTTAATATAGTATAGATTCGTACTGCTGTTCTGTCTTAAAAAGGTATGTGTAATGGTCCCGTGATCGCTGCTTGGCAATGGAAGAGAAAATGTTTTTATTTTATCTTCCAAGGTTCCTAATTTCTCTTTCTCGCAAGGTACGCGACGACGATAAATATTCTTCTAATCTTTCTATGTTAAACGCCAAAGTTTAAAAACTTTCAGACACATTGAGTTATTTTCGCATTTACACAATATACTAGTCATGTCAGTAGTTGTGAGTAGTATGGATAAATAAAAAAAATTGCAAGCAGATGGCATCAATACAATATTATCGGGTTAAAACTGGCATGATATGACAGCCGCAAGTAAGCCAAGGCCTCCGTGGTCTTGCATTACAGTCTCGCCGTGACACGAAACTTCACGAAAGGCAATGTTTTTCGCGCCACCTGTCTGTCATCTTGACCTTTACTAGGGCCAAGGGGCCAAGTCAGAAGACACTTCTGTGGAATTATTTGTTTAAGCTGTCTTCAACATTTTCATCTCTTTATAACCGACTTCAAAACAGTTCTCAATTCGACTGTATTTTTTTACATAAGAACTTATGACTGGTTAGTCCGATTTTCATGATTCTTTTTTATTTAAAAGCTGGTGCTTCCCGTGTGGTTTAGTTCTGACAATGGGATCCATGAAAAAACTATATAATTGAAGTCGGTTTATGGGGTTCCGATCCCAAGTGAACCTTGTGAATTCACAAACCTGGACTAAGTGTACATCTAAACAGTGTTAGCCGGACGTGTTGTAAATGACGTTTGCGAGCAGTACAGTGTCAAAAAATGACATCGCGTGCCTTTCGAAAGTGCAACAGTTCTAGAAACACAAACAAAGCCAGTGGTGTAAAATTCATTACACTCGTATAAATGTTGCGACTTGATAAAATAATATTTATTTTTTCTTCCGTTTTGTCTAAATTGACTATAATAACAAATTTAATTTAAATGGCGAGTACATAAGGCGAGTGCAGGGATGAGAAAGTAGTGTTTGCAACTAACGTGGGAGAAAAAGAGATGACACTATGCAATTCGAATCTAAAATAAAATAAAATAAAAAATAAAATAAAATAAAAAGAGCTTTTATTTCCTTACCAGCTAGTTACATTGAATTTTTATCTAAAATAAACTAAAACTAAAATAAATATTTACATTTCCGGAGCAATTTTTGTCCGGTAAGGACCGCCTTTAGCGGTGAAAGCCTCCTCCAAGCTTTTCCAATTCCTTCTGTCCCTTGCTGTCCTAGTCCAGGTGCTTCCCGCTACTACTCTGATGTCATCGCACCACCTCTTTGTTGGTCGACCTCGTCTGCGCTAATTCGAATCTATGCAATAAATAATGCTGGACAAATTCACATAGCAAAGAAAGAAAGAAAAAGAAAGAAAATACATTTATTTGGAAACATTACAAAACACACATATAACACGACACATTATGTAGAAATAATAACATAGCATCATCTAGCCTCAAGATAGAAGTGAGCTTGGAGAGCTTGGGCTAGTTTCAGTGCGCTATTACTACGATATGTGAACATTTTTAAAGATTTCTCAGTAAAAATAAACAAACCTTCATGCTAATCCATAAATAAGATCTTGATTCATGACGAAGGTTACCAACGCACGCAAATTCTTGAACCAAGCGAACCGTGATGAACTTCCGTTTGTTTTGCTCTACTGCTGTTCCACATTTACCAGTGGCGTGTGTAGATAAAATTTAGATTTCATATTAGAACGTCAAAAAAAGTTTGAAAGAGCCTCGATTACACCAAAAAGCTTTTTTCATTTACTAAGGTCTCGCAGCCGGACAGACAACGAAGTCTCACTATAAGGGTTCCTTTCTTACCTTTTAGGTATGGAACCTTAAAAAGCCGGCCAAGTGCTAGACAGACAGATTTTTCTCCTTGATTATGCTGTAAGAGCTAACTTCATAGTGGGAATATAACTTAATGGTCCTCAAAATAATAGGAATTCAATAGAATGGGAATTCAACACAATGGGACTGAAATTAATGGGAATTCAACTTTTGAGATATCCAACTTAATTGAAATCTAACATAATGGTCCGCATGGTCACTAGGAAGGTACCAGACACTCACTACAACCTGGGCCTTTTCAAGACGAGAGAATAGTAGATTCTCTCGTCTTGAAAAGGCCCAGGTTGTAGTTGGACAGAAACACAGAAGCAGGCAGCAATTCGGAAGGAGAACACTGTCTAGCTGTAATTTACAAGTTGGATATGCTCATGAATGGCAGAAGAAAACGTGTCGTGCCGACTTCACACAAGTGAGATAAGGGTAAGAAAATGATGATAGGCCCGTAGCACCGTGAACTCAGAAGAAGTTCTATATTTATTTCCTAGTGGCGTTTAGCACATGCATTGGGTGGTAGGGTGACGTCAGCGCCGCCCCCCGCAGCGAATAAAGATAAAGATAAAGATATTTATTTGCAAAAACATGTGTACAAAAAGGTGACAGATAGTAGGATAGAAACAACATGCTTGACCGTTTGCGGTATGCAAAAAAATATTAAGAGATGACATGCAGCGTTAAAAACTATCTACAATTTATCATTAAAAAATTCGTCTAGGCTATAGTAACATTTTAATTAACATTATTTTTATTTGCCTTTGAACAATGAACAAATGAATGCCAATGAACAAACATTTATGTTTGTTCATTCAGGTTTCTTCGGAACGGGCGAGGAACGGTTTTACAACTTTTATTGTGCGGAGCGAATCATCCAGCGTCTTTATTTGCCGTTTACTTGGGTGGCGAATAGGTTGATAATGTTGGCTGTTAATAGATTTTATTGGACACATCAGAAGGACCTGGTGATTTGAGCTTTGGATAGTGGAAAGACAGAGTGAGCTCTATACGTTCTTTCGTCACATGAAACATCCTACAAACATCCTATTGTTTGTGAAGTAAGAATATAAAATGATCTTGATTTTGTAAAATTTTGATTCCTTGAATTATGCTAGAGCACGATTGTGATTGGGTTTATCTAGTGTTTGATTCAAGAATTTGGTGATACCTGAACCTCAATCTCGACAGCCTATATTGATCCACTGCTGGACGCAGGCCTCCCCCTGATAATAATTTTGCCTTTATTGGCTTTTATCTCATGGAGGGTAATGCCCATAATCCCCGCGCTGGGAATGCGGGTTGGGGATCACAGTTTGGTGACAGAGTTGCTCGGCAGGAGGCGCTGCTGCCCGCTCCCCGTAAATATCCCTTAGTCGCCTCTTACGACTCCCACGGGAAGAGTAGGTTTGCCCAAATTCTATGCCGCCGGCACCACACGGCGGTGCATTTTGTGATAGCTTTTGTCGAATCTCTTCATGGTTTTGCGCGGAATTTTTACTAAATATTCATTATCCTAATGATTTGGTGGACTAAAGAGATTTAAACAGATTTGAGGAGTGCACCAACCTCACAAGCCATTTGTCAAATCTCCACGGTTCCAAGACAAGAGGGGTAAGTCTATAAATCTGTGAACGTCACTCACCCCTCTGAACTGTTTGCAGGTCGCCACCCCCACAAGCCATTTTCTTTGTTCCATCAAGGCCCCAGGAGCAGAATATATGTTAGTATAAATGAGAAGCTACATACCCATCCTCCTTCATAACACTCTTGTCTCCACAGTCGCAGGCGCCCCCAGCTTGTGACAGGAACATGTTGAAGTCATGCGTGGAGTGGTCCCCGCGGTGGAAGCACTCCCTGCAGATGGACATGCACGGGGAGATGCCGCACGTCCGGCAGCGGTAGGCGACCACGCGGGGGATCCACACCAGACCGCATTTGTCGTGCTTGTCGTAGCTGCGGACTGGAACAAAAGCAAAAACTTGTTATGATATGAGGTAATTTTTTTTTATAAGAAATAGACCTTCGTTTGACCGCAATCTCACATGATGGAAAGCGAAGATGCGGCCGACGATGTATCACGAAGGTCTAGAAGATGGCTACTCCGGACCACATTCCGAAACATATTAAGGTTTGTGGTTATTATAGTTTTATTTTACAATAGAAACTTTCGTAGTTTGACGCATTCATTATGAATGTAAGCGAACTAACTACGAACACAAACAAGGTTCATAGTTAACCCGCTTACATTCATAATGAATTATTGTTTTAGGCTGTGGGTAATCTATACTAATAGTAGCTGTGCCCCGCGACTTCGCACGCGTTTTTCCTATGGAAACGTTTAAAGGTGATTTTTATCCCATGGGAACTGATTTATGGGGTAAAAGTTGCCTATGTTTGATTCCAGGATTATAATTACCTGTATGCAAAATTTCAGCCCGATCCGTTCAGTAGTTTTGGCGTGAAGAAGTAACATCCATCCATCCATACAAACTTTTGCATTTATAATATTAGTATGATTATAATGAGATTTGATTATTTATCTGTATTAAATAGGCTCCAAAACACTGAATCGATTTAAAAAAATCTTTTATAATTAAAAAGCTTATTTATCAGGGAATAGAATAGAATATTATTTTATTTGTAACTTAATCAACAGAAAACAAACATGGCTTAAAATAAAAGACAAAGCATCTGTCGATTAGAGTCGCAAAACGGTCTCTGTCTCAGCATGAGCTGGTTGTAAACACGTTACAATCAACGCTGGTCTTCCGACAGAGCCATTTGGTGACGTCACGGATGGAGAGGGATGAGGGAGTAACATAAGTTATATTGTTTTCCCGGAATTCCCACGGGAACGGGAACTACGGGTGGAACCGAGAGGCGCTGCTAGTTTGTAAGATAAACGTATAATAATATTTGGATAAACTTCAACGTTTCTCCTGTAGGTGGATTTAACAACGCTGAAGTCCGTATGAAGTGCCAGAGATTTTCGGCTTTTCTTTTCGGTAGTTGGTTATTACATTCCCGTACTGAGGGAGGGCTGCAGGTTCAAGTCCCGTCGAAGCCGAAATTTTTTGGGATGTCATTAGATAATTTTATTGTTTAAAAAAAAACGAATTTCAATCTCATTAAGTTTTGCGGGATAAATACAAACCCCTTAGGAACAAAAAAATATTGAAATCATTCCCAATACAACTGCAAAGAATCGTTCAAATCGTACAAAAAGATATCCACTGGGGCTTCAGCAGCGTCCCTTGCAGAACTTATACCACCAAACTGCGATCCCCAACTCGCATGCCCTGCGTGGGGATTATGGGCATTACTAGGGAATGGACACCGGTATTCGGTATTACCGAAAAACCGGTAATACCGAGTTATTTCAGGCACTTCGGAATACCGGTATTGAAATTGCAAATACCGGTAATTCGGTATTTTGAATTTAACGTTAAAAAAAATGAAAAAAACTCGTAAGGCGGCTCTAGATTACAAACCACTTATTTTAAAATTTATAATGATTGTAAAATTGATGGACAGTCTATGTTTTCGCTTCACCATGTTTTCACGTGGTCTCAAACCGACTTCAAAATAAATAAACGAACAAATGCCCGAAGGATAGTGTTAGACTGTTTTTTGATTTAAATCTTTACTTTTATAAAAGTTTTAAAATCTATAAATAGATATTTTTAAACAATCAAAGTATACTAGCAAGCAGATAGACGGACGCGGGTGGCTTTGAGAAAGCCGCCTAGCTAATAGCGAGCATAGCGTTCGGGACATTATTTCTGCATGCATAAAGCTTAAAACTGATCGACGAAATTAACGACGAATGCAGGTGCGAGTGCAAAACAAGTATTGTTCCTGTAATTTCTTGGAAAAAAAACGGCGGACCCGTGCGGTGCCTCTTTCTTTGTCACGCACATTTTGAATTGCATAGTGCGCTCTCGCTCGGTAGGCCAGTTATCTATCAATGGTTACTACGCACGAGCACAAGGTTCAAACGGTAATCAGTGTATCGTAGCATTTCGCAGTGACAAGAAGTTCAAAAACAGTTTGTGTTGTTGGTTTGGTTCTGGAGACGAAAAACTATCACCAAAAGGATGAATCAGTGCATTTCGCAGTGACAAGAAGTTCAAAAACCGTTTGTGTTGTTGGTTTGCTTTTGGAGAAAAAACAATCACCGAAAGGATAAACGGTAAGTAATATTTCATTTAATTTATTTCTCAAACAATTTACTATATCGGAAGTTTCACATTGCACGTCTTATTGTCTAGAGCAAATAAATAACTATTATACTGAATTACTGATGGATGTAAATAGGCATAATATGAGTGAATTCAAAGCAGAAAGGTTTTTCAACCGATGACCGACCGGAATGGAGATGGATCTCAATTCTACTGTATTTATTTTAGTTTTATTGTATATTACCACCGATTTTTTTTCTGGGTGAAACGTCTTTGATGATTCTTTGTTTATTTGAAAGTTGGTGCTTATTTTGTGGATTACTTTCCTATTTAAAAGTCTTCAATATAAAATAGAATAGAGATAGACTTTCTAAAATACCTTACCGATTACTTATATCGTGATTATTTTGTTTTATTGATTTGTGTGAAAACTTTCGAGTTTTAAATGTTTAATTAAGTTTGTAGTTGTTTCTTGTTGTGATAAATATTTGATTGTTATGTATGTTTAAGTTAAAGAAAGACTGTATAGTAGTACCTAAGTACCAAAAATTCTCAATTAAAATTAAAGTTGAATAAAAATACTGCTTTTTTTTAAGAACCCTTTTTTATTACAATAAAGATATACTTATTCAGTCTTAAACAATATAACACGCAGAAGAAAATATTTTTTTCGACTTTTTTAATATTTATAGTAAAATACCGAAAAATTACCGAAATACCGGGATCCCGGTTTTAAAAATATTGATACCGAAAAATTACCGGTATTGGCAATAGGTCCATTACCGTCATTCCCTAGGCATTACCCTCCATGAGATAAACGCCAATAAGGCGCTTATCAGGAGACCTGCGTCCAGTAGTGGACTAATACAGACTGTTGTGGAGGTACACACACCAGCAATGCAAGCGCAACGATACGAAATTGCTTCAGGTGATTTTCTTATGTGCCTTCAAGTATGATGTAATACGTATTAAGGATACCGTTTCAAACACATAAAATGATATCATATGATACATCAACTTCTCCAGATGTAAATAGGATGAGCAAAAGGAAGAGAACTAATCAAAGCGACTCTTATAACGTCGTCGTCCATAAAAGTCAGGAAGTCATGGTAATTGAAATTATAAACCCCGCAATTCTTTACAAGCCGCAGCCGGTAGCATGTGAGATAAATCAGTTTTATTCCCGCTTGCCACGCGGCCAATAAAACAACCGCGGTGTTTTATGGGCTACTGGTTTTAATCCGCGGCTTCGCTTGCGCTTTTCCAGGATAAAGAGTATGAGTAGAACCCTATATTGTCCCCATATGGTCCTGGGATATTTATTTATTTATTTTTAGACGCACAAAACATAAAATAATCACATATTATACAAGGCTTATAAAATATAGGTTTAGAACTTGATCATTTCACAAATTGACTTCTACCCATTGATTTATTAAAAACGAAGATGAGGTACTGGAAGCTCGAAAGTGGCAACCTCAAATTGTGTAAAATTGTGTTCTCCCACATCAGTCACCGTCTGACCGGCGGCACGGGCGGTCGTGATTTGCGTGAAATATTGTTATCTCAGTCTCACTTCGGTCTTAGATACGTCTTTCCGTCTTTGTTATTCTTTGTATTGCACAGGACTGGAAATATAACTGTGAGCGTATGTGTTTGCGTGTAGTTGTAACACATGCCAATTTTTGAGTAAGCGCTGGGAGAACGTAACCTATCTTCCCTTTTTAAATCAATGCTTCTACCTCACAAACCTATATTGGTCCACCGCTGGACGCAGGCCTCCCCTGATAAGTGCTATTGCCTTTTATTAACCACTGTCAAAAATACGAGAAGGTTCTCAATTCGACTGTTTTTTTATGTTTTTACCTCAAAACTTTTGACTGGGTGGTCCGATTTTTACGATTGAGTGCTTCCCTTGTGGTCCCATTTTAATTGAGTCTAGTTCTGACAATTTTTTTTTTATAAAATCAATTATTTCATGGGGCATACTGCCCACGCTGGGCATGCGGGTTGCGGATCGCAGTTCGGTGGTGGAACTGTTCTGCAGGAGGCGCTGCTGCCAGCCCACGGTGGATATCCCATAGTCGCCTTTTTCAAAGTGGTGCAAATTCTTAGCCGGCCGGCATTACACGGAACTCTATTACCTCTCTACCAAATTTATTAAAGATCCGATCGGCCATTTAGGCGTGAAAAGAAAACAGACAGTCAGTTACTTCATATCTCTACTTGATATCTCTGGTGGTAAGTACATAAGGTTCTAAAATAAACAAAAATGCCCCAAAATGCCCATCCTCCTTTGTTTTGTCCCAAACGCTCGCTTTTGAGACCTATTCATATTTATCATTTCTAAGTCATACATACAAATTCCAATAGCAAACAAAAATAAAACTGAATGAGTTTGCAGTGTGTATCATTATCATTAACCTTGACAAATCACCAACAAGGTACATTCAAGCAGAAGATCTAGAAAAGGAACCACCGAAACAAACTATCAATGATACAGCAGGGGTGCTCAAACGGTCGATCGCGAAAGTTTTTCGAGTCGATCGCCAGCCTTCCTTACTTTTACCTATTATACCTATACCGTGTCCATTTTGAATGAACCATGTTAGTAAACAAACTACGACACAAATAACAAAATCTCACTTGCTTGGCGTCGAGTTTCAGATATAATTAGTAAGCAAATTTTATTTGAAGGGAGGATCTAAAATCGACAAGTAATGTAAATTACGTATAAAAGGACGCGCCAAAATAGTGAATTTTAGGTTAAGTATGGGCGGTTTGTTTATTAACATGCTTCATTCAAAATGGACACGGTATAGTACCTACTCATTCCTAAAATAATAGGTAACATTGAAAGGTACGCGGCATCAATCGACGCGACGGTCCGAGTGATAGTCGATTGTTGACAAACATTAGGTAGGTAAAAGTAGTTTTCTCTGTTTCATCAATCCACGTGTGCATTATATTTATCTTTGTCTATTTTATTTCTCTTTTTAATGCTTTAATGATTTGCGTGCGTCAAAAAGTAATACTTACGTAAAATTTTACTAATAATTGGGAAGATTTGTTTTCACTATAGTCAATGATTAGTACGTGTCGAAGTTCCGCGCCATTGCTTAAAGGCGGGAACTTGGAGAAACATTACAAAACTTTGAATCAACACTATGAAAATGACTTCCAACCTTTTCCTTATACAGATATTTTTGTGCCGAGCTAGATGTTTAGTTAGTTGATCTCTTGCTTTCAAAATATTATCTGTTAGATCGCCAACACCATAAAATGATCGTTTGAGCACCCCTGACAGCCTTCCAAATATAGCCGCGTGCCCGCTTCAGTTGAAACGCAGTAAACTACTGGTCGGCAGCTAATGACGAAAATAAACAAATGCACGTGCTGAAGCATGCAAGTTGCTCCATTTGACATGGCGATTAGAGTACCCGGCGGAACGAGTTTTATGGTAAACAACCTTTTGATGTTACATGGCAACATGTAACCTTCAAGGAATTCCATCTGGTCGAAAATGTTTGTATGTCTTTGTGTAAGTAGGTAAATAATTGAGATGCTTTAAAAAACTACAAACCGACTTCAAATACATAGTTTTTTAGCTTTCAATTAAAGAAACAACCATGAAAAGTCATTTTAAAGTAGGTTAAAAAGTAATAGTCTATTTGTATAATGATGAGAAATTCACACTGTATTTTCCCCCCAAGATAAGCAGGGTTTAAAAGGTGATATGATAAGGGATACAAACCGGGGCCGCAGCAGCGCTTCTTACAAAAAAACACAATACAGAACTGCGATCCTCAAACTGCATGCCCAGCAGCGTGGAGATTGGATTATTGCATTACCCCCTAATGAAAAGAGCCAATAAAGCGCTTACTATTAGCGCCTATGTCACCTGTGGACTGGTAAAGGTTGTTTGCTCACTGCATTCTACTAACCGACTTTGGCTGGGACCCGTGGGTTATAAGGTGGCAAAGTATTTCCATATAGAGAAAAACGTCCATACTCAGGAGTGATAGGTAGGTATAGGTAGCAGATAGGTAGGCACCATAATGGTGCTGGCACAAAGCCAGTTAGGTCAATGCCATAGAGAAAGCCAGGTATGCAGACGGAATACAATACAAGGCATACTTTACTGTGACACTATTAGGAACTCGTCTATCCTATGATAGACATAATATAAAATATTTCTTTTAACAAAACAGTCCGGTCAAAAATTTCATAAGTCCGCCCTCTATCTCAAAAAGGAACTTGCTTTCTTTTTTTGTTTTCTGGATAATTCCTACCAGGGTCTCTTCAAGACAAGAGTGAATAGGTATTTTCTTTTAATATACTTTCGTGATACACCGTCGTCGGCCGGCCACATCTTCGCTCTCCATCAGGTGAGATTGCAGTCAAACGAAGGTCTATTGTCATTAAAAAAAACGGTTGAGAACATCAAAATATGTGACACGCACGATATTATGTGACTTTTGAAACAAAGTTTATAACACTAAAATATAGTCGCTCATTGTTTCATACAAACGTGGAAGGGTAACTACAAGGCTGTTTGATATTGACCATTCAAAACTTAGGATGAAATCAATTTATACCATCATAAACTATGTTTGTATACAACTAAAACAATAAAATAAGTAAACGTTTGAAAAATACAAGCTTCTAAACTTTCGTATTTCAACACGAATTTTAGCTTAACTTTGGGCGAAAATAAAAAACACACGGGACAAGAACACTCTAAAATGAAGGGTTTACCGACGTAGTTTAGTTAATAATAAGTAAAAATAAATTTATTTTGAAGAGATATATTCAATAGTTTTTCTATGATTGATATGATAACCCTTGTGCTAAAGTCTGTTCGGCGGCATAAATCATTGTGCATTTCATTCTATCGTGCGGGTATGTCTATAATGACAGGTGAGATAGCATACATTTAGGCCGCGCTCACTGATGACAAACAGTGTACCTAACCTACTCTTAAGGCATGTATGAGTTTCTAATTGTACCTATAATTCGAATAGTGAGGTGAAACCCTTATTACAACTAAACTTTAAATATATTATTTCATTGAAATTAAGAAAATAAACGAATACCAAACAACATTGGCTTATTTGCCAGTTTACCTTTGCATCTCGATGACGACGCAGTAATACCTGATCAGGGCAATGCACAACGCCAACGCGAACAACATATTAAGAGGAAAACCGCATAAAAAACAAAGAGCAATTAGGTAGAGTAGCACATGGTTATTCGTAACACAGATATGGTCATCAGATAATTAGGACTCAAATATTGGCATGATTCAGCAAATATTTGGTACAGGTGCGGTTTCGAATTGATGTTTGCGCATATTTTAGAGATGCTACGGTTCCGCCGCAATTGGTTTAGTCATGTCATGGCTAGAACTTGTCCGTAGCAAAATTTACATAGTCATCAACACTGAATCTGAAATGACTTATGCGAAAGAGTATATGCGATATATACTTGTTAAATGATACTAAAATAATCATGTTAGTCGTCTACACGCACCTTTGGGCACATACATATTATCCCTTTACGAGTAACGCATAATTTGTGGTACCATCCCAACCCAACCCAAGAACAATTTTGACGTCGTTGGACCATCATCGGGCGGTAAGTCTGCCCATTGGTGTACAAGGTACAAATAGTCAATTTTATAGTAGGTACTATTGAGGTACTACTTATGACGTTTTCTCACTGCGGCGTTATTTTTGAATCTGTCAAATATATCGTCGCAGTGCTCTAAGCTACCGAGCTGCATTAGACGTCAAACGTGACCTCTTAGGGCCAGATTCCACCAAAGCGGAGACCGCGGAGAAGAGACGTGTTTCGTCGTTATTCACACATCTGTCTTAGTCTCCGCTCAGCTTCAGTGGAGACCACAGAGCGGATATGTATCATATTTGTACGCGAAGAAACAAAGAAAGATCGAAGCGGGGATGTAAGATGTACCTCACAAGCTGGCGATGACGTCACGCAGCGGAGACGAGGAGAGAGTCAGTAATTCGGCACGCAGTCAGCGGCGCCGCTAGTGCACTCATATCAACAAACATCGGACGCTCGCCGCAGCTGCTCTAGCCAGCACTCATCTCCGCTGTAACCAGCACACATTTCCGCTGCATCCAGCACACATCTCCACTGAAGCCAACACACATCTCCGCTGTAGCCAGCACACCTCCGCGTAGCCAGCATCTCTATAAAACGTCACTCTTCGGGGACAAGATCAGACGTTTTTTGCTAGGGTCATCGGTTTTCAGCAGAGACGCCATGGACATATCCACACATATCAGCTTTAGTTTAGTGTAGTCTGGGCCTTATGCAGTTTCCCGTATTAAACAGCCCCAGTATCAACATCAACGTATCTGCTGTATAGCGCGCTTGCTCCGACAATTATCCCGCACATGCAATAAGAGCTGCAGATGATAATTACAAGGCTAAGTTCGTTGGCATTTCGTAGCTCAAGTGATCATGTTATGGTGAGATAATATGCGTGCCATTAGCATTTTGCGTTTACTTTGGAATTTTACAGGTCGGTTTCTGAATGAGGCTTTTTACTTTCTACTCATTAACTTTTGATAATAAGCTGCTGATAGCGACTCCGCACGTCTTTTTCCGGAATGAAAAGTAACCTATGTCCGTCCTCGGGTTACCATCTATCTCCCTGCTAATTTTCATTGATCTCCGTTCAGCCATTAAGGCGTGAAAAGGTAATAGAGTTACTATCGAATTTATAATATTACTAGCTGCGCCCCGCGGCTTCGCACGCGTTGTTCCTATGGAAACGTTTAAAGGTGATTTTTATTCCACGGGAACAGATTTACGGGTAAAAAGTAGCCTATGTTTTATTCCAGTATTAGAATTACCTGTATGCAACATTTCAGCCAGATCCGTTATCAGTAGTTTTAGCGTGAAGAGGTAACAAACATCCATCCATACATCACATCCATACAAACTTTCGCATTTATAATATTAGTGTGATGTGAAGTATGGATTGCCATATTTGTCACGTCGTCGTCGCGCGTCGTGCAGAATGAGCAAGCGGTTTAGTCGTAGGAGGAAATGTCATGTCCTAGAATTCCTAAGTACGGATAGTAGGTCGAGCGTTCCTTAAAGTCAATATTGTCTATTGGTTGCTTCTATGAACCTTCGCGGATTCTGGATTCTAACTTCCCAGCATCAGAGTTAACAATGACAAAAGCTTTGAAGTTCTACTTATCCAGGTCTACTAAGCGATCTTTATAGTCAAAAACGTCTATTGGTTGCCTTTCCAAACCTCCGTCGGATTCTGAACTCTAACCTTAAGCATCAGAGTTGACAATGACAAAAGCCTCGAAGTTCTACTTAACCAGGCGTGGGAAACTAGAAAACCTTACGTTCTGGAGCCAGAATAGGCTCACGTGTCGATAATTCCATTCCTTATTACCCAGTTTACGAGATGTCGAGTGTAGATCACGAAATGATACAGAGACGCGCGGATCTCGCAATTGGCATCGCATCAAAAGAAACACTCTTAACGATTTATTTAAAGGCACCGATGGCGCTATTTCGGTTTAAATGATATTTTTATATACGTCAATTGGGAAGAGCCAATGTTTTTAAACAAACACTTGTAGATTCGGAGAGAGGTGTACAGTACACAAAATGGAAGAAAGAAATGTATCTGAAGGCTTTCGAATTGCTGTCATATTGCAATTCAAAAATTAACTGACGCATAATAATGTAATTTTCGAATTGCAATAGGGTCATTGCGCCTGTTTGCGTCCAGTTAGCGGAGTTGTCCGATACAGATATCGAAAAAAATATATGTTTGTGAGCTCATAAGAATAAAACTGATTTCACCACATGACTAATATACTCTATTTTCACATGGAAAATAGACTTTCTTCTTAAATTAAACTGTTAATTTAAAAAAAATACTTTAATCCGAAATGCCCCATTTTACCCGTTCTCGTCCAAAAATTCCAGTTTGCGACCCTATGTTGCCTAGTTCTCGACCACTATATATCTGATAGGAAACTTACTTATAATAATCATAATCATCACCCTGTTTTAGTCCTCTGCTGGACATAGGCCTCAGAGTTCTAAAATCTTGGTCTTGTGGTCTCGTCGTCGTTGGGAACGAGGGGTATGTGCAAAGTATAATCTGCCATAGAATGTCCTCTCATCATGCATTTTAAGATTCGTCAGGTGGCTCCTGCCAAGCTCCTGAGTGAATACTTTGTACCCTCGCCTCGGTTCGGATTTGTCTGACGAAGTCACTTAGGTGGTTTCCCGTCTTTTTGCCATCAGCCCGAAAGACTCATCCGAGAGTTTGGATTGCTTGCCAGTACGCTGCTTTTGGCAGAACTTGATGCCCTTGTGCCTCAACGTTTCAACCAGATTGTGTAGGGTCTCGTCAGCGTCATCAGTGGGATCCAAGGCAGCGAACCTATTCCCGAGAAGCTGCCGGAACTTCTCGGTGCCCGCCATGATTTCGATTGGATTAGGTCGGAGCGTGGATTTCATCAGATGGTTTCTTCCTAGCTTTAAGTTGATATCCAGAGAGCCTCGGAGCAGTCGGTGATCAGATCCGGTACTAAACCTGTTGATCACTGAGTCATCTCTGAATATGTGCTTGCTATCCATCATGATCAGAAGTTGATCTCATTTTAAGTCACAGTGTCGGGGCTTCGCCACGTCCACATACGAGCCTTATGGATGTTGTGTAAGGCTTTGGATATGTCTTCATAAATATCCTCCACTTCATCATCCGATTGTGCCGAAGTCGGTGCGTAGACCTGACTTACTGTTCCCTGAATACCTGTCAACATACTGGAGATTTCTTGAATGTTGTTAGCGAGGGTATTATTGACGAGGTCACCTACGTACGTCACGCTGGGATGTTTTATCACCCTCGCGAAAGTAGAGAAGATGGCCCGAGCCTAGTGTTACTGTGTCCTCCCCCTCTCTACTACTACTCTACATAACCCCATAACATGCCATTTAATGTTCTCTAACTCCACTTACAACTGCGCTAGGTGATGGTCAAACCTCAAAGTTCGGTGGGACTTCACCCGAGGATTCTTCGCACCCCTAATCCCAGGTCTGGCATGGCACCCGTCAACGCCAGCACAGCCGCTGGTGTCGCTGGGCACTTTGGACTTTTTTCTTGGCTATCTATATCATTAATTGAGGGTTTGGGCCATGACCCACCACGCTGGCCCAGTGCGTGTTAGTGGGTTGTTTTGTCATTGCCTCGTTTGTTGGTTGCATTTAGGAATTAGGAAGCACCGCGGGCAGTTCAGGTTGGCTTGGTATGGTGTGGTATGGTAAGTGTACTCTTTTTTCCGCACTCAAGACTCGGGATGGTCCATTGTGGGTGTTTGTTTGCTAGTCTAGCTAGCCTAACTCCGTCCAGAAGCGCAGAATCTTTCTGGGATTTTCACAGGCTTCGCGGATTGACCTCGTATGGTCACGGATTTCATGTCGCTGTGCTGTTACTCCCTCGCATATCAGGACTACGTGGGCAGCTGATTCCTCGTCACTGAGACACCTGCAGAGAGGGCTATCTGGTTACTCTGATGGTGTAGAGGTATTTGTTTAGTGGGCGGGCAGTGTCCTGTGAGTATGCCAACAAGGACGCGTAGGTCTCTTCTGGTCAGGTTCAGTAGCTTTGGTGATGCAGCCGGAAGCGCTTCTCTTGCCTGGCGGCACTCCTGTAGGTGTGTCCATCATTCGGCATGCGTTCCTCTGGCTTTTTGCCTTATCCATGTTCGGAATTGTGAGAATGCTAAGGGGAGGAGCGGACGTACGCCTGTTTTAGGCGTGCCTGACCCTTTCCGTGCTAATCAGCAGCGTCGTTACCAAGTGATCCGCTATGTCCCTTGTTCCATGGGATGGTTATCCGGTTGTTGGTGAAAATCCTCTCAATTGCCAAGTGACATTCGTGTACGAGTTTGGAGTTGCAGCTGTTTCCTGCCAAGGCCCTGAGTGTAGCAGCACTGTCAGAAAAGATACGCACGCATTCGATGTCCATGTTCCTTCTTTGCACAGCTGATAAACATTCTTTGGAATCGTTGCAATTTAGTTATTGAGGTTTATCGTATTGTATAGGTATTTTTGAAAGTAGTAGTGGCTATCACTAGCTACTAGTATACAAAAATACCTAATAAACATTAACATTTATTAGTATTCTATATTTAGGACTCTGATGACTGCCACTGTGTTTTATTATACGCAGATGGTCGATATCTGGTCTTATATAGTAGTTGTCGACCACAATTTTATTTAAAAAACTTGCATATAGCTTATTTCAAATAAAGTAAAATTGAATGAAATAATGTTAAATACACAATACTGGATAACTCAATGACTTAATATACAAAATTCTATTACATTATTGTTAAGTTTACATAATCAATAAATCTAAGGTCGAAATCAGGACGTCATTTAACCTTGTCCAATTCCCGACCATAAGAAATTTCATAACTCAGTATTTTATAGTTCGTTGCTCCGAGCCTGGACGAAATATGGTTTTTAGATACCTTACGAGCATAAGGTTCAAATTTAATAAAATGTTTGAGTAAATTTTCATACAATAATTAAAACAAGAAACCACCTTATTGACACGATATGTCCGATTCGCGTCCAGCCCGGTCTAAAACGGGACTTTCTCAAAATATCGTGGAACAGTTCTCGTCCACGTAATATTTCAAATTTATTGACTATAATTTAGACAGAATTACACAAATTGATATTTTTCAATCCAAAATGAAGTCACACTAATAACCATCAACTCTGAAATGCATAAAAATAATGTAAAACTTAGCGTTGAATTTGCGACACGCTGCTATTTTTCGCGTTGATATAGACACGTTTGGTCTTGTTGACGGCGGACCACAAATTAAATGGTTTGTTTTACTTATATTTCTGGTGCGAGTTATGTGAAGTTAGCTTGTATGCTTAGCTTACACATCTAGGTTGTTGATATAATTTAATGTTTTTGTGTGAGAGTGCAAATAAGGCTATTTTCGATAAAAAGTAACCAGTAGTGCCGCGAAAGGTCGTGAATGGGGCCTGGACGCGTAACAGGCGCATCTACCCTACGACAGCGCTTCCAGAAAGCGAGCAATTCAAAAGTCTTCTGGGGGTTATGCTCAATGACCAATTCCACGTCTTACACAGATACAAGATATCGGCGGGGAATGGGAGAAAACCAATACAGTTTTGTCCCATTCCCCGCCGATATCTTGACGTATCTGTGTAAGAAGTTGAATTGGTCATAGAGCATAACCTCCCAGATGCATTTCTTTCTTATATTTAAAACTAGCTGCGCCCCGCGGCTTCGCACGCTCTATTCAAGTAGCTATGTCCGTCCCCTGGATACCGTTTACCTCCCTGCCAAATTTCATCAAGATTCGTTCAGCCGGGAACGAAATAAAAACTATCCTATGTTCGTTTCCTGGTTCTAAGCTACCTCCCCACCAATTTTCAGCCAAATCGGTTCAGCCGTTCTTGAGTTATAAGTGTTGTAACAAACACGACTTTCTTTTATATAATATATATATATATATATTTAAAATTATAAGCCCTATGATTTATAATATGAGACTCAGACCATAACTGTATGCGAACACGGCAGTCCTCACAGTCACAAATCCCTGCATTAAAAACAGAAATAACCATACAACATTGTATGTAGAAGCACCCGTAAAAAAATCATAAAACTTTCCTCGGCTACAGCTCAGGTAATCCAACGGTTAGCTAACAAGGCTATTAGCGGCGAACATTACGCAACTGCCGACAGAAACGCATCAATAATTACCAGTCGCGTGCGCATAGCCACTATCTATGACGATAGCTGACCGGCTGGTTATTGCCCTGCCCTTGTTGCGAACAATACGCGTGAGGACACAGCATAGATAGATCTAGGGAAGCTGGCTTCAGAAGATGCAACTTTCGTATTCAATCAGTAATCTTTGAACGACCTTAACATAGCCCGATCCATACTAATATTATAAATTCGAAAGTAACTCTGTCTTTCTGTCTGTTACCTTTTCTTTATTTCAATGAAATTTGGCAGGGAGGTAAATGGTGTCCTAGGCTACTTAGAAAGCGTGCGCGGACCCGCGGGCAGCAGTTATTATAAATTTAAGAAAGATCCCGCCGGTGAATCATATTCTTAACATTGTTAAGTCACAAAGAAGCAAAGCTTGTCATGTAAAAATATTTAGGAAAAGTATTACCTCATCTGAATTTATTTATTAACGATAACGATTATACCTACCAGTTGGCTCGCCTTGTTGGTTTGAACTTAAATAATGAATAAATAAAACCATAAGCTCAAGTTTATAAACAATACCGTATCCATCGAGCATGTAGAATGTTAGTAAGCACGACACAAATAACAAAAACGTACTTGCTTGGCGTCGAGTTTCAGGTGTAACTGTAATCTATATTTATTGAAGGGAGGATCCAAACCGACAAGTAAATTGTAAATGTAAATTACGTAGGTATAAAAGGACGCGCTAACAGAGTGAATTTTAGGTTAAGTATGGGCGGTTTGTTTAGTATTATTCGACATGCTCGATGGATACGGTATATTTGATATACTTGAGCTTTAAAGTTTTATTTATTCATCTATTAAGTTCAAACGAACAAGCCGAGTAACATATAGGTACTTCTATTGGTACGTCTAGTGTTCATATTGACTTAACGACTGGATTAGAGAAATGCCTGCCTCTTCGTAAATGTAGACAGGATTCACAGTTCGTTGATCTCAATAATAATATTCGATAGAGCTTTCTACATTTGGGAATGACAAGAAAGGATTATTAAAAAGTCGGAATTTGCGACAAAACCTACATAAATCTGTCTCCTAAAAAGGTTGACTGGAAAATAACTCTTGTAGATCGCTACTTTGCGATGCCCTTACCAGATTATTTCTGTATGTTTTATTGTGTTTACACAAAAACGAAAAATAATAAATAAAAATGTTATACAAACCTATCAACGTTTATTTATAAACATGAAGCGCTTTTTAATTCTAGTTTGACATCTTCTTATTTTTCACTAACCACAAACAAATCATACAACGATGGAGCAGGTTCATATTTTTGCATCTTAAAATAGATTTAATCCGAAGACAGCAAGTTTATTAGCTTCGAATGCGCAGGGCTCCGCGTGAACCCGGATAAACGCCTGCGATATCCCAGGTTACTTCCTACAAACGTGTCAAATATCACACATTCATTCAGTAGATATCAGTGTTAGGGCCTCAACAATACACCTGAACAGCATCGCGTAAGATTCATCGTTTAATTGATTGAAGAATGTGTATCATTATGTACTTGGGTACCTACTTCTGTGCCGCTGTCGACATTCTGCCGAAGAGGTATATATTGCGGCTTCGGTTTCCAAATCGATACACCTTATAATATTTGTAGGGTGGCTAAGTGTTTTCCATGTGCTAAAAATTGCTGCGGTGGTGTTTTTTTATGTGCTTTTTCTGTTGGGAACCACGATCGTAAAACAGTTTTAATATAAGAACAATATCCATAGCTGATCTACCGAAGAGTTCCACCAGGTTTTTGTGCTAAAACAAGGCTAGGGCTGTACTGGCACGTGCACAAGATCAGCTGGTGAGGTCGTCGCACCGCCGCCGCCGGTGAACAACACTGCCGGAGCAAAACGCACGAGAGTCAATGCACTCGCTGCTGTTGCGGTACCATCTCGAAACGGCCGGGTTACCCCAGCCAGTGATCTGAACGCCGAAAAGGTACTACGTGACTCATGAAGTCATGACTATGACACCTCATCTTTTATTCGGTACGCGGAGTTATATTACGTGGAGTTTTGGCAAATTTGGGAATCAATATTCGAATCGTAAAGATTCTTCACATCGAGGCGTTGCACGCCCTTTTCAAATCAAATCAAAACTTTTTCATTTCCATAAATACAACAAATGTACCTACATACTCTAAGAGGTCAAGTTATATTATACACTGACACGGAAATAAAGTGATCTTTAAATTTTTGTCGCTTCGGTATGTTGACTAAAGTAAAGAAGCGACGAAAAAAACCTTGACACCTAAATAATCTGATAATTTGTAACTCACTAGGAGTTTTGCTGTAGAAGCTTATACATTATAGGTACCCTTTACGAGATAATATTTGTGTAGTCTATTTGTGGGCACAGCGAATTTATTTCTAGTATTAAAATTATGGAGGTATATCGCTTTTTATGGGAAAAAAAGTTGCCTATAAGTAATTCCAGATGACCTTCATCTCTGCAAATTTCATCGCGATCCGGTAAGTTACCTACTTACCGAACCGCGCTGAAATTGGCAGTTTTGGCTTGATGCGTAGTTTGTAGTGAAACTCACAAACTTACATCAAAACTCTCGCACAAATTAAACATTGTGTGTGATGTTGATGTGGTAAGTCGGGTTATTGAATGATAATTATGTGCATTAGTTTGACCTGAGCCGAGACTTGGGAGCCTGTGACGCACAGAATCGCGACGTGTGTGTGTGACGATCAGGTTTTCAGCTACCATCACCATGTAACCAGGTCAACGACCTGTACAAGACAAGCATACCTAAAATATTATTTTTAACACTGACCTGAATTTTTTGCATGTTTGTCACGAAAATAAACTACGGAATTTATATTTTTATTTTTATCCGAAATTGGCTGGAGGCTCTACCGTGCGTGTCACTCAATCTTACTCAGTAATCCTATCCTATCATTAGCGCGAAAACTTGTATGTATGGATGTTTGTTACTCTTTTATGCAAAAACTGCTGAACGGATCGTGCTGAAATTTGTAATCAGGCTACTTTTTATCCCATAAATCAGTTCCCGTGGGATAGAACCCTTTCAGCGTTTCTCTAGAAAGAACGCATGCGAAGCCGCGGGTAGAAACTTGTTGCATTTCCTATTAACCCCTGGACAAAATCATCCCTGCAAAACAAATACAAAGCAAGCTGACTGCAATGGCCGTTGGCGCAGAGGACGACGTCATTTCGGCGTGTTTTGTTGCTATCTTAGTTTCTGTGATCTGTGGTTGCTATGGTTTAAGGCACGTCTTTTAAAACTAAAACAATCCATATAATGATAGCATCAAAGATGAAGAGAATATATTATTTTATTGTGTTAATTATGTAAGCATTTTTTCTAACCTTATTTGTCGTTGTTTTTTCAGGCCTAGAACTACCTGTATCCAAAATTTCAGCCCGATCTGTTCAGTAATTTTTGCGTGAAAGAGCAACAAACATACATAAATGTTTACAAATTTTCACGTTTATAATTAGTAATGATTTGATATAAGATGATGATTTGTTGAGTATGTTACGCAGAAGATACCGATGCGGCGAGAATTATGCAAACTGGACACACACTACATACTTAGCAATTTAAACTGTACCTACAATTAGGTACCTGACCCTATAATTTTGACTGTTGATAGGTATAGGTAAGGTACTTCGTAGTAAGAATAAAAGAAAAGCCGTAGTATCATAATAGTCTGTATATTCCAAAGAAAAAATGCTTCCATCTCTATCATATTATCACATTAACATGAGATTATGACTGAATATGATACTGATCATAAATCACCATCTTTAATGGATACTAAAAAAATGTTCTCTCTTAAATGTATCAAAAAAATCTTCAACGATGATCAGGCTGACTTTTTTTATTTGAGACGTGCAGTCCGTGTATAAGAGCCCTAAGGCATAGTTACCCTACCAAGTAAGTGAAGTACATAGGTGCTACCCTTTATTTTAGTATGCTAAGCAGTTTTGTCTGCAATGCGAGGCAAGCGTTTGCAGGTGGCAAAAACTAATTTTAATGTGAGCTCTCGAAATAAAAATGTTAATTATGATGCCTGCGGCAGTCTAACCTACCCGTCGCGGCTACTCCTGTCCTGGGTAAATATACCTCACTAAGGGTCTGCTCGCGGCTTCGCTCACGTGGCGCTGATATAAAACATAGCTTATGATTATGGCACTCAAGGGTGGGCCAATGTATTTCTTAATCTTTATGTAAATTCAAAATCACGACAGTAGTTCAGAGTTCCGAGTATTATCGTTGTATTGCCGTGTGGTGCCTTAGAATCTGCACAATCTCAACTCTTCCTCCTGTAGTATAATTCTACCACCGAAATGCGAACCTCAACCCACATGCCTAGCGGCCTATTATCATTACCCCCATGAGATCACAGCCAATAAGGCGCTTATAAGAGGAGGCCTGCTTCCAGCAGTGGACCAATATGCAGGCAGTTGAGGTGAGGTGAAACAACCAAATACCGCTTGTACACTAATAATGACCTAGTGTAAATGTAGAGCTATACAAGTCTATAGCTAATGGCACTCGATTTCAGTTGTTTTGCGTGAAGGAGTAAGAATCATTCATCATTCCTTTGAGGCGTCGTTGAAGACCCAGGATGAGACGGCAAGACGTTTGACTCATACCTTTACGCCTTCTACGACTTATAACTGGGTTGAATCACGAGGAGTGGAAGGAGAAAAGAGAGGCTTTCTCAGCAGTGGGAAGATACGGCCAGTCGAGTACAACAGTGAGAAATAATCCAAACGATGGATTGACGACATTGTAGCGGTTGCAGGAGTTGATGGATGGACGCGGACCAAGGTCGCTATTGGCATTGTTCTTTGGGCAGACCTGAACATATCATTATCATCATTACCTATTACCCTATTAAATCCACAGCTGGACTTAGGCCTCTGTTAATGAGCGCCATAGTGCCCTGTCTTTAGTTTGCCGCATCTAGCATCTACCTGCAGTCTTTCGCATATCGTCATTCCACCTTGGTGGGCGTCACTACGTTTGCCGAGTCGTGGTCCTGAACATAGGTCTCCCTCAATGGACGACGCCACAGCTGAGGACGCTTGTAGGCTGGTATGGTGATGATGATGATGATGAGAATACAACCCACCCTATTCCATGATACTGTGGAGCTGCAAAGGTCGTCGGCAGCACGAAACACTTATTATCGCGCACTTTACTGCATTAAGTGATTAGTAACACAGTGTTACTGTTTTATTATGCTAATAAGCTACTACTTTTGTGGATGGGTTTTTGTGCTCTTTGTGTTAGACCTGATAAAAGAAAAGGTTATGTTATGGCTGGAAAGTTGTAGCGCTGTTTCGCACCAAATTTTTCGCACCACAAGAAACAATTATTATTACTTTTGTCTTGTGGTGCGATAAATTTTGTGCGAAACAGCGCTACTGCAATTTTCGCCCATAGTTTTTATCGGCGTATCTTGTAGTGTAGGATGTTAGAAGCATCTTTAAAGTGTGATAAGGGCGGCTCCTAGTCTCAATACATTCAAAGCTAAACTAAAATGCTGATTGTCGAACAGTCAGTCTACTCTACATCTTCAATGAGCTCACAAGCAAAAGCGAAAATAACGTAAGAGAAAGTAAGGGAATTATCTATTTCAATCTATATAATATTATAATGATTTGATTGTTAGTTTGTTTGAATTGAATAGGCTCCGAAACTACTGGACCGATTTAAAAAAATATTCCATCATTAATAAGTTTACTTTTCAGGGAGTGGCTACACAGGCTATATTTTATACCGGAATTCCCACGGGAACGGAAACTACGCGGGTGAAACCGCGAGGCGCTGGTAGTTATGTTAAAATGTACTTAGAATTTAAGATAGCTATTAAGTGATCTGTAATGTAATTTGTTAAAAAACAAATGAACTGAACTAAGCAATTAAAGAGAAATTGGGACAGGGCCAAAAGTTGTACAAGGTATATTATTATAAGATCGCATGTTAGTGTTAATGCTTTTATGCGCAACAAATGCTTGTTATGTTGCTGTCTAATAAAAGAGAATGAAAGAGAAAAAAAAGAGGAGAAAAAAAAAGAGCTAATCTATCTACTTATATGAAGAGGGAGGATTTGATTGTTTGTTTATGTGTTTGTATTAAATAGGCTCCGAAACTACTGGACCAATTTGTAAGTATTGTTAACTCTTCAAAAATCATACTGATACTTTGTCATCCTGGCTCGTATTGTATTTTCTAGTCCAAGCCTATCCTACCTATTATTCTAACCTATGTTCTAACACTTGTAGCTCCTGTTGCCCTGACATTTAAGAGACCGGAGTCCTCAGTAGCTTCACAAGCACTCAAAGGAAGATACACAAACATCCTCATATACATACACATACATTCTAACCTTTCTAACACTTGTAGCTCCTGTTGCCCGGACTAAAATATTTGAAAAATATTTGTCTCAAGGTGGGAATCGAACCGGTTACATCCTGTGTCATAGCCGGACCTTCGTCTACCACACCACATCGGACATCAAAAGTTGTGTTCAGCAAAACATACCACTGAACCTTGCTAAATTGACAACTTCTGTGGCGCCTGGCCCGGCGGGAGAAGGTCCGTCTGTGATGCAGTGCAATGCATGAGGTTGCCGGTTCGATTCATGCCACATGACTGTTTGTATGATCTGCAGATGTTTGTTCAGGATGTTCTGGATGTTTTCTATGTAAATAAAAAATATCTATCTACCTATGTGGTGTATTAGTAATGCTGTGTAAATTGACATTTTATTTTTTAAACAACATTATTTATTTGTGGAACTGGTTAAGAAGGGCAAGATGCAGAAACATAGAAGACCAGTATTTTAAAAGAATGACTAAGAATGACTAATTAAAAGTCAATACAAAGTTTTGAAAGCATGGACTCAAAACCCAAACAAACAATGATATTGAAGGTCAACAAACAGAGTGACTCACACAAGGTTGTAACTGACAGGTGCGGAGGATGACGGTCAACTGCATCTGATAGTCTTTGGGGATCGGAAAAGATGGCCTGTTAACTGTCCTAACTGCATTGTTTTATTACCCCTGAATATTTAAACATTGACATAGCTAAAAAAATTAGCAAAATTAGCCAAGTGGCAGTGGGCCGGAAATATCTTGTAAAGTAAAAATGGCAGCCTTGACTGCAGATAGGAACCTACTTTCCGTTTACTTATAATACCACTGGCTAGGGGCTAGGTTTAGGCTAGGACATTATGATGCGACTTTGCAAAACTATTATGATGGGGTGAGGTTTACATCCATAGATCATGATATGATTCTTTACTTAACAGCAGTATGCAGTATGCAGCTAACAAATGTATAAATGTTTCAATTGTAAATACTAGTTCAAAATTTTCTAATTTATTCCTATTGTTTGATTGTAATTTTCTCAATAAACTAGTTATGGTTTGAGAGAGGTGGGGCTAAATAATTAGGGCACCAGAGGGAGATTCATGTTTGTAGTTTACACATAAACACCCAGTAGGTAGGATGAGCTTGTAACAAATAAGTTAATATTTTCCATAATTTTGTTACATAGATAAAAGTTTATACAAAACACTGTTTCATCTCTAAATATTTTTAAACATAATTCACAAACAATCAGCACAGAAAATGTAATGCAATAACAAAGTCAATAAAAATGGAACAAGAGAACCTTGACCAAAACAATGCAAGGCCAGACCACACTGCACTCTAATACCTTGCAAATATCACTCCGTTAATCCAACACAATGTCTCCAGGGGCTAAATAAACAACACCTATAACCTACAAAGGTAGAACAAGTCAATACAGTAAATTGAAACTCACCAACGGCTGCGAATTCGTCGGGGGTCCTCCCGCCGGCCAGCAGCCAGCGACACCAGTCTATGGTCTCCCACTCGTCGATGGCCTTGCTGGGGTTCAGCAGCACGTCCAGCACTGGCCCCAGGTGCTGTGGGGACCCGCTGGCGCAGTCCGCATGTATATACGCAGCTGCTCCTCTTTTCCCCTTCCTCATCAACACTTGTGCGGTAGAATTAGACATTTTCACCCACCACACACTTCACAATTCATCCAAGATCACAATACGCGCATAAGTCACTGAATAATTCGGCCACTCACGGAAGAAACACCATTTCAAGTTTTACATAAGGCATTGAACTGCGATCTGTCACATCATTGCGGTTAACCATGTTGTTTGGAAAACGGGATACCACTATTAGTTTCACACAATTTAATATGAAAGATCACGTTAAAAACTATCGAAATACAACGCGTGTGGGTAAATTTAGCTGTTTTATTAGCGAAAATAAAACAATGCGATTCAGAGGAGAAACAACTCAGCCATTCATTCCACACCACAGATGAAAAAAAAAAACCTGGTTAACGATGTTGCAAGCATGAAATATAAATATACTATCCATCGCTTTTTCCTCAGGAACAGCGAGCGACCAAAACCAGGATATTTGCTAGATACATATTCTTGTCAAACAAGCACACAGATTTTTAGAAAGATTATGTTTTTCATTGACTTTTTTTACTGTTTCAGGCGAGTTTATGTTATGTTGTGTTAAACGAGATATCTACTATTTTGGAAGAATTTTAATATCAAAGCAACATTGACACATTTGACACTGACATCGAAGAGACAAGTTTCATTCGTTCCTGTTCATTCTACACCACTCATTGATCTGATTGATCGTTCATGCGATTCAATATTCATTCTCTTTCATCCAAACAAAGATATTATCGAAGGATTTGTAAGCCCTACTCAAGTACTCACTCACACAGGCAGGCAGGCGCTAATTTAGCGCGACCTGTGTCGCGCGGATTGTCGCTATTTGTTTGCAGTACATTTTGTGCTAAAACGCATACGTTGACGCACACTGCCGCTATTTATCGCCACAATTCGGCTTGTCCGTTTCCGCGTCCTGCTATTTTACTCTTTATGAAGTTGCGATTTGGCTATTTTTGAAGCTGCGTCCTCTGACAAAATAAAAAATCTTTATCTTTAAAGATTTAATTCGTCTGAGGCTGCGCACATAAGGGTATTTCACTAATCTAGGTGGCCAAAAGTCAAAATAATAAAGTTTAAAAAAAAGCTTCTACATTCACTAACTCGGGCAGAGAACACCCCAACGAACAATAGGCCGCCCCGCCTCACCCTTTGCCCGTTGCGCGTTACCCAAGAAAAAAAAGAGCACACCAACCCACACTCATGGACACACACTCACTGCTAGCTATTCTGTTGCCCAGACTCTCACGAGACCGGTGCCTCGGGAGAGCAAGCACACCACCCCCACACAAACAAACACCCACTCGCTGCTATCCCTCTGCCCAAATTATCTTGATGGTGCCCCGGGAGAGCATAGCACTCACCCACCCACACACAAGCAAACACGCGTGACACACGCTCACTGTCCTCCCGTTGCCCAGACTCTCATGAGACTGGTGCCTCGGGAGAGCAGCACCGATCATCACCGAGCACCGGACGTTATCATATACCTATCGTAGGTATTAATATAGGCTCTCCTTCACACTTCACACTAATATTATAAAGGCGAAAGTTTGGATGGATGTATGGATGGATGTTTGTTACCTTTTCACGCCAAAACTACTAAACGGATCTGGCTGAAATTTTGCATACAGGTAATTCTAATACTGGAATAAAACATAGGCTACTTTTTATCCCATAAATCTGTTCCCGTGGGATGAAAATCACCTTTTAATGTTTTCATTTTCCATAGGAACAACGCGAGCGAAGCCGCGGGGCGCAGCTAGTTATTGTATATGACTCTGTTTTCTTTCCAAGTCATCTAAGTACTGTTTATAATTTATATTTTCATTAGGTTAGTAAATTATGCTTAAACTACTGTGTAACTCTCCCTGCTTTATCCTATACTTTGAGCAATCTAACATAAGTACCTACCTTCCTCGGAATGAGTACACTGGTGACCTGTGCTACAGGTTTTCCATAAACCCTTAACAGGCACCAGTCTCTCACAACACTGGTATCCATATCAACGCTTTTACTGCCCAGTCTCTGTGGCGCGCCTGAAGAGAAGCGCCGGTTGCGACATGGGCAGGGAAAGAGTTAGGTCACTATGTAATCTAGACTTGTAATGTAACCTTGTGAGAGAAAAATAAATATTTTTATCATTATTTGTAAGATAGGCTGAAATATTTGGTGTTTACCTGGTGCAAAATAGCAATTTATTCGGAGACTTTTTATTTATGCTTTGAGTGATCGAGAAATAACGTCTGAAGTAAGGGTATTTTTTCTACGAAATATTTGTTTAGAAAGATATTTCTTAAAGTATCCGTGTAGATCCGGCAACTTTTGTAATTTATAATATGAAAACTGTAGATCTTTAGGTAGGTAACGAATACTAAATAAATTAGTTCCGGAATAGTCCGGATGCGCAAAATCGCAGTACTTTGAATTTCTCGATCAAATAACCTAAATTTGTTGAAGATAATAATAATAAATAATAAATAATTTATAAATTTAATATGTGACTATTTCTGTATGCAATAAAAATGTAGATATAATGGCCTATTTTAAGTAGTGTGGCTAATGGTGTCGATTCTGTTGTTTTAGGATTCCTATCCTAAATTTTACGATTTCTAAATTTTCTATACTAGGTTGAGCTAAATATTATGATATTCTCTATACAGATCCTAAAAATACCTATATCAGAACGTTTTTGAAAATCGCAAAACCTCTCTGAGTTGAGTAGCTAGGTATTGCTGTGAGCAAAATATGTTTTTTTTCTAAAATGTTTTTTTAAAATAATTTTTTAAAAGGGTCAAACAGTTCATCCATTTGTATGAGAAATCGTTTAGAAATTCAATTCGATACCAGTTTAAAATCGATAAATTTTAATCATTACCTAATTAGATGACTCCTAAAATTAGGTAGACGTTTCTAACCATAGCTAAAATGTATTGCAAAGAATAGGGTTAAAGCTACTTTTAACTAAGTTGAGTTATTTTAGATCTATCAATCTAATTTTAAACCTGTCAGTTTATTTTTTCTAAAAACTACCATGTTAAGCAAGGAATAGGGTTATAGCTATTTTAACTAAGTTGAGTTGTTTTAGGCCTGTCAGCTTAATTTTAGAGCTGTCATCCTAATTTTAAACGTATCAGTCTAATTTTTCAACCATAGAATACCTTCCATCTAATTGAAATTCCTAAATCCATGTATGTAATGTAATGTTTATGATGTAAATATTATGTTTTGCGTTTCTTATGTATAATTTAAATCAACGTATTATATCTAACTATTGCCGTTTGATATTATTTTATGTAATAATCTTAGTTATTATGAAATAATAAATCGTTTTGTCGTGCATATTTTGCTGTATTATTTTTATTTGCTGTAATATTTTTGGCCGCCTAGATTAGTTAAATACCCCTATGTGCTGCGTCTTGGATCTTGCTTATTATGGGTAGCGGTGCGGGTGTCGGGACTTCGATCGCATAGCCGGTAAGGCGAGGAGAGGCGGCTGCGGGATTTCGGCGTCGAAATCGCGCCTTTAGCCGCTGTGTGTAAGGAATTTCGCTAGCAAATCGCCGAAATCGCGCCTCACAAAAAACCTTGTACCTACGGTTTTGAAGTCTAAGCACTTATTTATTTATTGATTAATGCTAATATAACGAATTTTAAAAATCATCGTTTTGGATCATTGATTTATTAAAAACGAAGATGAGGCACTGGTTGCTCGAAAATGGCAACCTCATATTGTGTAAAATTGTGTGTTCCCACCTCAGTCACCGTCGGACCGGCGGCACGGGCGGTCGTTTTGTGAAATATTGTTGTCTCAGTCTCACTTCGGTCCTAGATACGTCTTTCTGTCTTTGTTCTTCTTTGTATTGCACATGGAATGGACTGGAAATATAACTGTGAGCGTATGTGTTTGCGTGTAGTTGTAACACATGCCAATTTTTGAGTAAGCGCTGGGAGAACGTAACCTATCTTCCCTTTTTAAATCAATGTTTTGGATACGATTTTTGATATTGGGTATATTATATCGATATATTGAATCGAATTAAGTAACGGTTAAAAATACCGATATATCGAATTAGAAATAGTGTTAAGTTTTCAATATCCCTAATCTAATGTTCGTTCATTCCGTTCATTCCAAAGAGAACGAACGCTGAACGCTTCCTACGCAATCATTCATTTATTTTGTTTGCGGGATCAGATGTTTTCGTCAAACCACGTGAATTTAATTCATTCATATGAATTTAGGAAAACCTCTGTAAATAGAGACAATTATAACTGCATTGCATCTGAAATACTTTGGTATCACTTGCTAACTCTCCAGCCTCAGTCATGGGGGAAGAAAAAAAGGTTATGTTTCATGAAATGGAACTTGATGACCGCATTTTGAAGGTAAATTGCGCAGTTTTCTTTATATATCTTACTTTGATATAATATATCGGTTAGTTTATAAGTACGGTTAATTATCATATAATCACCATGGTAACTTAATAAACCCGTGTTAAGCATGAAGGTTGGAATTATATTATAAAAAAATATGCTGTTATTACCACGCGCCTGCCAACCACGTAATTATTTACTTTCAGGCAGTCTCCCAGCTAGCATGGTCAGAACCTACTCTTATCCAAGAGACAGCTATACCTCTGTTGCTCGAAGGTAAGGATGTGCTTATGAGGGCTCGCACAGGGTCCGGCAAGACAGCTGCATTCACCATCCCAGTCATCCAGAAGATTCTGAACCTTAAGAACACAACTACTCATCAGAGCATCCGGGCCTTGATATTGTCTCCAAGTAAAGAGCTCTGTGGACAGGTAAAGACATTTTTATTTCATTACCATAAAAATAATGTTTTAAGTATTTGATTGTAATGTTATGGGTAGTTGACATAATCCAAGAGAACACAAATAAAATTGATAATTATTTTGTCTGAAGGGGTCTATTTTCCTTTAACTTCTCAGGGATTATTTCTGCATTAGCATCCTGCAAGGATTGCATTTAGCATACAAACTGGAGTACTGTGCATACACGGGGGATGATACATACAAGCTAAGATTTCTCGAACATCAAAACTCACCATAATGTTAGTTTGTTATTGAATTGAATGAGAGATTGATTTCAAGCGACAGTGATCCCTCATAATTTCAAAACAAGCATTGAAATTGGTCTGAGGTGTTGAGTCCGGAGTGAGCCTTATGACCTGATGGTATTAAAGGTATGGCCCGCTCCGGGCCTCTCAATTCCTAAGAAGTTAATGATTATACAATGATATACATACCTATAGGTGTTTTCTTTTATATTATCATTTCTCTTCTAGATTACATCAGTAATAGGAGATCTCACTATCAAATGTGCCCGTGAAGTCAGATGCATAGACATCTCTTCTGCTGGAGACACTCAGATCCAGAAGTCGCTTCTTGCAGACAAACCAGACATAGTCGTGGCTACTCCATCCAGGGCGCTGGCTCATCTCAAGGACAATAACATGAGGCTGAAGGATGATTTAGCGGTGATGGTGGTGGATGAAGCTGATTTAATATTCTCCTTTGGTTATGAAGAAGAAATCAAAGAGCTTTTGGGGTAAATTATTAATATAATAGTGCACCTAAGCACAAGGTATTCCTGTGAAAGGATGAAAATCTTTAGTACCATTTAATAGATTTGAATTTAAAGCCTCATATTATCATAATTTGCTGCTTGTTAATGTGGAAATTGGAAACTACTGGTTAATGAGGTTTTTGTTACTATAGCAGTTACTGTGCGTAAACCCTCACACTGAGGGCTTATGCACAGTAACTGGTTAATAGAATCAGAATTTATTTACCTTAAAAAATAGTTTCGATCATATTTACCGTATTTTTACAGCCACATGCCAAAAATCTACCAAGCAGTCCTAGCTTCAGCCACCTTATCTGAAGATGTCCTCAGCCTCAAGAAGATAGCACTCCGTAACCCTGTGACCTTAAAACTTGAAGAGCCAGAGTTGGCTCCATCATCACAACTACAGCATTACCACCTCTTTGCTGAAGAGGATGACAAAGCAGCCATTTTATATGCACTGCTGAAACTGAACTTGATACGAGGGAAGACTATTATTTTTGTGAGGACTGTGGATAGGTGTTACAAGTATGTATTTGATAAAAAAAAATCATTTCTTTGCAATTATAGCATCTATGGTATTTGTTCTTCATGTAAAAAACACGTTGATTTCGAATTACATGTTAGTTACGACATGAATAATTTCACTGGAGTTTTGTCTTTGCTACAATGTGTCATGGGCGTTTTGTAACACCCATAACACAGATTGTTCTTTGTGTTTTTTTTGCCATTGATGCTTATTGAGTATTAGACTATTCAATGTTTAACTGTTAACTATGTTCCCCATTTCAGACTCAAACTCTACTTAGAACAGTTCAAAATCGGATCTTGCGTGTTAAATTCCGAGCTGCCCGCCGCCGTGCGCTGTCTATCAGTGGACCAGTTCAACCGGGGCCGGTACCAGATCATCGTGGCTTCCGATGAGAAGGCACTGGAGAAACCTGATGGAGGCATACTGCCGATCGAGGAGAGGAGTAAGAAGAGAAAGGTATGTGTATTCATCTGGGTGTTTCTATGTATAATAGAAAATATGTTACGTTGTAAAGTATTAATTAAGTATATCAGTTTACCCATAACTCAGACTCTTAGCTTAGCTTGAGCCTCGATGACGCTGTGTGAATTGTCCAGGATTATTTATTACCAGTTTCTGCCCGCGGCTTCGCACGTGTTGTTTCTATGGAAACGTTTCAAGATTATATCTATCCCATGGACTGATTTATGGGATAAAAAGTAGCCTATGTTTTATTCCAGGCCTAGAATAGGGTATATGCATCGATTTTTTTTTATTGTTTTAATCGATTCTTTAGTTCATTATTTAACCGAGAAATGATAAGACGCTCACTGAATTTCGCAATAACAAGGTAAAAAAACAAATCAAAACTACAATCATTTTCGGGTGATAAAAACGCTGCAATATTGGCGCCATGTTTATTTGACGTCGACGTTCACACTCGATTAACCCTTTGAAGTTGTCAGTGCGAGCAAGCGCGCGCGATATGTTACCGCCACTCGAACACCTCTTTTTTGCCTCACGGCGCCAGCCCGGCGAGACCACTTGATAAACTTATCATAAAATCTTAAGTACTGAACCGATTTGTATTCTGTAAATGTAGTTCTGATGAGAAATATATTACCTATCCGATAGGTGACAAATATACAATTTTTTTAAAGTTATAAATATTGATTTTCAAACACTAAGTCAAAAATAGATGAGTTTTTTGTCAAGGTAATTTTCTCTCATTCTCGGCTCGATTTTGAGGCTAGAATATCTACCCCGGCACTAAGAAGGAACCATATTTTCCACCAAACCTCCTTTTCATGCTAGTTTATAACAAAAATCAACTAAAAAATCAAAATGAAATCGATTATTTTTTGTCGCAAAATTGCTCGCAGGACTAGTGATCTCCGACTGATTTCGTGAACTCACAGCCTGAAAAATTCCCTTACAATTTCGTAGGATTTTATGACTTTATTTTGTAGTTATTATCGTGATTACCGATGCAATATGTAATTATGACCTATTTCTATTGATTTCAAGCCCATTGATACAGAAATTACACCATAAACTATGAAATCAGATGCGCGCATTTCAGTTTGAAATAATCAATTATTATGACTGAATTCGGGATATCTAACATCTTAGCAGCTTTATTATTAGCATAGAACAAGAAATAATAGCATTTTACATAATAATATTCAGCACTTATCTCTTGAAAATCCAAATAATCACACAAATCAGAACAACACAAAACTTTGAACCGCGCGCGTGGAGGTCAACTTCACAACTGTTTTTGTCACAACTAAATAGCACTTGACTAATGAATGGCGGGCTTATTTTACAGTTCATTCTCTAAACAACAGATGGATATAAAATTCCCATGCTATAATCGACTCTATACCCTTGTGAAAAGGTTTTAAATGACCTGTAGTACGATGGTTCAAATCCGCATCATTAGCCGTAGACGGATGCAAACATTCTAGTATTTTTGTTGGTTCGGATTGGAATCATTAGCCGTCAAGGGGTTAAAACCTTTTGTGACGACCTCGGTAGTGATCATCTCAGGAAAGAGGTTTTCCGAAAAAGCTGAAAATAACCGACACTACGAAATGTGAAGTGGGCAGAATAGTGTCAAATCATGGTGCAGCAAGCAGAATAAAAAAAAGAAGAAATGTGTACAGTGATGTCACGTCCGCTCTAGTCAATGGCGTAGCGTTTTGAAATTTTGCGATTGAGATTTAAAATATCAATTTTTCAATGGTTAAATTCTACAATAAAAACATCTCAAAATGCTAAAATAAATATGTAAATATGTTTCTATATCAATAGAGAATACGTATATATTTTTTTAGCCATTTTGAAATCACATGCATATACCCTATTGCGTCTATACCTACGAAATTTCAGCCCGATTCATTCTGTAGTTTTGGCGTGGAGAGGTAACCAACATCTATCCATGGATCCAAACTTTCGCATTTGACGTGATATTAGTGTGATTAGTATGATTAAGCTTTTGATTGCGTCTTCGCACGCTCTATTTAATTAGGAATAACATTTACCTCCCTGCCAAATATGCCAATAAAGTCATAACGTGTTTTATTTATTTTATATGTACAGTCAGCAAAAATTGCGCCTTACCACCACTATGATGATTTTTCTGTGAAGTGAAAAGTTGCCAACCCCGGCTTGCTCGATATCTTTTATTTTAAACGCAAAGCAAAATAGTTTCAAACTGGATAGGCGTTACGTTTGATGGTACTTACATATTATATTGTTCACACATTTTTTGTGAATATAGTATTTCATTTAATTGAAATAAATGCGATTAATAAAACGATTATCAACAGTTTCAGCAAACCTCAAAGAGGAGAAAAGATAAAGAATCGGGCGTGTCTCGCGGTATAGACTTCCAACACGTTTCCAACGTCATCAACTTCGACGCGCCTCTCGACGCCAACTCCTACGTGCACAGGGCGGGACGCACTGCCAGAGGAAATAACCAGGTAAGGGATTTATTGTGCCTCTAGAAACTAAGAAATATCCTTGAAAGAAAGCATGAAGTAGATACCCTCGCCTCCCTCAAATGGGTTGGCCATATAAACAGTCCGTGTGGTGCTGGCGTAGAATTTGCACCACAACTCTTCCCGCGTATGTCGTAAGAGGCGACTAAGGGATATCTATGGAGGCGGGCAGCAGTGTCTCCTGCAGATCAATTCTACCACCGAACTGCGATGCGAGTTGGGGACTCGCATGCCTAGCATGGGGGGTTATGGGCATTACCCCCCATGAGATAAAATCCGAGAAGACGCCTATCAGAGGAGGCCTGCGGCCAGCAGTGGATCATTATAGGCTATTGAAGTTGAGTTATACACAGTAAACAAGACACAAGGCATGCACTCCCAAAATTAAACGCGCTGTATTCTGCAGATGTTTGTTCAGGGTGTTCTGGATATTTTCTATTAACATAAAAAACTTTCTATGTATACCGTATCTATCGAGCATGTAAAATGTCAGTAAACAAACCGCCCATAAATAACCTAAAATTCACTTTGGGGCGTCCTTTTATACGTTATTTACATTACTTAGTTGATTTGAGTTGCCTGCCTTCGCTATATATTGCTTATAATGACATCTGAAACTCGACGCCAAGCAAGTGAATTTTTGATAATTGTGTCGTGGTTTGTTAACTATTATTCTACATGCTCGATGGGTACGATATAGTGTATTTTATTAAGTATATCAGTTATCTAGTACTCATAACACAAGCTCTGCTTAGCTTTAGGCTAGATAATGTTGTGTGAATTATCCAATATTATTTATATTTATAATTTTCAGGGCTCTGTGCTAACATTAGTGTCGATACGAGAGAAACCGCTGATGGACGAAATAGAAGCACACTTATCAAAGGGATTCGGAGGGCAGAAAGTACTACAGTGAGTGTTCTTCTCTTTTTACTACTACGGTGGTTTATTGTATTCACTAACTTTGAAACTGTATTGGTACGAAGTTTCAAGTCGTTCAACAAGAGAAGAGTCACGGCGTTACGATGAACTTACACTTTTAGTCGTACTGCAATGACAGCAGTGTTGTCAACGCAACAAAAGTTGTCAATTGGCACACCTCAACCTCAACAGCCTGTATTGGTCCACTGCTGGACGCAGGCCTCCTGATAAGCGCCTTATTAGCGTTTATCTCATGGAGGTCGGAGTTAATACACATAATCCCCACGCTGGGCATGCGGGTTGGGGATCGCAGTTTGTTGGTATAATTGTTCTGCAGGTGTCGCTGCTGCCTGCCCCCCGTGGATATTCCTCAGTCGTCTCACGACACCCGCGGGAAGAGTTGGGTGGTGCAAATTCTAAGCCAGCACCACACAGCTCATTTAGCTTAATTGGCACACGCGCACCCTTAATTCCCACGACTCTTCTCTTTTTAAACAGACTCTATGGCGTAAAATATTAAAATAAAATAAACCTTTATTTCAGTTAGCGGTAGGTAGGTACATTACATTTACTTAAATTTAGTCTGGTACATATCTAATGTCTGAGGTAGGTAGGTAGGTATTTAAAACCAAACTGTTCCCCAAACTGGGTCAGGATGACCTTGTATTGTGGGGACACAGGTATTAGCGTCGAAATCTACTTAACTAAGACTTTTGGTGAGGGTTAGGTAGATTTTTAGGCGATATTTGTTTAACCATTAATACAAATAACGCATTTCAAAACATTTGATGCTGTTCTTGCATTAAAAACAATGTTATAGCAGCGGTACTTAAGCACTGAAGAAGTTACAATTTAGTTGCTTAGATAACTGTTAAAGCCTTTCCACACTCTTGAAATCACGGTGCAAAGCGCGAATGAGGTTCTGGTCGCAGGTGGTTTCCGCGTGAGTGTGTAGAGTCATTAAATATGATCATACAATCATAGTGAAACAAATTTGCCCTTTATAACATTACTAGCGGCGCCCCGTGGCCTCGCACGCCTATCCCACGAGAACTGATTTATGGGATATAAAGTATTCCAGGCTAGAACTACCTGTATGCAAAATTTCAGCCCGATCCGTTCAGTAGTTTTTGCGTGACAGAGCAACAAACATACATACATGTTTACAAACTAAAACAAAAATTCATTCATGGAGTAGCATAGGCTATATTTTATCCCGGAATTCCCACAGGAACGGGAACTACGCGGGTGAAACCGCGAGACGCTGCTAGTATATTATAAAACTGTACCTACAGCCTAATCCACGAGAAATTTTATAAGAAACATTTTTTAATCCGCTCAATGGTTTCTTTACGTGCAGAAAGTACGAGTTCGCACTAGAAGAGGTCGAAGGCTTCCGCTACCGGTCGCGCGACGCGTGGCGCGCCGTCACGCGCATAGCGGTGCGGGAGGCGCGGCTCAAGGAGATCAAGCAGGAACTCATCAACTGTAAGAAGCTGCAGGTGAGATGAACACTTCTGTCTTGTAAATACTCCTACATAAGCTTTCATATTTTTTTTATAGTGTTGTTTAGTATTTTAACCGACTTCAAAAAAAGGAAGAGGTTCTTAATTCGACTGTATTTTTTTTTCTATGTTTGTTACCTTAGAATTTTTGACTGGGTGGTTAGATTTTCATGATTCTTTTTTTATGTGATATGTGGTCTCATTTTAATTTGGTTCAGTTTTATCAATGGGATCCATGATTATTCATGAAAAAACCATATGAATTGTAGTCGGTTTATAGTTTTTTAAAACCAATTTAATTATCGTATAGCGGCAACAGAAATACCTAAATGGTCTGACAATTTTAACTGTCTAACTATCATGGTTCATGAGATACAGTCGGACAGACAGACAGACAGACGGACGGACAGGAGTCTTAGTAATAGGGTTCCGTTTTACCCTTTGGGTACGGAACCCTGAAAAGAGAGAGTCAAGAAGCTACATTTGGTATTGCTTTTGTACTATGCTGCGAAACAGTATACAGAATCGTTGGCTTTTAGGTACACTTATGTACTTTGTTATACCGCTTATTATCAGATTGAATTCATTCTTTGTAAATTAAGACGACGAAGTGTAGTTTTAAAAGCAGTCGTAGAATTAGAATTAGGATAGCACTAAATCAGCAGCAATATTATTACAAAATCTAAATAACCTCTACAGCCTGTATTGGTCCACTGCTGGACGCCGGCCTCCCCCTGATAAACGCCTTAATGGTATCTCATGGGGGGGTACCTATAATCCCCACATTGGGCATACGGGTCGGAAATCTAACTAAATAAATCAAATCAAATCGTTTATTTGCAAGAATACAAAATTATACAATGTCAGATCTTATAACTAATTTGAGTAAATGTATTCAGCCTGCATGCAGGCGTGCAAATGTTATGCGAGTCATATTATTATAAGTAATTTTATATTAAATTAAATTATATTAGTCACAGTTCAAATTTCTAGATATTCGTTGACAGTATAAAAACATTTTTCAAGAAGCCATCCTCTAAAAGTAAAAATAAGTAAAAATACCGTGATGAACTACTATAACATAGCATTTATGAATGCGACTGATGAACGACTAATCTTCTCACTGATCAACCCTCATCCCATCCCCCAAAATCCCCTTTAAAACCCATCTAACGCATAAATTCCTCCAGGGTTACTTCGAGGAGAATCCAACAGACTTGGCAGCCCTGCGGAGAGACAAGGCGCTGCATACGGTGCGAGTGCAGCAGCACCTAGCGCATGTCCCGGAGTACCTGCTGCCGGCCGCGCTGAGGAGCGAGGAGGCGGGGGAGGGGCAGGGGGAGGGGGAGGGGGAGGCTGGCCAGGATGCGCCGGCGCCGGTGCCCGCTAAGAAGAAGAAACAGAACTTTGGCAGTAATAAGAGGCATAAGTATCAGGTAAAGATTTAATTTTTAACAGACTTCAAAAAAAGAGGAAGATTCTCAATTCGACTGTATTTTTTTATGTTGGTTTCCTGTGAATTTTTGACAGGGTCATCCGATTTTCATGATTCTTTATTTATTTGAAAGCTGGTGCATTTTAATTTGGTCCAGTTCTGACAATGGGATCCAATAAAAACTATATAATTGAAGTCGGTTTACAGTTTATTTAAAACAAAATTTCAATTAATTTAAGAAGCTTGTGTCATCGTTGTCGTAAGCTTTATTCGGTAGCCATTGGTTATCCAGGCCTAGAATAATGTAAATAAAACACCCTGAACCTTTTTGGCATGAAGAGGTTACTTAGGGCAATTTTATTTAGCTGCGCCCCGCGGCTTCGCACGCCTTGTTCCTATGGAAATGTTTACAGTGGTGATTTATATCCCACGGGAACTGATTTATGGGATAAAAAGTAGCCCATGTTTGAGTCTATGATTAGAATTACCTGTATGCAATTCAGCCCGATCCGTTCAGTAGTTTTGGAATGAAGAGCATTTATAATATTATTATAGTCTGATCTCATAGTGTGATGTGATGTAATAATGCTGTATGAATTGTCCAGTATTATTTTAAAGTAGTATTCGGTTTTACCCATTCTCCATATGCAGTGTCTTCGAAACGAATCCAAACTAAATTAAGAATTGTGATCGAACAAACGTTACGGCACGCAGAGAGTTACTGCCCTCATTGTTTATCTCTTGTATAAATTTCCCGTGCCCTAAAAGTGATTATTTTTCTTCACAGGCACGTCAAAAGGATCCCCTGAAGAGTTTCGACGTAAAGAAGAAAGCCGTATCTACGGGAGACACATAGCACCATAGTTAGTACCTGTTTGTACAAGCTATGCATGCAACCAACTAGTTTTTATACTAAATTGATGTAAATACGAACGAAAACTGCCCTTTTTACATGAAAATGGCCATCAACGTAAACGCATCCCTGACTAAATGTCACATTAGTTAGAAATTAGCAAAATTTACTTTGTGTAATTTTAAAATTTACCTTGTAACTATAATATTGTAGCGGTTTGAGTTATAGAGGAAAAGCTCTAGTCGATCTTTTTCGCTTTAAAACGAGTGTAGATGATTTCACACTTACACAGATGTTTGACGTCTATGTGAATATAAACATCTGATTTGATATTTCTCTTTGATGCAGTTACATCCCTCGGCCTGATGGATTTTTGTTGGTTAGTACTGGATAATAAATGTATTTTATGTTATTTACTTCTTTGATTTTAAAGAGATTTTTTTACCACAACTTATATTCTAAAGATAGTCTTCGCTAAAACAGGAAATAATTGGTTAGTTTTCTCATCAGTTATCTATACATAGCATCAATGAATAACTTCATTGTTTAGAAGAGTATTAAGCTTGAGACAATAAATGTTCGGGTATTCTTCAGGTCTTTGGAGGAACATGCAATAATTGGTTAGTTAACTCAATATGTACTGTTATACGTACAAGAATCATTAGAATGTTCGGGTTTTCATCAGGTCTTTGGAGGAACATGAAATAATTGGTTAGTTAACTTAATACCTACTGCAAGAAACATTATAACGTTCGGGTATTCTTCAGGTCTATGGCGAAACACGAAATAATTGGTTAGTTAACTCAATATGTACTGTTATACGTACAAGAATCATTAGAATGTAAGGGTTTTCATCAGGTCTTTGGAGGAACATGAAATAATTGGTTAGTTAACTTAATACCTACTACAAGAAACATTATACCGTTCGGGTATTCTTCAGGTCTATGGCGAAACACGAAATAATTGGTTAGTTAACTCAATATGTACTGTTATACGTACAAGAATCATTAGAATGTAAGGGTTTTCATCAGGTCTTTGGAGGAACATGAAATAATTGGTTAGTTAACTTAATACCTGCTATAAGAAACATTATACCGTTCGGGTATTCTTCAGGTCTATGGCGAAACACGAAATAATTGGTTATTTAACTCAATATGTACTGTTATACGTACAAGAATCATTAGAATGTAAGGGTATTCTTCAGGTCTTTGGGAGAACATGAAATAATTGCTTAGTTAACTTAATACCTACTACAAGAAACATTATACCGTTCGGGTATTCTTCAGGTCTATGGCGAAACACGAAATAATTGGTTAGTTAACTCAATAATATGTACTGTTATACGTACAAGAATCATTAGAATGTAAGGGTATTCTTCAGGTCTTGGGAAGAGCATGATATAATTGGTTAGTTAACTCAATACCTACTTAAAGAAACATTATACCGTTCGGGTATTCTTCAGGTCTATGGCGAAACACGAAATAATTGGTTAGATAACTCGATGTGTACTGCTATACAGCCTTGGCCATAAGTATTGAGCACCCCGTACATTTTGCTCCTGTACGGAAAGTAAAGTAATAAACCAAATCTATTGTTTACGTATCCTTTTGTCAGCATCTGAAAAGGCTTAAAACAATGACCTATACCGCACCTAGCAATAAAACACCTGGGAGCAGTAAAGTTTGTCATTTTAACGATTTTTGTAATTATTCATCAATTCGATCTTAGACGACGAGACGTGAACATCAAGTGATCTAGTGCGGTTATTTGTTTTTTTTTCGTTAGATTCCAGTGATATCTTTGTAAAATGCAAAAAAAAACGAACTTTCATTAGAGCAACGTGTGCAGATACAGCTTCTGCATAGGCAAGGGAAAACCCAAGTGGTGATATCCAAAGCAGTGAAATGTTCGCGCCGATCAGTGCAATATGCTATTGAGCGATTCGCTGCTACCGGATCACATCAAAATAGACCTAGAACTGGGCGCAAACGCATCATCACCGACCGTGAGGACCGTCAGTTGCTAAGAGAGTCTTTGAAAAATAGGAAGAAAACGTCTTTGGAGCTCGCTGCTGAGTTGTCAGTTGAAATTGATGAAATAATTTCTGGTCGAACTGCTCGTCGAAGACTTCTAGAAGCTGGCCTGAAAGGTTGTAAAGCTCGAAAGAAGCCATGGCTCTCGGAGAACAACAAAATAGCGCGGTATGCATGGGCCTTAGAACACTAACACTTCACCACAGAAGATTGGTGCAATGTTGTGTGGTCAGACGAATCAAACTTTGAGGTGAGTTTATCCATTTAATTATCTACCAACATTTAGTAAAATTATTAGAAAGTAATCGCCTACATAAATTTAAATGTACTTTTTTCGAAACTCACGTTTTTCTCTTTGTTGCAGATTTTTGGGACCAGGGGTCCCAAAAATCTGCAACAAAGAGAAAAACGACTGTGTGACTGTGTGACTTTAGTGCGTCGCCGGGTAGGTGAAGAATTTAGGCCAGATTGTGTGGTACCGACCGTAAAACACGGCGGCGGCAGCATTATGGTCTGGGGTTGCATGACCAGCTCTGGAGTTGGTGAATTAATCGTATGCGACGGCGGAATGAACTCTACCAAGTACATAAATGTACTAGAATCTGCTTTGATGCCGTCATTAACGACACTTTTTGGCGATACGAACATGGATGGCGTTAAATTCCAACAGGATAACGCACCATGTCACAAATCAGCCCTCACAATGACATGGTTTCAGGAAAACGACATTGAGTTATTGAGGTGGCCAGCCCAGTCTCCGGATCTGAAGAATCTGAACCCCATTGAGCATTTATGAAGTTTATTATAGCGCAGAGTCAGGCGCCACACGAATAGCAACAAAGAAGACCTTAATCATTGTCTGCGCCTGAAATGGAGCTCAATTACTACCGAAGACTGCGAGAAACTTGTACGCTCAATTCCAAGAAAAAATTCTGCTGTTATAAAGGCAAAGGGTGGACCCACAAAATATTATTATTTTATGAATAAATAGTTATATAAATCTATATAAATCGTTTCATTTAACTTCTGTTTGATATTTCTTTTAAAAAATTAAAATGTAAGGGGTGCTCAATACTTATGGCCAAGGCTGTACGTACAAGAATCATTAGAATGTAAGGGTATTCTTCAGGTCTTTGGGAGAACATGAAATAATTGCTTAGTTAACTTAATACCTACTGCAAGAAACATTATAACGTTCGGGTATTCTTCAGGTCTATGGCGAAACACGAAATAATTGGTTAGTTAACTCAATATGTACTGTTATACGTACAAGAATCATTAGAATGTAAGGGTTTTCATCAGGTCTTTGGAGGAACATGAAATAATTGGTTAGTTAACTTAATACCTACTACAAGAAACATTATACCGTTCGGGTATTCTTCAGGTCTATGGCGAAACACGAAATAATTGGTTAGTTAACTCAATATGTACTGTTATACGTACAAGAATCATTAGAATGTAAGGGTTTTCATCAGGTCGTTGGAGGAACATGAAATAATTGGTTAGTTAACTTAATACCTACTATAAGAAACATTATACCGTTCGGGTATTCTTCAGGTCTATGGCGAAACACGAAATAATTGGTTATTTAACTCAATATGTACTGTTATACGTACAAGAATCATTAGAATGTAAGGGTATTCTTCAGGTCTTTGGGAGAACATGAAATAATTGCTTAGTTAACTTAATACCTACTACAAGAAACATTATACCGTTCGGGTATTCTTCAGGTCTATGGCGAAACACGAAATAATTGGTTATTTAACTCAATATGTACTGTTATACGTACAAGAATCATTAGAATGTAAGGGTATTCTTCAGGTCTTTGGGAGAACATGAAATAATTGCTTAGTTAACTCAATACCTACTTAAAGAAACATTATAACTTTCGGGTATTCTTCAGGTCTTAGATAACTTAATATGTACTGCTATCCGTACAAGAAATATATTGTAAAAAGAAGCATATTATACCTAGGTAATGTTCTGGCATTCTTCAGGTCTTCGGAGACATGAAATAATCGGTTCGATAACTACTCTCCTCTTCTGTTATACGCTATATAATTCTATGGTCTGTGACGTAGGTACAAGAATGAATTGTCAATTTGCTGTACGCCGCTGCCGACTCTTCACCGCGAAAAAAGCGAGACCGTCGTAAGGGGAATTCAAGCGCGGTCACCTCTACAAGAATCGACGTTACGAGAATCGTCTCAGGAGGAATCAGCGTGCGAGGAACAATCCACAAGAATTATTCATTACACTGTTCGGGTACCTATTCTTCAGGTCTTTGGAAGACTGTTCCACAATAGGTAAAATTATAATGATTCCTCTTCACTTTAATTCTACCTAAAGATAGTCTTCAAGTTCTCTTCAAATCTTTGGAGGATTAAAGGGTTAGTTTAACTCAAAGTAGTTTATACCTAAAATGTATTACAATCCTGCAATAACTTCAAATTATGCCAGCGTCTGCTGGATTCGTAAGCGAATAATTGGTAAGTTAAACGCAATACCTACAAAAATTATCATAATGAGGCTGGAGACCTTATAATTATGCTTGATAATAAATCTCTTCAGGCTGGTCTTGGTTGGGCCCAAGAGGAAATTATTTCGTTAACTAGCTGCGCCCCGCGGCTTCGCACGCGTTGTTCCTATGGAAACATTAAAAGGTGATTTTCATCCCACGGGAACATATTTATGGGATAAAAAGTAGCCGATGTTTTATTCCAGTATTAGAGTTACCTGTATGCAAAATTTCAGCCAGATCCGTCCAGTAGTTTTGGCGTGAAGAAGTAACAAACATCCATCCATACATCCATACAAAGTTTCGCCTTTATAATATCAGTGTGATATACCTAAATCTGGTATCATAGAATTGGTTGTGGCATTTTTCACCTGTATCCTATAAATATAGTATTTAGTCTTCAGGTTTGCAGTTTTTGGAAATACGTAATTGGTTAGTTGAACACTATGTCTCATCACATCATAAATGATGTAGACTAGCCAAAATCGATGTTTGTGAATAAACGACGACACAAATGACTAAAACTCACTTTCTTGGCGTCGAGTTTCAGATTATTGTAAAGGTGGAAGGATCTTAAATCGACAAGTAGGTAATGTAAATCATACTTAATTAATTGTCTACGTCTATAATCTACGTCCATGAGTTTGTATGAATTTCTGTTACTCTTTCACGCAAAAACGACTGAACGGATCAGGCTGAAATTAAACATACAGGTAGTTCTAGGCCTGGAATAATGCAAAGGTTTTACTTTTTATCCCAGAAATCAGTTCCTGGGATAGAAATAACCTTAAAACGATTCCATAGAAACAACGCGTGCGAAGCCGCGGACAGTAGCTAGTTGTGAATCAAAGGCGCGGTAACAGAGTGAGTTTTAGGTTAAAGATGAGTGTTTTGTAAACGAACACTCTACATCGAGTTTAGCTATTGTGTAGACCTCCTCAAATCTAACCAACTTGTGACTTCAGTAACAACTTCAACTCACAAATGGTTCGCTACTCATTAGGTAGTGTAGGTACCTATGCCAGCCTATGCTATGCGATGCGAGCGATTTATACCTAAAGCCTTCGTCTTTGCTGCACGGTTGGCCAATAAATTGGTTAGTTTACTATTCTGATAAGTACTTAGCCAGGTATCCACATAAAGAATTACGTAAAATAATTACATCCTCGACAGCCTATTTTGGTCCACTTTTGGACGCAGGCCTCCCCACGCGCCTTGTTGGCTTTTATCTTATGGGCGTAATGCCCATAATTGTTCTGTAGAGGCGTTGCTTGCTGCCTCCGGTGCCCCCTTAGCCTACGACACCCGCGGGAAGGGTTGGGGTTGGGGGCCACACAGCAATTAGGTAATACCTATCATACAGATAATATCTTCAGTAGTTTGGAGGCTTTGGAGTCAGTTGCAGAGAAATTGGTTAGTTTTCTTACCTTATGTTCTATTATTCAACCGTGTCTGGACCATGTCTCTACCTATGTCCAGTGTGTGATGTTCACCATCGTCGATTGGCGGCGTCAGCGTGACTCTGATGAAGAGATACTCGTCAAGTCTCCAGACGTGTGGTGGGTGGTAGACAAGTATCTTAGCTACCATGTAAGCTATGAACAAGGTATTATTATATGGTAAGTACAGGCAACGTCGTCCCTGTCACTACAACAGCCGTTGCACGCACCTCCAGTTATAGGTAACAATGTTTGGTTGGTATATGTATTTCTATGGACTGCGCAGCACGCATGTCCAACTATCAAAAATTAAACGCACGACAATCCATAAGGAAAGTCACAGAGCGACTTCCTCCGGCCGAAGTGCAATGGCCGGAGTCCCCCCGGGGCAACCACCTTGCTGATCGTGGTACACCCTACGCAAGGTTAGTATGCCTGAACGAAAATCAACTGAACCTTAAAAGTCACAACCCGGCGTTCTCGTCAGCGCGATCTAGCCTTCGTCCCAAATAAGTAGTGACATCTAGTTATGAAAATGGTTCAAGAGTTTGGAGGAACTGGCTGGTGATGATTTTGAGTCATTAAAAACTCCGTGGTTAAAGTAAGGAGGTTTATTGTCACATTGCCTTACAGAGGCAATGTGCGGCAAAGTGGTTTCGGATTCGACTCCTGTGGCAAATTTTTACCTAACGGGTTGGGTTATTTTATACAGTTAAAAATTACTCTACGAAAAAACCCAGACAATCGACTACGAGCCCCTGCCTGCGCAGTCAAGTTGAAATAGAACATTAAGCGAGCTATGGAAAGAGCTATGCTCGGAGTCCCTCTAAAAGATAGGTTTCGTAACGAATTCATCCGACAGAGTACCAAAGTTATCGATATAGCTCAAAGAATTAGCAAGCTGAAGTGGCAGTGGGCCGATCATATCTCGCGAAGAACCGACAACCGATGGGGTAAAGGAGTTCTTGAGTGGAGATCGCGATTCGGCAAATGTAGTGTAGGGCGCCCTCCGGCCAGGTAGGACAACGATTTGCGAAAGACTGCAGGCAGATGCTGGATGCGTCAAGCTGAAGACAGGGCGTTATGGCGCTTATTCGGGAAGGCCTATGTCCAGCAGAGGACTAGTATGGGATGATGATGATGATGAATGAGCGCTATAGCGCCCTGTTGACGCAATCAACATCCGCCTGCAGTCTTTTGCAGATCGTCATACCACCTGGCTGGAGGGTGTCCTACCCGAGTAGCGGTCTCCACTCAAGATCACGTTTACCCCAGCGGTCGTCGGTTATCGACATCGTATATTCGCGAGATATGGCCGACCCACTTGCCACTTGAGCTTAATTAATTATTTGGGCTATGTCGATAACTTATACTCTCTGTCAGATGTATTCGTTACGAATCCTATCCTTCAGAGATACTCCGAGAATAGCTTTTGACTTTGAACTGGTGGACCAACCCTATCGTGAGTGTCCAGTCCACGTCTCAGCTCCGTAGGTCATGCATGCATGACAGGTAGGACGCACTGATTCAAAACTTTAGTTTTTTAAGCATTGCGGTATGGATGACGAGAAGACTCGACGTAGTTTCCCAAACGCTGCCCAGCCTAGCTGGATCATCATCTTGGACTCCTTCTTAAACTTATTTATACCTAACTGCAGAATCCGCCTCGAGGTAGGTAAGTGTATTCGGAATCGATTTCGAGAAGGTGACCATGTACGACCACCACCTGTCTTGGATTAATCTGGCTATTAATCATGACTTTGGTTTTATCCAAACTCATCTCAAGTCCGATGCATCGGGAGGCTGAAGCTAGGCCGTCCAGCATCCGGTTCAGCTCCTCTAGCGACTCCGCCATTCAATCTATGTCAACAGCAAATCGCAGGTGTGAGATGTAGGTAGGTACCTAATCGCCGTATAAGTTAATGCCCTTGCCTTTTCAGATCTAAATAAGTACCTATTGGTACCTACCATTCGTTTACGTACAAACTACGAGCCGTACGGTTATTTCGGTTGTAGGAACTAATTTACAGAAGAACATTTTCCTAATACACCCCGTGCTCACACGTCTTGGAGACTTGTAGGTATATGCAAAGAGAATACAATAACTTGGTATATGGTGGTAGACAACTTGTAGACAAGTATCTTAGCTACCATGTAAGCTTTGATCAAGGTATTATGTAGGGTTACAATGTTTGTTTGGTAGGTAATATGTATTTCTATGGACTGCGCAGCACGCATGTCCAACTATCAAAAATTAAACGCACGACAATCCATAAGGAAAGTCACAGAGCGACTTCCTCCGGCCGAAGTGCAATGGCCGGAGTCCCCCCGGGGCAACCACCTTGCTGATCGTGGTACACCCTACGCAAGGTTAGTATGCCTGAACGAAAACCAACTGAACCTTATAAGTCACAACCCGGCGTTCTCGTCAGCGCGATCTAGCCTTCGTCCCAAATAAGTAGTGACATCTAGTTATGAAAATGGTTCAAGAAGTTTGGCGGAACTGGCTGGTGATGATTTTGAGTCATTAAAAACTCCGTGGTCAAAGTAAGGAGGTTTATTGTAATTTTGCCTTACCTGAGAGGCAATGTGCGGCTAAGACGAAGACAACCCTACGATCCCTCCTACCTGCGCAGTCGGTTTGAAATATAATATTTAGCGGATACTTAAGTAGAGATAAACTATCCTAAAAATGCACATCCCCTCCACAAAACATCATACACTCGGTATTCCTTTATTTATTGGTTTATCTCTCACTACACTGCTACCCATGTATACTTGTCGTTTGCTTTATGTTAGTAATTAATTAAGTATGAAAACATCAACAGCTGTGTGGTGCTGGCTTTGAATTTGTACCACCCCATCTCTTCCCGTGGGTGTCGTAAGAGGCGACTAAGGGATATCCACCGGGGGTGGGCAGAATACTTTCCGGTTCCTTGAAATTCTGTGGGTTAGGTTCGTAAGGACTAGATTGCATAACGACTATAAAAGCAAAACGACTAGTTTTATAAGATCTTGGTAGCTAAATTTACAAATTACAAACGTCTTATTAGTGAAATGCATGGGTTTTATATTGGGCTTAGTTCTATAACATTTTGTTTATCTAGTGCCCAAATACCAAAATGTCCCAGTAGCAAAACGGCAACGTACTCAGAACGAACAAAGACAACCAAGACTTTCTATAATATGGTCTCTCACTAGGGCATTTTGCAACAAAAGGATTGTGCTTACTAAGGCACTATGGAATAACGTCGTTTTGTTTACATAGTCTATACGCAATCTAGGCCTTACGAACCTAACCCAATTCTGTAGTCTTCCTCGGAGATCGCCACAATAATTGGTGCTGCGCTAACCGCATTCAGCGCCTGCCTGTGAAACCTACATTCGACTATCTTATGTGGGGTCACCTCACATTGCGCCTTGCTTCAGTACGTGGCGTGGTCGCCACTCCAGAGCCAAATACCAATAAAGTTATGGCATAATACAAATGAAGATACGTTGGTACCCTATCTACTTCTACTGATCTTTTAATTTCTGATTGGTCTAATATCTAGTTGGATCTTGCAGAGGCGCGTTTCCATGAGGTGGTACTTAATAGGTCACAAAGTTTATGTCCCGTAATGTCAACACAACAGTAACCCACTTATTCACAATGGCCTACTAACTTAAAACAGCTGCTAAGTAGTGTTATTTTTCAGTCTGACTTATGTCAATAGAAGCAGATAAGCGAGATTTAGCAGTGTGCTAAGTCAGACTATTAGAATAAGGGGGTAAAAATAATAAAAATGAAACCACTCTAAATTTATTATAGGTAGGTATATTTCAACATCACACAAAAGTCTTTTACATTCTAAATAGATTTGGAGTGTCGTTTTCTCTTAGGCGGTTCTTTGATGAGTATGGTCGAGTCGCTGAAAGCTCTGCGCAGGGGCAAGATCTGCGTAGGGCCATGGTCGGAGGCCGGCAGCTCTGAAAGAGGCCGGTTCAAGTAGTATCCATAGGGACCCATCTCTCGACGCTGCCACGGGTTTGTGGTGATCCTGGGACATGACAAAAGGAGGAGTAGTATCATGGAAGTTGGTAAATTGCCCTACCTATCCATTGACTCCATGCTATGTGCGCTTTTGGTTTTAGAAATTTTATTTTCCTTGGAAATTTATTTGTTTTACATATTTTTTACAGCTGGTAATGAGAGAGCCAAAGGACCAGGAGGCAGACCGGGGAAGATTCTACCAGCCTGGCTGACATGAACCAGCTCCTCCTTAGTCAGTATCTCGATGAGGATCGTAGATCCACTATTATCTGATCTGTATTCGGTTGCTACATGTTACCGTTGATTTAAAAGCATGGTAAACATTTTACTCTTTTCTTCCGTAGAGTTTCTAAGGATGGTTTAGGCCAGGCTGGTATTTCTTTCCGCTCAAAAAGACTCTATTGTGATCTTCGATGCCGTCTAAGACGATGTTGAACATACGGCTGTGGCACATCGTCATCATCATCCTCGTCATCAAAGAAATTGAAAGTGGAGCCAGAGTCACATATTGGGTCTGACCATATCATCATAGCGGGGGGGTCTGCTCGCGGGCGGGTGTGGATGTAGACTGCGAGGGGAACGGCGCTGCAGAACCATATCACCCACAGCTGCATCACCTTCTGGGTGTCTAGGGTCTCGGGGGGAGTGGGGATCTCTTGCGGACGGATGTGGGCGTAGGCCTGTCGAAGTAAAAACTTTGTAACATTTCTATTAAAACTGTATTTGATTGAAGTTTGGAGCAAGAAGGCTCCAAAATTATTCTAGTTTATTCCTATGAAACATTTCGATAGTGCTTGAATTACATTACGTACGTGTCATACACGTACCTAATTGAATCGAAATGTTTCATTTGATTTGATCTACTTCTCAACCTCAACAGCCTGTATTGGTCCACTGCTGGACGCAGGCGTTCCCCTGATAGGCGCCTTGTTGGCGTTTATCTAATGGAGGGTAATGCCCATAATCACCACGCTGGGCATGCGGGTTGGGGATCGCAGTTCGGTGATAGAATTATTCCGCAGGGGGCGTTGCTGCCCGCTCGTGTTTGAACCACCCCTGTAAGTTTGGTCCTTACTTTTTGTCCCTGTCTTGTATCTGTAGGTATTATACAAACTTACATCCTCAAAACAGTACTCGACAAACAATTTGACAATCTTCACAAAGACCTCCCAAAAATGAAGGCTGTAGATCACCATCCATATGAACAGTAGGTTCTGTAAAAAAAAATGTATACTTATTAGTCAAATAAAATCGCGAAATTGCTGCTTTTTGGAAAGAATTACTGAGATAGGTTGAGTTGATTTGTAGGTAAATGTTATAAAGCTTTCGTGATAGTTCAAATTGAAATAAAATTTTGTATAATTTGAAAACTCTTATAAACTCTAAAATCAGGAAAACCGAAAGTCGGCTTCTTTCGATCTAAAACTTGATACTCACCTGTAGTACTTGTTCCCATAGTGGTACGCGTCGAAAGAGGAACCTTCTGTAAAAACAGACATTATAAGTTCTAGCAAGAAGTTTGTCAGGTCTACCTATGCTGTTTGGTTTCAGTCTGTAAGGTATCGTTATAGTAGGTAGGTACCCACCTGAACAAACAGGTCAGTACTCGTTGCGCCAGGGCTGCTACTCCCACCAGCCACAGGAAAGTGGGTGTGACTGTGATGAAGCTCTCCCCACATTTTGCCCATTCAACTAGCTGGAAAGTAAATTTTATCAGAGGGAACCTGGACTTAGGGTAAGCTATTCTATACACAGACCTTAGGTTTCTTTATTTCGCGTTGTTTACTATTAAGTAGGTATTTCTTTGTACGTAGGTATAGATAGCAAAAGAAACAAACAAAGCGAGCACCGAAATTTTTTAATGCATAATTTCCCCAAAAATCTGGAAACATCTCATAAAATTACGGCTTTCTTCACTCGCCGCGGTTTATACCTACAGCTGTTGATATTTGTTAATTTTTGAAAGCTGGCATGAAACTCTTTGGTTTTTCGTATACTAGAGTCCTGGATTTGTAATGTTATGACGTGAAATTGTCGTGAAGTTAGGTTGTGATAAAGTTTAGGCAGTGAGGTGGGCTTATTGTTTGGGGAGTCATGTACCTTTAAGAAAACTTGTTGCCTATCCCATAACAGGACTTGTATTTTTCTTACTTACTTCATATCCTTCCTGGTGAACGAATACGAGCAATTTCTGCAACATTGCAGAGTCCCAGTCATTCCAAATACCGGCATTTGGTTAGAATTTTGGATGTATTTTACGAAATAATTTGATTTGTATGTCACCATGTTCATTGACATTGAAAATGGCTTGTCAGTACCTCAACTTGACAATTCTGATTAAAACTTGACTTGCCAAATTCAAGCAGGCTAAAAAACATGGACGCAATAAGGCCGCATTGGCTAGATCTTGAGGATTCTTCTTCGTGACGTGATCGATTACTTACACCATGGTCCATGAATATAATTACATATAAAATACAGGGTGACTGGAACTCAACCCGCCATAGCGAATTCTCAAATAGAGGAGGTCATTTGCTAATTATTGGACCTTACTTTCCCAAACTAAAGTTTTATAGTTTTGGTGATATGTCAATTTTAAACTTTATTGAGAATTTTCCAAAATTTGACCTTCAAGCATTCCTAACTTTTTTTTCCTTCATTAATTTAGATTTTTTTATTATTTGTTGATAGTCATAAACATTTGTGATTAAAATACGTCGGAACTTCCCTCAAAATAGGATTAAAAAATAAGATATTACGATTTAAAAAAAAAACTTACACAAAAATAAAACTTGTTAATCAAATTTATCCTAAAATAATAAAAAAACTGCGGTGTTTCCATAATTTATTCTACTCTAAATTAATTCTCTAATTCGTCAGCTTTCCAACGGTACTAAATTTGTATTCAAAAAGTTTGATTCGCTAGACATATCGGTGGGATTTTCAGGTCAACCAGTAATTTATCAAAAATACTGAAAGTGCCAACGAAAGGATGAAGCGAATTTCGCAGAGTATTTTTGTAAATTTATGAGTAGGTATCAAATAAAAGAAATTAAGTGCTTAGTATACTTGAATTATTTATTTAAAAAAAATACTTTTACGATGTAAAACCTTTTTTACAAAGTAAAACGTCTTTCTTACGCTAAGGGAATCACCATACTACACTTCTTTTTTTAAACTTTGATTTTGGCGGGATCTGACTGCATGCCACACGGATAGTTGTTATTGCTTGTTTGGCCACTCTGGTACTAGTCGTGGGATCTTCTTCAAAAGCTGCCAAAATCTGCTGATTAATGTCTACAGGTAATTGCCGCACACCTCCTTGGGGCTCCCTTGCGTTCAAGTTACCCGTTTCTCTTAACTGACGATATGTGGTAGAAAATGTGTCACGGTCAGGTAAGCGTCTATTTGGATATCGATCCTGGTAAATTCGCCGCGCTTCGCAAGCGTTACTGTGTGCAGCACCATACGCAGCATCATGTCGACGTATTCTTCACGGGTGTATCCCGGCATTTTAAAACGAAAATGCAAAAAAAACGAAGTAAAATAATAAAATCAAGTCAAACAAGCAATAACAACTATCCGTGTGGCATGCAGTCAGTTCCCGCCAAAATCAAAGTTAAAAAAAAGAAGAGTAGTACCTACATAATGGCAATTCCCTTAGCGTTAGAAAGAGGTTTTACTTTGAAAAAAAGGTTTTACATCGTACATTTTTTTTTGCATAAATAATTTAAGTATACTAAGCACTTAATTTCTTTTATTTGATACCTACTCATAAATTTTCAAAAATACTCTGCGAAATTCACTTCATCCTTTCGTTGGCACTTTCAGTATTTTTGATCAAAATTACTGGTTGACCTGAAAATCCCACCGATATGTCTAGCGAATCAAACTTTTTGAATACAAATTTAGTACCGTTGGAAAGCTGACGAATCAGAAAATTAATTTAGAGTAGAATAAATTATGCAAACACCGCAGTTTTTTTAGTATTTTAGGATAAATTTGATTGTCAAGTTTTATTTTTGTGTAAGTTCTTTTTTTAATCGTAATATCTTATTTTTTAATCCTATTTTGAGGGAAGTTCCGACGTATTTTATTCACAAATGTTTATGACTATCAACAAATAATAAAAAAAATCTAAATTAATGAAGAAAAAAAGATACGAATGCTTGAAAGTCAAATATTGGAAAATTCTCAATAAAGTTTAAAATTGACATATCACCAAAACTATAAAACTTTAGTTTGGGAAAGTAAGGTCCAATAATTAGCAAATGACCTCTATTTGAGAATTCGCTATGGCGGGTTGAGTTCCAGTCACCCTGTATATAAGGTTTATGGATTACACGTCGAGTCGCCGCTTATCTACTTCTATTACCTGTTCTAAGTTGTCAGTAATAAATTTAACTTATAATATACCTACTATTAGCTGGGCCTCGCGGCTTCGCCCCCGTGGAATTTTTTCATGTCACGCCGTGGTCACGCCCCACGAAAACGTTATCCTAGGCCCGTCCCCTGGTTCTAAGCTACCTCCCTACCAATTGTCAGCCAAAGCCGTTCAGCCGTTCTTGAGTTATAAATATTGTAACTAACAAGACTTTCTTTTATATGTATATAAAGATTTTCATTTCCCTACGTTTACCACCACGATCGATCCTTACCATAAGCAAAGCCGCGAGCTTTTCTTGTATCACATTAAGCTTCACCGAGTTTTGGACTAGGGTTATGCCCTATTCCAAAACATCTTCAAGCAATAAATAAATAAATAATGCTGGATAATTCACAGAACATTACCGACCTAGCCCCAAGCTAAGCATAGCCTGTGTTATGATGAGTACCAACTAGATAACTGACATACCTATCTACTTATTACGATATATTAGGTCCTTACATATGAAATTGGCGTTTTGTATGGGAGGAACAAAAAGTCGAATATTTTTTAATATAATATATTTAATTAATCAAAGTATGAACCATTATTTTCTATACACTTTTGCCATCTTATAGGTAGTTCATTGATCCCTTTACTAAAAAAACCAGTCGGACGGGAATCAATAAAATCTTTGAAGGCGATTTTGACTGCCCCATCGGATTTGAATTTTTTCCCTTGCAAGAAGTTATCCAAATTTCGAAAAAAATGGTAATCTGTTGGAGCAAGGTCCGGGGAGTACGGAGGATGTCTTAGACTTTCCAATTGAAGCTCTTCTAATTTAGTAGCCGTCTGTTGCGCAGTGTGTGGTCTAGCGTTGTCGTGAAGCAGCAGTGGCGTGGAGCGATTGACCAGCCTAGGTTGTTTAGCCGCTAGCTTTTCCATCATGGTTTGCAATTGCTGACAATAGACATCAGCCGTAATAGTCTGGCCAGATTTGAGAAAACTGTAATGAACAATACCGGCACTAGTCCACCAAACGCTTACAAGTAACTTTTTTGGGGTTAATTTTCGCTTGGGGCAGGATTTGGCTGGCTGGCCAGGATTGCGAACCATTGCGCTGAGCGCTTCCGATTATCGTAAAGAACCCATTTTTCATCACAGGTAATGATTCGGTTTAAAATACCTTCATTATTGTGCCGGTTTAGTAATGTAACGCAGCAGTCGACGCGCGTTTGCCGGTTTGCTTCAGTCAATTCGTGAGGTACCCACCTTTCAAGCTTTTTAATCTTCCCAATTTGCTTCAAGTGAATTAAAACAGTTTTATCACTAACATCGCAGCCTGCAGCTAACTCGGACGTGGTTTGCGATGGATCCGCTTCCACAATAGCCTTCAACTCTTCATTATCAACTTGAGTCTCAGGCCGTCCACGGGGCTTGTTCTGCAGGTCGAAATTTCCAGAACGAAAACGTTGGAACCAAAAACGAACTGTGTTTTCTTTTGCAACACGACCGCCATACACATCATTCACCCTTCGAGTTGTTTCCGCAGCACTAGTGCCACGGCGGAACTCGTACTCGTAAATAATGCGATATTTTAAGTTTTCCATTTTGTAAAATGAGTGACGCAAACAGAAAAAAACAGAAGAAAAAAAACATATGAATGACGATCATCGAAGCACAAATACATGAGTCTATAGCTGTACAAATTTGAATTTGGAATTCCTTACCAAAGAGGAGAAATTTGTGATTAAAGTGGCCAGTACGAAAAACGCCAATTTCATATGTAAGGACCTAATATTAATCATAGAAATTTGGAGCTCCATGCGGCCCGTGCAGCAAGTCAAATAAATCATACAACCAGGTAAGGGAAGATGCAGTTAAAAAGGCAAAATACAAAGGAATGTTAGATCATGAGTTTAATGTCTAGTGGTTAAGGTTTACATCAGGCTTGCGGTGAGGACATAATTCGGCTGGGGCAGCAGCAATGTAGAATGTATTCAATGTCCAGGGGTTAAGGTTCGTTGTGCGGTGCAATGCTCCTCCAAGGGAACTTCTCCTCAGTCGAGCTTGCGCTGAGCTCGACAGTCGGCTCGGGGAGACTCGGAGACGCTGGCGACCGGTGCAGAACAATCACACCTTGATTTCTGGGAATACGAGATAATGATACTCGATCATTTTAAATCAAATAGTTAAACAAAACATGTTTTGATGTTTGTTAGGGTGGGTAGGTTGTATTATGGGATAGGTAATTTAAATTCGGGTACTGACGGGTGTTACGGGGCGTAGGTACCTAATGTATTCGCAGCGAGCATGAAACGTCTAAAACTGTGTCGTAGCGTGGGTATAGCCCACACTGCTTCGTTCGGCAGGAACTTACATTATGCGAAATAATGGCACAAGTATCCCACAGGAAGATCATCTTATAAATGTCAGATCAGAACGTTTAGGTAGGTACATAACTTTTTAACTTAAAAGAGTATTTTTTTAGAAGTGGCCTATTTTAAGATACTGCGCTCTGGGCCCATAAGATTTGTTCCATAGTGTCTCCTTTTTACCTGTCGCGGTATGAGCAAACCGACATTAAATGATTGAGTACTACAGTGGCGGCGAAGCGTGGGTTATTGTATTTATTGTTATTATGCTTCCGAATGATTAAAAAAACCAAAAAAAAGACGTGTGGCACTCGGGGACTGCCGCGGTAAAGCTATTGCATAGCATTTTGTATCAACTTATGCAATTACAATTTTATTTATTTATTTTATTCATGCAGTATTGCTTTTTCTTTGATATTAATTCAAGTTACACTTTTTGAGCGTGGTGACCGATAAGAATTTTACAAGTACAGCTATTCACTGTTGTACATAAATACCTATACACCTATATACTTTCTCATAAACAGCTGCTTATGTATTCGTCCGATTTCGGAGCAGCTCGTCTCGATTCGTGCGAGTTTCGTAGAGTCGTACAATACGTCTAATCGCACGCACACAACGCCGTGTCGAAGACTGCCGAACTGAAACGACGTTAGACGATGCACGGCCTTCAAGCCACACCTCCTTGCCCGGCGGAGTGGGGAGAGTGAGGTTTTTTCGTTACGGAATTTCTGGATACGGTCCCCGCGCTCAAGGCCCGCGATAGAAGCTATGCAATAGCTTAAAAACATCAACCAAAACTGACGGCGAGCAGAGCGAGCCGTAACACACTGTTCAGTACCGGTTTTACCTCAAGCCTGAACGGATGGAGCTGAGTTCGAATACACGGACTGCACGCATCAAATACACAGACGGCAAGTTGCCGACTGCAAGGCTCAACTATTGGCGATTGAAGTCGACGGAAAAATTGCAGTCCGTGTATACGCTACGCTTACGCTACGCTTACGCTACGCTTACGCTACGCTTACGCTACGCTTACGCTACGCTTACGCTACGCTTACGCTACGCTTACGCTACGCTTACGCTTACGCTACGCTTACGCTACGCTTACGCTACGCTTACGCTACGCTTACGCTACGCTTACGCTACGCTTACGCTACGCTTACGCTACGCTTACGCTACGCTTACGCTACGCTTACGCTACGCATACGCTACGCTTACGCTACGCTTACGCTACGCTTACGTTACGCTACGCTTACGCTACGCTTACGTCACGCTACGCTTACGCTACGCTTACGCTACGCTTACGCTACGCTTACGCTACGCTTACGCTACGCTTACGCTACTCTTACGCTTACGCTTACGCTTGTTTACCTCGATGTAAGTTCTAAGCTTTTCAATGGCATCGACAGTGGTTTCGCTCGACTGTGCGAGTAGCCGCAGGCACAGCTCCTTGCACTCGCCTCCACGAGCAGAGGTTGCAATCGACGCGCAGGATGCAGCGCCAGATGCAGCTGCGGACGGAGCGCAACACTCTTGCTCCTTACACCCCCGCCACTTAGATGCCGCGCTCTCACTCTAGAAACAATATCATTCCTAAGTACCTACCTGTACTATAAATAACAATACAATACAATATAATACGATATATTTCAGAATATAGCTGAATGAATCAAAAAGTTCTTCATAAAACTAGATTAATTAATTAATCTAATCTAAATTTAATTATTTTCGTTTTAGTTGCTTAATAAATAAATAAATATAAATACAAAATTAAGTAACTTAAAAACTCTTGCTCAATTCAAAAGCTTTATTGGCAGCCACAATGGTCCATACACAATACATTATAAATAACAAACGACTCGTATCGTAATAATCAAATAAGATACTAGATTTTTATATTTTACAAGTTTCTATTTACAACTAGTTTCACCCATGGGACAATCGATACTTTTTAACCGACTTCAAAAAAGGATTCTCAATTAGACAGTTTTTTTTTATATTTGTTAGGACTGTGGGTGGTCCGATTTTCATGATTATTTTTTTAAATGAAAGCTGGTGCCTCCCGTGTTTTTAATTTTATTAGGTTCAGTTCTGACAAAGGGGTCCATGAAAATTCATATCAAAACTATAAAAATTTAAGTCGGTTATAGTTTTTTAAAACAAAATTAATATCTCCGCTAATGATCGCTTAACCGCCCTGTCTTCAGCTTCAAAAATATTTCCCACTATCCACAACTACACAATTACTACATCAGACACCATGATCTTGTGAACGTCCATTAATCTCTGTGGTTACGTTGAGATTTACGCTATAAGTCGGTTAGGTACTGCCAATAAGTTCTAACAAACAATAATCTTTCATAAGCTTACGTAGAGATAAGGGTACGATAAGGAAATTATTAAGATAAGGGAACTACAGGCAGTCAAAAGGGGTCTTAGAATCTATTTACATGACCACCAGCCTATTATCCAATGGGAGACATACGTCACGCTGAAAATATGGGCTATGGCGACCATGAATGAATTACCTGTATCCAGGAGGCGTATTTGGAAAATCGAAGTTTCGTTATTCTTGTCAAGCAAAACCAACTCGTAAGCTGAACGCGCAGGTGTCATCGTCGCATTTTAAAATCTTTGTTATAAATAGAATGCGACTTCGCGCACTTATTTATACACGTCGAACGAGCCGCATTTTACGAAAATCCACTAGGTATACGAATTCCGGCGAATGCGGCGCGAACAAGTGCGCGGTCAACGAACGAAACGGAAAACGTATCAGCGGGGAAACTGGTCTAGCAATGCACAAGCAAACACTAATGAGGATAAAGTAAATAGGTTACGTGTTAGGTGCCGACTCCAATCCCGTCAAGCGACGGTGCACGGAACCCACGAAGCTGCGTACGCGCGTCACGGTAGTGCGCGCGGTGCGGGACACTCGCGTGTGCAGCTCTGCCTGCCTGCCGCCACCAGCACACGCAATATGTTCATTACGAATTACATCAAATATAAGGAAAAACCAAATAAAATAAAGGAATGAAGAAAAAGTTTAAGAGAACATTATCTTTCTGCACTATCATAGCAGATTTTTTACTTCATGTATTGAGTGTAGGTATTTTCTCCTACACACAATCAGCTCGACACTTCCCACTGTTGAACAAAACTTCCTCCCCTCATTTTGGTCCACTGCTGGACGCATGCCTCCCCTTGGCGCTTAGCATGCGCCATATTGGCTGTTATCTCATGCATCATGGGTAATGCTTTTAATTCCCAGGCTGGGTTTGCGGGTTGGGGATCGCAGATCAGCACCCCGGTGAAACAAAATCCTGCCCCTAATCCCCCATGCCTCACGATCCAGGATGTGCGAAGCGTATTTTGTGAATGATATCTAATTCGTCCATAAACATTAGAGCTTAGCACTGACTGTAACCAACCTCTGCTCTAAGTAAGACCATTAAACCACAGACAGAGATTCTCACATTATATCTCCCATAGTCAGCGTCAGAGAATCATCAGAACCAACAGAGGGTGATGTGAATTTGACCTATTGCCTGCTTCTTGACCTAGTAGCGTTATGTTGTGCTGAATGTTTATCTAACCAACCACTGCTCCAAGTACGGCATATTGAACCGCATACAGTAGTTCTTGCGCACGTAGTCAGCGTAGCAGAGTGATAGGAACCAGCAGAGAGTGATATGGATCTGGGGCTGCTGCGTGCGGAGGAAGCGGGTGAGGGGACCCAAGGCTGCCAGCTCGGGGGAGCTGCCGAGCAGGCCCGCGGTTGTCATCTCCAGCAGCACGTTGGGACTCTGGACAAGCAACGAAGGGTTTCATCTAAATCATGGAATCGGCCGTTATTGGGAATTAATTTATCTTATTTTATTTTCAAATCTTCGGAAAACTTACACCTAGAACAAAAACATGAAATATTAATCTAAACACATGAAAGTAACATGTACCTGAAGGCACGAAATTTACGAAGTTTCCACTGGTAGTACAATTCTAGATTTATTATTTCAGTGGTAATGAACGACTAAAAAAGAAATACACAAGAGAAAGTTAAATGACACATCGCACACACTAGATACATATATAAAGTAAAGTTACCTACATTAAAACTAAGTTTAAGTTGAGGTTATCGAAAAGAATATGTTACAAAACAATTGCTTGAGAACGATAGCAGAGGTTGCAAAATGATTCATATCAATGTCTGTACTTACCAAAATATTGTGATATGGATTTTATTTATTTCTGATATTTTATTAGAATTAATGACACAGAGGTGGAGGAAGTCTTGAGGCAGTTTGGTGGTTCACCACCAAACTACGAACGCATGAGGACTTATATATGGGATAGATAGTGCGCATTATATGGGCACTACCCCACATTAGATAAAAGCTAATAAGACGTTTTCCAGGGGGAGGCCTGCGTCCAGCAGTGGACCAATACAGGCTGTTGAGGAGTCTCTGTTCGGAGCTTCGCACGCGTCGTTTCTATGGAATCATTTAAAGGGTATTTCCATCCCATGGGAACTGATTTATGGGATAGAGGGTGTGGGTTATCAGATTTTATTCCAGATCTAAGCTTACATCAATGCAAAATTTCAGGCTAATGCGTTTACTGAGTTTCGGCGTGAAGAAGTAACCAACATCCATCCAAATTTTCTCATTTATAGTGTGATGGTTTTGTGTTGTATTTAATTTAGGTACCTTTCAGGTCACAAAATCAAATATCAAAATAGTGGTGGTCTAAATTTGATGTTGGAGATGACGGGGAACGTTATAAACACCGGCCAAGGACAAAAGTTATAAGTCAGTGGAGTGATCCTAAGAAAAGACTTATTACTTTTGTACATTGTACAAAACAGCAGGTGGTACTCACATCTTTAATGAGGGTGTCCAGATAGTACTGAAAGAATCGCATGCAGCACACCCAGAGGTGGACCATGAGCGCCAGCATCCCCAGAACCATGGTTGACTGAAAGACAACAGAGAATATAGAACCACAGGTGACCACATGACACTCGTCGATTGTTTTGATTTTATAAGTCATAAGAGTTTGATTGATAATTTCAACACCGTTCTGCCCACAGAGATATAGTTAGTAGTTAGTTACTTAGTTTCTGAGATCTGTGGTTCTGACAATAACAGCTAAGGGTGAACTGCCCGTATACATGAGGCACTATTGTCAGCGCCATCTGCCGAGAAATCTTATTACTTATTAGTCCTTAAGTTTATTTGCCATATTTTTGAAATATACAGGGTGGGGCAATTGTTTGGTAAGTAAATAACTTGATTTTTAATAAAAAAAAATATTCCTGATATGCCTTCAAAATTAGCCTACCAACTTAAAAAAGTAGTTACATACGAGTTTAAATTAAGAACCATTGAATGAGTGACATTGTTGTTTTCACTTACTCGTTTTTTCATAGAAAATGTATGGGAATTGTTTTTTTAAATTATTGCCAAAACTTACGATTTGATTTGGTATGTTACTCTGAGAAAAGTGTTCCTGATTGGAAATAGAGTCGATTAAGATCAACTTGTTTTTTTTTGGACAAATGTCATTTTGTGGGCGACCCGTAAATTATTTCAAAAAACTAAAAATGCCAATATTTTTTTCTTCAAAATAAAACAGAAGGTTCCTAAGAACAAAACCTTCTAACTACAAAAGAAACGGTAGCTACCCTTAAGGGGCCAAGAATTTGCCCCACCCTTTATAGCTTATAAATGTATATTTTATTTGTTAGGACTTAGCATAACAATGTTAATTCACACCAGGTTGAAGTAACAGTCTCCGCTGGTAACGCTGATCGCACCTTAGCTACTATTCTGTGAGCAATAGTGCCACACAAAAGCTATGTAGGTACCATAGTTACTTGTTCGTTGCGTAAATTACCGAGCAGTATTGGTCTTGCCGATCAAACGTCCACGTTATAGAATATTCTAAAAGCTTACAACCAAAGTCTTCTCCAGCAGAGAGACGCTGGCCTGGTCGCCGACGACGAAGAGCGTGGCCTCCAGCTCGTTGAAGAGGAACAGGGCTGCGGCGCTGGCGAACACGGCCGTCGGCCCCACGCCCCACACTTCGCCGTTGCAGCTCAGCCATCGCGAGAGGAGCTCAATGTGGGTGTCGCATAGGTTCTAGAACAGATGAAGCTCTTTACTAAGCCATAAAATATATTATATATATATATAAATATATAAAAGTATATTATAAAGTATATTAAAAGTCATATTCAAAAGTCTTTCAATATATTTAAGTTATAAGTAATATAAATGTAATAGTATGTAAAAGTATAAGATAGTGAGTGCTTTGGTTTTTAAACTGTGAACTTCTGTCTTCTTTAATAAATAAATAAATAAATAAATAAATAAATAAAAAGGGCCAGTCTCAGTTGTCTTCAAGTGCATCTATACTCTGGCCAATTAAATAGATATATACCTCTAGTACATCATTGCCCCCATACTTAACCTAAAAAGCACTTTCTTGTTTTCGATTTTGTAACATAATTAGCATTACTTGTCAATTTTAGTTCTTTCCTTTATAGAAAAGAGATATTGTGCCGATGCAAAATATTTTTCTGAACATTACGCTGCTTGAAAGAAAATTTTGGATTTTTGTGTTGTAAGTTGATTACTAACATTGTATCTCATTACGAATACGTACGTGAGAAGAATAAACTCTTTCCATAAGAAAATATCAATTTTGCACCCCTGAAACTTCACGTAGAGCTGCTGATTGCTTTATTTTAAAACCCCTTTCCTGTGTTAGTTTTTAATGCAATCTATTTTTCCCCTAGGTTTACTACTACCTCAGGCTCTTTACTATATAAACTATTTATTGTGTTGGGTAGGCTGATTCTATACGCTGCTGGGTAGAGAGCCAGTCTCTACCCAGCGCAATAAAAGCTGAGATACTTAAACTTGTAGGTTAATGTTGTACTCGATAGTGCAATTTGAGATGCTGGACTGGAGATGGGATGTATCCCAGGCGAATTGCATCGGCACCTGGGTTGGATATTTCCCCCGCTGACAATCGCGGCGGCGCGGCGCCCCGCCGTCGCACCGTCGCCTTGTGATCGATATCATCACAATTACCCTTTCTCGTGTAAGATTTTTTTGGATATATTATTCTTTCTGTTTTTTTAATGGCCAATATAATCCTCTTTTGGGTTTTGAAATACTTTGCCAACTTCACGTACTAGTTTTATCAGTAGGCAGGCATATTACAAACGGTTTTTTTTGTCAAGATTTAAGTTCAAGTTTTTGTTCGAACCAGTATTCAATGTTTTATTACACAAACGCGGATGCCGCGCATGTGGCGTAGAAAAGTGCTGACATAATTCCAGCTGCAACAAATAGTTACTAAGGATCTGCCTAGCTTGGTGCTAGGTAACGCAATAGAGCCGAGTATCGAGTATCATTGTTATCCTATATGTATATACCTATTCTAGAGACATTTGCAGAACATGAAAGCAATAAAATACTTGAAAGCTGTAATATTTCGTAATTGATTGATATTTTTACACGTTTTTTACTTGCTATACGCTAGTGTAGTAATTAAATGCTTGAAACTTGGGAATTTATTCAGTGTCTTGGACGATTAGGACCTACACTGTTAGGTTCTGTTAGGTTACAGAAGATTGAAAATGCTCTAGATATTCTAAGAACTGGGCCATCGATATTACAGACAGCATTAAAAAAGTTTCAATAGGTATCATTGAGCGTTGTGAACAGCAAAAGGCCACTATGCGGTGCATAGTGAGAGTCCTGGGGTATGGATCTACTTTAGGCACTAGGTACCTTCTTTCGTGCTATCTAGTTCATCATAGCATCATCTCACCTATAACATATAACCCATACTGGCCCACAGCTGGACACAGGCCTCCCCTGATAAAAGCCTTATTGGCAATCATGGGGGTAATGCCTATAATCCCCTCGTTAGGCTTGCGGGTTGGGGATTGTAGTTCGGTAGTAAATTGTTCTGCAGGAGGCACTGCTGCTCCCCAGATGGATATCCCTTAGTCGCCTCTTACGACACCCGCGGGTGGTACTTAAGTACGTATAATAAGTTCTCGTTTCAAAGAATAGTTACTCACGCAGCTTGTATTCCCAAAACTCACAGTCTTGCCCGCCATACAAGTGCTGGGTGGTTATTTTCCTCACCGCGTCGGTCTGTCCTGGTCATCTTCACTCCCCTTTATCATTGGAGTATCCTCTGTAATGTTATGTCTCGTTTAAATAATCGAATTGAATTGAATTGAGTCATGAATAATGTATATTTTACTTTTACTTTTATTTTTACTTTGTTACACGCGAAATTTCTTATTTGTATCTCACAAGTTTACGCCTATAATTTTACCATAATTTTAAATTTTTATACAATTTGTTGTCAAATATGATAGTTTCAAATGAATAATCCAAAGATAATACAATAACGTATAATCATAGAGAAATAATTAACAGACATCATTTAGATGGCTATGACATATAATCTCTATGGCTATGACTGTTTATTTAGGGTTCATAGGTTTTATTACGAGTATTTTGTAAAGATTCTGTACGAGATTCTGTAGTCTTTTTTATTTTGTCGTTCTATGATTTTTGTTTCTACGGTTTTAGAAATTTATTTCTCAAAAGAATATACATTCACTTATAGAGAAATACAGTATTATCATAATTAATCATGCAGAGCGGGCTTATGTAACTAAAACGGTGATGTTTTTATTGGTACTTAAGTTTCTAAGCAACACGAAAAAAAAAATCACTTAATAATATATCTATAAGTACCTATTTAAATCCTAACTGTATATGGAAAAATTCCAGATTTACTTTGCGTACAGCAATAGCTATGTAAAAGAGGGTAGATCGGTTTATTGTTACGTCAGTTTAACTAAAACAATGCAAGTTTAACAATAGCAGTTGCCCGCGGGCGGTTCTATTACGTATCGATTATCAATTGCTTTGAGAGTAAGGTTAGTATGATTTGGAAAATATGATTAGTTATTTATGTTAGTAGGCAAAATGTTGTAGATATTTGGAAGATTTAAAATGATTTGAATTTAGTATATTTTAATGTGTTTTGTGTTGTACGTTTTTAAATTCAGAAAAGTCTTGTGAAATATAGTTTTTAAGTTTCTTTTTATATAAATTAGATGAATCACCTTCTTTGATGTAGTTTGGTAATTTATTATAGAGGTTGGCTCCCTCATATAGTATGTTCTTCTTTCCGTAGTTTGTTCTCGGAGCTTGAAGTACTAGATCATTTGGTCGTCTAAGTGAACGTTTAATGTTTGTTTGTGATTTTTTCGTAAATGATATTTTTGTATGTATTTTATTATTAAGTATTTTCCGTATCAATACACAAGTGTTGAATTTATACATTTGAGATAAGGTCATAAGATTAGTGTCTTTATAAACTTTAGACGTTTCTTGCCTTCTATAAACATTTACGGAGGAGTGTAGTGTTCGCACTTCAGCGAAACGATCCAAGCAAGGAATGGTTACTTATTGAACTCGGTAAAAATGGGTTCCTATGTATCTACGTGTTTACGTATTCATCATTCTCGTGAATAATATTTATTCCACGACCTCTGCGGCGGAGCGGGCGAATGTCCGCCTGCGACGAGGTAGGTCGCGGGTACGCGCCTCGGGACAAATGTTTGTATGATCTGCAGATATTTGTTCAGGGTGTTTTCTATGTTTCATAAAAAATATCTATCTGTGTAATGTATTTTGTGTAACCATAACACAAGTTTTTCTTAGCTTGGGGCTGTAGATTATTGTTCAGCATTATTTATATAAATATTTATTTTATTTTATTCTTATTCATTCTAATAAATAAAAAAATACTACCCCTTCATACGTACACTGCTATGACCATCACTATTTGCTTCTCTTACAGAATATTAGTAAATAAGGTACGGATGTTGAACCAATAGATGAATGTTTAAGCGGAATTCATCTTGTTTTTTTTTCCCATCACCTAAACAATAAATATTTGGTTCTATAGTTAACTAGATTATGGTGCATTAACTAGTAAAACTGTTTTTACTCTAAATAATTTCAAACCATGTTCAAATTGCGAAAATATAGAAAAAAATACTTTGGCCCCAATTCTGAACGGTTTGGACCTAATTCTGTACAAAATCTGAACTAATACTCGTAATGTAAGGCAAAGTTCTTATGACATATAAATACACTATAATTGAGCATGATTTCACTTACTTATGTAAATAAGTATCCCGTTATGAAATTTCTGGTTTATGGTACTTTATTGCAACATTTTCAGCATCAGTTCATAATTCAGTTGTAAATTCCTAATTATGGAGCAATACAATTCTTAGTACGTAATCATGAACAGCTGAAGTAATAACATGTCAAAACAACGATTTTTATGGAAATTAACCAGAATTAACCTCTGTCCTCCATCTTCCATAAAAACAAAAATACAGGGCAGCGTTGATTCGAAACACCGGTTGACAAAAAAGAAAATGATTTATGAAAGAAAGAAAATGATTTATTAAACACTACACAACACTACAAATAAAATAAGGTAAAAAATTAAGACTAATATAATAATATTATAATAAATAATATCGATGTCTCCTTTTTATACCGTTGTAATTGAACACTGAATATCATACACATAATTGGGGCCTATTATTATCAACAAATCGGAAACTGGTCAACTCACGTTAGCTCGTTCTCCATACAAAAAGGCGATGGCCGGAACACATGTGCACTAATTGAGCTCCTGAAGTTTCACCTCAACCTCAACCGCAACAGCCTGTAGGTACTGGTCCACTGCTGGACGCAAGCTTCCCCTGATAAGCGCCTTACTGGCGTTTATCTAATGGGGGGTAATGCCCATAATCCACACGCTGGGCATGCGGATTGGGGATCGCAGTTCGGCTTGTACTGGCGGTAGAATAGGGTATATGCATCGATTTTTTTTATCGTTTTAATCGATTATTTAGTTCATTATTTAACCGAAAAATGATATGACACTCACTGAATTTCGCAATAACAAGGTAAAAAAAACAAATCAAAACTACAATCATTTTCGAGTGATAAAAACGCTGTCATATTGGCGCCAGTTTATGTGACGTCGACGTACACACTTGATTAAAACCTTTCGTGACGACCTCGGTAGTGATCATCTCAGAAAAGAGGTTTTCGAAAACAGTTTCTATTCATTGAATTTTGACGATTAAACTCCATGAACATAAATGACTGTATCAAATTCTTTATGTTATTATTATTATTACCCTACCTTATTTAGTTAGTTGCCCAGGTGCTTCGATCAGAAATAATGCTATAATAAGTACCTATTAAAGCCCTCCGCAAACAGCCGCTAATAAGTTAGCGCGTCTTGTAAAGCGCGATTTCGGCGATTTTCCAGCGTGATTCCTTATACAAAGCGGCTTATTATTAAGCGCGATTTCGCCGCCCCTTCCCCGCCCCTTACTGGCAGCGCGAACGACGAAGGCCGCAATATCGCAGGACGCGGAAACGCCTCTGACAAGCTGAATCGCGGCAGTGTGCGTCAACGTATGCGTTTTGGTACAAAATGTTCCGCAAGCAAATATCGCAAAATCGCGTGACACAGGACGCGCTTGAAAATTAGCGTTGATGTGAGTAGGGCTTAACATGAGTGAGTGGTTTTCCTGTACCTATCAATTTCAAATAATTTAATATTAACTTCGAATCGTAAACCGCCAAGTGCGTGTCGACTCACATACGAATGGTTCCGTACCGTAAAAATCAGGCAGCTTATTTAACGGACATCAAATTGTTCGGAGACCCCATAAAGCCCTACTCACATCAACGCTAATTTTTAAGCGCGTCCTGTGTCGCGCGATTTTGGTATATTTGCTTGCAGAACTTTTTGTACTAAAACATATACGTTGACGCACACTGTCGCGATTCGGCTTGTCCTAGGCGTTTCCACGTCTTGCGGACGGCGCGGCGGCGCGGGGTGGCGGGGCTGAAGTGCGATCGCAATGTCCTCCACATCGCCAGTCGTCGTGTCGTGAGCCATATCCAACGGCGGCATCGCCGTAGGATTCTCGTTCGGATCTGTCATATCATAACATAACAAAGATAAAAATGATTGCCTGCTTGAAATATTTCTCGTTAGACGAGAACACTTACAAAACCGTGAATAAGTTATAGGTACCTAGGTAGTACCTACCTCATATAAATATTTTGTATAGAAATAGGTAAGTAGGTAACTTATTTACCTTGCGGCTTTTACTCCTCTGAGTTCAGCAGATGTGAATTCCGAATTTGATGCGAAGAAGGTAGACATCATGAAAACATCTATTTTCGGAAGATTATCTGACTGCGCTCTTACAAAACCGCTTTCAGTCATTGTTTTTAGTAAGAAGGTTGAAAAACTTCACAATATTTCTCAAGGAATCAACTTTGCTTACGCTCTCCGGAAAACACCAAACAACCGCGAAATAATACCTAGGTACAAAAAGATATCCCGCCGAAACTTCATGACATAACGAAAAGTGAAGTAGGTAGAATAGTGTCAAACCATGATGCACCGTCAAAAAAAAAAAAGAAGGAAGTGTGTACGGCGATGTCACGTCCGCTCTAGCAAATGGCGTAGCGTTTTGAAATTTTGCGATTGAGATTGAAAATATCAGTTTTTTAATGGTTAAATTCTACAATAAAAACTTCTCAAAATGCAAAAATAAATATGCAGATATGTTTCTATAACAATAGAGAATACGTATATATTTTTTTAGCCATTTTGAAGTCACATGCATATACCCTATTGTTCTGCAAGGGGCCCTGCTGCCTGCCCCCGGTGGCTATACATTAGTCGCCTCTTACGACACCCACGGGAAGAGATGAGGTGGTACACATTCTAAGCCAGCACCATACAGCCTGAAGCGTAACTGAGGGTCCAATGATGATACATTGGTAATTAATTAAACTTTGAAAAATATTCCACTACATGTAAGTAGAACTCAATTCTTTTAATTCAACAAAACGTTCGTTTCGTTCACTACTGGGGGCAGTCATCTATTGGTCCAATTATCATACCTCTAGAACTAGGCAGGAAGTGTTAAATAAAACAATAATATAGGATAAAAAACAAATGGCTAGTAACTCCTGCAATGGCTGGCACAGGACTTAGCTATACATTTGCTGAATAGTATTTATTTTAATTATTCTAACGATTACATTTGCTAATACATTAACATTCAAGATACAATGCCGATACAATACCAAAATGATAAAAAATAAATCGTTCAAAAAATATACAAAACAAAGTTATAAAACTCTGTGGGTATATGAACAATTTTAAAATATTTTTTTATATAAACAGCTACATAACATCCAAACATGAGATATATTTAATGATAAGGTATTAATTTTGATTAATAAGCACTATTTAATATTGATATTACTTTGACACTTCTACACGCTAAGTTAGTTAAAATTACACGATTCTACTGTCTAAGACCACAACTTTATCACCTACCTATAATTATATTACGATAAAACTTCTACATCGAATATTTGATATTTATTATAATATGAATTATGTATTTCGAAGATACTTTGTGACATATGCTGCACATTATTTTCTAAAGCTACTTCGATAAAGTTCTAAATGCCTGACGATTAAATTTATTAAAACACTTGAAACTATCATGGTTATAAAAGTTCAAGATTAGGTAAATATTGTATAAGAATTGGTGTAGATTAGGTAATAGGATAAATCTATTATGATAATATTGGAATATATCTAGATAGTTTTGGAAGATAAACCTATTCTATGTTTGTGATCCCATGAAACAACAACTTAACTATCATTATACAGACATCTTAATAATCTAGGATACGTTGATAGATGATTATATTATTATGATATATTTTTGCATTAATTGCCCGAAATGCAGAAATATACATAATAATTATGTTATATTATAATATTCACAAAGAGGTTTGCTTAGTAATAAGTTTTGTTAACTTGAAATTCTTAAAATTATTACGAACTTCTTTACACACTTTATAGTCAGACAGCATAATATTCATGATTATATACAAACTTAGTAAGGAATAATTGTATATTTTTCGTTGTTATAAACACACACACACACTTTATTAATTTCTACAGGAGACAAGTGGATTAATGCCAATATCTGATTCTACAAAGCGTCATAACAATAATTATATTGAACTGATTTTACATCTAATAATAATGTAGGTGTCGTGCCTAAACCTTTCATAAAATGGTTCTATTTCATGATTATCGTTAAAGAATCAACGTTTAGTGTTGATATTTCAATCAACGTCGTCGGTTACATGACCGATTAACTATAAGATACATCCACGACATAGGCTTTGAATAAGAGCCCTTGTTATAATTGTCTAATAACCTTAAGACTGTAAGACTAGGCTTATCTAAAGTATATTTTATTCGATTAATTATTGTAGAAGTAAACTATAGGTTCGTTTAAGAATACGTGAACAGTAATGAAGCTGGTAAAAACAGTCTACGTTTTCATTTGTAATACCTACTGGTACCTACTGAAAGTCCAACGTCAAAATTAAAAATAAACAACTTTCGCGATGCTGCGACAGTCATATGTTTTGATGTCATGGAAGACCAGCGTTGTCGTTAGAGCGAAGTAACACATTCGGATTTGAATTTGTAGCTTCAATTTACACCTTCAATAGTTGGTACAATTATAGGCAGGCTACCATTTACTGGTGGTAATGGCCAAGCTCTTTATGGCCATAAGGGTACCGAAGTCAACCTGGCCGGCCCTTATGATTTCCACCTATGTGGTGTGACGTCAGACCAGCCACAGGTCAGGTTACGTCGGAGATCAGACCAGCCACAGGTCAGGTTACGTCGGAGATCAGACCAGCCACTCGACTGCGGGTGGTTTGTCCCAGTGGACGCAGTGCTGCGGTCACAGGCTGCAGGTGGCATCCGTGGGGGGCACCGAGGTCTCTTCTGGACGCTGGATTGTTCTGACGCGCTGTGGGAGAGGAAGAAACAAGTTCTATAGACTTTTACACCTTTTTTGTTTATTTTTATTCGTCGAGGAAATTCGTTTACGAATAAACTGGTCTGGGGGTGACCAGAGGGACTCGACGCCCTGGGGAGGACGTTATAACAAGGTACAGAATTAGCTGTATTCATTGATCATATTTTATCGTAGATATTGCAAGTGTGATCATGGCTCATGAAACTGTGTCAAAATATTATAATTGGAAAGCTGGAAACTCAAATCGTTTCCGTTTTAATGACTTTATTATCAATCGTGATGGATTAAAAAGTTTTATAACAGTCAGTTCATAATTTTTTTATTGAATTAAATTCTTTTATTTAAACCAGAGAAAACATTACAGAGTTAACTTATTATGCGTGAACAATTCACAACAGCAGATTCTGGCCTACAATTCCTTACGCTCTGTTTGGTTCATATACGTGTTCTATAAGTTATATATATACACTAACTATGAGCAAGCGTTTTTATTAGACAGTGGAACGAAGGAGGGATAGGTTTCACGGGAAATACTTGCAGTATTTCCTATCCTATCCCGCAAAATCCAGTCAAAAGTCCGATTATGTATTTTCCTATTTTCGCCTTTCGAATTTGTCTGATTATGTATTTTGTATATTACCTAGCCTGTCCACTGCTGGACGCAGGCCTCCTCTTGATAAGCGTCTTATTGGCGTTCATTTCACCGGGACGTCTCACGTTGGGGATCGCAGTTCGGTAGTAGAATTGTTCTGCAGGGGCCGCTGCTGCCCGTCCCCCGGTGAATATCTCTTAGTCACCTCTTACGATACCCACGGGAAGACTTGGGGTGGTGCAAATTCTAAGCCAGCACCATATAGCTACAAAAATGACTTACTGTCATAAAGCTGCCCGGTGTTATAATCATCTTGTATACGATGTAGAGCGGTATACACGAGACCGTGGTCCCGGTCATCACCCATCCCACGGTGATGGACCACGCCGGGTACTCGTACTCCCCGCCCAGCATCTCCTCGTGGGCCAGCACTGAGAATACGAACAGGACTAGCAGGAACACAGGACTGGAATAAGAAACATAGGTTAAGGATCATTAAAAGCTTTGAAACAGTTTGTTACGACATCGCTACGGCGTAGCATACTCATAGCAGAGTCAGAGTCAAATCGTTTATTTTCTTTAGACTTACAAAATAAGCTCATAGACAAGTTCAATTTTTACTATATAAACAGCTTGATAAATAGTTATTACTATCAAATAAGAAATAAGATGCAAAGGACTCTAATTCACTTAAATTTTTTGTCCACTAGCAGAAAAAGCCCGAGTGGGCAAGTCAATGTCACCTGATATAAGCCCAGCAGATCCTCCAGAACCAGCCGGGCGTGTGTCCCAGCATGCTCCTCACATCCTCGGAGAAGCGGTCCACCCCGTACACCCAGAACACGCCAGCTGCCTCCGCGAACACCACGAACAGGATGGCCAGACCTGGACCGTACACGTTGAGCAGGTCCACTAGGTATACTCCGCCCTGGAGAGGAATTGTTACTATGGTTTATCCATTTTGAATGAAATTACGTAAAAAATTACGAAACGAAATTAGGTATAAAAGGACGCGCCAACAAAGTGAATTTTAGGTTAAGTATGGGCGGTTTGTTTACGTTTATGCTCCATTCAAAATGGATACGATATAGATGTGTAAACTAAATCCTACTATATCAAGTAGAATTCCACTGAAATAAAATTTTTTAAAATACATTTTAAAATAACGGATCGGAATGAAGTTAAAAAATATATTTATACAATATATCTCTCTAAAAAGAAACGTAGGAAACGTAGGAACCTAAATTAAGCTCTATTTATAACACCTTTAAGGCTAAAATTATGATTTGTCGTATGTGTGGAATGTCCAGCTTTTTTAACCGACTCCAAAAAAGTATGTTTATAACCAACCTCAAAAAACGAGGACGTTTTCAATCTGATTGTTTTTTTATCTTTGTTACCTCATAACTTTTGTCTGGACGATCCGATTTTCAGGATTATTTTTATTTGAAAGCTGGTGCTTCTAGTGTGGTCCCTTTTTAATTTGGTCTAGTTCTATCAATGAAAAAACTGTACACATTAAGTCGGTTTATAGTTTTTCAAAACAAAATCAATTATTAATGTATGTATGTTTATTTATTTGATTTAAAAAAATCTTAACCAGAATCTGTTCCCTCTGAGAAATGACTAAGTGAAACCTATGAGCCTATAACATTTAGTCCGATAAGGAAGGATTAGAAAGGCAACCGTTTTGGCTCGTCAGCACAATGTTACTGCCTGAGATAGCCGACCCGAAAGTTATAGGTTTGACCCATAAGGAGAGAAAAAGACGAGAGAACATGCAGACATAAAATTAAGTGCCTATAACCAAATAGAACATAGTAGAATAGAATATAGTATACAGTTTTGTAGTGCTGGCTTAGAATTTGCACTACCCTTCCCGTGGGTGTCGTTATATCATCGATAAATGCCAATAAGGAGCTTATCAGGGGGATGCCTGCGTCCAGCAGTGGACCAATTGAAATGCGACCCGTATGGTCGCATTTCAATTGGTCCACTGCTGGACGCACCAGCTTTTAAATAAAAAAAATCACCCAGTCAAGGTCTGAGGTAACAAACATAAAAAAACAAGTATAATTGAGACCCTCTTCTTTTTTTAATTCGGTTAAAAATGTAAATACCTCTGGAACCTCTGCACACCCACGGAATACAAGAAGTTTTTGTTTTTATTTTTCATTTTATACCTATCTTTGTGACAATACAAAATAATAGCATGACAAAAATGAAATTACGTGGAATATCTTTACTTTTCTTTACAAAGTTGTATGAGATAGATGGGAAATTCATAGTTGTGCATTATACCAACAAAACGATAGGTAGATCTTAAGACAGGGTGGGTATAGGTACCATTTTCCAACAACTTCCAAGTAAACAACAAAACATCGGTGTGTCTACCATGAGTTGTCACGTCAGTTAAATCGCCTAACGTTACTGTAGTAGTAACGTAAATAAGTAAAATAATCTACGCGACTCTACTACGCATTTTAGTACTCAACTATCCGCTAGAGGCGCTTTAGAAGTTTCCATACATTTTTTAACTACAGTCGCCAGCGAGTAAAGATTGTGTAAACTCATGGTAGAGACACGGATCTCCACAGTCCATCTCGTAAGTGAGCCATGAATAATGCAGGTTCGCACCTCCTCCGATAGGGGCGCTGATTTATCCGATGATGTGTGCTATCCCCGCCGCTATTTATTCACAGGGTGCGGTGGTGGTTTATAAATTACGCGTATATTTATTTGTAAGAAATGTTTGTTGTATTAGGTAGTAGGTATACATTTAAATAATTTTCTTTGGGAATTTACTGACTGGAACTGGGAACGGAATGACTTTTCTCTTATATTATTGTACTGCGCCCCGCAGCTTCGCACGCGTTGTTCCTATGGAAACGTTTAAAGGTGATTTTTTTCACACGGGAACTGATTTATGAGATAAAAAGTAGCCTATGTTTGATTCCGGGATTAGCATTAACTGAGTGCAAAATTTCAGCTAGATCCGTTCAGTAGTTTTGGCTTGAAAAGGTAACAAACATCCATCCATCCATCCATACATCCATAAAACTTTCGCTAATATTATAAATTATTAGTGTGATAGTGTGATGTGTGTGATCCGATTGTATTGTTGTAGCTAGGTAGTACCTACTCTTCTATACCTGATAGTCTGCTGCAATGTTGCATTTTATGAATACTTTAACTGTTCAATGTGCTTGGAAAAGCTTAAAAATTCTTCATTTTTGTAGCCGAAAAACTCTTATTGGCCTGTTGGCATTCGTTTTTCTGGTCTATCTCTCTAAGTCGGGAAAATAATACATTTCAAAAGTTCATTTCAGCTTGTCTTTCTATACTATGTAAAACATACATCCGCGAGAAACACTCAGCCAGAACGCTAAATTGCGAACAGTTATTTTTCTGTGTTGAAATAGAAACCAAGTCTTTCAATACTATGTACGTGCTATCCTTTCTTCTGTCAAATAACGCGCTAAATGAGTAAATTCACAATTTTACTATAAAAACTATCGTAGTTTGACGAATTCATTAGTATTTCATTCGGTAGTAGGAAAGGTTGATTGACTCTCCTTCTCAACAGCATCGAAAGGCAGCGTGCCCCCCACCCCCGATCCCGGCGCCAACCACCCACGCACTGCGTGCACTGCGTGCACTGCGTACACTAGCAGTGCGCGTAAGGACGCAGTGCAGGCGCGACGCGAACCGCACCGATGATGACCATGATAAAGTCCCTCGTTAAATTCTCGATAATTTCTTTTGCACATGATGTAATTATTTTTTCTTAACCATTAGCTATTATTTCTTTTTATATGTTAATTAAAATAATTTATTATAATTAGGTACGCAACTGTCGACGATAAAAAAAAAATTTAGTGTTCACACTTAAGTAGTTTATTACGATTCTATTAGCGAATGCCTGTTATTAGCTTTCTGTGACTATTTTAATTTCTATTGTAATTAGTTAAGCTGATGGCAATCCGAATTAAATAAATAAATAAATAAAGGATGAAACGTTCCCAACACATATGAAGTTCGTAGTTAAACCGCATTCACAATGTTCTTCATTCGCTACGTCCGCCCAACTTGCTTTCTTTCCCAAGCAGAAGCTACTGCTGCTGTTCATGCTACTCATGATGTGTAAGTGACTCACGTAAGTGGTGGTGGGCAGAGCACAGATGTAGATGAAGAGCAGGAGGAACACGACGAAGATCTCGCGATGTCGGCCGAGAGCGCGCGGGTACTCGTCGCAGAGCGCCGTGGTCACTGCTTCTAGACCTGTTTAGAAGCAGTTTTAGTTATTGTTTATTATTGTCGTTTATTGAACAGGAAGGAGAATTGAAAACAGTGTCTAAACTCTAAAAGGTTTTTAAAGTTGTGGATAATGAACAATCACCAAAAACAAAACAAACTAATGCTAGAATAAGCGAGACACAATATGTGATTTAAATCCGTTTACTTACTATGTCGATGATAACTATAGATTATTTTTTAAGACAAGAAAGCCAACTTAAATAAGATCAATTTTAGGGAGAATAGACTAGAAATTAAATAATATCTCACCGCCAAAAGTACTATCCAAACCCAAGGTGATCAGCATCAAGAAGAAGATAATCGCCCAGAAGACGGATCCGGTCATGGTGGCGATGGCTTCCGGGTACACGATGAACACCAGCCCTGGACCCTCCAGACCCACCTCCTCGATGCTCTTGTTCTGAACGTGCGCCATGTACCTGGTGGAAGAAGTTATTTCGAGTACTTGCTCACTTTTAAGGAATGATGATGATAAGGAAATAGAAACTATTACGATAAAAAGAAAACAATATTGGTAATTGATATTAGTAAGGATAAAGAAACTGATTAAAGAAAACATAAAGATTCGTTCGTGAAATGAAAAATCCTCTACCTATTCCATCGCTTCTCCTATAACTAAGGTTTCGCTGGTAGAAAACTCTTTATCAGGGTTAAGCTTCCCTTTGTACATATCTTTCAATAAATAATTACAGAAAAAAGAAGTACAGGAGAATTAGCTATAAACGGAGATGATAGACGATAGAGGATACCTAATATGAATGAAAATAGTAAACAAAACGTTATACTCAGTATGCTTATGTGTGAACTAACACAAAATTAACAACAAACAAAATTACGATGGATTACGACATTACCCCAAAACCGAGAAGATAACAAAACCGGCCAGGAAGCTGGTGAGGCAGTTAATGGAAGAAGTGATGAGAGCGTCGCGGTAGCAGTTGTTGTTGAACTTGTTGTAGCTGGATAGTGCTAGTAGGGTGCCGAAGCCAGGACCCAGGGAGAAGAAGATCTGAGAGGCTGCGTCGATCCAAACCTGGTAAAAAGAAATATGGCGATGACCAAAATTACTGAATTAAGAAAGTTCAGATGCTCGCCGTAACATTGCAAACGTCCATTGTAATGACAGAATTCATGACAGCCTGATAACATATGGCTGAATAAAATAACATTAACATAGCTCCAAGCTAAGCAGAGCTTGTGTTATGGGCGCTGGATAACTGATATACCTAATACAACATAAACATAAAACATAAACATTTTTTTATTGCTTAAAATTGTAACTATAGTAGGTTGGTACAATGATACTAAGTATAGGTGGTTGTATAACACTAAAATAATAAAAATAACATGAAGTACCTATTGTGTAATAATGTCATCAATTCATCATGTATGTACCAAACCCTAGTAAGGTGACAGTCCTCCGTACTAGTGAATACTGTATTACGGCAGGATGCCATGCCCTTCCTTAGGCTCATTTATGACATATTTTTGCGGATGATGGATGGTGGAGAGGTACCTACCTATGTAATTTATAGTAATTACTATTTTATTAGGTTTTTAAAATTAATGCATGCAATGTAGCCTAAAACTAGAAATACTAAGAAAACTGTTATAAATTAATATTGATACATAATCGCAGTACCTACCGCATAGGTCCAATACCCGCTTAAATACACGATACAAAATAAAAGAATAAAAGAAAAAAAGAAAAGAAACCTAGATACTAGAAAAACTAACTAAACTTTATACCTACTATTAATAATTACGCATCGATCCAAATACAAGCTACAAGTAGAAATAAGTAAAAATCTAGATCGTTATGTATTTACAAGTATTACCATATCTTATTTATAGAGACAGGTTTACAAAATAAATATATGATGTACATTGCCTACCATTCGACAGATACTCTTATAGACACATATGTAGGTACACAGGACACATAAATTATAACGCGATAAAATAAATAACATCAAGCCATCATTCATTACAGATGAGTTAGTAAAGGTATCACGGAAGAACAGAACGAAATTATGGTTTTAAGAATTAGTATGTAGGTAGTTTTAAAGATAAGATTGAGAAGCCTTTGGGTAACAGAGCTTTGTATCAGGGTTGTTGCGGATATCAGCATCAGCATCAGCATCCGCTGATGATCAGCATTAAATTAGACATCAGCATCAGCATCCGCATCCGCATCGATCGATGCTGATTTTCGATGCTGATGTTCGAGTCGCAACTTGTCCGAAGCGGGCGGGGCTTAACGCGCATTTTTGTACAAATCAGGTAAACAAGCACAAACTTGTTTATTCGTCGCACTACACATTGCGTGGAGATAAAATAGGTACAGGTTTTAGTGCTCGTCCGTATTTGAAGTAAGTCGCGTCAGTAGTGTTGTGTTGTTTGTATGCGCGGTTATAATAATGTCACCACCTCCAGCTAGCGTGCCGAGCGAGCAGCTATTCAGCAGCGCTGGAATAATCTATAAGCCCTCCAGAAATAGACTACAAATTGAAAAAGCAGCTCAGCTGTTATTTTTGAAATATAATACCTTTTATTAAATTTCAGAATGATTAAGCTTTTTATAGCTATCAAATAGGTAGTGTGTTTAGCATGAAAACCGTATAGATCATGGTTAATCGTCCAGTTACAGAGTGATTTTTGTTGATTCTAAGAGAAGTTTCCAATTTTTTTTGTTGATAATAATACCTAAGTACATTAAGAAGTTTCAAAGATTATTAAAGAAGTTACAGAGATAATTTAATTTTGTTGTTGTTGATTTTATAAGTAGTTTCAAAGATTATTATAGAAGTTACCAAGTTATTTAAATTTTTTTGTTGTTGATTTTATAAGAAGTTTCAAAGATAGTTTAATTTTCTTTAATTATAAAATAAGTTACAATTACAACGATAAGTAGTTTCAATTAAAAATTTTATGTCAAATAAATAGTACAATATTATAAACAATGTTTTATTTCATTAAATACCAACCCACTAGTGAAACCACATTTTTCATGTAGGTTCAATAGATTAGATTGATCAATGTTAACTTTTTTAATTTATTGAAACAAACTTACAAACTTGAAATTGAAAAAGAAATTTACAATCAACTAATAGAAATAAGTTAGAACAAGTAGTAACAATTGAGCTAACTGCAGACTGTTGCAAACAATCTACAGGTAGCTCAACTGATGAACAGAAAGACAGACAGACAGACAGCGGAAGCTTAATAATAGGGCCCCGTTGGCACCCTTTGGGGACGGAACTCTACACGGCATAATTTATCAAGACTCAGTTTCGATGATGAAAGGAGGAAAACTCGGTCAGACGCGCACTTGGCCAAAATCAGCATGATGTCAAGATCAAAAATCAGCATCAGCATCTGCATCCGCTGATGTGTCAAAAACCTGCATCAGCAACAACCCTGCTTTGTATAGTTGAGTGAGAATCAGAAAAGGACACATCCAATGTCAATAGAACTCACCTTAGAATTTTTCAATTTGTGCCACTCCGGTGTCAGGTAGTACCGGATTCCTTCAGTAGCCCCCGGTAAGGTCACACCTCTCGCAAGCAGGATCAGTAGCACCACGTACGGAGCTAATGCTGTCACCCACACCACCTGACTCACAGAAATACGACGTTATGTCAAAAGAAAAAAAAATAGTTAATATATTGACAACTAATAATCAATTTTGTTTTAAAACTATAAACCGACTTTAATTACTTAAGTATATAGTTTTTTCATCGATCCCATTGTCAGAACGCAAATAAAAAATTGTATATAAAAAAAGAATCATGAAATTTGGACCACCCAGTCAAAAGTACTGAGGTAAAAAACATTAAAAAATACAGTCGAATTGAGAAATCCTTCTTTTTTAAGTGAATTAATTAATTAAAGGCACAACAAACGAGAGTCATTTCCCAATGTTGCGTCTTTCACACGATCTTGCAAATTCTTAAAGCTAAAAATATCTGTTGTTCTAAACAAAACCATGTTTAATGTTCGTTTAGGAATATTTTTATCTGGTTGTACCCAATTTCATCTTCACGGTTTTGCTATATAACTACCAGCTATATCATCAGACTGATGCCAACTGTCTTTAAGTATATCACGAACTATAAACGGCAAAATTGTTCCTGTTTTGTTCCTGAAATCTATAAGTCTTGATAAGTCAAGAAGCCAATAAGAAAGAAGATTACCTTTCCAGCACTCCTCACTCCCTTCCACAGAGAGAAGTAGACAAGCACGAAGACACCGAAGACGCACAGAGCTAGAGATGGCTTAATGGGTCCCATGTTATCTAGTCCGTTCGATCTTTGCTGCTCCAGGACATTTCGCCTATGGAACGTAGAGAGCGTAAAATAGATATTCCATTAAAGAAGGATTTTCAGAATTCAGGTTAGGGTTACGTTGAAATAAATGAATGAATGAATCAAATGTATATCAATTCTACCAAACAATTTCTAGACGACAAATTCTGTTTAAAAACTTTGATTTACTAATTAAACTACGTTTAGTCATCTTGTAGAACGTAACTTTCAAAGGAGTTTGTTAAGTTGATTGTTAATTGCCCATCAGTAAAACTATGGCGAACTCGAAAATTCAAATACAAATACAAATACAAAATCATTTATTTCCAAATTAAATATACAAAACAAGTGAAAGGTGTTCCTGGTTTCTGTTTTAGTTTAAAAACTGTGTTACAGATAACCAGTCTTCCCTCCAATACATGGTTTCTAAATTAAATTAAGAAATAAGCAGTAGGTAAATCATATTCTAATAGCAACTTTATACAATAGGTACTTACTTTCTAATATAAAAGTGAAATATAATTAAATTATCAATATGGTTTAACAAGAGAATATGCCTAAATAACTAAATACTAAATATGTGTGCGAACTCTATAATAATACCGACGAATATAAAATACAGCTCACGCATAATTAAAACTATTCACTAAGGTTAACTAAGGATGGGTTAGGTTAATTAAGCAAATACCAACTATTTAATTTAATTTAATTTCTCAAAAAAATAATTCAACTTGGTCGTAGTCGAGCTTTTTTAACCAATCTATAATTATTGGTTTAATTTTGCGTGACGTAAGCTGTCTTGTATTGCCAACTTTCTTATTGAGTTTATTGTATAAAGTCGGCGCCGTGTAGTGGTAGTGCCTCCGTGCAAAGGAGCTGTTGATACTGGGAACTGGGCATTTTTTTATTATTTTATTAGTCAGCGGTAATTTTGGAATCGTTTCCTTGTGATATCTTCGGATACATTCAAATATGTATAGTTTTCTGACAGACAAAACACAGCACCGATTATACAAATCAAAGGTAGAGTGCCTAAACGGAAGTGACATAGATACTTTTAGAAGAGCACGCTGTGCACGCTCTAACCTAATCATATATGTCTTAGCTGCTCCACCCCAGGAACTTATGCAGTAACCTATAACGCATTCGGCTAGAGCTTTGTACGTTTGAATGAGAAGTTTGTGATCCGCCACAGAACGTAGCTGTTTAAAAACGTAAATTAATCTACGTATACGTTTGGAAACCATTTCAATATGGGGGCCCCAGTTTAGTTTAGCGTCAATCATAACCCCGAGATATTTGAGGGACTCCTCATTCACAAGACTTTCACAGTTGCACATAGAGTTAGAGGTCAGTGATCTATTACAGGGAAATGTGTGAGCAACAATTTTGTAGTTACTCGAAGGTTTACTAACATCAGTCTTTCTGAAGCATAAGTACTTCGTCTTCAGAGTATTAAGCGATAAAAGGTTGTCTTCTAACCATGATGTCACAAAAGCAAGACCTGTCTCAGCAAGTAAACATAATTTTTCCCAAGAAGAGTGATGAAACAGCAAGACTGTATCATCTGCGTACATAATTGTGTCTGCTTGGTTCAGTTTTGTTAGACAAAGTGGGTTTATGTAAACAGTAAATAGTGTTGGGCCAAGAGTACTTCCTTGTGGTACTCCGTAGTTGCAAAAGGCACCGTCACTCACCTGCTCATCAACCTTTATCTGTTGATAATGATTGGAGAGATAGTCAGCAAACCATTTATGTGCAACACCTCTTACTCCAATATTTTCCAGTCGTGTCAAAAGAATAGAGGTGGAGACAGTGTCGAATGCCTTCTGCAAGTCCAGAAATATTCCAATGCATCGTTCCCCCGCATCCATGTATTTATTAACTTGTGAAGTGAGGTGGAGTACTGCATCAGCAGTTGATTTACCGGCTCGAAAACCATACTGGTTATTGGCAAGTATTTTGTTTTTCTCTAAAAAAGACAAAAGTCTTTTGTTTGCTATTTTTTCAATAATTTTCGAAAAGACCGATAACAGTGAAATTGGCCGATAGTTTGAGGGTATGTGTTTATCACCTGCTTTGAAAATAGGTGACACAAAAGCTCTCTTAAATATGCTGGGAAAAGTCCCGTACTCAAAACTGACGTTAATGAGATGTACAATAGGGTTTGCTAGTTCATGAGCGCAAAACTTGATCAAGTTTGAGGATATACAATCTGAGCCAGGACATGTATTTGATTTAACACCCCTGATAACTTGGAGAACTTCACTAACGTCGGTTAAAAACAGAGCAAGTGAGTCAGCCTGTGCAGCCGTTGCACATCTAGCTACTACAGCAAGATCAGATTCTGTCGTGTCCAGCTTTACGAGGGTTTTATTAGCTAGGGTACTACCTATTGAGGTAAAGAAAGAGTTTACTTCATTCAGTGAATCCTTTGGAGTACTTTTTAGGGTAAGTAAATTAGTAGATGCTACTTTAGGTTGATTAAGATTACATATATCCTTTATAGTTTTCCATGTGTTTTTTATATTACCACGTGCGTCATCAAATTGTTTTTTATAGTAATCGTTTTTTAGTGTTTTTAATATATGATAGCAATAGTTTCTATACTTTACAAAGTGAGTGCGTAATTCTAAGTTTTTTGGATCTTTTTTTGAAATTAGCTGTAGTTTGTTTCTTTTACGTATGCACTTAATTGCCACATTAGTTATCCAGGGTTTAAGTTTTCTGTTTCGGTTTGATATCTTTTTCGCTTGACTATTACTAGTAATAGCTTTTTGGACAATATTTACTAATATAGTTGCTGCTTGATTAGCGTCTTCTAGGTCATAAAACTCCTGCCAGTTTTGCTGGGATAAGGTTTCTTTAACTGCGTCATTATTTACTTTAGTTTGTATATAGTCTAAGTTCTTGCGTGGCGCATTTTCCACTACAATTGATAATAAAATAGGGGAGTGATCCGTCAATTCATTAAATACTAATGATTGCCATTTGATGTTTGATCTAATCATAAAATGGTCTATGCAAGTTGTGACTCTAGTTGGAAGATTAATACATTGTAATAAGTTATATGAAGCCATAAGATTAAGATAGTCCCCGGCACATGTTGCTAAACTAGTATCTGATAAAATGTTAATGTTTAAATCTCCTGTAAAAATTACATTATGTTCGCAATGATGGTTTTTTAATAAATTATCTACGCTATCTAAATAACGTGTCAGATTTCCGAAACAAGGTGGACGGTACGAACAAATTATTGAGTAGTTATTGTCCAAATCAACGACAAGACAATTTCCATCTTGCATCTTCGGTTCCGTTGCTGAACTGTTGAATATCTTACTTACATATACAACCACACCGTCATTTTGATTGAGGCTGGTTTTAGTATAGTACATATTATAGCTATGTAGAGTTGGGGGTTCATACTGTCTTGTCCAGCATTCTGTGAGAACTATGACCTCAATTTCTATTTCTAAAGAACTAAGGAATATTAAGAGTAAGTCAAAATTCTTATGTATGCTTCTTATGTTCAAAGTGAGAATATTTATCCTTTTACTAGGATTGAACTTGGATATAATGCTTTTACAATCCAAAATATTATCTACATGTACGCAGGGTGTTGTGTCACAGTCGATGTCCTGCAATAGGTCATTGTTTAGTAAATCCACCATAGCTTAGATCTTTAGGTAATTATAATAACTATATTTATTTAATTAAAATAGTAAACTCTTATGTACGTAAGAAGTAAATCACACAACTTAAACAACTAGAAAAAAGGTCATAGACTTGTCTCTAACTATAGAGTAGTATTTAAGGATAACTTAGCAATGTTAATTATAAATTTATGTAAAGTGAAATTACGTTAACGTTAAATAACGTTTATCTTAAACAAACTTACTATAATTATACCCGTGTTTCTTGTTACTGCAAGTTAAGCAGGTCCTGCTCGCAGGTAATGCGAATGGGTGCGGAGCCTTCCGTTGCTCGCAGAAGCGTTTTGCCCGATGCTCTCCAGCAGAACGCGTGTCCTTTAGCTTTCTTGAACTCCCGGGCCAGGTAATATAGCCTGCGTTCGTTGCTTGTTAAATTCTCCGATATATAGATCGGACTAACCGTACCACTTAGACCTAGAAATCTAGTGCACAATTTGTCTTCGCGGTGCTCTTTGTTGTACTTTGTGTAAGAGCTCAAAATTTTGTCTCTCGCGAAGAGAGTTGTAAAATCAGCTATGATAGGCCTGGTGCTCGATCTGCTATTGATTCGATAGACCTCTTTTACTTCAAGATCCTCTATCTTCACACTCAGCTCCTGCGCAGTCTTGAGGATAATATTTTTCAAGTCCTCTTTGGTCTCTTTCTCAGTCTGTGGTATATTCCTTAGCTCTATGCTGGTTTTTTTACTGTGCCTCTCTAGTGTCTCAATTTTACCTTCCAAAAATTGCACGTGGGATTTATAGTTTTTTCTCTCTTCTTCTAGAAAATCCAGTCTCACAAAAATATCATCAAACTTCTTGGACACAAGATCCATAGAAAGTTTCACCTCATTTACTGATGTCAAAATTGCTGTAAATTTCGCGTCCTGATCAGTCTTAAAGGAGGATAGGAGATCAATTATATCCGACTTGCTTAAGTCGTCTTTCTTACGCTTGGCGTTGCGCTGAGCGATGCTTGTGAATGACAAGGCTGGGCTTATTCCCCTTTCGGTGGATTTGGTTTCCGATAAGTTAGGGTCAGAGAAGTAGTGCTGGATGCCTACCTGTAGCGGCGTCTTGAATAAACTCGAGGCTGGCGATCCAGATTTGGGCGGTGTGCGGTCAGTCGGCATCACTGCTATTTTTATCTCTACAGCTCAGGCAGAGAAAGTAATATAATAAATGTAAAGCGCAAAGCAAATAAAGTTTCCTTACAAAAAATGCGAAGCAATGCGTGTGTCCGCCTCGTAGCAATTAAGCGCGTAGCACGTGCGCGATCTCGTAGCAGATTACCGTTCGTAGCAGTCTCGTAGCTCGTAGGTTCGCTTCGTAGCACTTACACCGCTTGTACAGCTAGCTATGTAATTTCGAGTGCGCCGTTCACTGTATCGATGGTGTAGTGGTTGCGGTCCCCGGTGCATAGATGTGGTTCACACTGCGCTGCGGGTTCGCATCCGACCACAGGCAATGAATTGTGCTTTTACTCACAGCACAGCAACAACTTGTGCGCCGAATGACTTCGCCGTCCAAGTCCGCGAATGAAGACACGCTGCGATGATTGAAGATGGTGGAAGCGACCCTGGGGCTCCGGTCCTCCAATATTAAAGATGGTGGGTGACAGGTTCCGCGGGGCTCTCCGGTCCAGTAAAATTATTTAATAATTTACAATTTAAATACGTGCAACACGTCCTTTCCGTTTGGAGCCACGGAGGGAAGGGAACTTTAAACGAGAACTTTGAACTTAAAACGAACTGTAGGTAAAGGCTATGTCTGCATGTGTCTAAACTAGACTGTTTCTGAGTTATAGAACTGGATAAGTATAATTTAATAAATGAAAATAAAGTAACGCAAAATTTGAAGTGAACATTATGGCAGTACACACTAAGCATCCTAGGGCATGCAGCAGCAGCAGCTGTGACACGCATACAATTTGTTCAAACTCACTCAAAGAACTCTTTAGCCGGCGTGGAACCACTCAGGTTGGTCTGAGGCGCGGTGACCGGCGAGCAGAGAGGCGTGTTCCACTCGTTGTTGCAGCTGGTCCAGGGCAGCTCCGAGTTGATGGACGCGATGGAGGCCACCAGGTAGTACACCGCCCAGCCGATGATGGTGTTGTAGTACATGCCCATGTAGATGTCTATCATGCAGATTGCGTAGCCTACACCTGGGGGAAGAATTCAGAATCAAATACAATACTTACAATCACACTAATATTATAAAGGCGAAAGTTTGTATGGATGTATGGATGTTTGTTACTTCTTCACGCCAAAACTACTAGACGGATCTGGCTGAAATTTTGATACAAGTAATTCTAATCCTAGAATAAAACATAGGTACTTTTTATCCCATAAATCGGTTCCCGTGGGATGAAAATCACCTTTTAATGTTTCCATAGTCTTTTTATATAATTCAGACATCTTCTTAGGTACGCCGACTGGTATTGCTAAAGATCAGTTGAGCTACCTGTAGAAGTTAGATTGTTTGAAACAGTCTGCAGTTATCTCAATCGTTTCCTCATTGTAATTTTCCGTTACTCATTGTAATTTTCCTTTTCAATAAAGTATCTACAAAACCAGGTTACAAATAACAAAACGATCATAGGGGCATGTTCCTGAACCAAACCTGTGTGGTCAGTCAGTGTTTTATTTAACACGTTTACTGTCCACACTTCTGTGTAACTCGCAGGAATCCGCCAGGCTGTTTCTCACCGAGCTGCTTTAGTAGGCCATGTGTATGTGTATGTATTTCAAAGGAACAACACTTCTCAGGCACTTACGTGTTAAAACTATGGACAACTTTAAATAAATACTTATGTTCCCCTTTGTAAACAATCAAATAAATGTGTAACCAATTTAATTTACACCCTCTAAACTGATCCGCATCGCTCCCCAAGGCAATAAAACAACATTTATCCGTTTATCAACTCACAATAAATCTTCGCAGTCAAAATCAAATTAATTATAACCAAACTTCGCGCCAACTTTGACGCATCCGAGACGCCATGTTTGAAATCAAATCAGCGCCATCTGCTGGGAGGTAATCAAATGATATCGCATCGTAATTAGTTTATGTGATACGAGATGGCGTGTCATCTGCTCCCGAGTCGATAACTCTGCGAATCAAGAGCTTTTGAATGTTGATTGATTTGATAATAAATGCAAAGTTTACAGTACTCTATTGGCCATGTTGACTATACATTAAACTGTGGTCACCATGGTGCTATATAATAACTTAATACACTCTCCTATTAAGACAGTCCTTATTATACATAGAAAACACCCAAACATCCTGAACAAATCTGCACATTGTACAAAAAAATCTCTTGAGGCGGGAATCGATCCCGCAAGCTCCTGCGTCGCGCGCGGTATTCACCCGCTGCGCCAAAGAGGTCGTCACATAGGGATCCTCTTTGATTGTGGTACAAAATGTTCAAGACGCTCGTTATTTGTCTGATATTAATACATGAACCTCTAAATAGAGGTTTTTTTTAGTCTGCCAATATGGTAAACTAGTTTTTGCCCGTAGTTATGCACCCTTTGTTTCTATGAAAACGGCTAAAGGTAATTTCTATCCAATGGGAACTAATTTATGGGATAAAAAGTAGCCTATGTTTTATTCGAGCCCTAGAACCACTTATATGCAAAATGCCCGAATTTTGCCCGAGTCGTTTAGTAATTTTGACGTGAAGAGGTAACAAACATCCATCCATCCTAACTTTGGCATTTCAAATATTAGTGTGAATACACATGTGATACATTATTGAAAAATAAAAGTTATAACTAACCATAAAGTGGCAAGTATTTATAACTACGCTTAAAATATCACTTAACCCTAAAATCAACAATATCAAAATCTTTACAGCTAAGTTGCAAAGATCACGCAACTAGATAAGAGCACGCCCGGGTTCGATTCCCGAGTCATAAATATGGAACGGCACATTCCCAGTGATAATGGTGATACATGAGCGGAACGAGTGAGTGATTACTGATAACAAAATACCTACCTACTTATAATAAAGTTACTGAGTCTGAGTCAAATCGTTTATTTCTTTAGACTTACAAAATAAGCACTTAGACAAGTCAAATTTTTACTATATAAACAACTTGATAAATAGTCATTACTATCAAATAAGAAATAAGATGCAATTGACTCTGATTCACTTCATTTTTTTGTCTACCAGCGGAAGAAGTGAAAAAGAACGGTTTTACTTGTGTTGTTGTTGTGTTGTGACTCAAAAAGTAAGATATCATATGGCAACATTGGCAACACTGGTAAGAAACGATGGCTACGCAACATGATAAAATAAACTAGAACTCGACTATGGCGGCGGTTACCGTTTTTGCTTATTTTTTTATGTTAAATCGGTAAACACAGTACTAATGCAATTTTTTGATAGAGGATAAAAAGCTTGGTACGGATTTTGCTCCAACTCGATAGGTAATTAACAACTAACAGGCTAAAGGTCGTCGTTTCTTTACTTTACGTCTTACGTCTACATACCGAAGCGGCCTAAATCAAAAATACTACCTTATTTCCGTGTCAGTGTAGTTTTTTAATGTATATTGACCTTTTCTAAGAGTGCTTCTAATGTATTTATGGAAATAAAGAATTCTTACTTTTGACTCTTTTGGTCCCGCTTTTACATTAGATTCTCAATTTAATCTGACGTCATTAAACCCGGGGTACCGAGGTAATGAGACCAATCAATCGATACCTACCCTACCTCATTGGTTGAAATCGATCGAATAGTTTTAATAGTGATACGTGGGAAGATAAAAATCGGCTACATACATACAAACATTGGGTGCCAACCTTATAACCGCTTCCCCGCTGGTGGTCGGGTAAAAACAGTATATTTGTAAATGTTGTCCTCTTAATTAACTATTGGAATATATTTATTTATTTTGCTCACATGTACATGGTATACAGCTTAGGTACATAATGTATGCTTAGGTCAATAGTACATGTACCTACATGTACCCTGTAGGGCACTGCAAAATAATTTATATATTTCAAAGTAGTTATTAATTTATACATTAAAAAAACAGAATATAATTAGATAGGTTAGGTAGATATTAGATAATTATTTCACACACAAGGTCAAGTAATTTAAATAAAAATGTTGAGGTGGTTTAATTATGAAAGTGCTTATTTTGTAAGTCTAAAGAAATAAACGATTTGACTCTTTGACTCTTTGACTCATCATATAGTTAAGGTATCGAGGTCATTGATCAAATAGTTTGTCGGATAGGAATTCGTCAATTGAGTAATAGCATTTTACAGCAAGTAGGTTTTTAAGTTTTTTACCGTTTAAAGATAAGTCGTTTTTAAATCCAAATTCGTAAAGAAAGGCGACGCAATAATAACGTCTTCTCTACATCCTAGCAGTTGCGTAGATGCTCTACGCCGTAGCAGTTACGTAGAGGCTCTACGAAAAACAATTTATCTATGGACGACTCAAATAAACATCTACATTTTAGCAAAGTTTAAGCACGCAAAACGCTTTTTTTCGCAGTTTAATCGTATGAAGGATTTTAGGATTTTATCCCAACCAAGCTGTATTGATATAGATCAGTTTATTTACCTGTAGACTGTAATAGTCGGCAGTAAGCTCAAGTCAACAGTTTATTTTTCAACGAATCGCTTTCCTAGTTTTTTTATTTTAGCTATGGTTTGGAAAAACCCGCCCATCATGTATTAGAAAGATAACAAAACATTTCTTTTGTACAAGTTTTCTCAGAACTCAATCAACTTAGCTTTTCAATTTTTACTCTCTTCAAGTTGAGTTTTAAAAGTTGCGACAAAGTAATACTTCCCATAAAGACTACGTCGCGAAGAGGGGTGCTGTTATTGGTCAAATCATAACTTTGGTCGCTTTCCTCTTTAGCTGCGTGATCTATTGGCTGTATCGAAACAAGAGGAAATCTTGTATTTCTTCACCATTTCTTTCGATCAGAGTAAGAATCACTATCAGCAAATCTATTAAGGTAATTTTCACTCTCGTTCTCTCCTTTAGAAATAATTCCTATTACTAAAGGAGAGAACGAGAGTAAAAATTACCTGTATATTTTTTTTATAAAACGTGGTCTTAATTGTTCTTTTAACTATTTGACGACCTCCGTGGCGTGGTGGGCGAAGGTTCGCCTGCGACGCAGGAGGTTGCAGGTTCGATACAGATTTGGGGGAAAAAAATACGATCTACAGATATTTGTTCAGGGCGTTCTGGATATTTTCTATGTAAAATAAAAAATATCTCTCTACGTAGTGTATTGTATCCGAGCACGTACAATGATCTTTGTAAAATTTGGTTGTGGTTATAAACATTTGAATTTTTGGTATTTTTGTATTATGTATATCAATTAGCTAGTACCAAAAATACAAGCTCTGCTTAGCTTGGGGCTAGATTTCTGTTGCTGTCCAACATTATTTATTATTTAAATTACACAACAATCTTTCTTTTCGGAATATCTACCTATACCTAACACCTAACTTTAAAAAAACGGTTTGTATTTTACTCACTTTGCCTGAGTTATAAAAAACAACTCAGACAAAATGAGTACATTAAATATTGTAACGGTTTAACCGTAACAATATTTATTGTACCTACATAGTTTAAAAAAAATGTGAGATTTTCTTATTTTCAAGTCGTTGAGGAGGCATTTATAGACCAGCCTTGGGAGGCGTAGAGCTGTTGATCCGCGATGCAAATATTGACTATTCTCTTCATTGGCGGCCGCTCTATAGGAACCAAACCAACCTACTTGTCTAGTTCTTCACTCGGTTTATTCCAGTTTTTTACTAGAAACTTGGGACAATATTTCTTCGTTTGTAGTAAGGCAGGCCATTTTACTGCAATTTTCAACTTCTTGAGTGTGGTTTCTGCGTCTGGGTTGATGCAATTTTGCCAATGTCCGTCTCATGGCAGGACAGTTAGTGGTAGCCAAAATAAAAACCTGACATGTGATATCACACACCTACAGATTTATAAGTATAGTACTGTATGTATAGCCTCTATGATTATTATTTATCACACCATCACACTAATATTATAAATGCGAAAGTTGTTATGGATGTATGTATGGATGGGTGGATGTTTGTTACCTCTTCAAGCCAAAACTATCGAACGAATCGGGCTGAAATTTTGCATACAGGTAATTCTAATCCTGTAATCAGACATAGGCTATTTTTTATCCCATAAATTAGTTTCCGTAGGATATAAATCACCTTTAAACGTTTCCACAGACTCAACGCGTTCGAAGCCACGGGGCGCAGCTAGTATGTAAATAAATGACTGCCGTGCATTTTTCGCTAAATGCAGCAAGTCTTTTTCTCACTGCGGAAGATTATTATAGTAGGTGAATTAATTTAGATAAGTGCATTTTACATGTTCAGTATTTGTTAACTTATATCTATGATTTAACTTGTACGTGTAACACTATTTCGTAACTTCATTCGTAATTTTATTTTAAAATGAACACTCACAGGGAGTTAAAACATAGGTATCTTGTGTACTTAGTCGCTTCAAACGAAACGGAATGAAACCCTTCTTGTACGTTGTTTTGTGTTTGTTTCTCTCTGTACTATATGTTTGGGTTAAACCTTACAAGATCTTTTGACGTCGTCAGCTACTTTCAAGATTAAGTACCTCCTAACTTCATACAATTCACGTTATACCTACCGTTCACCTATACTCGTGAATAAATATCATATATAAGAATAAAAATCGTATCATTTTCTGACAATTCCTGTCTTCAACGTAATAATAAAGTAAAATAGGCGGCGGCGCCAGTGAGCCTCGGGGTACCGCCTCAAGCAACCTGTAGATTTTTATGCAACAGCCTGCAGTTGGCTTGTTGCAATTGTAAATACTAGTTCCCATTCTATAATTGATTATTATTTTCTTAGTAACTAAAGTAAGTCAATTAACTTCGCCGTATCTTGTTCACTTCCAATAATGAATTCTAGAGCTCTAGCACCCTCTATCCGACTCTCAACAGTTTCGCTTAACCCCGGTGTCATACATTTTAACTAGGTCCCTCCACTATTTGTCTCGGCGGTAAAAGCATTGCCTGCTGTTTATGTATAAGGCCAATGTCTGTTTGTCCATTCTGTGTGGTGTGAAGAGTGGGAACCTTTCATCGTCATGATTTTAAGAGAGTGATTGCAAGAAAGGATCGGCCTAGGATTTTGAGTTTATAGGAGCGGGACGCATACGTTTTGGAATGGCGTAAGCGCAAAAATCAAGTTTATGCTTATTTACAAGAAAACTACACAACATATGTATTCATAGATAGATAGATAGATAGATAGATAGAAGTTTTTATTCAGCACACAAGGACAGCACAGAACACAAATTGAAAATAGGTAGGTATAAAAAAAACACAGAAAGAAAATAACTAGAACTAGACTTAGGTTAGATGACAATAAAAGTAATCTTAGAATAAAATATAAAAAAAATTATACCTAATCTACCTACTCTTACTAACTTGTAGTGTGATCAGTCTCAGCTTTATGCTGTTTTCAGCAGCATAAAGCTGAGACTGATCCGTTCCAAATCATATGTGGTGTAGTTTTCTTGGTTCAAGCAACCAAAAAACTCTATGAATCAAAACATAAATCATTTCAACAGATTGATGTCGACGAAATTATGTGCGTAATAGTGCACGTTCATGATTTGTATTGTAATATTTTTCGCAATCTTGCTTTCACTTTCAATAACGAAATATGGTAATCTTTTAGATTTTTTAACACGCGGATCCAGTTAGTACTGAGATCTAGTCCTAGTTTGACAACTAAACAATTAATCTTTCTTCCCATAGCCCGAGTACCAAGAGACTTTTGATTTGGGCCAGGTTTCCACTATGCTTTTTAGAAAAGGTGAGCAAGAAGATGCTGCATATCTTCTAAGACACTACACGTGTCACAGTTGGGCTGATAATATCCAAATAATAGGTAGGACTAGGACTTCACACACGGAAGCTATATTGTACATTGCATTCCTTCATAGTTTCTTCTTGAAAAATATACATAAGCTGTCGTGTGTGGTCTCCTGATGATTTCTATGGAAAGATGTAATGTATCGTGCTATAATGTACATCTTTACTTTATAGCTGCCGTGTGTATCGTGTCGGTACAATTGAATAGGAATCAGAAGAAAAACTCCAAGCACAAAAAACAGATTCAACTTTAAAGATTGCTGCTGACAAATCATTCAAACCATCTCAAGAGAAATGTTAAATTAAACGCAAACGATTGTAATAGGCGAGCAATACATTGAGAGCCCACAAACAAATCCAAGCCGCCCTGGGGAGTAGTTCGAGTGTCGATACAATCACTTAACTTCGCCGGGAACTTCATGGCTGGTATTTTACAGAGATTTTACGAATTGGTTGGAACATTTTAGAGATTTTTGTTATGATAGGCTGGTAGGTTTTGTGATAAAAAGACGATTTTGATTAAGTGGTTTCTACACGCAATAAGTATTCGATGTGCTTGAAATTTGAAATGTTTCGTTCAAATGTTTTACACCATTTTTGTAATAATTTCATGACAAAACACTGGTTTTGCTTTAACATTAGTGAGATATTTTGTTGTTAAATAATGCAAGCATGCGTGTAAAGGAACACGAATAGGAAAAACGACTTTATTTTTTGCAAAACAAAATGCAAATCAGTTACCGTATCGTTATTTAATCTTTATTCACAAGTTGGGGGACTCGGGGTCCAAAATCCCCGTGTTTCGGCTATGACACCCTTTCCGTGGCAGGCTATTTCTAAAGCACGTAAAAAAAGGCTGTATAACAGCGCTGCAGCGAGAAGAAGATAAAGTAAAGTAAAGTAAAGTAAAATAGTAAACTAATAAATGAATAAATAAATAATGCTGGACAATTCACCCAGCATTATCTAGCCCCAAACTAAGCAGAGCTTGTGTTATGGGTACTAGATAACTGATACACATAATACAATACACTACATAGATAGATATTTTTTATTGTACATAGAAAACACCCAGAACGCCCTGAACTCTCTGCAGATCGTACATACATTTGTCCCGAGGCGGGAATCGAACCCATAACCTCCTGCGTCACAGGCGTACCTTTGCCCACCGCGCCACATAGGTCGTCTAAAGTAAAAGTAAAGTAAAAGTAAAGATATTTCTAGCAATAACATACCTTTCAGCGCAGGGCAGATCCGTTTCCAGAGCGTGAGGCAGCCGCAGCGATGGTACTGTCCCAAAGCCAGCTCCATGAAGAAGAGAGGCAGCCCTCCGAACAGCAGCATCACGCAGTACGGGATCAAGAATGCTCCTAAGAACAAGGACATTAATAATAATAAACGTTTATTGTGGAACAAAAACTGTGGTACATGGTTATTAATGGAAACGATGCCATCTGCAGTAGTTTAAAACTTTTTAAACTTTCGCGTTTTGTTAACATAATCATATGATTATTTATCGGGTATAAAAACAAAGGTACGCGATAAATACCCGATAAATAATCATTTAATTATAGTTTAAAACTGTGTCGCAAATGGCCACGCCCTCCTCCGAAATTATAGTGGATAAAGTTCCAAAAAAGGTAAAAATTGCTAAGATATAAGCATTCACACATTCTTCAGTTTCCTTTCCAAACTCAATTTCCTCTAACATTAACAGTAACGAACTAGCTGGAGTCTTATTTGGTCGTTGGGAAAATGCGTCTTAACTTTTCTTGGCGTCATATCTTTAGCAAATAAGTAATACTCAATTTGAGACTCATCATCACCTCCTATTGCACATATTCACCGGTCTTTATAAAAACAATTAAGACCTATAAAGTGACTTGTTTATAAACTGGCGAGATTTCGTCAAGCGACAATTTTTTGGCCCGGTTTATGCCGAATGGGTTCCTAATATGGTTCGATTACTAGTTGTTTTACTTACCGCCGCCATTTTGATAGCAGATGTAGGGGAAGCGCCAGACATTGCCCAGGTCTACTGCAAACCCCACCACCGCCAGCAGAAACTCTGCCTTCTTGGCCCAAGTCTCACGCTCGCGGGGGGGCGTCAGTGACACCACCATGGAGCGGGACTTTGGGATCTATACAGAAGACAAAATAAAATAATTAAGGATTGAGATTTTATTTTTCACTGTACACTGTTTGTAATCAGTGGGCGCGGCCCAAATGTGTGCTATCTCACCTGTCATTATAGGCATACCCGCGCGATAGAATGAAATGCACAATTATTAATTGCTAAAACGGCCGCCGAACAGACTCTTAGCTTGTGCTAAGGGTTATATATACATAGAAAAACTATTGAATGTATCTCTTCAAAATAAATTTATTTTAACTTACTATAACTAAACTATGTCGGCCAACCCTTCATTTTCCCGTATATTTTCGCCCAAAGTTATGGTAAAATTCGTGTTGAAATAACATGAAGTTTAAAAATTTGTATATTTCAAACGTATACTTTTTTTACTGTTTTAGTTGTATGCAAACATAGTTTATGACAATATAAATTGATTTCATCCTTAGTTTTCGATGGTCAATATCAAACAGCCTTGTAGTTAAGTTACCCTTCCATGTTTGTATGAAAAATGAGGGGCAAGTTCCACCTTCTTATAGAGAAACTATAACTAAAGTAATAAAAGCAGGCCTTTCAACTTTATATATATAGAACAAGGGTATTACAATGACAAATAAATAATACTTCGATTGTTAGGTCAAAGAAGTACTCAGTTGATTTTTTATCAACTCCTAAGTATTAGGGAAGAGCTATATAACCTAACTAACAGAGCATCGTGTCACGACAGAACAATACATCCTAATGCGTCACTCGGTACGCGAGCAAATAATGTTGGACAGAGCTTGTGTTATGGGTACTAGATGACTGATATACATAATACAATGCACTACATAGATAGATATTACTATTAAATATCTGTAGCTGCCTACCTCCACCAACTCTTTGCTGTATTATTTATATCTGTCACAAGCTTGGGGCTAGATAATGCTGTGTGGTTTGTCCCTAATTATTTATTTATTTCTCTATGTAGGTAAATGTAACTAGGTTGTGATCTGCATACTTATAACTGTTGTACCTACCTATGTAGTCACTGTTTTGGCCAAATAAATGTATCTTTATCTTTATACTTTTATTATACATAGAAAACATCCAGAACGCCCTCAACAAATATCTACAGACAGTACATACATATGTCTCGAGGCGGGAATCGAACCCGCTACCCACTGCGTTACAGAGGTCGTCAGTTTTTCCAACGCTTCTGTTGTTAAACTCAACAGGTGTTTGTATTTCTATCGTTCGGGCCGGGCTAGCTGTTTACTTTCCAACACATAATTTCAGGGTTGGCTACGTAAAGTTACCTCAACCTCAACTGCCCCCCTGGATATCCCTTAGTCACCTCTTACGGCACCCACGGGAAGAGCTGGGGTAGTGCATATTCTAAGCCAGCACCGCACAGCTAACACGTAAAGTTAGTTATATATTAATCACAAAAAAGTCCTTAATAACCTATAAAAAGGTCATGGTGCATGCCCTGAATACCAGCATATTGCAGACGCAAATTACGGAGCTTGACTAGGCTAGCGTTTTATGGATATCCACGGGCGGGCAGCAGCGCCCCCTGCAGAACCATTCTACCACCGAACTGCGATCCCCAAACCGCATGCCTAGTGTAGGGATTATGGGCAATACCACCCATTAGATAAACACCAACAAGGTATCAGGGGAAAGCCTGCGTCCAGCCGTGGACCAATACAGGCTGAGGTTGAAGTGAGGTAGATAAAGTGTTGTACTAACCGGCAGTGGGGCGGAGAGCTGGGAATCCGGCGGGGGCGCGGGGGGCGCGGGCGGCGCGTCGGCCGGGGGCATCTCGGTCTCGCTTGCCCCGGGGCGCCGCTCCGGCCCTGGACTCTCCCCCTGGAAGAACAGCTTACATCACTATTAACCTAGATATGCTACCCGAAGCTTCCTACGTAATTTATCTGAATAAAAAGTATAATAAAAACGCACATATTTGTTCTTCTCCGGTATATTAGGTACCTATCTCCGTGGCAAATTTCATTGAGATCTGTTTAGCCGTTTACTCTCGAAATAATATACAGAAAAATATTTAAGAACTTATATTAAAATATTATAACTTGTTGCTGCCTGCGGCTTTGAACGCGTTGTTTGTATGAAACCGTTTAATGTTTTTTGTATCCCAAGATGATCCCAAAGGAACTGAAAGAGTCAGAGTCAGAATCAAATCGTTTATTTCTTTAGACTTACAAAATAGACGAGTCAATTTTTTTCAAACTCAAACTCAAACTCAAACTCAAAAATGCTTTATTTCCATAAATACAATAAATGTACACTTAGAAAAGGTCAAATCATAGTAAAAAATACACTGACACGGAAATAAAGTGGTATTTTTGATTTCGATTGCTTCGGTATGTAGACTAAAGTAAAGAAACGACGAAGAAACCTTTAGCCTGTTAGTTGTTATTTTTCGAGTTGGAGCAAAATCCGTCCCAAGCTTTTTTATCATCTAGATAATCTGATATTTTATAGTAAGCCTTTTTGCAGAATAAAGTTTTGACAATTTGTTTGAATTTATTTACTGATAATTTTTGCAGCTCAGTAGGGGTTTTGTTGTAGAAGCGTATACATTGCCCTTTAAAAGATACATTAATTTTATGCAGCCTAGTTGTGGGTACAGCGAGTTTATGTTTATTTCTAGTATTTACATTATGTATATCGCAATTTTTTGGGAAACTATTGATATTTTTATGAGTATACAACAAGTTTTCATAAATATATTGACTTGGTACTGTCATTATATTTATTTCTTTGAATTTATCACGTAGGGATTCTCTGGGACCCATTTTATAGATGGCACGAACAGCCCGCTTCTGCAGCACAAATATGGTGTTAATATCTGCAGCGTTCCCCCAAAGCAGTATACCATAAGACATAATACTATGGAAGTAGCTGAAATAAACTAGTCTAGATGTGTCCACGTCTGTGAGATCACGGATTTTTTTGACTGCATATGCTGCAGAACTAAGTCTCTTCGATAGCTTATCTATGTGTGGGCCCCATTGAAGTTTATTATCTAAGGTGATTCCTAAGAATACGGTACTTTCTATAATTTCTAACGTTTCTCCATTTACGTTTACATCAGCCTTAACTTGTTTTACATTAGGTAGAGTAAATCTAATACATTTCGTTTTGGTTCCGTTAAGCAAAAGATTGTTGACACTAAACCAATGAACTACCTTTGAGATTGCATTGTTTACATCGTCGAAATTAGTGTTTTGTCGTTTCATTTTAAAAATTAATGAAGTATCATCAGCAAACAATACAATCTCGTGACTATTCTTGACAAGATGAGGCAGGTCGTTAATATAAACTAAAAATAGGAAAGGACCGAGGATAGATCCCTGCGGTACACCCATTGTAACTACAGACCCCGAAGACCGTTTCCCATTTATGTCAACTCTTTGTATCCTATCACTCAAATAAGATGTGAGAAGATCCAAGGAGGTGTTCCTTATTCCATAGTGATGTAGTTTCCTGATTAATGTTTCATGGTGTACGCAATCGAATGCTTTCGACAAGTCGCAAAAAATGCCTAAGGCATCTTGCGACTTCTCCCAAGCATCAAAAATATGCGATACTAACTCTATACCGGCATCAGTAGTTGACCTGCCGCGAGTAAACCCGAATTGCTTACTATGAAGCAGGTCATTGCAATTGAAATAACTGAGCAATTGATGTAAAATAAGTTTTTCAAAAACTTTGCTGAATGTTGGCAGTACTGATATTGGTCTAAAGTTAGTGGGGTCAGACCTACTACCTGATTTAAACAGTGGGATTATTTTGCTACATTTCATTAGATCAGGAAATACACCACAATCAATAGACTCATTAAATATAAAAGCTAGATCTGGTGCAATGGTATCAATCAAAGGTTTAATAATTCTAACGGAAATGCCCCAGAGATCTGCAGTTTTCTTTATATTTAAAAGTTTAAAGACTTTTATAATATCTTTTTCATTAACGTGGTTGAAATTAAATTTATTTTCGCATTTAGGTACATTTTCTATCAGTAAAGACTCGGCAATTGCTTGAGAAGAATTTAGGGACTTTGTGGTAGAGATTGGAATGTCAGTAAAAAAGTTTTCAAAAGCTTGGGCTACTTCAATGTCATTTTTGATTGTGCAACTGTTAATCTTTAAATTGTAATCATTATCGTAGGTACTGACCTTTCCAGTCTCACTATTTATTATTTTCCATGTTGATTTTATTACATTTTCACTGTTTTTAATTTTGGAGCTAATATAATTTGATTTTGCTATTTGACAAACTTTTCTAAACATTTTTGAGTAATTTTTTACTTTTTCTTTGAAGTCCTTGTTAAAATTATATTGTTTGTCACTATATAGTTCATACAAAGTTACTCTACTTTTATGTATACCCACTGTTGCCCACTCACTAAAGTTAAGTTTTTCTGAGACCATCCTCGATTTGGGTGTGAATATTGAATTGAACGCATTGGTGAATTTATTAAAAAAACTACAATACGACTCATTTGGGTTGTTACTATATAAACAGCTTGATAAATAGTAATTAATATCAAATAAGAAATAAAGTGCAATCGATTTTACTTCACTTCAATTTTTTGTCCATTAGCGGAAGAATTTATATGGGATAAAAAGTAGCCTAAGAGTTATTCAGGCTATCTATATTATCTATATATCTAATTATATTCCAGGCCTAGAACTACCTGTGTGCAAAATTTTACCACAAACTACGATGGCTTTTTACAGAATGGATTCTGTAAAAAGCCATCGTAGTTTGTGGTATCTATTATAAGTTATTTATTAATGCCTCTGTAATAGTTTAATTTTGTAAAGCTTGGGCAGAGATACGAAGTTGCGCTTTTTGGCCACCAAACTCTATTTTCGCATCTCCTCCTAAACTATATAAGATGAGAAAACTATAACAGCTTAAAAAATAGTATATATAATTAAAAAATAGCTTATAATAGATACCACAAACTGTAGGATGGATTTTTAAAATTTCCGGTTTTAAACGTAATAATATGCTAAAATAGGTGGCGCTGTCATATTGGATCAGGTATGGGTCTTAATAACAAAAATCAAAAGAAACGGACTGTAATAGGTTGCTTTGGCATAAATCCATCTTCAAAAACTTGCCCCACTCTTTTGTTATCGCCAAAATTTACACCAATTTAAAATGAACTAAGCTACTGTGACAATTTCTGCTCGCTAGAGGTCTTAAAGGTTGTTTGACTTGCGGCCGCAAACATTATTCGAAACGGATTGCTTCGTAAATAAAAATAATGAAAAGTGACCCTTGTTAGAGACCTGACAAAACATCCGGAAATGAAAAACATTACGAACACAGCTGATATTTCCTGCGCTAGGTTTAACATGATTTCTATAATACAATGCTCTTTTGTGAAAAAAAAGTTAGACTTTAAAGCATGTTATCAATATTATTAAACTGAAAAATGAAAAATTGAATATAGCTGAATGTTTCAGTCTAAACAAAACTTGGCAACGAAACCGCGTTTAGAAACTAGCAACTAGCAAGTGAGCAAAACGGTTTTTTTGTTGACATGCCGCATTTTAAATCCCGAGCCAGCGAAGCAGTCTAGAGTAGAGCCACGAGCGTAGCGAGTGGTTCTCAAGTTGACTGCTGAACTAGCGAGGGATTAAAAGGCACGAAACAAAAAACATTTTCATCCCACCATCTTGGAAAGAGTATTTTTAATCTTCAATATCTGAGTGGAAAAGCCGTTTTTATTCTCTAGAGGATAAAGTAAATTGAATTTAGAACATCGTGTGCACTAAGTTTGTGAATTAAAAAAAACATTAAACCTATTTACTGCTACCTCTATGGTGCCGAATATTATCATACAACTTTTTTTTAATTTGTTAAAAACTCAGACTCGGAACCTTCTTGGTGTTCTTTTTTCAATTTGCTTTGTACGCGGTTCTTTACGCGGCATTTTTTCACGTCATTGTTAAACCTTATATTAAAAACAAGAAACTTGAAAACAAGTGAAAAAACTAAAATGAGTGATGAGCGACGAGGAAGTTTGTTTTTGCATTTAGTCATTTCCACGCTGAGGTGGAATGAAAAGTTACGTGTTGCACTCGAGTGCAAAGATTTTTCACCTCGTGCTCTTTTGATTCCCTCGCTAACGCTCAGGATTCTAATTTTTTTTAAATTTTAGAATCCTTCGCTTGCTCGGTCATCAAAATTGAACACGCGGTTAAAAAGCAACTTTGCACTCTTGTATAACAAATAACTATTATTCCACTTGTGAGTAAATTTCGATTTTGCTCACTATTTTCGAACGAGTGAGGTGAAAATGTACTTTTTTTTAATTAGCATTGCCATACAGCGGAGAAATGCAGCTAGCGTTTTGGGTACGCTCCCGACTGGTTCGATGGACTAGTTGAGGTACCTGTAGATTATTTGCAACAGTCAGTTAGCTCATTTGTTTCTATTGTAAATCCTCATATCACCTAACCTAATCAGCCTATATTGGTCCACTGCTGGACGCAGCCGTCCCCTTGATAAGCGCCTCATTGGCTTTTATCTCATGAGGGGTAATGCCAATAATCCCCACGCTGGGCGTGCAGGTAAGAGACTGCAGTTCATTGGTAGAATTTTTTTGCAGCAGTGTGGTGCCAGCCTTAAATTTGCACCATCTCTTCCCGTGGGTGTCGCAAGAGGCGACTAACGGATATCCACCTAGGGGTGGGCAGCAACGCCCCCTGCGCAATAAGTAAATACTAGTTCTAATTTATTTATATTATTTGATTGAAATTTTCTTTTATAATAAAATAAAGTACTTTTTCCTTATTTAGTAACTATCCGCGGCTCTGTTGCCGAATTTCATCAAGATTTTATTATATTAATAAACTTTCACGAATAAAGAGTCTAGTAATTCTTAAACCCAAACATTCTTATATAAAAGTCAATTTCTCCGTTTCCTTAAACAGCCGTTAAAACAGTTTTATTACTTGGATTAGCAGCTAATCCAAGTAATAATCTTTCTTCTTTCATAAATCATTTTCTTTCTTTTTCTTCTAATCCGATCAGAGTTTAACCCGCCAATTAGTGGAGAAGCCTCCATCATGGCCCATGTAGAGGTGAAGCGAGCACCGGCTAATGGATATGGACATACCGTAAGAGGCTTCTTAATTTGAAAGATTCATTTGATTTTATTGGGCTTTTACTTATTTGTTATGGTCTAAACTGTAATGATGGTATTATAAGCTATATTAGCTCTAGTAATGGCATCCTGAGTGCTATCTCTGACACGGTTTTTAATAACCCAATTTTCCAACATTGCATATCCGTCTACTTGGGCGGGAACAAGAAATGACGCCCGGTAGCTTGATGCGCTGGGTACTGACGAAAACATACATTGTGTATTCTAATGTTTTTTTTCTGTTTGTGTATTTTAATTATTTCTATTTGTGATATTGGTCCCTAATTTTGTATTGTGTGCCAGAAATAAACGAATTTTATTATTTATTTATAAATAAATTCTACGTTCTATTACTGTTTGTACGGTCATATTTATTACATAAGGTGTCGCGTCGCTTTAAAATTCTTTAATTTTCCTCAAAGGACACAATAATGCAGTTCACTATAACTATATGTCTCAGTATTTTAAATAGGTAAATAATGTAGAGTAAATCAAAATAAAGCAACAGCAGAAAAAACCAGTCCATCTTGATCTATCGAGGCTATTTAAATAAAATTTACCGTATCTTAGTACTTCCTACTGCTACAATATCGATACGATAATATAAACTTATCTAAAACATTTATACATTATTATGTAAGTATAAAATCTTTCACATAAGTTTATTTAAACAGCGCACAAAAATAAAACAATTGCAATTACTGCTCAAGTTGCACCAGTCAGTGTGCCAGATCGAACCATCAAATACATTAAAAAGATAATATTTTGAAATAAAACGATATTTTACTACATTTTTGTTTAAAAGTGGCACATGTTTAAAATTCAAATTCCCAACGTAAAAGGTACTCTCCGCTTTGTATCCTTTATGCGTCATTCACATGTTATAGACCATAAAAGCAGATTTTCGCCATCGTTCATTCGAGGCAGCTTAAAGCTAAATAGTACCGTTTATTATGTAATTTGGAGGATTCATTCGGGTTTTATTGGATCTTCTAAGGGTTGAAAGCTTAATTTAAAAAAATTACTTGTCTAAGTGCTTATTTTATAAGTCTAAAAAAATAAACGATTAGACTCTTACTCTGATTCTGTGAATAAATTGTAATAATACTCTTTCCAAACACCCAGGTTGGTTAGACTTCCATCATGAGTTTAACCAATTCACTGCCCAGATTCAACGGTGTGACCCCCGGGGCCGCCCAGGAACCCCCGCTACTGGGGCTTCGTCCGAACAAAAAAAGAATCACCCAGTCGAAAGTTCTAAAAACCGTTGAATTGAGAACCTCCTCCTTTTTGAAGTCGGACATCATGCATTGTTAACGTTATCTTCACGTAAATCCTCACACATCTCTTATTCAATGGAGTGGTCGAAAGATTAAATGATAAGAAGTAGGTAGAGAGTGATGAGAATAATAAGAAGTAGGTAGAGAGAGACAGGCAGGAAGAGGAGGTTGTAGGCAGGAAGAGGAGGTTTCGAGAACTCCAAAAAAATGGTAAGAGACATTTATCACACTAGTATTATAAATGTGACAGTTTGGATGTGTTGATGTATTAGACGTTTGTTTGTTACCTCTTCTCGACAAAACGACTGAACGGATCAGGCTGAAATGTTTCATAGGCCTCTAGGTGGTTTATCCTATAAATCAGTTTCCATGGGATATAAAAAACTTTTAAACGTTTTCATAGAAACAACTCGTGCGAAACCGCGGCCAAATACTAATTTTTAATAAAAATACAAACCCCATTCTACAACAAAATCAAACAAACAGAATCGTCCTTTTTCTAACTTTTCCAATTCTTGACAAATCAAACAAAAGATGGCCGCTCTCTAAATACAAATTGAATTAATTGAATCTCATAAAAAGTTTATTCCAATATCGTCTAGGCTGCTTAAATCTATGTTGCTGTTTCATTCATCCAATTTGGACAGTATACCTTAAAGATCAGAGTGGAGCTAATAGGTAACGTTTGCATTCCCCTACACTTGCCAACCACAACCTCAACCTCAACAGCCTGTATTGGTCCACTGCTGGACGCAGGCCTCCCTCTGATAAGCGCCATATTGGCGTTGATCTAATGGGGGTAATGCCCATAATCCCCACGCTTGGCATGCGGGTTGGGGATCACAGTTCGGGGGTAGAATAGTTCTGCAGGGGGTGCTGCTGCCCGCCCCCAGCGGATATCACTAAGTCGCTTCTTAAGACACCCACGGGAAGAGTTGGGGTGGTGCAAATTCTAAGTCAGCACCACACAGCTTTAGTGTGTATGTACACTTCGACGGAGAATGCGACGAAGTCAGTTAAAAACAAAAGATATCCGATGGCTTAGATTTCACTGTGATATCAATCTCGAAAGTTCTATAGTTGGCACATAAAATTTAAAGAAGCATTGATTCCTAAATGTATTTCATGTTTCACAATTTGTAGAGCAAATCGTTGCCTACGACGACGACTTGGTTCACAAAAAGCTACTGTCACCGCGGACGGGAATCCCCGAGTTAATTGCTTTGAGTTCGACAAATATTTACCAGCGCTTCTTGTCCCAGCTCTATTTGTGGTTTACTTCGTGTGAATTTTGTTTAACCAGCGCAACAACAAATTGTTCACATAAAAAGTTTTTTTATGTTTCAACAATCGTTTTGCTGTAATTGGGACTGTGGAGTGTACCGTCTACGAAAATGAGATTTTAATTGGTTTTGGCTGTAATGTACGTAGGTACTTCTTGTATTAAATAAAAGGGTAATAAATAGCGAAAATTATAATCAACATTCATTCGTCAACAGGTCATATGGGAGAGTCTAATCTATGCCCGAAGACCTGCCCGCTGTGAACGGGTACCAAATTGATTTATTAATACTGTAAATGATACCCTTTTTAACCGCCTTCAAAAAGAGGAGGAGGTTCTCAATTCGACTGTTTTTTATGTTTGTAATGTAACTTCAGAACTTTTGACTGGGTGGTCCGATTTTCATGATTCTATTTTTAAAGATGAAGCCTCCCATGTGCTTCCATTTAATCCTCCATCTAGTAAATGACTTAACTTTTTGACAAACACGATTATTAAACAAATGATTGTTAAGTTACTATTATAACACTTTACTACATAAATACTGGATAGTATAGGTACTGCTTTTTATGTGCAAGAAATATTTCTGAATTTTCTAAGTTGGAAAACCTTGATGAAGATTTCTGAATTTTGATGAAAGATTTCTGAATTTTCTGAGTTGAGACCATTATTTAATTTTATTATATTAAACCATTATCGATGGTTGTGTATGATAAGAAAGTTTCAAAAACTTCATTTTAAGGAACGATGTACCGTATAGTATACCGTATACCGGCAGTTCAAACTCTACAAATGTCAAAACTCAATGGCCCTGTAATCTAAGTACACTACTATCTTGTATGTTAATGTATCCCAATGTGGACAATGCGGGTTCGGACAGACCAGCTATGTCGCCGCATACCTTGCCGGGCCCCAACCCTTTGTGGCTGTGATGAGATAATTGTTGGAATCATCGTTTAGAGATTTTAGAGGCGCTCAGATATTTTTATAATTAATACTTATAGCGTAAAATATTCACTTATTAAAGTATTATACTATACATGCTACACGTGTAATATGTATTATGCGAAAATTGAGAGATTTCGATGGATGGAACGGTGATTTTCATTCAGAGAAACTCCACGTCTAAATTACGGAGTCAGACAAAATTTTTGGATTGATATAGTTTTAAAGCCTTTGCTGCACCTTTCATTTCGGAAACACACCTGTGAATCCCTAAATATTCATCGCTTAGTTTAATTCGTTAAAATTCAAATGAATCTTTTAGTATACTCAATGCAAAAACGTAGAGACGAATTGAGAATCCTCTTCCTATTTCGAAGTTAGTTATTAAAAATAGAGCGCTCCATAGGGTGGACAATCAAAACTCTGTAAATAGTCTGAGTTAAAAATGCTCGCCCAGTTACTCAGTAGATACGCAGTCCCCTTTGGAAAAACCAACTTACTTATTTGTACAAAAGAGCGGCTACTGTTTGTTTGTCTCACCTATCGGCTACTATTAGTTTGTTTCAAACAACATCACTAAACTTTTTGACAAAGCATTGATCTGTAACTTTCCACTTTACGTTTCCCCGTCAACTCGAGAGTAGAAACCCCTATTTGATCCGTTTTCTTACTTAATCCCGGTTTTGAAAGGACAATTAAATTATACTCGGCTTTACAAATGAAAATCCTGCTAAAATAATATTATCTATTTTGCTTTACTTCAAAAATGTACGATTTTATGGTTAAATATCACTATGATTTCGTTTTGTAATAATATCCCATAAAAACAAACAAAAAATATTTTTTTTAACAACATAAGGGTAGAGATTGTTCATAATGTCTTCGGTGGACGCCGATCTTATGTTACGTTTACAATGTAGAGCTGGACAATGATCGGTGTTACGGGCCGTACTGTTTCATTTGCATCGAACTAATCCATTGCAACATCCTTCTATTTCCGACATCCCCGTACTACACTTTACACTACGTACTGACTACACGTTACACTACGTACTGATTACACGTTACACTACGTACTGACTACAAGTTACATTGTGTACTGACTATACGTTACACTACGCCCGAACGTATACCGGTCAGTACCAGGGCTTAAGCAATAAACACATTCCATACTTTTGTTATACTAGTTAACATGATATTTACATCAATAATCGTGTGGCATTAAATGGTATTTTATTAATTTATTTTATTTATTCAGCTAGTAAGTACCCGTATTCCAAGTCGATACGAGTTTGTAAGAAACGATTGGATCATTCTTTCAGTTTTATTTATTTATTTATTCTCATACAACGAATAAGTTTCTCTCGATCCGGTTGGCGTGATGTTGGCGTGTATACGAAGGACTCGAGAATGACGGAAGTGTTTCTAAAATAATGCGTACAGTACGACGGATACTAAATACTCAGATACTATCAGAATTACACCCAAATTATCCAATTCAAATGAGAGTTCTGACTCGTTCTACCCAAGATTTTTGTACCCAATAGGTATTTTTCTCAGTTTGACCTAAAATATTTTATATCAACGTATTTAATAAAAATGTTTATATTCAAATAGCCAGCTTCGTTCTCCACTTCTGGAAATTAACATGAACTATTTAGAAATCAATTTCCGTGTTTATCATCTTCCTCAATCACCTATTGGGGATCAAACTTCATAATCTTGAGTCGGAAGTGTCGATGGTAGGACACTGCTAATGCTGTTAGGAGTGTATCAAACTTGGGTAGTTCTGAGTTTGGCGACCTGCGGTCAGGGACCTCATGTGTGTGCTTGCGAGATAAGGTTTAGCCAAGTTCTTGAGTAATCCCCGTGTCCGACTACATTGGGCTAACGCAAACCTGTGTTCCCGTTAGCCCAGTGTTTATATCCACTTATTGACCCACAGTATTTACGTCCATTCAATCGAGAGACAACCAGCTATGAGCTAGAGTCAAAGGTATTGTGGTTTCTAGGTTTTAAACAACAAAAATAATGCTGGACAATTCACACAGCATGATCGAACCCCAAACCAAGTAGAGCTTGTGGTACCTACATAAATATGTATCCATACATAGAAACCACCCAGAACATCTGCAACAAATATCTGCAGGTCATACGGACATTTATTACACGGTGAGAATCGAACCCGCTAGTAAATTCGCCCGCTGCGCCACAGAGGTAGTCGAATGTGAATATTGTTATTGTATAATAACTTTTATTACGATAAATGGGGCTATAAATAGATATGCAATGATCGAATTAAATTATTAACTAATAAACCATGGAAAAATGGTTCGTACTAAAGTTTTTAAATAGTTCTAAATCATAGTAAGTCAACAACATCTATTTGAATGGTTAATTGTAGTAAAAGTGCTCGTGAAAAATTGCGTCCTTGAACAACTAAATACACCACCATAATGTCAAGAAAATTATTTTATCCAAAACAATCAACATAAAACCTTGAATTTTAACACGAAAACATTAATAAGTAAAATGTATGAAAACCACATTTATTTACACCTAACTTACAAGGGGGCTATTCTGCGTAATCGCTTTACTATGACATGTGTAAGGGTTGTCAGATTGAATATTATTTTAATTTGTCATTTCAACTCTTGGCCCGTATTATAAAAGCATGCTCAGTCATCGATCTATGCTTCAGTGATGCATAAGTATAGTTTTGAGTAAAGACTAATTTTTATACAATGCTTGGGAACTCATGTAAAATTCTACACTCACTCATATAACCCTTAAGAACGATGCGTTCTTACGCTATTACGAATTATTGAACGGTTACCGAGCATTACTTGAGCCAGCATTCTGAGCACTCTGCCTTCGGGTGACGGCTTAGATTTTACAGAAATAGTTTTAAAGTTAAGTGTTGAAAGTTTAGTTTGAAAGTTTAGTGTTACAAGTTGTAATTGTTTTATTTAGTAACAGTGTAAATACCAAGAGCTATAATTAATTCTAATAATAAAATCTTTCATAATAACAACTAAAATATTATAACTGCTACGTCGACTGTCGAACATGGCTCGGCTAAACAATAAGCTTATTCTCCACGCATAAGTTAAATTTATCAGAAAAAAATTACGGCTATCTGAAAAAAATTAAAAAGAGAACCGACTATATACTAAAACAAATAATTTTCGCTGACCCTGAGAGGTCGGTATTTCTAAATGTTTTCCTGTCGTTTGACAACAGCGAAAATAATAAGGATAGAGGAAACGGATTTGACGCTCGAATGCACAACGATCCTATTGTAGAGGTCTGGGTTCGAATCCCGAAAATTCTCATCAAAATTTTTATTGTTATTATTTTAATTGTTCAATGGGAAAATTTCACAGAATAGGAAGGTTTTGGTTCAATGAATCTGACGTAGATAAAACGGGTAACGTTCTTTTGTTGGAGTTTAGTAAATCTCTTGTGTATTGTGTAGTCTCTAAATACTTCTTTACTATATAAACTTTCGTAGTTTGACGAATTCATTATGAACGTTGGTGTTCTTCCAACACAAACAAGGTTCGTAGTTAACCCGCTAACATTCATAATGAATCTCTAATACTTCATTGTTTAGTTAATACGTTAGCACGAATTTATGTAATATCTTAATAATTTACGATCGGGATGGGACTAGAACCCGCCGCTCTTAGTGATGTACCCGACTAGTCGAGAATCTTTGAAAGGTACCTACTTTCTTTAGAATTATTTGATTATTTTCCTAAGTGTGGTAAGGAAGTTAGTACAATTATGGTGGAGCTTGGTTTTTAGCAAAACAAACCTAAAATGAGGTAAGGGTTTAAAAATTAAAAGCCACGTGTGAGCCCGACTCACATGTGTTTTTTTTTTAAACCAGCTGCCAGCTCACCAAGGCACCAAGCACTAAGGGTTTAAAAAAAAGTTACGTGTGAGTCGGGCTCACACGTTTTTAAACCCTGACTTCTCCCAGTGTCGGTTTGCCATCCCATCGGATTATGAGAGTGTCCCCACTCTTAGAGAGTGCATCTGTGTTCCGTGTTTGCGCACACACTTGTGCACTATAGTATGTCCTAGGCAACTCGCTAGTTTCCGTTGACACTAGCCGCCGTGGTCAGAAATTCGGTTATGAGGACATATTATAAAATAAATCACGGTACAATTACAAGATTTAGGTAGAGATTTTCGTTTTACCCTGATGAATTTTAAAAACCACTGTACAACGGAATACCAGAAGTCAAAATACCAGAGTACGGTCAAGAAAGCTAAGCCGTGTGGTGCAAATTCTTAGCCAGCAGTTTAGAATTTGCACCACCCCAACACTTCCCGTGGATGCTGTAAGAGGCGACTTAGTAACATCCACCGGGGGTGGGCAGCAGCGCCTCCTGCAATAAACTGCGATCCCCAACCCACATGCCCAGCGTGTGGATTATGGGCACTGCCCCCCACACGATAAGTCAATAAGGCTTGCCAAGAGGAGGACTCCGTCCATCAGTGGACCAATAGGTTGTTGAGGAGGTCCAGAAAGAACAGAAGACCGCATAAAGAACTAACAACTTGAATTTCCTAAGGCCGAATAACCAAAAACCTCAAGCACATAACTTCTTAAACTGTAGATCGAACGATCGCAATCTCGATTGAACGCTGAACCGAAATACATATTTGAATCATGTTATTCCGCTATTTGGAAATAAAGTTTCCAATAAATCATATGATCCAGAAATACGATCAAAGAACAAGATAATTAACGTTAGTTGAATTAATTTGTCTTAATTTTATCTATTCAAATTAATTCTGTAGGTAATTAAATTTAACACACAAATATTACGTTTTTATTAAAATTGATTTACAAACCACTGCGTCATTTTTTAGCAAAATACGACATTTGATATTAGCTCAATTAAAAGCAATTAGGAAAGTTGGCCCGGTGACATTTTGACGTGACTTTACTGCATCGTCTATTGTTAAAAAAAACTGAACTTAGTAATAAACTAAAAATAAAATCTTATTTAAAGTTTTATTCCTCATAATTTAAAACCAACTAAAATTTTAAATTTTTGACCGCAACTTCTAAAACTTTACCAACTTCCAACTAGGCAACAAGTCGAAAAATTTTGGGATTTAATTTCATTTCTTAGAAATTACCCAAAGTGTGAGGGCTTACGCACTCTAATAACTTTAAATCACGATGACACTACCTACTAAGTAGGTATTATTCTTTAACTACTTACAAGTTGTAACGCATTGATTTTTTTATTAAACTGTAATGTTACATTAAGATGATAAATAAAATAAACTATAATCCACTAACCTTATTGAGTAATCGTCAGCGTTCCGGCGACAGCAGCCGCATATCGAACTTGAGTAGAGAAGTCATGTCTGTCTCCTGGGTTTGCTGGTCCACGGCTGCGTCGGGCGGAAGGCAGCGAGGGTCTGGCAGACTGATGGAGGGCGGGCCGGCACGCCCCCGCAACAAGTACCAACAGCGGAGGGAACTTACGGTGGTGTTAGGTTTGGTGCGCATGGGAGTCTTTGAAAAGGCCTTTTTTTTAGATTTTTTAAGCTTCCTTCTGCACGGAAACCTGCAGAAACCTATATACATTTTTCAATTCAAGGATAAGATCAGTAAATTTATAAACCATGCCGAAATTCAAATCATTTAGTGTCTAACGTTAAATTTTATGGATTTTTATGAGTAATAACTTATTATTAGTAACGAGTTGACCGTATTTTTAACAGACTTCAAAAAAGGAGGAGGATCTCATTCGATTGTTTTTTTAATGTTTGTTACCTCAGAACTTTTGACTGGTTGATGACCGATTGTGATGATTCTTTTTATATTTGAAAGCTGGTGCTCCCCGTGTGGTTCCATTTAAATTTGATCCTGTTCTGACAATGGCGTCCATGAAAAAACCATAAAATTGAAGTCGGTTTATACTTTTTTTTAAACAATACCAATTATTCAGATTATTAAAGTTTTTTTCTTCTGCACGAAAAGCAGCAAAAACCTATATCCTACTTTTTCAATTGAATGTTTAGTTCTATAAACTTCTAAACCATGCCAAAATTCTAATTCATTAATATAAAGTATTAAGATAAGTAACGTATTTTAACAACTTAGGTACGTAAGAATGTATCTACCTTCATACTACCTATCAACTATGTATATAAAATATGCCTTATAATTAGGGGACTGAGGCTACAGGACAAACCGTATGATGGTTTATGTCAGCTGCAAATAAAAAAAAGATAAAAAAAAACATATTCAAAAAAAAATATCAGGAATATTGTGACTCTGTTTTGCTAATAATAATTTACAAATGCGTTTTCTTACTCCTTATTGAAGCTAGATTGGATTCTGACTAGTCATACCAACTTGTACACATTTCAACCCCTCCTGAGCCGAACTAAGCTCAGTTTTTTGCATTAACGCCGCCAAGAATATTAACATTGTTGTCTATTCTATGCAATTATAATTTGTACATACTTATTGATTATCTGAAATTTAACCTTTTACTCTAATTTTTAATTATTATTATAATTTTACTTAATCCCTTCTAAATTGTATATTGTTATTATGAAATAAATAAATATCAAATATCATAAAACTGCGAGAAAAGCACGCTTATAGAAAAACTTTCTTACAGCTACACCTGCCCTAAGAAATCCACCAGATAAATAAACATCAGCTCCGCCCAGTCGTTTCTGTGATCTCCCCTGATTTGACCAATCAGCCCTCCTCCATCAGCAAGGCCGTAGCCAGCTCTAATGGCCTAACACTGTTCTTTTTATTCTGCAGCCAGCGATTCGTTTAGTGAGATCATCAATATCTGTAGTGGAGTCTGCAACAGTAGTTATCTAGGCAGGTACCTAAATTAGGTTACTTAAGTTGCTCTTTGTTTCCACAGTTAACATGGATATGAATAAATAAATAATGCTGGATAATTCACACAGCATCTAGCCCCAAGCTAAGCAGAGCTTGTGTTATGGGTACTAGATAACTGATATAAGTACATCATTCAATACACTACATGGTTATTTTTTATTATACATAGAATACATCCAGAACACCCTGAATAAATGTCTGCAGATCGTACACACATTTATTTGTCCCGAGGCGGGAATCGAACCCGCAACCTCCTGTAGTAAGTCGCTCGCTCAAAATCTCCATTGAAATAAATATCAGAAATATTTAATTTCATTTTCTTTGATCTTGCGGGACGCAGTAGGTTTACATTTTGTGTGCAAGTCAATGAAAGCTTTCAAAGAAATCGAATAGCTACAGTAGGTATCAAATAATGCGGGATTATTGGTGACTAGCAGCTTCGCACGCGTTGTTCCCATGGAGACGTTTAAAGGTGATTATTATCCCACGGGAACTGATGATGGATTCCGGGATTAGAATTACCGGTATGCAAAATTTCAACCCGATCTGTTTAGTACTTTTGTCGTAAAGAGGTAACAAACATTCATCCATCCATACATCCATACAAACTTTCGCATTTATAATATTAGTGTGATGTGATTAATTCATTGACTTTTTCTACAAGTTTTAAGAGATATGATCTGTTCCCATAACCTTGGTCGTGATGATAACTCTAGTAAAGGATATCGGCTTATAGGTCGTGATGGTCAAGCGACTCTAACCGACTTCAATTCTTATAGATTTTTCATGGCTGTTCATGAATCTCATTGTCAGAACTGAACCTTTCATATAAAAAAAAGAATCATTAAAATCTGACCACCCAGTCAAAAGTTCTGAGGTAACAACATAAAAAATTGAAGAATTAGAATTAATTGCACCTTATTATTTGATAGTAATAACTATATTTTATCATACTATTTATATAGTAAAAATTTGACTTGACTAAGTGCTTATTTTGTAAGTCTAAAGAAATAAACTCTGACTCTAAAAAAAACAGTCGAATTAAGAACCTTCTTCTTAAAATCCTCTTAGTGCCTATTACCTAAGTCGATGACACAAGTCACAGCCTCCTCGCCTTCGTTGCAGTGCCGTGACACATCATCAGATACCCGACACATGCGGGCTGTATCGCAGCTCGACACATCTTTAGCTATTCGATTATCTAGAGTCTAGACTAGCAGCGCCTTACGGTTTCACCTGCGTAGTTATCTTTCCCCGAAATTCCAGGATAAAATATAGCCTATGTTACTCCTGAAAAGTAAACTTTATATCGATGAATGATTTTTTTAAAACGTTTCAGTTATTTCGGAGCGTTTTATTACAAACAAACAATGCTTTCCTCGTTATAATACATATATGTATATATAATAATCCTATTTCTATACTCAAGCTTTTTGTAAGATTCAGTGCTTATCACAATAATCCAAAGTTATCCTTAAAGCGTTTAAGAAATGAATGTCAGCATTATAATCAAGAATCAAAAGCTCCTAAAAGCAATAAATAAACAATTAGAAAAAAATAACAAGATCGGTCTCTTTCAGGTAACCTTGATAAAATGGCGCATCCTATAATTTATTTTGTTTAAAAAAACTATAGACCGACTTCAATTATATAGTTTATTCATGGATCCCATTGTCAAAACTGGACCAAAAATTTAAATAGGACCACACGGGAAGCACCAGCTTTCACATAAAAAATAAAGAATCATGAAAATGGGACCATCCACTCAAAAGTTCTGAGGTAACATAAATAAAAAAATAGAAAAAAAAGAGTCGAATTGAGAACCTTCTCCTTTTTTAAGTCGGTTAAAAGTAAATAAATAATGCTGGATAATTCACACGCTTTCGCTAAGCACAGAAGCTTGAAACAATTTTTGGATTTGAAAGCTTTAGTTCAACATTTAATTGACCTCTCTTTTTATTTTCGAATGCATATTTAAACGTTACATGTGAGATTATTCGTTGTTGAAATTAGTGTTACAGTTTTTAGCCATTACCTTGTCTTTCCTGTTATTGCTATAAGATTTTGTTAAGTTTTCATTGATGAATGTCTTTGTTGACATAAAATATCTTGGATTTATCGCTTGTGTGCAATAAAGTATTAAATAAAAAAAATTATCAGAGTTTCAATTATTTAATCCTTATAAATTAAAAAGCACGGCTTGATCCGTCGATTCATACAATGAATACTTCCGGGTTTAATTTGAATAGAATATTAACTTACAAGTATGCTGTTAATTATACACAAAATAAAATTTATTTGCTATTTGACATCTCATTAGTGAATCATGTTACAAACGAAAGGTATTGGAAATGAAAAGACTCAGTTTTGTAAGTAATTTTTCAACATAATAAAATAGTAACGTAAAGTAAAATAGTAACAAAATAGTAATTAAAAATTAATAATTATCTATTTATCCACAACTTGCTGCAGCAAAGTGAAAAGAGAGTACGATGCTTTGATAATCTGAAATATAAATAAAACCGTATATTAGTTTTGCAGTTTATTAATCAATATTTTTTTATGTTACATGCATAAACGATCTTTCTTTAGACAAAGAACATAAACAACAAAACGAAAAAAAAAATTACAACTAGTAGAGTCTGTTCAAAAAGAGAAGAGTCGTGGATGGTGGCGTTGATGAACTAACACTCAGGCCCGTATTATGAAAGCTTGCTCAGTCATAGAGCTATGCTTGAGTGACGTTTATGCCATAGAAAAGCGTTGCTCAAGCATAGTAGGATGACTGAGCAAGCTTTCATAATACGGGCCTTAGTCATACTGCAATGACAGAGCAGTGTTGTCAATGCAACAAAAGTTGTCAATTGACACACGACCGCCCTCAATTCTCAAGACTCGTTCTCTGTTTGAACAGACTCTATGTATTATGAATATAAGCGGGTTAACGACGAACCTTGTTTGTGTTGGAAGGAAGAAGAAAAAACATTGGTGTTGTACCAACAAATCAACCTTCTTACTTTACCCGGTTATATTGTTATTGTCTAAGTACTTATTTTGTAAGTCTAAAGAAATAAACGATTTGACTTTGACTTTGACTTTATTAACAACGAAGTATGTACCTACATTTTTAAAGTTTCTGTAAAAACTGTCTGTAAACAAATGACTGTGTCAAAAATGATAGGTGCATGTTTTATAACGCAGGCATACAGTAATTTTAACCGACTTCAAAAAAAAGAGGAGGTTCTAAATTCGTCTGTTTTTTTATGTTTGTTACCTCAGAACTTGAACAGAATGGGTGGTCCAATTTGCATGAATCTTTTTTATATGAAAGTTGGTGCTTCCCGTGTGGTCCCATATAAATTTTGTTCAGTTCTGACAATGGCATCCATGAAAATTCATGACAAAACTGTAAAAATTGAAGTCGGTTCATAGTTTTTTAAAACAAAATTAATTATTATGAAGGCAATTCTAAGATGGATTAAGTTTACACTATGTTGATGATAAATCACATCACACTTAATATTATAAATGCGAAAGTGTGTATGGATGGATGGATGGATGTTAGCTCTTCACGCTAAAACTACTTTACGGATCGGGCTGAAATTTTGCATACAGCTAATTATAATCCTGGAATCAAGCATATGCTACTATTCATCCCATAAATCATTTCCCGTGGGATAGAAATCACCTTTAAACATTTCCATAGGAACAACGCGTGCGAAGCTGCGGGGCGCAGTTAGTAAATAAATAAATATCAAACATGATTAGTAAAAAGGAAGTATAAAGGGTGGCCTTATCGCTAAGAAGCTTAAGATGTTTAAGCTGTGTGGTGCTGGCTTAGAATTTGCACCACCCCATCTCTTCCCGTGGGTGTCGTAAGAGGCGACTAAGGGATATCCACCAGGGGCGGGCAACAGCGCTCCCTACAGAATATTTCTACAACTGAGCTGCGATCCCCAACCCGCATGCCCAGCGTGGGGATTTTGGGCACCACCCCCATGACATAAACGCCAACAAGCCGCTTATCAGGGGAGGCTTGCGTCCAGCAGTGGACCAATACAGGCTGTTGAGGATGAGGTTGAGGTTATCGCTACGAGCAATAATTAACTGAAAAAAGACAAAGGCAAGTTCTGAGTTCATATTGAGACAGATGCAACACTTTGTTCAAGTTTCAAGTTTGCTGTTGGTACCTGACAAATTTGGTTTAGTTACTTGTAAAATCAATATTTTGTTAGTAATATATAATTTAAAAATAATAGTTCAAATGAAATAAAAAATAAAAGCATACAAATTAAATTTATCATTCCACAATTTAACTCGCGTTTTGTACGCCAGTTTATAACTAGATGTCGCTACTTAAGGTGAGCCGAGCTCTGGATCGCGGTGACGAAGCGTTTCGGGTTCTGATAGTGGTTGGCGACGTGTACACCTACCATCCACAGTTTTACTTACTTACTACTTAGTCGCTTACAGATATTTGATGATAGATTTTTTGGAACGTTGCTCGTCATCGTCTGTTAAACAACTATAACGCCGCTACGTGATGGATTTCGAATCGAGCGGGTTGACAAGATATGGTTTTCTCCCGAGTCCGAACGAATTACATACAGTACAGAGCAGAGACGTGCACCGACCGAATTTGCTACGCGTCAAAACGGTTGCAAAATAAACGCCTTGTTACTTTTACTTTAGTTTTACTAAATTGCTTATGCACGCACTCGACTTCGCACGCGTTGTTTCTATGGATATATACTACTACTGACTACTACTTACTGTTTTTGTATGTATCGTTAGAACACGAGTAGGCGAGTTTAGGTTTTTATACTAAGCTATTATTCTACGAGCGTTCCGAGCCGTACGTAAGAACCGACGTAGCAGCGTCTTGAACCTTGTATTGGTCCACTGCTGGACACAGGCCTCTCCCTGATAAGCGTCTTATTGGTGTTTATCATAGGGGGGGGGCGTTAGAAATTCACTTAAAAATAATTACGATGAAAAATTGTTGCGATCAATTTTATACTTAAAATAGAAGTTATAGAATTATCTTAATTTTTTATTTGTTTTCGTCAGTCTTAAACAACTAAGACTGACAAAAATAAATAAAAAAATGATTAAAAACTAAAACCTAAAAGGTACCTCGGAGGCGCTCAAGGGATCAAAACGTTGGTGTTCTTCCAACACAAACGAGGTTTGCAGTGGGTTAACTGCAAACCTCGTTTGTGTTGGAAGAAATTGGTACATTAATAATGAAAACTAGTCACTGATTGCACCTACGTTTTTTTTTTATGGGAATAGTTAAGCCCTTACGTTGCATAACGAAAAGTATCACTTTTCCCATTTGAAACCGTATATAACCTTTGAGGCTTTTGAGACTAAAGGTACTGGATTAGCTGTCGGGTTGCCCCTAAAATATGGTTGAAATAGCTAATAAGAACCTTTGTACTATGCACACAAAGGTTCTAATTAGCTATTGCAACCAGCAGATTATTAATCCCCGGAGTAGATAACTCCTTGTGCAAAGGTCAGTCATTCATTCATTTTAGAACTATATATACGATTGGTAAAACATCATCTTAGAGCGCGATTCACGACGCGTTCTTGTGTTGGCTCACGGCTATACTCAGGCCCAGTAGAGGGTTAAAAGGCTTAACACCTGATGATAGATAATGGAGTTGTCGACAACCCTACAAAAACTGTCTGCTCCGCGTCTGGTTTGACAAAATTCTGATAAGGCTAGGCGCAAACGGACAACTAGCTGACCATGCCATGGTAGTGACATGCTGATTACACGCTTTATCGTACATTTGTACGAACTCGCCGAACATGCGAACAGTGTTTTGTGGCGGAGCACGCCATAGCCTAGATCAGCGGTTCCCGAATGGTGGTCCGCGGAACCTTGGGGTTCCGTGGAAGGGCCACAAGGGTTCCGTAAAAAATTTTTTCACACGAGCGGTGACCAACGTTGTTCGCGCGCACCGACCTGTATGTATACGCGCGAAAGAGAGGCAGGGCGTGCTGGGGGAGTAGTACATCGCGCACAGCACTCTCCGCCCCGCGCGCCCGCGCCCGTGTTGCAGCGCCGCGCCGCCGTCGCGTCGGTTACGGCGGCGGGCGGGGCGGAACATACCGGTCCCGACCGCGATCAGAGCGCACGTATTTCAATAATTAAATTACTTAGTTGGTCACTTACTGTTAGTGAATAGCTTTAGTAAAGAAATATTTATTGTTGGGTACCTATTGATCTAGAATTTTCGATGTTTACGGGTAAGTCACAATGTTTTGTTTATTTGTAGATACGTTTTCGAAATAAAATACGAACGATTTATTCACGTGTTATTTTTATTGTAGGTACCTAGTTCAAAATGGAAAGATGGCTCAAAATGGGTTGCCTCACAAGTGGCAAAAGTGTTTCGGATTCTTCAATAGATCCAGAGCCACCAGCAGTGTGTACTGAAAATATTTCAGAAAATGTTCCTGGTTCGTCGGTAAGAAAATTATGCATAAGTTTTTTTTACAATTTATATATTCACTCTTGACCGCAGTCACGCCTCCGATAACGCGATGACGAGGTCGATGATGGAACGAGATCACCCAAAAGGTACCTGTTAACTATTGTTATTTGTTATTTCCTTATTAATATATATTTTTACCTGACTGCGCCAGAAGGAGGGTTATGTTTTTCGAGAGTATATATGTATGTATGGTCATTTATTGTTATACAAGTTATTTACTAATTTTATTTATTGTCAATTGTACGTATTGCTACGGTTGTTATCATTGTTTGTCAATTCATTTCAGGGTTTGCTAAATACAGAAGACCCTAGTACCGGACAGAATCTACAACATACACTCACTCACCAATAAAAGAGTTGCAACTCAGAAGAAAACTTCTTCAAAAAAGAGAAGATACGACGAATCCTACTTGTCTTTTGGATTTGTTCCTGTGGGAATGACTGAGAACCCGGATGGACTATGCGTTATTTGCAACAAACTAATGAGTAATAGCTCACTGGTACCTGCAAAGCTTAAACGACATCTTGACACCAACCACCCAGAACTGAAAGATAAAAGCCTCAGCTTTTTTGAAAGACACAAAGAAGTACGTAGAACTAGTGCAGCTGCTATACAAAAATTTGTAAAGACGGATAATCAAAATACAACAGAGGCATCATTCCTGCTAAGTTACAAAATCGCTCGTGCTGGTAAACCACACACGATTGCAGAAGATTTAATAAAACCATGTATGACAGAAATTGTCACCTGTGTACTTGGAGAAGAAGCAGCAAAGAAAGTGTCAGCGGTTCAGTGTTCAAATAACGTCATTTCTGATCGAATTCACAAGATTTCAGACCATATTTAAAATGAATTAATTAGTAGATTGAAGACCAGCGAGATGTTTGCAATGCAACTTGACGAAAGTACAGATGTCGCCGGGTTATCCATACTGATTGTTTTTGTGAGATATCCCTTTGAAGGATCTATTGAAGAGAATTTGTTTCTTTGTACTCCATTAGAAACCAACACAACCGGAGAAGAAATTTTTAATGTTATTGATAGTTACATGACTAAGCACCATATTGATTGGAACAAATGCATTGACGTGTGTAGTGATGGAGCGGCAGCTATGGTTGGCAAAATAAAAGGCACTGTAACAAGAATCAAGGAGGTTGCACCTAAATGTAATAGCAGTCACTGCGTTTTACATCGCTATGCCCTTGTCGCAAAAAAAATGCCATACGAGCTCAAGACAGTTCTCGACCAAGCAGTACTAATTGTAAACTACGTTAAATCACGTCCACTCCAATCGAGGCTTTTTAAAAAAGCATTTGAGGATATAGGAAGTCAGCATAAATCACTTCTTCTTCACACGGAAGTAAGATGGCTTTCAAGAGGAAGAGTTCTTTTAAGGCTGTTTGAATTGCGCGACGAGCTTAAGATATTCTTTACCAAACAACCTGTTTCTGCACACGTTAATAAGCTTGTTGTACTGCTGCATGATGAGCAATGGTTGATGCAATTGGCTTATTTAGCTGATATATTCGATAAACTCAACGTAATCTGCAAGTCATTACAGGGACAAGCTACAACAAAATTTACAGTAAATGATAAAAGGTCTTCACTGAAAAACAAACTTGCGTTCTGGATTGAATGTGTTGAAAAACATAATTACGAATGTTTCACAATATTAAATGACTTTCTAAAAGAAAATGAGCTGCGGGTATCTTCAGACGTGTGAAGAATATACGTGAACATTTGACAAGCCTTACAAAATCGGCATCGACCTTACGGCATCTAGGCCCTAGATGCCGTTAAGTCGCATACACGAGTGAAAGTGGCGCCCCCTATTTTATCGTATAACATATAATTTTTTTTACGTTAAACATAGGAAGTTCTGAAGATCCATCGTACAGTTTATGGTATCTATTATAAGTTATTTATGAATGCATCTGTAATAGTTTTATTTTGTAAAACTTAATAACTTAATAACAAAGTTGTAATTTTTTGCCACCAAACTCTATTTTCTGCGTCTCTTCCTAAACTACATAAGATAAATATAGTAATACATAAGAACAATGACAGAGGTATAAAAATAGCTTATAAGAGATACCACAAACTGTACGATGGATTTTCCATCGTACAGTTTTTTTGGATAAAACTAGCTGCGCCCCGCGGCTTCACACGCGTTGTTGCGCCCAAAGACGAACATTTTGTTTGATGTTGGCGGTATGCACATTTTTTCTTGTGTCTCATTCCCATCCCGTAGAAGGTGACTTTGACTTTGACTTTTTTACTATAAAAACTAACGTAGTTTGACAAATTCATTACGGATGTAAGCGGGTTAAATACCTTATTTGTGTTGGAAGAACACCAGCACTTAACCACACAAGAAATAAGGTTCGTAGTTTTCCTGCTTACATCCTTGATGAAGACTTGCTGAAGTTCACTTACAGCCATGAATGTAGCTAGCGAGAGTGTAGTGAAGCCCCCAGCTGAGATCCTGGCGAGGCGTCGCGTGCGCACCATGACGACCAGCAGCGCGCGGCGCAGGCGCGGCGAGCAAGCGTACCAGCGGCACTCGTACGCCGCGCCTGCTATCTCTGTGCCCTGTGACAAATAATACATTCATTAATAATGTTGGACAGAGCTTGTGTTATGGGTACTTGATAACAGACATAGATAGATATTTTTTTATTATACATAAAAGAAAACATCCGTATCGTAAAAAACATTTGTACGATCTGCAGATATTTGACAACCTCTGTGGCGCGGTGGGGGAAAGCCCATCTGCGACGCAGGAGGTTGCGGATTCGATTCCCGCCTTAGGATAAATGTGTGTACGATTTGCAGATATTTGTTTAAGGCGTTCTGGATGTTTTCTAAGTATAATAAAAAATATCTATCAATGTAGTGTATAGGTGGTATACCTATACACTACATTAAATAAATAAAATAAAATAAAAATCATTTATTTCAGACCGTAAGTCCATAGACACATTAAAGTACACAATATACATTGATATATATTTTTTATCAGTTATCTAGTACCCATATTACAAGCTCTGTTTAGATTGCGGCTAGATACCTCAATCTCAACAGCCTGTATTGGTCCACTGCTGGACGCAAGCCTCCCTGATAAGCGACTTATTGGCGCGTATCTCATGGGGGTAATGCCCATAATCCCCACGCTGGGCATGCGGGTTGAGGATCGCAGTTCGGTGGTAGAATTATTTTGGCACTACCCATGACATAAAAGCAGGGGCACTTATGGTGGGGAGGTCTGTGTCCATCAGTGGACCAATATTGGCTCTTCGGGTTATGGTTAGCGATTTGCCTACGGTTTCGTTTACATGGTGCTTGTATAAAATGTAGGTTTTAGATTATGGTACAAGCTACGACCGAAGCGATAGTCTCTGTATATTATCCTTGTGATCTGTCGGATTATTCTTTCGGCGTTTGCTTTTTTTCTTAGGATTAGAAATCCTAAGAATAGCAATTTTGATTTTGAATTTTGAAAATCAAGAATTGATTTTTCGTAGTGTTATGTAAAATAAGATTGACAATTAAATTGTCAATCTTATTTTGCACAGAAGGTTTTCACCATAATAATGCAAGCACAGTAGGTTTTTACCATAATAATGCAAGCACAGTAGGTTTTCACCATAATAATGAAAGCACAGTAGGTTTTCACCATAAAATAAACAAAACTAAAATTATATGTCAAGCTGAACCATTCCGGCCTAACGCGCCCTCTCGGACAAATCGCATTAATTCGGTTGGTTTGTCAGTTACGTCTTTATTTCGGAAACGCGGTGCAGCGGCCCCGTCATCGCACGCGTAAACACAAACATGTCACAATGTACGTACGGTGATGTTTATGGATAGGCGGGGCGTAAAGAGTGGCGGTTCACGCCGCGCGTAAAAACGCCTCTCCGTAAACCCACTCTACCAACGCCATATGTTTGAATTTAGTGCGAGCCGCGCCACTGCACGCTCCGCTGCACGCCCCGCGTCTCCATAAACAAAGCCGCATAGGTACCAGAGCCAATATGACAGCGATACCTTTTTATCATATTTTTACGTTTATCATAAGATTTTATTTTTAATCCTACGTTCAGTTTGTGGTATCTATTATAAGCTATTTTTTAATACCTCTGTAATAATTTTATCTCGTATAGTTTAGGAGGAGATGCGAAAATAGAGTTTGTTGGCTAAAAAGCGCAACTTCGTATAAGCTTTACAAAATGAAGCTATTACAGAGGCATAAATAAATAACTTATAATAGATACCACAAACTGAACGTAGGATTTTTAAAACTTGCTGCGTTTAACGTAATAATAAGATAAAATAGTTGGGGGCGCCACTTTCACTGGTGTAAGGGCCTTAAAGTTTATCGTCAGCAAACCTCCTCTGCGAGCTGCGTGCCTTGGTAGCAGTAGATGAAGACTTGGAAACACATGTTGAACAGGTACGTTCCCATGGACAGGAGGCGCACCAGGTTCGAGGTTTGCTAGAAAAAACAAATGATTGGCTAATTTGACAACGTTTTGATGTAGTCGTTATAAAGGAGATTTCTATCCCACGGCAACTGATTTATGGGGTAAAAAGGAGCCTGTTAATGATTCGAGGATTAAAATTACCTGTGTGCAATTTCAGCCCGATCCGTTCAGTAGTTTTTGCGTGAATACTCTTTCACGCAAAAACTGATTTGATACGTTGATACGTTGCAAGCATCTGTACATCCATACGTAATTAGAAACTTTTACGATTATAATATTAAAGTAGAATTATTAGTATTTTTGTGAAACGTTCATTTGAACCTGCGTTGTTACTGTTAAACGATTTGTGGTAGAAAATAAATAAACTAACAGAAATCAGTTGAAATGCCGTGACGCAGATGATGATCAGGGACACCGTGAACTGCGCGAAGGTGGGCGCTGAGAAGCAGTTCTGCAGCTGCTCCACGGCAGCAAGCACCACCTGGAGAAAATCTGATTATTCTCTTTTAGGTTGTTTGTTTACTTGTCAGGCTTTTAAGTTTTGTTTGAAAGCCTGACAAGTAAACAAAGGAACCTCGGGGTTGTTCCAAAAGTACTGTAATCCTTTCTCCCAAACTACTCCACGAAAAACAATACATTATAAAATTAGTTTAATTTTACTCCAAGGTCTACTTTAGTGAGACTTGTTTCTGCGTTCTTAGAGAATATGTAAGATTGTTGTAGATCTAAGCTAGTTTAAACATCAAACACAGTACATTAGTAAGAGATATATTTAAAAGGGCCTTCACTCATTGATTTTTGGATTTTACCTGGTGTTCATTGACACACTTTTGAAGTCGAGTCCAGACAATGCGCTCTTGACGTGGTGTCAGCATTTGCTGAAATCAAAAGCTCTATTAATCTGACTTCAAAGTTTTAGAAAGTTATAATTTCAGCTGCTTTCTTACTACCACATTGTTACTTCTACGAATGATGTAGCACTTGAGTTGTATCAACTGCTACGAGTACATGAGTGGTATCAAGTTTATAAGATACGAATCCGTAGCTCCCTACGAAGGCGTAGTTCGGCTGCAAATATGTAGCAAGCTCTACGAAACGATAGCCATGGCTTCATAGCTATAACTACCGTTTTATAGCTATAGCTGCCGTTTGTAGCTATAAGCGTTAGCTATATAGCGTTTCGTAGACCTTACTACAGGGCTAAGAAACAGCAGTTATACGTAGATTTCGTAGACCTTTCGTAGACCTTGCTACAGGGCTAAGAAACAGTAGTTATACGCAGATTTCGTAGACCTTATTTCGTAGAAATTATTTCGTAGTCCTTGCTATAGGGCTAGAAACGGTAGTTAACCTACAACTGCCGTTTGGTAGGCAATAGTGAACGCTACAAAAGCGTAGCAAAGTTAACGAAGCCATAGTGATAACACGAAATCGCAGTTATGGCTACGAATTCTCAGTGAATAGCTACAAACACCCATAGAAAGTTAACTAAGTAGATATCACATGCAAAACGCTCTTATGTGGCTTATATAAAAAAACTTATATAGAAAACAAATTCCGAAACATCGATTGCATTTTTAAGAGTACGGGCTCTGACCATACCCTCTACACATTAGGCCATTTCTTAAGAGCGGCCACCCCGTCTTACTTTTCATACAAACGCTCTTACGTGATTATGGCGTTGTAACAGATCTTTTGTTTAAAACTTTGAAGTAATAGGTATCTTGTGCACTATATTAAGGTTTCTATTGTAATAAAAATCTAAATTTTGAGAAACAAATTCAGTATCGGTCTCCAAAAATCTGAGTTTGTGCACAAATTTTACCTGATCTTTGGGCGTTCATGTATACTCATAGATTGTAAAAGTAAAGAAAATATTTAGAAACCTTGAAAACATAATGGAGATTTTTAATAACAAAGTTTTATTTCACAAACTTGTAAGCCTTACTGAACAACTTTTTTTCATGGAACAAGTTTAACAAAAATTTCCGCACACTATTCTTCCTAGGGCCGTGCTACCCGCGAGTGAGCGGCCAAAGTAACCGAATGCCAATCGAGCGATTAGGCGCTTTCTCTCTCTTTTACCTTTGCCCCCTTTTCTAACATTCATCATCATCAGCCTATACTAGTCCACTGCTGGACATAGGCCTCCCATAATGAGCGCCATAGCGCCCTGTCTTCGGCTTGACGCATCCAGCATCTGCCTGCAGTCTTTCGCAGATCGTCATCCCACCTGGCCGGAGGGCGTCCTACACTACGTTTTCCGAGTCGCGGTCTCCACTCAAGAACTCATTTCTAACATTGCACTGGATGAAACAACAAGCTTTTCGCGTTAAAGATAGTAGGACCGGGAAGGGCTGTTTTAAACCTTGTTCCTGTCCACATCCAGGTCTCGACAAAGCGTCCGCAGAGCCAACCCCAGCAATTGCAGTCGACAGCGGCACTGCGCCATCAGCGACGTCACTAAGGTGTCCTTGCCGACGTTGAGGAATGCTACCGTGAAGAGACCGACTACCTGGTGGAGGTACGTCAGCTCGAAGGCAGGGGATTTTGAGAAGTTGTATGGGTACCTGTGGATATAAATGTAAGTCCATGAATCTACGAGTATAAATCACACTAACAAATGGACATAAATGAATCATCATCATCTGCTACCCGACTTTACCCTAGGGTCGGCATAGGTCCTCCCTGTTCTTTTGTGCCTAACAGATAGATGAAATTCTGCAAAAAAAAACAATTATAAATAAATTGCAAATTATTAATGAAAAGGTTATTAAATAATAATGGCTAAATACTATACTATACTAATATATGGTATTAGCTAGTATTTAGCTCATCGATCAACGTTTTCGCAGGGAGGCCGCGTACGCGTAATACGTGATCGATGATTTAGCTATACTTATAATAGTATTTAGCTGAAATTAATAGTCTTTTAATTTTGTTGTACAAATTTATAAAAGTTGTATTTACGTATTTTCAGCAATCAGACCTCAACTTAGCAGAATTAATGAATAAAAACGAATTTAAACCAATGAATTCGGGTGGAATTCATTTGTTTCAATTCAAGTATAATACTTCTTTGGAATGCCATTTGTGAAGCTGGCGCGCAGTGTGTCTTTTCAGATGTCGCCAATTGCTAATCTGGAAGGACTAAAATTGATGCTATCCATGCGTTGAGGGTATGATGTTATTTTGTCATTCTATGATACAATAAAATACGCTGTCGAGACTGACTTTTATGGTACTGACCAAGCACGCATAGGCAGCTGGTTCTTCTCGGCACCGGACGCCCAGCCCAGGACTGTGATCAACGTGATGAAGGTGTAGAATCCCTGCTGGACCTTAGTTTGTCTATCGCAGCTGTAAAAAGGACCCGATTAAAATTTCCACGCTAAGACTTTTTTTTAATATCTCGAAAATTTGCTCTATTGATCTGAAGTAAAGTTGCAATTTGATTTATGCCGACCAACGTAGGAGGTTGCGAGTTCGATTCCCGCCTCAAGACAAATGTGTGTACGATCTGCAGATATTTGTTTACGATGTTCTGCATGTTTACTATGTATAATAAAAATATCTATCTTAGTTAGTGTCTTGTATTATTTCAGTTATCTAGTACCCATAACACAAGCTCTGCTTAGTTTGGGGCTAGATAACGCTGTGTGAATTGTTGTAGCTAGATTTTTGACATGAACTGCGTCACAGAAAAGTTTCATGAATGGATTAGGTCTCTCCCTAAGCATTCCTATGAAACTTTTCCGTAGCTTTTAAGATTTTAATATTTTATTTTTTCAAAGGTGTTATACAAAATATACAATTATGTAGGTAATATACAGGTTGGAAAAAATCGATGGGCCCTGGAGGAGAAATCCTCCCTCATCCTTAAATCCTTTAGTTAGCTCATTTCATTAAAAGGAAACATTCGTTTATTTTTTAAAAGAAACAATATCGCATTCAAAGATTTTCTGAAAACTCGGAATCGAAACAACTAAGATTAAAAAAAGGTTATTGGACAAATTTTATCCTGAACAATAATGCTAAATAAATGCCGCGCCGAACCGGCGGGCGTCAAAAAATTCTGTCACGTATGTTGGTACCTGGTAGTTGGCAAATTTCTTTCTTAGGTTGGTACCCAATCGTGTTGCCAGCTCGAAAGCTTATTTGCCATTGCGCGCGGCCGATTCAAGTCAGTTGGTTGAATGGACGCCGTAATTTTTGTTTTATTTCATTTTGGTTCTGTCCTTGTCCCATTTTAGCGATAGTTTTTATTTTATATACACTCGAGAGCAATGAATCCGGGTCACTTAAAGAATCCTAAAAATCGTAAATTGGAGTATTGAAGATTGGTCAAAAGTTATGTTCTCCGACGAATCAAAATTTATGCTCTACAAGCACGATGGAAGACACAGAGTGTATCGAAGACCAGGGGAAAGATTCAAGCAAGCATGCATCGAAGAAAAAGTAGCCTACGGTGGTGGGTCTGTACTTGTGTGGGCCGGAATTTCTTCTGAAAGTCGCACAGAGCTGGTGATCATAGAAAACGGCTCTTTAACTAGCGTAAGATATGTGGAAGAAATCCTCAATGATCACGTTGGTCCATTTATGGTCAATTTAGGTGAGGATGCTATATTTATGCATGACAATGCCCGACCTCATACAGGTAGGATTGTGAATGACTACCTTCAAGAGATGAACATTACTCGTATGGAGTGGCCAGCGCGCAGCCCGGATATCAACCCGATCGAGCATGCTTGGGACGAGCTAGGCAGATGCGTAAAACAACGAAACCCTCCCCCAATCACGCTTCGTGAGCTCAAAATTGCTCTCACAGAGGAATGGGAGAATATTCCCCAAAATCGTATAAGGAACTTGGTGTACAGCATGCCAAACCGCGTAAACGCAGTAATGGAAGCACGAGGAGGCAATACGAAGTATTAAAATTCAAGAAAATCGTAATAAAGTTCAAAAATTTCATGTTTCCTATTTTTGTTTTAAGGAGAGATCAGCAGTTTTTTTCTTTATGTAATTTTGTGTTAATAAAATGTATGGTGACTCATATTTTTTTTACTTTCATTTAAGGAGTATTACATTGTCTATTAAATACAATTTATTGCATTAACCTATCATTTTTAGTTTCCGAGATTTTTAACATTCTTTAAGTGACCCGGATTCATTGCTCTCGAGTGTAGTAATCACTGTGTTTGTGTTATTTTTCCTTGTGATGTTTTTTGTTTGTATTAATTATCCTATCTGTATTATATTTTGTCTATGGTATGTAGCTGTACCTATATTGTATTGTCGTCACTCATTAGGGACCCTGACTGAAAACCAAGCGAAGTATAGGGCAAATGCTTTATACTGCAAAATGCTGAGCTAGGGTCCCTTTTCACCCAATGTACCTATTGTTAGATTTAATTATTCGTCTTATATGACCTGTTAATTTATGTATTGTACCACTCTTTTTGTCATGTAACTATTGGGTCAATGGGACAAATTTATCTTTACCTACTAGTTCGCATACTAAAATAGCGAGGGTTTATTTTTTTATTTTTAGTTGGTTCGATTCCCAGGTGACCCAAGCTATTTTGAAAAGATCTTTGAATGCGATTTTGTTTTTTTCTTAATAAAGAAAACTTTCTTTCAGTAAAATGAGCTGACTCCAGGGCCCGTCGATTTTTCCCATCCTGTATCTTTGCTTACTCTGGGGTTAGGTTATACCGCATAAAAAGGCAGTATTATGTAAAAAAAATGTGTTAAACATACCTTTGGACAATACGCTTCGCTTCCTCACCCTCCACTCCCCCCAAAGTTTGATCAGCATCATCAATGATCTGCTGGATGAGCCGCCTGCGCCCCAGGATGTTCAGGATCTTGGCTGCCTGCGCCAGGTTCGTGAACAGCAGGAAGGCAGTACCTGTCATCAGCGGAAGGTCCCCCCAGATGATGAAGAGGTCTACCACTTGGATTATGATGTAGATTCCTGGTGAGTCATTTTTATAATTGGTTTCATAAGTAAAACTTACCACCTCAACCTCAACAGCCTGTATTGGTCCACTGCTGGACGCTGGTCTCCCTCTGATAAGCGCCTTATTGGCGTTGATCTAATGGGGGTAGTGCCCATAATCCCCACGCTTGGCATGCGGGTTGGGGATCACAGTTCAGTGGTAGAATAGGGTATACATATGCATGGATTTTTTTTATTTTTTTAATCGATTATTTAGGTTAATACATAAACGAAAAAAATATAACACCCAAAAAAAAATTAATTAATCAGTTTCGGGTGATAAAAACGCTGCCATGTTAGACATTGCATTTTATGACGTCACTCACGGATCATCGAGTCCCATATCGGCATGAAGTTTTGACTCAAAGTCAAAACCTCATGCCGATACAAAAATGTTCAAGTATGACGTCACGCTTCACATGCCAATAGCGTTGCGTTTAGACATTTTGCTGTTGAGACTTAAAATATCTACTTTTCAATGATTAAATGTCACAATAAAAACATCAAAAAATACAACAATAAATATACAGATATATTTCTATTTCAATAGAGAATACGTAAAAAAATATTAGCTTTTTTGAAGTCACATGCATATACCCTATTGTTCTGCAGGGGGCGCTGGTGCCTGCTCCCCCTTTGGATATCCCTTAGTCGCCTCTTACGACACCCACGGGAAGAGATGGGGTAGTGCAAATTTTAAGCCAGCAACACAGAGCGCAACAATACTAACCCAAGAAAAACATAAAGGAGAACACAGCATAAAGATTATACACAAATGCCTGGTCTTTACTCAGTCCATCCGGGGCCCAGAATCCCACACAACGTAACGCAGTTAGTGAAAAACTGATGGAAGTGTTTGCATTTTTTATAAAAAACCTCATTTTTAAGCTTTGTTCTATTCTTTGACTCGCTGTCGACTGGACTCAAAGAAGAAAAGCAAATAACCAAACATGAGTGGGGCTTGAATTTTTAATAGGAAGTTTCAGAGGTGCTCAACTTGTTTATCCCAATATTTTGGAGAGTAAAAAATTAAATTCAAGCAATCAAATAAAGCTTGGGTCATTTGTCGAGGAATATAAGAGTAGCAATAAAACGGAGACGATAGAGGATTAAAAAAAAAACATCATTAAAAAGCTTACTTTTCATTAAGTGGCATAGGCTATATTTTCCCGGGATCCCGGAATTCCCACGGGAACGGAAACTATACGGGTGCAACCGCGAGGCTCTGCTAGTTTTGTATATTATAAGAAAACTCGATGAATACTCGGACATTATTTGGGCAACTGGTATTTACCTATATCTTGAGAAAAATCGTGACAATTAAGTATTGCAAAAACCCTATTCCACACTATAATTTCACTGTTTTGTTGGACCTACAATAATTAAATCTCTAAAAATGTTGTCAACTCCTTCTGTAAATTCGATAGTTGCTTGTTTTGGGAAAAACAAATATAATTAAAGCTTTTAATTTAATCACAGTTGAACACAGGGACGCTTCTCATACCTAGTAATTATTTAATTAAATACACGATTGTGTACCGTAAATAATGTGTTGTCTTTTACTACTTAAGTATTTACCACCCATGAGCTTTGAACTATTTACTACCTAGCTGCTCGTCACACTAATATTATAAAGGCGAATGTTTGGATGGATGTATGGATGGATGTTTGTTACCTCTTCACGCCAAAACTACTGAACGGATCTGGCTGAAATTTTGCATACAGGTAATTCTAATACTGGAATAAAACATAGGCTACTTTTTATCCCATAAATCTGTTCCCGTGGGATGAAAATCACCTTTTAATGTTTTCATAGGAACAACGCGTGCGAAGCCGCGGGGCGCAGCTAGTTATCTATACAGGGTGACTGGAACTCAACCCGTCCGAATTGACAAATAGAGGTAATTTGCTAATTATTGGACCTATTTTATAATTTCTCATAAATTTGCGAAACGTAACTCTGCGAATTCGCTTCACCCTTTCGTTAGCACTTTCACTATTTTTGTTTTGATCAAAATGACTGGTTTAATTGAAAACCCTGTGTCTTTATTATTTTAGGATAAATTCAATCATAGTAATTTTTTTGAGCAAGTCTTTTTAGAGCGTAATATTTTATTTTTAATCCATGTTTGAGGGAAGTTCTGCGTATTTTAATCACATATATGCTTATGACTACCAACAAATAATAAAAAATACTGCAGTAATGAAAAATGAATTCGAATGATTAAAGGCAAATTTTGGAAAAATCTCAACTAATTATAAAAATGACATCTCACCAAAACTATAAAACTTTAGGGAAAGTGAGGTCCAATAATTAGCAAATGACCTCCTATTCACAAATTCGCTATGGCCCATAGCGGGATGAGTTCCAGCCACCCTGTATAGTGTATAAAGCTAGAGTTCTTTGTTTGTCTCAACGCATTAGCGTCGGGAAAACTCGGGAAAACTAAAATCAAATAAATTTTTAATTATTTAATGATAGCCAGTTTTAAAGAATAGCCATAAAGCAGCCCACACAGCTTCCACCGTCCACTGCTGAACATAGGGTAGGCCTATGTTCAGCAGTGGACGTAACCATGATAGACGATAGCATATAATCAGCATCATCATCATATCAGGCTAGTCCTCTTATTTTTGAAAAACACGCGGGTAAAACTCGGCATTTCGATTCTAAATAATAATAATAATAAAGGACCAAATACACATCAGCTAGCTCCAAGATAAGCAGAGATTGTGTTATGAGTACTAGATGACTGATACACATTATACAATACATTACATAGATAGATATTTTTCTTAAACATAGAAAACGACCAGTAGGTTTTCTATTTTTATAGAGCAGGCCTAGTACGGGGATTGTTGTCTAGGGTAGAATAGAAAAAAAATTACGTCGCTTTGTCATCGAATGTGTAAAATCTTTGAAAATCATTCCTTCAACTTCAATTACGCAGTGTATGACGATGCGATGTCATTTTTCTCTATTCTAACCTAGACAAAAAACCCCGCCGGCATACCCAGAACAAATATCTGCAGATCGTACAAACATTTAAATAATTATACAGTGTGATTTTTTTCACAGGGATAGTACGGGGGCACCCATAACCAGAGGTTATGGGTATACAATACAGGTGCAGTTTCTTCTCAACTCCTTTTCCTGTAGATTGTTTACGTTTTTGACTGGTGGATATGGATATTTTTTTTAATAACCGTATTATATTCATACAAGTAGGTATTACTTTAGCTGTATGTTGCTGACTTAGAATTTGTACCAACTCTTCCCGCTGGTGTCGTAAGAGGCGACTAAGGGATATCCACAGGGGCGGGCAGCAGCAACAATTATACCACCAAACTGCGATCCCCAACCCTCATGCCCAGAGTGGGGATTATTGGCATTACCCTTTATGAGATAAATACCAATAGGTAAGGTGCTTATCAGGAGGACGCCGGCGTCCAGCAGTGGACCAATACAGGCTGTTGAGGAGTTTGAGAAAGTATTTCCTAGCCATTGATTACTTATTTATTTTTACTTTCCTTTTACATGAAAAGCAGTGTTTACCTCGGGTGAGAGTAACTTATTTAGTCCCTCAAATTATTAGAGACAAACTCCGTCTCGGGACTCGGGACAGTTACTTTTATCCCTTGGGTAACAATGTACTATTTATCCCATAAATCAGTTCCGAGTGGCACGAAATAACCTTTGAAAGATTTTAATATCGGTCAAGGTACTAAATAATTAATGCAGCAACTTAATGTAACAACGCCTTCAAAGCTCAGCCTCGGCGGTGTTACCCGCCGGGCAAAGGCGCTCTAGATATCCTAGGCGTCTCGGGCCAGCTTGAAAGTGTAACTCAAACTAAAAGAATAACTAACACATGATATTGCACTTTTTCGTATAATTTGCTGAGCTAATTTCAAATCAAATCAAATCAAATCAAATCATTTATTTGCTGAATACATTATTACAGGTATATGTCAGATCTTATAACTAGAATAATGTCAAATGTATTCAACCCGCAAGCAGGTGTGCAAATATTAAAGTAAAAATGTAATCAGTTTAAATGTTTAATAATAAATAACGGTAATTAATACATTCTAAAATAAAATAAATAGTCAACAATCTGGTAATTAAAGTTTACAACAATAGTCAAAATATAATAAATTATTCTACTTAAAATTAATAAATTCATTTATGCTATAAAAACATTTGTCAAGCAGCCACTGATTTAATTTTTGTTTGAATAAATTACCATTGAGGTCTTTAATGTGTTCTGGTAACTTATTGTAGATGACAATGCACATATTAAAAACATTTTTTTCATAGATCCGCTTGTAACATTGTGGGTTGTATAGCAGATTACTAAATTTTGCTCTTTTTTGTCGAGTGATAATATACCTGCGCCTGGTAAAGTGTTGTGGGTAAGATTTTACAAACATGCATATGTCTTGATTGCGTTGATCATGGTACATTAATAAATAAACTAAGACATTATGGAATTCAAAACAAGGCACTGGACCTTATGCAATCATATTTATCTGATAGAGTCCAAAAAGTAGATATTGGTAAAGAAAGATCTAGGGGATCAAAAATCGATTTAGGAGTCCCGCAAGGATCAATATTGGGTCCTTTTCTATTTTTAGTATATGTTAATGATCTCCCATTTCTAGCAAAAGATCTCTGTGATATAGTCTTATTTGCTGATGATACTTCATTGATTTTTAAAGTTGACAGAAATAAACATAATTATGACGATGTAAATAATTCTCTTTCACAAATACTAGATTGGTTCACCGCCAATAACCTCTTACTCAATGCTCCAAAAACCAAATGCATAAAATTCATGTTACCAAATGTAAGAGAGCTCCCAACTAAGATAATGCTAAAGGATGAGATTGTTCACCTTGTAGACTCAACTGTTTTCCTAGGGTTACATATTGATTCCTCTCTTCAATGGAGACCGCAAATTGATGCTCTCGCAAACAGACTTAGTTCAGCAGCGTATGCGGTTCGAACAATTAGATACATTACCGATGAAGATACAGCTAGGTTAGTTTACTTCAGTTACTTCCATAGTGTTATGTCTTATGGTATTTTGCTTTGGGGACAGGCAGCTGACATCCAGACTATCTTCGTTCTTCAGAAAAGGGCGGTACGCGCTATTTATAAATTAAATCCACGTGACTCGTTGAGGGAATTATTTAAAGAAATAAATATTTTAACAGTAATATCGCAATACATCTATGAAAATCTAATGTATACACACAAAAACAGAGATAACTTTATGAAAAGGTGTGATGTTCACAATAAAAATACAAGAAACAAGAACAAATTACACATCCCATCATATAGATTACGAAAGGTAGGGAAATCATTTGTGGGCAATTGCGTAAGATTCTATAATAAGCTTCCATCTGAAGCAACTGAGCTCCCTATTCGTAAATTTAAACTGTACATAAAACGAAATCTTATCAAGAAAGCCTATTACTCCGTAGATGACTACGTAAATGATGTTAATGCTTGGCCGGATGTCGCCCAGTTCCATACAGACAATAGTATGTAAGACCAGTTAGACTTAGTTATCCTAAGATTGTATTAGTTGATAAGCGATGGACTTGCTAGTGGTTTCTTTTTCACTTCTTCCGCTAGTGGACAAAAAATTGAAGTGAATTAAAGTCAATTGCACCTTATTTCTTGTTGATAGTAATAACTATTTATCAAGCTGTTTATATAGTAAAAATTTGACTTGTCTAAGTACTTATTTGTAAGTCTAAAGAAATAAACGATCTGACTTTGACTTTGACTCTCTAATGTACATGCAAGGTAGAGGTCAACAGTGATTTCTGTCACTTCTTCACGACGGGTTGTATCGAGTAAGCTACATTCGATAGATACATACAATGCATGCGATGCCGCGGGCAGTCCCTATTTGGTTAAAAATAATAAAGAACAGAGCCATCTATTTTTAACAACAAAACTAGATACCTGAAAATTTTGGGTTCATGGGTTTGCGGGCGAGCTTCTAAACTGAGCATCTACGATGTAGCACTTCATACCTTTAGTTAATACCTCTACGTGCTCATAGATGGCGATAGAATCAATATCTCAGGATAAATTAAATAACCATCTATCTTCTATACACAGGGTGGGGCAAATTTTTGGCCCCTGGGTAGCTATAGCTACCATTTCTGTTGTAGTGAGAAGGTTCCGTTCTTAGGATTAGAAATACATATATTTTAACTTATGAAGTCATTACAAATGCAAGCGAGTGTTCTTCCAACACAAATAAGGATCGCTTACCTCACATTCTTAATTCTTATATTATATTATTCGGCCATATTTCGCGAAGAACCGACAACCGCTGGGGTAAACGAGTTCTTGAGTGGAGACCGCGACTCGGCAAACGTAGTGTAGGACGCCCTCCGGCCAAGTGGGATGACGATCTGCTAAAGACTGCAGGCAGATGCTGGATGCGCCAAGCTGAAGACAGGGCGCTCATTAGGGGAGGCCTATGTCCAGCAGTGGACTAATATAGGCTAATGATGATGATGATGATGATATATTATTATTAGGTATAGCTACTATACCTACTTTATTTCATAACTAGCTGCACCCCGCTGCTTCGCACGCCTTTCCCACGGAAACCGATTTATTTCTTATTCCAGGCTAGAACTACCTGTATGCAAAATTTCAGACGGATCCGTTCAGTAGTTTTTGCGTGAAAGAGCAACAAACATACATACCTACACAAATGTTTACAAACTTTCGCGTTTATAATATTAGTAGGATAATCATTGTAATACAGCTTTTTAAACTACCACAAAAAACAGTACTGCCGAGAAAAATGTTACATAATTATTGTCATTCCAAAATAAACATTTTCATTTTCATTGTATAAGGTGGCTCGACAATTATCACCACCAAAGAAAGGGTTTGAATTCGAGTGAAAATTACTTAATAACCAGTAAAAATGCCAGGGTGTGATGATATGGCATTAGGGTGTCAAAAAGTAACAGCCAAAGGTATCAATTAAGCTAATAACTTAAGAACAGTGCAGTAGTTAAAACACTCCCGTAACCCCTTCGATAGGAGTAATTAAGTTTTTTCTCAGAGGTAAACAACCTTTCGTTTTCTTTAATACTTCGCGTCTTGGACACATTTTAACATCAAAAAATATTGTTGAATAACCAGTGGGGACATTACATAATGTAATAAATGCAAAAAACTCCACAAAATAATATGATTTCTAATACTTTTTATAAGGAAAAAAACATTAAAATTTTTTGCGCATTGCGGTGCTTATCCACTGTCAATATGGTTTGGTTGTGTACCTAAGCTGTGTATTTGCTGCGGCCACAGTGCTGTTACGTTACGTATAAAACTGTATATTTACCTTGATATGAGTTTTGAGCTTTCCATTACTAAAACCGGTGGTAGAGTCTGTTAAAAAAGAGAAGAGCCGTGGGAATGGAGGGCGCACGTGTGCCAATTGACAACTTTTGTTGCTTTGACATCACTGCTCTGTCATTGCAGTACGACTAATGGTGTTAGTTTACCGAAAGGCCACGACTCTTCTCTTTTTTAACAGACTCTAGTATTAACATTCTTCACACATCAAAAATGAGGGCAGATCGTTATAATTATCTGCCAATAAAAACATACTCACCGTGTCTTTAGTTATTCCCGTGATCATGGCGCTTGAAACTGTGCCGAAATATTGGAAAGCTCAAAACTCATATCATGGTTAATATCTCATTGTATGATCACTTTATTGTTAATAACCTGAGTGATTAAATAGTTTTACGTAGTTGTACAACCACCTACCGGACCAGGTAGTCACAGCACTCACCTCTCTTCGTTTAAGCGCAGGCTCAAATCGTGGCTCGTCGAGAAGGCGTTTTACAGTGTTGACGAATATGAGCGAAAACTGGAATAATATTTTAATTATTTATTGAATTATTAATTAATCTATTGTTTAAATCAATTGAAGTTATAATTGTATTATTAAGTATACTTAGTAATAATTATTATTTTCGGAATTTTAATATTTTTTTATCAATAAGTTGATTATTCTGATTACTATTATTTTTCTATCTGTTTAAACTCATTTATTGAACTCAAAGGTAGTGAGCATTTTTCTGTTACAATTGAAAATATTTCTTGTATTATGCGACACTACGAAAATGTTGTGTATATCTGAAAGATTTTAATGAACGTAGATACCTAGGTAATTTTTGATTTCTACGTGAAAGGTAAATCTTTAAACGTGGTTCATTCTATAGAAGACGGTCTCGCCATGAGCATTGTTGTGAAAAATGAGAACTGGGCCTTGTTTGTGGGCCTGAACATGCTGAAAATATTCGGTTTTCTGGTCCCTGGAACACACACAGGACCTATGAAGTGGTTTTTAAAAGTGTACTGGTTGTTTTGGTTTACTTTCTTAATAGGTATGTAGGTGATGATGACAGTTAACTTGTTTGGAAACCCTGTCTATATAAACCTTAAAAAGTGTCCTATAGATAAATTATAATTATAGTTTTTTATCTAACCTAATGGTTCTTCCTATGATCAAAGTTATGATTTAAATTTATCACATGACTTCCTAAACGTTCTAAAAACTAAAAATATGTCTTAGCCCAATCGATCTTATAAAATTGTTGTTATGAGCTTTTTTTACTATTTCCTTTTTTCTATTATGAGCCCAGCCAGGTATTTATAATGCCTTTGTCAAGTTTTGTGAGTTGTGTCGCTCAAGTATTGTGGCTCTTAATAGTATCTTGGATCTACATCTACATTCTACATGTATGTATAGTGTTAAATAAATCCGAAAATTATTAAAATAATTATTTTGAATAAAAAAAACCGAAAATAACACCAAATTACCTAATATTTACAAAAAAACGTTTTGCTGGACTGATAATACCAAGGCTATAAGGACTTTCCGGTAGGTACCTATCATTTTCTGGTATATGTAGCCGCGAACGATCCCCGTAATAATACAAAGCCTGAAGTGGTACGGCACGCGTTACAGCAAGGTAAAGTCAAACCTCAAGGGCCAGGATCTATCTAATGGCCTGTGGCCTGTCACTGCATCAATGGGTCACCAGTTCGTATCAGGAAACTGGTCCATCGGGTCATGGTAGCTCGGGACGAGAGAGTGGGCATGCACCAGCGCACCGTTTGTCCATGTTAAACAAACTCCCGCGCAGTCGTACCTTGCATGAATCTGGATTCTGAGCAAAAAAGCCCTGTGGCGATGGAAAGATGGTGGTGGGAATTTGAATCACGGTGTATTCAGTTCTTAGCTGTCGTTCTGCACGCAGGCGATCAGCCGAGAGTGGTCGCTGTCCAGACTCGACGGAGATGAGAGGATGAGTTTGGCAGCACAACTGATGACAAAGCAGCCCTATTTAGGATCGCTCTGGTTTCACTATCAGAGAGACTCTCACTGACAGAGAGGCACAAGCTGAATTATAAACCTTTTTGCCTTGAAACTAGAATCTAAAATGTATTTTTATCCGGCCCAGAAAGCTAGGCTAGAAGACCTAATGTATTTGGATCATGGTCTGGAAATTATGGTACATAGTGGTACAAAGCCATAGTGGAAGTACTATGGTACATGGTACGAAGACCTGGATTATGGTACGTTTACCATAATTATGGCACGTATAACATCCCTGCCACTAAGCCATACTCTGACGAAGACAAGTTCCAATTCTATGACGATCTAAGGGCTGTCGTTCGAACTATAGAATAGAATAGAATAGAATAGAAATTTATTCACAGAAAACATGTCAAATATTACAATGCTGTTGTTGTATGAGTGGTATCAATGTAATACTTACCAGTAGTTATGGACTGGTGTGTATAAACCAAACGCAGATAAAGATGCACTGCTTGGGGATTTCAATGCTCGGGTCGGAGCGGAGTTAAGTGTTTGGAGTGAAGTTCTCGGCTGTCATGGCATCGGCAAGTGTAACTCAAATGGATTGCTACTACTTACTCTTTGTGCTGAATTCAATCTAAGCATAACCAATACCTTTTTCAGAACGGCGGATAAGTACAAAACATCCTTGATGAACCCAAGATCAAAACACTGGCATCTTATAGACTATGTGAATATCGTATGCAGAAAAGAACTACAAGATGTTGCATTACTAGATCTATGCGTGGTGCACACGGGTGGACTGATCACCGACTATTAAGATCTAAGCTTCAACTTCATTACAAGCCTCCTCGTAGGCTATTGGCTATTGGCTAGGCTATTGATGAATGTCTCCAGATATTCATTAGATGAATCATGCCGTAAATTTGGCCTCGTCATCTAAAACCCAAGTGCTCAAACAACCAGCAATGGGTAAAACAGCAGATCCCACGATGCTCACTCTTACCGGAAAACCTCATCCTTCCACTACCTGGGGTCCAACATTCGCGATGACAACCGACTTGTGACGGAAATCTCTTCGCGCATTGCAAAAGCAGCTGCATCATTTGGGAAATTAAGCAAAAGAGTTTAGGACTCTCACGATCTTCACATCCGCACTAAGGTCGCTGTGTATAAGGCAATCATACTACCAATCTTGCTTTATGCTACTGAGACATGGTGCCTCTACAAGGGCGATACATGGCGACTTAATACTTTTCACATGAAATGCCTTAGGTCCATTCTTCGGATACGTTGGCAGGATCACGTACCAAACTCTGGAGTTCTTCGTCGCACTCAGTTAAGTAGTATAGAGTCACTACTCATAAAGGGACAGCTCAGATGGTGCGGGCATTTTGTGCGCATAGCAGACTCCAGACTCCCAAAATTAGTGCTTTGTAACGCGCAGCCTGCGACCGGACTTTCAAAACTAAGTTTGGCCTAGCGAGCCATATTCGCTCTCATCAGCGGAACAAAACATAACTCGGAACTGCAAGGTTCGCCGTCTACGGATTCGTCATGGAGGACATCATCATTTTCTATACAATGGCAAAAAATCAAATTCGGAACATAAATAAAAACAGCCAAACATAGAACCACCTTACGAAGCTGGTCAAAAATACTGTCCACAAAATTATAATTATTTCGATATACCTACTGTCCACAAAGTCAAATGAATATTTTATTTAAATCTAACCAATCAATGATTCCAGGAATCTATATAATAGTGCAACTCGGCGATCTGATCCAAATCTGGGGCGACCTTCCCCTCATGGTGAGCACCTCATTCCTCCTGTTCACCAACTTTGCCTTGGCTGCCAAGGTGTTTGTGACTGGATGGAGAAGTGAGGCAATTCAAGGGGTTATCGACGAGGGGGCAGACGATATGAGGAGCCAGGGGGAAGCGGCAAGACGGATAATTGGAGAGTAAGTTAGTGTGGAGCCGGCTTAGAATTTGCATCACCCCAACTGTAGCCGTAGGAGGCGAAGGGATATCTGTGGGTGAGCAACAGCGAACAGCGCGTCCTGCAGAACAATTCTACCGCCGCACTGCAGAGACCCCCAACCCGCATGTCCAGCAGCGTGGGGATCTCATGGGGGTTATGGTTATACTATAACCCCCATGAGATCAAAAGCCAATAAGGCGTTTATCAGGGGAGGCCTGCGTCTAGCAGTGGACTAATACAGGCTGTTGAGGTGAGGTTGAGGAATTTAGGTAGCTTGTTGCCCGGACTGTCATGACCTGTGTCGTCAGGAGCACCCAACAAAACATACGCTCTCTACACAAACACTGACTACTAAACTCACATCCTTTCCACTTGTACAACACAACATCAAGAACTGAACAAAGCTAACCGAAACCTACCCACAGTCAAATTACACAAAATGACTAGCGGAAGAAGTGAAAAAGAAACCACTACCAAGTTTTAATATAAATAAATAAATAATGCTGGACAATTCACACAGCATTATCTAGCCCCAAGCTAAGCAGAGCTTGTGTTATGGGTACTAGACACATAATACAATACACTACATAGATAGATATTTTTTATTAAACATAGAAAATATCACAACCATTTACTCTCAAGTCGCATTATATTAGGTCCTTACATATGAAATTGGCGTTTTGTATGGGAGGAACAAAAAGTCGAATATTTTTTAATATAATATATTTAATTAATCAAAGTATGAACCATTATTTTCTATGCACTTTTGCCATCTTATAGGTAGTTCATTGATCCCTTTACTAAAAAAACCAGTCGGACGGGAATCAATAAAATCTTTGAAGGCGATTTGGACTGCCCCATCGGAGTTGAATTTTTTCCCTTGCAAGAAGTTATCCAAATTTCGAAAAAAATGGTAATCAGTTGGAGCAAGGTCCGGGGAGTACGGAGGATGTCTTAGACTTTCCAATTGAAGCTCTTCTAATTTAGTAGCCGTCTGTTGCGCAGTGTGTGGTCTAGCGTTGTCGTGAAGCAGCAGTGGCGTGGAGCGATTGACCAGCCTAGGTTGTTTAGCCGCTAGCTTTTCCAAAATGGTTTGCAATTGCTGACAATAGACATCAGCCGTAATAGTCTGGCCAGATTTGAGAAAACTGTAATGAACAATACCGGCACTAGTCCACCAAACGCTTACAAGTAACTTTTTTGGGGTTAATTTTCGCTTGGGGCAGGATTTGGCTGGCTGGCTGGCCAGGATTGCGAACCATTGCGCTGAGCGCTTCCGATTATCGTAAAGAACCCATTTTTCATCACAGGTAATGATTCGGTTTAAAATACCTTCATTATTGTGCCGGTTTAGTAATGTAACGCAGCAGTCGACGCGCGTTTGCCGGTTTGCTTCAGTCAATTCGTGAGGTACCCACCTTTCAAGCTTTTTAATCTTCCCAATTTGCTTCAAGTGAATTAAAACAGTTTTATCACTAACATCGCAGCCTGCAGCTAACTCGGACGTGGTTTGCGATGGATCCGCTTCCACAATAGCCTTCAACTCTTCATTATCAACTTGAGTCTCCGGCCGTCCACGGGGCTTGTTCTGCAGGTCGAAATTTCCAGAACGAAAACGTTGGAACCAAAAACGAACTGTGTTTTCTTTTGCAACACGACCGCCATACACATCATTCACCCTTCGAGTTGTTTCCGCAGCACTAGTGCCACGGCGGAACTCGTACTCGTAAATAATGCGATATTTTAAGTTTTCCATTTTGTAAAATGAGTGACGCAAACAGAAAAAAACAGAAGAAAAAAAACAAATGAATGACGATCATCGAAGCACAAATACATGAGTCTATAGCTGTACAAATTTGAATTTGGAATTCCTTACCAAAGAGGAGAAATTTGTGATTAAAGTGGTCAGTACGAAAAACGCCAATTTCATAACACCTAATATTTAGAATATGCAATATTATATTTTGAATATGCGCATTATATTTAGAATATGCTTATCAACTAATACAATCTTTAAAAAGTGGTAGTGGCTTAGGAAGAAACCTTTAGCCTGTTAGTTGTTATTTTTCGAGTTGGAGAAAAATCCGACCGATAAAAAAGCTTGGGTCGGATTTTTATCTAGAGTCTAGATAATCTGATATTTTGTAAGCCTTTTTGCATAGTAAAGTTTGGACAGTTTGTTTGAATTTATTTACTGATAATTTTAGCAGCTCAGTAGGGGTTTTGTTGTGGAAGCATACATTGCCCCTTAAAAGATACATTAGTTTTATGAAGCCTATGGTTTATCCATTTTCAATGAAGAATGTTAGTAAACAAAGTACGACACAAATAACAAAATCTCACTTGCTTGGCGTCGAGTTTCAGATATAATTGTAATCAATTTTTATTGAAGGGAGGATCTAAAATCGACAAGTAATGTAAATTACGTATAAAAGGACGCGCCAATTTTAAGTTAAGTATGGGCGGTTTGTTTACGTTTATGCTCCATTCAAAATGGATACGATATACGTGTGGGTACAGCGAGTTTATGTTTATTTCTAGTATTTAAATTATGTATATCGCTATTTTTATGGAAACTATTGATATTTTTATGAGTATACAACAAGTTTTCATAAATATATTGACTTGTACTGTCATTATATTTATATTTTTTATAAATAAAATTACACTAACTAGCCCCAACTCGCAAACTTTGACGCGCTGTATTTTGTAATTGAGAAAAGATAAAAAATTGTCCAATACCTATCTTAGTGCGGCGAGGTGGGGGCCGGGGAAACAAGAGCAAGAGTACACATGAGATATTGTCGGATAGTTCTTACGATATCGTAAACGATATGTTTATATTTTTTTATAACTAAATTATCTACAGATATTCTGACACAGATTCTGCTTCAACTTCATCTTCCGTTTCGCCATCGGAACTTGAATCAGAGTCGTTCTGCAATAATGGATCGATGATAATATGAAATCTACTATCACATTCCCAGTAGCTTTTCTTTTCTTAAAATATTCAGTCACTTTAAAAATGATGGTGTTGACATCACGAGATAACGCTCGACCCATCTTTGGTGTATTTATCTCATGTGCGTCTGACATAGACAGTCCGGTAGAAAAGCTACCTTTTGCCGTGAGCGTTGACGGCATACTGATTGATGGATCGGAGCGGCCGACGAGGGCCGATACGTCCCCCCCCGTCTCGCCGCGCGCATACCTCAGGCGCGGTACAGCAGTTTCGGTCAAACTATAACAAGATTTTTTAAGTCGTCAGGCCTGTAAAACAAACATATTATTTCTAGGTACCACCGAGACAGCACGGTTTTGTTCGTGCTGTACTCTGCACTGTCAGCTATCACCGTGCTGGGCTGGGCAGTCAGCGCTGAGAAGAACAGCCTTCCGTTAAGAGCATGGTCAGTAAAGGCGACCTTCACCGACAAGCTTCCGAACTACAAAAGCTAAAACGTCAATAGAGGCGCTGAAGACAAATATAACACCGTAAAATCTGGCGCTAGTTAACCTAGGTAGTACTTCAACGAATACCCGCTAGATGTCGTTAAGACAAATTTATAACAAAAAACATTTATTAGAGTGCAAAAGAGAACCAAATTCCTAGATCGTGAAAACGCTTGTTTCGCTAATAAATGACTTATATACGAATACCCGACATCAACTGTCGCTTAAAAGACCACCAGGCTCTGTGAGCCAGACAGATGGGTCGGGCTCGGTCAGAGGAGATCTCCCTCTGACATATTTGGGGGAATTCCACCTTTACCCCCAAAGTCCTTGACTTCAACTTATCATGTATGGTGGATGCACTGTAGGTAAAATAAAAAACTCTGAATCAAAATCATTCATTTTATATATTACAGTGGCATTTATTTTTTAAATGTATAGTTTTATTACTGGATACTAATCGTGAAATACTTAAAATCTGTCTAGTAGTATTTCCATAATCCTTAGTTATAGTTTATTGTATTAGTCATTAAAATACAAATCTTTTCTCATTATAATAATAAGTATTATTAGTGAAGATTGATTTTGCTTGCATGTACATCGCACTAATATTATAAATGCGAAAGTTTGTATGGATGTATGGATGGATGGATGGCACGTCAAAACTACTGCACGGATCGGGCTGAAATTTTGCATACAGGTAATTCTCAGCCTGAAATCAAACATCTTTTACCACTACTTTTTATCCAATAAATCAGTTTCCGTTGGATAAAAATCAACTTTAATCGTTTCCAGGAACAACGCGTGCAGAGCAACCTTGTATACCAACTTTAGGCGCATACAGCAGTGAAAGTGGCCTATTTTAACTTATTATTACTTTAAACACAGGAAGTTTTCAAAATCCATCGTACAGTTTGTGATATCTATTATAAGCTATTTATTAATGCCTCTGTGATAGTGTCATTTTGTAAAGCTTAGATAGAGTAGAGATACGAAGTTGCGCTTTTTGGACACCAAACTCGATTTTCGCATCTCTTCCTAAACTATATGAGATAAAATTATTACAGACGTAGGTAATAAAATATAGCATATAATATATACCACAAACTGTACGATGGATTTTTAAACTTTCCTTTGTTAAACGTAATAATATGATGATTATAGGAGATTATGTCATATTGGCTCGGGTATGCGCCTTAAAGACCTAAACGTATTAATAACCGACGAAAACCGGAGGAGGTTCGCGCATAATTTGATAGCAAATTCATTGAAGTACTAAAGTTACCTACTAAATTGACAATCCTTGAATTCCAGGTACCCATATGATGCAAACCTATCGCCAGCCTACGAAATTACATTCGCGCATCAGGTATGTAGGTATTACGAGTTGTAGTACGGATAAAAACGGTGTAAAAAATAAGACTAATGTTAAACAATGCATCGTGCTTGTAGAAACACGCACTCTTGCATTGTTTATCATAACAAAATATTTCACAAAAGCTTTTCTAAATTCTTTCGTTATTATAATTTACAATATAAGCAATTTCTATAGAAATTGCTATTTTTTTTTATAAAAAAATCAAATATATAGGTACCTACCAAAAAGTTCCTGGTTTTTGGCTTCGGCAGGACTCGAACCCGTAAAAGTCCCAGAGATTTTGAACTCCTACATTGTGGTCTAATAGTTCTGCTTATTTTTTTCCGTTAAACCAGTGTTTTGCGAATTGATGAAATTATTACAAAAAAACTATTTTGAAATGGCAAAGGCTTGACGCCTTTGCCATTTCAAAACAATGATAACATTGTAAGAATACTCGTAAACGAAATAAAACATTGATTTTTGCAAACGTTGACCCCCGATGTCTTTTTGGCTACTACGCCAAAAGGACAGGGGGGGGGGGGGGTCAACCTTTCCGGTGGCACCCTGTATATTCAATAATATTAAATCCAGATCATCGCAGTCACCATAGCGGCGAGTCTAAACGTGAGTCTGGACATCATGATGACGACGCTCATCGCCCTCTGCCGGTGTCGGCTGAAACTAGCCGCCTCGGCGCTCAAGGACATCTGCGAAGGCCTCGATTACAGTGGCATTGTAAGAAATTCTACTGTTTTCACAATTATTTTGGTTTTAATTGTTTTTAAAAGTCTCCAAAAAAGGAGGAGGTTCTCAATTCGACTGTATTTTTTTATGTTTGTTAGGTACCACTGGGTGGTCCGATTTTCATGATTCTTCTTTTATTTGAAAGCTGGTGCTTTCCGTGTGGTCCCACATAATTTGGTCGAGTTCTGACAATGGGATCCATGAAAAAAGAAATATAATAGAAGGCGGTTTATATTTTTTAACAACAAAATCAATTATTAGATGGTTACGGAATTAAATTTCCGAAGTCATATAGTCAATATATGTAAAAAGGCTTTCAGAAATCTGGGATTTATATTACGACAATCTGGCGACTTTCGCAATATCGGTACTATTAAAGTACTGTATAATGCTCTTGTCAGAAGTAGGTTGGAGTGTGGAGCCATGATATGGAGCCCTCATGAAAAAAAGTATAGCAGTATGGTGGAAAAAATGCAGAATAAATATCTAAGGTTTTTATATTTAAAGTTATACGGAGTTTACCCATTTTTTCCACTTATGTATCCCACTCTATTCGTTCTAGGTATGGTGGGGTACTATAAACTTGAAATCAGAAGGGAAATGATGATAACGACCTACATTTTTAGTCTGATTAGAGGCAATGTACACAACCCTCTAGTCTTAATGAACGTAGGACTGTACGTACCTAACAAGTATGTTTACGCGCGCCGAAGACCTAGGCTACTTGCGATTCCGAGGGCAAGAACTAACCTCCTGAGCAAGTCCCCGTTCACACGGGCCGTTCACGTTATTAATAGTCTATGTGCAGAGGAGGATATGGATATATTTTTTATTTCCTTGCCAAAATTCAAAGATGCGGTTCTAAAATTTTTGGGTAGGAAGCATCTTAATATGTAAATGTATTTTTTTTTGTATTTTATAAATAACAGTTTGTTGATTTGCTGTAATTTTGTTATTGTAATTTTTTTAGATATATGTGTTAATGTATGTTTTTTTTTATATTTCATTGTCGCATTGGTGTAATTACTGTAATGTCAATGTAAATATGTAATTTTAATAAATAAAAAATAAAAATAAAAAAATAATAATAATAAACAATACTAAGTAACAATAGTGTCGATTCTGTTGTTTTAGGATTAGGTGAAATTAGGATTTCAGATTTTCAAATAGATTACATTTTTTCTCTGGTTGAAATATTAGACAAACGTTTAAAACTAGAATGGCAGCTCTAACATTAGACAGACCTAAAACAACTCAATTTAGTTAAAATAGCTATAACCATAGTCCTTGCATAACATTTTAGTTGTTTGAAAAATTAAATTAACGGGTTTCAAATTAGGATGACAGCTCTAAAATTAGATTGATAGATCTAAAACAACTCAAGAACTTAGATGAATGGGTGTTGGTTACCTCTTAACACCAAAACTACTGAACGGATCGGGCTGTAATTTTGTGTACTTAAAAGTAGTCCTGGGCCTTAAATAAAGCATGAGGATTTTTTCATTCCATAAATCAGTACTTATTAGTGAAATATAAACTTTTATCAAAGAAGAGAAGTAAATTAAAACTTATATTTAAAATTTAAGCGAACTATTGCGAACATTCTACTGGTAGCTCAACTCAACAGTATCAGTTCCCATGAGAGAAAAATAAACTATTATAAAGGTTTCATAACAAACAACGCGTGCGAAACCGCGAGCATCAACTAGTAAAAAATATACCCAAAAAGAATCTGCATCGACCGGGAATCGAACCCGGGCCGCCCGCGTGGCAGGCGAGCATTCTACCACTGAACCATCGATGCTCATACTTCAAGTTCGAAATTAGAAGATAGAAAGTAAATGTAAATGTCGCTACCATTATAATTGCTAGTCATTTGTTTTTATAATCAGCGCCTACAAACCACCAAGGAAGATTTGATAACAACCTCTCGCCTACGAGTTGTGGTGAGCCGCCACCAGGCGGCGCTGCTGTCGGCGGATCGAACTCAGGACTGCTTTACGGAGCCGATCCTGGGCCAGTTCGCCGTGTCGCTGATTATCATCTGTGTCACAGCTTACCAGGTGGCGGCGGTGAGTTTAATATACCTCACTGGCATATTTGGTGCTACAGACACGTACAATTAACATAGAGATGATTTCAAACAAATGTACAATAGGATTAATTAATGAAACGAGCACTCTGAAATTTAAGTAAGTACTAAGAGTCTTAGTCCCGTATTATAAAAAGCATGCTCAGTAATCGACCTATGCTTGAGTGATGTATAGTTTTGAGTAAAATCTAGTTTTAAAACAATTCTTGGGAACTAATGTCAAAATCTACACTCGCTCATGTAACTCTCAAGTAACGATGCGGTCTTACCACGTTGTTTACGCATTATTGAACGGTTATCAAGCATTACTTGAGTAATTGCCTATTTAAGAACGATTTCAAACTTTCATATCTCTATTATAGTTATTCTTTGGACTCATCTTTACTCAAGTGTGGTATGGACCACGCTTGAGTAATGCTTGAAAAGTTTTCTACGCACCAAAGCTTTAATTTTTAAAATGAAGCTCTAATAATGATTGAAATCGTGGCGTTTCGTTTCACAAAAACCACCAAATCAACAAAAATGCACTGTGATAGTTATAGGTTGATAAGGTAAAAAGGAACGTTTTTCGCTTAGATAAATGTGTAGACCATAGACAAAACTCTACTCACTCAAGTAGAGATTTTGCTAGTGCCACTAGCTATGTAGCGCCATAGTTACGTTCTATAATAAATATTTACTTGAGCAGAGATTCTAAGCTTGAGTAGAACTCACGCAAAGACCGCTTATGCTTGGGGAAGCTTTCATAATACGGGCCTAGAAAAGAACTTAGTATAGGTGAGTTTGTGTGTGATGCAGCCATTGATTAATTAAAAAAGGAAGATGAGGTACTAGTTTCAAATCAAATCAAATCATTTATTTGCTGAATACATTATTACAGGTATATGTCAGATCTTATAACTAGAGTAATGTCAAATGTATTCAACCCGCAAGCAGGTGTGCAAATATTAAAGTAAAAATGTAATCAGATATTCAATAATAAAATCAATAATAATAAATAACGGTAATTAATACATTCTAAAATAAAATAAATAGTCAACAATCTGGTAATTAAAGTTTACAATAATAGTCAAAATATAATAAATTATTCTACTTAAAATTAATAAATTCATTTATACTATAAAAACATTTGTCAAGCAGCCACTGATTTAACTTTTGTTTGAATAAGTTACCATTGAGGTCTTTAATGTGTTCTGGTAACTTATTGTAGATGACAATGCACATATTAAAAACATTTTTTTCATAGATCCGCTTGTAACATTGTGGGTTGTATAGCAGATTACTAAATTTTGCTCTTTTTTGTCGAGTGATAATATCCCTGCGCCTGGTAAAGTGTTGTGGGTAAGATTTTTCTCGAAAATGGCAACCTCATATTGTGTAAAATTGTGTGCTCCCACCTCAGTCACCGTCGGACCGGCGGCGCCGGCGGCACGGGCGGTCGTGACTCGCGTGAAATATTGTTGTCTCGGTCTCACTTCGGTGTTAGATACGTCTTTCCGTCTTTGTTCTTCTTTGTATTGCACAGGACTGGCGCAGTAAGCGCTGGGAGAACGTAACCTATCTTCCCTTTTTAATTAATCAATGGCTGCAGTACAACAAATGACGCAGTGTAAAGTTTTGCTTGGTACATAATGGTATAAAATAATATTAAACAAAGTACCTACCTAAGGGTTAAGTTCGTGATTGTATATCGAGACTGGGATATTCACTAAGAGAATATAAAAATAAGAATAAAAAAGTGTGTAAGTACGTATTTTATCATCCACCAATAGCTATTCTACAGTTCTAACAATTTGTCTACAATCGTACAATTTAAGGTTAGTAACCTCTGTGAGAAGTAAACGTTCTGTTATTTACTTGGATACCTGTAAAACCGCTTTACCATGTTATTTCTAAAGACGCTTTATTTTATATCTATGTTATTATTATCTATGTAACGATTAACGGCTTATTTCGACGAATTTAGAACCGACATGAATCAATAATAATTCATACTAATATAAATGCGAAAGTTTGGATGGATGGATGTTTGTAACTTCTTCACCAAAACTACTGAACTGATCAGAGGTAGAGGCAACTAAGGGATATCCACCGGGGGTAGGTAGCATCGCCCCCAAGAACAATAGGCCTGACGACAAGAAAATTCGAATTAGTCCTTCAATTAGATTATCAGAAGATATTGTATGTATGTCGTCAGTTTAACGAATTCATTACGGATGTAAGCAGGTTAACTACGAACCTCATTTTTTCCTAATTTTCTTCCAACAATGAGGTTCGTAGTTAACCCGCTTACATCGGTAATGAATACGTCGTCAGTTGTCTATTACTTAGTTTCTCTCTCTTTTCCATTCCAGGAGCTGCAGCAACCGTCCAAGAATGTGGGGCGCATCGTCGCCATGACAACTTACCTGCTGTGCATGATGCTGCAGGTTTACCTATACTGCTATCAGGGAAACGAGCTCGCTTTGGAGGTTCGCCAACAATAGATGTCATGTTACACTTCACACCAATATTACGAGAAAATGTGTTAATAAATCTGGGTTCCATGTTACCCAGACTCTCATGAGACTGGTGTTCTCAGTGTGAGTGGTGTCCTGGGTCCCCCAGGACACCACTCACACTAATCAAACACGCACTTACTACTCATACTACTAACTAAACAAAATCGCACTTTTAAAATAAACTAGACATAATTCGATTTTAAGCTAGACTAGAAGTAGATTATAAACTATATTTTCCTTTTATATTTCTGTTAAAGACTTAGATAAATAATCTGTAATGTCTGTTATAGAAGAGCGAGACCTTCTAACACAAGTACTTTTACTTAAATGAAGGTCTTTACTACGGCTACAATATTTGTAAAACTGTTACAGAAAAAAATACTATATATATATATTTTTTCAAATATTATAATGCGTGACTGCCTCGTTGGTCTAGTGGTCAACATGTTCAACCGCTGATTATGAGGTCCTGGGTTCAAATCCCGGGTCGAGCCAATAGTTGTTGATGGGGTTTTTTAGCAAGAAAAACTCACAGTAACAGCCCGGAGTCGGGAAGTTGGCGGTGTTACACCCCCGTGCCTCGGAAAGCACGTTAAGCTGTTGGTCCTGCGCCTAACCTCTCCCCGGCCGTGTCGGTCAGTCGTCCGTCAACCGGATTATGAGAGTAATAGAGGGTGCATTTGTGTTTTGCGCGCACACTTGTGCACTTTAATATATCCTGAACACCTGGTTAGTCTTCGTTGAGACTGGCCGCTATGGCCGAAATTCGGCTAGGAGGGCATTATTATAAACTAGTTGCGCCCCGCGGCTTCGCACGCGTTGTTCCTATGGAAATATTAAAAGGTGATTTTCATCCCACGGGAACAGATTTATGTGATAAAAAGTAGCCTTTGTTTTATTCTAGGATTAGAATTACCTGTATGAAAAATTTCGGCCAGATCCGTCCAGTAGTTTTGGCGTAAAGAAGTAACAATGAGTAACAAAACGATGGATGGAGGTTGTTTTTTAGGAACTTGTTTTTATTTACAAGTGTCATTTTTTGGGAGAACCGTACTTTTTCCAAAAAACTAATAATGGCAATATTGTTTTCTTCAAAATAAAATAGAAGGTTCCTAAGAACAGAACCTTCTAACTACAAAAGAAACGGTAGCTACCCTTAAGGGGCCAAAAAAAATCCCCACCCTGTATATAAGACCTACTTGACGACGATACATGAAATATTACTACCTGTATAATTTTCTTTTTGTCTTGTACACTATCTATCCACATAAGTTTCATTAATTCTATGTATATTCTCAGGTTTGCAGTTAGAAAACTCTTTTAGGGTTAAGCTCGCCTTTGTACATGTCCAGTATTTGTAACTTTTATGTATGACTTGTGTGTGTGCAATAAAGAATTTAAGAATTTAAGAATGAATCAATATAGTTCACCGGATGATACTACCATACTAATTAGATACAAATACGATGATGACATTACCCAATTTAAATTAGAAATTAATGACACTATCCATAAAGTAATCTGTTGGCTGAATTAATATTGACAAAACAAAGGCAATGCAATTCCGAACTTTACAAGCAAAAGTACGCCAAAAATACTGGACAGATCTAGCTGAAATTTTGCATACAGGTAATTTCGTATCCTGGAATCAAACATAGGCTACTTTAGATCCCATAAATCAGTTCCCGTTGGATAAAAATCGTCTTTTAACGTTTCCATGAGAACAACGCGTGTGAAGCCGCGGGGCGCAGCTAGTAAAAAATAAAAGTAACATAAGTTTTCGCTATTTTTGCTCTACGTTTGTCAAGGCTTTATCTTTTGAACAGTAAAAGGTAGGCAGTTGAATTGTTTACATAGTACACACTATTAGGTAACATAGCGACCTAAACAACAAGTAAAATTAAGGGGGGCATCGTCCACATTACGTTGAGTACCAATCACCGAAGTTAAGTTTTCCCCCTTATGGGGGATATCAGGACGGAAAACTGGAATAACCCTAGGAACGTCGGGCGCAGTCAGTAATATGCTCAGTGTGAACTGTCACACAGGTTACTATAAAGTTGCGTTAACTTTATTGTCTATGGAAATATCAAAGTAAGTTCCATAGAAAATAGAGTACACAGTATGGCAGTCCACACACTCAGCGAACTGTACTTAGATGGATGATCGCGTCATTTTGTTTTTTCCTTTTATTTTGCAATGCATAAAAAAACCGTTATTTTATTTGCTTATTCAAATTATTCAAATTCTCCTCTTCGCGGCAGTATTATAACTTGATTATTCTAAACAGGACACCTTCTAACGTTTATTTAACACAGCGTAAATTTGCGGATTAGTGATAAGTGATATGCAAACATCACACTAATATTATAAATGCGAAAGTTTGTATGGATGTATGGATGGACGGATGTTTGTTACCTCTTCACCCCAAAACTACTGAACGGATTGGGCAAAACTGTTGCATACAGGTAATTCTAATCCTGGAATCTAAAATAGGCTTTCTATCTCATAAATCAAAATGTTCCCGTGGGATAAAAATCACCTATAAACGTTTCCACATGAACAACGCGTGCGAAGCCGCAAGGCGCAGGTAATAAAAAAAGTTCATTTTATTTTACAATTTTTGGAAAACTAACAGCTAGGTAAGTATAACATAATTAAAAAATGAGTAACTAAAGGCTAATTATAAGTTTCCACTTCGTATTAACTTTCATCCGTTTAAGAATGTAACCCTTACTAGCTCTAATTCACCCTCATCCGTTTAAGAATGTAACCCTTTCTATAATTCCAGAGTGTAGAGATCGGCAGCGCAGCCTACGAATGCCCCTGGTACCGGTTCTCGCTCCGCCTCCGCCGCGCTCTGGTACTGGTAATGGTGCGTTCGCGCAGGCCTACCACGCTGACTGCTGGCAAGCTCACGCCGCTCTCGTTGGCCACCTTCACTGCGGTGAGTTCTTTAACTTACATGAAAACATAAAATATAATATCATAATTATACTTGTATCACACAAACATCATGTACATATATGATGTTTGTGTTGTATTAATAAATAAATCACACTTCACACTAATATTATAAATGCGAAAGTTTGTATGGATGTATGGATGTTTGTTACTTCTTCACGCCAAAACTACTGAACGGATCTGGCCTGGTCTGGAATAAAACATAGGCTTCTTTTTATCCCATAAATCAGTTCCCGTGGGATGAAAATCATCTTTTAACGTTTCCATAGGAACAACGCGTGCGAAACCGCGGGGCGCAGCTAGTTAATACATATCTAAGTTCTACTCTTCCGCAAGTAGCTGTAATGTAGGAATGGAATCGAATTCTATTCTATTCTATCGAATTCTATTCTATTTATTCGAACTCAACTTGTGGATGTCGTTAGAGTCAACTAAGAAGTAGCTGCTGGTTTCGTCAAATTACGAGTTTTTTTAATTTGGCGGGTTCGATTAGTAGTAAAATTATTCAAAAATATTTGGATGCAGTTTAAATTATGACAAATGAGAATCAAAATGAAGTCTTCTTTCAGTAATTTTTTCTATCTAAAATACTTTCAATAAATTGTATTAAATAGTCCATGGTGGCATAGTCGTGGGACGCCCTGTATATTTATTCTGTGCTAAAAATACAGAATATGTAATAGTGATTTATGGAACATATCTGATGATAAAGTTTTATTTAAAACCAGCAATTTTTTTACAGATTATCAAATTATCGTACACCTTCTTCACAGTACTGCAGAATGTAGAGAATGGAAGAGCATAAAAAATTTAGGACCAATTGTAAAGATTTTCCTTTTTGAAGTTGGTTAATAAATTTGAATCAAAAGGACATTGTCATTTTATTAATCCTACTGTCTTCGTATACAAAATAGGTATCGGACGATTTATTGTGAAACTTCTGTCTAAATTAGAAACCTTGTAACCTATTTCAGAAACTGATTAATACAAACAGAAACTTAAACAGCAGAAATAAAAAAATGACGTGTGGCACTCGGGGACTGCCGCGGTAAAGCTATTGCATAGCATTTTTAATCAACTTGTGATAAATAAAACCAATGCCACCTAGAGGCGAGTTGCTGAACTAAAGAGACAAGCGTGATATTTCAAAAAGTCATTAAAAGTTCTGCTATTCATCGATAGATGACAAAACTAAAAAGTATCACCACTGTGCCGGTCGGAGTGGGGGGTGTTAGGTTATTTTCTATACGGAATTTCTGGAATCGGTCTCCACGCTCAAGGCCCGCGATAGAAGCTATGCAATAGCTTAATAAAAATAAATAATGCTGGACAATTTACACAGCATTATTTAGTCTCAAGCTATGCAGAGCTTGTGTTATGGGTCTACTCCTATTAATATTATAAATATGTAGGTTTGTTGCTCTTTCACGCAAAAACTTCTGAACGGATCGGGCTGAAATTTTGCATACAGGTAGTTCTAGGCTTGACATATAGGCTCCTTATTAATTAAAATAAAAAAATCTAGTACTAATCTAAAAATGAAGGGTAAGTTCGAGACGAAAATCAAACCATTCAGGGCATCATCAGGTTCTGAACCTATTGCGCATCACCAGTAAACTGTCTGAGCTTTTTGTAAATAAATGAATTTTGTATTTTGTATTTTGTATTGTATTTGTATCATTGTCTATCATTCGCTACCAGGATCGTTGAATGAAATGAAACAAAATAAAGAATTATATATTTCCATGTATTTAGTGTATACTTAGAAAAGGTCAAGCTATAAAATTAAGCACAGGCTAGGAAATAAAGTGATATATTTGATTTTTTTGCAAAGAAGCGACAAAAAAACGCGTACAGAAATTGAACCTGTGTAGTTGTTATTTTTCGAGTTGGAGCAAAATCGTTTTTTTTTTGTCATCGTCGATTACGACGATGACAAATGAAAACATTATAATGAAAACTTATCATTTGAGAAGTAGATATTTATAATGCTGTAAAATAATTAGAGTCGTGATAAAATGTTACGATAAGAATATATTTTCCTATCTTGGAGTCAGGCCCACATTTTGAAGGCGTGACACCTTTAGGTTTTATACAGGACGAGGATGAATATACGACACATGTTTAATAAGTATGTATGTAGATATAAATGTGAGTAAAACACTGTTAAAAAACGTGATGCAGGGAAGATTTTACTTAAAGAATCAATGTTATATTTAAAAGGATAAGGTTCTCAATTCGACTTTCGTATTTTTAGAACTTTTGATTGGGTTGACACAACAAAACTTTGTTCTAGGGCTAAAGCCAAAAGAATGGTGACTTTATCTGAAAAAATATAATACATTTTATATTTAGATACCTTTACCTTATTACCCTTTTTAAATTTATTGACTTCAAAAAAAAGAGGAGGTTCATACAAAATACTTTGCTATACATATTTATCCGGGTTTACGAGTGTGAAGTATGAATGTGTCATCCTATACATGTAAGGCACCAGTCTCATGAGAGTCTGGGCAACCTGGGCAATGTTCCTTATTGATCCATACAACACTGCCTACGGCGAATAAACCATACATTTTTACGGTGAATAAAACTTATATATGTATGTGTACAATAGCCTTAATCCATTCTTTAGGCGTTGTCCTAATTAGCTAACGATAGCGCGATGCCCATCGCGCAATCGCGCAATAGGCATCGCACAATCGCGCAATGGGCATCGCGCAATGCTAAATGCCAGACCTCTATGTTAGTGATTGCGCAATGACGCTTGACTAATTAAATATTTATGTTTAATCTCGTCGTCCCATGAAATCGCATGGCTCGCTCATACGACCGACACCAAACCAATGTCTTCAATATGACAGTAGTATGACGGACAATCGCCACAATTTTGTTATTCTACGGGGTAATTTTGAGACGATGCCAATGGTGGTCAATCTGGGTCGCCAAAACTAAACTAAACTCATCTGACAGAACTAAAAATGATACCATCGTTATTATGTAAAAGGTATGGCATTTTTAGTGTTGCTACATTAATTACTAAATAAGTGATATACCTAATGGGAATGGATAGATATATTTTTCATTAAACACACCCAGAACACCCTAAATATCAGCGTACACAAATTTGTCCCGGGTCGGCGGTAATCGAACCCGCAACCTCCTGCGTTGCAGGTGGATCCTCGGTCACCAGGGGTAGTCACACCAACATTATAATAAAACGTATATTGCTATGACGCTGCTAAACGTATTTGATATGGGATGAAACGCTGACATTTCCTGGTATAAAACGGCAAAAAGTAATTTGATGTCAGAACGTGTGGTGAGTAACAGCGCTAGACTAATTTTCCTCAATAATAGTTAAATACCTACTCATAATTGAATTGAAGTACTTACTTATTGGGAAAAAAACGTGTTAAGTTATGAGTATTTCAGAGAAACAGCCTTCTAACTAGGCATTTGTACTTACTTTAATGACATCATAGTTCAGTTTGAAGAACTAATGAGAATCAGCTCAACGAACTGTGTGTACACTTACGTCATGGACCAAGGAATTCTGAGAAAACCATTTAAGTAAGTATGGGTACTAACAAAAAATGACAGTCAAATAATAGAAACAAATTAGAGTTAGTGTTTCTAACTATTGCAAACAATCCGCAGGCAGCTCAACTGATCCATATCAATACCAGTCGGAACCGTCCCTAAGGTGCAAGCTGCATTGCCGCGCTTTGCAATTGCATCATTGCACCAACAGAGCTTAGGCTACATAATTTATAACTATGGGTTATCCATTCCATTTTGAATGAAGCATGTTAGTAAACAAACTACGACACAAATAACAAAATCTCACTTGCTTGGCGTCGAGTTTCAGATATAATTGTAAGCAATTTATATTGAAGGGAGGATCTAAAATCGACATATTGTATTGTAAATTACGTATAAAAGGACGCGCCAACAAAGTGAATTTTAGGTTAAGTATGGGCGGTTTGTTTACTAACATGCTTCATTCAAAATGGACACGGTATAGATAGGCATGTTTAATGATTCTACCACCGAACTGTGATCCCCAAGCCGCATGCCCAGCGTGGGGATTATGGGCATTAGGTACCCCCATTACATAAACGCCAAAAACGCGCTTATCAGAGGGAGGCTTGTGTCCAGCCGTGGACCAATACAGGCTATTGAGGTTGAAGTTCAGGCATGGTTAATAACTCTTTTTATACAACACTACTTATACATCTATGGAAATGTACCGAAATTGTTTTATGTTTCTTATTGGTGCCGTTTTTAAAGTCCATTTTGCAATTTTCAGAAGTAGTAATGTCACTATTTAATGTAGCAGGTTACTTTGTAGTAATTTAATTGCTATTGCTACGTCATACGAAAGACATCAACGAGCATTCGTTGCCACTTATAAATTCATTGTTATTTGTTAAAAACAATAATTGTGCGAATTACATGGTGTTGATTTTACCCGTAGGCCTTGTTTACGGATACCCGGAGCATACAGCGGCCTGTGCAGCGGCGGCGCGGCCCGCGCAGAATTCAAACATATGACGTTGGTAGAGTGTGTTTACGGAGAAGCGATTTTACACGCGTTTGTTTGATTTGACGGCGTGCAGCGTCACTCTTCAAACTCAAACTCAAAAACGCTATATTTCCATAAATACAATAAATTTACACTTAGAAAACGCGCCCTACCCATCCATAAACATGGGTGATGTTATATTGCGTTATGTTTGTGTTTACGCGTGCGATGACGGGGCCGCCGCACGCGACGCCGCACGCGCCGAGGCCTTACGGTCTACGATGGCTTGCATGGATGTTGGCGCTTGCTTTCCCATCTTGCTAAAGTACCTTCGATCGAACTTTGGATATGTCACACATTTATACATTATGTATTTTTAATCAGGATGCCATCAACGCGATGCACAGTAGTTCACTACAATCTCAGACGAAGTAAAAAATCTTAGAAGGCGAAGGCTTAGTTTCGTTATATGTGTGTGCGTGTGACTGTGTATGTACACGGCAAGGCATAGTTTTACCGACATCAGAGAGTCGGCCGGCGACATTCTGTCTTGATATCTGTGGTCTTGATATTTATTTGGTCTGAGACTACAATATCTTGCAAAATCATACTATACCTACTTACCTACCTATCTAGTATGAATTCGCCAGCTACCAAAACGAAAAACCTTTTGAGAACGTGACAGTGAACGTTATGATAATGACTGTCAAAACCTCTTACAATACCTGGATTTTTAGACTTTATCCTACAATAGGCAATATAATAGGCGATGTGGTCGCTCTGCGACAAAGTCTTTTGTTGTGTGGTGTAAAATAAAAAAAAATAAAAAATCCTACAATACATCTCTTTTCCAGTTACTTCTCAAACGTGGCACTCGTATTGCCAAATTACAACGAATCGCTCAAACAAAATTATGCGCGAATTTCGAGTTTGTATAAGAAACTATTGGATTACCGTTTATTCTTTTCAGTATCTGTGACGCTGCAAGGAGCCAAATCTACGGTAGGAAACGTAATTTTATAATTTACATGAACTTCGAAAAACTCGTACTAAGGCCATTATGAGGCCTAACATGAATGTTATCTTATCACTCACACACAAGGCTAAAAATAAAGTAGAATAGGTACAACTTGTAGTTTTATGTACCTACCGAGTAGAATCGCCTAAAATTTAAATCTACAGCTTAGTCAGCTGTCATAAGTAAGTAGACATTAGACTAATGACAGAAATAAGCATGTTTTTCCGGCGTACGTCGGACAAACTGTTTTATGGCGTTTCTAACAAAGCCAGCGTGATTTTGTCATTATGTGTCATGAGAACAGCTCAGGGCCTCCCAGCGTGTCACGTTTGAAATGTATATTTCGGGTTTGAAGATTTTTGTATTAAGAATGGCCAAACAATCGATATTTTAAATTTCGAATGTTTGGCGCACAACAAAAGTTTTAAATATTCAGGTAGAGGGCAATAAAAAAATTCTGTCTTATACAGGGCGTACCAGGACTATGCCACATGGAGGGAAAATATCTTAAATATTGTAAATAGAAAAGTTTACTGAAAGAAGACTTCATTTTTATTTTTAAACAAATTTAAAATGCATTCAATGCTTTTTGAAAAGCCCGTCTGAACCGGGAATCGAACCCGTCGAATAATTAATAGAACCACCTGTAATTTTACGATAGGTACCAATCAAAAAGCCCAATCATAAGAATTATTATTTGTCCATAAAAGGAATACTTACCATGAAGTTTAAAATTTATTTAAAATAATTATACTTTTTGCTTACAAATGTCGCAAATGCTCAAAATACGTCCATTGTAGTCATTGATTTATTACAAAGGGAAGATGAGGTACTGGTTTCTCGAAAGTGGCAACCTCAAATTGTGTAAAATTGTGTTCTCCCATCTCAGTCACCGTTTGACCGGCGGTACGGGCGGTCGTGATTCGCGTGAAATATTCTTGTCTCGGTCTGACTTCGGTCTTAGATACGTCTTTCCGTCTTTGTTCTTCTTTGTATTGCACAGGACTGGGAATATAACTGTGAGTGTATGTGTTTGCGTGTAGTTGTAACACATGCCAATTTTTGAGTAAGCGCTGGGAGAACATAACCTATCTTCCTTTTTTAATAAATCAATGTATACATTTTTTTTTTAGATATTTATTCATCACATTAACAATCACAGTAAACATTATATTTGTACCGTAAAACCTTGTAAGGTTTGTCTCAAACATATTCTCTCTTTTTATATTTCGCCCCCTGTTGATTTATTTATAATTTCATGGAGAATTTTTTTATCATACACTTTTTTAATAGAGAAATGATAAATATTTCTTGGTTACTTATTACTTTATTATGATTACATCAGTTGTTACGAGCACTTATTCATTTGAAACTATGAATGTAAAATTTTATGGTCTTCCTTTTATTTTAGGTGCTTTGTTATTTGGAAAAAAAAAAATCCTTTCGATTGAGCCTTATGATCGATATCGTAAAATTACGGGTGTTTTTTAAGAAATCAAATAAAATCCCATTTTTTTACCCATAGTGTAACACTGTAATAACCAAAATCTTTAGGGGTGTTTTTTTTTACAATTTGGTGGGTTCGATCAGCAGTTTAACTTATTTTTAAAACGAAAAAAGTTCGTAGTTTCAGTTATATTTTCTATAGACAATATTTAAGATACTTTCCCTCCATGTGAATGGCCGTAAGACGTCCTGTATGTGTAATATTTATTATACAAATTTATTTTGCGCGGCGATTTTGATAAAAACAAAATGGTGATCAAGAATCTTGAAAGATTTGATTGTTTGCTTGTTTGTCTGTTCGTTGTTTGTTTGTTTGTATTGATCGATTTTACTATTTCAACTTTGCACTAATTTTACTCTTTTCACACGCTTTTTATTGCCATATCAACAAACGTGAATTCGATTATGTATTGTATATGCTACCTTGTTACGCTACACGTTTTATTAATACTTTTGAAAGAAGTTTTCCTTATTTTGTAAACCAAACATAACCTAGCGGAATTAGCGGAATATCCTAGGTTAATTACAAAATTAAGAAAACTTACGTCAAAAATATCCGTAAAAACATAACCGCCAGGCATTGATCAAAGTTTTCACCCCCCACTAAAATACCTAATCGAAGCCACTAGGCTATATTTGAATTACGAAATAGGGAAAAATTCAGTCAAAAATACGGGTTAGTATCATCTCGTCTAAAAAAGCAACTGGTCTAAGTACAAACTGGTCTAAAGCACAGCTGGTCTAATTAGCAAGTGGTCTACAATGCAGCTGGTCTAATTAGCAAGTGGTCTACAATGCAGCTGGTCTAATTAGCAAGTGGTCTACAATGCAGCTGGTCTAATTAGCAAGTGATCTAAAATGTAGCTGGTCTAAGTACAAACTGGTCTAAAGCACAGCTGGTCTACTTAGCAAGTGGTCTGAAATGAACAAGGTCAATTGGTCATATCTATCAAAAATTTAATTTGTGATATTATTTTTATTGCGGACCGATTGCCGATTTGCCTGCAATCGGAGATAATAATTATGCAAACTCCTTAACATCGGAAACATACTGGCCACTTTAGATTATACTAGATATGCTCGGGTATGCGCCTTAATAAGGAGCACTTTTAGTTGTTTTATATTCTACCATATTTGTTTTCATTTTTGTTTCTTTACTTAATAAGTACGTTATGTTGATAGGTCAGTAAACTCGTGCTAAAATAGAAATATAAGTAGATACTTAAATATAAGTTCAAGTTTTGTTATTGTTATTAAATGAACTGCATTTATGTTCTTTGAGAAATAAGAATATAGGAGTTTATTTTATGTTGAAAAAGCAGCGTATTAAAAGTCTGAGGTAGCTAGTTTTTTATATATTAGGTCCTTACATATGAAATTGGCGTTTTGTATGGGAGGAACAAAAAGTCGAATATTTTTTAATATAATATATTTAATTAATCAAAGTATGAACCATTATTTTCTATGCACTTTTGCCATCTTATAGGTAGTTCATTGATCCCTTTACTAAAAAAACCAGTCGGACGGGAATCAATAAAATCTTTGAAGGCGATTTGGACTGCCCCATCGGAGTTGAATTTTTTCCCTTGCAAGAAGTTATCCAAATTTCGAAAAAAATGGTAATCTGTTGGAGCAAGGTCCGGGGAGTACGGAGGATGTCTTAGACTTTCCAATTGAAGCTCTTCTAATTTAGTAGCCGTCTGTTGCGCAGTGTGTGGTCTAGCGTTGTCGTGAAGCAGCAGTGGCGTGGAGCGATTGACCAGCCTAGGTTGTTTAGCCGCTAGCTTTTCCATCATGGTTTGCAATTGCTGGCAATAGACATCAGCCGTAATAGTCTGGCCAGATTTGAGAAAACTGTAATGAACAATACCGGCACTAGTCCACCAAACGCTTACAAGTAACTTTTTTGGGGTTATTTTTAGCTTGGGGCAGGATTTGGCTGGCTGGCCAGGATCCAACCATTGCGCTGAGCGCTTCCGATTATCGTAAAGAACCCATTTTTCATCACAGGTAATGATTCGGTTTAAAATACCTTCATTATTGTGCCGGTTTAGTAATGTAACGCAGCAGTCGACGCGCGTTTGCCGGTTTGCTTCAGTCAATTCGTGAGGTACCCACCTTTCAAGCTTTTTAATCTTCCCAATTTGCTTCAAGTGAATTAAAACAGTTTTATCACTAACATCGCAGCCTGCAGCTAACTCGGACTTGTTTTGCGATGGATCCGCTTCCACAATAGCCTTCAACTCTTCATTATCAACTTGAGTCTCAGGCCGTCCACGGGGCTTGTTCTGCAGGTCGAAATTTCCAGAACGAAAACGTTGGAACCAAAAACGAACTGTGTTTTCTTTTGCAACACGACCGCCATACACATCATTCACCCTTCGAGTTGTTTCCGCAGCACTAGTGCCACGGCGGAACTCGTACTCGTAAATAATGCGATATTTTAAGTTTTCCATTTTGTAAAATGAGTGACGCAAACAGAAAAAAACAGAAGAAAAAAAACAAATGAATGACGATCATCGAAGCACAAATACATGAGTCTATAGCTGTACAAATTTGAATTTGGAATTCCTTACCAAAGAGGAGAAATATGTGATTAAAGTGGCCAGTACGAAAAACGCCAATTTCATATGTAAGGACCTAATATATATATCTACTTTTATATATATATAAGTCTGTTTCTCATACTTTTTCGTTTCATTTTAAGAACAATGAAAATGTTTTTTGTCAGCCACTAGCTTTTGCCCGCGGCTTCGGACGCTCTATTCAAGTAGCCTATGTCCGTTCCCGGGATACCGTTTACCTCCCTGCCAAATTTCATCAAGATTCGTTCAATTTTGGTAGGCTAATTTTAAAGTCATATCAGGAATATTTTTTGATTAAACATCAAGTTATTTACTTACCAAACAATTTTCTTTTATTTAAACTCGATTAAAAATGACGTTTGTCAAAAAGGTAGTTAGGTAGGTATGTTTCTTATTTTAGTCTGGAGTTATTTTTACGTATAAACCATCGACGTTAGAGCGAACATGGCTGCCTGGGGCTGCCAGGGGCCTTCAAAATTAGCCTACTTAATTTTTAATAAAAATAAATAAATAAGTAAAAATTTTATTCCTGATATTTGCCCCACCCTGTATGTATATATAGATTAGACTATATTAATTTTTGACGGGATGAGATTTAGACAAAGAACGTTTTAGACAAGTTGAATTATTGACGGGTAGCATTATAGACAAGTTACGTTTTAGGCGAGATGTATTTTTAGACCAGTTGCGTTGTAGGCGAGAAGCGTTAAAGACCATGTGCCAGTTGCGTTTTAGACCACTTGCTCCTTAGACCAGCTGCTTTTTTAGACGAGATGATACTAACCCAAAAATACGAATATCAATAAAAAGTGTCCGTCTAGAATGAATGAATGAATGAACACTTTATTGTACTAATAATAATCTATCTAAATATAAAATAAATATAGTACAAAGGACAAGGCGTCCTTATCGCAGAGAGCGATTTCTCCCGAGCAACCTTGGCAACCTCTCAAGGTAGCGTCCATCGCGTCCATATCGAATATCTTTCAGACCACCCACCCTTAGAACCTACGAAAAGCCTCAAGCCTTAATCGGATAAAACAAGGCTTACAATCCTCATAGCCCTAACAACATGTACCAAAGTATCTGCGAATAAATAAATAAATAATGCTGGACAATTTACACAGCATTCTCTACCCCCAAGCTAAATATGCCTACCTTTCATCCTTTACCCGGGATTTTATATCTCATTTATATTATCATCAATCATTATATTATCATTCAAATTTATTGGCATATCAACAAACGTGAATTCGATTGTGTGTACGCTACCTTGACTGACAAGTTTTTACTGATATATTTGACAGAAATTTTCCTTATCTTGTAATTCAAACTTAACCGCTAATCGCGTGATTATCTTTGAAAGAACATCACTTACAGTCGCACACGTTAAAGACGTTAATAATTACTTAAAACTATCGTTTAGTAAGATTTTTTGTACTTTTGTTTGAATTGTATCTTTATGTTAATTTTATGTGTCTGTTGTACCAAATATTTTTATATCTATGTCAAAAATTTGCTGGCTTAGAAGCTGTGCGATGCTGGCTTAGAATTTGTACCACCTCAACGTGGGTGTCGTAAGAGGCGACTAAGGGATATCCACCGGGGGGGCGGGCAGCAGCACCCCTGCAGAATAATTCGCAACTTCAACAGCCTGTATTGGTCCACTGCTGGACGCAGGCCTTCTCCTGATAAGCGACTTAATGGCGTTTATCTTAAGGAGGGTAGGTAATACCCATAATCCCCACGATGGGCATGCGGCTTGGGGATCGCAGTTTGGTGGTATAATGGTTCTGCAGGGGGCGCTGCTGCCCGCCCCCCGGTGGATATCCCTTAGTCGCCTCTTACGACACCCACAGGAAGAGTTGGGGTAGTGCAAATTCTAAGCCAGCAACACACAACCCTTAACAACATGCACAAAATATAGAGCCACCAAAATATCTGTGAATTTGCCAACCTTTCATCCATTACCCGTGATTTTAGCATCATCCAATAGCAGCCCACGAGAGGAGGGCGTGGGTATCATGTCACAGCCACACATTGATATCACCGTGATATCTCTGCGATATTAGTCACTATGATATGACAAAGTCTATCGATGGATATCTTCAAAGATAATAACTATTTAGCTATATTATTTTATCACCGATAAAACTTTCATGAGATTCCCGAATGGTTTGGAGTTTTAGAGTAAAGGCGAGTTTACAAAAAAAAACTGCCACGTTTATAGAAATTCACGCGATTTCACCCGCGTAGTTTCCGTTCCCATAGGAATTCCGGGATAAAATATAGCCTATCTCACAACCTGAAAAGTATACATTTTAATAGTAAAAGAATTTTTATCCCGAACAAACAAATAATCAAATCTTAGTATAGATGACGAACTGGGTGAATAATAAAGTGAAGGGGGTAATGGGTGAATAAAAAAGTGGGTAAATGATGAAATGTAAGCAAATTATAAATTTGTAAACTTTTTAAAAACAGCAAGTCCTTAGTAAATTTATGGCGAATAGCGTAGAATTGATTCGGCATAAAAATCTTTATGTGTCTAGATAAAACTTCTTTAGTTTGGAAATAATGAGGTTATTCAATCGAATATAAACGGTTAATTACGTACAAATATTTGAAAGGAGTATTTGATCGGTTATAGGTTGAGGCAGGTCAAAAACAAACGGTGCTTGAACCAAGAAACAAGTTTTTTAGGGGCCATAAAAATGAATTGTTAAACAGATTGTCTCTTTTAAGGCTCAGGGTGCGTACAGACTAAGCGAGCGAAAACGAGCGAATGCAACCAAGTGGTATTCGCCGATCGACGTCCGTTCCATATTTCTTTGCAGCAGAGGCGCCGGAGCATGGCCGAAGGCGAACGAACTCCCTCGTTTGGGCTCGCTTGCTTTCGCAATGACACCCACACTGGATTTTTCGCTTGTTCGTTGGCTTTCGTTTGCTTCGACGTCTATTAAAGGTTGATGGTGACGATGATGAAACTTCTGATCTCAGCTTCCTCAGTTCGTTTTCGTAGAATTCTACTTGGCTGGCCTGTAAGAGATTGGTGGACTTTGCATCTATTTTTAACCGATTTCAAAAAAGGAGGAGGTTCTCAGTTTAACTGTTTTTTATGTTTGTTACCTCAGAACTTTTGACTGGGTGGTCCGATTTTTATGTTTTTTTTTATATGAAAGCTGGTGCTTACCGTGTGTTCCTATTTTAATTTGGTTCAGTTCTGACAATGGAATCCAGAAAAATCAATAAAAAATATAAAAATTGAGGTCGGTTTTTAGTTTTTTTAATCAAAATTAATTTTATCAAGTCTTCTAAGCATCTCCCTTGTAAATTTTAGTGTAATTGTATTTTATTTATACAGCTACCTGTACAAATAAATTTCAATGTGCACACGTCCTTACTTTACTACCGACCAATAAAAGTGGGGATAAATACCCATAGACGCGACATCTCCGAGCAGTCAGCAGTACCCACCGCTACGATGAGGGCAGCTCTTCTGTTACTCAGCATCATTGCCTGCGCACACGCATGCTACTGGAACCGGGACTGCCCCTACCTTCCACATTCCACCAAATCCCCCTATGATGAAGTGAGGGGGGATATCAGAGACCTGCCTAAGCCAGAGAGTAAGTTTTATAACATCACGCTATATTTTGATACTAGCTGCGCCCCGCGGCTTCGCACGCGTTGCTCCTTTGAAAACATTAAAAGGTGATTTTCATCCCACGGAAACAGATTTATGGGATAAAAAGTAGCCTATGTTTTATTCCAGTATTAGAATTACCTGTACGCAAAATTTCAGCCAGATCCGTTCAGTAGTTTTGGCGTGAAGAGTTAACAAACATCCATACATCCATACATCTATCCAAACTTTCGATTTTATAATAATATATAGTGTGATTCTAAAACGCTGAAGGGTCATCGATGTTGATGCATATAATTTTGTAAATACAAGGAAATTCCACTGGTCCTACTAGTGGGACAAAGCTGGTAGGACTAACGGGATATCTCGTATAGTTTGTTTAATGAGAAAGTTTGGATGTATTCGTACCGATTGATGTTTATTACCTTGTGTACGCCAAAACTACTTAACTTAACTTACAGAACGTATTGGGCTGAAATGTGGCATAGATGTTGATTGTGATAATAAGTTCCCGTGGGATATAACTTGTGTTCCCATAGAAAAAAACACGTGCGAAGCCGCGAGCAGAAAAGAGTATTCAGTATAAGTTTGAGTAATTTGATTCAGATTTTTGTGGTTTGAGGAAATATTCTGTTTACTATGTTAGTCAAAGATTTTTGTCGTTGATTGTACACAACACCCACGGTCTAAACTACATAATTTTTATCCGACTTCAAAAAAGGAGGAGGTTCTCAATTCGACTGTTTTTTTTATTTTTTTATACTTGTTACCTCAGATTTTTTGACTGGGTAGTCCGCTTTTATGATTCATTTTTTATTTGAAAGCTTGCTTCCCGTGTGGTCCCATTTTTATTTTCTCCAGTTCTGACATTGGGATCCATGAAAAAACTATATTAATGAAGTCGGTTTATAGTTTTTAAACAAAATCAATTATTACTTTTATAACCAAAGGTTCAAATGAGACGCAAACTGTGGCACAGAGACAAAAAAACTGTTCGTATGATCTGTAAAAATAAGTTCCGGGTATTTTCTAGGTTTTTATCATTACATTACAGACCACAAGACCATGACTGATGACCATTATGTACGTATAAGTACATCATCATATTATGTAAATCAGCCGTGTATAACCTATGGATGTTTAAAACGTCCAACATACGGGTGTCACGTACTATCTAGATCCCGAGAGAGTCTACTTTTGTTCCACGTTTTTTTTTTGATTAATTTCAGTTCCGTTAAGGTTCAAATACTTTTGGGATATTATTTGATTTCTTAATTTATATTAATACAAATTGGATGTAGTTCCTTCATTATTTAAAATAAATTGTAATGTAAGAATACTCGTTAAATTATAAAAATATGAAGAAAAAGTCTATAAATCTTTCAAAAATTCAAATAAATAAATTTGTCCCTCGAGATCCAGAATCACCTCTTTTCGGCTTAGCACACACGTTACGTGGCACCCTGTAGGTGTATGACTCCCTTGTTTCTGTAATGTAATAAACTGGTCATTGCAGATTGCGATGCCGTCAGCGTATGGACCCTTAACCGACATGGCAACAGGAACCCCGGCACCAGCGTCACCGAGGATGTCAAGTACATCGCGTCGCTGAGGCAGGAGATCATCGCCAGCTTCGAAGCTGGGAGGAGTCAGCTCTGCTCAGAGGTTAGTCCACTGCTGGACGCAGGCCTTCCCCTGATTGGTGATGTACCTATTTATCACATGCAGGGTAATACCCAAATTAGCGTAAACTGTTCTAGGTTTATTTGTTTTAGTTTTATGTACTTATAACATGACATCACACTATAACACTAATATTATAAATGCGATAGTTTGTATGGATGTATGGATGGATGTATGGATGGATGGATGGAGATGTTTGTTACCTTTTCACGACAAAACTATTGATTGGATCGGGCTGAAATTTTGCATACAGGTAATTCTAATCCCGGAATCAAGCTACTTTTTATCCCATAAATCATTTACCATGGGTTAAAAATCTCCTTTAAACGTTTCCATAGGAACAACGTGTGCGAAGCCGCGGGGAGCTAGTTGTTAATAAAAAAGCATTTGCTTTTTTTTCCTGAATATATATAAATAAAATTAAAAAATAAATCCCCAGGCATGAGGGTTGGGTATCGTAATTCGGAAGTAGAATCGTTCCGCACACGGGTTGAGGAGTTTGGTGGTAGAAATTTATCTTCTTACTTATCCTGTTTGATGACGTTTTGTTCTCTTGTTGATACCTGGTCTACCTTCCTTCTTCTAGGACATCGATAACTTCAGAACATGGGTCTGGAACTCCACGTTAGAAGAGTCCCAATCTTACCTCACTGGTACAGGATACGAAGAGCTCTACAACATCGGCTCCAGGATCCGTCAGGCTTACCCCCAGCTACTCGAAGGCTCAGATTCCGACTACTATCTGAGGCCCACCAATGAGCAGAGGACAATCACCAGTGCTATGGCGTTTGCTCATGGGTTCTTTGATGGGAGCAACGTGACGGTGACACCTGATGCACCAAGAAGTAGAGATGATGTTGTGAGGGTGAGTATTGACGTAAAGTTTCATAATTTCTTAGACGTTTACCTTTCTTGTGATGTGTGGTTTTTACAATATTTTTCTGTATATAGACTTTTGTTTGTACAGCGTTGTGTTATTAATTTGTTCGTATACTTCTGGCAAATTTTGAAGATGTAGAGTAATGGGAAATTTAACAGTTTATGTTTCATAAATAAAGATCTACAAGAGTCCCACTTAATGCCAAATATGGCCTGGATACACGTTTTCTGCGCAACAATAGTTATTTGAGCATCCATGAGTTGCCCCATAGGTATTATAAAGCCATATCTCTAAACAGAGAAAACATGGCTGTTAATGCGATTTCAATATATGAGGGATCCTTTATTCTTCTCAGACCAAATATAAATTAATTAACTTTCTTACACATTATCTATTTCTTTCCTCCAAATAAAATGTCTATATGAATGCTAAAAACAGGCTCAATGTCATTGTTATTGCAATTTATGTAAATGTTGTATTAATTAAATTGTTTTATGTAGAAACTATAGCGGTAGCATAAAATTTCGTTTAGAGAGATGTTTTTCAATAATGAAAATCTTTTTAAATAGGTCAAGTTAGGTAAATGTAATTCTTCGATCTGTCTGCTGGTCTTTTTGAATTTAGTAATTTTTTGTGCTATGAAGGAATTCAGATGGTTAAACTAGCCAAATAAAAACCTTTCTGTTTATAGTTCGTTTGATAATGATGGAATCCTTATTCCAGCCCTACGAGAACTGCGACAGGTACCAAGAAACAGTGAAGTCAAGCCAGCTCCTCGACAACCAGATGGATGCTTACTATGAAACTGCTGAATTTATTGCTGTAAGTATATTATATAACTAACCTTATTCTACTAGTAAAACCATTATCGTCATTTGTGATAGTGGTGTCTATTTAGTTGTCGCAAAACTAGACTAAACTAATCTGACAGGACTAAATTTACGCCATCCTTATTATGACAGGGACAGCGACATTTTTAGTAATGTCAAATTAGTTTAGTTTAGTTTTAGCAACATCTGAATAGACACCATTGTCAATTCTAGCACGGTGTACATCGATGGACTGGCTCGGTCCAGTGTTTTGTTTTTACGATTTTTTTATTAAATCCGTTACGAAAATTCTTCTTGTTAAAGGGAGAAAAGAACACCTATTTTAAGCGAGGAAACAAGTTTTCGACTACACTGAGGTGGCCAGAATTATGTGGGACTTGAGCGACGTCCTGAGAAGATAATACGCACTAAAACTTCTCCGGTTCCTTCTCTCGCCATTTTGAACCACGGGAACCTTAGAACCGACCGCGGCCCCACTAGCGTGTACTTAGCCCCTCTTCCTCTCATACCCCGGCGAACCCTCCATTCCACACACTTCCAACTCCATTCCGTCACTTTTACTCTTTCCAATTTGGGCACTGCTTGGCTAACGAAGTCGGTTTATAGTTTTTTTAAACAATATTAATTATATATTTGTAACAATGTGTTTGTACTTACTATAAGTTCCTGACTGAGGTAAATTACCTTTCAGCCGTTTTGTGCGGTCTATCCATATTTGTTGTTTCTCCCTAGCTTCATGTTACGTTACGTTCTTATAAGGTACATTTCCACCCAGGTAAAGAACACCGTCCAGCAGCGCCTCGGCATCGCCACCCAGCTGACTCCAGCCAACATCTACGCCCTCTACGAGCTGTGCCGCTTTGACCGCTCCTGGAGCGGCCGTCACCAGTCGCCGTGGTGCGCCGCCTTCTCCAACCAAGATCTGGTGGTGCTGGAATACAGAGATGACGTGCGGCATTATTATAGGAACGGATATGGATCTTGGGTGAGTTTTGCTGATGCTTATTGCATCACATGGTTGTTTTAGGGTTGCGTACCCCAAGGGTAAAACGGGACCATTAAAACTCCGATTCTGTCTGTCACCAGGCTGTATCTCATGAATCGTGATAGTTTGACAGTTAAAATTTTCACAGATGATGTATTTCTTTTGCCAGCTGTTAAGGGAATTTTATGAGACAACTAGCTTCTGTCTAGACTTCGCATACTTATATGCATGTCAACCTATCTACTACATTAATGCAAAATTTTAACTCGATCATTTCTGTAGTTATAGTGTGAAGAGGTTTTAAAAAAACAACGATCCCTGTCACACTGTAAATAAATGAATGAGGATAGTTTTTGGCTGCGATTGGAGTTACTCGGACGATCATCTAAGTATTTTCTTATCATGTTATCAAGGTGAACGTGAATCTGGGAGGTCCAGCCATGAAAGACCTATACGAGACCTTCGAGACTGCCGTCCAAGCCCGGTCCGACCAGGGTCGGAAGCTCACCTCATACTTCACCCATGACACGATGCTGGAGATGGTCTGGTGCGCGCTCGGCATCTTCAAGGATCCCAGTCAGTTGGAGGCTTCCTTCAGGAACCCCAGTAGAGTTTGGCGGACAAGCTTCATTGGGGCCTTCTCTGTCAACATGATTGCTGTTTTGAACAGGTAAGCAAGTTGTTAACAGTACTGAATCTACATGCCCAGCGTGGGGTTATAGGTAGTACGGCCATTATGATAAAAGCCAAAGCAGGAGGCCAGTGTCCAGCCGGCCTAGCACGAGGATTGTTGTCTAGGGTAGAATAGACAAAAATGATATCGCATTGTCACAAATGAATGAGCGCGTCACATTAAACTAACACTAGCCCCATATGACTATTTTTTAAGGTTGTCCTTTGATTTTATTTCCATCCTTGTTGTTCATTTCACTCTCTGTTAAAGTAAGAGCAGGATAAGTATATTAAATACGTCATAAAAACCATTTTTACAAGGTGCGGGACGAAGCGCCTCTAAAAGGAGGCAAAACAGATATGAATAAATGAAACCGACCTTTTAAAGGTGGCCTGACATATGAGATTACATTGGATACATTGCGTAAATTATAATTTCAAACATTTTACGCATTCTATGCCAAAGTGACGTAATTCTTTTCTATTCTACCCTCGTATATGTTTTAGATGAACAAGATGACATTTGTGTTAAGTAATCATTGAAAGCTACAGTTTTGTCTGTTTTGTGGAAGTTTGTATGCAGTTGCTCTCAATCTAAAAGCCCTTTCAGAAATTCGCAGTATCCGTTGCCAGAACCCCTCTGGCAACGGATACTGCGAATTTCTGAAAGGGCATGCCATGTGTATACATGAAACAACCTAATAAATAATTTATGATTTATTTATATTTATGGTAAGCGGCGCCCGGTGGGATGACGCGCGTAACCAGGCGAAATTTTTTGATCCCGCTCTGCGTATACCGCATAGGTAGGCCTCAAAGTTTGAATTATTGGGGTTGATTTTTTATTTCACAATCCATACAAATTGTAAAATTGTAGCTACCGAATACGAGAAAACAAAATCACACTCGGTCTTAATTTCAATTACAATTCAAAGTGGTTTTTCATTAATCAGATGTAAAATGTTCTGAAGTGTAGATAATAAAGGTACGTCCTGATGGTAAAATACACGTTATACATAATTATGTACAATGTGTATTTTAAAACAATGTAAATCTTCTTAATGTGTGTATTCGACTTTCTGCACTTTATTGAAAATGAAAAATAATACATGAGGAATATTCTCGGCGGAAATGGTTGCTGTGATTGTCTGTAATTCCAGATAAGTCTTAGGTTTGATCATAAAATCATAAAAATAGGTAATGTAAATGATAAATATCTAAAAAAGATAAGGTAAGTAGGTACCTGAAGGTATATATGTATACCTCTATATAATAATGTATACGATTGGCCGTTCCACCCAAGTACCTACTAATCAGTCATAAATTATGATCAAGAAATTTATCTTAATACAGACGTTATCAATCAACTAACGAACTTCAAAATCATCACGCACTATGTTGATGTATGTCGTGTGTCCACTACATGTGAGACCCCTTATCCGATTGTGATACAATTCATTATCTAGACTTCCTAGTAACACGGCTTTTACGTTCTACTTGTTATCTGTATGCTGACTGTGTATGCCATACTGTTTACTAGTCTGTTTAAAAAGAGAAGAGTCGTGGGAATTGAGGGCGCTAGTGTGCCAATTGACAACTTTTGTTGCGTTACGGTGAACTAACACTTTTAGTTGTACTGCAATGCAATGCATGTAGCATTGCATTGCAGTACAACTAAAAGTGTAAGTTCACCGAAACGCCACGACGCTTCTCTTTTTGAACAGACACTACAAAGTTTGCGTTTCTCTAATTCCTATGGAAAAGTGACAGCGCTCCAAGCGGGAAGTTATCATAACTTTCACATTTCCATAGAAAATAACGCTGATATCCCAAACATTGTAAACTTACTTCTTTAATTAGCATTAACACTATGAATATTACTACTTAAGTAATCAATTAAAAATCAATAGCTGTGGGGTACTAGCTTAGAATTTGCACCACCCCAATTCTTCCCGTGTGTGTCGTAAGAAGCGACTAAGGGATATACACCGGGGGGGGGCGGGCTGCAGCGCCCCTTACAGAACAACCCTTTAAGATGCCAATACAAGTTGTTGGTGTTGAAGTTGAGGTTGAGGATGTAATCAATTTATTATGTTCGTAGCAGCGTTTATGGCAAATACGGCCTTTCACTAAGGCATTGTGAACTTTAATCAACCAATATCCCAGCTTAAAATAAACAATATACCTTTTTTGCAGATGTCAAGAAGCTGACGGTAAAACCTTCAGAGTACAAATCTTCATAAACGAGAAGCCAACAGAGCTCTGTCCTGCAGAAGGCTGCACCTGGCAGCAGTTCCAGGAGAGGTTCCAGCGGTTCGGAGACGCTAACCTGGACTTCTGCAGCATGAGTTACATAGTACCAGAGCCGGAGACCAATAGATCTGTGACTGTAGGAGTCGCGTCGTCGTTGGTAGCGGCTAAACTCGCGATGTTGAAAGTTATGAGATAAATAAAAAAATATATATATATATAGGTATATATAGGTACCTAGATAGGCTAGGCTAACGATAGGATTTTATCCTCTCGGTGGGGTAAAAAAGTGATAGTATTTTTAAGATATTGATTGAGTGATATACAACGGCCTTTAATGGTCCACTGCTGGACTCAGGCCCCCCTGATTGCCTTATTAATTTGTAGTGATACATACATATAAGGTACTAATAAAATATTTATATTATTTGTAAAGCGCCTTTTTATTTTTATTTCGATAGGTAGGGGTGCGTGTTCAGTAAGAAGCTGGAGCGTATTTCTGATAGACGGACAGACGACAGCAAAGTGATCCTATAATAGATAACCTTTTATAATGTATGTCAGGCGGTCATTGATGGTTTAATACTCTTCCTGCCTCTTACAATAAATGCGTTGAAGGGTCTTGTACATCGATCTTTGTTATATGTTTTGCAATGCGTTTAATATCTATGCGGAACACTGACATACGAGCTGGGCTCAGCCTTTATATTTCTGTGATGCGGAATCGATAACGTTTATTGGATCAATTCTTCAAGATGACTGAAGAGAGGAAACTGGATGAATCAGCTATGTGAAAGTTCTTGTTCAGTCGCCGTAGCTGAAAGGCCTAGTATAGTTACCATCTAGAAACGGGCTCATCGATGTTTCAAGCTCTATTTTCAACTGACATATTACTCAATATAGCCCACTAATGAACAGCTGAAAGACCTATAAGAGTTCCATTTTTTCTTTTGACATACGGAACCCCAAAAAGGATATTGTTTACGAAGGTTCCTCTAAAAGCTGTAGCAAGAGGCGAACTCAACGGCAACCCGAAAAATTATACTACTTTGTCTGTCAGTTAATCATATTTATTCAGATTTTCTTATTCTATAACAACCTGCCTGTTTAGTGCTTATGTACTTATCCAAGAGCTCTAACAGCGGTACTCAGAGATGTTAATGATTACCTACTTAAAACTGCCACTTTGTAAAGATTTCAATACAAAAACCTTTAAATAGTGACGGTTTAAATCAGCATTAACGTCTCTGAGTAAGGCGCTTTGTGAAAAAAAAATTATAGTATAGGTTTTTGATGGTTTGGTCGTGGAAAATAAATAAAAGTTAATTTTTAAAGTATTTTATGACAACGATATCGCTTTATTAGATGTCAACAGTGGGGGGAGGGCGCTCGCGCGCCGCAGCGCGGTGCGGGGGTGGTGGGCGTGTCTCTGTGTCCATGCGCGGGCGCAGCGCTCGAGCGTCCCCCTCCCGCCCTCTCGATACATACTCCACGGTAATAAATAATATAAATAATAAATATCAACAAGTTACAAAATATCCTTTCGTAAAAAGATTAGATACCTAACAGTGTATATTTTTTTTTATTTGGCTTACAAAAATTTTTACAGTTTTCTCGTTTCACGTTTCGTAACACGCTAACAACTGTTATGTATAAAAAGTTACATTAACGAAAAATCTGTACAGTCCGTTTTGTTTTTGGTTTGGAACGTTTAGAAATCTTCAGGCGCCAGGTCGAACCTAGGTGGGAAGGTGCCGAAACCGTCGCTCAGGGCGGGGCGCGTGCGCTGGGGCTAGAAACAAACAAACATATGAGCACTAGTCGACCAGCCCCTGACCAACTATAATAACCTCGACGTCGAAGCCCACTGACTGTCAGGATGGCTGATCCTTTTGACCGATGAAACAAAACCCAAGCGATTAAGAACACTTAATAATCTAACTAGACTTCAGTAAGCTTCGATTTCAAGCCCAATAATATTATAGTAAAAGGGGCTGCCGCTTATACACTACGTGCAGGATTCCATGCTTAACATGCCGATAGATAAATAAATAGTGGTAACATTAAAATGGGAGTATATATATATAACAAAATAAATATGGGGTAAACTAGTGTCTACATGGCACTGTTCTGGGTGCTCTGGGGAGCGTGCAACCAAACGTTGCCAACTTACATAGTCTCCAGTGCTGATTTAGGGACGCCCTTTAACGGACGCCTGAACGAGAGAAATAAGCTTTAGTTTCTACATTGCAGTATAGTATTTCTAATCAACTTGGCCTGATACAAGATACAACTAAAGAGGCTCTCTTTACCATCTTGTAGGTAAAGCGAGTTACTGCATGTAGTTGTCGCCAGTGTTAAGGTCTGCTAATGATAGTGGAGACTCACCGCCGGACTGACTCCTCTCGCTGTGGATCCCGCGCGTCCCTTGCCACGGAACTTGCTGATGGCCTGCTCGGCGAGGTCGGCCCTCTCCTCAGCCTCTTCCAACTCCTGCTGTGCCTTGCGGAACTTGGCCAAGTTGAGAGCGGCGATCTCTTCCGCCTCCTCAATCTGCCTCTTGTAGGTCTTGATCTTCTGTTGTAGTTTGTCTACTAGGTCTTGCATGCGTTCGTGGTTCTTGCGGTCCTCTTCAGCCTGGAAGCTGAGCTCCTTGATGCGCCTCTCGGATTTGCGGAGGTTCTTCTGTGCGTCAGCGTGTCTCCTCTGTTCGCCGTCGAGCTCATTCTCGAGCTCTCTGACTCTCTGTTCCAGTTTCTGGATAGCCTTCTTGCCTCCCTTGAGCGCGTTAGCCTCGGCCTCGTCCAGCCTGACTTGCAGCTCCTTGATCTGTTGCTCGAGGGCCTTGCGGAGTTTCTCCTGGGTCTGGGCATGGTCCTGTTCGGCGCGCAGCTCGTCGGCGAGACGGGCAGCGTCCACCATCGCCTTCTTGGCCTTCTCCTCAGAGTTCTTGGCCTCGTTGAGGAGCTCGTCGAGGTCGGCGTGCAGGGTCTGCAGCTCGGACTCGAGCTTCCTCTTGGCAGCGGACAGCGAGGCGCTCTGGGCGGACAGCTCGTTAAGCTGCTCGTGAGCGTCTCCCAGCTCCTGCTCAGCCTGGCGGCGAGCGCGGTCGGCCTGTTCCAGTAGCGTGCGGGACTCTTCCAGCTCGTTCTGGAGGGCGTTGGCGCGGCGCTCCGAGATGCCGAGCTGTTCACGGGCATCGTCGCGGGCGCGCTGTTCCTCCTCAAGGGCGGTCTGGAGGTCCTTGATCTGGGCCTGGTAGCGCTTGATGTTCTTCTGGGCCTCGGCGTTAGCCTTGTTGGCGTGGTCGAGAGCGATCTCGAGCTCGTTGATGTCGGCCTCTAGCTTCTTCTTCATGCGCAGGGCCTCAGCCTTGCCCTTAGCCTCGGCTTCGAGGGAAGCCTGCATGGAGTCGAGGGCGCGTTGGTGGTTCTTGCGTGTGTTCTCGAACTCCTCTTCCTTCTCCTGGATGCGTCTGTCGATCTCCTGCCTGACCTGCGACAGCTCGAGCTGAGCGCGCAGGACCTTGTTCTCCTCCTGTTCGAGGGCGGCTTCGGCCTCCTCGAGCGCGGCCTGGAGCTCGTCCTTCTCGGCTTCTAGACGTTTCCTGGCCTTCTCGATCTCGTGGATGTTGCGGCCACCTTCTCCGATCTGGTCGAGCAGATCCTTGACCTCGTCGGCGAGGTTCTTGTTCTCGCGGCGCACGGCCTCGAGCTGCTCTTGGCCTTCCTCGTAGGCTCCCTTGAGACGGAACAGTTCGGTGGAGTAGTTGCGGCATTCCTTCTGGCTGGCGTCGAGCTCGGCGGCGAGGTCGTCAACCTTGAGCTTCCATTCTCCGATGATCTTGTCGAAGGCCTTCTGTTTCTTCTCGGCAGCGTTGGCGATGGCGGTGGCACGATCGACCTCGAGCTGCAGGTCCTCGACCTCGGTGGCGAGGCGCTGCTTGGTCTTCTCGAGAGCCACGACCTTCTGGTTGAGTGACTCGATGGTCTCCTCAGCCTCGGCGAGGCGAGCTTGGAGTTTGCGTTTAGCCTCCTCGAGCTCCTCGGAGCGGGCGACGCCCTCGGACTCGTACTTGGAGCGCCAGATCTGGGCCTCGGCGTTGGCCTTGGAAAGCTGGCGTTGCAGGTCAGCCTTGCCTTCGGCCTCCTCCTCGACTTGCTCGCGGATGTTGTCCAGGTCGTGTTCCAAGTTGCGGAACTTGCCAAGGAGGGTAGCGCGTTCCTATTAACAAAATGAAAGCATTAATTAGCCATAAGTCCAATCGCTGATAAACCATGATTCGTTTTAATTTGCAAGAGTGCTTACCCTTGCTTCCTCGTCGGCGAGCCTCTTGGTGTCCTCGAGCTGTGTGGTGAGCGACACCTTGATCTTGGAGAGCTGAGACACCTGGGACTCGGCCTCCTCCAACTGGCGGAGCAGGTCTGAGTTCTCGATGGACAGCTTCTTCTTGGCGGCATCCAGGTCGTTGAGGGTGCGGTTGGCCTCATCAGCCTTGCCCTGCACCTCGTTGAGCTGGTGCTGCAGCTGCTTGACGATCTTCTCTTGGGCAGCCTGGAGGAAGTAACAAGTTTAAGTAAATGCAAGGACAGGTCTGTCTGTGGTAGCGTTGGCCTAGTCAGGAATCAAAGTAGCAAGCAATGTTCTTGTTTGTTATATTTTCTGAGTTGATCATGTCAACTCAGTCATGTCGTGTAACCTTTTATTTATTTAAGTTGCAATATGGAGTTATAGTCTATTACTAGTAGCATAAGATTGTTAGTACTTTTGGTTCTTTTTATATCTTCTTTCATAGATAAGTAAATTAATAAATAAATAATTGGGTCAGGTAGAATTATACTAAATGTCTATGCTAGTAGCTTGTCTTGTTAACAGAGATTCTAGTTGGTTAATTCAGGAAAGATTCTTTCTCAATAAAATATTTTGATGTCACTTAGACTCGGAATCGTAGATTAGTAAAAAAACAAAACAGTTAATTAAGACACAGGTTATCTACTTACCTACTATACCTACGATTATGTATCAACTAACTCAAGATTAATCTTAAAGTCAGTCAAAAGGTTAGTTGCTACTTCGGTTTAAGAAAAAACATTTAGAGTTATTATAACACAGTTCACTCAAAGCAGTATTAGCTTTCGTCTCATTGTATGGTATGAATTTCATTATTAGAGTAGTAAATGGTTAAGTAATAAAATAATGGGATTTGATAAGTGTTGATGTGTTTTGTTTTGAATTAGCTCCATCATTGCCATAAGCTGCGAAGCATTGTCGGCCCTGCAAGGCTGCAAACATTGAATCATAATCTCTGTCTACCTTCTCGTTGGACAAGTGGTCGACTCCGGCGCGGAGGTCATTGACTTCGCTAAAGTATTGAGAGCGCTCTTTCTCAGCCCTGGATAGATGACATAACATTTTAGTATTTAATCAGGGACAATCGTGTAGGGAATCCTAGTCGAATAAAATGTCTTATGTCGAGTGTGTGCAATGTCTCGGATAGAAGGGTCCATGCAGGGTCACCCCGTGCGGTCCCATGCCCCGGGACGACATGTTACCTTCTCCCGGGCTACTTGATCGACAGCCGCCCGCGTGTTGTTAAGCTCGCTGTAGCAGGACGCACGGTCGTGCTCTGCCCTGGATTTCGCATTCAAGTCAATAAAAAATATCTAAACTTATTTCGGGATAACTATAAAACCGCAGATGTTCGGTAGTTAATCGAGATATTTATGGGGAATCCTAAATTATACGAGATCGTTAAAAATACTCACTTGGCCTTGAGCTTGTTAAGCTGGTCGAGCTGCTCGCCCATCTCGCCGACGGCATCGTTGTGCTTCTTGCGCAGGTTGGCGAGGGTGGACTCGTGCTGGATGTTAGCCTCCTCGAGGTCACGACGCAGCTTGCTGAGCTCGGCCTCACGCTTCTTGTTGAGCTCGATCTGGGCCGAGGTGGCGCCTCCGGCCTCCTCCAGACGCTCGCCCAGCTCCTCCAGCTCGCGTGCCAGGTCGGCGCGCTGCTTCTCGGCCTTAGCGCGCGCCTGGCGCTCGGCTTCGACCTCCTCCTCGAGCTCCTCGATGCGTCCCTGCAGCTCCTTGATCTGCTTCTGGAGCTTGCTGACGAGAGACTGCTCGTCCTCGAGCTTGGCGGTGAGAGAGCTGATCTCCTTGTCCTTGCGCTGGATGGTCTGTTCGAGTTCTTTTTTGTTGCGCTCGAGGTCGGATACGGCCTCCTGAGTGAGCTTGAGGTCGCCCTCGACCTTCCTCCTCTGCTTCTCGACGTCGGCGCGCAGCTTCTTCTCACGCTCCAGAGAGTCCTCGAGCTCGTCAAGGGTCTGCTCGAGCTTCTGCTTGACCTTGTTGAGGTGGTTGACCTTGTCCTCAGCGGCCTGCAACTCCTCGGCGGTCTTCTGGGTGGTCTCGCCTTGGAGCTTCTTCTCCTTGTTCAGCTTGTTGATGAGCTCATCCTGGTGGGCGATCTCGTCGTTCAAGTTGCGGATCTGGTGGTCCTTGGTAGCCTTGTCTTGCTCGGACTTCTGGTTGTTTAGTTCCAGGTCCTCGATGTCCTTCTTCAGGCCAGACACCTCCTGTTCGAGCTTCTTCTTAGCCTGGAACAGCTGGTTGCGGGCATCTTCCTCCTGGGTGAGGCGGTCTTGGGTGTCCTAGTTAAAAAATAATTCGGGTTAGCAACTGATTGTTTTGTATAAAATCAAATATACAGCAGGTAGGGTAGGATTGTTATTGTTGGGCTCTGGTAAATGTCTGTCGACAGCTAGTACCTACAATTAACGATTTGCAATAAAATCATGCACGATGCAGACTCCCTGTATATTTTAAACTCTTCGAACTATTTCCCACATAAACAAACTCGTTGTTTATTTAAAGAATCACGTTAGGTTGCTTGTGGTGTGGTGAATCATCAAACTTCCCACTAAAATGTTGCAAAAGGTGTTTAACTTTTCAACAAGATTTCATCTCATTTATCTACTTAATTAATGGATCTCATTAGCCGGCATTCCACAACGCTCAGATTTTCACGGCCTAAATATTCCCCGCTATCCGATACAGTTTCACATCCCGGAAAGTGATTTCATCTTTTACAGCTGTCACTCTGTCACTAAGATGATCTTTAATCGTCCACCAAATATTTTAAGTAGGATAATAAATAATGGTAGGTACTTACCCTGAGTTGGTTCTCGAGGTCGACCTTCTGGGCGTTGAGCTTGGAAGCGCGCTCCTGGGTCTCGGACAACGAGCCCTGCTCTCCCTCGAGCTTGGCCAGCAGAGAGGCCTTCTCCTCGGCGAGCTTGGCGGCGACGGCCTCGACTTCCTTGCGGAGCTTCTCTTCCTTCTCGAAAGCCTCCTGGGCCTTCGCTGCCTTCTCCTCGAGTTTCTGCAATATTTTTTGACTTTGATCGATCCCGTCCCACTCTGATACGTGCACAGCCGCCATTATTGATTATTATTGATTAAAACATAAATGTATAAAAAGGAATGCAAGTGTCGGTTCGTTCGATAGGAGGGGTGCGCGCGCCGCCGACCGCTCCACAACTGAGGCGGGTGCTGGAGATTTCCAGCGGCGGTTTCCGCCCACGCTCCTCTGGAGAAGAGGAGCGGGGCGCGGGCGGCGCGCCGTTCCAGAAATGGCGCAGCAGGTGCTTCGGTGTCGCGTAACCGACAGGTGGGCGCGGTCGGAGCTATTTACGGTCCTGAATCATTCTACCTTGCGGTAGTGGGTCAGAGTGGTCGATTGATCGACGGCTGCGATAAAAGGGCACTCACCGCGAGTTCATCCTCGACGCGAGAGACGTTGAGGAGGGGCTTGACCTTCTGCCACATCTTCCACCAGGGCCAGGTGCGGAGCTGCAGGTATTTGCGCAAGTTGCGCTGGACAACTTGGAGAGCCAACCTGTCAAAAAAACAATTATGTAGCAAAAAGTATCTAACATTTTACACCCCTAAATCGCTTAGTCGAGAAAATAATTTTTACCTCTGTTCCTGCAGCTTCTTGTACTCCTTACGGGACAGGTAACCACGGATGTAGGCCTGGAGCCAAGACACGATCTTGGACAGCCTATCGTCACGGAGCTCCTCCATCTGACCCAGGACTCCGGCACGGAAGAACACCTGCTCGCATATTGGAAAGTGTCAACGTGGTGTCAATGCCTCGTGTCAACGACACAGACAATCTCATTTTAAGTATATTTTTCAAGCAACATAAATTCACAAAGATATAATCTAGAATTAGTAAAACGTTCGAGATTTTATCTCAAAGGAAGACACATTTAAAACACGCAAATAGATTGAAATAGCTGGTTATGCAAACATGCTGAGAGAGTAGAGTAGAGTTTAAAGGGACATGTACGAGTGGGCATGCGATGTCTACCTTTGTCTTTCCGAGGCGGAAAGACTCTGCATCCAAGCCAGTATGTTCGAGAATTTTCTCGGCGGCTTTCTCAGGTGAGATAGGATCCTTGACCAGTTTCGGGCACAGAATTTTGTATCTGCGTTCAAGGAGTATTCAAATAATATGTGTATGAAGATATTATTCGGGAAAGGCACGGAAGAGGAAACACACAGGGAGCCGCGTATATGGACTCCTAGGGTAAGCATACATCTAGATAGTTTAGGGTCGAACCACATCAAAACACCAGTCAGAGGGCTCTGATTTGGCTCGACAAGCGTGTAGAAAGCCTAGCGATCCGCGCTGTGAGTAGGGATCACCCGCCGCAAACCGGAACACTAACTACAAAGGGTATCAAGACATGCCTTGGTGTGACCGAGACGGTACGATTCGGGATCCAAACCAGTAGCGTCCAGGATAACTTGGGCGATCTTCTTAGGATCGGATTCCTTCTCCACAGCTTGAGGGGCCAGGATCTTGTAACTATTTACCAAATATGGACACACAATGAGGGCATGGACTTAAATGCAAGATAAAGTGGCAGTTTAGGCTTATTTGATACGACGTCATCTGTATCGGGGAATCGGGGTTCGATGCATGAGGTACACAATTTCAAACTTTCTAATAATACATTTCGGAAATGAAAAACAATTTGCAAATGATGTATAGTTGCTAAAACATTTTGAAATGGGTTCAGGGGGCAATCTTACAATAAATCTCTACATAATAAATCTCGGGTGCAAATGGAAGGAGTAAAAACCCATCTCTATTTTTTAGAGTAGTTTCGTTGGTCCATATGTGACATGCTATCACCACGTGAGGGAATAGGGTTTCGTCTTGCCTTGGTGTGGCCAATACGATAGCTTTCAGGGTCCAGCTGGACAGACTCCAAACACTTAGCGGCAGCAACTTTAGGCTCTTTTTCAGCTGCCATGATGGCTGGTGCAAGAATCATGTAACTGTTCATCAAATTGTTTATCAGTAATTGTCATCCTTTAATCCTTTGAAGTAAAGTTCATTAAAATCTGAAATTCCTTAGTTATTATCGAATTCTAAACTAGGCCGCAACACCTGGGAAGTGTATGATTGACGAGTCATCAACACAATTTTAGAGTGTTACTCAGATCTGCATGAGCTGCTATGACGTCATCAGTGCAATAAATAACATCGGCCCTGAATGTTCCAGAGACGAAAGAATTTTGTTTAGACTCCCGAGCCGAAAATATGATGGTATTAAAATAATCTAAATCCTTTGATAATAAAGTAGTTGATGACTAGTGAAATAAAAACATTTCTGAGAATGTTTTCGTCATAGAAATAGATTTGGATGAAGTTGTTTGGAACTTACCGGAGCTTGAAGTCGGGGTACACCATCCTGTTGGGGAAACCTTTACGGCAAATACGGATGCCTTCCAACACACCGTTACAGGTCAGCTGGTGCATGACAAGGTGAGAGTCGATAAGACCTGTGAGGACGAGCGAGTCATGAGCAAGAGAAACAATAAGTACAAGGGTCTTGAGATTAATTGAACAACAAGATAGCTGTAAAATTAAGAGATATTTCTATAGAGTAAAACGACAGAAGTTTTACTCACCAGGCTGTTTCAACTCGTTGGGGATGATACAACGGACGAAGTGAGGCTGGGTAGATCTCAGAGTGGTCATCAGGTTGTTAAGTTGTTCCTGAGGGTAAGAATACGGTTAGGACCAGCTTGACAGCATTATTTTGGTTAGGAAGCATTTTCAAACAAATTTTTTTCTGCTAATTTCATTAGATATAAATATGTGGGAGTAAGATACTCCTTGGGTATAAAATTCAGCACACTTAATGAAATGGCGATTATTTGAAGTATTTCGATGGATTCATGAGAAAACACATAAAACACAAAATATATGGGTTAAAACATCAAAAAAAGGCACACAAAATACACGATGTTAAGTTTTGCTCAGCTTATTTAGTAATGTAGCAACGTATGTGAACTACAATACTGCTGATGACTGCTATGATTGACACACTTGGTCAGTAATGTGCGTCTAATCTACTAATGAATGACAGTGTATTACTAAAACTACTAATTAATTCCAATAAAATGAATATGTGAAAGGTGACTCTTAACCCCTTTATAAAACCAACAACAACTCTCTCGATGTAGAACCACATTTAAGGTGGCCATAACATCAACGGTGATGAAAACCAAAACCATCTAAAACACGATGTTTTTCAATATAATATACCTTGTAAGCGGAAGACACAGTGGCGAAACCACCTCCCTTCTTACCGCGACCTCCTATGGATTACATTAACATGCGCATATTAGTACAAGGACAATCACAGAACGTGGACAATGCCAGGACTAAGGACGATGAGTTTACACTTGCAACTGCCGACCATGAGCTGTGCTGCAAACAATACATTGACGATCATGACATTAATGTGAAAGCGTGTGAGGCTGGCCCTAACGTGACAGACTTCTCTAATATACAGTTTGATGTCCACCCGATAGACGCCAGCCTAAGCATGTAGATAAAGAATAATGAAGCCACTGAGAATGCACAGAAGCAAATGGACATGGACATTGTATTTCCAGTTTACCCTGTAGAGTGAGGATACGGTCTGGAAGGCAGAACCCTTAGCGCGCTTGCCTCCTATTTATTTAAAACAAGTGTCAGTTTACACAGTTTAAAATCATGTCTTTTCTTCATCAAACATGATGATTGGTGAGTAGTAAGATGGAATGTATTAGGTGGCCTGAGCTGTGAAGTATCTTTGAGCTCTGATCGTTTGTGACGATGATGATCATAGTATTTTCGATGTTTGTATGTAAACAGTAGAAGTATTACAGCTCATGATTCTTTCCGACGGGGTCTGATTGCTAACCAATATCAGTTGGGCCAAATATACATACTGTAGAATTTGTAATCCAAAAGCTACTTTAAATTAGGTATTGAAATTCCTGTGTCAAATAATAAAACAATTATGAATTAAGAAATCATACTGTGGAATATAAAATTATAATTAAAATCAAAGGTAAAAGTTATATGATACATACCCTTGGCTTCGGCACCACCGGACTGGCCAGGGTGGTCAGCGAAGATCTCAACGAGAAGCTTGTTCTGACCCTTCTTGAACTGGTCTACGACGGTGTCGTTAAGGGGGTCCTTGTTCTTCTCAAGCCATCCGGTGATGTTGTAACCGACCTGTTTTAGGAAAATATAAGTGTTAATTTAAAATTGAACGTAATCGGGGAACCGTTATAGAAATGGCGGGTCCATCTTTTGTCAAAAGCAAGTTTGGGATGCATAATAATTTTACAGAACATGAAGTATGGCGACCATTGTGTCGGGTCACATTTCTGAAATCCAAACGTTGAATTTTTTTTGCAGATACTTACGTTTCCGGCGTAATGGCCGATGGCGAAGTGGGCGGCCTGGCAACCAGGCTTGGGTGGCTTCGGCTTCAGGTAAGGAGCAGACTTGCCCAAGTGGTTGTTGTTCAGCTTCTCAACAAAGGTCATGTCGGTGGCTTTGGGGAACATAGACTCTTCCTCAAGGATGGAGAGGATACCCATGGGCTGCAAACGGACCGGTGTGATTAGAACGAGAATTAATACTTACGGAATGATGATGGTCATGACGCTGATCTTTACTGTTAGAAAAAAAAATAAGTATGTTTTTAGTTTCAAATAAAGACTTTATAGTTCTGAAAAGAGTTTTTTATAGTGTCTAACAATTGAAAGATTTTAGCTTTTCGTTTATCTACGTTCATAATATTGATACTGGCTTTAAAATTCCATACAAATTAAAAATAAACTTTTATGAAGGTGAACTTGGTGATGTTTGTATGTACAATAGTTTTAACAGTGGTTATGCGTAATCTTTTAAGCAACATATCATGCAGTTAAAATAGTAGGTATTGTAGCATTTGATATTTTAATACGTAGGTATTAAGAAGTCTAGTCTATCATTCTTACATAACCTGCTATGAAGCTTATTTTGCCCGCCATGTTTTAGAACAAGTATTAAAAGTACTGTTTTACTAAGCATTATGTTCGTTCATACCAGCACTTTTTTCATGAAAATCTTGTAAATAAAAAAATTGCAAACGGTTTATTCTTCTGAGTTTTAATTTAACATAATTCTCAGTCTACTTGTGAAGCGTTATTTTTTATAGAATTAGCATACGCTATGGATGCAAATGCAAATTCGAAATGGTATCTGTTAAAGGGAGAGTATATTTGTGCATTCCTATCGGGGTGTGTAGTGTGTTTGGCGTTACGAGGCATCTATGGATTCAAGACAAGTAGTAACAGCCTCACTTGCTCTGGCGTGGAAGTGGTTCAAGCTATATTTTACTCAATCATTACCGGGAGAGGGTCCAGCCACATTTACTTTTGCACTTGCAGGCTGACTCATTGCTCAAAGCCCTGCTTGTTGCATCTAAACAGCTATACACTGTACCTTTTCTATCAAATCTATCGTTGCTTGGAGATCCATACCGAAATCGATAAATACCCAATGGATCCCTTCTCTCTCGTATTCCTCTTGTTCTAGTACGAACATGAAATGGTTAAAGTACTGTTGCAATCTCTCGTTCGTAAAGTTAATACAGAGCTGATTAAACCCGTTCATCTGCGCCCGGAACATGAAAAGATAATCGAGTTTGTCTTTTTATACGTAGAATCAAGTGTGTCGATTAGGTTGGTTACAGTACCTACATAAAACAGAGAGAAACACACATAGAAATCACACAAAAACACAAAGAGCATTAGAGCATTGATCAGGTCACTCGAATAAAGTCGTCTATTGCTAAGATTGAATATGAATCGGATAAGACGACCTTGTTGGAGGGCCCGATGGCGTGAGGCAAGCGTTCATCGTTGCTTATACGCCATCTACCTTTTCAATAAGGTCAATGCAATTTTGGAGATCCATGCCAAAATCAATGAAAGTCCATTCGATGCCTTCGCGTTGGTACTCTTCTTGCTCCAGCACGAACATGTGATGGTTAAAGAACTGCTGCAGTTTCTCGTTTGTGAAGTTAATGCAGAGTTGCTCGAAACCGTTGAACTGCAGGGATAATTGGGGTAATTGTTAGCTACAAGGACGTCACACATAGCGGCTACGGATTCTGTTCCGTAGTTGGTCCCTATCACGATCTAACGACAACGTAATGTTAACCAAAAGTACAATGGCCTGTCTCTATTGGCCGAGAGTACAACGAGCGACAAGTGACAAGACAGAGGCGCTTCAGGCGCTGCTTCTGTTTCCGGACGACACATAGCAGGCTCCGCCGGTACTGGTCCAGGCGGCGATGGCACCCCTTCCTCCGACTATTACCTTCTCGATAAGATCGATACAAGCGAGCAAGTCCATTCCAAAATCGATGAAAGCCCAGTTGATGCCCTCCTTCTTGTACTCTTCTTGCTCAAGTACGAACATGTGGTGGTTAAAGAACTGCTGCAGCTTCTCGTTGGTGAAGTTGATGCAGAGTTGCTCGAAACCGTTGTACTTTTGACGAAAATAACCGATATAGTTAAGATAGAGATAAGAGCGCAGAGTTATACTATACTATAAGCAGATATAAAACAGCTGAAAACCGACATATATGGCACTCTATGCTACTGAATGGCCCAAATCCAACCGAGAGTCTCGCACTTTCGGGGTACCTTCTCGATAAGATCAATGCAGGCCAGCAAGTCCATTCCGAAATCAATGAACTCCCAGTGGATTCCCTCTTTGGTGTATTCCTCTTGTTCCAACACAAACATGTGATGGTTGAAGAATTGTTGGAGTTTCTCATTGGTGAAGTTAATGCAAAGTTGCTCAAAGCCATTGAACTAAGAAAATAAATGGGGATTAATATCGGTTTAGATATAGTTTTTACTTTACACTGATCGAAAGTGTAAAGGGTTTCAATCTGAAACAGTTTTGGGGTAAATTATAAATAAAGTGCTGAAAAGAAAAACTTGATTAATAACACAGTTAATTCTCATGACACAGTCAGTAAAATTTCTATTTTTATTTGATCTCCTCCCCTCCCAATAATAAAATAATAATAATTACTTTTTACTTTAAGCTACATTTATTCTTTAGGAGCTCACTTTATTCCCATCATTATATCCCATTGTTATCTTACTGTGTCATATTGAGATTATGATAAATATCAAGCTATAAAAGAAACTTATCATACTTTGATGAAAAACTTCCTACTCAATCAATGAAATTGACAAAGTAATTATTCTCATTATAAAAAAATTTGGTCACAAATATTTCACCTATTTCTCGAAAATAGTTTTTTGCAAAGTGTGATGGCAAAGCCCTACAATTGCAGCTAAGAACCAGTAGGAGTCGAAACTATTATTTTTACAACTCTATAAAAATCGCTAAAGTGATAACATTAAAATCCCGAACAACCTAACTCGCCTCGTTCGTCGGGTACTAAAAACTATTATGGATTGCTTATGACCACGGCAAAAGGCCAAGTTAACATTTTCATCATATTGCATTTCATTATCATTATGTATGTGATTTTTTAAATTAATTTTTAAATTCCTATCTTGAACGTTTGAGTAATATTTGAACAAAGTTTGATATTTCTTAAATGGCTGCGCTTCCTCAAAAGTTCAAGTCCCCCCGAAGATACTCACGTCGAAAATTTCGAAACCAGCAATATCCAGCACACCGATGAAGTGCTGCCTCTTCTGCTTGGTGTCTAGGGTCTCGTTACACTTCTTGACGAGCCACTTGAAGAGACGATCGAACATGCCCTTGCAGATAGCTCCGACGGAGTTGGCGACCTGGTCCTTGTTACGACCCTGGGTCACGAACTCGTTTCCGACCTTGATGCGGGGCTTCAACAAATTCTTGTAGAGATCGCCGCAGTCAATTCCGAGAAGCTTGGCGACCTTCTCACCATCCTGCAATGTACAATAGCAACGTTAGTGATACTGATAGTACACAGTGCTACGCATAGAGAGGGTGCCACGCTATCATTAATTTATTTGTTTACTTCTTGTGACAGACGCTTTAAGTGATAAAACAGAAGAAAAGATCAGATAATGCTACAGTTTCTCGTTTTTGAGAAAACGAAATCAGATGTTTTTTAGCGCTTGGAAAACAGATAAGATTTTGACTATGTTGTAATACAGGAGGTAAGAAAATTGTTACGTACATCAGTGCCATCAGCCTCAGCCTGTTCCTCGCGACCCCTCTGCTTGAACTTCATGCCTCCCATGTGCATGACGGAGGCGGTGATCTTGTATACGTTGTCCTTCTCCTCTTGGGTGAAACCAAGGATGTCGAAGGCTTGCTACAATCCCAAAACACGGGTAAGAAATTGAAGAAGTTGTGGTAGGAAGATTCTCAGGCCAGATTGATAGAAAAGAGAGGATTGATGGAATTTTTATATAATGAGCACCTATGGATAAATTTACACAAGAAAGATCATTTAGAGGTGAATTAAGTCCTTTAATTTGGGAAATTATTTGAGTGATCAGTTTTATACTTTTCTAAAACAAGATGATTTATTCAATGTAATGAATACAGATGAACAGAAATTCCTGTTTGAAGTCAACAGGTATTTCGGTTTGAATAATAATCGGCCTGAGAATAGAAAAAACTTAGTTTAATGATCATATAATAGAAGGGATTAGTATTTTTCTAGAAAGCGTTAGTTTGTGAAAGCAAGCGCGTGTAGGCTCCTCCAAAGGTTTGGTGCACAGGTTTGCTGTTTTGTAATGCGGGGGGGCAGGGTGCTCTAACGCATCTCAGTATTGGCGCACTTGGTTTTTTTTTATGGAAGGGATTTTATGGAAAGGAATAATTTCTAACAGTTATTACTGTCCCAGAAGTAAAAACTGTTGAATTGATAATACTAATGGTACGGGGCGAAAATCCAGGTGAATATAACATAATATCTGTTGACTATCTTCTAAATTCATTCCCATGAATATTTAAAGAAAATGTCTTCAAAACTGTGATTCGTATATCCATTATCGTCCATGTAAATGGTTTTATCCGATACCAATATTTCGTATCACAAGGGGTAAACAACGTAGAGAATTTGTCATTCGAACTCTCAAACGTCGGAGATGCAAGGAACTCCCTCAAATTTTGATAAACTTACGTCGGTCAACTGACATTCCTCGCCGTCATCCATGCTGGGGATGGTAATCTTACCCTGAGAGACGTTATAGTAATCGTAGATGTTGTCCGACAACATACAGATATCTGTTGACGAAATAATGACAACCGACATAAGGAACAGTTCTAGATACATAAAACCCTAGAGTACTGTCGACGATCCTGCGTGTATAGAGTTGGACGTATTAGTTTGTGTAGGTGCGAGTGCCAAAACGGGGTTCCGTGGATAAAACCTGTGCAGAAAGCCCTTCAGAACTCTTGCAGGGAGCGGGCAGGTGATGTGTATGTCAGATAGTTGGTTGCATCGACATTACACGGATATCTGAAGCAACTCGCACGCTCCATGCCAGTGCGCGACTTACAACCGTCACTTCGAGCTCCTCAGCGTCGTTTACTCCAGGTATCCGTGTCTTCCCTTGACTTATGAGGGGATAGTCCGTGATGCGGTTGCTTAGCATCGTTATCTCTGCAAATACCAAAATCTTCTGACATACACATGCACGACCGAGACACATCGGCCTGAAGCAGCAAGCGGTTAGCAAAATGAAACAGAAACTGAGAAACTTATAGAGTCAGATAGTGATAGAGATAGAGAGAATGAGATGAGAGCCAGTGGTCAGTATCTGGACTCACGTCGGTCAGTTCCATTTCTCCGCCGTCGTCTACACCGGGAATTGAAGTCTTGCCTTGCGCAACGATGTGGTAGTCGTTGATATCGTTGGACAAGAGGCAGATGTCTATAAAATGACATCAAGCACACATGATAACTGGTGTGCTAACACGAATTCAACAACATGCTCCAACTAAGGGTGTTCTATGTCTAAACTAGATCTCAGTCGGTATAAGACGAGTTAAGTCGACTGCCGGCCGGTTGTTTACGGCGGCAGAAGACGCGCACACATGGGAAACCCACAGCCTCCTCTTCATGAGGGCTGAACTTACATCAGTAAGAGTACACTCCTCGGCATCGTCTACGCCGGGGATAACAGTCTTGCCTTGCGCGACGATGAAATAGTCATTGATGTCGTTTGACAGTAAACACATATCTATATAAAAACCAATGTTAGTTGAAAACGTTGAAACATGTAACTGTTGTGTGTACGTGTAGAGTTGTGTACAGGGATGAAATTATAATAACTGATAAATATATTTTCAAGTTCAGGAAATTTAAAAATTTAATTTTGAAATTAATGGGTAATTTTCTCAAAACAAAATTTGGTTTCTTATAAGTGTTTGAATGTAAGAACATCCAACCAGGCTACTGCAAGCCACAACTGCTTCTGAACATAGGCCTCCGACTATAAACATCAAGGCCTCAGAGGCAAAATTGGCCAATTTCTTAAACAAACAAGTAACGATGAACTTTGTACGTATAAAGTTCATCGTAACCCGAATGTCAACATAGATTTTGTATAAGTTCGCCTAGACAACGGCTGATGTTGCCACGGCGAACTTGGTGTAAAAGCCATACGTACTCTTAAGACCGCTGACTGAACCAGACATCATCTGGTAGAAGATGTGGTAAGAACGCTCAAGCGACTGTTGAGAGATGACACGGGCCTTCTCGAGCAGGTCTGGAGGAAAGAGACAAATCATTACAATCATACATATTAGTAATCGACCTAAGTAAATGCAAACATCTCGAATCAAAAGATACACGGATCGTTTCGTAAATAAAGAATATATTTTTAGTTCGTAGAATCGGTTGCACTAAGATGTGATACTGTTGACCTACAATGCAACCGACCCTACTAACGACCAGATTAAAGTGTCCCATGATTGCCTTGACAGACCGCTCAAGCAATAAGGCTACCATTTTTTCTTCCGTGATGCTCTGCATTTGTTTCAGTATCGTATTTTTGTCTATCTACTATTGACATGACGAAAACAAAAGCATTACTGCTTTAGGTAGGTAGTATTTGCCTGCAAATGAAAATAATGGTATATAATAATATTCTTAGTAAATTGCAAGTACTTACATGTCTCGATATCAGCTCCAGCCAGTTTACCAGAGGGTCCGAAGTGGATACGGATGAATTTACCCTGGGAAAGGAAGGATAGATATTATAAACTTAATCAGAATGTCATAAAACAGGGAGACAATATTAATTGAAGTTTGCTTTCTGCTTGCCGCAATTAACAAAAATCGCAATAAAATAACTTGACATTCAAAGGATGTTGATTGTCAAACGGCGTCACTGAACTTTGCCTTATTATTATAGAACTTTATAAAAAAACTTTTTGTTATTAACCAAAGGTTCAAAGATTTATCCAAAAGATCATGATTTTAAAGTATAATTTAACTTGTAGCTATGTTAAAAAGTAAAGTAAAAGGTACTTACGAAACGGGAAGAGTTGTCGTTACGCACAGTCTTGGCGTTACCAAAGGCTTCAAGCACAGGGTTAGTCTGGACGACTTGGTCTTCCAGAGATCCCTTCTTCTCCGCATCAGGGTCCTTCTTGCCGGAGGCACCGACGGTGGCAAAGTACGCAATTACCTTCTTCGTGTTCTCAGTCTTTCCGGCACCAGACTCTCCGCTGGAAGGTGCAAGGGATTTTTTGTTAAATGAATCTTTCCCTCAGCTTTTATACTGATATTAGGGAGCCTTGCAATATTAGGTCAAATCTACTCCAAAATATATCTATTTGATTAAGAGACAATATTTTTTATTGATTTTTTTATTGAACCCAAAGATGTCAATTATAAAAATTATGTTTACCTAATTTGTGGATATGTTTAGCAGCAAAAGTAACATTCTGTATAAATAGGATTTTTTCAGCTTAGTAATTATTTCATCGAGATATGCCTATCTCCCGTAGTAGACCTTTTTAGGCTAATGGATAGAAACCCTTTGTTCAAAGATAATAGGTATTTTCTGGGGTATACTTACGTAATCAACATAGATTGATTCTCGTGGTTGGTCAACATGTTGACGTAAGCTCCGTCGGAGATGGCGAAGATGTGAGGGGGGACCTCCGAGCGACGCTTGCCTCTGTAAAGCTTGGCGCATCGTGTGGTGTACACGGGGAATCTCTTGTAGGGGTTGATAGCCACACAGAAGAGACCCGAGTACGTCTGTAGAGTTCATTACACGTTATAGAGAGGTTAAAAATTCTTAGATTTTATACATACATGTGTATAGTATTATAATATCTGCACATACATATAACCACCCCAAAAATTTACGATTCGGGCGGGATTTGAACTCGCAACCGTCCAATCGCGATGGATCAAATCATCCGCCTGATTCGTCAAAAAAGATTTGAGATGATTTACGGCTCATCCGGGAACATGTACAGAATAATGTGGAGAGGAGATGCTTTGGGTAATTTAGCTGAGGAATATTGGACATCGTTGGAGAAAATATTGAAGGACAAGATAAACTTCGATTCGATATTTTTGCCGGTAAATGGGGGGAATATTGAAGAGAAACTTGATAGTTTTCTAGGAGTTTAGAAGTAGACGGTTTATTCGTCAGAAAGCGAGGTTACAATAAACAATCAATTGAAAATTTTGGTTAAAGAACTAACCCGGAATACACAAATGCAACTCGGATGTAATCACATCTTGAGTCGCGATGTATTGACAGTTTTCCATGAAAATCTGTGAAAATTCGTCATTCACGTTCTTAGATGTGAGTTGGTTTTGAGTATTTGTAAGTGGCATAATCTAAATGCAAAATATTTTGAAATCGACCATTTAGTAGTCACAAGAATATGTTAAAAATTGGTTATACCTATAAATGGTGAATTTACGGAAATCATATAATTAAAATGATTTATCTAGGCGTATCGTGATAAACTTACAAACTAAACCTCCCATTTATAACAATTTTAACTTTAAGTAACAGCTAAGGGTCGCTTGTTTTTTTCCGTTGTTAAACGTTAGAATGCAAAAAAAAAAACACTCCTGAGCCATTACTTAAAATTGAAAAAGGTTTTTTGAGGGGAAATAACAAAATCACACAAACACAGAGGGGGTATTTATCAATACTGTTGACCTCTGTAGTTCAGGAAAACACTGTCAAAACTCTTCATATCTTTGGTTTGGACTGACTGTTCAAAAATAGAATAGCATGATAGCTTTGTTTTATTTTGGCCATTATGTGAATGGATCAACTAAATCGATACTGCCGTATCTTACGTTAATAATAATATTATTTAAGTTGTTGTTCGTCTTTGAGGTATTTACAGTTCAGTCATTTTCTCTTCTTTAAGCACGTTTTAAATAAGATATGAAGAGTTCTGTCAAATCAGAAAAAAAGTATCGTAACTAAAATTAAAAAGAGCAGAGTATTGTAATGATACCTTTTCGCTCAACAAAACTAAAAAAGAAAGTAACGTCCTGTTTCCACAACAGGAAGTCTCTAAAACAACACAGCAATCTAAAAACAGGGAGCTGTTCTAAAATTAACAGAAAACAATCGAAAAGAACGAAATGAATCCACGAGCTGCAGCCGTTGAGACCTTTGCACCGACTTGTCCTATGTAGAAGGTTTCAAGACCGGCCCTGTTTAGTCACAAGAAGGATTCCACAAGAAGGATTGATAAGGGATGAGTAGACACATTATCTCTATCTCTCTCATATAAGTTAATTTATCATAAATCGCTCAATGATCTCACTTTTATTAAGGTAATAAAAGTAATAATTCATGAAGCGTTGACTTCTGGCCACGAGGACAAAACGCAAATAAAATATATTGACAAGCTGCCATAATATGGGCAATTAGTCCATAGACGGAGAAACTTCGTGACTGATCGGTACAGAAATATCCACATGATAAATATAATGGCCTGAAATAACTGTCGCTGGCATGCCGATGTCTCTATTTATAGCCAAATGAGATATTAATCCAACATCAATTGCGCCGTTCACGGACTTCTATTGCACTTTAAAACTTGGTGTGTATCCAATAGCATCGAGAAATGTGTCTACGGTGTTGAAAGATAGGGGAGGTTGTTGCATGCAGGGCACTCCGCAAGGCTGGATCTCTTACGTAAATCAGCTGATGGTAATATCTCTGCTTCAAGTTATACAAAACTGAAGCGTCGTTGAGGTATGTCAAGTTGGACATGTCCTCGCATTTCTCGTACTTAGGTGGGTTGACTTGACCTACAAGGTCCTTCTTGAAGTCTTTTGTCTGTGGAAAGATGGTTAGATTAGATTAAGGTAATGGTTAAGGCGCTTAGGCGCCTACTTACATAGATGAGTTTCGCATAGTATCGTTGTCGCAGGTTGTGCAGAACTGCAGCGTCGTTAAGGTAAGTCAAGTCAGCCATGTCCTCGACTTTCTCAAATTTCGGAGGGTTCACTTGTGAGATGAGGTCCTTTTTTAAAGTCTTTTCCTGCTCATTCAAGATAAAAGTTTAATAGTTTGACAAAAGTACATCTTTGGATTGAGAATCAAATTCATAAGTTACAATCTAGTAGTTTATGTAAAAGTAGTAATTTCTCATCCATAAACGATGTATCTTTGTGCTTATATTTTAAATTAAAAAAATCTTAGAAAAGGTTGCACAAAAGTTTATTCATCTCGGTGATTTCTTCCTTATCAGCCATGCAAATCTTATCAGCTATCGTTGACAAGGTTATTCATAACATATACGTCATCATCATTGAAAGCAAGTCTTATCATCCGTTCCATCAAAGATCCATTGCTGGACAAAGCCTACCCTACAGGTAAGAAGTAATTAATCAGCTGCACAACATACCTCTCCTCCGGGAAGGCTGACGGTCACGAGGTCACCCTTGGTGGCCTTGATCTCGCCCTGGAGGAAGCCCTCCTTATCATCGGGCACCCAGCAGGCCTTCTTGCCATCGTAGGGTTTGCTCTGGTCCGCACGCTTCGTCTCCAAAGAGACGAACAGATACGGGGTCGGATCGGGGTCGTCCCCGACTTGTGCGACGGGCCTCGGCATTTTCGGAGGGCTAACAAGACTTTTGGGCTAGTCGAGACACGAGAACGTTGCCCTTGAGCCTTCCTGTAAGAAGAGAGCTGTGAGCGGCGGGCGGCGCGCGCAGGCGGGCTATTTGCGGCGTAACCCGAGTCGCTCGGGAACGCTGCCAGCTTGCGCAACGCGCCCGAGCGGCCCTTCGCGGATGTTACGTCACGGGTGCCTGGACGCTGGACGCGTGCCAACCGATTATCGTGCTGGATTGTTTATTGTCTTTTATGGTGCTGGTTGATGGGTCAGTGGGGATTTACTCTTCAAGCGCTTTATTTATAAGCTTCAACTATGTTTGCTAGTATTATTCTATGTATGGCTAAGTTTGAAATCTATTTAGGTTCACTATGATTAGGTACACTGTGCTTTCATTGAATTGATTCAGTTCTGAATTCAATTCGGTTTTAAAATCTGATCACATAAACTAAAACCAAAATCAAGTTATCACTGTGAGTTGAATTGAAATTCTCACTTTTAAACTTATTCAATATTTAAATATTTAAAAAAGCACAGGATTTGAAATCAAAAAGCTTTAGGACACATCAACAAGTATCATTGATCTTAACTACCACTGGTATCAATCGCATTTAATCTATGTAAACTTCCAAAGTTACCGAGAGATCCAACCAGCACTGCGCTCAGCTAGCAACTGTCCCACCGACCGTAAGCCAAACACCAGGAAGCTCTGACACGAGCTGACACTGCACAATCAATCCAATCACGATATCGGCGCGTCGGCACCGGTGATGCACTCGCGGTTGCACTGTTACAGCACACGTGAAGCGTTGACGTGCGTGCGTACTCACGTTTGAAGCCGTTCTGACCGGCGGCGGGGCGCTAAGTTTCTTTTTATACCCGCAATACGATACCATCGCGCTCGACCACCCCATTTTAGGCGGATGCCAGCCGGGAGCAGCTACACTTTCAGCCGAGCTTAGCTTTCACCGGCCGCGCGCGCGCCGCCTCTTGTTCAAAAATTGAAATTCAAAATGACATGTCTGGATAACCCTCCAGCGGTACCCCGATGTTTACAAAATAAAACCTGGAACGAGCTGCGCCATGCCGCCAGCACCGCCATTGAAATGTTGCGCGTTTACGCTGTTGCTACATCTGATTGAATGATTGATCATTTAAAAGCCTAATTTTATTACAGCTCGTTTACTTTAGTATAAAATCATAAAACCAAATAGATCCTGAATCAATATCAGTAAAAATATATGTTCGAATAGGTATTAGCAACTATCGTCACTTGTTTTTAAATAATAATTTTGTTTATGTATTTTAATCGTCGTGTGTTAGTATCTCGCGAAAATTATTAATATCTGTCAGAATTTGTTTATTCGTTCCAGTTTCAGGGAAGATTGATGAAGATCAGTGAAAGCTTATGAAAGGCATGTGTTGACAATTTTTTTATGATAAAATATTGTATAGGAGTACATCGGCTACTCATTATAGGTAATTTTCGATACCTGAATGAATTCTACCTTGTATATATACGTATTGGTACAGATTCCACAACATTTATGCGTACTTTAACTAAAACCAGCTGTAGATTTAGAAGAATGATGATAGCAGCTTTAAAAACAAAAATTAAACCAGCGAGGTTTTTAAACAATTCCAAAATTCTAAACGAAATCGTTTTAGTTTACGAACCTATAATTTTTATTTCGACATTAAAAAGAACACAATCGCCATCTCTTTTATTTCTTTTGTTCTCATTTTATGTTCAGAAGCCTAATTCCACTAAATTAATCGGTTCACCATAACAATGGTATCGTTTCAGAAAGACACATCTTGCCATTTTTAACCGAAAAAAGGGAGGTTCTATGTTTATAGGGTATGTATGTTTGTATATTAGCCGATGTCGACGTTATCCGATTTAAAAAAAAAATCGATGTAGAGAATGATACCGAGGTGGTTCCATAATTTTATTCCCTAGTTCCGCAAAACTCAAAATCAGTGAAAAATAAAGGCATTTGAAGTCAGTTTTTACTCAGTCAAAATGAACATATTATCATATACCTAGCTTAGATATTAAGACTCCGACGATGATGGAGGGACAAAGTGTCAAAAGTGTCAAGGTTGAAACCAATATCTCCCTGCACCTTTCAATATCTCCCTGCAAAATGCACCACACGCACTATCTGGGCGGGCGGTGACTACCTACCCACCTGTGGGTAAGGCGAGTGCACTGTTAGTAGGAAGGTGCCTATTAGCTCATGGTTTTGTTTTTCACTTTTTCACTTTTTTCTTTTTACCTCATGTTCACTAGGTACCTACGTACCTGCTCCCTGTATGTACTTAATTATGTGTGCCTTTGATATTTGATACTGTTCTTTTTTGTTACTTTTCCTGTGCTGTTTGTGTGTGTACCCAATAAAGAGTCTATCTATCTATCTATCTAGAGGATGACTACAGTTTCTATCGTCTATGGATGATTGCGACAATACGATTGTCATAGTAAAGCGATTGGTTAGCAGAATTCAGTCCCTGAGCTGTACCCATCCATGTAGTCATAAAAATTTACGTTGTCTCTTTTTTTTGGAGAACCAAATTGGATCAAACCACTATCATGAATTAATTATAGTTTACTTATTCAGATTGAAATTAGATGTAATTTTATATGAGGGTCCTCTACAACGCCACGGGATGTCTACGGGTACGTAGACTTGTTGTATTCAACGTACGCCGTAGTACGTAGCCCGTAAACCCGTTGTTTACAGACCATATATCCTTCTAATTTTAATTATTTAAATTATCTCTTATTGAATTTGACATCACTTAGTTTATATTTTTGTTTATTTAATGCTAGTTTGTTGTTTTAATTGTTCTTGTTAACGTAGCCGTTACAGCTGAATATTTTGTCAACGATGTACTTACCTACTTTTTTGTGTGAAAATGTATATTTCTTATTTAAGCAATAATGAATTTCATTATTATTTAGGCATAAGGCAATCATGTAATTTTTTGACATAACTAAGTGGCTCTTTGTGTTCCTATGGTTGAAAATAAATGAAATATAATGTAGTCAGCAGACCTATCGCAGACCATACGCCACGTAGCGTAGCCCATAGACCCGTCATAGCCCCTGTATAGCCCATATACCATACCTTAGACCTCTCGTAGACCATAGCGTAGCCCGTCATATACTATACGAGTACATTGGATTCAGATTCTGAATTCTTAAAATGCAATGTATTCGTATTTACAATATTTATTAATTACCAATATTTCAGTACTTACTATATTTATTAAATATTACAATAAATATTAAATATTAATCAATATTGCAATAACTCGTAATTCAGAATCTGGTTTTTTAAATGCAATGTACTCTTTTTTCTTCATAGCTATGAGAGGTCTACGGGCTACGCTAAGGTCTACGAAAGTTCTCCGCGCAGAAGGGTCTACGAGAGGTCTACGGGGCTACGACGGGTCTGTGCTCTAGCTTGGTAAAATTATCCATGGCACTGGCTTATCTTCTAAATAACTACAATTTTATGAAACTTGAAGGAAAGTAATCTCTAGAAGTAACTACCAGCTACCGTCAGTTTCTATACGTACCGATACCGGCTTTGGATGGCCATCCAAAGGCTGGAAAAGATCGCTTTTAGCGATAAGGCCGCCGATTCTGCCACACTAGATTATAGTTAGCATTGAGTTATATTTTAATTCTTTTTCTGTATTGATGGTGTAATAAAGATATATCTATCTATCTATCTATATGCAGACATTACTGTTAGCATTATTAATTGACGCAAAGATCTCAGACTGTAAATTACGTATAAAAATGCACGACCAGTAAGTAAATTAAAGGTAAAGTTAACAGTTTGTTTACAAACTACTCAAATCGAATTTGGCTAGAGTATAGGTATAACGCCAGCAAATCTGTGGATTCTGCGGAGGATAGATTTTAATATATAAAAGTCTACTTCTTACGTCTTTATTTCGTCTAATAATGTACTTTTATTCATGACCTTATAAACAGATTGTGAACTGAAAAGCCATTTCAAATCATATAAATATTTTATTATAAAAACTATCGTAGTTGACGAATTAATTACGAATGTAAGCGGGTTAACTACGAATCTTACTTGTGTTGGAAGAATATATATATATAAATATTATCAGAACTAGAATTAACAAATGAGCTGACTGGAGACTATTGCAAACAATCTACATAAAATAAGAGATTATACTATTATACTCCTATTCATCAACTTTGTTTAATATTTATCATTTACCTTATAATTTTTTAAATAATACGTACAGAATATGCATATCAAACATTTTTTTTTTTATCTTTAAACTGCATTCTTCAGACGCTGATTGCAATTTCCAATAATAGTCCAAATAAAACACATGTAATTGCGCGTACTCCATAATAATCATATTCAAATATAAAATTTGTCGCATAATTTAATTAGGCTTTCGCAACATCAAAACATGCCACATGTATTTAAAATGTCCATAAATTTTCACACTATATGATTTTGAAGACTTTGTTTAAGATTTATGTCTGGAATGTACCGTCGTCGGCAAGAAAAGAAGACTAAAATAATAAATATTAGAAAATTGATTAATGATAATTTTATTGTATTAGGTAGGTACCTAATAATCACTTTAATATTTGCAAACCTGCTTGTGGGTCGAATACATTACATAGTTTTAAGATCTTGACATGTACATAACTATTGTAATCTGCAAATAAACGATTGATTCTGATTCTGAAATAAAGCGTACCTACAAACTACTTGACTGAAATTATCTCATACATAAGCTAGCAAGATGTAATGCTCCTTAAAGTTTGTACATTATAGCCTTTTACTTAATACCAAAACAGATCGAGCTGATTTCAAAAATAAAAAATATATTGTCTGAGTTAAATCTGCAATGTTATGGGTTATTTTTTTTGTATATCAGTTATCTAGTACCCATAACACAAGCTCTGCTTAGTTTGGGGCTAAAAATGCTGTGTGAATTGTCCAACAAAAAAAAAAAAAAATTGTTGAAAAAATATTTTTTTTTTATTTTGTTTGACAATTCACACCGCATTATTAGCCCCAAACTAAGCAGAGCTTGTGTTATGGGTACTAGATAACTGATATACATAATACAAAATACTACATAGATAGATATATTTATTATAAATAGAAAACATCTTGGCACTTTCTGTGTAGCTAGATGTTACCATGTAGTATGTTAAGTAATAATAAAGAAATAATGAAAAAACTCACACTACATCATCTACTATCAATAACAATGAAATTGTAGCTAAATGCGTTAGATTTAAAATATAGTACAATAAAAAAGCGCTGCTGTTGAAACACAGCTTAAAAAATTTGCTGATACAGTTCCATCCAAAAATATTGATAAAGTAATGATTATTATGTATACCGCTTACTGAAATAAAGATTTATTATTATTATTTATAGAGGTAGATATAAGATTGGGGTGGGTTTTGCTCCAACTCGAAAAATAACGACTAACAGGCTAAAGGTTTCTTCTTCGCTTCTTTACTTTGGTCTTATACCGAAGCGACCGAAATCAAAAAATGTCACTTTATTTCCGTGTCATTGTTAATTTTATAGTTTGACCTTTTTGTAAGTGAAGATTTATTGTATTTATGGAAAAAGATAATTTTTGCCACAAAATCCGGCCTCTAAATCTCTAATCGTAAATTGTTTTCAAAACTTTAGCAAACATAACATCTGCTCGTCCATTGTGGAATGTAACAACTATATATTAGAATGATCCAAGCAAATGGTGTGATTGCTCCTAAAATAATGTGCTATTTTAACATCTGGAGTAAAATAACCCTGAATCACTGGACGGCCGCGCCCGCGCCGCCCTACTAGGTATTTGTACAATGTAACGATGTTGTGTCACTTTACTATAACTACACTGAAAACACTAGTGTACGTACCTACTACATATAGTACTCCCACTTGTGCTATATATAGCAAAAGTTGGGGTTGGCAATGAAATGGTATGGGATTTAATATCATACATTTATTAATGTACATTACATTCCTTTATATTTCATACATGTAAAAATATACATTATGGCTGCCGTGTTTTATCTCCTGACAATTTCTGTGGAAAGTTGTATTAGAGTCAGAGTCAGAGTCAAATCGTTTATTTCTTTAGACTTACAAAATAAGTACTTAGACAAGTAAAATTTTTCATATCTATCGTATCGTGGTATATTAAACAATACATCGTTACATTATAACTGAGGTGTGTGAAGCGTTACACTTGAGTTATACTCGTAGGTAGAGTCTATAACAACATCTTGGTTATGTTTCCGCGTGATTTCATGAAGTTTTTTTGGGTTCGGTGTGCGAGTTCGATATAAGGGAGTGTCTTCTGTAAAGGGAGAGCTCTCCTAGCATAAACTCTCTGACCTCCTAGCCGAATTTATAGTGCACAAGTCTGAGGACAAGCACAGGTGCAGAAGTTTCTACTCTAGACTAGACAATCATGTATTTTTTTAACTTAACTAAGTATTACTTTGTGTTCCTATGGTTGAAAATAAAGGAAAAGGATTGAAAATGAAACTAGCTAAAGGTTGAAACTAGGAACAAGTCGTTTAGAAAAGGAAGTCTCTAAGAAGAATATTAGATCGCTGTATCAAGAGCATCGCAGATTATCTAGACTCTAGATAACCCTCTAGATTCTAGAGGATAAAAAAGCTTGGGACGGATTTTACTCCAACTTGAAAAATAACAACTAACAGGCTGAAGGTTTCTTCGTCGTTTCTTTACATTAGTCTACATACCGAAGCACCCGAAATAAAAAATACCACTTTATTTCCGTGTCAGTTTTTTTTTTAATATGATTTGACCTTTTTAAGTGTACATTTATTGTATTTATGGAAATTAACCATTTTCGAATTTGAATTGAATTTGAATTTGTAATATTAGATTAGATAGAGGCGTTTTCAAACAATAATTAAATATCCCTATTTACCTTAGATCTAGATGCAGATTTTACCCTAGAAGAATAGAGGTTGCCTTGGAATGTCATGTCCACGCATGGTCTATGCAGGGATGCATGGTCTATGTTTATTTGACAAAAATAACTCCTTTCAGTCTGGTCGAATTATTTTTAAATTTGGTAAATTAAAAAATTCTCTATAATGAATAAAGTTTGATTGACCTATCTATATCCAAAAGCTATTTTGAAAATCTTTATCATTAGCTGTGGTTTAAAAATATCTATAGATAGGACACAAACTTTTTTCTTATTTTATGCAAACCTAAAAATAACACGATAAAAGATTGCGCAAGAGATCATTAGATGCTTTAGAATACCACGAGTATCAGTGTTCTGTGTGTTTATTTATACTCAGTGGTTGTCAAACGAGATTTTGCGCGAATTCGCTGCGGAATTTTAACTTACAGCTGGGATTAGTAGCTAGAAGCTACTAATCATTATAGGCCCTACCAAAATAAGTTAAAATTTTGAAATAAAACAAGACCACTTTCTGTGACTGCGAGAAATTCGGAAACACTTGATCAGAGTTCAAAAGGACCCTTTTGGGTCCACCTATTATATTTAAGGTACGTGGTGTCATATAAGCATCATGTTTTGTTCTAAATATGGAAGAACTGCAGAAATGAGTCATTGTCTTCGGCTTCACACGCGTTGTTTTTGGATAAAGACCTTGTAAAGTTTGTGTCTTATTAATTCAATGGTTTTGGCGTAAATAAGTACTATACATCCATCTATCTATGGAGGCAGACATCCACACATCCAATCCAATTTCATATAAGAGTGCGAAATATATTAGGTAATTCATGCTAGTTATCACGAGAGAGTTAGATCACTAGCTTTACAATACCACGAATATCAGTGTTCAGTGTGTTTATTTATACTCAGAGGTTGCAATTTTTTAATTGACATTCGCTGCGGAATTTTATAACAGCTGGCTTCTAGCTACTAATTATTATAGGCCTTCCAAAAGGGTTTCTACCTATAAGGTAAGTTGTGTAGATACAGCATGGTGTCAAAATAAGCATCACGTTGTTCTAAATATGGAAACCTGCAGAAATCAGCCATTGCCTTCGGTTACGCAGGCGTTGTTTTTGGATAAAGAACTCTCTGTAAAATTCCTGTCTTATTTCAATGGTTTTGGTGTGAATAAGTAATGTACATCCATCTATCCAGGCAGACATCCACAAATTCAATCAAATTTCATATAAGAGTGTGAAATTGATAAAGTATTTCATGCTAGTTATGGATGAACACAAGCGGCTTAAGGTCACGCGTGGAAAAAAATTGGTCATTACTATTTTCTGTTCTATCTTCGGTAAAATAAACTTCATCTATTTAATTCTGTAGTCTATCGACATAATGTTGATTTTAGTAAATCATCTTATAATAGACTCCAAAACGACAATAGGGTATATGCATGTGATTTCAAAATGGCTAAAAAAATATATACGTATTCTCTATTGATATAGAAACATATCTACATATTTATTTTTGCATTTTGAGATGTTTTTATTGTAGAATTTAACCATTGAAAAATTGATATTTTAAATCTCAATCGCAAAATTTCAAAACGCTACGCCATTGACTAGAGCGGACGTGACATCACTGTACGCATTTCTTCTTTTTTTATTCTGCTTGCTGCACCTTGATTGCACACTATTCTGCCCACTTGACATTTCGTATTGTCGATTATTTTCAGTTTTTTCGGAAAACCTCTTTCCTGAGATGATCACTACCGAGGTCGTCACCAAAGGTTTTAATCAAGTGTGGACGTCGACGTCACATAAACATGGCGCCAATATGGCAGCGTTTTTATCATCCGAAAATGATTGTAGTTTTGATTTGTTTTTTTTACCTTGTTAATGCGAAATTCAGTGAGCGTCTAATCATTCCTCGGTTAAATAATGACCTAAAGAATCGATTAAAACAATAAAAAAAATCGATGCATGTACCCTATTGATCAGTACCAATTTTGTCGTAGCCTGGGTTCATAGCTATATATATATAAGTTTTGGCACAAGGCATTTCCAAAACTTTTTATCTGTTGTCTGAATTGCTCTAACTAACCTATAAGTTGCTTTTTAACCGTGTGTTCAATTTTGATGACCGAGCAAGCGAAGGATTCTAAAATTGAATCACGAGCGCAGCGAGTGATTCAAAATTAGAATCCTGAGCGTTAGCGAGGGAATCAAAAGAGCACGAGGTGAAAAATCTTTGCACTCGAGTGCAACACGTAACTTTTCATTCCACCTCAGCGAGGAAATGACTAAATGCAAAAACAAACTTCCTCGTCGCTAGAATCACTCATTTTAGTTTTTTCACTTGTTTTCAAGTTTCTTGTTTTTAATATAAGGTTTAACAATATGACGTGAAAAAATGCCGCGTAAAGAACCGCGTACAAAGCAAATTGAAAAAAGAACACCAAGAAGGTTCCGAGTCTGACCCCCGGTTTCTCGAACGCTTATTATTTTGACAAATTGTTGACAAATTGTCAGGCTTTTTTAACAAATAAAAAAAAGTTGTATGATATATTCGGCACCATAGAGGTAGCAGTAAATGTTATAAAGTTAATGTTTTTTTTTAATTCACAAACTTAGTGCACACGATGTTCTAAATTCAATTTACTTTATCCTTTAGAGAATAAAAACGGCTTTTCCACTCATATATTGAAGATTAAAAATACTCTTTCCGAGATGGTGGGATGAAAAATCATTTTTATATTAGTGACCACCTTAAGTTGAAGTTATTTACGGGATAAAACAGCGCAAGAGGAAGTAGAACAAGGGTATTCAGTTGGCCTGGACCTTCCATTCATAAGTCTTGGCTGGAAGACTCCGATCCAGGTAGATTAGTCTCTGGCTGGTCGCCAGTCGGTCTGTTACGTTCCAGAACTGAAACTGCAATCCAATTGCAACAATAAATGGGTTGTATTGAATTATAGTACTGGTGCGTACACAGCTTTAATAATATCTAAATTGACCACCTGTTATGTGATTTAATTCTTCCTTTATTGATTAAAATTGCAACTACGAGTACCTGCTGTGTGGTTGTGATTTGCTGAACAATGTTCATTTATCCACTGAAATATAATATTTATTTATTTATAAAAGTATACGTTATTTTAGTAAATATTGCACCATTAAACTAAAGCTGGTTTGTATAGATGCTCACACTCGTTTTGTACTATTTTTATTACATTTGAATAAAACAAAGATAATTATTGTCAGAACAAAACTTCTTTAAACATAGAAGTATTTTTTTCGTCGAAAAGTTCTTAGATACACTCCACTCATGCACTCCATTTGTGGAGGTTGTCGGCACAGATGTTTGCATATTTTATTAAGTTTGAATCTAGACATGGAAATGGCTATAGTTGAAGACCATCCCCATTTAAATTCGCAATTGATCTACCACTCCTGCGTCAGTCAATCCACCTCGCAGATCAAGTGGTCGATATTACTAATTTACTCTCTTGAGGATAAGGTTAAATATGATTGTGTCTGTTGTGTTTACTCTCGGGATAATCTGAACTTTGTTGATATTAACCATTGATTTATTAAAAACGAAGATGAGGTACTGGTTGCTCGAAAGTGGCAACCTCAAATTGTGTAAAATTATGTTCTCCCACATCAGTCACCGTCTGACCGGCGGCACGGGCGGTCGTGATTAGCGTGAAATATTGTTGTCTCAGTCTCACTTCGGTCCTAGATACGTCTTTCCGTCTTTGTTCTTCTTTGTATTGCACAGGACTGGAAATATAACTGTGAAATATATATGTGTTTGCGTGTAGTTGAAACACATGCCAATTTTTGAGTAAGCGCTGGGAGAACGTAACCTATCTTCCCTTTTTAAATCAATGATATTAACCCTTGCATTCTTGAAGGATGAATCTTCGTGCTCGTGATTTGTTGTTCTACGTATTGATGCAATTTGAATTGAGGTTTTGGGAGAACCTAAATTTAATTTATGTACAAATAAGTTTACTTAACTACGCGGTCTTTCTGTAGAAACGATTAAAATATATTTATGTATAGTATACCATATGATCTGATTTATGGGAGTAAAAGTATCTTATGTATTAATCCCGGTTATTTATGCATTATGAAGAGTTCACAAATATTCTAACTTTCGCATAAATGTATATTACTTTTGTGATCTACTAGTCTCCCAGAGTGTCTAGAGAAACGAAGGAAGGATTTAGAGGTATCTTTTATCCAAAATTAAATATCGCAAGACATTGTAGCTGATATCAGGATATCAGCTGAAAGGGTTTCTACACGGTCAACGAGTTCCTCAATCGTAGTAATTAAATAAATACAGGTATTTAGCTACAATATAGTTATTAACAGCTTTATGTAACTTGAACTTTATTTAACGCATTGGACATATCTGGCGCGGTGGGCGAAGGTCCGCCTGCGATGCAGGAGGTTGCGGGTTCGATTCCCGCCTCGGGATAAATGTGTGTACGATCTGCAGATATTTGTTCAGGGCATTCTGGATGTTTACTATGTATGATAAATAATATCTATCTATGGAGTGTATTGTATCATGTATATCAATTATCTAGTACCCATAACACAAGCTCTGCTTAGCTTGGGGCTAGATGATGTGTGAATTGTCGAACATTATTTATTTATTTATATTCTCCTTTATCACATTGTATGATATTTGAGTGTAGGTACCTACTTAGAAAGTCAATTGTATGGTAGTTCTTGAATAAATGATTATGAATATTACGACGTTGCAGTAGCTGCTTATGGCACTAAAACTGAGCAATGGGCGTTCGCGAAACGTATTGAAGAATCAACATAGCTTTGATAAAGAATAATGACTAACAACTTCGATTGGCCAGCAAATAAACTTTGTTCTTTCTTCTTTTAATTGTGCTTTTTGTTGTACGTACAGCATTCAATCTAATAGACATTTACTGCTTCGCAATCAATTTACGGCTGCTATTCGATTTGGGATTGCTTTGTTTTACAAATAATACGAAATTGCTTTTCAATGTTTACAAACGTGGCATCCTAGAAATAAATGAGCGGGCAAGTAGTAAGATGTTAATCTAGATTGATTGATTTAATAGTAGATTGTACACCAGGTTGAGAAAGTGGCCAATTCCTATTAAGTGTGTCATTTGAGGCACGAGGTGTAGCCGAGGGCCTTAAAACACACGAGGTAAGAATTGCACTTTCTCCTGAGTGAGTGAGTTATACATTGTACTTTATAGGAAGAGGAAAATCATCGTTTTAAATCTTCAAAATCACCGAGTAAATTCAAATTGTAAGTTCCAATGCAGTTAATACGCGCCTTACGATTGGCACAAGGTTCTGTTTTTTTAATTGTTGTTCCGAATACGGTGTTTCATATTCGGCCGATATCATAAGGCGAGTTTTAAGTAAAAACTCTTTTACGTCTGACCTACTCTGAAAATAACCATAGCTAACGGATAATATCAAGGAAAATTTTACGAAAATTAAAAATAACACGTTAGAAATGGATTTTCATACACTTTTCTCTCCTGCTAAACGCATGAGAAATGAAATTCCATAGAGTTTTTCCTGACGCGTTTCGGTACGTCGGCAAAGACGGGTTTTCTACCTTATGTTTGGAAAAGGAATAAGCAACTTTCTGAGCAGTGTAGTATAAATATAATTTTATCATTATAATAATCTCACCCTTTTGTTGATATTATAAGCTTTATCCAAACCTTTTATCACACTATCATCACATTAGCTTATAAATGCAAAAGTTTGGATTTTTGACAGTTGCATGGATGGTTGTTTCGTACTTCGTCACACTTTAACTACTCAACGTATCTGAAATGTTGCATTGATATACCTACTATACCTAATTCTAGGCCTGAAATGGCATAGAAACAGCGCATGCCAAGCCGCGGGCAGAAACTAGTATTATAAATGTAAAAGTTTGGAAATGGTTGGATGTGGGTTACATCGTTTGATAGAATTCTAGGAGAATAAAACATAGGCTACGTTTACCATAAATCAGTTACCGGTAAAATTATTTCTATACCATAGGATAGAAATACCAGTGGGAAGCGCCCACGAGACAATAGCTACATTGCTCCCGCCGTGTGACAAATGCTGATACGCTGTACAGTATTCAATGAAGTAACTTAATACAGTATTTACATGAAACTAGTACCAAACATCGCCTCATACAGTTAGATCGGAGTCAGCTGTTCTCTGGCAGAAAACAAGCGTTTTATTTTCCGTTAACTAAAATAAACATCGGCGGCAAGCGGTGAACAATCAGACATTCTTGGCAGCTGATGCGTGGGGATCTCTGAGGATTTTAATGCTGGCTTTGGGTTCTGTGAGTGACAATTCTGGGCACTGCATGATAAGCATAATAGGGTACATGCATAAATTATTTAGGTACATAACCGATAAAAATATAACATCAACAAAATTTAAAATTATTGAGGCAAAAACCCAAAAGTAAAACAGCACTCAGTTTCGGGTGATAAAAACGCTGCCATGTTAGCCCTTGCATTTTATGATCGCTTCATCGAATCATCTATGTCATCTCAAATCTTCATGCCCATACAAAAAGTACAAGTGTGACGTCACGTTTAACTGCCAATAACGTTGCGGTTATAAATTTTGCGGTAGATATATAAGATGTCTAATTTTCAATTACAAAATTTCACAATAAAAACATCAAAAAATACTAAAATAAATATACAGATTTATTTCTATATCAATAGAAAATACCTTAAAAAAATTATTAGTGTTTTGAAGTCACGGACAAGACTTTATGGTTTTCTCATGGATGCCACCGTCAGAACTGGACCAAATTTAAATGGGACCATACGTAAACCATATTTTAAATTAAAAAAAGAATCATCAAAATCGGATCATCCAGTCAAAAGTTAGTCAGTCGTTAGTCAGAGGTAACAAACATACATAAAAAAAGAAATACAGTTGAATTGAGAACCTCCTCTTTTTTAACCGAAATTAAATAGAAAAATCAATTAAAGTCAAATAGAAATAATTATACTGAAATAATTTATACTGAAACCAAAACCTGCAAACTTTTGGTGCACCTTGTGGTATTACATTTTGGGCAAATATGTATATATATAAATATATGCCTATAATATGTTTCAAGGCTTAGCACGCCTATCCCACGGGAACTAATTTATGGGATAAAAAGCCTTATCTAATATTACAGACTTTGACAAAATTATATCGATCAGACGTAGACGCCAGAAGAAAATAATAAATACCCTGTCTAAACAAGTATCATTTTTTTGGCTTATTGCACCACTCTTATTTAAAATAACAAGTGATTTTCAAATACAGAATAAACTATTTTATTTCTATCTATAAAGAGATACTTTGTCTATGAAATATGTACTTCATTCTGTATTTGAAAACCACTTGTCAACAATTACAAAAAATATAGTGGTGCATGGCAAAAAACAGGATAATTCTTTGAACAGGGTAATCCTTGTAATATTATAACGCGTAAGTTTGTAAACATTATATAAAATTTTTTTTTAGTTTGTTGTTCTTTCACGCAAAAACTACTGAAATAGGCCTGGAAAAACACAGGCTACTTTTAACCGACTTCAAAAAAGGAGGAGGTGCTCAATTCGATGTTTGTTACCTCAGAACTTTTGACTGGGTGGATGATTGTTATGATTCTTTTTTACATGAAAGCTGATGCTATTTTAATTTGTTCAGTTCTGATAATGGGATATATGAAAATTCATGAAAAATCTATAAAAACTGAAGTCGGTTTATAGTTTTATAAAACAAAATTAATTATTTAAGTACCACATAAATCAGTTCCCGTAGAATATGCGTGCGAAGCCGCGGGGCGCAGCTACTAGTAGATTATTTATGTGATCTAACTATAAATGACGATGTCCTAAAACACTGGTCTCTTTTTTTTTTTTTTGAGTCCCTCAAGTCTCATAATTACAGTAATAAATAATAATAAATCTCCGTCCGTCTCCCGTCCGTCTGTCTGTCATATCCGTGGCTGTTTCACTGATGCCCTTGCTGATCTACTACAAAAATAAAGTCCTATCGAAATCGGTGAATCATTTTCTATTTTCTTTGAGCTCCGGAAGCTGAAATGTTGAGAAGTTTTAGCAACAGGACAGATATCTTCTTTTTGAGCATGTGATAAGTCTATGATGCTTGGTAATATGAAAGAAATAAATAAATTTAAACTGTACTTATAACGAAATCTTATCGAGAAAGCCTATTACTCCATGGATGATTACATTAATGATGTTAATGCTTGGCCGGATGTCACCCAGTTCCACACCGACAATGTATGTATGTAGTATGTAAGAACATAGTTATGTTAGACTTAGTTCTGCAAAGATTATGCTAGTTGATAAACGATAAACTTTCTAGTGGTTTCTTTTTCACTTCTTCCGCTAGTGGACAAAAAAATTTAGTGAATTAAAGTCAATTGCACCTTATTTCTTATTTGATAGTAATTACTATTTATCAACCTGTTTATAATGTATAGTAAAAATTTACCATGTGTAATTAAGTAAGTGCTTATTTTTTAATTCTGAAGAAAAAAACGATTTGACTCTGACTCTAAATATATTTATTTATAACAACAAAATAGAGCCAGACACACTTATAGGATAACCTAAACTCAACCTCAACAGCCTGTATTGGTCCACTGTGCTGGACGCAGGCCTTCCATCAATCGCTTTATTGGAGTATCTCAAGTGGGTAATGCCCATAATGCCCACGCTGGCTGGGCATGAGGGTTGGGGATAGGGTAAGTTATAGGTTAAAGTTATCCAAATTTGTTATAAAAAGGCCCTGACTCAGCATAAATGCTTATGAAAGATAAGGTTTTGTTATCAAAAAATATAATTATTTGACGACGTCTGTGGCGCGGTGGGCGAAGGTCTGCCTGCGACGCAGGAGGGTGCGGGTTCGATTCCCGCCTCGGGACAAATGTGTGTACGATCTGCAGACATTTGTTCAGGGCGTTCTGGATGTTTTATATGTATAATAAAAATTATCTATCTATGTAGTGTATTGTATTATGTATATCAGTTATCTAGTACCCATAACACAAGCTCTGCTTAGCTTGGGGCTAGATAATGCTGTGTGGATTGTCCAGCATTATTTATTTATTTATGTTAACTCTATCTTTTATTAAGTACCTATATATCAGTTACATAACACAATCTCTGCTTAGCTTAGGGCTGATACTGTGATACTGTGTTAATTGTCGAAAAAAAAACATCGCTCAGCCAACAAGACCATAATTAAATTCATGAACAAAGCTAAAATTCTAACTTCAATGATAATGATGCCTATCGTCCGATGCGCCAGCAGATATTAATCTTGTGCTGAACAGCGTTGAGAGATGAACTTTATGCTGAGGCAACCCCATCTTAATAATATTTAGGCGTTCTGATGCACGCATCAAAAAGCATATATATTTTATAGGCTACTTCCCATTTGGTAAGCTTCCCATTTGGTAAACCTCAAACTTTACCTACTAAAAAGTTGCGTTTGGTAAACAATTTGTTACTTCATACATTTATTCCCATTTGGTAAACCATGATTGTATTATTATTTTAGTGCGGTACAGTCAGAGTCAAATGCTTATTGAAATGAGATATTGGTTTTGAAATGCTTCAAAGTCTTGAGTTAGAATCTCGATCGTCAAAAAGAACGGCTAATCAAGAAGCATGTAAAAAAAACGTTATAAAGTCTGTCAAAATACCAAGTGCCGCAAAAGAAGCACCGAGCGGGTTCATGGTGGTATGACTTGAGAACTCTTTGGGATAAGATCATAGTGCATTTCTACCATAGATTAGGTAGTTAGTTGCCTAGGTAACCTTGTCAACGATTATGTCAAAACTTATTTATCTACTGCATTTCTTTGTCGAATAAAGCCTAGATAAATGGTGTTCACGTAATTTCATTACAATTTGTAAACAGGATTCTCCTTATCAGTTTACTCGTGTTATGCATAGTGCAAGGTCGTTGCAATGTCTGATGCGGGATCTTCTAGTGGTACAGTGAAATTAAAAATTGTTAATAGTGCACGAGGCGGTGAAATTTTATTACGTGGTGGATATCAATATTATAAACAGAAAAATAATAAGGACTCAAGTTGGTGGCGCTGTGTAAATAGAAAAGCTGAGTGTTCGGCAAGTGTAACTTTAAATTCGAATAGGAACCATGTTTTAAGAGAAACTGCTCATTGCAATTCTTGCATTCCGAATTTTGAAAAAAATGAAGTGAAAGTAGCTATCGAAAAATGTAAAAAAATCATGTGTGACGATCTGAAGCCAATTCCAGCTACATACAGGAGTTGTACTAAAAAGCTGAAAGATGATGGTTACGAAATTATACAAGCATTACCAAATTTTGACAAAGTTAAAAGCAGCTTTTATAGATACAGAAATAGACAACTGGGCATCAAGAAATCTCAACACACTAACTCTACAGAAATTGTCGTACCTGACCGTTTTAAAGACAATTTATTGTTTGATGAGATCGACGGTGAAAACAGAATTATTGTGTTTGCTTCAAAGAGCGCAATTGGACATTTAAATGAAGTCCGTCACTACTTTGCAGACGGAACGTTCAAATGTTGTGCAAAGCCGTTTCTTCAACTTTACGTTATACACGGAGACATAGGAAGTACAGAAACTGGAACAAATATTGTACCATTTTTTTACGCAGTGTTAACAAATAAAGAAGAAACTACATATGAAAGGCTGTTTTCCAAACTAAAATCTCATTTACCAGAGTGGACAGCAGAAATTATGACCTTGGATTTCGAAAAAGGTCCAATAAATGCAATAAAAAAGACGTTTCCAAACATTATTGTCAAAGGGTGTTTTGTTCATTTTGGCAGAGCACTATTAAGAAAGGCAAAATCTCTTGGCTTATTGCAACATGAAGAATCTCACAATCACGTCAAACTATGTATGGCTCTTGCACATTTACCACGGGAGGACATAAACGATGGCTGGCTATACGTTATGAGTCAAAGGTAAATTAATTTTGCAGTAAATATCTAAATGAACGCGTTTAGATCTGGATTTTTCTTCTACCACCGCTTTGGAAAGGCGCTACATACTTTATTTTATGCGTCAGAAATCATAATGTAGGTATTATTTTAAGTATTTTTACTAATCTTCAACGAATTCATTTTGTTACAGTTTTGAAGAAAAAGCTTTAACGGAATTCAATGATTACTTTGTGAATCAGTGGTTGGAAAATGAAGATATGGTGAATATTTGGTGCTGCTACGCACAAAGACACCGTACGACAAACCTTATGGAATCTTGGAATCGGAGTTTCAATTGCAAAATTGGAAAAAAGCCATCAACTCTTTTATTTTTCGAAACAATAGCAGGAAATATTGTACATTATGAAAATCTTCTGAAAAGGTACTTTTGTTTTTTCTTACAATAAACTGTATTTTTAGGCGATACGTGTAATAAATACATAATATAATAATATATAATATAATATTTCACACTCGGCCGGTTAGTACCATGGTAAGTTATTTATTAGATTGTGATATGGTTACCTACTAATACCAACAAGACTGATGTACTACATATACATACTTAAATACTTCATATAAATACATACATCCAACACCCAGACCACATCTAACAACTTTGCTCATCACATAGATGTTGACCGTACCGGGAATTGAACCCGGGATCTGCGTGGCAGTCCGGCATGGTGACCATTACGCCAACAGGGTCGTCAAATACGTACAATATTCTTTAATTCACACAATTTTCTTTTTCAGATTTTATAACAATGAAGAAACTATATCAAAAAGAAGAAAAAAGTCTATCCAAAATGATATACGAATTAACAATCTACTCGGCGATTACAAAAGTGAAAAAATATCATTGGAAATTTGTTTGAACCAATTATCACGAGTTGCTTGTATTACTCTATAATTTTTTTTATTGAAATATATGTGACAATATTATCATCAGTTTCGTGTTTGATTTTTTACTTGACTGTACCCATTTCAATTAAAAGTTTACCAAATGGGAAACAATACATGTCATTACTTAAATGTTTACGAAATGGGACTGAATGTATGACATATAAAATGTTTACCAAACGCAACTTTTTAGTAGGTACAGTTTGAGGTTTACCAAATGGGAAGCTTACCAAATGGGAAGTAGCCATTTTATAGATGCGCATAGAATATGCATTTAAAGGATAGTATTTTTGTCCCATGGGAACTGATTTATGGGATAAAAGTAGCCTATGTTTGATTTAAGGACCAATTACCTTGTATGCAAAATTCCAGCCTGACTGTTCAGTAGTTTTGACTTGAACAGGTAACAAACATACATTCAAACTTTCGTATAGTGTGATGATATAGTTTTTTCTTCACGTTTTTGTTGATTTTCTACGAGTAGGTATTATGTGTCATGAGATAGAAACCAATTAGGCTAATAGGGGAGGCCTGCGTCCAGTAGTGAACCAATATAGGCTGTTGAGGTTGAGGTTGAGGAAATAATTGTTCACAAATAGTGTTCAAAGCGCCATAGCGACAATCGAAGTAACGAAACTGGGCTAATTCAGTCGTGTGCCCTGCGGGCTATTTCAGCTGAGCTATAAATACCGACAAAGATCCACGGGATGTGGGTCGCAGCGAGATTCCTTTTGCTTTTCTCATTTGTTCGGTCGCATGTGTGCACCTTGCATAAGATCGTACTAACCGAGACGGTTTGTCCCTATTATGTACCGTTTTACTTAAGGCGCATAACCGAGCCAATATGACAGTGCCATCTATTTTATCATGTATTTACGTTTAACTCAGGAAATTTTAAAAAATCCATCGTACAGTTTGTGGTATCTATTATAAGCTATTTTAAATACCTCTGTAAGTTTCATCTTATATAGTTTAGGAAGAAATGCAAAAATAGAGTTTGGTGGTAGAGGTAATACCTCTAAAAATTTCATTTGTAATGAATAATTTGTATAAATAACTTATAATAGATAGGTACCACAAACTGTACGATGGATTTTCAAAATATTCTGTGTTTTAAAGTAAAAATAAGATAAAATAGGTGGGGGCGCCACTTTCACTCATGTATGCGCCTTAATCAGGTTTATTAATATAATTTACCAGGTATTTATCGCGTTTATTTGCCCTATTTTTCCGACAAAGTACCAACAGGACACTATCGTGGTCACAGGACGATTAAATAACACAGAAATCGGAAGGAATTTTTGCTTGAGTGATGTTTTCTTCTGTTCTATAGAGTTTTATAACTAGAAAAAACATGAGAAAGTCTAGCCTTACCCCAAAGTGAGTTCTCTTGTGAGAAAGAGAAGTAATAATTGTAGTGGGATATATAGTTGTAGCCAAATCGCAACTGATAGAAAATATGGCAAATAGCATTCCTATTTGCCTAGTACAGCGAGCAACAGTTCTACCTTATATGAAGTAGAAGGACCCCTCAAACTCACAAAGAACCATGATGAAATCGGAAGGAATCCGGAAAGCACTTTAAACCGTTGGTCCTGTGCCTGATCTCTCCCCGTTCATATCGCTCTACCGTCAAATTATGAGAGTAAAGGAATAGAGAGCGCATGTTTGACACACACTTGGACACAAACCTATATCAACCTCAACCTCAACAGCCTGTATCGGTCCACTGCTGGACGCAGGCCTCCCCCTGATAAACGCCGTATTGGCTTTTAACTCATAGGGGGTAATGCAGATAATACCCACGCGAGCATGCATTTGGGGATCGCAATTTGGTGGAAGATTTGTTCTGGAGGGGGCGCCGCTGCCCACCCTCCAGTGGATATCCCTTAGTCGCCTCTTACGACACCCAGGGGAAGAATTGGGATGGTGTAAATACTAAGCCAGCACCACACAGCTACCAGCAGCATAACTATATACTATTATAGTCTGCGTTGAGACTTGCCGTGACCGAACATTCGGCTAGGAGAACATCTCATCTTGTCTTAAAGAAATAACTTCCTACAGACACCAAGCATTACCTGTCCAACCCGACAGTAAAGCAAATACTCCAGTTATTTGCTTATATTTCAATCGAGATAGCTTTCAAGACAGGTCTAGTTAACTGACCTGTCAAACTGTGACTCATCAGCTGAACGCGTCAGAGATCCAATATCTCACGCCGCCCTGCCAAATCTATTCTGAACCAGGTGTCTCCGCGAACCAATAGAGATCTTATTATGTGCCCCGTAAATTTCATATTCAATTAATGTTATTGCTAGTATGGGTGGTGATGGAAACTGGACTGAAATGTGTGGGAAAACGGTAGGTTTTTCGGTGGGATGGAATTTAGAATAGACTCGTGAGCGTAGAATCTATCGAAATCGATTACGATGGAATGTTTTGTCAAAGATATAGGTGCGGGGGAGATGCCTTTGATAGGTAATCATAGTTTTAGAAGTAGGTAACGTTTTTTTGCAGGCAGTTGCTGGATGATGAACATTTTTTTTTAACCTACTACAAAAAAGGAGGAATTTCTCAATTCGACTGTATTTTTTTTATGTTATTATGTTTATATTTTTTTAAAACAAAATTTTTTTTGCAATAAAATAAACGTAAGCGTAAATGGGACAAAACTTTCTAATTTTTCCAGATATTCATAGTTTTAAACGTACGTAGCGTTTTTTTATAAGCGTAATAACATAAACATTAATATTAGAGTAGTCTGAAGTGACTTCATTGGTTCTTAAATTATTTTTGAAAATGGTACAACAGTTTTTGTGTTTTGTTTTTAAATAAAAAATCGGTGTAAGCCTTTTTCTGTGTATGTTATATTTTAAGTACGTACGTGAAAATGTAACGATGTGGTTTTACTTCAATAATATGAATTAATATTCAAAAATATTTAGTGCATTGGTTTGTAAGTTTGTGGTTGGTTGTCTAAAAAAGGTGAGAGTGAGAGAGTGTATCTGTTTTCCTAAAAATCTTCTATTGTTCGTAGAATAGTCTAGAATAGTAGAATAAGGATAAAAATTATTTAGTAGTGATTCCGCCCAAAACCTCTGAGATTCAACAAAATTTTATTCACGTTGTGGAATCTCATCAGAAAAGCATGTGCTTTTTTTGCTTTAGCATAGATATAAAAAAATATCTTAATATTTTGCAATGGATGTCTGTCCGCGCCTGAATCTAATTTAATCCTACGGTAACTATTATTTACCTAATCTCAATCCCAAAATTATGCAAGAAACTTCCGCGCCTGAATCAATTATTCATGGTTCGTAGATAACCCACATTGCCTTATTTGCAAAGATAAGCCAACACTTACATACACCTACTCTTACATCAAGCCCACATGTGGGCAACAAGTGTTTTGTTCCGTACGATCCTCAGTCCACATCTGGACTGGCTCCAGCTCATCTCGACTTGCCTTTAAATACAGCCGTGCCGAATTATACAGGGTGATCGGTGAATTTATTCTAGAGATTGCTATCGCTTTTTTCGATTGATTCACTAACTCGCACCGGAATTCCTGGCTTTAAGGCGCATATCCGAGCCAATATGACAGCGATACCTATTTTATCAATTTTTTACGTTTATCATAGGAATCTTTAAAAATCCTACGTTCAGTTTGTGGTATCTATTTTAAGGTATTTTTAATACCTCTGTAATAATATTATCTCATATAGTTTAGGAGGAGATGCGAAAATAGAGTTTGGTGGCCAAAGAGCGCAACTTCGTATCTCTGCCTAAGCTTTACAAAATGAAACTATTACAGAGGCATTAATAAATAACTTATAATAGATACCACAAACTGAACGGTTATTGAATATATCTTATTGCATCAAAAAATACATCATATTTTTTATACATATTTGATGTATTTTTAGGGTTATAATTATATATAGGGTTACAATTATAAATATACATAGAATAGGCAAGTAATTGAATATGTATATGAGGTATTTTACCCTGTACGGTATTTATTTATTGCTCATCTAATTCTTGCTTTACATTCCGATTTTGTTATGGTAAGTTCCTATAGTGAAAGAAAAAAGTGTCTGTGTACTTTTTAACTTCTAGTTAATTTTTAATACCTGGCGCATTTTCATTTTGTTTTGTTAGCCTGGATTTGTAAAGTGCGAATGTCACCGTGCAGAATATAATGAAAAAACAAAATACAATTGCGTCAATAAAAAAAACAACCAATGAAGAAAATTAACCTATGAAGAAGTTATAACTTTTTCATAGATATTAAAAATAAAAGTCTAAAATAAATAAATGGATAACCAATGTCGAGAGACCCTGTATAGCAGTGGCCGACCTTCAGTAAATATAGAATAGAAATCACCTGTTTTCGCCGCGAGCCGGGCTTTGTCATCGAATCATTAAATTTAAAGCAGATGCCGCTGTTATTTTTTTAATTCAAAAACCTGTTATTAATAGCTAAACAACGTTCTCAACTGCTTTTATTATTATTTTAATGTAGTTTTAATCTTAACGCAAATCATGATAGATGTAAAGGCGATGTAACATTACAATATCTGTGCAAAAACCTTATAAAGAGGAGACCAGGTGTAAACCACCCTTAGGCACCTATCTCTGAATTTCAGTAATCTGAAAGTTTCAATTATTTGTAGCATCGGGGGCGTAGCTCAGATGGTAGAGCGCTCGCTTAGCATGCGAGAGGTACCGGGATCGATACCCGGCGCCTCCAATTTTTTTTTATCGAATCAGTAATATAATTTACATCAATACATCAATTTATATTTTTCATAATAGAATTAAATAATGAAAGTTGTCCTGAATCAATAACATATTTGCAAATACCATCTACATAGAGGAGAATAATCCAATAAATTTACCATTAGATCATTCTGTCACCTGTGAATTCAAAAGTGGTGATAAATAGCTACTTGGCATCAACTGATTCCTGTTCCTACAATTACAATTTCAACTCTACATTGTAACCGTTTCGCTGTATTAATGATTTTGATATCAATAAAAAATCTTGTGAATGAATTAACCTGTTAGCTGAAATGTTGCGTTAAAATTCAAGATAAGATGCTGGACAATTTTATTTATGAAATGAAATATGAAATGTAAATATATTTATTCTGATAGGTACCTACTAACTTAGATTACATAGATAGACTGACAAAAAATGTCACACTAATATATATATAAGATTAGACAACAAATTTCTTAAGAACTAACATGCTTTATATAATAATATTGTTGTGGTCGTGTGTGATCATCACACACGACCACAACAATATTACACTCTTTTCTCAATTTACACTCATTTCTTTCGGTGTAGAGCAGTTTTGACAGCTATCAATAAATCCGCTCCCACTCTGCTCCCGTTCCGCTGCCCACTGAAAACATTCCCATGTAGGAAAATCTAATAATTATCTTAAAAATTACACACTGACTAAGTAAATTACCATGTAGTGTGTTTTCTACAACAATGAATGAATTACACTAATTATGTTATATTATTTATGTTTACAATCAGCATCCTAACGGAAGTATACATTACTTGCTTACGTTACTTCTTACGTCCCCTGTAGGTATTTGTAGATTATATCTTCAACAAATACCCACAGAATCACTCAGCGCCCTACAGTGAGTCAGTTTTACAATTAGCTGTGACGTCACGACTCACAGTCTCTTTCGGAGTTCAGACACTCTGGTTGCCAGATTTAGGTAATGTTCCCGTAACCTATTTATCGGGTGGAGTTTGCCGTAAGTAAGGCGATACGGTTTTGGTGGTTTACGCTTACGAAAATGTCATTCGCTATGTGTGCTGCTGTAGGTGTTCTTTCAGAAAAATTAAATTGGCAAAATTGAATTTGCTAGCAGAAAAAAATATATATCTAAGCAGAGATTGTGTTATGGGAATCCAGCTACAGTATGGGCTAGTATGCGTTGGCACAATATTAAAACGGAAAAGGGATTTCCTTTACTAACGCCTACTTTGCGGTAGTCGCTAAAATTACTAAATTACTTACTTATTAATTTTAGCAATTCCGCGAAGTAGCCATTTATTCGAATTCTTATTTAGAATTGTTCGAAGACTATCGTGATTTGTATGAAACTACATATCTATTATATCGCTAACATACAGTGAACAGCATCGGTTACAAAGATTCTTTATTTTCTCAAAGAACATAAATACAGTTCACTTTAAATGAGAAAAAACAAAACTTGTACTTAAATTCAAGTATCTTACATTTATATTTTAGCTCGTGTGTGCTAACTAATTAACATAATCGTACATCTACTTACTTAGTATATAAACAAAAGAAAAATAACAATGGCAGAAAATAAAAACAAACTAATCGAATACAAGTGGAGGAACAAAACATAATTATGTTGTATAATAGTTTTTTTTTTTTTTTTTTTTACGGTAAATAGACCTTTGTTTGACCGCGATCTCAGTGAACAGCATCCTAAGGCATTTAGGGTATAATAGCAGCTTAACGGTATTTTCTAGAATAAAATACACATATTTAGAAAAAAAATAGTTTAGTGATATATGTAGTTATATAATATATAGTTGTATACTTTCGACCAAAGTAGCGTTTTAGTCATTTTGCCTTTCCACTGTCAATATTTACCCAAAATAGAAACCTGTAAACAACGAAGTAACTAACCTAAAGTCTATTATTTTGTATTGCGTCAATAATAAGTAGGTACATATTTTTTTTCCAGACGTTTTGAATGCCTTGGCTGACCACGTAGCGTCTGGCCTGATCCAATCCTAAATCTAGTTATTTCCCTCAAGGAACATCCTATTTAAAACCGATAGAAACCAGGAAGGCTACTGCCCACGCGCACGTATCTCACTAGCCCACTAAATATTTCTACTTATGAATCACTACAGCGAGAGCCAAGTGCTAGTTTAATTATACGAGGTTTATCATAAATACAATGACATATTTTCGGTTTCAGGATTTATTATGCGCGTGTAAAGTTTTGAAGGAACTTGGCATATACATAATGATAAAAAATGAATCATGGGTACGCTCTAAAATACCCTTTGGAATCTCGCACACTTATGCCGAGCTGGGGGACTCGTCGGAATCATTTTGTTTAAATTAAGTGGGCAAATGTAAGGCCCGTATTATGAAAGCTTGTTCAGTCATCCTACTATGCTTGAGCAACGCTTATCTATGGCATAATGTCACTCTATGACTGAGTAAGGTTTCATAATACGGGCCTAAGAGTATGTAATAAAGCATTTCTTTCTATTTATTTGTATCCTAAACACGTTCGGATGGAATAGATGGGCAATTAGCTAGGGTGAAATTTTACAAAAGTGGCTACGGCCCACAAGGAAATTTATGTTTCTAACTTTCTTATTTTTTTTATAAAACCTTCTCTTTAATAAAAAAATCAACAAAAAAAAGAAACGACATTTGCATCGAGATTTGTCTAATCGTCCACGCGTGATGCCATGCCCTGACCAAGGGAAATAGGGATTTATGTACTAGTTTCTACCCGTGGTTTCGCTCGCGTTGTTTCAGTTGAAACGTTTTCTATCCCACGAAATCTGATTTATGGGATAAAACGATCTGTTTCATTCCAGGATTATAAGTACCTGTATGCAAAATTTCAGCCCGAACCGTTCAGTAGTATTGGCGTGAAGAGGTAACAAACATCTATCCATCCATCCATACAACCATACAAACTTTTGCATTTATAATATTATAGTGCGATGTGATATTGTAATTATTTACATTTATAGAGAAGATTTTTTTCATACTTCAGTTGTTTTAATCAATAAGATTTTTTAATCAAGAAGTTTTAAATTAATTTCAAACAGATTTTGATCAGCTCACGGCTTGTAAGACCCAATCCCCCGCCGCGCCGCCGTGCTCGACATTTCTTTAAATATCTTTCAAAAATCCGCTTAGAGTTGAAGAGGAAGCGGAAACTAGACTGTCAGACGAAAATGCACTTATGAATGGGTTATTCAAGTTTCTTCACCCTAAAATCGCCCCTAAACTACTTAACTTTACAAAAGTAATTTCAGTTTTCTCCCTTGAAAATTATGCCTTCAACACCACCGCTTCTGAACGTATCCTCTAGCTAACTATTGACGAATGCGTCAGCAGCAATGCAATGGTAACATTTGCCAACTGGTAATCGGTCGCCCCGCATAAACTACTGATTTAATTAGAATACACTGTTTTAATTAGCTTTTAGTTTTAGCCTTGTGGAAGACCATCCATAAAAATAATACTTAACTAACTACAAATTTTCATTTTTGAATAGATGTTTCGAAGATGGTTCCAAGGGAAGTGGTTCAAATAAATTGTAGTGGTCATTTCATTTTTTCCTCAAAAAACCCTCGAAAAATCAAACACTGATGCGATTGTCTTCTATTTCCGATTTGCAATAGAAACTGTATAGAGCTTATTAGAAAATACTCAGAACACCTATAGCAAATATACCTAATTAATACATAATAATGAGGGACAATTCAAACAGCCCCAAGACAAGCAGAGCTTGTGTTATTGGTACTAGGTAACTAATATAATATTTTTTATAAACATCCAGAAAGCCCTGAATAAATTTCTGCAGATCGTACAAACATTTGTCCCGAGACGGGAATTGAACCCGAAACCTCCTGCGTCGCCGGGCGATCTTTACCCACCGCGCCACAGAGGTCGACAATTATTTGACTTTACGAAGCCTAAGCCTGGACTATTGTGCACTGATTGTCTGATTTGCGACTTTTAATTCAATTTCATCAAATCTCGGCGAGTGTATTTCTATAACAAATGTTTGTTGGTTTTCAGTGAGTCAGTTATACACGAATTATACAAACAGAAATATACGAGCACATACCTGGAATCCCTGACGAGATAAATCGTTAACATTTACGTCTAATAAATCAATATGAATATGTTTATCGTGGTGGAATTCTCGGTCTTACGCTCAAACGATATTGCTAAGATATCGTTTACTGTTAAGATATAACCGCATTTAAGAAAATTAGTTCGACAAAAATTCTGCTTAGTTAACTATGCAGTTATTAAAAAAAATCTCATACAATATGTATGTGTATCGAGATTACAATATCTCCAAAGAACATCCCGCCCTCGCGCGGTCAGGTAAAAATGTAACAAAATCGGCACTAGCCTTAAATAAAAATTTAATTTATGGGAACCAATTAATTCAATTTATCCATACTCGGACGAATACCATTAATGCAGGTTGATGACCCCATCTTCATGAATTACTTATTACCATTCATCCATACCACCTTTCATGACTATAGAGTACTATTCGTAAGTGGAAATCAAACCCATTCTTCAGTTTTAGCGTGAATACCACCTTGGATTGAATTTCGCCTAAAGCACGGCGTGAAAAGACATACGCCCTGTAAATATGAAAAGTAATCCAGTTGGTAAATGCTTTGCACAGGATGGTTTATTATATGTATGTATATGATGCTATTCTATTTGTAGAGTGGTTTTTAGTAAAAGTAACTCAGAAAATTTCAGACTGCATGCTACATGCATGATTCTGTGAAATAGTTGCCCAACCCACACCAGTCACATAACTGAAGAAAAGCCTTGGATAAGAAGGTTTCTGTAAAAAAGTTATTTCTTCAAGCCTTAGGTCAGTTACTGAGCAAATTTTTGCAAGATAGCAGTTCCAAGCGTGTTAATGTTGCCAATAAAGGCAAAATTCTTTCTTCGAAATTGCTTGAATTGTAAAAAGTTTGTTTGTATTAAAAGCTGTTGTAGTTACAGAGCAAAAATGATACAATCAATGTATAATCCAATATAATAAATCAAACGCAATAATCAAATCAATAATCGATCCTCCAGTCCTTTCCTTCATAGTACTTGACGGTAGCCACGTCGACAGTCGCGATGGAACCTGTCCTGCTTGCACCCTTGCACCGCCAGCACCTGATGAAGGGTCGGATGAACTGCCTCCAGGTCTTACCGAACATCTGGAGCAAGCTGATCACGGAGAGGCCTAAGAGGAAACCCTGGAAAACAAAGGCTGCTGGAAATTTTGCGTGTCGAGTAGGTTTACATCTATGGAATTTCTAAGAAATCTCTTTTGAAGAAAAGCCAGTTAATGAAAATCTTTTTGGACTCATTATCTAAAAAAATAAAAGCGTGTATAAGTGATGTGGGATATAAAAAAATTGGTTATTTTCCATTTTCAGAGAAGAAGCTATTGGCAGCCCAGATAAGACTAGATACAAAAATATCGTGACCTGGCCGTGACGTGCAATAGTAAATTATAGTCCGAGTCAACGTATCCAAAGGATGTGGAATTCCACCAAAATAGATATTTCGTCCATAAGGAAACAAGAAACGTTTGGAAAGCGGCCAACTATTATAGACTAATCAATGGATTTGGTGTTACTGGCTCGAGACGCTTAAATAATAGGTGACTAAGTGTGTGAATTTATCTTATCCTGTAAATTTATATCACAATAATATCATAAATGCGTTTGTATGGATGTGTTGTTAGTTCATCACGCCAAAACTACTGGACGGATCTGGCTGAAATTTTGCATACAGGTAATTCTAACCCTGGAATCAAACAAAGGCTTTTCATCCTATATATCAGTTCACCTTTAAACGTTTCCATAGGAACAAAGCGTGCGAAGCCAGAGCAGTCTAAAAAAGGTAAAAGTATGAAGATAATTATGATGAACCAAGTTAAAATGGACTTACAACACTCCCTCCCAGGTCTGAGATGAACAGGTTCCAGTCGTAGGTGTACGCCTCTTCGTAGACCGACACCATCATGCTGTCGAAGTAGATGAAGATCTGGAGACACCAGAAATTGTAAAGACGTTGCTGGTTGGGCATGGGCATACCACGCAAATTCGTGAATCGTTTTTTCTTTGGATGTTACTTGTAAAATAGATAAGACTAACTTTAGATTTTTTTCAAAACAAGAACCGTAACAATCTTTTAGAAGCGTTCGGAGTTTTTATTTTTGAAGTAAAAGACTTGGTCGCCAAGTCGAGAGAGTGAATTTTCTAAACCTTAGAAGGGGTTTTGAGGTTTAGAAAACTCACTCTAAGACACTTCTTTCAACCAAATTCAATTTTAATTGTTGAGTGTGGTGATAGTTTTCCGAAAATCTAAATTTATGATAAATGATTTTCCCATTCTAATATTTTCCCAATTTTTAATTTTAGAAAAATGAGTGGGAAAATTGTTTGCATTAATATTCAATTATTGGAAAGTATCGCCTCACTCGTTTGCAGTGTGTGAGAACTTTGTGATGATGGAGTTTTAGTTTTGCACGTGCGAGTGTGAGCAACAATCACTAAATCTCCATTCAGCTTTATAGTACCTAGCTAAAAAGACAAGCCAGAAACATTTTGGGATAAACTTACATATACTATACTCTAGCGGTCCTCAACCTCAACCTCAACAGCCTATATTAGTCCACAGCTGGACGCAGGCCCCCTGATAAGCGCCTCATTGGCGTTTATCTTATACCCCACATTAAATAAACGCCAATGAGGCGCTTACCAGTGCCCATAATCCCCACGCTGAGCATGCGGGTTGGTAGAATTATCCAGGGGGCGCTGCTGCCGCCTCCCAATGGATATCCCTTAGTCGCCTCTTACGCTCCCACGGGAAGGGATGGGATGCAAATACTAAGCCAGCACCATACAGCTCGCGGTCCTGTCATCGACCAAACAATTAATTTAGCTATAAAAATACCTGCGTCTGTAGAGTGCTCCCTGTGGTGTCCACCCGCCACATCTTCTGTAAGTGGTCCCAGAGGAAGAGGATCTGTCTGTTCGTCACGAAGGAGTTGTACAAGTAGGACTTGCAGAAGCGAGGGCAAACGCAGAGCTCGGGGGCTTGGTACATGCTGGAAGAGTATCATTATGGGTCTATGGGATCTAGTTTAATAGGTAATCAGTGCCTAGGTATTTATTCCACCAAAGGTACACGTTTTTTACTTGATATCATTAGAGCTCTGTATAATAAATGCCATTAGGGAACGTCCATTAATTACGTGAGGGGAAAGGGATTCGAGCCAAATCTCACCCAATCTCACGGGGATCATCCGGAAAAAAACATTTGTGATATTTGCCGAGACCCCCTTGTCTCGGCAAATATCACAAATGTTTTTCCGCGAACCAGTTCCTATGCGGTTGTTCGTTTGAATTGGCAAAGATTACATAGCTTAATTTGTGATTTGATAGATTTTCCGTGGAATTTTATCTAAATATTTTCATCCTGTATTTTCCTATTGGATTTCAAAGCAACGCCTAAATCTGTTCTAATAGAATATAATACAATTCTCTTTCTAAATTCATACTTTACTCACTTCATATAAGAAGAGATGAGGGTCCTCATGGCAGTATAGTTGGAGCACCGCGGAAGATGGCTGGACATCCAGGGTCCGGAGCAGCCTGCCTGATCGCCGACTGCGTCCCATACACATTGGGCTGTGCACTGCCAGACATTAATATTAGTCGTAGACATTTCATCAAATGGATTATCTGAATGATTATGAATGGAATCATCGCATCATCACACTAATATTATAAATGCGAAAGTTTGGATGGATGTATATTTATCCATACATCCATCCAAACTTTCGTATACATCCGTATGGATGGATGTTTGTTACCTCTTCACGCTAAAACTACTGAACAGATCGGGCTGAAATTTTGGTTACAGGTAGTTCTATCCCTGGAATCAAACATAGGCTACTTTTTATCCCATAAATTTGTTCCCGTGGGATAGAAAACACCTTTAAACGTTTCCATAGAAAAAACGCGTGCGAAGCCGCGGGGCGCAGCTAGTATATTATGTTGTGTATTATTATTATTATTATGAAAAGATTAAAATTTTCTTGAATGTGATTTTCACACCATGACTTGCCTTGTATAACTTCCAATGTTGTAATGGTTAATAAATACAAATATACAAATATACATATAATGGCGCATTTAGCCTTCACAAATAAAAAGTTACCTACTGATTTTTTGTAAAAGAGTATAGTGGGAATAAAATATACTAAATAGAGCACTAGTTCCGCTTTGCTAAACTCGACTCGCAGGAAGTGAGGAAAAAAACTGTTATAGTGTAATATTTTAATAAGAGTTAAAAAATAAACAAACGAAATACGTCCCTGTGCCCGTATAGGGGTTCAATGATCAGAGTCAGAGTCAAATCGTTTATTTCTTTAGACTTACAAAATAAGCACTAAGAGAAGTCAGATTTTTACTATATAAACAGCTTCATATATAGTAATTAAAATCAAATAAGAAATAAGGTGCAATTCACTCTAATTCACTTCAGTTTTTTGATCACTAGCGGAAGAAGTGAAAAAGAAACCACTAGCAAGTTTATCGCTTATCAACTAATATATGTTTAAGAAACCAACGCACAAAACTAGTCGAAAACATAGAATAAATAATTAGGACTAACTTTTGACTCGGTGAATACAGGACAAATGATTTTATACCACAAATTCTAAACTTTTTGTTGGATTCCCTCAGCTCCTTTGGCCTCTTTAACTCGGAACAAACAAAAAAATATGTCGCTTAGCGGTAAGATGTTCACTCACACGATTGGCGCTGTAGTTCTTCTCAAAGGTACACGGATCATTATCCCTGCTGATCTTCTGGTACTCGTCCACCGTCAGCTTCAAGGACATGGTCTCTCCCACTCTGATGTTCTGGTACTGCACCAGTCCACCATTGTACACTTCCACTTCTGAAATGGTAATTACAAACAACAGTAAAAAAGATTGCTGACATTACTTAAACCGTGGCAAAGGTTCGTATTCTAATCTAACGTTATTTACAACGGGATATCGGGATACCGAAATCTTTGATCGATGTGGAAAATCTATAAAAGCTCGCTGATTTAATGTTGTAAATATGTTTATAAAGTAATGTTTTTCAAGGTTTCGTACCCAACGGCACCCTTTTACTGAGACTAGGCTGTTCGTTCGTCTGTCAGTCTATCTGTCGTCTGTCCGTCTGTCCGTCTGTCACCAGGTTGTATCTCATAAACTGCATTTGAAATATTCACAGACGATGTATATCTGTTGCCGCTATAACAACAATAAAAGAAATATTTACGTTGCTCCTGCAATTGGCTGGATTTACAATTTTTTCTTTTACCTGTAAACGGTTCCCTCGTGTAATGCACATAGACCTGATACCCTGGGGGATTGACTCCACTCGCCGTCTCCAGGTCTTCCTCAGTATGCTTCAGGGTCACGGAGTAGCCCCGCGACAAGCTCACCCGGTCACCTTTGACCTTAGGGACGAGGGTGTAGCAGCGGCCGTGGAGGAAACCTATTGTTTCTTGTATCTCTACATCTGAAAACAAAAGTTACTTACAACGGGATATTTATCATGATTTGAGTTTTGAACTTTCCAATATTATTGTTATTCAGTGATCATGGCGCACGAAATATTGGAAAGCTCAAATCTCAAATCATGGTAAATATCCCGTTGTAACTTTAGTGTTAATAACCATGATGGATTTAAAAGTTTTATCTGAAAACAAAACTTGAAATGGCCCATCTACCTTAGGGCCGAGTCATTGCAAATGTTGGCTGAGTCATTGGTGATAATCATAAATCATTTATTTGTAGAAATGAAGGTGTACAATAAATAGGTCTTGATAATTAAAAACACTCCAATACATTCTGCCTCGTCAAGCTGAACAAAATTAGTTAAGCCTTTATTTAATATTAAAACTAACTGATATTTAATCAAATACAAGTAAATAGCGGGAATAGGTAAATCACTTACTTGAATGCGTAATTAAGTATTATTTACCTACTTTGTGTGACTTAGAAAAAATACGGGTCCGGTTTGGATGTGATATTTGCATTTAGCACCCATGAAATAGTGCAATGGAACTGGACCCATACCTTACATAATAACTTTAAAAAGAGTAGTAATAAATTTTATCCTAGAAAACACCTGTGAATCTTGAATCCATAGGCAAAAACTAGTATTGCTTACTATCAGGCGATCCATTTAGGCCGTATTGCACGAAGAAATCGTCGGCAGTGAACGTGATATCTTCCCAGAGCTCGTCCAAACTGATCGAGTAGTTGTAGAGAGCCCAGACTGAGGTGTATCGGGGGTGCGAATATAGATTGTAATCCTGGAGGATAAGGTTGGAATTTGTTTAACAATCGTCCTGGGAAAAGTTAGAATCATAATGTTTTTATTTTATACATGACTAGCTGCGCCCCGCGGCTTCGCACGCGTTGTTCCTATGGAAACGTTTAAATGGGATTTTTATCCCACAGAACTAATTTATGGGATATAAAATAGCCTATATTTGATTCCGGGATTAGAATTACCTGTGTGCAAAATTTCAGCCAGATACGTTTAGTAGTTTTGGCGTGAAGAGTAACAAACATCCATCCATCCATCCATACATCTATACAAACTTTCGCTTTTATAATATTAGTGTGATATGATGATAACACTCACAAACTAGATTTGGTGAAACTTTTTAAACTTTCGCGATTTGATAACATAATTAAATGATTTTATTTATCGGGTATTTATCGCGTACCTTTGTTTTTATTTCCCCTACGTTTCTACCGCATTACAGCGATCGTGGTCACGGGGCGACTGAATTTAATTGGAGTTACAGCCGAGAATTGACGGCAGTATCCACGACTACCCTCAATTTGTCTTCAGAATCAGGAATATCTAAGTTCACACTACTACACACTACACTAACCGTGTCCGACCGCGGTACATTCAGATTACGACGCACACGCTTATTAAGTACAGGATTCCACGAGGAAGAGAGACGAAAACCATCTTCACGATTAAAATTCGGGTGTTTTTTGATCTCAATCGCCTCTCGGACCATCCTTTTGTAATAGTGGCGTTCACGGCATAGTACTTTAGGGTCATGTAGCTCAATCCAGTGGTTGCTACCTGAGTCTAGCAGGTGTTCCGCTATCGCCGACTTGTTCATTTGCCTATTCTTGACTGCTGCTATGTGCTCTTTTACCCATTCGGCAATGGTTCTTTTAGTTTGTCCTATGTATGAGCGGCCACAGCTATAAATAACACAAAGGTACGCGATAAATACCCGATAAATAATCATTTAAGGCCCATACACCAGCGAAAGTGGCGCCCCCGACTATTATATCTTATTATTACGTTGATAGCAGGAATTTTTAAAAATCCTACGTTCAGTTTGTGGTATCTATTATAAGCTATTAATTAATGCCTCTGTAATAGTTTCATTTTGTAAAGCTTAGGAAGAGATACGAAGTTGCGCTTTTTGGCCACCAAACTCTATTTTTGCATCTCCTCCTAAACTATATGAGATAAAATTATAAAAGAGGTATTAAAAAATAGCTTATAATAGATACCACAAACTGAACGAAGGATTTTAAAAAATCCTATGAACAACGTAAAATTATGATAAAATAGGAATTGCTGTCAGATTGGGTCGGGTATGCGCCTTAATTAGATTTGGTGAGCCCTGGAATCGAAGGGCATCTTCGTTAGTTACTAACTGAGTAAAATTAAATGAAAAACACGTGAAATAAGATTATATGACTCGTAAATGATTATAATATGGGTATTCTTTTCTATTTTCAGTAATCATCACCAAATAGATAATAATAATAATAATGGACAATCCAAACAGCATAATCTAGCCCCGAGCTAAGCAAAGCTTGTGTTATGGGTATTTAATGACTGATAAACATAATACAAGGCATAGTAAATTTTTTATTATATGTATTAGATTCAGCATCAATTTGTCAATGTATGACAATTTTTTAAACAATGAGTGCGCGTTGATATCTTTTGTAGAACTTTTGCGAACCTTTCAATAAAGCGTAACAACAACGTGGTGAGAACGCATCGTTACTTGAGGGTTACATGAGTGAGTGTAGATTATGACGTTAGCTCCTAAGGATTGTTTTAAAATTAGTCTTTACTCAAAACTATACATAAGCATCACTCAAGTATAGGTCGACAACCGATGGGGTAAACGAGTTCTTGAGTGGAGATCGCGATTCGGCAAACGTAGTGTAGGGCGCGCCCTACACTACGTTTGCCGAATCGCGAGGAGGGCGCCCGGGCGCCCTCCCGCCAGATGGGATGACGATCTGCGAAAGACTGCAGGCCGATGCTGGATGCGTCAAGCTGAAGACAGGGCGCTATGGCGCTCATCAGGGGAGGCCTATGTCCAGCAGTGGACTAATATAGGCTGATGATGATGATGAAGTATAGGTCGATGACTGAGCATGCTTTCATAATTCGGGCCTAAGAGAAGTTGTTGCAGCCTCCTGATTTTAAATGCTAGCAAGGAAAATACATAACTTACCAACATCTTGTTAAACTTATAGGCCGGTTCCCGACAGAAGGTGACACTCGGATAAGTGATAGTCTTGTTGAAGTCGAAGTGGGTGTAGGTGGTCACCGGGATATCCACCAGCTTCCTGATGCATGAGGATATCTGTTGGGGAAGAGGGATCGTGCCTAGTCAACACTTCCCGCAAGTGTCGTAGGGACGTTTTGGTTTTAGCTGTAAGTCCACTTGTGAAAAAATTAATTAAATGCCTGGGAGTGATCGCTTCTAAGCGATAAAGCCGCCCATTGTACTAGTGTTATGTATTGTATCCATAAAAAAGCATGAGGTACATCGTTGGTGTTGGTGTGTAAACGTTGGTGTTCTTCCAACATAAATAAGATTCGTAGTTAACCCGCTTACATCCTTAATTAATGAGGTACATCCTCATGTTATTTTTATGTTGAACAATAAAGAATTTTTATATTGTATTGTATTGTTTTATAAATGCAATGAAAGGGATACCCATCGAGGGGGCGGGCAGCAACGCTTCCTGCTGAATAATTCTTCCAGCATACTGCGATCCCCAACCCGCATGCCGAGCTTGGGAATTATGGGCATTGCCCCCATGAGATGAGCAGCCAATAAAGCACCTATCAGGGGGAGGCCTGCGTCTAGCAGTGGACCAATAGTCTGTTGAGTTGAGGTCAGGTGTCCAGTCAAACAAGAGACGAGGCAATTTTTCTTCTGGACCTATTTAAAATACTCATAGACAATAGGGTATATGCATGTGATTTCAAATGGCTAAAAAAATATATTCGTATTCTCTATTGATATAGAAACATATCTACATATTTATTTTAGCATTTTGAGATGTTTTTATTGTAGAATTTAACCATTGAAAAATTGAAATTTTAAATCTCAATCGCAGAATTTCAAAACGCTACGCCATTGACTAGAGCAGACGTGACATCACTGTACACATTTCTTTTTTCATATTTGTGGTATCCTACCCGCTTAATTATTGTATCTATGTGTGAGGGTAGCGCAATAAACCAGTTGGATCGTTGACTTGTGGTTTCACTCAATGAACTCCCGCTATTTATATCTATAAATATCACTGGCAACGAGGTAAACTGCGGAAAACACCTAAAATTAACGTGTTATCGTGTTATGTGCAAGTGATAATAAAATGCCGATCGGAAAAATCGAACTATTTGATGTTTCGAGCAAAAAGTGGTCGGCATACATTCGACGCGTGGAGCAGTTCATGACGCTCAATGAAATCAAACCGGAGTTACGTGTAGCTACGCTAGTGACGCTAGTAGGCGAGGCTACTTATGATCTTATGTGTGATTTATGTGCACCAGAACATCCGGAGTCCAAAACATTCACGGAGTTAGTGAAAATAGTCGGCGACCATCTCGAACCAAAGCGCTCGGAAATAGCCGAACGCCATATTTTTCGTCTGAGGCGTCAGAATGGCGGCGAAAGTCTTGGCGATTATTTGCAAGTCCTTAAACACCTAGCGAGTACATGTAGCTTCAAAACGAATCTCGAAGAGAATTTAAGGGATCAATTTGTGTCGGGGCTGCTGAGTGACGACATGAGATCACGGCTTTTTGCCGAACCGGGCCTGACGTACAAGAAAGCAGTCGAGTTAGCGTTGGCGCTCGAGGCGGCTGATCGGCATGCACAGATCAGTAGCGGCGCCGCCGGAGCGGGCAGCACGGCGGCGACAGCCGCGACGACGACGGCGGCGGGCGAGGCCGTGCATCGGCTGAGCACGGGACAGCGCGCGCGCCCTCCGCCAGCAAGCGGCAGGAGCGGCGGCGGCGGGGGCGCAGCGAATGTACCAGCGGCTAGCGGCGGCGGCGAGCCGAGCGCTCACCAGGCGGCGGCGGCGGCGTGTTATCGATGTGGAAAGGGGCACCGCGCCACGTTTTGTCGTTTTAAAAATTACACCTGTGATGCGTGCGGCCAGAAGGGCCATCTAAAAGTGATGTGTAAACGCACTGCTCGCCAGAGGGAAGGTCGTCCTTCAGGGCGAGGGCAGAACTATATCGATAGTGCTAGTGATTCGGAGTGCGAGCTGAATAACATCAGTGTGTGTAACAATAGTGATCGGCCTTTTAATGTGCAAGCTAAGGTGAACGGTAAGGTGATCAATTTCGAACTGGATACTGGCAGTAAGTTATCCACAATTAATACCCTTTGTTATGCTGAACTTTTCAAGCAGACGCAGCTGATCGCTCATGATGTTTGTTTACATTCATATAACGGAACTAAGATCGAAGTAGCGGGATTTATTGTTGTTAATGTTGTGATAGGGACGCACACGGCGAAGGATCTCAAGCTATTTGTTATCAAAAATGGAGGCCCGCCTTTGTTGGGCAGAGCTTGGTTAGGTCGATTAAACATTGATCAAATTAAAATTAATGAAATGATTTTTAACTTATCCGATGATAACTTCGTGGAAAGTTTGCGCCAAGAGTTTCCAACCGTGTTCGCCCCAGGACTGGGCACGTGCACTAAACAGCTGTCTTTAAGATTAAGTGATAAAACACCTGTGTTTATGAAAGCTAGGCAGCTACCGTTAGCATTACGTAAGCCAGTAGAATCTGAACTGCAGCGACTCGAGGCAGAGGGTACAATAACCAAAGTCGAATATTCGGATTTTGGTACACCGATTGTACCAGTAATTAAAAAATCAGGCGAAATTCGTATATGTAGTGATTACAAAGTAACCGTTAACCCTAACTTGATACGCGATCCGTACCCCATGCCACGAATCGAGGAGTTGTTTGCCATGTTGAGTGGTGGTGAACATTATTCTAAAATCGACCTTACAAACGCATATCAGCAATTATTTTTGGATGAAGGTTCGCGAGCTTACAGTGCTATTACGACACACATCGGTACATTTATTTGTAATCGCACACCGTTTGGTGTGACATGCATTCCAGAAAAATTCCAAAAGTTTATGGAAGAGACACTTCGCGGGTTAAAGGGCACGGCTGTGTTTTTAGACGACATAGCAGTCACGGGTTCAACAAGAGCGGAACATATTGAGAATTTAAAAGCCGTCTTATCTCGTTTGCGTAAGGTCGGTTTGAGAATAAAAATGGAGAAATGTAGTTTCATGCAAAATAGTATCACCTATTTAGGCTTTATTATTGATAAGCACGGTTTGCACCCAGACCCTAACAAGCTTAAGGCTATTGTAGATGCTCCTGCGCCGGAGGATGTGACTCAGCTCAGATCTTTTCTCGGTTTGATAAACTATTATTCTAAATTCATACCTCGGCTGAGTACCATCTTACACCCGCTGCATAATATGTTACGCAAAGATACTGAGTGGTTTTGGTCTGCAGACTGCGCAAAAGCTTTTAATGAAATCAAAAGTGTGATTTTAAGCAGCAAAGTTTTAGTTCACTATAACCCAGAACTACCATTAGTGCTAGCAGTAGATAGTAGCTCATATGGCATCGGCAGTGTGCTATCGCATCGATACCCGAACGGCGATGAACGCCCTATTTGTTTCGCCTCTCGCACTTTGAACGCAGCTGAGAGAAACTATAGCCAGCTAGATAAGGAGGCACTCGCGATTATTGCTGGTGTCAACAAACATCATCAATACATTTTTGGTCGTAAGTTTATCATAAAAACCGATCATAAGCCGCTTACGTTCATCTTTGGTCCAAAGTGCGGTTTACCCGTTACGGCGGCCAGTAGGTTGCAAAGATACGCCACCAAGCTGGCGGCGTATGATTTCGAGATTGAATTTGTCAAATCTAGCGATAACAGTAACGCCGATGCGTTATCTCGACTGCCGTTGCCAAACAAACGCAAACAATGTAATGAACTGGTTTCGGTTTCGTATGTAAATTACGTCGAGGAATCTTTTCCTATCAGTGCTAAGGAGGTGTCTACATGGACGCAGAAAGACCAGGTGTTAAATAATATAAAAGGCTATCTAATGAATGGGTGGCCATCTAAAATTAAGTCCGAACTTGAAAAACCCTATTTTCATAGGAAAGATAACTTAGTAATGGATAATGGGTGCATTTTGTACAATCATCGCGTTATTGTGCCCGATTCCTTAAGGAAACAGGTATTAGCTGAGCTGCACGAGGGACATTTAGGAGTAGTTAAAATGAAAAATTTGGCTCGTAGCTACGTGTACTGGCCTACTTTGGACAGCGAACTCGAAGGTATCGCAAAGGGATGCAGCGCGTGCCGGCAGCAGCGCGACGCGCCCCCGCGTTCCTTGCTGCACCCCTGGGAGTTCCCTGCGCGCCCCTGGCAGCGAGTGCACATCGACTTTGGTGAGTTTATGGGTAAACACTATCTGGTGTCTGTGGATGCGCACAGCAAGTGGATCGAGGTACAGAAAATGTCGAGCGCGAGCGCCACTTCGACTATCCATAAATTAAGGGAACTATTCGCACGCTTCGGCCTTCCCTCGCAAATCGTTAGCGACGGCGGCCCTCCTTTCGGGTCTTCAGAGTTCGGTAGCTTCATGAAAACAAATTTCATCACTCATACAATTACAAGCCCCTACATACCGGCAGGAAACGGTGCGGCGGAGAATGCAGTTAAGTTGGCGAAGCGCGCTATGAAAAAGGCAGTACACGAAGGCGTCGACGTCGATACCGCGGTAAGCAAATTTTTATTCCAGTACCGAAACTGCGAACATTGCACAACGGGCGTGGCGCCGGCGGTCGCAATGTTCGGCAGACGCCTGCGCGGGCGGCTGGACGTGCTGAGGCCCAGCGCCGAGCGCGCCAGCGAGGCAGCGGCCGGCCACGCAGCGCGCGCAGCTCCCGGCGTGGAGCGCAGCGCCCACCCAGGTGAGCACGTGCTGGCGCGGGACTACCGCGCCTCCAAGGAGAAGTGGGCGTCGGCCGTGGTCACGGCACGCGACGCCCCTCTTACATACCGAGTACGTACCGATGACGGACGCGAGTGGAAAAGGCACATTGACCAACTACTACCCATGGGTAAACCCCATGTGCGACGTTCTACCATCGTACCCGTTAGTTCAGACCGTAAGATGACCGTTGATGATGATGATGAGTTTGATGACGCGATTGCTGATGAGATAGACATTTTTAAGTCTCCCAGTCCTAAAGACACCTCTGACGCACCTACAGTTCCAATTAGCGAAATACGAGTAGAACCGGAACCGGTTCAAAGCCCGTTGGCAAAAGAACGCCCTAAGCGCACCTGTACATTTAAAGCTATGAATTATAAAGTTTAAATAACCCGAATACCTAATGTCCTTTTTATACAAGGATTAGTTTTTTTTTCTGTGTTTTTCTTATCTCTGCGTTTATTTCTCATTTAATATTTTTAAGGTTAAGCACGTAAAGCCTATGCTGGGCTATTTATTTCCATAAATATGTTTAGCATTTAATTTATATCCTTCAATACCTACAGTTCTGTTTTCAATTCTCGACCGTAGGTAAGTGTATTTTATTTATAGATAAGGTTGGCATTGTAGCTAAAATAACTATACGTAGTTTTCTAATTAGGTAAAATGTTAATCGCTGGTAGCCAACCTAGGTTGCTATTTGTGTTAAATTAAGTAGTATAGAAAATATTCTTTTGTTTTTTTTTTCTAAGGGGGGACGTGTGGTATCCTACCCGCTTAATTATTGTATCTATGTGTGAGGGTAGCGCAATAAACCAGTTGGATCGTTGACTTGTGGTTTCACTCAATGAACTCCCGCTATTTATATCTATAAATATCACTATATTATTCTGCTTGCTGCACCATGATTTGACACTATTCTGCCCACTTCACATTTCGTATTGTCGGTTATTTTCACCTTTTTTCGGAAAACCTCTTTCCTGAGATGATCACTACCGAGGTCGTCACAAAAGGTTTTAATCGAGTGTGAACGTCGACGTCACATAAACATGGCGCCAATATGGCAGCGTTTTTATCACCCGAAAATGATTGTAGTTTTGATTTGTTTTTTTTTACCTTGTTATTGCGAAATTAAGTGAGCGTCTTATCATTTCTCGGTTAAATAATGACCTAAAGAATCGATTAAAACAATAAAAAAAATCGATGCATATACCCTATTCCTATACCGCCGCCATGACCGTATGGTCGATTTGGTGGCGGCGTTATAATCCTCATACTGACTAAGAATCGATTATAGTGATCACCTTAGCAGTTATGCTAAGATTGTATTAGTTGATAAGCGATAAACTTGCTAGTGGTTTCTTTTTCACTTCTTCCGCTAGTGGACAAAAAATCTAAGTGAATTAGAGTCAATTGCACCGTGTTTGATAGTAATTATTATTTATCAAGCTGTTTATATGGTAAGAATTTGACTTGTCTAAGTACTTATCTTGTAAGTCTAAAGAAATAAATGATTTGACTCTGACTCTGACTGTGACCTTCTTGGTAGGTGAAATGACCAACCCCTCCCGCGGGTGTCGTAAGAGGCGACTAATGGAATATGGGAATCTCTGGATCTCTCGAGAGGCTAGGCGTACCCCTTGCAGAACAGATCAACCATCAAACTAGTCCCAACCTGCATGACCTGCGTGGGAATTACGTCACTACCCCTAATGATAAGAAACGTTAAGACGCTCAGGGAAGTCCTATGTCCAGCTGTGGGCATATGATGTTGATGACGATACCTGTTGTAAGACGACACAGAAGCAAACCAGTATGATGAGGGTCTGAAGCAGCTTGACACCTTTGAAACAGCTGAAGAACTGCTTCTTGATCCAGCCGATCTTCTTCTCCGGTTCTTCATTCTAAAATCAACCGAAGATCCTTATTTTAAAGCTCATTTCAGATTGCCATAAGCTACCTACTCAATATACATATAGGAGACAGAAGACTTACCAAATCCGCAGCAACAGCCATAGTGAGGGCTAAATCTATTTGATTGTCCACATTTTGTAAATTTTTGAGCAAGTAGAGGAAGTCTTGCTTGCTTGCTCGCCGTACAAAGATTGAAGCTACCATGTAGATATAGATATATAACCTGATTGCTTTGGTAAGTATTATAAATATACAGGGTTATTAGTAAGTGATACTACAGTTTACGCAGGTTCTGCCCATCATTATGAAATGCCCCGAAAAGTTTATGAAGACGCGAGCTCTGCTCTGAATTAACAGTGGGAGTGGGAGATTAGATCCTTTGTAACAGAGGTTATTAAAATTTTGTTTACTAAATTAAAAACATAAACATAAGATAACATAAAATATATTTATTAGTAGCAAAAAACAAACAATGTTATGCACTTAATGGATAGGAAGGTAGAGTAAACATTATATTTTTAAAGGTACAATGACCTATTATGATAAAAAAATATAAAGTTATTGCTTCGGGTTTGGAAACTATGCTTTTATCGATGGATCTCACATTAGGCCGAGCCTGGCGGCCTATTATAATTCTCAAAAATACGCAACGCAACCGATTGTTACGTTTCGTTTTTTCGTGGAAATTGGTACTTTAATTCGGTGTATTAAGGTACACCAATTGGCCGAAACGAAACACGAAATTGCGTAATGGAAAATTAAAATAGTCCCGCTGTATCGTGAGGTCTAAGCTTATGGTTGTTACAACTAAGACCTGGCGGCTTACGAACGTGTTCGTGATGGCCAGAACCTGTCGTTCAGAGTGTCAGTGAATTACTAATAACCCTGTGTAAGATATCATAAATATCTGCAGATACCATGAAATTAGACATTATCTTATTTATTGGTCACTTGGGTTGGCAGGGCACGCATTGAAGGTCAATTGCCTGTTCGTTTCATATTTTTAACCGACTTCAAAAAAAGAAGGAGGTTCTCAATTCGATAGTTTTTTTATGTTTGTTACCTCACAACTTTTCTCTGGGCTGTCTGATTTTCATGATTCTTTTTGAAAGCTAATGTTTCCCGTGTGGTCCCATTTTGGCCCAGTTCTGACAATATGATCCATAAAAAACTATACCTACACATAATTGAAGTCGGTTTATAGTTTTTAAAAACAAAATCAATTATGTTACCAATTAATATCGAAACTAGTGAGCAAATTGATATGAAACTTTGCTAAGTTTTTTTTATTGGGTGGTCACGTTTTTCGTATCTACAAAATATTATAATTGTTAAATATTTATTAACTCTGTCGGTTTGTCGGTTACCTTTTGATCAATCAACCTCTACTGCCTATATTGGTCTACTGCTGGACGCAGGCCTCCCCCCGATAAGCACCTTTATTGGCTGTTATCTCACGGGGGGTAATGCCCATAATCCCCACGCTGGGCATGCGGGTTGGGGATCGCAGTTTGGTGACAGAATTGTTCGGCAGGAGGCGCTGCTGCCCACCCCTGGTAAATATCCCTTAGTAGCAAGTACGGGTAGTGCAAATTCTATGGCGCCGGCACCACACGGCGATTGATCAATCAACGGCTGATGTTAATTATGGCAAGATGATCATAATAATTAACTACAATAAATAATGTTGGACAATTCACACAGCATTATCTAGCCCTAGAGATAACTGATATACAATACACTACAAAGTTCTTTTTTTTATTATACATCGTACACAGCCCGAGGCGACAATCGAACCCGCAACCTCTTGCATCGCAGGCGGACCTTCGCCCACTGCACCACAGATATCGTCAAATTATAAACTGGAAAGAGGGGAAATTATCTTAGATAATTATTCCATAGAAAGCACGTGCAAAGCCGTAAACATAAACTATCAGATTTTCCTTAGCCAGCTACTAATTAATATAACTAATTATTATTGGTGTAAACCTGCTGAAACGCCGTCGAAAATAAACGCCGTATACATGGTTAACAATACATCTAGGTACCTTGTGAAAAAGTGGATTTATATGGTATATATTACATTACCTCAACCCCAACAGCCTGTATTGGTCCACTGCTGGACGCACGCCTCCCCCTGATAAGCGCCTTATAGGGGTTTATCTAATGGGGGTGTAATGTCTATAATCCCCACGCTGGGCAGGCGGATTGGGGATCGCAGTTCGGTGGAAGAATTGTTGTGCAGGGGGCGCTGCTACCCACCCCCCGTTGGGTATCCCTTAGACGCCTCTAACGACACCCACTGGAAGAGTTAGGGTGGTGCTAATTCTAAGCCAGCAACACACCTCACATTATTTGATAGTATTTTTCGTTTTTAATAATTATTCACGCTTATATTGTTGTAGGTAAGGTAAGGTATTTAGTTACAAATTTGAAACAAAATTTGCACATTTGCACATACGTTCGACAAAATTGTGTTCCATTCCAATCCCAACAAACAAATTAGGTACTACGACTATATCTTCCAGCCATTCAATGTAAAATATTTGTAAACTACTACGGTGAGAGACAAAAATTACACGTGCGGTGTCGAGTTTTAGATTTATTTGTAAGCAATATTTACTAAAGCAAAGATCTCATAAACGCAATGTAAATTTTGTTCAAGAACTACGGCAACAAAGTCAATGTTTATTCACTTTTCATTTCGGGTCGAATTTGGCTGGAGTGTAGGTTTCGTAAACACCACTACGACTGTCCGAACACTTTTATTAACAAATTGCAGTCACTTATCTCAAGTGGCGGGAACATCAAAAACTATTGGCACCTAATGGGTAGGTACATTACTCTCATAAATCAAGAAAAGCGGCAGTCTTGCTTAACTGGTACCTAATTACTACAGAAACAATTCTTTAAAAATCAAAGTAGGTAGTAGGGTAGGTACATCTAAATAATGGACAAAAATACCTACTTACTCATTTTAAAATAGTTATGTTTTATAAATCCCTTACATACAAATAGAACAACTTGTAAGAACCGAGTGAGACCTCTGTCGAGTATGTTTCGAAACTTGTTGTTCTTAAAAATGTCGCTAGATGGCGTTACTTGTACTCAAAGTCGTGATACAGCTACATAATAATTCCGGTTTTCCTGAATGGCAGCGAGCTGAAGCGAGTAGCCTGCTTCAAGTATCTGGGCCATTGGGTCACCGAGTCTCTCACGGATGACCAGGATATAGAAAGGGAACGTAGGGCATTGTCCATTAGAGCAAACATGTTGGCCCGTAGGTTTGCGCGTTGCACAAAGCAGGTAAAAACGACGCTTTTTAGTGCTTATTGCCAGTCATTTTATACGTGCAGCCTCTGGGTCAAGCACGCCAAAAAGTCTTGGAATGCCCTGCGGGTCCAATACACAACTCGTTTAGGGTGCTGTTGGGGCTGCCGCGCTTCTGCAGCGCATCAGGGATGTTTGCTGACGCACGAGTAGACGGGTTCGCGGCGATAATGCGCAAAAGATTTGCGTCCCTGATGCGCCGGGTGCGCGACAGCTCCAACAGCTACCTACAGCTCATTGCTGATAGGCTGGACACCGACTGTCTCTTTATGGAGCACTGGACAGGAGCGTATATTGTGCTCTCTTGACCTGTGCGATGATTATTTTGGTTTTTTATATTTATTTTTAATTTCTATTTAATTGTATTATGTACGACTCGAATTATGGACACTTTAACTTATATTTTTGCATTAATTTTATTGTTGTCTGAAATAAACGAATTGAATTAAATTGAATAATAAATATTTACTATTCTGTGACAGCGAAAGTTTGGTACATTAATAAAACAATCACTTGCTTTTAGCATTTTAATTATGATTATTTACAACTTAGAGCTAATTTATGACTATGTTAGCTTATACACAATATCACTTTTAAGGCACATACATACGCTAAGTACAGTCATCAGTAAAAGTAAACTCACAATAAATAAAGCGGTAACAAAACGTTACAAAGCTCGACTTTCATATACATTTATGGCTTATTGGTACATTCAATATGTCTAAAAGCCACAACACTAGAATGCTATTGCGAAACTGCCGTTCACAATTTTCTTTACACTTAAAAAAAACAAAATATCGATCACGCACGACAAAATTCATTCAAGCTAACTAACTATACGTAACTATACGTACATTTTTAGCAATTCTAAATTTTTTAAATCTAAGCAAAAATTTATTCTGACTTTGTGTCGCAGACAAGCTTGCAAAATATGCGATTTAATTCAAAAAAATAAATTGATTCCTTTCAGAGGCCAATGAAATCTCACATTTGACAAAAATAAGCGCATTTCGTTGCGAAAATTGTGCATACGCTAGCTCTTATATGAAAAGTTTGAATCGACACCTATTCAAAATGCAGGCACCTCCCAATTGTCTGTTGTTCATGAAGACATTCAATTTAGTACGCCAAACGAAACCAACCAGCTCAACAAGAAGACCACAGCAAAAGACAGCGGTCCAGCGATCACGGCCTTTCCAGTTGTACTACTCGTCGAGTTAGCCTTCAAGAACTTATCCAAGATATCTGTCCTTGGAGTAATATCACACGCTGTATGGCTGATGGCATCCACCACAGGAGCGGAGAACACCCTAAAGTTAACATCATTAAGGTCCCAATTCCCATACATCCAAATCGGCATCCGATTCGAAAGGATCCAAAGGTTGTCGTTATAGTCTACTTTAATATCTGTGGGATAGATCATGGTGTTTTCGTTCATGTATATTCTACCTTGGTTCTTCATCGTGTAGTCTTTGTTTGAAGTCTTCCAGCAAGCTACCGCGTTTAGGTTCACCAGGGAGTAGAACAAGACGCCTGTCTTTGGGTCTATGAATGACGCACTGGATTGAGCATTAGGGCCGCGATCTCCAAGGTTCTTGAAGGCATCGAAATTATCGTTGGCCACCGTCTCATTCCTCAAATACTCAGTCGAGACTGAGAACTCTTTGAAACTGGCCATCGGATGGAAGTAAAGCGTGGAAAAGTTGTTGGCGTTCGGAGCTAAACCTATCCCGAAGATGGCATCCTCCCATGTAAAGTTCAGACCTTTGACATTAAAGTCGCAAGCCAGAGGGTCCTGGTGGAAATAATGGTGCTTGATTCTCCAGGACACGTTGTTCTCCCAGGAGTAGACTACAAGGCCAGCTTTGCCAACATCAGCCGCATACGCGTAGGTCTTTTCACAGTCCGCGTCTTCTACAGCGATGTTAGCAAACCCGGAGTCTTCTTTGATCTGATCGTCAGGGAACGTGTATCTTCGGATGAGATTATCAGTTTTCAAGTTGTAGATGATGAGCGATGGTGGGTATTTCTTTGCAAGAGTTTCGTTTCCTTCGGCGCTGTTGATTTTTCCGCTGTCGAGGACCCAGAGCCTGCCGCATCTATCGGCTCTCACCCTGAAGGGAGATATGATTTCTGGTGGAGAGTCTCCGATGGAGGTGTGAGCTGCCCAGCTCGGGTAGGGGATCAGAATCGGTGAAGTTGTGGAGTTATCTGAAAGGAGAAATGTAATATCATTAGACACAGAGTGAATCGACGTCAACAAAGGACTTGTTACTGCAGTGGTTATGAGAATTGATAAGTCAGTGCTAAGTTCATAACACGATTCCCAAGCTAAGGTCATGTTTATTTTTGAGAATGAGACATGAGACTTCTTGGTATGTAGATATGTCTCAAAGTTGTATATGACCCATTTTCCTTATAACAAATAAATAGGTCGATATTTTGAGACTCGAGTAGGTAGGTATTAAAGTCATTTACATCGGGATATTTAACATGATTTGTGTTGTGTTTTTAGTGTCAATAACCATGATGGATTCAATCGTTTTAGGTACCTAGGTATTGTTTACCCGACATCAATAAATAGATTGGGTACATCTACCTAGGATAACCAAAGCACCTTTACTAAAGATAAAGATAAAGATAAAGATAAAGATAAAGATAATCCTTTACTAAAATAAGGTTTTTGTTATCATTCACACTCAGGGTAATTTCTAAGTCACTTGGCCTCATGGGAAGAATGCGGGTTCAAGTCCCCGCGAAATTGATATTTGGGATATTATTTGATTTCTTAGAAATTACCCTGGGGTACTATAATACCAAAAACCATAGAATTGACAAACGCGACACTATAATAAACCATGGTTTGTTTGTACAATAAACAAGGTCCAATGAGCTATTCTCTAATTTGATATCAAATCAATAATAGGAATTGATATTCGGATGTTTTTCTTAGTTTCCGACAAAACTTGTCATATCATAGTAGGTAGAGTCTGTTCAAAAAGAAAAGAGTCGTGGCGTTATGCTGAACTAACATTTTGAGTCGTAAATGCAATGACAGAGCAGTGTTGTCAACGCAAAAGTTGTCAATTGGCACACGAGGGCCCTCAATTCCCACGGCTCTTCTCTTTTTGAACAGACTCAGACCGCAGACGGTAGGGACCTATATCTACTGGAATGCAGTGATTTTATGAGAGCCGTACTAGACTTGCAATTTTTTTATTTAGCCTATTTCGCATTTCGTCCCGGTTTCGGGTAAACCCTTCCCCGCACAAACTTCTCGGTCTTTTGCAGACGTCCACCTCCTTTTTTGATTTGGGAATACGGGAATACAAAGATCAAATTTTATAGATGTACATGTACCCAACACCTAGTTTTTCCTAACCACAATAATTCGGAAATGTTCTGTATCGCATCACACCAGCATGCGATAACAGCCAGTGTGACTTTCACTCCGCACCGCGTTTGCCAATAGGTTTCTCCTAATGTCAACTTTAAGAATAGCAGACGTAATGATGCAGTAGGTAACTTTATGTCTTAGATAGGAACTTGTCTTGTAATGATTACGAAATTACTGTCTTTATAGGCACCTACAAAGAAATGGGAACCAGTTTGAGTGGAGACCGCAAATGCAAACGTTAGGACGCCCTCCGAGTTGGTGGGATGACGTGAAATATCAACTGCAGATCTTGGATGCGGGCAGCTGAAGACAGGGCGCTATGGCACTCATTAGGGCAGGCACAAATTTTTCACAAATTATTTACATAAATACAATCAACGTACACTTAGAAAAGGGCAAATCATATTAAAAAATACACTGACACGGAAATAAAGTGTTATTTCGGGCGCTTCCGTAGACTAAAGTAAAAAAACGCCGAAGCAACCTTTACCCTGTTAGTTGTTATTTTTCCAGTTGGAGCAAAATCCGTCCCAAGCTTTTTTAATGTAAACCTTTTTGCACAATATGCCTATCAGTGGATAATATTTAGCTATAGATAACATTTAAAACCTAGACTTATTTGTTCTGAGATACATCTCATCATGAGTGAACCAAAGTTCTAACCTATAACAGTTACCTATACAGTTAACCTATAGTCTGATGATGATGATAAAGAACATAGCTTACCTTTCAAATTGATATAGTTAAGAGTGGAAGGCACTCCAGTCTTCCATCGAGGCACGCTCACGAACAGCCTGTCTCCGTACACCTCCAGACCCATAGGCATGTTATTCTCCGGGATATATCTCCTGGAGTCCAGCGCCTCCTGCCGGGCTGCAGCACTTTCGAACTGGTAGTCTAGAACCTTCCATTCGTAGATGACGTGCAGCTGGTCCATACAGGTGGTTGCGTAGATAAGTTGGAGGAAGGCGAGGGTCTTTAGAGCCCTCATTTTGAGCTGGAAAGAAGGAAATGGAACGTAAGAATCGTGAGTGTGATGTCAGCAAATAAATCTCAACCTCAACAGCCTGGTATCGATCCACGGCTGGACGCAGGCCTCCCCCTGATAAACGCATGATAGCGTTTAACTTATGAGTGGTAATGCCCATAATCCCAAAGCTGGGCATGCGGGTTGGGAATCAGATTGGTAGAAGATTTGTTCTGTAGGCGGCGCGCCTGCCCGCCCCCCGGTGGATATCCCTTAGTCGCCTCTTACGACACCCGCGGGAAGAATGGGGTGGTGCAAATTCTAAGCCAGCACCACACGGCCGATATCCTACTAATATTATAAAGGCGAAAGTTTGTAAACATGTATGTATCTTGCTCTTTCACGCAAAAACTACTGAACGGATCGAGCTGAAATTTTGCATACCTACAGAAGTTCTAGGCCTGGAACGACACATATACATACAGGCATTGATTTATTAATAAGGGAAGATGAGGTACTGGTTTCTCGAAAGTGGCAACCTCAAATTGTGTGCTCAACCTCAACCTCAGTCACCGACGACTGACCGGCGGCACGTGCGGTCGTGATTCGCGTGAAATATTGTTGTCTCGGTCTGACTTCGGTCTTAGATACGTCTTTCCGTCTTTGTTCCTCTTTGTATTGCACAGGACTGGAAATATAACTGTGAGCGTATGTGTTTGCGTGTAGTTGTAACACATGCCAATTTTTGAGTAAGCTCTGGGAGAACGTAACCTATCTTTGCTTTTGAATAAATTAATGTATACAGGCTACTTTTTATCTCATAAATCAGTTCCCGTGGGATAGGCATGCGAAGCCGCGGTGCGCAGCTAGTATACATATATCTATATTTTATAAAAGAAAGTCGTTTTAGTTACACTTTTTATAACTCAAGAACGGCTGAACCGATTTGGCTGAAGATTGGTGGGGAGGTAGCTTAGAACCAGGAGACGGTCATAGGATAGTTTTTATTTCGTTCCCGGCTGAACGAATCTTGATGAAATTTGGCAGGGAGGTAAACGGTATCCCGGGAACGGACATAGGCTACTTGAATAGAGCGTGCGAAGCCGCGGGCAAAAGCTAGTAATTATATACAAGAAAGTCGTGTTAGTTAACTCAAGAACGGCTGAACCGATTCAGCTGAAAATTGGTGGGGGGTAGCTTAGAACCAGGAGACGGATAAAGGATACTTTTCATCCCGTTCTCTGGAGTTGACATAAAATTTTCACGTGGGTGAAGCCGCGGGGCGCAGCTAGTAACTATGGTTTATCCATTTTGAATGAAGCATGTTGGTAAACAAAATACGACACAAATAACAAAATCTCACTTGCTTGGCGTCGAGTTTCAGATATAATTGTAAGCAATTTTTATTGAAGGGAAGATCTAAAATCGAGAAGTAATGTAAATTACGTATAAAAGGACGAGCCAACAATGTGAATTTTAGGTTAAGTATGGGCGGTTTGTTTACGTTTATGCTTCATTCAAAATGGACACGGTATAGATAAAATTAACTAAAATCCGACTATCGCGTTCATCGATTGTGCATTAGTGCTTATAATTTTAACAATGAAATTTTCGACCCTTACTTAGACCCCGCTATCTCGTTAGACCCCCAATATCGTCTGACGTCATATACCCTTATAACCAACGGAGTATTGAGATGACTCAATTGATACCCCATTTGTTGAAATCGAACTAGTAGTTTCAGCGCTATACATATTTACAAACAAACAGAGGGTGCCGACATCACAACCCGCTTTCGTTGGTAGTCGGGTAAAATGTTGGACATTCCATACAGCATCAGTTAAACAAGTAACCTAAACAATTAGTGATATTTTATATTCTTTTGTTTTATTGGTGACTTTTGCCTGTGGTTTTTCCTCAAATTAAAAAGAAAATGAGGATCATAGAGATCATAGGAAAGGATCATAAAAAAATGGTTGTCTCTAATGTTGTAACCCATGGAATGAAAATTTGTTGATCTATTGAAAATCTTACCTCGTAGTTTATATTGTTTTTGCCATTCTCGTGTTAGCTAGCTATCGCTTCGCTATCTATTAGACGAAATTAGAACTTTAATCTTCAGCTCGAAAAACCAACCAACTCGAAAAATAACAACTAACAGGCCAAAGGTTTCTTAGTCGTTTCTTTACTTAAATCTACATACCGAAGCGATCGAAATCAAAAATACAACTTTATTTCCGTGTCATTGTATTTTTTAATATTATTTGACTTTTTCTAAGTGAACTATTATTGTATTTATGGAAATAAAGCGTTTTTTAGTTTAAGTTTGAGTTTGAGTGCTTCAGTCGTCTCGTCATGACAATATCATCAACAACGTGACACTTATTAACATGCCACCCACACGTTCTTCAATTAGACGTCATCATCATCACGTCAAAGAATGTTCCGGTGCTTTATCTCACTCAGAACATACCTTAATGATTATAAGTAGGTACAAACATTTATTTAAAAATAGCAAAGGTATAATCTTTATTGGGATTTGGGTATTTCCCAATAATTTGTATTCTCAATGTGTATCACAATAGAATGCATTTAGAACACATAAAAACGTTCGATAAGATTTTGGTTAGGTAGGTACTTAATGCTATTGATCACACTCAGAACATACCTTAATGATTATTAGTAGGTACAGACCTTTATTTAAAAAAAAGCAAAGGTGTAATCTTTTTGGGATTTGGGTATTTCCCAATAATTTATATACACAATGTGTAATTTGTATTCACAATGTGTATCACAATTAGGGCTTGCAAATATTCGAAAATTTTTGATATTCGAATATTCGAATATTCTTCGGCTACTATTCGAATATTCGAATATTATTCGAATAATAGAATATTATATAGAAAATAAAATTGTTTTTGTTAAAATCACATCTTTTATTGTTATAAGTATTATTTCCATGAACAATTTTAAATATCAAATATATGTGTCGTTATAACGACAAGACATTGGCGATTTACACGCACAATCAACCAAAAGAAATTAAAACAGTCTTCAAAATCTAGGGTATTTTAATAAAATTTAACACAATAACAAGTAAATAAACACGTTAAGTAACGATAGTGCGTTAGTATTTACTAAAGTACAAAAACATATAAAGGTCTTTTAAATCACAAATTATAAAATTAGCAATTACTCCTCTCTAACTTTATCTTATTTGTATCATCAGCCTATATTAGTCCACTGCTAGACATAGGCCTCCTCTAATGAGCGTCACAGCACCCTGTCCTGTCTTCCAGCTTGACGCATCCAGTATCTGCCTGGAATCTTTCGCAGATAGTCATCCAACCTGGCCGGAGAGCGCCCTACACTACGTTTGCCGAGTCGTGGTCTCCACTCTAGAACTCGTTTACCCCATTGGTTGTCGGTTCTGCGCGAGATATGCCTGGTGCACTGCCACTTCAAAAACTTTGGTTTTCTGTCGGATGTGTTCGTTACGAATCCTATCCTGCAGAGAGACTTCGAGTACAGCTCTTTCCATAGCTTGCTGAGCGACTTTGAACTGGTGAATCAACCCTATCGTAGGTGTCCGCGTCTCAGCTCCGTAGGTCACGGGTAGGACGCACTGATTAAAAACTTTGGTTTTCAAGCATTGCGGTATGGATGACGACAAGACTCGACGTAGTTTTCCAAACGCTGCCCAGCCTAGCTGGATTCTCCTCTTGGCCTCCTTCCCTAAATTGTTATTTGTTAGCTGCAGAATTTGCCCAAAGTAAGTGTACTCGGAAACAATTTCGAGAGGGTGTCCAAATACGACGACCGGCCCCGGATCAATGAGGCCATCATTGATCATGACTATGTTTTATCCAAATTCATGCCAAGACCGATGCGTCGTCGCGAGGCTGAAGCTAGGCCGTCCGGCATCCGGTTCAGCTCCTCCAGCGACTCCGTCACTAAGACTATGTCATCAGTGAATCGCAGGTGTGAGATGTAATCGCCGTTTACGCTAATGAAAGGGAAGGGTTTTCCAGTCTAGCGTCTTAAACATATCTTCCAACGCGCTCGTGAACAATTTCGGGGATATAACATCCCCCTGCCTCACTCCTCTGCGCAGTTGGATGGGTTTGGACTGCTGGTCCTGTACTTGGACACTCGTGGTGGCGGCGTCGTAAAGACATCTCGGCACCTCGATATAATAAAATTCTACTTGGCATCGCTGTAAGGATTCCAGAACAGCCCAGTTTTCGACAGAGTCAAAGGCCTTCTCATAGTCCACGAAGGCCAGACACAGGGGCTGATTATACTCCTCGGACTTTTGAATAATCTGCCTCACTGTGTGTATGTGGTCTATGGTGCCATATCCTCCGCGAAACCCGGCCTGTTCTGGGTTCGCGTTACTTCTTACAATAAAGATAACCACCACGACCGCGTGCAATACACAACTGAACAGAATTCTGCGTTAACACAACGACATTCACGTGAGCAACAGAGACGGATAGACAGAAGAGTCTCGTCAAATATGCGAACGCACTATGCAGTCGCGCGCGGCTCTTTCGATTACTCCCGAGTGTTTCCGAACCGTGTTCCAAACCCTTTAACTTTAACCTGAACAACGTAAACTTGTATTGTCTTGTATGGATATACCGCGCGAACTTTTAAGTGGCCTTTTATCCACATCAGAATTTTGACTTTTTACTTAAAACGAATATTCGAATATTGCAATATCAGTATTCGAATATTCGAAATGATTTAATATTCGAATATTCGAATATTCGAATATTCGAATGCAAGCCCTAATCACAATAGAATGCATTTAGAAAACATAAAAAAGTTCGATAAGATTTTGGTTAGGTACTTAAATTTATTTTGATTTGCAGCGTTCAACGGAATGCTATCGCAGCAATCGTGGGAATTCAGTCTTTCCTCTGACCGTTAGGTACCTACGTCCAGTTATCGGAACTCATAAATGTAACGAAGTGCCACTATTCTTGACGCGTGTGAATCATTTTTGAAGTGGTTTTCCCTTATTCTGTTGTTTTGCTCTTTCAATCCAATCCGTTCAAGGACTCCCACCTTTTTTATTTTCATTCTATTTCTTCGAGGGAAAATTACTCCGAGATAAAACAACGACGCAATTATCTTCCCTGCGTTTTAAAGTTTGCTATAGATATAGGTACCTAGTAACAACAAGCTTTTGCCCGCAGCTTCACACGAGTATTTTCGGTATACTGAGTAAAGAAATAGCATATTATCTCAGTTAGGCTATGCTCTACATCTTTACCTTTCATCTTGATCAGTTCAGTAGTTTTGGAGATCTATGGTAACAAAAAGAAAAATCCAATTTCACAAACTTAGGAATTTAAAATATTCCGACCTATGAATTTAAGTGTATCAATACCTATACATAATACTTAATATGTTTTTTGGTTGAGATTTTTTTTGTATTGTCGTATTTGTGCTATCCCATTTTCCGTAAGTCCCCGGGAAAAATAGAATTTTAGTTTGATTGATCTGAATACGAATTCCTTTTTTTTTAGCATTTATAAGTTTTGCACACAAACGAGGAACCCCTCGAGAATATTATATGGGACCAGCTCGGGGGAATCATTATAATCCCGAAATAATGAAAATAATGAATAGAAAAAAAAACATTTCTCATAAAATGTTCCACAAGAGCCTACCTAAAAAATTCTACACTACCCTATTGACGAAGAAATCCACGAACAGAACATTAAAAACCATACATACAGCCAAACATAGAACCTCGCCTTTTTAGAAGTCTGCTAAAAATCCAACGGACCGCCAACACTTGCGTCCTTATTTATTGTTTTCTGCCTCAATGCAATTATTTAAAGCATCGAACAATAGCTGACTAAGCTATTAATAGAGTTATCAAGGTGTAAAGGTCTTAAGAATGAATGAATGCATTGTTATTATCAGTTGCACCAAGATAATAGGTAGGTACAATTATCTGGTACATATTTTTTGTAAAAAATCGTTTTTATGAAAGGAAGAACAAAAATGTTGGACAATTCAAATTGCATTTTTTATTTATTTTCTTAGCTAGGTAAACTAAGCTTTCAAATGAGATTAAATCGAATAAAATACACCGTTTACTCAAAAAGAAACGAAGAAAAAACCAGATGAAGGTGTTTTCATTTAAAAAATAATAAGATCGGCTTTTTTGAGATAAACAACATAGGTATATTTTTTTTCCGGCGTTTATCGATTAATATAATATCGTACACATTTCATTTCATCAAGGTTTGACAATACACATTGTATAATCTCTATATGGACCAAAGCGTGCTCTATGGATATACATATCTCCTTACATCCATTGACTAGCTATCCGTGATGGATATTTAATCTCATATTAGTTCCAGTACCTATGGGAGGTGTGGAATCGTGAGTATAATCTTTAATTTTATTTCTCTGTCAATCCATGACCAGATACGTGATGAACCTAGAATTCTCACAATACAGATTTATCACTTATAGTTCTACGCGCTTGTTATACATAACTCTTGTGAAGAGGAAATAAATTTATTATTATTATTATTATTATTTATAATTTCTCATTAGATCTATTTAGTTTTGAAAGTGCGAATCTATAGATCGATATCATAACTTCATATCCAAAACAAAGCCCGTAGGTAGGTTTTACCGCTGCTGCCAGTGTCGCCTGTTGTTTTCTAACTCGGCTGGATTGACGCTCGAATATAAACCAAACCAAAGGAAATAATTACCATAATACCAGAGTCCATTACTATTATAATTACCATGAGGTAATTAGGAATTGGAGGCATGAAATCATTCAGTCACAGTCTGGTTAAGCTCTGCGTTGGCTAGACTTGCATTATACCACATTATATTGGTACTTACCGCTAAACGAAGACGTCACAGCTTATTTAAATCCCCTCATCTAAATGCTTCTATTAATTAACATAATCAACTAAGTACTCGTTAACGAGTTTGTAGAAATAATATAGTTTGTTTTTTTACTATAGAAACTTTCGTAGTTTGACGAATTCTTTATGAATGTAAGCGGGTTAACTACGAACCTTGTTTGTGTTGGAAGAACACCAAGGTTTCATCCCTTAACGAGGGACATCTTCAAGGCGAGTGCGGTTCTAGACGCGCGCGTGCCGCATCCCTTCGAGCACTGAACATTGCCCCTCGGATGAAACGTTGGTGTTCTTCCAACACAAACAAGATTCGTAGTTTACCCACTTACATTCTTAATGAATATTATGTAGTTTGTATTCAAAATACTTTTTGAATTTTGAATTGAATTTGGAGGTTTTGCCGCGTGGCGCCTTAGAATTTGCACTACACAAACTTTTACCGACGATATATAATGAACTGTGACCACCGCAGGGACCAGTCTGTTTGCCATGATAATCGCAAAAAGGTAGGTATTACAAAAGTGCAGAAAATAAAACAAAGAAACAAAGTAGGTAAGGGATACCATGGCCTTATGTACAAAAAACCTACAAAAATAAAATAAAAGTATAATTAACGGACGTCTACTAAGTTTAATTATGTTAATCGGACCAGGAAATGCTCAAAACAAACTAATTCATTTATTAAATTAATTCTGCAAGAAACACCTATTGATTGTTGGCTATAACTTCGTAACATAATAATATTTTCGTCAGTAACATTCATACCTAGTTCCACTGCTGAATATGCACCAGAACAATATTACTTGTAGTCAGAATTTATGTTTGATTTACTTAAAGTTACTAATTTGAATGGTATAAGAATGCATCTTATACCATTCAAATTAGTTGTCTGTTTGTACGTATCTATCTACGCGACCTCGTACACCAATTTCAATGATATTTTTAACGGACTTCAAAAAAGGAGAATGTTCTCAACTCGACTGTATTTATTTTTGATTTTACCTTAGAACTTTTAATTATAGATTCTATTTTGATGATTCTTTTTATTATTTGAAATCTGGTGCTTCCCGTGTAATCCCATTTTAAGTTCTGAGGTAGGTACCAAGTACCAAACATTAAAACAGTCGATCTGAGAACCTCCTTTATTGAAGTCGGTTGATTACCATACCAAAACAAATAAATAGGCATACTCATACGTAAATGCAAGCAAATTACAAACAACCTCGCGCATTTTAATCTATATTGGTCCTGCATAATCAATTCTCTACCTCCGAAAAGGCCTCCATCGAAAACATCGAGTAAAAGGTGACGGAAGTACCCCAAGGCCACCTCCGGAATCTGGTCAGCCTCGCAGACAGGAAGTTACCACGTCTTTCTTCCGACCATGAGGAAAAGCTACCTACCTTGACTGAGCTTATGGAGACGTTGGTCGATGAGTTATTGCTTATAAGCTACTACTTTTGGCAGTTTTATACGGGCCCGTTTTGAATATTAGCCTGATTAAGTACATTATAATTAATTTCGTTTTAAAAAACGATAAACCGATTTAAATTTTTATAGTTTTTTCATGAATTTTCGTGGATCATTGTCAGAAGTAAATAAATAAAAAAAATATTGGGGCCACACGGGAAGCACCAGCTTTCATACAAAAAAAGAATTATGAAACACAGACCACCCAGTCAAAAGTTCTGAGGTAACAAACATAAAAATACAGTCGAATTGAGAACCTCCTCCTTTTTATGAAGTCGGTTAAAAAGTAATGTTTTCCGTTTCTGTGTTGGTAGATTTTTATGAAGTAAATCAGTAAAAAAATCATAAACAATGTTATCTGGTAAATAAAGGGATTTCTAGACGAAATACTAACTCTACCTACTGTAAGAGTAGATTATGCTAGGCGAATGTGAAAGTTTTCAGCATTAATTGTTTATATTTATTCATATTCATATTCATATTCATATTCATATTCATATCATTTATTGTGATTTTATGCATACAGATATTATTGTTCTTAGGTGTAGGTCTTAGTGGGTAGGCACACAATGCATAAAAACCCTGTCAGGGCGCAACAATCATTTTGGATTAGCTTTCGTTATACATTATAAATAGAATACAAGAATAAATAGAAATTGGGTTTAACAGGACAAGGATAAATGGTAAATAAGCTCTCAATTTGGTGAAACAATAATGTCAGATTGTGAAAGTCTAATTAATTATAATTATAATCTATGTATGTCTAAGTAGGTAATGAAATTGAATAAATGTCATTACAGTAGGTAGGTCAAATAAATTTAGATTAAATAAAAAGGTCAACGTTGTGATTTCGTAGGTCATACTTACTAACTTAATTATGTAGGTGATAGTATGTGTGCAGCTAGTACACTTTTAGTCATTTGTTTTAAACTATCATCGGAGAAGAATTCATGGATTGAATAATAGCACTTTTGTAGTAATATAATTTTCAGGTGTTTCCATTGAAGAACTGGACCAATTTAAAATGGGACCACACGGAAAGCACCAGCTTTCAAATAAAAAAATAATCATGAAGATCGGACCACCCAGTCAAAAGTTCTGAGGTAACAAACATAAAAAACAGACGAATTGAGAACCTCTTTTTTCCTCCTTTTTTGAAGTCGGCTAAAAATTACACTGACACGGAAATAATTAGTATGTACCTAGACTAAAGTAAAAAAATGACAAAGAGACCTTTAGCCAGTTGCGCAGCGTTCCCCATAGCTGTATACCATAAGACATACTACTATGGAAGTAACTGAAATAAACAAGTCTACATAGATGTGTCCACGTCTGTAAGATGACGGATTTACCATCGATAATGATTATTAACGTCGCATTAAAAGCCAGTATTTTATGCCGCAATTTCAAGAGGATTATTTGAACATTTCGCACACGTAGTTCCAGCAAGATAGAGCCATATTCGACGATAAACCTCCGTGAATACAATACCCACAAAATAGATAAGTATTTTTGGTGTCAACAAGTGGCCACCCACATCGTAGGACCTCACATTCGCGGGTATGTTTCTCTAAGGATATAAAAAAGTATGCCACCTAACAAACAACGGAATAAAAAAAGTAAGTATTATTATTAATGTTTTTTTGTGCTTGGCGTCACTCAATAATTTCGAAAAGTACTGTCCGTATATTACGCCGCGATGAAAAACTCTTAGACGGAAAAACCTAAACAAATAAAATCTGCATGTTTACTTTGATTAGAAATTATTTTAATGACACTTGTAGCTGTACACTATCAGTCTACAGTTACAGTTACACTATTGTTTTCAATTGTAAATACTAGTTCTTATTTATTTTAATTATTTAATTGTTATTTATTTTTAATAAAATATCAAAACTTGATTTATTTACAAAACTTAATATTTCTAAATAAACTAAACTAATAACCATTGATGTACATTTTTACAAAAATCACATCTACGTCATCTACCTACCTAATTTCATAAATATGTACTCGGAACCCTTTCTCATGAGTTGACGCAAAACAAAGCAAAACAAAAAATCATGTAGAGTTTTATTTTAATTACTTGTGTAGGTTGCGCTTTTCCTTGTATTTGTAAATTCCAATTAAAATTAACAACCCATTCAATCACTTTATTGAAGTGAAGGTTAAGTAGTACAGTATTATATTTATCTGTGGTACCTACATGCTTGTTTTATCGTAAACAAAGACTTTATTTTATTTATTTGCCATTATTCCAGCTAAAAAGCGTAGCCACATCAAGCCTATGAATATATAAATAAATATATCTCGATAATTCAGTCAGCATCATGTTACCTCAAGCCAAAAACAGAGCTTGTGTTATAGGTAGTATGTAAGTGATAGCAACAAAACAAACATTTATCCCGAGGCGGGAATCGAACCCACAAGTATAAGTTCCTGCGTAGCAAATGCACCTTCGCCCGCCAGCGCCACCGCACCATAACAAAGTATATATTATATCCAGATAAAATATATACCTACCGGATACTTGTTAAAGTATTTTTGTGAAAATAAGATATTTTAGCGACTCTATCGGGTTTAGTCACAACGGATTTTTTTATCGGTATCCTTGAAAACGAATCAGAATTCCCATTTTTATATACTTGTTTGAGTTTTTTGTGGTTAGGTATTATGGGTAACAAAATAAATATCACACGTAATTTAACTTTAAGTAGGTAGTTCATTAAGCCACAGTACCATTGCAGCGCACCCTGTCACAGGCGTGGGCGTGTTTTGGGGGACAGTATCGCTCACGTCCGTAGGTGTTGACCCTCTGATACCCTACACGTGTCCTCTGGGTGGTGCTAAGAGCGATACCCTCTGGTGGTAGGCTTCGGCCGTGGCTTGTCACCACCCTCCGGACTGGGCCAGTCCGTGAAGCAACTCAGTTGTGTTTCGGAATGTGGTCCGGAGTAGCCATCTTCTAGACCTTCGTGATACATCGTCGGCCGCATCTTCGCTTTCCATCATGTGAGAATTGTGAGATTGCGGTCAAACGAAGGACTATTTCTGATAAAAAAAAAAAAAAAAAAAAAAGGCGTGCGGCTTTATCCGCTGCGCTGCTGGCTCACACTCATGCCGCGCCGCCGCGCCGCGCCGCCGCGCGCCGCGTGCACAACGTACGCTGCAGTGGGCCTGTGGCTTTTAAACTGCATGACTGTTAACTCAACTTCAACTTCTTTCAAGTTTAACCAGCTTACGTGTACAAAAAAATTCACATTTTCAATTGTTTAGTCTTTGTATTATCATTTTATATATTTTATTCTCATTATTATTCTTATTTGATTGTAATTATTTTATATAATAAATGATTTTTACTTTAAGTAACTAATTTCCAATCAATTGTTTCGATTGTAAGTATTAGTTTTATTTATTTGATCGTAATTTTCTTTTTCAATAAATGAGTTAATAATTATAAAAAAACGAATTGTTTTTTATTGTGTTTTTTAGTAATTTAATGAGATGAGATGAGATTGCGGTCAAACCAGAGAAGGACACCATTGTTGGTCAAATGCTATGCAACTAAACTACTTAGATGGCAAGCCAGGAGTCGCAAATTTAAAGAAATCTATAAAACAAATCGCTTTAGTACTGCCCAAATTGGTACATGTGGCATCATTGAGCTATTGTATGACTCTAGCACCTCGATGCAAGTGTTTGTTTTTTATTTTTCGATGGCGCACTATGTACCTTTTCTCTCAAACCCGTTTTACCCTCAGCATTCGGAACCCTAAAAATTAAATTAATTAATGACCTGTGTGCGATGACTTGGCTATAGACAGTTATAATTATATGCCTCTACTTTATATAATTTTTAGACGAAGACAATGGCTTCTATGTCCACAATACCGATGATCTAACTAAAGCATAACTGGAAATGACAAGTAGCCAATCATTGAAATTCAACACAAATGGCGTTCACGCATCATGCCATTGTATTCCAAATCTATCAATTACAAACCTTAGTACAATGGTTTAAGAGTTAAAATTGAGTAAATTAGATCTTGCAGAAATTGCTTAGTTTACGAGCTATGCCTGAATTCCGGTATAAGTATTACTTCTCGAATCTGATAAGGAAATGTGAGTCCTATTTCAAAACTTAACTTGAGCTAAATGAAACATTAAAGCCTTCGACATGGCACTGCCTAAGCAAGGAGTGGCTCTACGCATAGGCGTGCTTAAAATACCTTAAAAAACTACATTTGGTTGGTGTGGGTTCCTTCATACAGTCACACTCATATTGCAAATGTGAAAGTAAAGATGTATAGATGTTTGTTACCTCTTCACAAAAGTACAAAACGGATCAAGCTGAAATAGAGAGGTATTTTTAATTCTAGAATCATACCATTGATAGGCTACTTTTCTTCCCATAAAGCAGTGCGCATTTGATAGAAATTACATTTCAAAGTTTATGACTGAACGCGTGAGAAGCCGTGGGCAGAAACTTGTGATTTTAAAACATAATTTATCTATACATAGGTACCTACCACCTCATCTTCATCTCAACCTCATCAGCCTGTATTGGTCCACTGCTGGACGCAGGCCTCCCACTGATAAGCGCCTTACTGGCGTTTATCTAATGAGGTAATGCCAAGGTAATGCCCATAATCCCTACGCTGGACATGTGGGTTGGGGATCGCAGTTCGGTAGTAGAATTATTCTGCAGGGGGCGCTGCTGTCCGCCCCCGCTGGATATCCCATAATCGCCTCTTACGACGACACCCACGGGAAAAGATGGGGTGGTGTATATTCTAAGCCAGTACCGCACAGCACTACACAGCACTACATAACTAGTAGGTATACCTACACAATAGTGTCGAATCCTGAACTCGAGTTTATGTTCTTTGTGATTTCCATGATTGACAGCATTATTTCTTTTTCTATTTCTATTTCTTTATTGATTTTGCGACCTTATCAACAATTACTGATTCGATACACTTGGGTACTTTGAAAATTCAGTGTACTTAGTTACTTAATGGTCAATGACGAATTATTGATAGGTATTAAAATATGTTCCCAGGTAGGTAGATAGAAGTCACAAAAGGCCCGAAAATCAGAGCCCTTTAAACAAAGGACACCAAGGGTACCGTTGGTCCAAGGTAGGTCAAACGAGCTGAATGAAAATGGCTTTGATTCTATCATTATAAATAACAATTAAACTGAACCACAGAACACCTTCATAGTTCTCTAGGTCATTGAACAAGTTTATCTATATAATTAATGTTTTACAGTGGTAGAGGTTATGTTTTAGGTATGTGGGTATACATTACGTATTCTCCGCAACGAGGTACCTACTGTTCCGGTTGGGGAAATGATTTATCTCAAGCTACAATTTCAAGAGAATTTTGCCCACAGCATTGTGACAATAATTAGGGGCCACGACAGTAATCAGAGGCCACAACAGTAATCAGAGGCCACGACAGTAATCACAGGCCACGACAGTTATCAGGGGCATTGACTTGATCCAGCCAAGTCGAGCCGCCATGCCACGGGAGACCCATTTCTCGATAAAAAAAAAAACTTGCCTACTAAAACATAATTATCCTCCGATCCAGAATTCAAGATACTTTATAGCAACAAAGACATATCAATGAAAACTTGACTAAATCTCATAACAATAACAGAAAACAACAAGGTAATAGCAAGGTTATCATCAAAATGTAAAATACTAACTTCAACTCCGCATAATCTCACATTTGCAGCGAAAAATGTTTAAATTTGAATTCGAAAACGAATGAGAGGTCAATCAAATGATGAACGAAAGCTTTCAAATCTAAATATTGTTCCGAGTTTATGTACTTAGCTTCGGTGATACCAATCAATGTCATTAATTATTTTCCAACAATATTTCGGGTAACCTCTTTGTATATAGGAAACAAATATCGAAGTTACTGTGGTGTGGGCCGCAGTGTGACTCATCTGAATAATATAAAAAATATCTATCGGAGTATAGGAAGATTTTAGAAAAATGCAACACCTTAGCTATCCAAAACATATTAAAATGTAATTGCCCCATGTTTAATCCTAAATTTATGTTTTTCCATAAACAATATCCCTAGGGTGCATGCACTAAGTACTTTTTGTCATATTCTGATATGATATTAGTCATATTTTCTAACCAGTTTCATCACTTATATGTATATGATTCGTTTTAGATAAGTAAATAATTAAAACGGTAAGGACAATCCAAAAAGGTTAGGCAAATTTACGTAAAGCCCCCATCAAGTTGGAGCCCCACGTAAATTTGCCTAACCTTTTTGATTCTACTTTTAATGATTCTACTTTGAACACATGTAAGTCTATACCCATACTAAATTCTATCTACCTGGGACTCATTGGCTTGCTTAGTGACTACATTTTCACGTAAATTTGCCTAACCTTTTTGATTCTACTTTGAATCCTACTCTTAATGATTCTACTTTGAACAGTTTGAACACATGCAAATGCAAGTCTATACCCATACTAAATTCTATCTACCTGGGACTCATTGGCTTGCTTAGTGACTACATTTTCACGTAAATTTGCCTAACCTTTTTGATTCTACTTTGAATCCTACTCTTAATGATTCTACTTTGAACAGTTTGAACACATGCAAATGCAAGTCTATACCCATACTAAATTCTATCTACCTGGGACTCATTGGCTTGCTTAGTGACTACATTTTCGCAATCGTCCTAGAGACCTTGTTAATGGCGTTTACTCAACTATGCGATCAGAAAAACCTAAGTCTTGTCACGAGATCGAAGATATTAATTATTTATCATCAGGTACCTTTGCAATTACTAATTACAATAGGTCGTGACGTTGCCTGCGTAGAAACTAATTAGCTAACCTGGATAGCTGATGGCCTGATTGGGTAACTGAGTTTCTTCTATGAATATTTATTTCTATATAGCCTGTGTTTGGATATAGTGAAATAGCTTTATTATTAAGAGTAGGTTAGAAGGCCTATACAGGTTGGGGCAAATTTTTGGCCCCTTAAGGGTAGCTACCGTTCCTTTTATAGTTACACGGTTTTGTTCTTAGGAACCTTCTCTTTTATTTTAAAGAAACAAATATTGCCATTTTTAGTTTTTCGAAAAAAAGTACGGTTTGCTCAAAAAATTACATAGTCAAAAAAGAACAAACGAACTAAGAACAAAACCGTCTAACTATAAAAGAAACGGTAGCTACCCTTAAGGGCCCTAAAATTTGCCCCACCCTGTATATACTGTATGTAACTAGGTGTTGTCCCCAGCTTCGCACTCGTTTTCCGGAATAAAAGTAGGTACCTACTCGTACAGATGGCGGTATAGATGGCTTAAGAGGTAAAAAACACCCTAAAATCAAATGAGGTGACCTCATTGCTAATATCTTTACATCCATCCAAACACGTGTACCTACAGTAGAACGCCGTTTAACCGAATCGCCAATTATCCGAATCGTCCAAAGCGTTTTTTTGCTCTAATAATGCTGTGACTTTTTATACTTAGTATTTTTATGGGGTTGCAAATTGCAAATTACTCTGATCGAGTTGTTCAAGTGAGCTTTATTGTAGAACTGTGTTTGTTAAACTTATTAAAGTTTATTCTGACGGTTCGTTTTTCTTTAATAACATAACAGTCTATGACCGATTATCCGACCCGGCCCGGTCACAATTAATTCGGATAATCGGCGTTCTACTGTACCAGTTCTAAGTGTTAAATACGATGGCATTGGGACTCTACCACGATACATTTATATAAAAATAAATATTATAACATTGTGATAGTGGTACTGTAGGTACTATGGAACTTTTAATGCATCTGACTGACTCGTACTTAGCTGTTGTTTATTTTTATATCAAGGTGTCCAAAACAAAATACAAAGTCATCGAACACAAGAATCTAAAGCACGCGCGAATAAAAATAAAACTAGAACGGATTTGTTCAAGTTCCTTCAAGGTGAACCAGATTCATGATACATTTTAGGATATTTGCTAGTTTCATTTCTATTCTTTTATTTTCATGTCCCTTGATACAAATTTAAATAAATTAGGTGCATGAGACTATCCTTGTTTGGCTATACCTTTTTAAGCTGACACGGTGGCAGGACAAATTATAAAAGTTTTATTTTGAATAATTTGCGTTATTTCATGTTACTCTTAAGCCGGCTTAGAATATGCACCACTGCAACTCTTCCCGCAAGTGTCTCATAAATTAAGTTATTTATATATTAAGATTAATTAATATAAGCAAACAACAACAAACAAAGCTTTTATGGGCCTAACAATTCCAGCTAAGCAATCGTATTTTCAGCAATCTTATCTTAATTGTACGATAGTTACGATACTACTATAATTTTTATAGTAAAAAAGCTATCTTATTGTTGTTTAGAGGCATTTCTACCGCTTCAGCGAAAACCCATCAATCTATAGGGCTAAAATATCCTGCCGAGAGCTATTACAGAAACCTTATAGTATTTGACTCTACCGCCACACATTAAATAGCAAGTCTTAACGACAGTGAGGCAATAGCAACACTAGGCGAGGCACTGGAACACCGTGACCTACAATTAGGGCACGAGCACTCTAATCTCTCAAGTAGACTAATGACAATTTTGATTCAATTTGACAGATCCCTAGCTTATAAAGTTATAAGATTTGGTAAAGCTGGACCGCGACTATTAAAACGGACTAAATTTTATTGCTAAACGCAATCACTGCCCAGACTCGGTGTTGGTGTGTGACCCGCAAGGGCACCGCTGCCGTGCAGCTCCGGTGACGCTCACCGACATTTGCGTCTTGGGCGATATAACTATAACTATTGATTTAACTAGATTCCGCCCAAGGCACGCGTTGTTTCTATGGAAAAGTTTGAACGGAAACTGATTTATAAAGAGTAGCCTATGTTTGATTCCAGGATTAAAATTACCTGTACCCAGGTACCCACAGAAATCCAGAAATCGTAATAATACTTATTATTACGATTTCTGTGCCTGTACCTGTGCAAAATTTAGTCTTGGCGACTTGGCTTGAGGTATCAAACATACATCCATACAGCTTAATGAAACTTTCGCATTTATAATATTAGATACGGACAGGGATCAGGATTAGTTAAAGTAATGATATAGTTTCGCATAAAAAAAATCGGCGATGACTGTTTTACGAAGCTTTGTAAATGTGTTTCTCATAAAAATGCCCTCCGAGCCGAATTTCGGCCATAGCAGCCAGTCTCAACGGAGACTAGCCAGGTGCGCATGATATATTATAGTGCACAAGTGTGCGCGCAAACGCAAAATGCACTCTAATCCCTCACCCTCATAATTCAATGGGACGGCAGACCCACACGACCGGGGAGAGGTTAGGCGCAGGACCAACAGCTTAACCTGCTTTCCGAGGCACGGGGGTGTAACACCGCCAACTTCCCGACTCCGGGCTGTTACTGTGAATTTTTCTTGCTCTAGAAAAACCCCAATAACAACTATTGGCTCAACCCGGGATTTGAACCCAGGACCGCACAATCAGCGCGGTTGAACATGCTGACCGCTAGCTAGACCGACGAGGCAGTCGTTCGTTACTCATACAGTGTAGTGTGTAGGTAGGAGTGTCGATTAAAAAAACATCCCATTTGTACAAACAAATAACTGAGTTATGCATTGTTTGTGTAAATCAATTGATTTACGGTGTAGGTAATTTGTTTAACGGTTTAACTTGCAATTCTTAAATATTTACACATTCTTTTTCGCAATTTTAAAATTGTTTCAGCAGAAGTATTTTCTTGAAGGCAGCGCCTTTAGAATAACTACTTACTTTTTCTTCTTTAATGGCGTCTACGTCTGGTCGACATAATTTTGCCAATGTCCGTAATATTAGTTTTATAAACCTTTCAGAGTTTTTAGGCAACGTTTTTCGGTGACAAAGATAATGGAAGTGAATTCTTCGATAAAATGTTAGGTACCTATTAAAAAAGTTTTAACCTTCCTTTGGTAGTCGGACAGAATTATAGGCAACGTTGCTTGGTGGCGTAGATTACCTACTTACTTTACATAAGTAAGTAGGTAGGTACCCCTGCAACTGCATTTTTGTATGAATTATTAGGGTGACCATGACCATTGATCAGAGTGGAGCAAACACGACATTGCACCAGATATAGACCATAATTATATAGATATCTAAATTGTTGGTATTTATTTATTTTACAATGATCAAATCGAAATAGGACCTACCTTTTTTAAAGATTAAAGATGTTTATTTGCCAAAATATATGTTAAAATGTTGGTCTTAAATCAATATACGTCTCATTATATTCTACCATCTCTACCAGGCATACAAATATTAATGTTTCAATTACACAATTATTAGCTATTTCTAAATGACAAAATAATTAATTAAATGAATAACAAACGTCAAGAAAATTATAAATCAATGAACATATTCAAGTATTTTAAGTCCCTGTTATAAAAATATTGATTCGAATACCTACAGCAAAATTAACAGTTCTGTGATACTTTTTATGCAAAATGGGAAATCGGCAACACCTTGATATTTATTTTAAAAAATTGCTCTATTTTTAAAAAAACGAACTAGCTAAGGTCCATGAACGTATGATATGAGCCAACTAGCAAGAGTAGCAAGATAAAGATAACGTAAATAATTTTGCATAGATTTTTTTACTCTATGTAGGTTGATAATTAACGAATTATGTAATTAGGCCTACTTAGTTAAAGATATGGTTTGTAATAATTTAATAAGTACTCGTAGGATATCTCTTACGTCGATCTCGTCGTGCTTACCTACTCATAATTTTTTTATTTTTTCCGAAAATAAATTTGTCTTTGAGTTCGAATTCTTTTAGGTTACCTACCTTACATTGTTTTTATTTAAAAATTTGCGAGACAAATAGTGATTCTACGGGAATACATTTTATATGGGATAACACTGGCCGGTTTCATTTTCTATTTGTGAATCGAGGTTGTGCTAGCGAGGTTACGAATAAAAAAACATATATAAATAAGTACATACAGCCGAACATAGAACCTCACCCCATTGTTAGATAACTTCAAAAAAAGGAGGAGGTTCTCAATTCGACTGTTTTTTTATGTTCGTTAACTCGGAACTTTTGACTGGGTGGTCGATTTTCATGATTCTTTTTTATATATGATGCTTCCGTGTGATCCCATTTTAATTTTGTTCAGTTCTGACAATGGTAGGTATCCATAAAAATTCATGAAAAAACTATAAATAAATAGTCGTTTTATAGTTTTTTAAGACAAAATGAATTAAGTTAAATTACCTAGATAATGGGGAACCGGTGAACAAGTAGGTACCTAGGTACCTAGGTAATTATAGGTAGGAATGAAACCATCTCGAAGCCAATTTATTTGACGGCTTAAAAGGCAAAAGTACAGTCGGCGCGATAAATGAAAAACGGATGTACCAAACACAGAATAAATAGGTATATACTTACTTAAGTACTTGTGTTTTTTTAGAAATTAGAAAAGTAAGCTAGATATATTTAAAGAATCTCTAGTAAAGCCTGGTAGGTAATGTAATGAATGAAATTAATTATCAGTTTACATTTTACTAACATTTTTATTTATTTTGTACCTATTTAAAATATGTAGGTAGGTAACTATATCATACGTGTGGGTAAGGCGTCAGCTACTCTACCAAGGTACCCAGCGAGTGTCGCATTTAAAATTTATAAAAACTCAGTAACTTAGAAAACAAAATGTTAAACCGACCCACTCCCACTTAAACCGTTATGTAAAATTCACATAAACTCACCAACCTCAAAAATGTCCTTGCTTCGCTGTCACTATGAGTTGATTTGGCGGCAAAACACGTGAAACGTTAGAGGTCGGTAATAAAAAGGTTTTGTTGAGCGAAACACGAGCTCTTTGGTGTGATTGTGTAAGTAAACTGAATGACCGAGAGGAACCGGCTCGCGGAGTCGCAGTGCGCTTGCTTGATTGTGCTGATCAGAAGTAGAGTCGCCAGTTGACGCTGGTTGTGTGGGACAATTATTTAATTTGCGAGAATAGTATTTTGGTCTAAGATTTTATCTTATTTGAAGAAAAGATAACACCCGCACCCAGAACCAAATACCGATTCCCACCGTGATGTTTGACGAATATTTTGTTTCGCGGTGGGAATCGAACCCAACTTCAGTCAGGGTCAGGCGGGTCTTCTCTAACTGCGCTACGGAGCGGAGGTTCTAGCAGTTAATAATATTATAAATGCGAAAGTTTAGTAAGATGAATAGATAGACGGATGTTTGTTTAAGGTAACTAGGTACTTCTCCCTCCACGTCAACATTATCGGACTGAAAATCTATTTTAGAGTTTTGTAAGAACTGGAATAAAACTAAGCTTAGTACTTTTTATCCCATAAATAAATTTCTATGGGATAAAAGTAGGTAGGTACTTAAACCATGAACATTTTCATAGAAACTAACAATGCAAAGCCGCGGAAAGAAATTAATAATTATGTTAATAATATCCAGCGCATTCCACAACGCATGGCCACCGCACACGCCAAGTCGTATAGCTCAAAGCGAAGGCAGGCCCGACGTCTGCGTGCGTTATGTGAACGAACATTGTGCACAACAAGTGAATTAAGAATTCAGATTTTATTGGACGACTTCATTCAAAATACCTACCTACCATCTAACTCTGTAAATACTGCGTAAACAATTTTGATGAGTTTCGTTGATTTTGATTGTTCGTTTCGTTAAAAGGTCCAATTCCCGAATAAGGAACAAGAACTACAAGATAATAGGTAGGTATGTAGGCAGCTGTAGGCAGCTACTACACCTGTCGGGCAGCAGCGCGGTGTGACATGCAGGTGAAAAAAAACTCAAATTCGAGATTTTCGGGTCGACAAGGAGTCTGACATAGATTCGCGCCAAATTCAAATATTTTAGTAGTTTTTAATATTGTCTGTGTTTTCTCAAACCGAAACGGTGTTTCTGATAGCTCTGCTCATCGGACTTGTATAATACTAAACTATAATATAGTATAGTATAGTAATATATATAGTAAATATATAGTAGCCATAGAGTTTATATATTATAAACTCTATGGCTCTCTGCTGAACTCAACGTGTTGCAGTCAATGAAGTGCAGGCAGTGCAGTTAAGTTGCGTGGCCCTGATGAGCAGCAGTCCCGTCTCTTCTTACGAAGTTATTGTATTCTCTTTGATGAGCAGGGCAGAGCAGGGCCTGCTTAGCATGGACTGGTATTGAGCTGTAGCAAGTTCAGTTCTTCTAAGACATTTTTACAGGACCTAGGTATCACAACACAACGGGTAGTTTGGGTCTATGGTTTGGGTTGTGTAGAGGTCGCCATTTTATGTTTATGCCAAGGGGTCTTGCTTGGGAGTTAAAGCTGTTATCATGGATGTTATAATTAAATGATGTGTCTTTTAAACCTTAGGTAGGTACCAAGTATGTATTTTTAAAACGGATATACGCATTACAACAACAGACCACACAACCCAAACACACATCATTAGAGGTGTGCGAAGTGTTTGTGTTTAACTTCAACTTCTTGTGAGATGGCTTCTGTTCTTCTTCTGGCCGAGTTCAATCAAATCGCGCGCATTCAATATACGTAATCTAGGTAGCCGGGAAATGTCTTCTTCTCATCGATTTAATAAAAACGCTTCTTCTATGTGTTTAAGTCAACACACATATAAAATTATAGGTGTACATAGGTATAAATGTCAAATTCAACTTTGACATAACATTGACAGATGACATTTGTTTACACGTTTTAGATTATACCTAGGGTACGTTCCGATTCACGCTTAATGCGCTAACGCGCGCATGAAGTCGTTTCGTTTCAACTTTCAGCGCGCTGACAGAGCGCACGGCAACGCCCACTCCGCCACGCCCCTCGAGCGCACGGGAGCGCATGAACTGCCTCACCTTTCGAGAAAAGGCAGCTCGTGCGTTCCTTCAACATCTTTGTGAGTGCCGTCATGTAAGCAGGAAATTTCAAAAGTGGAACTTTCCTGTTTGAATACATCGAGTTAGGATTTATAGAGTAACAATCACAGAAATAAAATGCTCGCGCCAAAACTCGGCACCCGCAACGTTCGGCGCAGAGTTGTTGTTTAGTTGTAAGGCGACCGCTGTTCTCTTACAACGTCCGCGATGCCAACGTGTTCGGTGAGTTCCTACGTATTTCCAGTTAAAATTCAATAATTATTAATTTTCGTAGCAAAATAAAACGCCCACAGAGCCTCGTAGGCGTATCTCTTTCACACGTTAAACAAATACGTAAGAGTAAAAGAGAGATCAAGTCTCGCGTGACCTAGGGACGCGCACATTGTGTTCGAACGTCAACACTATGGAGTGGATTGATACTAAATATTTTTACATATTTTTATTAACAAATGCTTTATTTTAAGTCGATATCGTTTTCTTTAGTGTAAATTACTTTGTTTTTAGTTTTCCTCGAAACCCCATAAGGTGCTCAGAATGGAGAGTCATATTAGCAAAAGCCCGAAGCGAAATAAACTACAAGCCATGTAAAGGGTCGGTTGTTTGCTCTAATCACTTTCCCGCTTCAGACATTTATTCAACAAAGAAAGGTTTCAGTAGGCTTAACAAAAAAGCAAAACCCATTTTGCACGTAAGTATATTGTTCTTTATTCCTCTTTAATGCTTAAAGAATAAAAAAAAAACAGACACCTTTAGTCTATTTTGTTAGTACACGGCTAGGGTTTAGTATCACTTAATTTAAACAAAGAAATTGTGTAATTGTAGCGCCATATTACAAGTACTTTTTAGCACCATATTACATCAAAAGAGTCGGTACAAACCTCGGCAAACACGACGACCCACTGACGACATCTGTGGCACGGTGGGCGAAGGAAAAAATAAAAATACTAAGTAAAAGGCACCGTTACAATAATTTAACATTATTTCAAGGTAATCAAATTATTCTGTTCTGTATTATTTATTATTCGTCAGTAGGTTCAAATTAGTACTTAACCTAACAAAACTCTCGTAATACGTATTAATCTTGTTTTATTTTTAATATAATAGCTGCACGCATTGATCCAGTGCGAAGCCGCCCGCGGGGCGCAGCTATGGAAACTTTAAAAGGTGATTTATATCTCACGAGAACTGATCGATGAGATAAAAAGTAGCCTATGTTTGATTCCAGGATTAGGATTACCTGTATGCAAAATTTCAGCCCAATCCGTTCAGTAGTTTTGGTGTGATGAGGTAACAAAAATCCATCTATCCTTACCATCCATACATCCATCCAAACTTTCGCCTTTATAATATTAGTGTGAAGTATGATTATTTGCGCCCCGCGGGATCACTTGTGTTTTCCGGGATAAAAAGTAGGTAACATCAGTGTGACTAGCTGACTCGACCCGGCTCCTCCTAGGTAAATAATGTAATTATAGCCTACTAGCTGCGCCCCGAGGCTTCGCATGCGTTGTTCCTATGGGCACGTTCAAAGGTGAGTTTTATCCCACGTGAACTGATTTATGGGACAAAAAGTTGCCTATTTTTGATACTGGGATTATATTAATAATAAATAAATAAATAATTAAACCTGAAAAATTGATGTCCATTCTAAATATTGGTGAAATAACTTTTTGAATCGGATGTTTAGTTCCGCGAGTCATTATATCGCACCTTCGGTGCAACAGAGGCACAAATGCAGAAAATGGCCAAAATGACTTAAGTAGGTATGCAGAAAGTTGCGTTTTGTAAACATGTTTCTGGTGAGAGAACGTCATTTGTTTAGTTCCCGTATTTTTTGTATGAGGGCACTAGTGTCGTTGTCGATACGGTGTAAATTGATGTACTTTCTGGAGTAACAACGTGATAAAGGTAATTGTGACATTTTTTTTCTCAAGTTTTGGAACATCAACGGCTTTTGTGTCAGATGAATTTCAACATAACGAAAAGTATTAATGGAAATGCGATCAAAGTAGATAGTAGAAGATATCAAAAGAATCAAATTTATAAAAAATTGCGACACCTATCAATATCGCACTACGTTCAAGACTGTTAACTGGTATGAGGCAAGAGCCATTACCGAAACAAGGGGAAGAAGTGTGCGGGCAGATGCACGAATGTGATTTTTTCTTTGATATTTTAATATGTATGTCATTTCATTAAACAATTTGTACCTGTTGCAAAAATAAATCTTGAACATGAATAAATATAGTTTTTTACTAAACAAACTTCGTCACATTATTACTTTTGATTTACATTCAGTGCGACAAAGACACAATTGAGGGTGTTACGGACATTATGTCATTAGAATTTATAATATTAGAATAGTTATGGCATACAAAACAGTTAGGTACATTGAGTAAAATAATATTAACAGCTTTACAAATCCCCGTTACAATGTTAAAATTTTAAGGTTTTAATCATTTAATGAGCCTTTGAAATTTCAAACGCTTCTACTGAAAAAGTCATTAACAGCAATTGTGCCTCTGTTGCACCGGAGGTGCGATATATGTACCTACATATATTAGGTACATTATAAATTATAAACTCACAAGCTCACATTTCACAAACAGCTATTATAGTACGTAGGTAGTTTTTTAGTACAAATAGCGTCTCCTCTAACATCCTCTAACACCGAATACCCGTTCGTACGCCATGCGTACGAACGGGGATATTCGGTAATTTTCGGTCTTCTTCGGTGCATTATTATGACATTGCGTACAAGCGACATTGAACATTATGCAACGAAGATAGCGTCTAAATTTGCATAAAGGTCACTGTGAACTATATAATAACAAATGTATAGGTATGTAGAACGGCGTTTGGACATTTTTTGTTTGCCGTCAGTTAGAGATTGGGACTCTATAAATCCTAACTCGATGTTTGAATATATCAGTTTTGGGATAAAGAAATACGCAAGTACGAGGTTCAATTTCAACTTCTTGGAATAGTTTTGTTCTGTTTTCAAACGAGCGCTTTTTACTTTCTCTTTGGCGCTTACTCAGCGTTTTGTTTCAAAAATCGCGCCAACGCGCATCAACGTCGCGCTTAGATGAATCGGAACATTCGGAACTTCGTGCGCACAATGGTGCGCACATAGCTCGTGCAGTGCGTGAGTGAGCGTTTTATGCATAATCGGAACGTCGAACTCGTCTACAAAAGTTGTAGTCAACCCCCCAACCCAAAAGATGTTATTGTTTATTTTGGTTTCCTCAGAGAGAAAACAATAAATGCTATGCAATAACTATATAAATACGGTTTTCCCTTCGTCCTTCTTCATTCATTGCAAATTGATACATTGGCTTAGATCATAGTTAATGTATTCTCTTTGGCTTAGATTCAAGACTTACCTTCTCAAGTCAAGTTACAAATCGAGCGATAACACTGTTTTATAAATCGATAATCGTTTCTGACTTCCTGTCTTTATTAAACACGCTTACGCAAAGTGTGTATAGTCCTCCAAATATTGGGCTAGTCGAAGTAGTGTCGTTTTCCAAGTATGCTTCGTGTGTGTCTGTTGTTTGGTTTAGTCACCGGGTTTTCCGCAAATCATTGTAATCTCCAAGCCCAAATACATCAGCATCTCCTCAAGAACGGGTTTCACAGGTAACACATACCTACTGTACTATATTACTATAAAGAAAGAAAGTTTTTTTACTTAGTTTCTTGATACTATTATGTTGGTATTTCATGATGATTATACTATTAAACTATCAGCACTTGGATATCCACTGATAAACCTGCCTCGCAACAAGCAAACTGGCCTTCTACAGTACTGTAATAAACATACCTATTGTGTGATAGGTAGATAGTATATTCATTGTTTCGCATGGGCACACCACCGCTAAACTGAGCTGGAGTTGTTCACCTGCATGGAAATGTTAACAACTAAGAACTTATGCCCTTTATTCAGCATAACTAAAAAGGAACATACAGGTTTCCTCTAAATCAACTTTTAGTTAACATTTTGATTTGTATGTTTTCCAGGAACATATCATACTGTATAGAATTTGGCAACTGTCACAATAAGTATATGATTAAGAACTGTATCATTGGGCTGGATCAGTGGCTGCCGCAGGGAGTGTTTGCCAACCCGGATGAGCTCGGAGACTTCAGGAGATTGAATAAGGTAAGGCTGTGGTTACATTAATACAGATTAACCTCACTTTGTATCATAGATATGTGAGCCTGACTCTTAGGCTATAACCTAGTAGGTATAATAAATAAATAAATAATCCTGGACAATTCACATGGCATTTAAATATAACTCAGCATAACCAAGTTCCTCCAAGGGAAAACATACGGTAATGCAAACATTTAGCTTTTCTGGTATCACGCATGTCCCACAGACAATAACTGTGGGAGGCTTTATGTATAATACATAGTTATCTCACAGTTTATACTGTAAAAAATTTAGTTTTATTTTATCTAGTAATTTGTATTTTCAGTTTTAATTTGTTTTTGTTAGTTATTTTTTATATTTTTTAACTCTCATCTGTATTTTTGCTATTGTTTGTGCACTTAATGCAAATGTTGTGCAAGCCTGTTATTAGGACACATTCTATAGTATAGTCTTGAAACTGTTTTTAAATAATGTATTATTATGTGTTTTGTTGGCATTGCCTTAATAAATAAATAAATAAAAAAAATAAAAAACATTTCTTGCTAAATATCATGATTTTAGGTCAATGGGAAGTAGGTTTTGGTCCATGGAAGGAATCATGTTTTTTAAATCATATTTACAACCTAAATTATATTTCCAGCTCCAGGCCACAACCAAGAACCGAGTGAATGTAGAACTTGTCGCTGAAGACTCCCATCCAAGTGGTGTGTTCATCTTTAGTGAACTGAATGAAGGCGTGACCTGTACATGGCTACCCGTACATGCCCGGTACCATCATGCCGCCTTGGGAGGAGGGTAGGTACAATACTATTAATTATCACTATTATTTTACAATACACTGAAAAAATATGATTGTTAAATTTACTAAACTTGAGTAGTTTGAGGCTTTAACTAATAAAATCAACCTAATTCCTCGTTGGTTTTACAAAAACTCGTTGTTTATTTTACTAAACCACAAAGGTAAACATTAACCTATAAAATATAGTTAAAGTTACTAGAAAACCGTATGTTAAATACACTTATGTATGTTTCGTAAAATGTTTCTCGAGGGTATCGTCAAGTGACGTAAGCATTTTACTAAAGTTCTATGTAAAATTAACGATCTTGGATGTTGATTTTGCTAAACGCAATTCAACATCCTCGTTTTTGTATATTCAACTATAACTTGATGTTGAATTAGTAAACAATTTGACAGTGTACTTTCGTAAAACTTACGTTCTAGTTTTGTAAGAATGTTCCTAAAAATAAAGTTAGATGTCGCATACTTCGCTACTAAAGTTCTGTGTAAAATTAATGATCTAGGATGTTGATTTTGCCAAACTCAATTCAACATCCACGATTTAGTATATACAACTATAACTTGATATTCAATTAGTATAACAAATTTAACATTGTAATTTCGTAGAAACAACTTTCTAGTTTTGTAAGAAGGTTCCTAAATGTAATGTTAGATGGCGCATGCTTCGCTACTAAACTTCTACGTAAAAATAATGATCTTAGATGTTAATTTTGCTAAACGCAATTCAACCAAAATGATTTAATATATTCAACTATAACTTGATGTTGAATTAGTAAACAATTTGACAGTGTACTTTCGTAAAAAATACTATCTAGTTTTGTAAGAATGTACTTAAAAATAACGTGAGCTGGCGCGTGCTTCACTACTAAAGTTCTGTGTAAAATTAATGATCTGGGATGTTGCTTTTGCCAAACTCAATTTAACATAATACGATTTAGTATATTCAACTATAATTTGATGTTCAATTAATAAATAAACACTCGTCGCACGAACTCGCACGGTTTTTTCCCGTTTTGACTACAGATTGATTTCTAAAAATAACAGCTCCATCTAATGTGTAGGTTAGGTATAGCTTGTTAATAGCTTTCAGCCCAACTGGGTACAATGTTTTGCTAGTTGTCCGTCTATCTAAATAATTCACAAGAAATAACAAAAACTGATTGCGCTCTCGCTTACGTCACGCCACTATTGTGGCGTTGGAAATCAAGCTTTTTCGCTGCGAGCCACTTTTGTGGCTGTGGTCGGTTCAGTGGTTAGGGTGTGATTGAGCCACAAACATCCAAACTTGTAACATTTTAATTTTAAATAAATAATTTGATTTTGATGCACAGTTTGCACAAAACTATAATAAAATCAACAATGTACTGTCGTAAAAATAACTTTCTAGTTTTGTAATAGGGTTCCTTAGAATAGGTACCTATCGTTAGCTGGCGTATTTTGCCCCCTCATCAGCACGTATCTCACCTTGGCTAGAGTGGAATTATTTCAAACTCTACAGAACTGAAACCAGTAAATCAAACTCCAACTCGAGGGGCTTAGAAGTAGCCAGGGAAGATTTCCACAATCCACCTCCTGGCTCTGTCCCCAGACCCTCGTTACCAAACTAATCGAATGAGCTCAAACTTGAGAGGTCTACTAGCCAGTGATGAGTTCGACTATCACCTCCTGCCCCTCCTGGCTCCATTACCAGACCTTCGTTACCAAGCCCAATGTATCATACGAATCATAATGAGCCCAAACTCGAGGGAGTTACTTACTGGAAACAGTGAATCTAAACTACGAAGTCGGTACCTACCTTATCTACTCAAAAGTCAAAGTGCTTTAAGTTACAGGACTCTTGGACACAAAATTTTAATAACTTATAGTTAAACTAGGAAATAAGGTGATTACTTTGAATTTTTGATCACTTCAATCTCTACCTATCGAGCGAATCAGAAACCTTTACTTGGTTAGAATGTTAGTTTTTGAGTTGGAGCAAAACTTGTCCCAGGGTTTTTTATCCTCTATCTAGACAATCTGATATTTATTTTATACCTACTAGCCCCGTGGGAATTCCGGGATAAAATATAGCCTATGTCACTCCCTGAAAAGTAAGCTTCTTAATGGTGAAAGAATTTTTAAATCGGTCCAGTAGTTTCGAAGCCTATTCAATACAAACAAATAAACAAACAAACAATCAGATCTTTCCTTTTTATATTAATTTTCCTTTTTAATATTAATATAGACGACACTTGCTCTCGAATACATATCAGGCAATTAGGTATGTCCCTAGGTATATTATAATAAGTAGGTACCTTCCTGCCTATGTATTTTCCATCTTCTATCTATATGTATGGTACCTACTATGCAGGCTTTTATAATACGGGCCTAAATCCTAAGCTGCTTAGGATTTAGGCCGGTATTATAAAAACCTGCTCAGTCATAGAGTTATGCTTGAGTAACGCTTTTCTATGGCATAAGTGTCACTCAAGCATAGGTCGATGACCGAGCATGCTTTCATAATACGGGCCTTAGAGTCTTGGGGGTGGAAGTGTCTATTGACGTAAATGGCGCAGGTAATAACTAGGAAAACCGAAGACCAGTCTTCTCTTGGTACCTAGACCCGAAAGAACCTTGCGTTGGTAAGTAGGTAGGTAGGTAAATTACGGACAGGCATAATAATTTACAAAAGTAGTTTTGTAGAATCAATACTGTGAGTGTTAATTTAACGTACCTTGTTTCGTATTAGAAAATTAATAACTGTAATAAGGGAGGGGGGTCGCGCTCACTTCGCTCAGTGGGACGCTAACGAGCGAAAGACGACGACTCCTGCTTTACGTGGTTATTGTATTTTATTTGGACTCCTGCTTCTTATATTAAAACGATTCTGTGTTCATATGGGTAAAACAGAATTATACTACCTACTTTCATTGAAAGTACGCAATAAAGTGCCTTTTTTCGAAACTGTGGAGGGTGTTTCGTTAGCCATTTTGCTGAGCTTTGTCTGCCTGCCTGCCTGCCTGCCTGCCTGATCAATCATGGAAGAAAAGGAATACGATCCGAACGTACTTGATATTGATACTGATAATAATTTCGTGATTGAGCTGGATCCGTGGGGAGTCTCGGAAGCCACTCGAAGAGTGTTCAAAGGTATGTAAAACCTATACCTACCTACCTAACTAATTGACTTGATGACATCGATAAACTGTAATAATCTCGATGTTTGGTTAACTGGGCATCTTTGCCTACCTAGGGTAACTACACAGAAATCGTAATAATAGTAGCTTATTATTACAATTTCTGTCTGTGAGTAGCTAGTAGTGAATTATAATAATCACTCATTAGGGGAGGGCTATGTCCAGCATAGGCTTACTGTAGCCTGATGATGTTAGGTAGTTTATCATTAGGCTGTTTATATAATCATTTTAGTCGGGGCTGCAGTGGCTTTTGAATGACGATGAGCAAAGAAAGGTACTTTGCTCATCGTCATTCATAAACCACTGCAGTCCCAGTTATTTCATCATTGTTCCTACTTATTTCAAGACATTTTTAAATCATTTTTATATAATCTTTTCTAGAACACGATTTGGAGCTATTTCTGTGTTGAAAATATTACCGAGTCAGATATTAATGAACTCATACAATCAAATAAAATAAAAGATAGAATAAAGTTGAAGGCTGGACTATCTCGATTCGGAAATGAAAATAAAACATTGGTAAGCAAATAATATTATAGGTAGGTACCTACATGGATATGTGATGCTTTGTGAATGTACTTTAATGCACAATTATAATTTCTTTAAAAAAAAATTACAAAGTAGTTAATATTTTCTTTGCACTTACTAAATAGTTTAATTTTTTTTTTCAGAGCACTTGTTCTATGGACTCCGAGTCTATTGCATCCAATGATCTTGATAAATTTGAAGTGGAATCAAATATCTCTGGGTTGAGTGGCAGTTTCAAAAGAAGTAAGTTTCTTTATTTACTACATCAAATATTGTAGTCTGTTTGCCATTGATTACAATTATAATTACACAATCAATAAAATACAAATTGTAATATAAAATAAAATCCATCTTATGTGTTAACTAGCTCTATTATCATACTTTGAGACTGTATGGGGTGGCGAGATAAAGAAGAGGCCTATACTCAGCAGTGGGTGTTACCGGCTGGTTATATAAATAAATAAATAATAAATAAATATTTTTCTGACAATTCACACAGCATTATCTTATGGGTACTAGATAAATGATATACTTAAAACAATATACTACTTAATGTAGATAGATATTTTTTATTTTACTTCGAAAATATCTGCAGATCGTACAAATATTTGTCCCGAGGCGGGAATCGACCCCGCAACCTCTTGAATTCCTCCTCTTCTCCTAAAATTAAATTTGAAAAAAATTATGCTAAAATGTATATTAATACCTACTTACCAAAATTTAAATTATTTTCAGATTGAATCAGATTTTGACGTCCTGTTTTCGAACTGTGAGTTGAAGTTGTTTAAAAAGTGGCCGAATTTGATCAAAACAAGTTCTACCAAAAAAATTGCATAAGTTTAGTACGTACGAAGAAAACTACACCATAACCGTAAATACGGCGAGAAGATGTTTGACGGTTGTCAGCCCCTTAATTATGAATCTGGAGTTTCGAGATTGATAAAACCAGAAATGTTTATCATTATTTTGTAACTTTTTTTATGCCTGATGTGATTGAGATATTTCTTGTAGAATTCAGTTCGTACTTATTTATATAATGGTGGCAATTCTGTTACGTCTAGGTAAACTAAAATATGTAAAACGAGGGAACGAGCGTTTCCTACGTAATTTGTTGGTGTCATTTTGTGTTTGTTAGTAAAATAAAAAGTTCTTTTATTTTTTACATTTACTATTATTTGAATCCTTATCCTTATTGTTATGTATAATATGATAATTCAATTGAGTGTAATGATTTTGATAATAATTTGTTTGCGTATAATGTCCTGTGTTATATACATATATTGTTGCTAAATTTGTACATTTCACGAATTTGTTTTGACTTATGCATTTGCTTTCGTTTATTTAATCTGCTTTGGAACTTTCTACTTGGACATTTTTTGTGAGTTTATAATACCCTTGACTTTTAGGTAAGTACGTATTGTTCTCCCATTATTTACTTGTTTGCGCTTTTTGGATTATTGATCATAGGTACCTACATGTTTAAGTTAGCTTCTTACAGCCATTCTCAAATATTCAATCCATCTGATTATTGGGAACGGCCGTAAGTAGCCAACTTAAAAACCCAGGTACCCTATAATATCAATAATAAAAAAAGCGTGGAATATACAAAAGATAATATGTAAATATTACGAAAGCAATACCTACTGTTAAAAGTCAAGCGTATTATATACCTATTCAATTTGTTTGTAGATTCAACCAAAGTAAAGTTGCAAAATATACGAAAGTAAATAAGTAAACAAATTTCGTAGAACGTACTATACAATAATGGTATTTTAGACGATACTTATTTAGCAAAAAATACATACATGACCCGTAAATTATACGAAACTGATTGAGTGAATATTACAATACCACTATCGTACATTTTACGTATATTAGGGGTAAAATATACAAAACAGGTTTAATGAAATTTACTAAACAAAATCCTTAAATTATACGAAACAGAAGGAGTAGATATTACATGAGTAGTATCGTATAGTCTACAAAAGCTGAGGGGTAAAATATACAAAACCGATTTAGTAGAAAATACTAAGTACAACTCGTTAAATCTACGAAACAGAATGAGTAGGTATTACAAAACTAGTATAGTACCTTTTAGGTAAATCATGGAGTAAAATATACTAAACAGGTTTACTAAAAAATACTAAACAAAATCCTTAAATTATACAAAACAGAATGAGTGAATATTGCATGACTGGGATTGTATAGTTTATAAAAGCTATGAGTCAGTAATACTTAACCAGTTTTGTAAAAGTTTAACCATTTGTGTTTAGTTAAATTAACAAAAAAGTGTGTAGGACCCATTTTTACACGTTGCTTTTGTAAAAAATACTGAGAATTTAGTAAATTTAACTAATATATTTTTTCAGTGTACTATTAGGTCCTTACATATGAAATTGGCGTTTTGTATGGGAGGAACAAAAAGTCGAATATTTTTTAATATAATATATTTAATTAATCAAAGTATGAACCATTATTTTCTATGCACTTTTGCCATCTTATAGGTAGTTCATTGATCCCTTTACTAAAAAAACCAGTCGGACGGGAATCAATAAAATCTTTGAAGGCGATTTGGACTGCCCCATCGGAGTTGAATTTTTTCCCTTGCAAGAAGTTATCCAAATTTCGAAAAAAATGGTAATCTGTTGGAGCAAGGTCCGGGGAGTACGGAGGATGTCTTAGACTTTCCAATTGAAGCTCTTCTAATTTAGTAGCCGTCTGTTACGCAGTGTGTGGTCTAGCGTTGTCGTGAAGCAGCAGTGGCGTGGAGCGATTGACCAGCCTAGGTTGTTTAGCCGCTAGCTTTTCCATCATGGTTTGCAATTGCTGACAATAGACATCAGCCGTAATAGTCTGGCCAGATGTGAGAAAACTGTAATGAACAATACCGGCACTAGTCCACCAAACGCTTACAAGTAACTTTTTTGGGTTTAATTTTCGCTTGGGGCAGGATTTGGCTGGCTGGCCAGGATCCAACCATTGCGCTGAGCGCTTCCGATTATCGTAAAGAACCCATTTTTCATCACAGGTAATGATTCGGTTTAAAATACCTTCATTATTGTGCCGGTTTAGTAATGTAACGCAGCAGTCGACGCGCGTTTTCCGGTTTGCTTCAGTCAATTCGTGAGGTACCCACCTTTCAAGCTTTTTAATCTTCCCAATTTGCTTCAAGTGAATTAAAACAGTTTTATCACTAACATCGCAGCCTGCAGCTAACTCGGACGTGGTTTGCGATGGATCCGCTTCCACAATAGCCTTCAACTCTTCATTATCAACTTGAGTCTCAGGCCGTCCACGGGGCTTGTTCTGCAGGTCGAAATTTCCAGAACGAAAACGTTGGAACCAAAAACGAACTGTGTTTTCTTTTGCAACACGACCGCCATACACATCATTAACCCTTCGAGTTGTTTCCGCAGCACTAGTGCCACGGCGGAACTCGTACTCGTAAATAATGCGATATTTTAAGTTTTCCATTTTGTAAAATGAGTGACGCAAACAGAAAAAAACAGAAGACAAAAAACAAATGAATGACGATCATCGAAGCACAATTACATGAGTCTATAGCTGTACAAATTTGAATTTGGAATTCCTTACCAAAGAGGAGAAATTTGTGATTAAAGTGGCCAGTACGAAAAACGCCAATTTCATATGTAAGGACCTAATATTATAATCTTAGTTTCTGATATCTGTGATTATAATTCAATAGCATTTATTTCTACACACATAAAGACAAATAAGGAACATGGAGGTAAGTAAACTAAGTGATGCACACAAATAACGTGAGAGTGAGTAAGTGTAACAACAAGTTACACTGTCGTTTTAAAATAGTCATCAGCCCATTATATGACCACTGATGAACTGCTACCAAGCTAATATTATAAGTATTTTCAAAATAGCGCGTTATATTAGTATTATTTATCACGTATCTATCACGTTTATTTTCCACTACCAGCGGCTCGCGGTTTCACCCGCGTAGTTCCTATTCCCGTGGGAATTCAGGGATAAAATATAGCTTTAAAAAAGAGAAAAGAAAAGAAAAGTAAGCTTTTTAATGATCACTGAGTTTTTTTAAATCGGTCCAGTAGTTTCGGAGCTTATTCAATACTAACAAACAAAGAATCAAATCTTTCCTTTTTATAATATTAAGTATAGATTTTTTCCCCAAAAAAATTTGAAAACTTTACACATTATTTTACACATTAAACATACATAGATAAATATTTTTTATAAAAAAAAAATATCTCAGTATTTGTCCCGAGGCGGGAATCGAACCCGAACATCCTTCGTCGCGGGCAGACCTTCATCCGCTGCGCCATAGAGGTCGTCAAATAGCCATGCCATGTATCACGAAGGTCTAGAAGATGGCTACTCCGGACCACATTCCGAAACACAACTGAGTTGCTTCACGGACTGGCCCAGTCCGAAGGGTGGTGACAAGCCACGGCCGAAGCCTACCACCCAAGGGCGGATCCAGCTGTAAATTCAGGGGGGGTCAAATTAGCCAGGACGGGCGCACGAGCCCCTCTAAACCCCTTCGCGGGGCAAACATTATGGCGAGCGAAGCGAGTAGAAAAAAAATCACATTCACAGTAGTCAGTATTGACAATACTGACTGCCGCGTAACATTTATTTTAGTAAGGTATGTACGCCGTACGTACTCCCTGGCGGTGAGGGAAGCGAACCTCCGTTCCAGGGCCTCTACACCCACCACCTTGTTCTAAGTATACCTAGTTTTTTGCCACCAAACAAAGTAAGTACCTACCTAGCTAGACCCAGCCAAAGGGGGGGGGGGGGGTCATGACCCCCATAGATCCGCGCTTAACAACCAGAGGGTACCGCTCTTAGCACCACCCAGAGGACAGGTGTAGGGTTACTTGTTTCTGGGCTGGTTTCCGCAACTAGGCCGCAAGTGGGCCCTTTTTTCGTGTCGGGTGGGGGGCTGGTAATCTAATCCAACCACCCGATGTCCTCCAGGAAAGCCAGCAGCTCGCTGACGCCGGTGCATGCCTCCCTAGGTGATTACACGTGTAGGGTATCAGAGGGTCAACACCTACGGACGTGAGAGATACTGTCCCCCAATCCTAAAATGATCTCGCTTTTGTAACAATAACAATGCATCATTGTATTCCAGATTTGCAACGAACAAGATCCCAGCTCCATCCCTCTACATGCGGTGCTCTAACAGAAAAATGGAGAAGTATTTTCAGTCAACAACTATGAACTTTTATTGTAATGCTGATTCCAAGCGAGTTTGTAGTTGGAGGAATATACCTGTGACTATGGTAAGAATTTGCACCACCCCAAATCTTCCTGCGGGGGTCGTAAGAGACTAACTAAGGAGGAATCAAATAATTAGTAATGACCCTCGGGGTTCCTGTGATCTAGACCAAATTATGTGCAAAACAGTGCACTTACATGATTTTTTTTCTCTTTTATTCACAACTTAAAATGTTTGATTTAATGTAATTCTTGTTTTTTACCATGAACTCGTGATTAATGAGAGCTAGGCCTAGTTTGACAACCAAACCCGCTAGATTCGCCCTTTAATACCTCACAACCGGAGATATAGGTACAGTCAGCGTCAAATTGATATGAGCGTCTAGAGTAGTCAAAATGATCTGAAAAACATGAAAGCAATTTGATATAACGCAGTTCGAATCATCATATTGTTTTAATCACCCAAGGTGTTCAAAATATCTTACCACTCATTGTTTCATATTAATAGGAGCAGCCAGGGTGTTCAAAAGTATCTTAGCAAATAAAGCTCTCAAATTACATTTCAAGTATTCACTCGAAAGAGTTTGCATACTACCTTTGAGAGCTTTGTTTTCTAAGATAATTTTGAACGCTTTGACTGATCATATAAATATGAAAAAGTGTGTAGCAAGATATTTTAAGCACCTTGGGTGCTTACAACAATATGATGATTCGAGCTGCGTTTATCAAATTGATATATGTTTTTCAGATCATTTTGACTACTCTAGAAGCCGATATCAATTTGACGCTGACTGTACATACTCTGACTAGCTATTATTTTAGAATACATACTAATATTGTGTACTTTCTCCTATTGCAGGCGACAGAGCCCCTGAACTTGGAGGTGCCTGTAGGTAACACATCCCATTACTACATAGTGTCGGTAGTGACCGCCGGCGCTGTGATCGCTGGCTCCCTCCACTTCCTTAAAATTATTCACGAGTATAAGAAAAATGTCGTCAAAGAGAAGATGTCTTGAGTTGATTTAGTGGAGTGTTGCCGAAATATCGATAGCCTTGATTATTAGTAACACTATCGATTGGTCTATCGATAGTATCGATAATTTCGATTGACCTAGTATTGATGTAGAGCGACGGCGACGTGGGGTGTCTTTTTGTAATAAAATCGATAGTATCAAATATAAAAGTAACAAAGCTACAATATCGATAGTATTGTATAAAAGCTATATATATACTAGCTATAGAACTTTATGTTGATAGTATTATTTATAAAGATACATTAATAAAAAAAATGATTGTCTCGTCATGACAACATCATTATCAACGTGACACTTTTTTGAACATGTAGCATGTTCATCGATGTTTCTTTTTTTATAAATCCTTATATTTTTAAAACATTAAGAATTTATTTTACAAAAATGTATAGCTTATAATACTTAATCTAGCCCAGCAGTATTTTTTAATCGTCGCCCTATTGATTATTGGACTTGAGATAAATGGTGTTACTGCACAACTATGATTAGGCAGAACATAGAGATTTAGCAGTGTGCTAAGTTAGCAGACTACTTATTATGAATAAGGGGGTAAGTATATATAAATTAGGATTATATTAAAATAAGAATTACGTTCAATGGTTTGAACCTAGTACTACCTATATAAACTCTATGTTTTGAACAGTATCGATAGTTTAGCGACATTAAATGGGTCAAAATCACCAAGGTGGCAAATTTTAAATTCTGTTTACGAAGAATATACCTACCAGCTATTAAAGCTTATGATCAGCCTAAATGATAACTAAACTTATGTTTAAACAATATTTACGTTAGCAGAGAATATAATCGATGTCTTCTCTTGTAATTTTATTTTTATGGAGAGCTATCGCTGAATATCATTCCGGGAACGTTTTTGTGAGTTTATCTGTACACTAGCAGAGCCTCGCGGTTTCATCCGCGTAGTTCCCGTTCCCGTGGGAATTCCGGGATAAAATATAGCCCCTGTCCTTGAAAAGTAAGCTTTCTAATGATGAAATATTTTTTTTAATCGTCGTAGGTTTCGGAGCTTATTCAATACAAACAAACATTCAAATATTTCCTCCTATAATTAATATATACTACAACTACACAGATATCTAAGTATAATATACTTAGATATCTGTGTAGTTGACATAATTCATCTTCAGAATGGGGCGGAGTATTTATTACTTAATGTATTTTCTCTGTATTTTTTTGATGCTTCTTTCCAAATTTCACTTAGCTTTTGCTTTTCTCTATGTTTTTAACGTTCTTTCCAGCTTTTTCTTCTGATAGTACACTCTATCCTTAGCCCTTTTTATTTCTCTTTCGTACTCCGTTAGTTTATTTAAAAATTTCCTTTTGCTGGCATTGGCTTTATCTCGCTGTCGCAAGTAAGTCGAACTATTTCTTCCAGCCACAGGAGACTCCATATTGCTAAAAAATATTTAACATACAGGTGGTTTTTTGAAAAGTGCGGTGATAGACTAGTCTGAAACCACGTGTGTTAAAGAAAAGTCGTGAAAGAACTCATGCCGTCGATTTATAAAAAACAATACTGCATATTTCGGTTTTTCACGACTTTTCTATAACTCTTGTGGTTTCAGACTTTACAATGCCCGCCCTTTTCAAAAAATTAACCTGTATATAAAAAATATGCTAGCACAACATACACTGAAATAATTTTCGAAAAGTTCAATTAACAGGGCCCGTTTATTTGAAAAAGTAATTCCAGGAGCGTACCATAGACAACCAAAAATTGCGTTCGAAAACTGTTTTTTTACAGAGAATCAAAATTGTGTTCACTAAAATGACGCGTACGTTTCCAGTCACAATATTTTGGCATGATTTTTTCAATAATATTTTTTTTTATTTAAGATAAAATAGGCCATTAATTAATAAAAGTCTCACTTTATTTTATTTTAGACGACCTCTGTGGCGCGGCGGGCGAATGTTCGCCTGCGACGCAGGAGGTTGAGGGTTCGATTCCCGCCCCGAGACAAATGTTTGTACAATCTGCAGATTCAGGATTCAGGGCGTTCTGGATAATTAATATAGAATAAAAAATATATATCTATGTAGTGTATTGTATAGTGTATTGTATCAGATCAGATATCTAGTACCCACAACACAAGCTTTGCTTAGCTTGGGGCTAGATAACATTATGTGAATTGTCCAGCATTATTTATTTTATGAATATTTCCAAAGTAATTTTCCGAATATTATACATTTACACTATACATTTATACATGGGAGGCATATGGCGATGATTTTTGAGTTATTTCTTCAAATAATAATACTTTTGCAGTATAAAATATGTTCAGTTAATATTTACAATAACGAATTGCTTAAATAAATAAGTTTAAGAGATTTAATTATTTCAATTTATTTTCTGGCATAGCTAATTATCCATTTTGGTGATTTGACTCATATGTGCCGAAATTTAATAGCATTGCTGCATTATCAAACTATTTGACTATCAATAGTATCGATATGCGACTATAGATCGGCAGCACTTTGGTTTATCCATTTTAAATGAAGCATGTTAGTAAACAAACTACGACACAAATAAAATCTCACTTGCTTGGCGTCGAGTTTCAGATATACAATTTTAAATAATAAAAAAAACTTTAAATGTAAATTACGTATAAAAGGACGCACCAACAAAGTGAATTTTAGGTTAAGTATGGGCGGATTGTTTACTAACATGCTTCATTCAAAATGGACACGGTATGATTTAGTTTGATAAGTGTGATAGTAGATAACGCAGATGGCGTGAATGGAACATTTTATTTGCTGTTTTTGGTTAGGATTTAGTCATCTAACCAATTTTACTGGTTGTGAAAATGCATTTCATTATTTTTTGCATTTATTAAGTTATGTAATATATTACATTCATAATCTAGTCTTAAACAACTAGCCAATAAACATTAGCTTAATTATAACAATTAAACCATAAAAAAAAAAAAACAGTTTTTGCTTACGTACCTACTTTTTTCTTGTTTAGAGAGGGATTAGAAGCTAGAGAACAATTTTAGTCATGGTTGTCTAATTTTTCCTTGTTTTTTGGGAGAAAACCCAAAATAACACGTTTTAACTATCTGTGACAACTCGCCTTTTTGAATGATTTGTTAGAGTTTTTACTCAATAAATAAAAATAAAAAACAGTTCACTTAGGTACCTACTCAATAAACTGGCCATGGTTTTGTTGGGTTTTTTTCTCCCCAAGAAATAAAAAAGAAAACATAAAATAATAGTGAGATTTAGACAAACCATAGCTCGAATGGTGTTGTAGCGTTGACTAACGTAACGTACCTGTATATGTACTTACAAATTAAGGTTTCTCTTAATCAGATTTACATCACGTAGTCTGTATCTTGACAAAGTACTTTGTATTTCTGTTTGAGCTGAAAGATAACTTTCCAACGACAACTGTCTCAGTTGAGTAGCTACATGCTTTGCAAATGCATCGTATTCATCTAGTATATGTATGCTGGAATCATCTAGCTTTTCCACTGCTGGACTTGAGTCAGCCGGTTTTGGCATTGTATCAGCGATCTTTGGCATTGAATCAGCTGGTGTTGGCGTTGAATCTTCTGGTATTGGCAATGAATCAGCTAGTGAAGGCGTTGATTCAGCTGGTGTTGGCATTAAATATGCTAGTGATGGCGTTGAAACAGTTGATGTTGGTGTTGAAACATTAAATGTTGGTGTTGAAACAGTTGATGTTGGCATTGAATCAACTGGTGTTGCCACTGATGTAGTCGGTCTTTGAATAAATGGTGTTAGCCTTGGAAGTTTTGGCATTGAATGTGCTGGTGATGGCGTTGAAACAATTGATGTTGGCATTAAATCAGCTGATGCTGCCACTGATGTAGTCGGTTTTTGGATAGCTGGTGCTAGCCTTGGATGTTTCTTCTTATTCCGTAACTTTAACTGAGGCCCTTGGCACCCGTCAGGTGCTTTTGACATAGAAGCAGATGGCGAGATCTTGTTGATGATTGACCTTACCGTAATCATTCGAGGATTTTTAACGCTATCGGCTGTTTCCATTGTAGGATTTAACTTTGTAGCTTTCCAAAGTGTTTGCACGTCGGTTTCTTTAGCAGATAACTCTGGGTTGATTTGGGCCAGTTTTGGTACGGGTGTTGAATAGACCCTCTTTTGCTCTTCTGGTGCTATATTTTTTGTTGTGCTATTGGCATGTTGTACTTGTGAAGAAAGATTTGTTTTAGTTTTTTGTGAATTACCATCTAATGATTCAGCGGATTTTTTTAATAAATAAATCGGTTTTCCTGAACTATTCCTATTTTGAGTTTTTAAAACCGGTGGTTTTGCGGGATCTATGACAAAACCGTCTTTAGGAATGCTTGTTACTGGACGCACAGTATTGGTAACAGGGTCAATTCTATACATTTTAATGTTTGTTTTCATCTGACCTTTTATTTCCTCTATGTTACGTTTGCGAGTGGAGTAGACATTTGAAATTTTCATACCGTAAGCCAGTTGTTCATCTCTTCCTTGAGGATTTTCAAGAGCATCGACGGAAAGCTGTCCGCTTTTGGCGTCACTTGGATCTAGTTCAGTAAATTCTAATTCGCTTGATGTTTCCGAAAATTCAGGTTCGGAATCTTGAACTGCTATTGGTTCCTTAGATTCAGGCTGACCGTGGGGCGTAGTGGTAGGCGCCGCCGCCGCCGGCTCGTATTCGATTGGTATTTCTTCATCTTCCTTAGTAAGTTCTTGGTTTGTGATATTTTCATTATGTTGTGGTAATTCTGTTGTATCGTCAACACTATCTGTTTCAGAGCTATCCACCGAATCTACAATAATTCCATCCTGGAAATAATACAGCATGTTTATTGTAATAAAAAACAAACAATTGGTCATTCTATAAGTGACCTATTAATAATTTAAGTACTACCTATTTATTTTTGAGCAAGCTCAATCGTTGATATTGATACTGATGATTGAAAAAGGTTAGGTTAAGCTCTGGAATTTCTAGTCTTATTAAAAGTACTTTTATAACATAACGTTGTCTCTCTCTCCCAATAAGGTTTGCTGGAAGAGCACTCTTTTTAGCGTTAAGCTCGCCTTTGCCATTACTTCTCTTTACTGTATGTTTTTTTAGTAGAATCAAGAATTAAGAATTTTTAAATTGTGGTAGCTTAGCTATGTTATCCTTGAGTGCTGATTTGTTGTGTCCAGATTATCCAGGAAAGTGAAGCCGGGTACTGACTTGGAGGATCTATGTTTGGCTGTGTGTAGATTAACTGATTTTTATAAATTAGCTAATTGGGTTTTTATATAACTAGCCTAAGGTTTGTCACGTACTTTTTGGAATAAATGCCCGTGATTCCTACAAACTACAAATGCTACATGCTACGAAATTTGTTTCTTCATAAACTTAGAGCGATGGAAGAGGTGACCACAGATTGGGTTGCGGGTAGGTAATGTGGAGGTTACAAACCAAGCTCATTTGGATGCCTCATCGGGTGGGATTACACCATGATAACACATTATCGCTCTAATACATTTCTTTAGCACTATAATAGACAATATAGACATAGCGAAAGAACCGATATCAAACTCTAGCTTGACCTTGGCTTTGATTTTTGATTTAATGTGGGTTATATCGCACATAATTTAGATAAGCCTAATCTTACTTGTTCTCCTTCACATATTGGAACTGCGTTAGTTTTCAATTCAGTGCAATCCAAAAAATCTTCTTTCTTGAAGTGCTTGGAGCAAATAGTGCTTTCCTTTTTAGGTCGCCATGAAGACATCGTCTTTAGTTGCCCTGTTGCCTTTATCCACTTGGCTCTGATGCCGCGATTGGTAGGAAATCTAAAAATAATGACCATGAAAAATATGTCTCCCTATCTCAGTACATTTGCAGATACAGTGGCGATCATAAATAGGTACCTATACCGTGTCCATTTTGAATGAGGCATAAACGTATACAAAGCGCCCATACTTAACCTAAAATTCACTTTGTTGGCGCGTCCTTTAAACGTAATTTACATTACTTGTCGATTTTAGATCCTCCCTACAATAAAAATTGCTTACTATCTGATATCTATACTATCTGCTTAACTGAAACTCGACGCCAAGCAAGTAAGTTTTTGTTATTTGTATCGTGGTTTATTTACTAACATGCTCCATGCTGGATGGATACGGTATAGGTAGGTACCCTCCAAGTCTCGAGTTTTGATTTTACAATATTATACTTACATATATGTATTATTTTTATTATAGAGAACAGCTAGGTACATTTTAGCGAAATATATGTAACAGTATTAAAATATTTCAGTATCAATAGAAATTGACTTCAAACTTAACAGGGGAACCCCCAGGCCACGGGACGAGCACAGAGTACGGGGCGGCGGCGGCGGCGGCGGCGGCATATTCATTCCAGGATAAAAAGTAGCCTATGTTTTATTCCAGTATTAGAATTACCTGTATGCAAAATTTCAGCCAGATCCGTTCAGTAGTTTTGGCGTGAAGAGGTAACAAACATCCATCCATACATCCATCCAAACTTTCGCCTTTATAATATTAGTGTGATAGTGAGATTCTGAAATAAGTAGTAGGTACCTAACACTGGAAGATTAGATGCTATGATATATGAGGTAAGCCTTTACTGAGTATGGGACGTCTCCATAAATTACGAGGTGATTTTGACACTTCATCTATGTTTTTTTGGGGCTCGCTGCGCTGGCCTTTTTATCCCCATCATGTCTATAAAAAGAACTAGAAAAACGGTACTTAGCTACTGATACGAGTATGTAGGTACTTAACCAATCAACCTTTCTAGCCAGATTGTTCTTCTTCCGCTAGCGGAAAAAAAATTGAAGTGAATTAGAGTCAATTGCTCCTTATTTCTTGTTTGATAGTAATAACTATTTATCAAGCTGTTAATATCGTAAAAATTTTACTTGTCTATACTTATTTTGTAAGTCTAAAGAAATATACGATTTGACTCTGACTCTGACTCTGATTGACGATTTCACTAAGACATTCCTAAAACCCGACAATAAATAGCGCTCGATGGTCGATAACGTTCGTGTTTTTAGTCATAGGGTAATGTCCGGCTCACCACTTTCCAAAGAATCTCATAAGCGTCGTCAAAAACCATTGATTTAAAAAGGGTTTTTAATAAATCAATGTCAAAAACAAAAAAAAGACGTGTGGCACTCGGGGACTGCCGCGGTAAAGCTATTGCATAGCATTTTGTATCAACTTATGCAATTATAATTTTACTTTTTTATTTTTTTCATGCAGTATTGCTTTTTCTTTGATATTAATTCAAGTTACACTTTTTGAGCCGAGCGTGGTGACCGATAAGAAAACAAATTTAAAATCAGCAATGTATTTAAAACACTGCCAACCTCTCACTCGAAAGCTAGTACACGTGCACTCGCTGTCCACAGCTGTAATCCGCCGCGGTCGTTCACCCGCCCGACACGTAAAACTCCCGCCGCCGCGCCGCCGCCCGCGCCCGTGCGAGACTAGGTACCTAACCTACCTACCTACAAACTTATCATTCCATAAATTGACCTAACTACTACCTAACCTACCTACGATTAAATTTCCGGCCATGGCCTTGAGCATGCCTATCATTGATTAGAAATAAAAAAAAACACATTTAATTATGTCTAAAATACCCTCGGACACCCGCAGGCTATGGGGTGTACGAGAGTATTTTAGATAAAATTTAATGTGTTTTTTTGGTAGGGCCACAGCCACAACAGCACAGCTGAAATCCGTGGTTGTTCTCCCGCCCGACACGTAAACTCCCGCCCGAGCGAAACAAGGTACCTACCTACAAACTTATCTTTGCATAAATAATTACCTAGTAGGTAGGTACCTAACCTACTATTTAATCAGCGGCCATGGCCTTGAAAGCATGCCCATAATTGATGATAACTTAAAAATGTAAAACACATTTAATTCACATTCACATTTTGCCTTAAATTAGTACCTACCTACCCACTCGTACACATAGGTATGTCCGCGCTACCCTGCGGCCACAGGCGCCGAAGTCATCGCATTTTCGAATCATTCATCATAAAATAATAGGTAGGTACCTACATAGGCAACCCCGCGCAAATATCCGCACCGCCGCCGCATTTTACTCAAATCCTTTAGACTCACGGATTCCGGCGGAAGCGGCTCGGAAGGATGCGCCCTGATGCGCTTTAACAGCAGTCGGCGACAACAGCCGACTGCAGGTGACGGCAGCCGACTGCAAAGGTCGACAGCCGACGACCGTTCGGCCAGGTGGGATGATGATCAGATAAAGACTGCAGCTGCCTGCAATCTTTAGAAGATCGTCTGCATGCTGGATACATCAAGCTGAAGACAGAGCGCTATGGCGCTCATTAGGGAGGCCGACCTATGTGCATCTGTGGATTAGTTATAGGCTGATGATGGTGATGATGCCTTTCCGTTAATTCTGGGGGGCAGGAACACATGCCCTACGATAGTCCTCAGATGGATCCCTACCTACCCAGATGTTAACCAAACATCTCACTTGATGCCCGCAGTTTATCGATAGCTACCTAGGTAAGCATTTGTCCATACCTACTCCCTCGCACTAAACATAATGTAATCATGATAAAAAAAAACACTAACCTTATTAAATGCCTCCTCTAAGGATAACTATTATCTAACAAACTCACAATAATAAAACACACAACACCAATAATTAATAGGTATAGGTACACAGGTACACACACTGATCTGCCTAGCCAACGCGCTGCGGCAAACGGCAAACATAAACTTATCTGCCTAGCCAACTAATAATTAACAAAAGAAAATCACGAAACATAAACATACTAACCATGTTTATGCACCGCGCATTTGTTCAGACTGAATAACGAACACGTAGGTACTAGGTACTATACTAACTAAAATGGTTTTTACTATACTAACTAAAATGGTTTTACTATACTAACTAAAATGGTTTTTCGGTAAAAGTCAAAGAGTTTACACGCGCGTATGCGGCCTTTGCTTAGCCCGCCCGCCCCGCCGCGCCGCGCCACGCCATGCCCCAAACGTACAAACGTAGGTTATAGGTATGTGTGTATGTACAAACGTAGGTAGTACTTATTGTAGACAAAGTAAAATGTGTTTAAAATAATGGACCTAGCAAAATTCACGGACGGAGTCTCATTAAGAAATAAAATGAAGCACTCGATAGTCTGTCCACCCTCAGTACGTACACGAACACACTCACACATTGATATCATAGTCTGTCCATCGACTGCCAGCCATTACGGCATTAGACGTCAACAGATGTACAGCGTTGTAAACAAATGTAAATAACGAAAAATGCATTCTTGTCTTCTTGTCGTGAAATGTCGCGGAAACCACAGTCGTTTCGTCAACATAAAACACGGGATCACATCCACAAATAAATTTATTGGTTCATCAACGTATTACTTCGATGTGACACAAAATTATTATCAACAGAAAAATCAAAACAAAAACAAAAACTGTCTTCACTTTTGAATCTGTAGGATTCCGTCCGTAAATTTATCTACGTCCATGTTTAAAACATTGATTAATTAAAAAGGGAAGATAGGTTACGTTCTCCCAGCGATTACTCAAAAATTGGCATGTGTTAGAACTACACGCAAACACATACGCTCACAGTTATATTTGCAGCCCTGTGCAATACAAAGAAGAACAAAGACGGAAAGACGTATCTAAGACCGAAGTGAGACCGAGACAACAATATTTCACGCGAACCACGACCGCCCGTGCCGCCGCCGCCGCCGCCGGTCAGACGGTGACTAAGGTTGGAGCACACAATTTTACACAATATGAGGTTGCCATTTTTGAGAAACTAGTACCTCATCTTCCCTTTTTAATTAATCAATGGTTTAAAATGTTAAAGTTTCTAATGAATTATTGGCATACTTCAAGGTCATGGCTGCAAATTAAAGTACGTATGGTTTATCCATATTGAATGAAGCATGTTAGTTAACAAAATACGACACAAATAACAAAATCTCACTTGCTTGGCGTCGAGTTTCAGATATAATTGTAAGCAATTTTTATTGAAGGCAGGATCTAAAATCGACAAGTAATGTAAATTACGTATGCGTATACGGACGCGCCAACGTATGTTTACGTTTATGCCCCATTCAAAATGGACACGGTATAGGTAGGTACAAATCACACTAATATTATAAATGCGAAAGTTTCTATGTATGTATGTATGTTACTTCTTCAAGCCAAAACTACTGGACGGATCTGACTGAAATTTTGCATACAGATAATTCTAATCCTGGAATCAAACATAGTCTACTTTTTATTCCATAAATCAGTCCCGTGGGATAAAAATCACCTTTTAACATTCCTTTGTCTGAGTTTAACGTTTCCACAGGAACAACGCGTGCAAAGCCGCGGGGTGCAGCTAGTTATTTACGAAAAGATAAGTTTGTAGTCTCGTCTCGGGAGTTCTAGGGCATTTACACGGACTACAAGTTGACACGGACTGCAAGTTGTACACGCATCGACTGCGGTCGACGGCTTCCATTGGCTGCAGTCGACTGCAGGCGAGGCGTCGTCGCCTGCAGTCGACTGCAGTGCAGCCAATGGAAGCAGCCAATGAAGTGCCGTCGCGACGGCACTACCCGGCACGGGCCCCGGCCCATGCCGCGTGCCCGTGCCGCACGTCGGCGCGCCGCCGGGGCGCGCGCAAGGGCGTGGCGCGGGCGCGGGCGGCGGGGCTACCCGAAGGCCTTACGCGCGCGCGTCTTTGATTTTTACCGACAAAATTTAAAAAAAGGAAACTTGAGTCTTATGATTATTACTTTAGAACTCATAGGAGATATGACAGCGCGATTTCGGTCGGCGGCTACTCAAAGAAATATTCGGCTTTTATAAAGGGATATAAATAATTTTACCTAATTTCACGAATGTTTTTATTATTTTGTTTTAGTACGTGATCTGATCACTAACTGGTCTGAATAGTCGCGCGCGGTGTTAACGTAGGTACTGACCGTTTCGTGTATTTTTTGATAATTATTAGAAGCAGTTTAGTTTATTAAGTTTTCAGTATTTTATTGAGTTAGTGTTATTTTTATTTATTATTGTTAGGAAGGTACCTACCTACCTACGTTATGTTTAGTGCGAGGGAGTATGGACAAATGCTTATGTGCTACGGTGAAGCTAGAGGAAATGCGTCACAAGCCTTGCGAATTTACCGGGATAGGTACCCAAACCGGCAACATCCGGTTGATGCTAGAGTCATCACGGCGGCCTATCAGAGGGTTCTGAGTGATGACCGGATTACTCCTCAAAGGCGCGGGGGTGGCAGAGAGGTAGGAGTTCAGGTGCAAGAACGGGTCTTGGACCCTCGTGTAGAAACCCTCGTGTAGGAACGCGGACTGCAGCAAATCTGCTTAGAGGTCGTGGAACCGTAGTATCCCACCCGACTGTGCACAGGATCTTAAATAAAATTATTGTTTATTGTTTATTGTTTATTGTTTATTAAGTAACTGACACGATTTTACCAAACCAATTACATTAGTTACTTATGATTATAACACAAAAATTATAATTATCAAAAAAATTAAAATTAATATCAATAGATGTATAATATTAAACATTAAAAATCAAACAACTCATCATATAAATAAATTAAAAGAATTAAAATGATATTAACTAAACAAACCAAGCATCCTTTCATTCATCACTCTCGCAAAACCTCAGGCATACTAACATAAAACTCTTCCATTCATCTGCGAATATATCACAGTCTGGATTCCGGTCCAGGAGTCTGTTAAGGGCGGCGAGGGTGCGAGGCAGTGGGGAGTTGGTATGAGCGACGGTTCTAGCAAAGGGAACAGAGAAGAGCCTGTGGCTTCTGTTGCGAACATAGTTATCAGGGAGGTAGAGCCGAAACAGAAGGTTGTGTAGGTCAGGAACGTCGATCCTACCACGAAGCACCTTGCACATTGTTGCTATTTGTTCGTACGCTCTTCTAGTCTGTAGGGAATTGTATCCAAGACGCCCTTGGAGAAACCTAGTTGGGTACATATACGGGTAATACCCAAATTCTCGCTTGTACTGAGACCTGAGGAACGCCTTCTGTACCTTTTCCAGTAACAGCGCGTACGTACTTTCGTGCGGGTTCCAGACGGAACTGCTTGACTCTAGTTTGCTCCGCACTAGAGCCCCGAACAGAAGCCGCACGACACTGTCACTGCGAAAGTCTCGGGCGTTTCTTAAAACAAAGCCGAGTCTTTGAAACGATTGCTTGGCGACCGTAACGATGTGGTCGTGAAATGTGAGCTTTCGGTCAAAAGTAACTCCTAAGTCCTTGATTACCGTTACTCTAGAGATGATGTTGCCATGTATCGAGTAATCAAAGAATAACGGATTTTTCCTTCGACCGAAAGTCATCACGGAGCATTTGGAAGGATTAAACCCCATCTTGTTGTCAATACACCATTGACATACCGCGTTAACATCGACTTGAAGCGCCTCACAATCTGCCGTGGAACGTATGACAGTGTAGAGCTTCAAATCGTCGGCGTACAACAGACACTCCGCGTGCTCTACAACGTCTGGTAAGTCATTTATCATTAAAATAAAAAGCAAGGGCCCTAAAATAGAGCCCTGACTTACCCCTGACCGCGTGTGATAGGGTGCGGACTCATAAATTCCGAGTTTAACATACTGCTGGCGATCGCGCAGATAGTCGGCGAGAAGTCTGAGAAGATCGGGCGCGAAGCCTATGGCGCTTAGTTTGGCCAGCAGTATGTCGTTATTGACCCTATCAAATGCTTTTTGGATGTCGAAGTAGAGCACGTCTACCTGACAGCAGAGGTCTAAGTTCCTTGAGATGAACTCTACAAGTGTTAAAAGATTGGAGTTGACCGACCGCCTATCTCTAAAACCATGCTGGGCATTGCTTAAGAAAGTCTTGACTTGCGCGTATATGATTTTGTGTAAGACGTTTTCAAGTACCTTAGCAGGAGAAGACAGAATAGCGATCGGACGATACTCCTCGACGGCAAGTTTGTTCGAGCTTTTTGGAATCGGTGTTACCCTTGAAACCTTCCACTGTGCTGGATATCGACCTGTACGTAAAGCCAAATTAAAAATGTGATTCAGTGGGGTCACCAAGCTTTTACTAACTGACTTTATAAGAGACGGTGGTATCGCGTCTGGCCCTATAGAGCTTTTAGCTTTTAATTTTTTAATTCCGTAGAGCACATCTTTTGGTGTAAATTCAATAATATTGACATAGTTGCTGTTACAGCTCCGGTCACAGCGATTTATATTTTCAGCGTCCAGTGCTGGAATATCGGCCAGAAAAATACTTCCGAAGAAACTGGCAAACGCTTCAGCTGCTGCAACACCCGAACAAGACTCTCCCCTATATGTAACATTGGCTTCAAACCCACCCTTAGCTCGCAAACTAGAGATATGCTGCCAAAAGTCGCGCGGGTTTAAAGCAAGGTTATTTTCAATATTTCTTAAGTGCAAATTATAGGCACTAGATGTCCTTGACTTCAGAGACGCCCTCAATTCGGAAAATAACCTATAGTTCTCGTCAGACTTAGTTTTCTTCCAGCTGGCATGGAGTTTCCCCTTTCGCCTAGTATCCCTTATAATGTCGGGGGTAAACCAGACGGGATAACGCCTTGTACCAGATTTCTTGCGACTCTTTGTCGGTAAACACTTATCAAAGATTTCATAGACAGTGGCATAGAAAGCCTCAGTGGCAGAGGTTATATCGACGGAGAGTAAAACTTGATCCCAAGGAGCTTTTGAGAGACAGTTGTGCAAAAGCTCCGTATCACAACGCTTAAAGTTCCAGTCTCTTGTTGGATTGATATTGCTCGGTTCTATGCGATCCGAACTACGTGTCATCTCTACCAATACCTCGATATCTAGAGCAGGGTGGTATGCATCCATGGGGACTATACCCTCCGTGCCAGAGACCAGTACTTCCCTTAACCCTTCGCACTCCCTAGCCAGAACAACATCCAGAATACCACCATGTAAGTTCAGGACAGCGTTATTATCAATAAAATTTGAAAAAGATAAAAAATAACAATAATAATTTTGAATATTTACAGAAGCACTATTTAAATTTATATCACCCATGATTATTACATATCCCTTTAAATCATTAATAAAACTCTCAGTTTTACAAAACCACCGCATAAAGTCTTGGTCGGTAGAACTGGGTTTCAAATAAACAACACATACATGAAAAGCGCGACCGCCCCAGGTAAAGCTCGCCCACAGGTCCTCGCCGATGTCCGTCTCGAGGTCCAGTCGTCGACGCAGTGAGATGGGCGCGCGCGCGGCCAGCAGCACTCCTCCGCATGGTGTTCCTCTATCCCGCCGCAAAATGGACCAGTCACCGCATGCTAATTCTGAGTCTTCCACAGAGGTGTCCAAAAATGATTCCGTCACGGCCACTAAGTTATGCTCAAGTAGGGCAAGATTATTACGCCACATGGAAAGCTTTGTCTTTAGGCCGCGGACATTCTGATAAAAGGCTCGAAAGCACATACTTTTATTGCAGCCTGATTTGGCCACGAAAGGACTGCCGCGCCGTGCCTATAGTAGCGTTCGGATCCGTTTCAGCTTTTTTTAGACTGGCTGGTTTTCTGTAGTTAACCCATGGTTTCAGTCTAGCATTAACCGGCCACACGTTGACAGAGTAACACGTATTATAATGTTCTTCAGGGACGCCTATTTTATAGGACTTGTAACACCCTTTTGGGGTTAACTCCTCCAAAGTGCAGGATCCTGTTGGGCACAGTTGTTTAAGATACTCTTGAATTTCGTCGGCGCTAGATGCCATGTTCCACAAGTGAAGATATCTTACAGGCTCGATCGCTTTAAGTGTAGTTATCGCTGGTCCAGCGGTTCCGAAGAGAGATGTTGGTCCTCTACTTTTACGCCTCCTTACCTCAGTCCACTGTTGGCCGGGTTCGGGATCATGAACGACTTCCTTAGGTAAACGCGGGGTGCCGCCGCCGACAATAGAACTTTCCTGTGCCTTTTTCTCTTCAGTGTTTGTAGCTTTCGGCAAGTGAGACCGAGTGTGCAGTGGTGCAGCGCTACCTAGCTTAGGTACTTTGATGGGTTTCGGCTCCTGTATACTCGGCCCCGCCAGTGCAGCCTGCGCAGGTTCAGTAGGAGCAGTATATATCAACTCCCGGCGCTCTCGAGATACTCTATTTTCATATTTCTCTAGTTTAGCGCTGAGAGTACCCATTTGTTGAGCGTAACTATCTAACTTCACCTCATAGGTGGAAATAAGCGAAATAGCTGTGGTGAGCTGCTCTTTGATGGAAGTCATTTCGTATCTTAAGCTTTTGATTTCTATAGAAAGATCGGCCGGCTTGTCGCATTTAGATGATAAATCCAAGTTGGTTGGGAGAGGTGTTATCTTTCTATTCGTTACATTTGAACTGTGATCCCGCTTTCTAGAACCCACAGGAGTAGAGCTGTTGTCTCCTCCTTTTTTGGTAGCGCAGCGGCATTCAGGACATACCCAGGTGTTCTTCTCGTCGAGAGTTGAGTTTTTCCCACCGATGCACAGAAGATGATACAGCTTGCTGCAACCTTCCATCACACATCGGAGATAGTCTTCGTCAGGAAGTATGCCACCGTCACAGGCAGAGCAACTCATCGTGTTACTATGACAAAAGTCGTAGGCGCGTTGTAGGCGTAGGATTCCAGTAGGTAGGCAACGCGGCCAGTGCAGCGCGTGCGGGTAGTGGGTGAGTCACTGCGCGATACTCGGTGCAAGTGCGCTGGACGCGAGTTGTCCTAGGTCAGTTTACTGGACGGTTGGCAAAATATTTTAAAATGTTTTTGCTTATAACTTTGGAACCACTAGGTCAATTAGAAAAAAGTAACAGTTACCAGAAAGGTGTTTTCACTGGTCACAAATTGCATTAACTTGCAACAGAGTCACGTCACTATTTTCACTTATTTCAAATTAAAATCACGGAGCAAACAAACAATGATGTTGCTTTAGCGAGTTGCGTACGGCGAAAAAAAGTAAAATGTATGTATATAGAGTAGGTACCTACTCACTCATTTTCTTTCACAATTTTTTCGTGACTTTCTTCATTAATAATAATTGCACTTTGTTCATTCATATTCAAAACACTTTATACACAAATTTTACGAGTACAGCTATTCACTGTTGTACATAAATACCTATATAATATATTATACACCTATATACTTTCTCATAAACAGCTGCATAAGTATTCGTACGATTATATTATACGACGCACACACAACCCGTGCCGAAGACTGCCGAACTGAAACGACGTTAGACGATGCGATGCACGGCCTTCAAGCCACACCTCCTTGCCCGGCGGCGGAGTGGGGGGACCTCAGGTTTTTGCGTTACGGAATTTCTGGATTCGGTCCCCGCGCTCAAGGCCCGCGATAGAAGCTATGCAATAGCTTAAAAATTTTAGCGGCTCGCTCCGTTTTCGGGACATTCTTGATTTTTCTTTATTTGTTAGCTGTGGGTGCTGGCTTAGAATTTGCTCCACCCCAACTCTTCCCGCGAGTGTCGTAAGAGTCGACTAAAAGATACCCACCGAAGGGCATGCGGGTTGAGTACAAAACTACGATCCTCAACCCGCATGCCCAGCGTGGGGATTATCGGCATAACCCTCCATACGATAAACGCCAATAACACATTTTTCAGACTTATGCAGCTCTTGTAGCTTGTGTAAAATCGCTTCTCCGTAAACACACTCTACCAATGCCATATGTTTGAAATCAGGGGGCCGCGCCGCGCCGCGGCACTGCACGCGTAGCGTCTCCGTAAACGTCTTAGTAGACTGTTTACCTTCTGTGTCAGTCAGAGGTCAGTCCTTCTGACTGATCTCTGCAAAAGGATGTTAGTTCCAGTGTTTCGACCATTTTATTCGTCTTAAAGTCTCTATTCACCCCGTTTTACCAGGTAGGTATAAATAATTGTTATTCAATCAAGGCAATTATGCAATAAGTTCACCACAACACAATCAGTGGTCTTTTCACGAAATGTCATGTCATACATATTACGGGCAGTGTTGCCAGAAGGTTACATTTCTTACATTTTTCGTAACTTTTGACCTCCTAGCGTAACATGTAAGTAATTTTTATATCTTAGGCGATTTTCGTAACTTTTGAGAATTACGAGATTTTTAATACGTACTAGATTTTATTGCGAAAAGTTTACGGACGCATCCAAATTGAACGTAACAATCCAGAACTAGTCGTCTAAATAGTATTTTACTCCTCATCCCACTCAGAGATGGCATTCTTCCATGACAAAGTGAAACAACGTATTTCTGGATGGATTGAAACTTGATTTTGCTTGAGCGTGTGCGCGTACGTTCTTGGTGCGTACGCGCACTTGCGAAGAGGGAAACGTACATATGCGTTCCGGGTTTCGTTACATTCAATTCAAACAATAAAGAGAGATGACAAAATATCATCGAAGATAAATGAAAGTCAATTGCTTTTTACATTGAAGCGTTCCCGCCTTTTATAGGCAGAGCCCTTTTAAAAATACCTGGTTGAACAAGTACGTTAGAGTTATATATACGTATCGAATATTAGTAGGTAGTTATTTCGGTGTATTACTAACAGATACACCACCAAAGGCGTAGCGAACAGCTTTTGTGTCCTCGATGTGGTCTGGAGATGAACCCACGTTTAAGTTTAATATGCAAAAAACTACAAAATATCGAACGAAACGACAAAATTTTCACGGCTCGCTTCGCTCGCCGGTAACCTTTTCTGCTGTTTCAGGTTCCATTTTTAATAATACATGTTTTCGGGCTCACAATAAGATCATTTTGATCACCACCGTGAAAACTTGACGAAAAAGTTTTTTTTGCGGCTCGCTCCGCCCGCCGACGACGAACGCCTTCGTGTAACTGGCTGCGTAAGAGAGAGGGCTTTCATGTACATACTCAGGGCCCGTACTCTTAATCACGAAATCGAACTTTCTGATTCGATTACGTGATATGCTAATCTTATGTAAGGCGGACAGAACGGATACCTTAGCCCCCATACAAACGTACTTCCCGCTCCATTTGGAAACTACGTCCCCGATCGTATTGAAATTTTTCATACATAATCGGATGACAAATAGCCATGTCTGTAGTTTTTTCGTTTTTTAAAAAACATTATGATCTTTAAATGAGAGCGAAACTAATTGGCCCTATTTTGACCACCAAATCGAGTCATTTTCAAGCTATTTTTTATGCATGATAGACACCTTTATTCGAAAATCTGTCACACTGCAGACATCCTAAATATATTCACAATTAGAAATAATCAAAAATATTTCTAAAATCAGTCATTCTTCAAAATGAATCGGGAAGTACGAAAAACTATCAAGAATTGGTGAAATTCCTTCTAGTTTCTGCAACCGCTCGCTCGCACGCGGGGGGCGATGCGGCGCGCAGGGGGCGAAATTCCGAAAAAAGGCGAACATCGCCGAATAGCCGACACGATGCGATGACGACGACCGACGACGTGGCGACGAATCTTTTCGTAGTCGGTCGGGCGTCGTCGGCTATTCTGTGCTAGTTATTTATTTCTGCTACACGTATTAGTATTTTGCCTTATTTAGACGTAATCAAACGAGATACCTAGGTACCTATTATTTATATTTAGAAAACTTACGACTTGGCCTGTGTATTGGATTTGGATTTTGCCTTTGACTTGGTAAACTACGAACATACTTGCAAATGACCAGCAAAAATGGACCCATCCAGTAAGTAGGTAGGTACCTAGCTAAGCTACCTACATATCTAACCTACTATAGATTATGGACCGAATTATTTTGCTGTTTTATAGAAATGGTTCTGAATTGATCACATAAAAGTTTTACAATCGAAGGATTAGTATTTATCCCGTCAAGCTTAAAAAACAACCAAATAGGTAGGTACCTACCTACCTACTTCAGAAATACTACATTTTGGGTGACATCTTCGCCAAGTCTGATCGAAGTTTAATAATTCTTTCTTTACTGTCTAAAGTTTAAACATAAAAAGTAGGTAGTATCTAAAACATCCTCTTCTCATGATAATTTCACTCATCTATCTTTATCTATTTAGGTAGGTATATAAAAGAAAGTCGTGTTAGTTACACTATTTATAACTCAAGAACGGCTGAACCGGTTTGGCTGAAAATTGGTGGAGAGGTAGCTTAGAACCAGGAGACGGACATAGGATGGACATTTTGTTCCCGGCTGAACGAATCTTGATGAAATTTGGCAGGGAGGTAAACAGTATCCCGGGAACGGACTTAGGCTACTTGAATAGAGCGTGGGAAGCCGCGGGTAAAAGCTAGTTACTAATAATTTATCTCTATGATCCCCATGGCAACGGATGTAATAACAAGAGGCTTATAAAATTGATGCGAGGATACCTATCCAAAAAGTATCAATGAAGACGGATAGCATAGAACGAAGGAAGATCAGTTCTGGGCTGATGATATTGTTAGGGTTTTGTACGCGTAAGGGTCTCAAAATTTGTACCTATTACTAAGGCTCCTGTCTATCAGCGGGCTGCATTTTATGAATCGTGATAGTTAGGCACATTGATTTATTAAAAACGCGCCCTTTTTAAATCAATGGTTAGGCATTATAAATTTTGACTGAGGGCGTATTTCTAGTGTTCCTCTAACGATAAATTATCATCATCATCATCAGCCTATCCACCAATGGACATAGGCCTACCCAGTGCTGGATTTACACATTTGCCGCCCCAAAACTTTAAATTTTTTGCCGCTCCTACCGACTGTAAGTTTTCTAAAACTAGATACACTGTTCACAATAAAGTAAATTCATTTTATAACCGACTTCAAATAAAGGAGAAGGTTCACAATTCGACCGTATTTTTTTAAAAGTTTCTTACCTAATAATTCTGACGGACCTTCGCCCACCGCGCCACAGACATCTGTGGCGCGGTGGGCGAAGGTCCGCCTGCTACGCAGGAGGTTGCGGGTTCGATTCACGCCTCGGGACAAATATTTGTACGATCTGCAGATATTTGTTCAGGGCCTTCTGGATGTTTTCTATGTAAAAAAAAAAATATATCTATGTAGTGTATTGTATTACGTATATCAGTTATCTAGTACTCATAACACAAGCTCTGCTTAGCTTGGGGCTGGTTAATGTTGTGTGAATTGTCCAACATTATTATTATTATTATTATTATAATTTTGACTGGGTGGTCCGATTTTCATGTTCTTTTTTATTTGATTGTGGTCCTATTTTAATTTCGTCCAGTTACGACTGTGGGATTAATTAAAAAACTATATAATTCAAACCGGATTCGGTTTGAAGTTTTTTGAAACAAAATCAATTATTTTAGGAAAAAATATTGTTTTTGCATTATTTTTACAACTTTTTGGGTTTAATTTTAAGTTAAGAAAAGCAAAGCAAAGGTTTGTTTTTACTACACTACTTATAAGGTGTGGTGGGCTAAGGAAGATAAGTAGGTTAGGTGAGGCCAGATACTGGTAACCATGCACCTGTCAACGTCAAAATATCCAAAAGTTGCTCGTACTTGGTCTCAAAAAACTCAAGTCTATAACCTCTGGGAGCCGTGATATAAATAAAACTTCTATGTCAACGCGATCAAACGTTACAACCGTTTATGTCCGAATTTTTTGAAGTTAACAAGTGAATCATGTAGAAGCTAGGACTAAAATTTGTTAATTTGTAGCTTATTCACAAAAAACAAATATTTTATTCAAGCCATAGTCCAATCACTATAGTTAGAGGTACCTATTCCTACTTCCCGTTGAGCTAGAATCTTGATATTTGGCAAGAAACCAGGTCTTACAATTATACGAAACCCTTGGTGCTCAAGTCCGAATCGCACTTGACATTTTATTGTACTATGTGGTTTGATTTAGTTTGTCGCCATGACGTAGAGGTTTTTAAGTTTTTGAAATTTAGATTTTACAAATGTAATTAATTGTCGGTCATAATTAAAGATGTGATTTGTTTGATGTCACGTCTATTATGCTATGATGCAAGCGTGCCAAATATTGTTGATATGCAGGGCCGGATTAAGCCAGCGCGGGGCCCGTAGCAAAATGTGAACTGGGGGCCATTGAATTCATTACTGTTTCAAATTTAACGTTAGTTCAAAAATGAAAATTTGTGCAAAGTTACTTTAAACTAGGGCAAGTTTTAGTACCGGCAGGCGGAAAGATACATTTTTGTTTTTTTAGGTACATTTTATTTGTAGTAGTAAGAAAAAACTGAAATTCGATCGAATTTGAGGCAAAAGGCGGAAGCAAATTAATGTTATCGCAAAATTTACGTGTTTTTACCTTTACCATGTCCATTTTGAATGAGGTATAAACGTAAATAAACCGCCCGTACTTAACCTAAAATTCACTTTGTTGGCGCGTCCTTTTGTACGTAATTTACATTACTTGTCGATTTTAGATCCTCCCTTGAATAAAAATTGCTTACAATTATATCTGAAACTCGACGCCAAGCAAGTGAGATTTTGTTATTTGTGTCGTATTTTGTTTACTAACATGCTCCATTCAACGTGGACAAACCATAGGTTGTGTGCCTAGGTATTTGGATGTTGTCAAAAAGCTTGTAAAACCAACACAATAACGAGCGGAGCTAGCTTAACTCGTATCTAAGACCAAGACAAGCAAAATTGCACACAAGTTTCAGACTTTTACAGCTGCTGGCAAAAAAAATAAAGCCACATAACGCGAAAAAAAGCGTTTATTTTTAAGATTTTAGGGACGTCTATCGATAAACGACTTGTAGGCACACTTTTCTAGCAATAATGAATGAAACAAACACAAAATAAGAACGGCGAGCGGGGCGATCGGTAAAAAAAATATGAGAAGTTTGGGTACGGCAATCAGCAAATAAAATAGCTAAGACAATGGTGAGCAAAGTGAACTGCACAAATCTGAATCTGATTGAGACTAATTATTTTGTATTAAAAAACTTTTTACTCGCATCTAAGACAAGAATGGTAGCAGCTCTAGAAATAAAGTAAAAATAAAAGTTTTGTAACTGCACAAATCTGAATCTGATTGAGACTAATTCTTTTGTATTAAAAAACTTTTTACTCGCTTCTAAGACAAGAATGGTAGCAGCTTTAGAAATAAAGTAAAAATTAAAAGTTTTGTAAGATTTATTGTAAAGGTTTTTAAAAATAACTACTTATTACAAATCTGTCTTTGGCGCAGAGCTACCAACTAAAAACATTCCAGGTAGGTATGCATCCAAAAATGTACAATGGTGCGTCAAATGAAACACAAGTCGACTTGAGCTGGATGATGCTAAAGGTGCTTTGTGAAGATGTTTTTGAAAGATTTAGGACTGCTCAAATAGCAATGAGTATCTGCAATAATTTTAGAACATAAAATGTTTTAAACTTTTATTATTTTGGCCCGTAGCTTTTGCTACTCCTGCCTGTGGACAATTCGCCACTGTTGATATGAGTGGTTAATTTAAAGTTCAGTAAGGATTTAGGCGTCTTTTACTTATTTTTACATACGCGCCGATTACGCTGATGACACCGCCCTCGCCAATCAATTCGATGCCGGGCGCCGCCGCCGCCGGTGAAATGAGCAACGGTGCACATGTCTAATACGTACTTAAATTATTAATTTCTATTTTCAAATTGAAACTTCATTAGTAAACACAATATCTATTGTTTTTTTTTTATAAATAATACCATATTCTAAATAATTATAATGTTTAGTAATTTTTCCTACTTACCAATTTTTTTTAGTATACTATTATAATGTATATTAAGTACCTAACGAACGGACACGAAGGCAGTCGAAGCGGCAGCAGCAGGCCCTCCCAAGGCGGCAAGAGTGGGGAAAGCGGCTACTGCCGCCGCCGCCGCCACCCCACCTCGTGTCCGCAACCTTAATTTTTTTTGGGGTCAATTTTGCCGCCCCCCTAGTTTCGCCGCCCTAAGCTTTAGCTTTTTCAGCTTCTATGGTAAATCCGGCCCTGGGCCTACCCTAATGAGCGCCATAGCACCCTATCTTCAGCTTGCCGCGTCCAGCATATGCCTGCAGTCTTTCGCAAAACGATATGGAAAATAATGTTGACAGCTGCTAAGCAGCGTTACTTCTCACTCTGAGTTATGTCAATAAAAGAAGACAAAGTGAGAAGTAGCAGTGTGCTACGTTACAGTCCGACCGAAACTGTTACACCGCTCCTTAGGAAAGTGCGGCGAGGTGGGGGCCGGGGAAAAAAAGAGCAAGAGTGCTGAGAGCTTTCTTTCGGCCACTTTAAAAATGATGGTCTTGATATCACGAGATAGCGCTCTTTGGATATTTATCTCGTGTGCGTCTTACGACTTTCCCCCCCGTCTCGCCGCGCGCATACCTCAGGCGCGGTACAGGAGTTTCGGTCAAACTATAGTAAATTATTACCTCAACAGCCTATATTGGTCACAGACGCAGGTCTCCCCGTGATAAGCACCTTTATTGGCTGCTATCTCATGGAGAGTAATGCCCATAATCCCCAAGCTGGGCATGCGGTTTGGGGATCGCAGTTTGGTGACAGAATTGTTCAGCAGAAGGCGCTGCTGCCCGCCTCCGGTAATTAGCTGGCCGGCGAACTTCGTTCTGCCCTAGTTCACTCACTTTGAGTGAACTAGGGCAATGAATTGAATTTTTTTTAAACTTTTCTTTACAAACCTTGTCCTAACAATAACGAACACATAAATAAATAATGCTGGACAATCCACACGAGATTATCTAGCAGTATATATTCTAAAACAAAAAGAATTATCCAATTTGGTGCAGTCGTTCGGCGATGCATTTTTATTTATAAGCTGCTCCCCGCGGCTTCGCACGCGTTGAAGTTAGAATTACCTGTATGCAAAATTTCAGCCAGAAGGGAAAAAACCAAAAGAACCAAAAACACTGGGTAGGTAAGTAAGGGTGGTTAGGTACCTTTATTTAGTAGTACCTACCTACGGGTAAACTTTTGTAAAAATGCACGCCCCATCTGGTTTATCACACTTGATTGATTTGATACGTAGTGGTAGGTGGGAGTGGGAACTAAGTACCTAGGTAAGTATAAAATACATGAAAAAAACAATTGGAATATTGTTCATAACATAAAAAGCACACGTTAGGTAGGTACCTTACCTACCTACCTAACGAGTGCTTTTTAACTTGGCGCAAGCTTGATGAGTAGGTATAGGTTAGGTACCTATACCTACTCATCAAGTTTCCGCCAAAAAGTCTCAAACATGTCACAAAAATAAAGTTAGTAGTTGGTAGGTAGACCAGTATACTTGCCTATTCTATTATAGGTACCTACCTATTTTGTAAATGATTGCATCAACCAACTACGTACTAATTAGAACCTATTCTGTGCCGACACTGGGCACGAGCGCACACACTCACACATACACACATCCACAGCTTTGTATTTGATGGTTAGATGCGCTTTCTCACTCATAGCGCGCCCCATTTCATTCGACGTGAAACAACAACAAATCCGCATGGGCCGGCCGCTGAGATTTGGAAGACGTTCGTGGCCACCATAAGATTTGATTTTGGACGACAACGAAAACAAAACTTCGATTTCCTTTTTCCGAGTACACCAGATGTTAAAAATTGTCGTGGATTCTGCAGGGCAGAGCTGTTGTTAAAGTTTTTGTTGTTATTAAGTAAAAAAGTTATAATATTGTATAGTTCTAAGAATTTAACCTTAATTGCAAAAAGGCTGCGGCTCACTCCACTCACCGATATTCGTTTCTTAACAATTCTCTCAGACACAAACTCTTTAAAATTTTCAGTGCTCTCTTCGCTTGCATGTTTTTTTTCATATACTTCTACCACTGCACACTCATTATTCCCCAAAATCCGGAAAAGTCTCTAAAACATTTGCGGCTTGCTCCGGTCGCCGTGGTTTATTGATGACCGTCGTGCGTGACCCCTCGCCCCAAAGTCTTGCTGGCTGCGACCGCGCCTTATGTAGCCCCCCCCCCCCCCCCCCTTTACAGAATCCTAGTTCAAACTAATAAATGATTTGTCGCCGGAGTTAGACCCCAAAAACATGTAACTTTTTCAGCTAAAATGTAACATTTCAGGTAACAAAACGTAACTTACGACTCAAGGGCCCTGGCAACACTGATTACGGGCCTCAGGCCCGTATTCTGAAAGCTTGTTCACTCATCGATCCATGCTTGAGTAACGCTTTTCTTCGCTTGAGTAGGGCTTAAACAACACTCAAGCATAGATTTACAACTGAGCAAGTTTTCATATTACGGGCCTTAGAAAATGAACGATTTGACTCTGACTCTGACTTAGGTATTATTTATCTGCGTGTGACGAAACGTCTCGAAAAGCACTTAATACCACAGAATAGTTACCTAGTAGATACCTAAACAAACGAATGTGAATATTATCTTACCGATGAAAGCTGATTATTTGTCCTTCAGACTTTTTACATGCGAAAGGGCCACTTTCGCGACACGTCCACACGGCACAAAATGGCATTGTTTCACCCTAGGTAATTCCTTAAATCTAAAACTTTCGATCACAACGCGACGGACAAATCAATAAAATAAATTCACCACCATAAACAAACAGATCTCAATCAATCATTCAATCAATAAACATTATTTCATTCATTCATTTCGTTTGTTGGTTGTGGTCGAGGAACGAACGATTGACCTACACGATACGACGAACGGAACGACTGATTGACCAAAGAGAACTAGTAACGATTGGCTGTGTTCCGTAGAAGGAGTTATAAATCTATGCTCTGTTCATTCGGGATTCGTTCAGCTATACAATGAAGCTAGCATTTTGCCGGAAAGATTCAATTGCACACTAACTTCATACTTGTTTTGTATACAGACAGTTGCGGTCATCTTCTGGTTATGTTCGAGAGAGCTATAGAATAGATACAATAACTAGTAGGTAGGAGGTGAGATACGAACGCGTCTCCACAGAGTTATTACCAGTTTATTTCTCTTTGGCCGTGGTTACACCAATTGGTTATTTAGATAAATAAATAAATAAAGCTGGACAAATTTACACAGCCAACCTAAGCAGGGCTTGTGTTATGGGATAGGTAGGTACATGATAAGAACATCATCAGCCTATACTAGTCCACAGCTGGACATAGGCCTCCGCGAATGAGCGCCATAGCGCCCTGTCTTCAGCTTGACGCAGCATCCAGCATTTGCCTGCAGTCTTTCGCAGATCGTCATCCCACCTGGCCGGAAGGCGTACCTACTATAAGTACCTACTATGAGTTTATCCATCCAGCATGGAACATGTTAGTATAAACTATGATACAAATAACAAAAACTCACTTGCTTGGCGTCGAGTTTCAGATACATATAATTGTAAGCAATTTTTATTGAAGGGAGGATCTAAAATCGACAAGTAATGTAAATTACAATGATATTATTGTTAAAACATCATTGGTAAATTACGTATAAAAGGACGCGCCAACAAAGTGAATTTTAGGTTAGGTATGGGCGGTTTGTATTTTGTATACGTTTATTAAAACATCATTGGTTTATGCCTCATTCAAAATGGACACGGTTATAGATCACAATAAGGTTCTTAATTATAAACACAATACAATACAATACACTACATAACATGTTTAATTATACAAAGAAAACATCCAGAACACTGAATACCTAATCACTTCAGAACATACAAACATTAGTCCCGAGGCGGGAATCGAACCCGGAACATCCTACGTAGCAATCGGACCTTCGTCCGCTGCGCTACAGAGGTCGTCGTAGATGCGGGCGCCATCTGCGTGCTTTTTGTGGAATTAAATGTTACTTGAGATACCGCCGCCGCGCCGAGAATCCCAGGGGGCGGTAACCTCTAGTTTAACATGTCTTGCGGCCTGGCGTGGAGGCAGCACCGTCGCGGACGGTGTGATTTATTGATCATGCGGGCCGGTCTCTGATGTAGGAAGTAGGAAACTAAACAACCACCCGATACTACCGATACCACCACCCTTATTTGCTAGTAACTAGGTAACCGAAATCTGTGCTAAACATAAATAGGTACGGTAGGTACCTACTAATAAGGAGAAAAAAATTTTTTTTTTTTTTGATTACAGAATAAGCTTAGCTATGTAAAGATGTAGTATATATATGTAAGAAGTTTTTATCTTTGCGCAGCAACCTACAAACAATACCTATGTAAGTAATACCTAGGGATGTGGTACCGTCCGTCACAGGACGTAACGTCATAAGTATTTTTAAATCTGCTAAGGTAAAGCCATAGAAATGTATCTAGCTAGCTTTAAGGTCTGTGGATAAAGCACAGACGACGACGACACACGGGTGGCTGCAAGGAGGCTGCAAATCCTTGGCGGGAGGCGGGTGGGGGGTGGTTGTTGTGAGGGGGCGTGCCGGGGCCGGAGGGAGTCCGGGACGACGCGGGTGCAGGCGGCGCGGTGCAGCGGGCGGGGATCGATGCGGGCGGGGCGCGCGGGGCGGGGCTCGCGCGCGCCGGCCGCCAGTCCGTTTCGGGGCCGCGTCCGCGCGGTCGTCGCCTGTTCTCGCGTTGCAACACGCCGGAGTGTCTCCGCGGGCGCCCGGCGGCGGCGGCGAGCCTCGCGCCGCCCGCCCTACCCCTGCCGCCCGCCGCCGCGCGCGCAGCACGCCCGCCCTCAGACCCCTCTTCGTCTGGGCGAGCCAGCAGGACGGCGCCTTGCAGCGCGTCCGCGTAGAAGAATACGACTCGCTCAATCGCATCCACCTGACGCGCACCCGCTCCGGTTGGCGCGCTTTCCCCAAGACCCCCACCTACGAAGCGATCCGCCGCGGCGTGACACCGTCCTCGCCGACGCCGACGCCGCCGCCGACTCCGCCGCCGGAGCGTGCGCCCCGGCGCCGGCGCCGCGTCCGGTCGCGTCGACGTCGCGCCGCGCCCAAGCCGAGCCCCGCGTGGCTCGAGCCAGACCTTGAATCGCATATACCGTCGCACAAGATAGCTGTGTCGCGAGTGCCGCCACAGGAGCCGCCGTCGTCTCCGCCGGTATCTCCCCTTGAGCCCGCCACATCCGCGGCCAGCCCCTCGCCAGCACTCGAGTCTCTGCCTTCCGAGACGCCGCCGCGGCCGCCCTCGGCCACGGCTGCCCCCGCGGCGCCGAGCTCTACGACGGCGCCGTCCCCGCGGCCCCCGCTCGCCGCGCCGCCGCCCCCGCAGCCCCCGGAGCCCACCGCGCTGGACAGCCTGCTGGCGGTGGCGGAGTTGGAGTTCCACCAGCAGCGCGGCTCGGAGCTCGGCATGGAGATCCGCGGCGAGGGCCCGCGCTTCGCATTCCTGCCGCCCGAGGAGCCGCCGGGCGCGCTCTTCGACCTCGGCGTCGGGAAGGCGGAGGTCGAGGAGGAGCTGCGCGACCTCGGAGCGCACGACGACCTGTTCGAGTCCATTAGTGAGGCGCACTACCTGCCCGAGCTCGGCGGGCACGACGAGGCGCTGCTGGAGTCGCTCGTGGAGAAGGGCTGCGAGGACAACCAGATCCTGGGCCGCCTGGACCGGCTGTCGGCGCTGGCGTCGGGCGCCGAGTACGAGGAGGCGGAGCTGCTGGACGCGGCGCCGGTGCACGATCTCATCGGGCGGCTGGACGCGCTGGAGTCGCCGAGTCGCAGCGCCGCGCAGGGCCTGCTGCACCTGCACCACCTGCCGCAGCGCCGCGCCGCCGCTCTGGACGCCTTCGCGCAGGAGGACCTGTTCGCGCCGGCCGCGACCCCGCCGCCGCCGCGCCCCGCCGCGCCCGCCGAGGACGCTCCTTGCGACGGGGAGGACCGCGCTCAGGTCATGTACTCGGAGCAGGTCTCCGATCTGCCGGATGGTTTTGATTATGAAGATTACGAGGACATAGCTCCGTCCGCTGTCGCGCATTCCAAGTCGACCCCGGTCCGGACAGACGCGACGTCGACCGAGGATGTCGCTTTTGTCGAAATCTCTCAATCCACTGAAGCGGCGGCACCTGAGAATAAAATATCTCAATCCACCGAAGCGGCGGCACCTCAGAATAAAATTGACGATGAGGATTCTGATGAGAACGATCTTATTTTGGTCGGAGATTACAAGGCACCACCGAATGAAAGGGAGGAAATCTTGAAGGCAACGGATCTGAGTAAGACATCGGTCTTTGCGATCAACGACGAGCCTCCGCAGGACTTGAGCATACACGGAAGGATTCCGTCGTACGCGTCGCCGCGGAGGATAGACATCCCGCGGGCTCCCTCCAGGGAGTCGGACGCGATGCAGTCTCCGCAGCCCAGTGGCATCCCCGCCATGTCGTCTCCGGAAGTATTCACCAATCCTACGTCTAAAACTAAGCACCCGCCGTTTTTAGAATGCTTGTATGCAGGATCGACTTCCCCAAAAATGTTTACCTCAGAAGTTACTATTCAGCAATGCGGCCCAACAAAATTAGGAAAAAATAGAAAATCGGCTAGCCCTACCGTGTCCAGTTGTTCCGATGAACCGAGGAACTTGCACAAAGATGCAGGCGAGCCACAGGAGAAGAGGGTGAGAAGAGAATCCCATGATTTAGCTAAAATTTGCAATTTACTGAAAAAAAGTGGTGAGATGAAACTTGCTGAAGCCAAACAGAAGAAGAAACAAAATGAAACCGAACAGTTGTCGGCGCTGAAACAGCTCGATCTTCTAATATCAAATAAAAACTTCAATTTACCTGAACACTTACTGGTTCCGAGAGATAGGGTAGTTAAAATTGTGACCGCCCCTGGAAAGGAAATCCCTGCATTACTCATGGAAAAACCTCAACTCAATTTGTCAGAAATACTACAAGATCCCAATTTCATTGAAGATCCAGAACTGATAGTCATATCTCTCGAACAAATACGGCAAATAATAATACACGAATCAACCGAAAAAAGTAAAAAGACATCGGATACCGATCATACCAACCACACTAAAGATAGTACAAAGGAAATTGAAAAAGAGACGGTCAGTGAGAAATCTAAATCTAAAAGTTCAACACGATCGAGCGAACAAAACAAACCATCGAGTTCGGAGCGAACACCTTCAAGGAATACCCCGCAGCCGTCGTCGACTGCAGCAGAGCAAAGCAGTGCCTCCAGCCAGCCGCGGGGCAACCCTCCCCTGGGCCACCTGGCAGACGACATCGAGGCCGCCACCACCGCCGCGGCCGCAGCCTACCACCAAAACTGGCTGCCGGCCTACATGGCACATATGAGCCAGCTGGAAGCTATGGCTGCCTGCTCGCAGAACCCAGAGTTTCTTAAAGCCTTCGGCTCATCCGGAGCTTACGCGAATGCGAACTATGCTAATCTTTCTCAGATGTTCCATCCATCGCGAATGATGAACTTTCCAATGATCCCGGGGATGGCGGATTATGAAAGCAGAGCAGCGGCGCAGATGGCGCTGTACCAAGAGATGACAGCGCAGGCCCTGCGTCTAAAGCACGCGGCGGCGGAGCGCCCCTCGTCGGGCGGGCGCACCGACCCCCGCAAGGAGGCTCCCACACCACTGAGCCCCTACGCGCACTTAGCCAAGTCCCAGCCGGCTACCAGCAAGCACTCGTCACGCGCGTCCCCGCTCGCCGCCGCTGCCGCCTACACCAGCGCCCAGCAACGCGCGGCCCACGCTCACTTCATGAGCATGTACCCTAGCTACGAGATGCGTGCCCACGCCCAGGACATTCAGATCCCCTACTACACGCCCCCGGGCAGCCAGCGCTCGCCGCGCGCTTCTCACTCGAAAAGCCCCACGTCGCCTTACTTCCCCAACAACAACTATCTCCACTCATCGAAGGAGCCGGCGCGGGGCGCCAGCGGAGAAAGGGGCCGGCCTCGGATCAGCGTCAAGTCGATGCAGGAGCTGCAAAAGACGAACTCGATGGCGTGCCACGGTGCCGGCGCTCCCCCGCTGCCGCCGCCGCTGCTGCCGGCGAGCCTGCCGCGGCGCCAGGAACCGGAGGTGGGCTCAACGACGAGCGCGGGCGAGCCGCCGCCGCCGCACCTGCAGCACATACCGCAAATGCCGCTGCCGCCGCATCCGCACGACCCCACCGCCTCGGGCACCGCGTTCTGGCACCCGCTCTTCAGCAAGTGAGTCAGTTTCATATTCTCTTAGGTACATAATTATGTAAATATAAAATATTATGTTTAATCGCGAACGAGAAAACAAGACTATAAGACTTTCAAAGGTTCTCATTGCTGTTTGCTGTTAGCTTTTTGGATAAAGATTATGGAGTCATTTTGCGCAACGTAAATGCGTCTTGTTTTCTCATCCATAGTAATAAGATTATTGAGTCAACTGCGCAGCGTAAATGCGTCATATTTCCTCATTCATAGTATTTTTACATGTATTTTCAGCATTATTATCGCAACCTAATTCGATTTTCTTGTCAAAAGAAACAAAGCAATTCTGCTTCTATAGGTATTGCTATTGAACTATGAACTATATTCACCAGTATCGTTGATCAAGATTTTCGTTTATTTATTACCATACTGTTTAAAATCAAGGGGTTAGTATCATCTCGTCTAAAAAAGCAGCTGGTCTAATGAGCAAGTGGTCTAAAACGCAACTGGCACATGGTCTTTAACGCTTCTCGCCTACAACGCAACTGGTCTAAAAATACATCTCGCCTAAAACGCAACTGGTCTATAATGCTACCCGTCAATAATTAAACTTGTCTAAAACGTTCTTTGTCTAAATCTCATCCCGTCCAAAATTAATATAGTCTAATGGCTGATAAAAAACATTTTCATTGTTCTTAAAATGAAACGACAAAGTATGAGAAACAGACTTATACAGGGTGCCCGGTAATTAATGGATAACCCCGCAGGTGCTTATGGGGGGGCAGGGAGGCAACTCAGAAAATATATAAAAAAAATTACCTGCAACGGTCAGGCATTTTTTTTTTTTTTAATTCCGAAATTTAATACCTATGTTCAAATTTTTGAACACTACGGCTACAAATTTACTAATAACGAGTTGATTTTTTCTGAAAATAACCGTGGATAATTGGCCTTGCTATGGCACATCACAAAATATTCTTAGCCACAACTGCTTGTTTTTTTGAACACATAAAATAAAAATTTGTGTTTTATTTTTTTATTATTAAGTTTGAGCACCTGTGGTATTAAAAAAACCTATGGAGACCGGGGTAGCCCACAGCTTAAAAAACATGCCTATTTCATGTAGTTTCTTAAATGGTATCACACTAAATTTTTTTAGTGTCAAATTACCGAGTTAAGGCTAAGGTTATGTTTCTCTAGCCCTATTTTTCTTATAACAAAAACAAATAATAAGATTAGAAATTTATTTCCAAAATCAGTGAAAATGTAGGTACTTTCGGGTAGCTAGGGTGTTATTAAGAACACTATTTCTTTTAATTGAACAGATCATTCATAAGAAGATGTAGAGCCCGAAGTGCCCCAGTGAATTTTTCAAATTCACTTGAATAGCCTTAGGCGCCAAAAATACGTAATTTTTCGGGCCAAAAACTTCTTTAAAACTTAAGATATCGAAAAAGTTAGGAGAGCAGGTAACAACGCTTCTTATCAAGAAACAGCTAGCTGATGCATGTCAATAAAAGAAAAGCTAGATAAAATCGTTTTTTTTTTATAAAACTTAATATTTTGAACTTTGCTTATTACTATTTTTAAGTGACTTATTTCTGCCTTTTCGTTTTTTAATCTTTTAATTTCACATATTAGTTTCATTATTAGCTTATGAAAATAAAATTGTTAAATTTTTCATCGACTTTGATAGAAAATAAAAAATATTTATTTCGGTACTTGTACTATTTAAGTACATTTTCTAACATGATGCTTTCATCCTAGGCATATAAAATTTTCAGGGTTTATTTTTCATGAAAACCAGGAGTTTTTAAGATAGTTTGCAGAAAAACATACTCTATGATTTTTTAAATTTAGAACCACTGAAAGTTAATGTAAATGTAATGTTTTGAAAAAAAATGGGGTTTTGCATTTCTTCCGTACCTATCAGGTGTAATTTGTAAAATATTCATCCAAGCGTCGGCTATGTAAGTGGTTGGCAGTAATGGTATATTCGCATGGTACTGTACTATGATACTTAGACCAGCTGCATTTGAGATCACTTGCATTTTAGATCACTTGCTAATTAGACCAGCTGCATTTTAGACCACTTGCTAATTAGACCAGCTGCATTTTAGACCACTTGCTAATTAGACCAGCTGCATTTTAGACCACTTGCTAATTAGACCAGCTGTGCTTTAGACCAGTTTGTACTTAGACCAGCTGCTTTTTTAGACGAGATGATACTAACCCAAATCAAGTAGGTACGTACCTAGGTAACGCTCATTGGAAAACCAAAAGGTTTTCGCGGTAAAATATGTATGACCCACTTCGAATCGGTCTCTATCTATCGAAACCAAAATGGGACCGTCGTCGGTCGGTCGCGCGTCTCTAACTAAAATGGTGACTAAACTTAGAACCTTATTTTCCTTAGCCGCGCTAGTCGAATATAAATATAAGGGCCACTTTATTGGGTCAATTCAATTCGATTACGATTGCATTGACAAATTGGACACAGGCAGGTCACAAATGACCGGGTCCAATTCCGCTAACCAATCGCTTGACGATGACAATGTAATCGTCACGTAGAATCCATGAAAGAAAAAACTCTATTTCTACATAAAGCGCACAGTGCGATTTGCACAGAGAGAATCATAGAATGGCTGCCACCGTAGCCAACCGGCATTCGCTATAAAGCGAATCGAAAACAATTGAAAGATTCGTAGGGAAAAATTCGAAACAGATCACGTGACATATCTAAGGCATTTATTTATTTATTTATTTATTGAAAAAAGGTTTACCAACCACATACATATCAATCACTTACAAAAAACTTAAAATTAGGTTCTGTTCTGATAAGCATGTTACTTACTGGTAAACACGACATTTGTAGGAATTACCTTCACAAATCTATATATTATTATGAAGAACTTTAAATTTTATATAATAAAAATCAAAATAAACTATCTACAAATTAGGAACAATAATATCTGAGAATAAACTATATGAAAAACAATCATTTTTTTAGAATAATATTTAATCAGGCGGGTTCTTTAGAGGATGCAGGAAATGGTCCAGCAGCTTACTTTTAAATTTTGGAGCAGTATCATAGAAAATATCTAAATCTATTTTTGTATTCATGAGGTTATATTGGTTACACAATCTCACAGTCGGAGCCTGCAAGCCAGTATTAGAATGACAGAAAGGAGTGCTTAGTATTTTTGAAATAGGGCTTCTAGGAATTCTAGTGGGAACGGCTAACCCAATGTTCATGATTATTGAGGAACAGTCTATTGTATTGTTTATAACTTTATAGAGGAATAATAATTCAAGTATTTTACGGCGGCAGTAAAGAGTATCTATTTCAAAGTGCTTTAATCTATCGGCGTATGGAGATCTATGGGATATTCCGGGAGAGATAAATGCAAGATGTCTTGTGAAAGAGCGTTGTATGTTTTCAATCCTTTGGGAGTGAATACTGTAAATTGGGTTCCAAATGGTGCAGGCGAATTCTAAGGTGCTTCTAACAAGAGTATTGAAAAGAATAACTTTGGTTGCAGGTTTTTTGAAGTCTTTAGTGTTACGCTTTATAAATCCCATTAATTGCGCAGATTTTTTAATGATGTTGTCATAGTGCGAAATATATTTAAGTTGGTAGTCTAGGGTGACTCCTAGGTCTTTAATTTCTTTAACTTTTGCAATTGTGTTGTTGTTGATAAAATACGTGGATACCTGCGGCAGCTTTTTTTTAGAAAACCTAATGTGGTAACACTTTGAGGAGTTTAGAACCATACCGTTAGTTTCGCACCAATTTACTACTGAATTTATATCATCTTGCACTAATTTGACATCTAAGTCGGAACTAATATTTCTATAAATTTTTAAATCATCAGCATACAAAGAATACTTACAATGTTTTAAGTGCTGTGATAAATCATCAATGAATATGAGAAATAGTATAGGTCCCAGGTGAGAACCCTGCGGAACACCGGATTTAGCATAATAAACCATAGAGTCATAACCCTTAACCGACACTACTTGGGATCTGTTATTTAAGTACGACGTAAACCAATCCAATAATGAACCAAAGATACCCCGCAAATTCAGCTTGTTGAGAAGCACAGCATGGTTGACTTTGTCAAAGGCGCTGCTGAAATCTGTATAGATGGTATCAATTTCTATGCCTTTGTCTAGACCTAACGACAAATCCGATACAAAAGTGGTGAGGTTCGTTTCTATAGAGCGGCCACGTCTAAATCCATGCTGCGAGTCAGATAATGATGAGTTTACATGTCTAGTAAGTGTTGGGGTAAGCAAAGACTCAAACACCTTAGAGAAACACGACAGAATCGAGATCGGTCGATAGTTAATAACATTACTACGATCTCCTTTTTTGAAGACTGGCACCACTCTAGCTCTTAATAAGGCATATGTCAAACCCATACATTTTGGACTTTTCTACTACCTCTGGACAGTTTAGACGCGCTTTTCTCCGCTAGAAGGTAGAATGCCAAAATGTGTCATCGTACGACGATACCTACCGTTGTCTGCTGCGCAAAACAGGGCCCTGAAATGAAAACACCCAGACAGAATAATGTACATATTTATGTACGAGTAAGAGTGGGGTGCTTCTGTGCGTCAAGGTTGTGCTTCTGTGCGTCAATTTATAAAATTCAATACGTGCATTACTCAAACCACTGTCGTTTCTCATTGGCTGCTTTCTGAAAATGTGCAGAAAAGAACCAATGCGTGGCAAAATGTAGAGTTGCAACCAAAGATGCCCAAGGTAGAGATCCTTACTAGCTCGTTTAAAATTTTAGAGTTTTCGCTACTCAGATTTATTGATCCGGTTTTCACAAGAGTAACGTATTGTTATTTATGATGAAGGTACTTAGCTACCAACCAAGAAAACAATTCATCTCCCATATAGGTACCCAAGAGGTAGGCACCTTACGCAGTTAACAACATGTTTTGTTCATAATTTATCCGTATATTTTGACGTTTAGGCAGAGCTACGTTTCTGCGTCGTCCAAGACATCAAAGGAACGCAAATAACACAGCAAATTAGCAAAGTTGGAATTAGACTTGAATTTCAGAAAGTTTACATTCGGTTACACTTTGAGCCTAGAAATACTAAGTAGGGTAGGAAATTAACTAGTAATTTCCCCTGCAGCTTTTTCAGAAAAAAAAATATGTACAGGCTGAAGGCAGTATTTTTTCATTTGTGCCCGTATCTATGTAAAATATTAATTGGTGGTTTGCTTCAAATAAGGACTCATAAACGAAGGCAAGGCAGTCAAAGCCACCAATAGTACATTGTTACCTGAGGCGCCCAAGGTAAGCACTATGCTTTTCATCACGAATAGAAGGAAATTATATGCTTTGTAAAACAAATTAAGATTGGATTGCCGCTTTCCCGCTTTTTTTCCTAGGGCAGAGACTAGTCGCCATTAATTTTCATTATCGTCCTTTAAAAATGTTAAAAAATTAATCAGAAATCTATGTTCTTCTAAAGAAATAGTACTTAATAATTAATCAAATGAAATGCACGTGCAAGTAGATTATTAAAATTATAAAGTTCTAAACCTCCCCTTCACGGAAAGTATATTCAACGTAACGTAACCATATACCTACAGTTCTGGTAGGCCTAGAGCCGTAGTCGAAACCTAGATTCAGGCTCATAAAATATTCGTGTGTGAAGACTCAGCTGTGTTCCACATAACATAATGGCACTTATTTATAGTTTCTTCATCGATTTTATGTTACAATCACGACGAAAAGGCTTTATTATGTTAGTATCTACTAAGTTACGTTGGTACCTACAGTACCTACTAGTAATCTTACTTGAATGTACTTCACACTTTTTCGTGTTTATTTCATGTAAGTACTAATGTAATTTTGATGATTGGGCTTATTTCTAATACAAATATCTATCAAAAGTAATTTGGGGATGTCTTGTTTTTTTTATTTTTCTTCTAACTTAGTAGGCCTAACTAAACAAGTACCTACCATTGATTTAAAAAGGGAAGATAGGTTACGTTCTCCCAGCGCTTACTCAAAAAGTGGCATGTATTACAACTACACGCAAACACATACGCTCACAGTTATATTTCCAGTCCTGTGCAATACAAAGAAGAACAAAGACGGAAAGACGTATCTAGGACCCAAGTGAGACTGAGACAACAATATTTCACGCGAATCACGACCGCTCGTGCCGCCGGTCAGACGGTGACTGATGTGGGAGAACACAATTTTACACAATTTGAGGTTGCCACTTTCGAGCAACCGGTACCTCATCTTCGTTTTTAATAAATCAATGGTACTTAAATGATACTTAAATAAATGACCCTTCAGATTTATAAGGTAGGTACCTTATAAATCTGAAGGGTCATTTATTTAAGTAATTATTTATATAGACCATATCACTGAAACTCGACAGTTATAATTTGAATCAATTCAATATACTGAAATAGGTACAGTGTAATCACCTATTTTCAAAAGGTTGCTATAATATTCAGTACAAAGACATTTCGCTTTGATGACTTTCCAAGGTATAATGACCCCTTTTCCACGTACATTATCGAGTCTGTCTTAGAGTCGGCCATGTCTAAATAATAGATGCACTAATCACCAACTACTGAGGACGGAGTTTCTTTATTTGCAAAAGGAATATTATTATAGAAATATAAATATATATGGAGCGGCCATTTTTAGAACAGTACATTGGACACCTAGCAAGACAGTGCCCCGCCGAGTGTGTCATTTGGGACACGTTAAAAATTAGAGGATTTCTCTTCCACTAAACCGTGAGAAATGCAATTCCATAGTTTTCCCTCCCGAATTTCGGTACGCCTGCAAAGACGTACTTTCTACCTTATGTTTAAAAATAGTACCTACATTGAGTTTAAAAATACTACACCGAGTTGAGAAAGTGGCCAATTCCTATCTTGTGTGTCATTTCATTTGCAGCACTATGCGCAGCCAAGGGCCTTAAACGAGGTAGGAGACGCACTTTCTCCCAAGTCATATTATAGGGCTTTAGACATCGAGTTAGGATTTTAAAATCCTAACTCGATGCACTTTCGAGGAAAATCATTGTTTAAAATCGAAGTAAATTCAAATTCTAAACTCAAATGCAGCAATAAATACGCGCACGTACGATTAGGACATGGTTCTTTTTATAATTTTTTGTTCCGAATACGGAGGACGCTGATATCCTATGGCGGGTTTTGAGTAAAAACTTTTTCACCGCTCTCGCTCGGAAACAGTGAATTTTCTGCTGAAAACCAGCGACCAAAATCGAATTTTGCTCACAAGTGGAATAAAGGATATTATTCAACAAGTTTAAAAAAGTAATTTGAATTTAGAATGGTGTTACAGCTTTTCAATGATTTACTAGGCTTGAGGCTATTGATACTCTATGGTCGACGCCGAAAAAAAGAAAAACTGATCGCCTTGTTCAAAAACTTCTTTTGACACGACGAAGATGCTTTACTTTATTGCTACCAATGTTTTATTATTTTTTAACAGAAAAGTAGATTAAAAATCACGGATGTTATTGTAAGTTCGTTAAATTTGTATTTCAAATATAAATACTAAAAAAAAATATCTCTTTTACACTCTAAAAAATACTTTTTGGTAGCACCTAAATATGATGATGGACCAAGTATTTGAACACACTGTGCAACTAAGAGTGACGAACTTATAATTTTCTCACTGATCGAGGTGAAAAGTTGTATGCTTAACTCGACAGCAAATGTTTTTTGTTTCGTTGCTTTTTAAATCCCTCGCTAGCTCAGCAGTCTACTTTAGAGTCACTCGCTACGCTCCTGACTCTACACTCTAGACAGCTTCGCTAGCTCGGGATTTCAAATTGGCACGTGCAACAAAAAACCGTTTTGCTCACATGCGGAACAAATAATTATTGACGTTTGACCTATTATAAAAATAACCATAGCTACTGGCTGCTTTTAAGAAAAATTAAAAGAAAATAACACGTTAGAAATAGATTTTCATACACTTTCCTCTCCCGCTAAACGTGTGAGAAATGAAATTCCATAGAGGTTTTCCTCCCGCGTTTCGGTATGCCGCGCGCCGGCAAAGACGGGTTTTCAACCTTATGTTTGGAAAAAGAATAAGAAATAAATGATTTTATTATTTTATTTATTATTATTATTTAAAAAAAATACGTCAAAACGCGTCCTGGGCGGGGCCCACAGACCAAACAATAATATTGCGCAATACTTAGGTACTGCGTAGTTTTCAATAATGAATGAGTTTTGAATTCGGAGCCTAAAAATATGATACCAAGGAGTCTCGCAACTATGAGATGAGATCTCATTCGATTTGTTTGATTTTGGTAAAACCTTCACTTAGGGTGATTTCCTTCGTCCATAGGTTACTAATAGGTATACCATAGAGTTTATATAGGTACTATACGAGTACATAAAGATATCTAGTATAGTAGGTACCATAGAGTTTATATGTAGGTACATAGAGTTAATAATATAGAGAAATAGAGTAGTTATTTTAAAATCTATGATTAGGTTATCATTTAAGTTAAAAAAGTGCTTTATACGGTACGTAACTAACCCTTAGTTACGTACCGTATAAAGCACTTTTTTCAAATATTAATTATTGTGAAAATTGATAAAAATCACAAAAAAATTTAACATTACTTACGTTACTGATTGTTTACTTACCGTGCTGACTAATATGGGACAAAATGACCCCAATCAAAATCATTAATAATTTCACGCTTGTGACTTTCTCGTTTTCATATAGTTTACTTACCTATTCAATGAAATGAAATACGTTTCTTCTGATAGTACCTACAGACACACACGAGAACAGTACACAATAT